>CM060685.1:16353314-17607689 GCA_030686995.1 Artemisia argyi | reverse complement strand
TGAAACTCGTGGTCACTTACCTTCAAAATAACTCCAAGACTATGTTTCTTCAAAAACCCAACAAGAAATGATGAAAAAGGTGGTGTTTATGTGGCGGTGGTGGCGATTTCGAGATGTTAGGGGTGGTTGTAGGGCGCGTGAGTTATACCAAAAGATAGATCGTGATGAAAGGATTAATTTGGTGGTGGTATTTTGGGTGTGGGAGTGGCGGTGGTGGCCGGTTTTGGTGGCGGCGGCGGCTAGGTATCAAGAGGGAGAGAGAGTGAGAATGAAGATGATGGTTGTTCGTGTTTTGTGTGAGGTCAAAAACCATAAGGATGATTTTGTTTATACTCCTCAAAAGAAATAATAATAATAATAATAATAATAATAATAATAATAATAATAATAATAATAATAATAATAATAATAATAATAATAATAATAATAATAATAATAATAATAGTATTAGTAAGGTGGGTGAGGTAACCCGGTGTAAAATACATGGACCAAAACCCGAAACTTATTGAAAATAAACCGACTCCCTCGAACCGAGCTCATTCTCAAAATTATGAAATACCACGATACTTTCCCAAAAATATGTAAACCGAACCAAATCATTTAAAATATTAACTTTTCGTTAGGTTAACCTAGTGCCGGAGTCAATGTAGTGCCAAATAAATATTTCAAAAATAAATCACCACAAGTATACCAAACCAATAATAAAAATCAATTTCCATAAATATTACGATGTTCTAAACCATGGTTCAACGTTTACAATTTCCATTACGAATAAAATTTTCAAATATTCCAAAAATTATTACATTTAAAGTAATGCGCGTTTATAATTAGTTTCCCCTAAATAGCCAATTGTCACATCCTCCTAGCCTCAGAAGAAACCCGTCCCGGGTTTCACTCGGAACAAACCGTCTATGAAGTAAAAAGCTTCGGATATCTCTTTTGAAACTTATCCTCACGTTCCCACGTAAATTACGATCCATGCCGCGAATTCCAACGAACTCTGATGAGTGGAATACGACTTCGCTTGAGTCGTTTAATCTCTCGATCCAAAATCTCAATCGGCTCTTCCACAAAGTTCAAACTCTCATTCACACGAATATCCTTTATCGGTATAACCGGTGTCTCATTCGAAAGATACTTCTTCAAGTTACTCACATGAAACACATCGTGATCTTTACTCAATTCCTGTGGTAGTTCCAAACGATAAGCTACGAGCCCAATCCTTTCCAAAATCAGAAATGGTCCAATGTAGCGGGGGTTGAGTTTTCCACGTTTCCCGAAACGTATCACTCCTTTCCAAGGCGAGACCTTCAGCTTCACTTTGTCTCCAACCTAGAACTCTAGGGGTTTACATCTCTGGTCGGCATAACTTTTCTGTCTATCTCTAGCTGCTTGTAATCGATCACGAATTTGAGTCACTTTCTCAGTAGTCTCCAATATAAGCTCAGGGCCTATGAGTTGGCTATCTCCAACTTCAGCCCAACCAATAGGCGAACGGCATTTACGACCATATAAAGCCTCGAACTGTTCAGCTTTAAGACTTCTGTGGTAGCTATTGTTATAGGAGTATTCCGCAAGGGGTAGATACTTCTCCCAGCCTTTAGCAAAGTCTATTATACATGCACGCAACATGTCTTCCAAAGTCTGAATAGTCCTCTCACTTTGACCATCAGTTTGGGGATGATATGCAGTACTCATATCAAGTCTCGTCCCCAAAGCGGTTTGAAGTGATCGCCACAAAGCTGACGTGAAACGACTGTCGCTATCAGAAATAATCGATATCGGAACTCCATGACGAGAAATAATCTCTTTCACATATAACCTCGTGTCACAACCCACAATTTCAGGTCATTTTTCCAAACTTCGATATTCTACTATTCACAAATTACTATTCATCGATCACTATTCATCGTTTTACTATTCATCGTTTTTGAGGTCAATTTGACATTTCGAGACATATTCAGAAATTTTACTATTCACTTGACACTATTCATTCCCGAGAGGAAACCACTATTCACGTGCATTACTCATGTCATCGTAAATTCAGTTTACGAGTGTTCAAATTCGCGTAACCGTATTGGTTCAGGAGCGAATTCATGCATTATTGTCAGGGACACTTCATACGGACTAGAAATAGTCTGCATATCATCATTAGGGCACGTGCATACTATTCCACTCGTAGGATAACTAAATTACTACTTTTGGTACGATTAACGAATTACGTACGTTTATTTTAAATAAACGCTAATACGCGAGCTATAAATGTGTCTAACGTGTCCGACACTCCCGATTTTGAACCTAATACATTTTTATACTCATTTCTATAATATAAAAACTATAATATTAGTTTACCCGGTATTTTGGAAATTTATTTATTACGTATCGTACGTTTAACTTAATAACGCCGGTTTTCACCAAAATTGAACGATAATCACCTTAACTCTCCGTACTTGTACCCGACTTATTTTTACAACTTTTATAACTTTATTACGTCCCGAATAACTTCAACAAAACTTATTTTTAACAAACCCGGTACCCGATTAAACCTTAAACCTAAACCTAACCTAACTATACTTAATTACTAACACTAATATTTACTAACTAATCACCCAACACCCTCCCCATTTCCCTCACCAAAACCGGCCAAGCCCCCCCCCTTGGTCATCAAGTTTTAATTACCTCACCAAACTTAATAAATGCACACCAAACCAATTGTCCAAGTATATATTAAACTTTCTTAACCCATTTTCACCAAAAATCACTTTTCTTACAAACTAGCAAGACTTTTTCTCTCATTTTCTTGGTGTTTTGGTTCGATTTGGGTTAGACAAGGAGCAAGGAAGAAAATTTTGCAAGATCATTTCATAAACTAGTTAGTATAATCATCCTTGTTAGAGTTTTGAAATAAAAACTCAAGGATTAGTAAGCTTTTTATCATCTAAACTCTCTAAACCACCAAGTAAGTATACAAACTCATTTTTATGATTTTTACAAGTTATTATTATGTTCATATAATTTTCTTGTAAGATCTCACACATGTATCAACTTGTACCACTTCATTTTGTATATTTTAACTTTGAAACCCTAGAAATGGTAACATATGAAACTCTTGTTAGACCTAGTGGTTTGATGATATTTTAGGACCCATGACACCCTAAGAAGGTGTATGGTAGGATTAGATTAGTCTTGTGGTGTTTGAAAGTGGATTGATGGATGGTGGAACTAGTTTAGAGACTTGGAAATGATTTTTGGAACTTTTGAAATACCTACTGTCCTTATTTTAAATTCGTGGGAAAATCAGTAAGTGATGACTAAGTTTTGACCAAAGATTTAGAAAATACATTCAAAAACGAAACTTTAGGCGAAAGAACGGATTAAAACGAGTTTATAACGAAGGAGATATGATTTTTGCAAACTTAACGACGAAAACTACTTTTCCAGAAAACTGCTTGCTGTTGGGCAGAATACGATGGGTATTTTGAGGCCTTAAACATAACCTAAAATAGCCGAGTTGTCTAAAATATACTAGTATACACAAAGACGAATCCGTGGACATAAAGAACAAGGAAAACGGGCTTGAAACGACAAAGTTATGACCATTCTAACATCGTCAAACTATATATATATATATATATGGACACAAATAAAAATAATAACGTACGCGCTAAACGGTATATTTTCTAGTAAATATTACTAAGGACTATTTTCTTATCAAACGAATACGTATGACCCGAGGTAATATTTATACGACTTAACGACATATTTCAAGGTTTTCAATACAAGGAATTTAACGCTAACACTTTTTAACGAGATAGTACGACAAATTATATATACTCCTATATAAGGACTTATTTTCCTAAGTATGGAAATCTATTTTTCTACGACGATAACTAGTATTTTCAAATTACGAGTGGTATGAGTATCATGTGCATGTGCATTCATTTCATTACGGCTTGATCTAAGTTAGATCATGGTTATTCATTTAGGTTGCGGCTAGTACTCGCGCCTCATTGTCCCGACTACTTTCACCTCATTGCACCGTCTTTGTACCATTACTTCGAGGTGAGTTCTCATAGCCCCGTTTTAATTCTATATTTTTGATTTCAAATCCCACGGGGGAGAATACATTGCATTACTTGTTTTCGTGTACATGCCTAAGTATAAAATTCATACATTGCTTAAGTTGCTGTCACAACTCACCATTTCAGGTCATTTCCCGAACTTTGGAAAAACACTATTCATCAAACACTATTCATCAAAACACTATTCATCAGTTTACTATTCATCATTTTTGGTGTCAGTTTGACATTCCGAGAAGCATTCAGAAATTTTACTATTCATGTAACACTATTCATTGCGGGAAAAGATTTCATCATTCAAGTGCATTACACATTTCATCGTAAATTTAGTTTACGGGTATTCAAATTCGCGTAACCGCATTGGTTCAGGTGCGAATTCATGCATTATCAGTAATGACATTTCATACGGACTGGAGATAGTCTGCATATCATCAGTAGGTCATTTACATGTTATACCACTCTTAGGATTTTCAAATTACTATATTCAGTATATTTAACGTTTTTACGTATAAGTAATTATAGTAAACGTTAACACACGGTTTATACACGACGAATATATCTAAATATTCCCACAATGGTCCCGACATATTTTTATATCCATTTTAACATCATAAAAGTTATAACATTCAGTTACTCAGTATTTTGGAAATTTATTTTATTTATAACGTACGCGTATGAATATAACGACGGTTTTCGTGAAAACTAAACAATAATCACCCGATCACTCAGTAAATGTACCCAACATATTTTTAACATATTTTCAACATTATTATGACTTTATTTCATCCCGGTTAACTTCGTGAACAATTATTTCTATTAAAACCGGTACCCGATTGTAACTAAAAACACAAAATAGCACAAAATTCATGCAAGGTTTCCTAAATAACTACCAAGTACCCCCACCCCCCCCCCCCCCCTTCACCCTTTGAAAACCAGCCCATGAACACCCTTTTAACCCTATGCATTAATGTACTCATTTTATAGTAATAAACCTCTAAATAATACACTTAACCAAAAATAACAAATCATAATCTACACTTTTTAAGAAAGATCAAAAAGCTTCTCATCTCCTTCCTCCCCATCATAAACCACGACTTCATCACCACTCCATGATCCATCCATGGTTTTTCAAAAGTTAAAACACTAAACTTGTTCCTTTTACATGCCTAATCAAGAATCAATCAAGAAAAACACAAGAACAACAAGCATAATCATCATCTAATCATCTCATTTTATCAAGTAAGTTTTCATCTTTATTTTTATGGATCATCCTATTTTTACATGTATTACATAAGTATCATGCTAAAAACCATGTACAAGTAGCTATACCACACTTTATTTTGGCTAAAAAGAAACATACAAACCCTAACTTTTTGGTTATGAATCCCCTTGCTCTAATAACTTGGTTAGGAGTCCATGGCACCCTAAGAAGGTGTATGGTAGGATTAGATTAGTCATGTGGTGATTACAAGAGGTTTGGTGATGGTAGAAATTGGTTTTTAACCTTGAAAACATGATTTGGAACCTATTTTAGACATGCTGTCCCGTTTTGTAAAAATCTGGAAAATCAGTAAACACCAAGGGAACTTTGGCAAAATTTTTAGAAAATACTTTCAAAAACGAATCCGTAGGCGAAAGAACGGATTAAAAAGAGTTTATAACGAAGGAGTTATGATTTTTGCAAGATTGTAGACGAAAAGTATTTTCTGGAAATTTGTTTGCTGTTGGACGTTTTTCATGGTACAAAAAGAGGCTTTAGACGTAACCCGGAGGAGCCGAACTTTCCAAAATATATTACTACATACTAAGACGTAACCGTGGACATAAAGAACAAGTAAAACGGACAAGTAACGACAAAGATATTCACGTTTGAAATTCGGCTAAAACAATTTTATATTGACAGCTTTTTAATAAAAGTGGCACAAAAACTACGAAGTACATTTTTGAGCTAGACATAATATTAAGTACCGAGCTTTATAACTAATGTAGTATTAGTTATTACGAGTATGTTTTCATCATTTCAAGGATTACAACCCGAGTTTTTCAACGCTAACATGGAAACTTACGTTATATATATATATATATAAGTATATATATATTATAACTAGTTATTATATTTTCTAATAGCAATATTTTTCCAAATTCTTGAAATATATACTTTTGATAACAACAAGTGTTTTTCAAAGAGTAGAGTGGTATAGGAGACATGTGCATGGATATTCATAACATCATTTCATGATCTAAAGTAGATCGTTCATCATTCACATTAGGTTGCGGCTAGTGTGCGCGCCTTGTCTTTCAGTTCATTACATGTACATGGTACCATCATATTGGGTTGCAGCAGCTAATTGTTCATTGGTGTTCATTTCATTTCATCACGGTTTCATCAGTTAAGGTGAGTTTTCATAGCCCCGTTTTCAATTCAACATTTTTGATTGTTTTCAAATCCCACGGGGGGAATACATTGCATCAATCATTTCAGTACGAGCCCAAGTATTCAAACATGTACATAGCTTAAGTTACCTTGCCATGTGAAAAGTCCCCTGTAACATCATGAACCGTTAATTTCAAGTACTAAGCGAGAGTGAGTGGATAGATCTATCGAGGGTGACGCCTCCATCCGTGGTAGTGGATACCAACAGTAAGCGGATGCATGTCATGTCTTTTACATTTGAATGTTTCGGCAGAACATTCGGGAGGGGCTTACAGTTTCATCAGTCATAGCTTCGGTGTCATGAGCTTAAGGCTATTGTACAATTATCACGAGATTTTTATCTTGCATTTTTACTTGTGGTGGCCGTACATTATTACATTTTACAAACCTATGGAATTCACCAACATTCGTGTTGACGTTTTAGCAATGTATTTCAGGTTATTAAGGTAGCTCATGTGACATGCATTTGGACCTTCATGGAGTCGCGGAGTCGACGCGTCTCATCATTATTTCATGCACTTATGTAAACATTTGATCTAGTACGACTTGTTTTTCATAAACATGCAACACATTTTGGGGACCTCATTTTGTAAACTCTGGATTATTTCAATGATCAAATGCAGTATTTTCCAAACGACACTTTAGGTCGTTCAATGTAACTGTAACTGTGGTGCTATGACAGACACCCCCAGGTATTCCATTCCGCTGCAAGTCAGGTAAATTGGGGGTGTGACAGATTGGTATCAGAGCTAGGGTTATAGCGAACTAGGATGTATCTTGGACCCTAGACTATAACCACATCATCATAGCATCTCGTCATTTCATCATAAGTGCATAATCATGATTCATGTTGTTTCATGCATACCCTGTGCGAGTTATTTATACTCATATTCATATATACATATATATTATTTCATTTGACCTGGTTTACAAGTGACATGTCTTCAGATACCTACCCTGTCATTCTTTTATCGGATTCCGACATTGAAGATGCCTTGTCATTTTACACTACCATTATACCACCAGTTGCATTTACACCACCATTAGTACTATTGATTTGCCATAGGAACAGGGTTTTCCTATCATTCAGCCCGTACATAGAATGCCTTTTGGTAGTGTATTCAGAATTAATCTTAATGGACTTATTAGGATGCTTATTGCAAGGAAGATAGTGTGTTTTCTTTCCATCACTAGTAGGGCACTTACTACTCAGGTACTATCACCACTATCAGTTACTCATTACACTATTGGCCTTCCCACAGTGTGTACTTTAGTTTTACCTTTTGGATGTCGCGAGGTAGCGCGAAAGAGGGTAGTATTTCATTCACTAGTACCATCATTGTCATTTCCTTTTCCATTCCCATTTGCTCAGACTTCAATCGTTTCGCAACATTTTAGCATTGTCTCATCAGGAATTAGGTTGATTTCGTTTTTGACGAGTTAGTAGACTATTACCATTCGACAAAATTCACCCACGTATCCAATACACCATTCAAGCTATTTTACTATCATATGGGGAAACTATTTTACAGAAAAATTTCTGAAGTAAGCTATTTTATTACTATCCTATAAATTGATTTTCTGTCATTACACCAAGTATTTACTATTATTACGCGAAGCAATTTTCATGTTACTTGAAAGAAAACATCAGGACACCATTTTTATAACAATGCGTTGAACACCATCTAAAACTTTTGATAAAAGTTATGATATTTTGACAAAATCCAACATCGCATCATTAGTCCTCAATTATACATAGCCTGATCACCTATGTAAAATTCAGGAAGGATTATGCCATGAAGGAAATAATTACCTTTTCAAAGGATTGTTAATAACAATCTTCATCCAAAAGTTTTGTAAACAAAGGAACTCTTTCATAAACATTCCTTTTGCCGAACTATCTCTGGATACTTACCCTACCTGTCACTCACTTAGCCATTAAGTTGGATATTTTCCCATTGACTTCCCTAAGAGAGACTTTCCATATCAATTACATGCAGGATTCCTCAATACAATAAAAGCAACAAAAGGATTTCAGAACTACTAAATAGAACTAGAGGTATATAGTGAGAGAATTCATAACTCAACAACGATCCTCAGATACTGCGAGACCATCCTAATCACCATCTCTGACTTAGTTGTCAAATTCTATCATTTTAAAAGTACTAGCTAGACTGAGCTACAGAATTGAACTCAATATAGATGTCCGCAGGACAACACAATAGAAATACACCAAGCTTCTAATTGAGACTGTAGAGCATTTCATTTAAACATGGCCTCATCCATACATAAACTTTCCTGCAGTAAGTTTTCACAAAGTACAATTGTTTGAATCAAGAATATCGATGTAGATTCCTCTAAGTCATTATGTCTAGAAATTTCAGATAACCTCACCTTCATACCAAACAAGGAATCAAACCAGAACATATCTCCTCATCTACATGGGAAGACAGAATAGACATTCATCGACACAACATCAAGTGATACCTTCGTCTTGCCAATTACAACGATAAACAATTTCAGGACTTAAGTTAGTCTAAATACCTATGCTTGTAGTTATGCCAGATAACCATCAATAGACATTATCCAACCTCAGGAACTAAGTGTTAGACATCTATGCATTTAAGCGAACATTTCCTATTCTACCATTTTATCCTTTTCAGTGTTTTCACTTTTAAATAAAGTTGATGCGTTTACATAAATCACATACCTTGTGGAAAAATGATTTCTGACATTCCTATTTTGAACAAGTACGATCCTTTTTGGTCATACTTTAGCAACACTATTGTACAATGAGAAATATACATAAACATCAAACTTTGGTAAGCAGTCTTAATCACGACATGTTTGAAAACAGTTCCTATTTCATAACTACTGGATTTTGAATCATCAAGAAAAATATTACCCAGTAAATCATTTGTTCCATTTTCTAAATTCGTTTATTCAGAAAAAGATTTCAACCAAAACTCATAATCACGAGACAAATTTCCAGAATGAATTTCCCTACAACATCGCTTATGCATTTAGGATTTGTGACTTGACAGTAAAGAATATTGGTATATGTGATGAAGGAATTAGGAAGGACATCACAAATTAATCACGAACTTCAGTAGTGGAGACCAAACCCACTAGACAAAGAAGGACATATGTCTTATCATCCGTTGGAACAAAACGCAAGGAACCAAATTGTTACCTATATTCTATCGCTTTCAGATAACGCCAAGTTCGAAGGACCGAACGTTGTGGAATTAGTCACAAAGGTTTATTGTACCCATTTCAGTTTTTCCTGTTAAGGAAACCGATTCAACTTGGACTTCAGGTAATCATTTCAGGATTTCCTTCAGAAACCCATTTAGATGTGAACATCACCTATCACCCTCAGAACGATGGTCAAAGCGAGAGAACAATTCAAACATAGGAATGTATGCTCAGAGCATGAGTGATTAACCCTGGAAATGGTTGGACTAATCATTTAACATAAATCAAATTCATCTACAACAATAGTTATCACACCAACAACGGGAAACTGGTAGAAGTTAGGTTGGTACATAACACACATCATTTGGATTGGGTATCCTGAATAACAAACCATCCAGATTCAAGTGGGAGAACAAACTAAGTTAAAAGCATTGCCTTGGATTGGCATGATACAAATTGGATAACAAGAAAGGTTGAACCTTTAGCATATTGGACCATTTAAGATTCATTTTTGAATCGACCAACTAGCATACAAACTTGAGTTCTGGCAGAATTCAGCAGTATATATTACCAGTACCACATTTAAAACATTAAGAAGCGCAGACCATCGATTGATGGGCCAAATTCAGAAAAAGCTCAACTCACTAGTTCAGTAGGCATTCATGAGATAACCAGAAATTTTCTACAAGTCAAGAATCAGTTACAAGTTCAATAAGTCGTAAACCATTAAAACTTCAAGTTCTGCAGAGTTATGCAGAAAGTTCTGTCTAGGAAAGGCATGTTATCGTTCAGAAAACTTGGAAAGTTACACCAATATACACTGGACCATTTATATTTCAGACAGGGTAGGCCTAGTGGCCGTCAGACTTGAACATTGTCAGAGAACAACAGGATTACACGAACATATTTCACATTTTCAGATCACCAGAAATGACAATCTCAGACCTTGTAAGAGAACCAACAGAAATCATGGACCGTGTGGTCAAGCAGTTGAAACAGAGTCGAATTCCTATCGTTAGAGTTCGCTGGAATTCTCGAATATCATCACCTTTTCACCAATATGTTTTCAGAGACCAACATAAACTGAACTTCGGGACGAAGTTCCATTTAGAGGGGAAGACTGTCACAACTCACCATTTCAGGTCATTTCCCGAACTTTGGAAAAACACTATTCATCAAACACTATTCATCAAAACACTATTCATCAGTTTACTATTCATCATTTTTGGTGTCAGTTTGACATTCCGAGAAGCATTCAGAAATTTTACTATTCATGTAACACTATTCATTGCGGGAAAAGATTTCATCATTCAAGTGCATTACACATTTCATCGTAAATTTAGTTTACGGGTATTCAAATTCGCGTAACCGCATTGGTTCAGGTGCGAATTCATGCATTATCAGTAATGACATTTCATACGGACTGGAGATAGTCTGCATATCATCAGTAGGTCATTTACATGTTATACCACTCTTAGGATTTTCAAATTACTATATTCAGTATATTTAACGTTTTTACGTATAAGTAATTATAGTAAACGTTAACACACGGTTTATACACGACGAATATATCTAAATATTCCCACAATGGTCCCGACATATTTTTATATCCATTTTAACATCATAAAAGTTATAACATTCAGTTACTCAGTATTTTGGAAATTTATTTTATTTATAACGTACGCGTATGAATATAACGACGGTTTTCGTGAAAACTAAACAATAATCACCCGATCACTCAGTAAATGTACCCAACATATTTTTAACATATTTTCAACATTATTATGACTTTATTTCATCCCGGTTAACTTCGTGAACAATTATTTCTATTAAAACCGGTACCCGATTGTAACTAAAAACACAAAATAGCACAAAATTCATGCAAGGTTTCCTAAATAACTACCAAGTACCCCTACCCCCCCCCCCCCCCCCCCCCCCCTTCACCCTTTGAAAACCAGCCCATGAACACCCTTTTAACCCTATGCATTAATGTACTCATTTTATAGTAATAAACCTCTAAATAATACACTTAACCAAAAATAACAAATCATAATCTACACTTTTTAAGAAAGATCAAAAAGCTTCTCATCTCCTTCCTCCCCATCATAAACCACGACTTCATCACCACTCCATGATCCATCCATGGTTTTTCAAAAGTTAAAACACTAAACTTGTTCCTTTTACATGCCTAATCAAGAATCAATCAAGAAAAACACAAGAACAACAAGCATAATCATCATCTAATCATCTCATTTTATCAAGTAAGTTTTCATCTTTATTTTTATGGATCATCCTATTTTTACATGTATTACATAAGTATCATGCTAAAAACCATGTACAAGTAGCTATACCACACTTTATTTTGGCTAAAAAGAAACATACAAACCCTAACTTTTTGGTTATGAATCCCCTTGCTCTAATAACTTGGTTAGGAGTCCATGGCACCCTAAGAAGGTGTATGGTAGGATTAGATTAGTCATGTGGTGATTACAAGAGGTTTGGTGATGGTAGAAATTGGTTTTTAACCTTGAAAACATGATTTGGAACCTATTTTAGACATGCTGTCCCGTTTTGTAAAAATCTGGAAAATCAGTAAACACCAAGGGAACTTTGGCAAAATTTTTAGAAAATACTTTCAAAAACGAATCCGTAGGCGAAAGAACGGATTAAAAAGAGTTTATAACGAAGGAGTTATGATTTTTGCAAGATTGTAGACGAAAAGTATTTTCTGGAAATTTGTTTGCTGTTGGACGTTTTTCATGGTACAAAAAGAGGCTTTAGACGTAACCCGGAGGAGCCGAACTTTCCAAAATATATTACTACATACTAAGACGTAACCGTGGACATAAAGAACAAGTAAAACGGACAAGTAACGACAAAGATATTCACGTTTGAAATTCGGCTAAAACCATTTTATATTGACAGCTTTTTAATAAAAGTGGCACAAAAACTACGAAGTACATTTTTGAGCTAGACATAATATTAAGTACCGAGCTTTATAACTAATGTAGTATTAGTTATTACGAGTATGTTTTCATCATTTCAAGGATTACAACCCGAGTTTTTCAACGCTAACATGGAAACTTACGTTATATATATATAAGTATATATATATTATAACTAGTTATTATATTTTCTAATAGCAATATTTTTCCAAATTCTTGAAATATATACTTTTGATAACAACAAGTGTTTTTCAAAGAGTAGAGTGGTATAGGAGACATGTGCATGGATATTCATAACATCATTTCATGATCTAAAGTAGATCGTTCATCATTCACATTAGGTTGCGGCTAGTGTGCGCGCCTTGTCTTTCAGTTCATTACATGTACATGGTACCATCATATTGGGTTGCAGCAGCTAATTGTTCATTGGTGTTCATTTCATTTCATCACGGTTTCATCAGTTAAGGTGAGTTTTCATAGCCCCGTTTTCAATTCAACATTTTTGATTGTTTTCAAATCCCACGGGGGGAATACATTGCATCAATCATTTCAGTACGAGCCCAAGTATTCAAACATGTACATAGCTTAAGTTACCTTGCCATGTGAAAAGTCCCCTGTAACATCATGAACCGTTAATTTCAAGTACTAAGCGAGAGTGAGTGGATAGATCTATCGAGGGTGACGCCTCCATCCGTGGTAGTGGATACCAACAGTAAGCGGATGCATGTCATGTCTTTTACATTTGAATGTTTCGGCAGAACATTCGGGAGGGGCTTACAGTTTCATCAGTCATAGCTTCGGTGTCATGAGCTTAAGGCTATTGTACAATTATCACGAGATTTTTATCTTGCATTTTTACTTGTGGTGGCCGTACATTATTACATTTTACAAACCTATGGAATTCACCAACATTCGTGTTGACGTTTTAGCAATGTATTTCAGGTTATTAAGGTAGCTCATGTGACATGCATTTGGACCTTCATGGAGTCGCGGAGTCGACGCGTCTCATCATTATTTCATGCACTTATGTAAACATTTGATCTAGTACGACTTGTTTTTCATAAACATGCAACACATTTTGGGGACCTCATTTTGTAAACTCTGGATTATTTCAATGATCAAATGCAGTATTTTCCAAACGACACTTTAGGTCGTTCAATGTAACTGTAACTGTGGTGCTATGACAGACACCCCCAGGTATTCCATTCCGCTGCAAGTCAGGTAAATTGGGGGTGTGACAGTTGCCTAATTACCACGTCTTGACAAGTCCCCTTATTATATCATGGACCGTTAATTTCTAGTACTAAGCGAGAGTGAGTGGATAGATCTATCGAGGGTGACGCCTCCATTCGTGTTTGGGTTGCTCCAAATGGAACGAATGCATTTCATGTCTTTATTATTCGAGTGCCTGGTAAACACTCATTGGGGCCAAGTATCGTCTAGCTTCGGGGTCATGAGCTTAAGAGCCAATGTATACACTTTCCGGACATCCTAATTCATGGCATTACTTATGGCATTTGTACACTTGATTTTACTTATAAACCTATGATTATTCACCAACTTTATGTTGACCGTTTTTCGCAATGTATTTCTCAGGTATCTAAGGCATTTCTCATGGCATTGCATGGAGTCACTTTGTGTATCAAGGATGACGCGTCACTTTTGGATTTCATGCACTTTGAAACTATCGTTTGATTGTACTAAACTTGTTTCTCTAAACCTTTTCTAACTTTTGGGACCTATGTTTTATAACTTGGAATATTTTGAAGGAATCAAACGATGTATTTTATAAACGACACTTTAGGTCGTTCAATATTTCCTTGCTTGTGTGCTATGATCCGTTACACCCTCAGGTATTCCATTCCGCTGCCATTCAAGGTATTTTGGGGGTGTGACAGATTGGTACCAGAGCTAAGGTTATAGCGAACTAGGTTGCATCATTGACCCTAGACTATAACCACACCATCATAGCATATCATCATTTCATCATAAGTGCATATTTACTTATTTTTGGTGTTGCCATATTGCGGGTTATTTATTTATTTCACCTTGATTATCACAGAGTTATGTCTTCGTATCCCGACACTGTCATACTTTACACCATATCAGATTCTGATGATGAGGGCTCTGTGTCCTCCACTGCTGTTTCACCACTTGTTTCTCCTACACCTGAGTTGCCACTTTTGGCGTCACATGATGATACCGAACCTTTCGAGGAGGAGGAGATGGCTCCTACTCCCCATGTCCATCCTACTATACCTACTGACATACCATCATCTCCTACTACTACTATCCATTCAGAGCCGAGACTTATGTTTCCTAGGGAGAAGACTGTTCAGGGTCCTAGGAAGAGGGTTCGTATTTCTACATCTACTTATAGGAGTCTCCCGAGTCCTACTGTGCCTACACCACCACCACCAGCCTTACCCACTACTACTCCTATGCCTACCTCACTCTTGCCGCTCAGGAAGCGTGCAAGGCTTACCACTCCAGATTCACCTACCACTGAGACTGATGACTTTTCACCACCACCAGAGTACCACATAGGTGAGAGTTCTAGAGCTGCTGCGGCTAGGAGCCCTACAGCTGTCACATTAGAGGATCAGATGGGTGCTCAGCAGGAGCAAGTAGATAGGTTGGGGTATCGAGTTGATGAGATCATTACCACTAGACTTGAGACTGTTGAGGAGCAGGTAGAGGATTTGGTTCAGGGCAGGGTTAGTATTGATGTGTCTTACCATGGACTCGAGGCACGACAGTTGAGGCATCAGGAGGAGATTGAGCTACTTAGGGATGAGTTACCTGAGATTCGAGATAGAGCTCAGGCGACACAGGAGACCCAGTGGGAGCAGGTAGATGAGTTGACACTGCTTCGAGAGAGGGTAGTTGTTTTGGAGCGTAGGGATGCTTCTTCTCAGTTACGACTTGAGCATCTTGAGGAGATTGTGGTGGCGATGGATCGTGAGATTCGCCGCTTGAGGGGAGAGCCTGGACCATCTAGAGCACCGGGAGGAGCCTAGACGTAGACTGGTATTATATATTAGCTTGTATTATTTTCCTAGTCCCGGGATGTGGGACATAGTTCAAGAACTTGTATCCTTTTGATTGTTGTACAAACAAATCTTATCAAGTGCGACTCTACTATGTGGAAATGTTGTGCTATATATTATATCGGCCGACATCGACCAAAATTTTCATGTATTATATTCATGTGTTGTGATTATATTTATGATGTTTCGTGGTTGCTCTTTATTATTGTATTTATCCAGGTTGTGGTTGTATATATACATGTTGTGGTTGTATTCGTACGTGTTGAAGTTGTATCGACGCAGATTGTGGTTGTACTCGTACGTGTCATGGTTGTATTTATATACATGTTGTGGGTGTATATCTTTGGTACGATGACTATTTCTATTATGATTTTTCTCATGGTTATTTCCATTGTGATTTATCAGAAGTATGGCACCAAGGAAGAGTAAGACTGCACCAGAAACGTCCGCTATGACTCAAGCCGCTATCCGCAAGTTGGTCAGGGATAGTATTGCAGAAGCTCTGGAGGTTGAGAGAGCTGAGGTTGCTGCAAGGGCTGCTGAGGTTGCTTCTAATACAGAGGTCGTTGAACCACCCACTGCTAGGCGTGAATGTACATGGAAAGATTTCAAGATTAGTGATCCTGTCAAATTCAAGGGTACTGAAGGAGCGGTTGCTCTAATCCGCTGGTTTGAAAAGACTGAGAATGTATTTCTCATGTGTGAATGCCCGGATGTTAGCAAGGTAAAATTTGCTACAGGTATGCTTCTCGATGAAGCTATGTCTTGGTGGAATTCATATGCTCAGCCCATTGGTATGGAAAATGCTCACAAACTCACTTGGGATCAATTCAAGAAATTGATGACAAAGAAGTTTTGCCCTCGAACTGAGGTGCAAAAGATGGAAACGGAATTTTATGAGCTTGTGACTAAAGGCGATGATATCGAGACTTACATCAGGAAGTTTCAAGAGTTGGCTGTACTGTGTCCAAATATGGTTCCCGATGATGAGAAAAAGATGGAAAACTTTGTTGGTGGATTGCCTGAAAGTATTCGAGGAGATGTGATTTCTTTTGATCCTCAATCAATGGAAGAGGCTATTCGTATAACTCAGAAACTCATGGTCCAAGTGGTTAAAGGAAAAGCTGTTGTCAACAACAATAACCGTTCAAACAACACCAACTACACCAACACTCGGAACAACAACAACTATAACAACAATCGGAACCGCAACTATCCCAATAACCGAAACAACAATCCAAACAACAATAACAACAACAAGAGGAGGTTTGATTACAACCAAGGTGGATACGCTGTTCAGCCGCCACCTAAGAGACAGGAAGTAGCAAAGTTTATGCTGCAGGACCAAATGACAGAAAAGGTTACACTGGTAACCTACCTAAGTGCGAAAGGTGTCAGAAGCATCATAACCCAGGTCGTTGTCCAGATATTTGTGGCAATTGCAAGAAGCTTGGTCACCACATCAAAGATTGTAGATTTCCAATCGTGGGTGACAATCAGAAACCACTGGTAACGTGTTTTGGCTGTGGAGAACTTGGACACTTTAAGAATGAGTGCCCGAAGAGGAAGAATCAAGGAACAGGAAACCAAAATGGAATGGCTCGAGGAAGAGCTTATGTCATGGGAGGAGACGATATCAAAGAAGACCCGAATGTTGTTGCGGGTACGTTCCTCGTTAATAATCGTTATGCATCCATTTTATTTGATTCAGGAGCGGATAGAAGTTTTGTTTCTATTGCATTTGCACCTTTGCTTAACATAGAACCAATCCCATTAGACATTTCCTATATCGTTGAATTAGCCGATGGATCTTTAGTTAACACCAACACCATTATCCGTGGTTGCACTATAAATTTCCTAAACCATCCATTCAATATAGACCTTATGCCCGTAGAACTTGGAAGTTTCGACGTTGTGATCGGTATGGATTGGTTATCTCGGCATCGAGCGAGAATTATTTGTGATGAGAAAGTTGTTCACCTTCCTTATAACGGTGAAACTTTGGTTGTTCGCGGAGAGCGAAGTGGAACTAGACTCAGTATTATATCGTGCATTAAGACCGAGAAGTACATAAAGAAGGGTTGTTATGCATTCTTGGCTCACATCACGGAGAAGAAGTCGGATGAGAAACGACTTGAAGATGTGCCAATTGTTAAGGAATTTCAAGAAGTTTTTCCGGAAGAATTGCCAGGACTTCCGCCTACGCGACAAGTTGAGTTTCAAATTGAATTAGTGCCAGGAGCTGCACCGATTGCACGAGCACCGTATAGACTTGCACCTTCGGAAATGCAAGAATTGTCGAATCAATTACAAGAACTTTTGGGCAAGGGATTCATTAGACCGAGTTCCTCGCCTTGGGGAGCGCCAGTTTTGTTTGTGAAGAAGACGGACGGAACCTTCAGAATGTGCATCGACTATCGTGAGCTGAACAAGTTAACGGTGAAGAACCGTTATCCACTCCCAAGAATTGACGACTTGTTCGACCAGTTACAAGGTTCTAGTTTTTATTCCAAGATTGATTTAAGATCCGGTTACCATCAACTTAAAGTTCGGGAAGAGGATATCCCGAAGACGGCGTTTAGAACACGCTACGGTCATTATGAATTTCAAGTGATGCCTTTTGGATTAACTAACGCACCTGCGGTATTTATGGATCTCATGAATAGGGTGTGCAAACCGTATCTTGATAAGTTTGTGATCGTATTCATTGACGATATCTTGATTTATTCCAAGAGTAAGGAAGATCACGAAGAACACCTCAGAACAATCCTGGAACTACTCAAGAAGGAGCAGTTGTATGCCAAATTTTCAAAGTGTGATTTTTGGATACGTAGAGTTCAATTTCTTGGTCACGTCATTGATAGCCAAGGTTTACAAGTCGACCCGGCAAAGATTGAGACAGTTAAGGATTGGGCTACGCCCAAGTCTCCTACGGAAATTCGTCAATTTCTAGGACTTGCCGGATATTACAGAAGGTTTATTGAAGGGTTTTCTAAGATAGCGAAGTCGTTGACGAAACTGACACAAAAGAATGAGAAGTACGAGTGGGGAGAAAAACAAGAGTCCGCGTTTCAACTATTGAAACAAAAGCTTTGTAGCGCGCCGATTTTGTCACTACCTGAAGGTATTGAGAACCTTGTGGTATATTGCGATGCTTCGCATCAAGGACTTGGAGCTGTGCTAATGCAACACGAGAAGGTGATAGCTTATGCATCTAGACAGCTTAAGATACACGAGAAGAATTACACTACTCACGACTTGGAATTGGGTGCGGTAGTTTTTGCACTCAAGATTTGGAGACACTACCTTTATGGTACTAAGTGTGTAATTTTTACCGACCACAAGAGCCTACAGCATATACTCGATCAGAAGGAACTTAATATGAGACAACGTCGTTGGCTAGAGTTGTTGAGTGATTACGATTGTGAAATCCGATATCACCCAGGGAAAGCGAATGTTGTAGCAGATGCACTTAGCCGAAAAGAACGACTCAAACCTTTGAGAGTCAGGTCATTAGGAATGACTATCATTTCGCCATTACCATCGAAAATTCTAGAAGCTCAGATTGAGGCTCTCAAGGAAGGAAACCGACCGCATGAGAAACTTTATGGTATGCCAGAAAGCGAAAATGGCTTTGTAAAGAGATCGGATGGAGTGTTATGCTTCAAGGACCGAAGTTGGATACCACTCTATGGTGGAGTGCGAGAATTGATTATGCATGAATCACACAAGTCGAAGTACTCTATTCATCCAGGTTCTGATAAGATGTATCAGGATCTCAAGAAGCTTTATTGGTGGCCGAATATGAAGGCAGAAATAGCTATGTACGTCAGCAAATGTCTTACTTGTGCTAAAGTGAAAGCCGAGTACCAGAAACCGTCAGGGTTACTTCAACAACCGGAAATTCCACAATGGAAGTGGGAACGTATTGCTATGGATTTTGTCACTAAACTTCCAAAGACGTCAGGAGGTTTCGATGCTATTTGGGTAATCATCGATCGACTTACCAAATCAGCTCATTTCATACCCATTAGAGAGACTTATTCAATGGAACAACTTGCTAGACTTTATGTCAAGGAAATAGTCTCAAGACACGGTGCACCAGTTTCCATCATTTCCGACAGAGATAGTCGTTTTACTTCGAACTTTTGGCGGTCATTACAAGATTCTTTTGGATCCAAGT
This sequence comes from Artemisia argyi, assembly GCA_030686995.1. Classification (NCBI taxonomy): domain Eukaryota; kingdom Viridiplantae; phylum Streptophyta; class Magnoliopsida; order Asterales; family Asteraceae; genus Artemisia; species Artemisia argyi. Next base: position 17,587,800 of record CM060685.1, on the reverse strand, counting down.
TAGACATGAGCACTGCTTACCATCCTCAGACCGATGGTCAGAGTGAGAGAACTATACAAACACTTGAGGACATGCTTAGAGCATGTGTGATTGACTTTGGAAATGGTTGGGCTAACCATTTGCCGTTGATCGAGTTTTCTTACAACAACAGTTACCATTCAAGCATTAAGGCTGCACCATTCGAGGCACTTTATGGTCGTAAGTGTCGATCTCCAGTTTGTTGGGCCGAAGTCGGTGAAGTACAATGTACTGGCCCAGAAATGGTACAAGAAACAACAGAAAAGATAATTCAAATTCGAGAGAGACTCGAAACTGCTAGAAGTCGACAGAAAAGCTACGCCGATGTTCGACGCAAACCATTGGAATTTCAGATCGGAGACAAAGTTATGTTGAAAGTCTCGCCTTGGAAAGGCGTAATACGCTTTGGAAAACGCGGGAAATTGAACCCGAGATACATTGGACCATTCAAGATCCTGGAAAGGATTGGTCCGGTTGCTTACAAGCTTGAACTTCCATCAGAACTTAGCAACGTACATAACACGTTTCATGTTTCGAACCTTAAGAAATGTCTTTCGGACGAGTCTGCCATTATACCATTGGAAGAAATACAACTCGATGACAAGCTTAACTTTGTGGAAGAACCAGTTGAAATCATGGATCGCGAGATCAAACAGTTGAAACAAAGTCGAATTCCGATCGTGAAGGTTCGTTGGAATTCTCGAAGAGGACCCGAGTTTACTTGGGAACGAGAAGACCAAATGCGACGTAAGTATCCACAACTTTTCACCGAGCCTAGTACCGAGACCAACACTGACTGAATTCAGGGACTGAATTCCTTTTTTGGATGGGCGACTGTCACAACCCACAATTTCAGGTCATTTTTCCAAACTTCGATATTCTACTATTCACAAATTACTATTCATCGATCACTATTCATCGTTTTACTATTCATCGTTTTTGAGGTCAATTTGACATTTCGAGACATATTCAGAAATTTTACTATTCACTTGACACTATTCATTTCCGAGAGGAAACCACTATTCACGTGCATTACTCATGTCATCGTAAATTCAGTTTACGAGTGTTCAAATTCGCGTAACCGTATTGGTTCAGGAGCGAATTCATGCATTATTGTCAGGGACACTTCATACGGACTAGAAATAGTCTGCATATCATCATTAGGGCACGTGCATACTATTCCACTCGTAGGATAACTAAATTACTACTTTTGGTACGATTAACGAATTACGTACGTTTATTTTAAATAAACGCTAATACGCGAGCTATAAATGTGTCTAACGTGTCCGACACTCCCGATTTTGAACCTAATACATTTTTATACTCATTTCTATAATATAAAAACTATAATATTAGTTTACCCGGTATTTTGGAAATTTATTTATTACGTATCGTACGTTTAACTTAATAACGCCGGTTTTCACCAAAATTGAACGATAATCACCTTAACTCTCCGTACTTGTACCCGACTTATTTTTACAACTTTTATAACTTTATTACGTCCCGAATAACTTCAACAAAACTTATTTTTAACAAACCCGGTACCCGATTAAACCTTAAACCTAAACCTAACCTAACTATACTTAATTACTAACACTAATATTTACTAACTAATCACCCAACACCCTCCCCATTTCCCTCACCAAAACCAGCCAAGCCCCCCCCCCCTTGGTCATCAAGTTTTAATTACCTCACCAAACTTAATAAATGCACACCAAACCAATTGTCCAAGTATATATTAAACTTTCTTAACCCATTTTCACCAAAAATCACTTTTCTTACAAACTAGCAAGACTTTTTCTCTCATTTTCTTGGTGTTTTGGTTCGATTTGGGTTAGACAAGGAGCAAGGAAGAAAATTTTGCAAGATCATTTCATAAACTAGTTAGTATAATCATCCTTGTTAGAGTTTTGAAATAAAAACTCAAGGATTAGTAAGCTTTTTATCATCTAAACTCTCTAAACCACCAAGTAAGTATACAAACTCATTTTTATGATTTTTACAAGTTATTATTATGTTCATATAATTTTCTTATAAGATCTCACACATGTATCAACTTGTACCACTTCATTTTGTATATTTTAACTTTGAAACCCTAGAAATGGTAACATATGAAACTCTTGTTAGACCTAGTGGTTTGATGATATTTTAGGACCCATGACACCCTAAGAAGGTGTATGGTAGGATTAGATTAGTCTTGTGGTGTTTGAAAGTGGATTGATGGATGGTGGAACTAGTTTAGAGACTTGGAAATGATTTTTGGAACTTTTGAAATACCTACTGTCCTTATTTTAAATTCGTGGGAAAATCAGTAAGTGATGACTAAGTTTTGACCAAAGATTTAGAAAATACATTCAAAAACGAAACTTTAGGCGAAAGAACGGATTAAAACGAGTTTATAACGAAGGAGATATGATTTTTGCAAACTTAACGACGAAAACTACTTTTCCAGAAAACTGCTTGCTGTTGGGCAGAATACGATGGGTATTTTGAGGCCTTAAACGTAACCTAAAATAGCCGAGTTGTCTAAAATATACTAGTATACACAAAGACGAATCCGTGGACATAAAGAACAAGGAAAACGGGCTTGAAACGACAAAGTTATGACCATTCTAACATCGTCAAACTATATATATATATATGGACACAAATAAAAATAATAACGTACGCGCTAAATGGTATATTTTCTAGTAAATATTACTAAGGACTATTTTCTTATCAAACGAATACGTATGACCCGAGGTAATATTTATACGACTTAACGACATATTTCAAGGTTTTCAATACAAGGAATTTAACGCTAACAGTTTTTAACGAGATAGTACGACAAATTATATATACTCCTATATAAGGACTTATTTTCCTAAGTATGGAAATCTATTTTTCTACGACGATAACTAGTATTTTCAAATTACGAGTGGTATGAGTATCATGTGCATGTGCATTCATTTCATTACGGCTTGATCTAAGTTAGATCATGGTTATTCATTTAGGTTGCGGCTAGTACTCGCGCCTCATTGTCCCGACTACTTTCACCTCATTGCACCGTCTTTGTACCATTACTTCGAGGTGAGTTCTCATAGCCCCGTTTTAATTCTATATTTTTGATTTCAAATCCCACGGGGGAGAATACATTGCATTACTTGTTTTCGTGTACATGCCTAAGTATAAAATTCATACATTGCTTAAGTTGCCTAATTACCACGTCTTGACAAGTCCCCTTATTATATCATGGACCGTTAATTTCTAGTACTAAGCGAGAGTGAGTGGATAGATCTATCGAGGGTGACGCCTCCATTCGTGTTTGGGTTGCTCCAAATGGAACGAATGCATTTCATGTCTTTATTATTCGAGTGCCTGGTAAACACTCATTGGGGCCAAGTATCGTCTAGCTTCGGGGTCATGAGCTTAAGAGCCAATGTATACACTTTCCGGACATCCTAATTCATGGCATTACTTATGGCATTTGTACACTTGATTTTACTTATAAACCTATGATTATTCACCAACTTTATGTTGACCGTTTTTCGCAATGTATTTCTCAGGTATCTAAGGCATTTCTCATGGCATTGCATGGAGTCACTTTGTGTATCAAGGATGACGCGTCACTTTTGGATTTCATGCACTTTGAAACTATCGTTTGATTGTACTAAACTTGTTTCTCTAAACCTTTTCTAACTTTTGGGACCTATGTTTTATAACTTGGAATATTTTGAAGGAATCAAACGATGTATTTTATAAACGACACTTTAGGTCGTTCAATATTTCCTTGCTTGTGTGCTATGATCCGTTACACCCTCAGGTATTCCATTCCGCTGCCATTCAAGGTATTTTGGGGGTGTAACACCTCGCAAGCTTGTCGACACTATCATCTTCACTAATTGCCAGGAAATGAGCAGACTTAGTTAATCGATCCATAATTACCCAGATAGCGTCACAACCGCTAGTTGTCTTCGGTAATTTGGTAATAAAGTCCATCGTAATCCGCTCCCATTTCCAAACCGGGAGTTCTGGCTGCGTCAATAATCCTGAAGGTCTTTGATGTTCGGCCTTAACCTTCGAACATGTCAAGCACTTACTAACATACAATGCTATATCTGCCTTCATGTTTGGCCACCAATATAACTTCTTCAGATCCTGGTACATCTTGCCAGACCCATGGTGAATAGTGTACTTTGACTTATGCGACTCATGCAAAATCAACTCTCGAATTCCTCCATACAATGGTACCCAACTTCGGTCTTCAAAACACAATGTTCCATCAGAACGCTTAACAAATCCTTTCTCATTTTCTGCCATCCCAAATATATTCTCAGCAGGTCGGTTTTTTGCTTTCAACGCTTCCGTTTGAGCTTTCAATATTTGAGACAGTAATGGCAATATGATTGTCATTCCTAATGACCTAACTCGTAGCGGTGGTATTCTCTCCTTTCGAGTAAGAGCATCAGCAACGACGTTTGCTTTACCGGGATGATAGCGGATTTCGCAATCATAATCGCTTAGCAGTTCAATCCAACATCGCTGTCTCATATTGAGCTCTTTCTGATTCAAGATATGTTGCAGACTTTTGTGGTCAGTGAATACAACACACTTGGTTCCATACAAGTAATGTCTCCATATCCTCAATGCGAAAACCACAGCACCTAACTCTAAATCATGGGTGGTGTAGTTCTTCTCATGCTTCTTAAGTTGTCGCGAAGCATAAGCTATCACTTTCTCTTGTTGCATTAACACAGCTCCTAAACCTTTATGAGAAGCGTCACAGTAGACGACAAAGTCCTCACTACCTTCAGGTAACGCTAAAATAGGAGCACTACACAACATCTCCTTAAGTAATTGAAATGCTTCCTCTTCCTTATCTCCCCATTGGTATTTAACACTCTTTTGAGTCAATTTGGTCAACGGTTTTGCTATCCTCGAAAATCCCTCAATGAACCTTCGGTAATAACCGGCTAAACCCAAAAATTGACGAACTTCAGTTGGGGTCGTCGGTGCGGCCCAATCTTTAATCGCTTCAATCTTAGCGGGATCTACATGAACTCCCTGACTATCAATCGCATGGCCCAAAAATTGTACCTTCGGAATCCAAAATTCACATTTGGAGAACTTGGCATACAACTTCTCCTGCCTGAGTAATTCTAAGATAAGTCTTAGATGTTCCTCATGCTCCTTCTCACTCTTCGACTAGATTAGCATATCGTCGATGAACACGATCACGAACTTGTCTAAATAAGGCTTACACACTCGATTCATGAGATCCATGAATACCGCTGGTGCGTTAGTCAACCTAAACGGCGTCACTTGAAACTCGTAATGCCCGTAACGGGTTCTGAAAGCCGTTTTCGGAATATCTTCCTCGCGAACTCTAAGTTGATGATACCCCAATCTCAGATCGATCTTCGAATACACACTCAATCCTTGGAGTTGATCGAACAAGTCATCGATCCTTGGTAACGGGTATCTATTCTTCACCGTTAACTTGTTCAGCTCTCGATAATCAATACACATACGAAACGATCCATCCTTCTTTTTCATGAATAAAACCAGGGCTCCTCAAGGTGAAGAACTTGGTCGTATAAATCCCTTTTTGGCGAACTCCGCTAATTGTTTCGACAACTCTTCCAGTTCAGTAGGTGCAAATCGATAAGGTGCCCGTGCCACGGGTGCAACACCAGGTATCAACTCAATCTGAAACTCCACTTGTCTAGTAGGCGGGATTCCCGGCAAATCATCGGGAAATACATCCGGAAAATCACGAACTATAGACACATCTCCAATGCATCTTTATTTCTTCTCCTTCCCTCCTTTCTCAGAGATTTGAGCTAAGAAAAGGCAACATCCTTTTTCCATTAGCTTCGGTAACTTAGTGCAAGAAATGACCGCTAATCTAGATGGGCTCCTCAAACCTTTTCGATCTCCTTGTATATTTAAAATCTCCTTGCCGTAAGGCACACGCACGATCTTCTCATCGCAAAGTATATGAGCACGATACTTCGACAACCAATCCATACCAATAATGACATCGAAACTTCCTAACGTGACGGGTAGAAGATCTATATTGAAAGGGTGATTCAGGAAATTCAAGGTGCAACCACGAATGATGGTCTTAATCCTTTCTATGTTTGCGTTAGCTAACTCTACATCATAACCAATTCCTAAGGCCATCGGAGGTTTCTATAGTAAGGGTGCAAAAGTAGTGGACACAAAACTTCTATCGGCACCAGTATCAAATAGTATGGAAGCATAACGATTATTGAGAAGGAACGTACCTGTAACGACGTTCGGATCTTATCCTCTCTCGTTTCCAAGTGCATACAGTCTCCCATGAGCAGCTCCTACTTCCACACGTTGGTCCTCATTGTCTTGACGTCCATGGTTTCCTCCAGCTCCACGGTTTCCATGATTGTACCCATTACCACCCGATCCTTGATTTCCTCGATTCCACGATTCCCTACACTCATTCCTATAGTGTCCCTTCTTTCCACATCCAAAACAAGTAACATTCGCCTTACTCATAGCTTCAGGAGTAGCTTGAACCATAGCAAGTGGTCGAGCTGTACAGTCCGTAGCTACGTGTCCCATCTTTGAGCAATTCTTGCACACCAAATTACATCGTCCTGGATGATTCTTGTAACAGCGGCCACATTTTGGCGCATCTCCATTGTAATTCTTCCTATCTTCATCTCCCATAGCATAAGCTCTAGTAGTTTCCTGTCGTTTGTTTCGGTGATCATTACCCTTAGAGTGATTATCCCTCTTCCTCTTTCCATTATTATCCTTCTCAGCTCCTTCTAATACCAATGAGTCCATCAATTGTTGAGAGATTGTGATAGCCTCATGAATATTAGCAGGCTTAGCAGAAATCACATCGTTCCTTGTAGCTACCGGAAACCCATCGGTATACCGCTCAATCCTTTGAGTCTCAGTCCTAACCATATATGGGCAAAGCAAGGCTAACTCTTGGTAGCGACGATTGTAAGTCGCCATATCAGTACCTTTCACCTTGTGATTCCAGAACTCAATCTCCAGCTTCTTAACCTCATTCCTTGGGCAGTAAGTCTGAATCAACAAAGACTTAAATTGCTCCCAAGTCATAGCATAAGCCACATCACTCCCAACCGAATTTCGGTAACTGTTCAACCAAGTTAAAGCTTCGTCCTTAAAGGTAAAAGAAGCAAATTTTACCTTTGCATTCTCCGCACAGTTTCTGACATTGAAGACTGACTCAGTTTTCTCTATCTACCTGACCAAATAGACCACTCCTTCAGTTCCACCAAACTCAATGGGTCACAGATTCAAAACTCCTTGTAGTTACATCCATTAGCACGAACAGGTGCAAAAGTTCCAGCAGAGTTGTTAGAATGATTTGACTCAGCTAGTAGCTCAGCAACGAGTTGCTCCACAAGTTGATTGATCATTGCTTGATCCACAGTAGGTGCATTAGGTGGAACATGATCATTGTCTCCCTGAACATCGACATTTTGATTCCTGTTGTTGCGGTTAGTGGTGTCCAGGTTATCAGGGGTAGGGGTTTCAACATTTCGAGTAGGACGGCGTCCTCGACGACCAGGAGTAGTCGCGGCAGTTCCAGTTCGGGTAGCTCTAACAGGGTTTCGTCATGAGGCTATTGATCAACATAATACCAACGCGATATCAACAACACAATTCTCGGCGTACGCCAAAAACCATATAATATCATACGAAATCACCATCATCCATACAAGTAGCGATCAATACATCGTTCCATACTGCCAAAAGACATAACAGATACTAATCGTTCCATACGAGACGAACGTACAATTCGAATATCATGGCATAAGAGATATAATAACTGGCTCTCCTAACCAAGTACTCCGTTGATTAGGTAGCAACATAACAACACATATCCAAATCGATCTAGCCACGATGCTGGCGTAGACTCCTCAACTCTGATCTCAAACCATCCATATCTCTCCATAACGATCCCCGCTCAACACTATGTGTATCTCTGTCCCTCTTGAGGTTTGCAACCTCCTTCTCTAACTCTGTGTTCCTCTGCCGCAGCTTGCGATCTACCTCGCGAGCCGTGAGGAAACCTCCATGTAGATTCTCTATCTGCTCATGTATCTCCATCATACCTCTCCTAATCGCTGTCGTCCTGCCCACGACAGTAGTCAAATCAACTATCAACTCAGCAATAAACTTTCCATTTACCATCTCAAGTCGATCAGTCATCTGCGAGATCCTCTCGCCCTGTGCAGTAATCCGAGTCGAAATCCTACCAGTCTCACCCAAATCTGCAGGCTCAACAGATATCTCAGATGGCGCGACCGACGCCGCGGGACAACCAGGTGGTGAATCAAACAAGAATGGGTGATCAGTTGAAACCGGCTCTAACGGATGTATTAGAGAATCGGGCTCCTCAGCATGAGCTGGATGTGCTGGCAAACCATTATCAGCAGGCATCTCCTCCTCTTGAGGATCATCATCCTCCTCATCATCCTGAGGGTCATCATTCTCCTGCTCACTCTCGTACTCCTCATCGGAGGGGTACTCCATCAATCGTCATCTCTGAGCAGGTGAACCACGAGACGATAAATTCGGTGACTTAGGGCAACAATGGGAAGACGAAGTAGTAGTGGCTGAACGCATGACCATCTCGTGTATGGGTCATCAGGGGCCATAGTGATCTGTGCTGGGCGACGCGTGCCAGCATAAACATCCTCAATAACATCGTACGAATAGGAGGTCATGGTTTGTGACAACGGCGTAGGGTAGGTGTAAGTGTTTCAAAACAATTAAACCGTGAACTCAAAATACCGAATCAAAATCATCATAAAATCCCAATCATATCATTTCAAGAAATATTTTAAATACCGCATCACAAAAACATTTATAAAACAATTAAGCCATATAATTCCTCAAAACGCAATCATATCACATAATCAATATATCCCATATTCTCAAATCATCTAAAAAAATTCTCATATCTAATCATCGTCTTAATATACCTCAATATAATTGAAGATAACATGATTAAAAAAAAAGGAAAAAAATTATATAAAAAACGTGGTTAAAAAAGGCAAAAATAATTGTAACAATTCGCATTTTCAGATTAATTACTATTCTCGGAAAATTTTACTATTCATTTTTCCCGAAATTTTCCCGAAATTTGATTTTTGTTTCTTGGCCTCGAGTGATAAATCATTTCCATGGCAAATTAAAAGTTTGACACTCATCAGATCATTTTCGTGAAAGTTATTAAGGAATTACACGGAATTACACGTTTTAGGGTAAAACGTCATTAAAAAATTCTACGCACAACGAAACTCGACCGCGTTAAGTGACCCCGCATCAGAAAAATGTTCAGTACTCTCATGATTAATAAGAGAATTAATCATGACTGAGAAAAACATGACCAAAATAAGCCTCGGCCGTGAAAACCTGGAATTTTCAGTTTTTAAGCGTTTTTACTCAGCCGTAACCCTAGCCTATACCTGAACCGCGTTTCTAAGACAATTTGAGTTTTCAACTTATTAGAAAAAGTCAACATATTTTTCCCTCCTCCTTTGACCAAAAATCATTCCTTGATTTTATAAATCATTCTTTGATTTTTAGGATTACAGTTTTAAGTTTAAAGACATTAAATACCAACCGACACTAGACAGAGCCCAGCCTAGACATTATAAGCCATTTTAAGTCATTAGTATTCTACTAGAAAAGTTACATTTTACTTTTCTCAATTTTACGCAACTTTCGTACGTTTTACGTATTACGCGTTTTAGACTCGCGTTTCCAGTTTTAGCAGGGTTTGAGCACCCCAATAGAACCTACCGCTCATTTTATATTTTAATATGGAGTATATTGATAAGTTCTAGCATATTTACAAGTTTCATATTTTTAGGATACCCGATTTTAAGTTTCATGACTTAACGACTTACCGTTAGCGATTACCGGGACCAAAACTCACTCCGTAACTTAGATAAGACCATGACTAATCATCTAGTCACCCTAGATCAGCCTTGGCTGACTTAGAGGGGGGGGGGATTCACCTATTGTGTGTCATGATCTCATGCCTTAAGCCCTAGGATCCATACATGTGTAAAACTTGCTAAGAAAGCTTCCTAAATATCCTAAAAACTAACCTCCTCAATGAACCTTCCTAGGCAACATCCTTGCACCTCCTCTTCATGCTATAAATACAAGGCTCATCTCTTCCTTTCTTCATAATCCAAACGCCACACCTATTATTCATAAACCATGATCCTTTGATCTTCAATATACAAGTTACTCTACAAAGTTCAAGGTCTTAGTATTCTCTACCTAGTTCTTAAGTTTGTTTGGTGATTCCATGGTTGAATTAGGAGCTACACAAGGTGATTAGGGGCTGAAGTTAATTGGTTTTCAAAAGGGTTATAGCAAGGATTACAAGAGTTGTGGTGAAGGGTTTGCAAGCATAGGTTTAGTGTCCTAGTTTCATACTTGACTTCCTTTCTTTAGAAAGCCAAAAGTTGTAAGAAATCCTATTACACTTTCTTGCTCAATATCATTTTCATGCTTATTATGTTTCTTTCATGCTATATATGGTCTTTGTATTATGTTCATGATGTATAAAAACTAGTAAAACAAGTTATGGTATATATATGTTAACTTTTGATATTTAATCAAGTAAACTAGTAACTTACTTGGAGAACCACGACCAAAATAGTATAACTATGATATGAAACACTTACATACTGTTAAAGAGGGTTTTGAAAGGAAAACATAGCAATTTGAATCACCTAAAACGAGTACACGAGTCAAAAGTTATGGCCATAAGAAGTTAGCGAAACCAAAACGCCGAAACTACCTATACCTTACTGTTTTGCATTCTGACCTATTTGAAAGTGGCCCTTCTACTCCGATTCATCAAAAAGTTAAAACACAAAAGTTGTCCGGAACGACGTTTTCGTTCAGGAACAAAGAAGCTCGAGCCCTGAAAACGCTTTCCGAGTGATATTTTCTTCAAATTCTTAACAGCCCATTTTTAGACCAAAGTCACTATATAATAGTTATGATTTACTAAGACCAACAGGTCTAATGACCTAAAGCCAAGACCACAACCATGGCTAAAGCCAAGGTTGAGTCTCAAGACCATGGTAACAATGACCAAGGTCACGGCAAAGCCACGGCTAAAGACCATATAACTTTTAAAGATCGGAACTTATATATATTGTTATCAAATACTACAATAGTAGGGAGCCTCATGTGAGGAGTTCATTAAGTAAGCCGTCGAGATGAGTTGTGGATTTACGAATTAAAGTGTCCTGGCTCCTCGAACGTTTACTCCATGACTTCTGAATTATGTCGGCCCGAACGGTAGTAAGAGATATACAACCTATACATGTTTCATAAACCATTTATATTCAACGACTTACACTATATACTAAGTACTACATCATGAACATTATGCAAGACATATATAGGCAATTCTTCGTATTCTTAGACGTTACTCCAAACCTAAGTTGCAACGTTCTATTATAGGCTGCTCTTAGAGACTTTCGCGATTCGACTACCACTTTCATTTCTCATTACATAAGCTTAAGGTGAGTCATAGCCCCTACTTTTTCATACTTGTTTTAACTCTTTGGGGGAGATACATGCACAACTACTTGCTTACTTGTACAAATATTCAAAACATTTATACTTGATTGTTTTATACTTGATTGTCTTATACTTGATTGCATTATACTTGATTTCATACATACATGACTGTTTTATACTTTGGGAAGTGGCTCCCAGTTATCTTTGGGAAGTGGCTCCCAGTTGTCTTTGGGAAGTGGCTCCCAGTTGTCTTTGGGAATTGGCTCCCAAGTGAGGTCTTCGGAGATGAAGTGTAGACTCACGACTAATTGCTTAACTGTTTTGATGAACTTATACATGTTTTATTCATACTATATGTTAGCAGTGGGTTGTGAACACACAGGTTGCAAGTCTCTTATGGCGGGACTTGCAACTGAGTGGATTCACGATGCATTTGCTGTGCGAATATTCTTTTAAGGCTTTTCAACTGTTTTAAGACAAACTCTATGAACTCACCAACCATTGTGTTGACACTTTAGCATGTTTATCTCAGGTTAGTAAGGCGATAGCTAGTGCGTGGAACTTAGAGTCAAGCTGCATATTCTGAAGACTTACGCTTTTATCATTTATCATTCAAAACATTTTGTATACATTTATGTATCATACTTTGAAATCTCATGTTTGTAACTTTGAATTCATTAATCGAATGGTAACTTTTCAAAACGTCTCATTTAGAGTTCGTTTTCTATAACTTGTACTTTGTATTATGAAGTAGCACCCCAGTGACACAGTCTTCCGCTGCGGTATTTTGGGGGTGTTACAATAATGTTTAAAAAAAGTGAATAAATATGAAAGACAAAAAGATAAAAAAAAAAAAAGAAAAAAAGAAAAAAAACATGGACTTAGGTTTTTATGCTAAATCTTAGGTTAATCCCCACCATTAGATCAAACTAGATGGATGGTGGGGATTTGTCCATTAGTATGTAACAAAAACTTGCTATTTAAAATAACTCACCTCTACTAATACTTATATTTCATTTTTCACATATATCTGAATGATGTTGTTGATACAAATAAGGTTTGCTTTCAAATCTATGAATTTTTATTTTATTTTATTTACTAGTTACAATACCCGTGCACGCACGGGGCATTAACAAAAATATTTATGCAACTGACATGTTAATTTTTTGCTTTGTTGTGTACCAAGAAAATGAAGTTAATTTTAAATGACTTGTGTTGTTTCTTCATTAAAGGTTAAAATGTTATTTTATGACATAAAACTTGTAACTTTATTTGAAATATTGTACCTTGAAAAGTTTTGTAATTTAAATTGAACTTTATGTTTTGTAGATCAAATTCAATGAATGAAGCGCTAACATCATAGATGCTAGACACTTTGGACTAAACTAATTTTGCTTAGCTTTCCTTTAACCCATCATGTACTTTCAGTTTATTTGTATGTCTCATAGTTTATTGGTATGATTCAAAGAAGAAAACTCTATGGATGTTAAATTTACATTAAATGTAAGGGGGCCTTCAAATGGAGGTCTGGGTTGTTCAATTTTGGAGAATAATTCTGAAGGCACAAAAGAATTATAATTAGCTCTTATATTAGTTAGAACCACAAGCATGAACGTATGAATTGTGTTATAATTTAAATATTTATACTACATATGAAGCACTCTCTCTCAAAAAATTTCAGATGTACAAAAAATAATGCATTGTTTACAACACTTTAATGCACTCAATTTTCAGAATTACGACAAAGTAAGCATATTGTACAACAAAAAACAGCATGGTGTCATTTTAAGACCAAAATTCTACCAAACAACTTTAATGCTATTAAAAACACCCTTTCACCAAAAATTACAACCATTTAAACACAATGTACAATAGCTTTTAAGTTAATACAAGTCATAAAACACAAAGCACAAGTATGTAAAGCACAATGATTTTAAGATCAACAATCTATTCAACACATATAATTAATACACTAATTAATTCACCCCTTCACAAAAATATACAATCATCTAACCATAATGTACAAGCTAATCAAGCTACTAAGCCAAGCACTTAAAAATAATTACGCTGGGCACAATGGTCGGTCGACCGGACCGGTCGCCCCTGCGGTAACCGAGTCGCCGCCACTGCAACCACAAGATCGATGAAGGTCAGACGGCTCCAAAATTCACAAACCAGTCACCCCCTCGACCGATTAATGCATTCCACAAAAGAAGAAAAAAAATGTACCGTTACATATCAAAATAAAAACGAAGATGAAACGAAAGAAGAAAAGAACAATCATCAATCAAGCCAAAGTAAACATCAAACTTATTCCATCTATGATCTACGAACAGAAAGTATACAGTAACAATAAAACCCAACATCTACATCTACCTCAATTCTAACCCATATCAAAACCACCATCATAGTCAACACAACATAAAAGCTTAGAGAGAATTTTCGTTTGATATTCAAGAAAAGGGTATGATTTTCTTGCAAACATAGATTGTTGGTTATGTTCGGTTATCAAGATAAGAAAGAAAGGAAGAGTACGTGATGTTTGTGTGGCTGCAAATCATGGCTGCGTATTTTTGTGAGGGAAATTTGGGCAGTAATGAGGTAATTTAGGTTTTGTAAACGTATTTATAAGTCCTAACATTTGGTTTATATAACGGTTTGGTTGTTAATTGGGCTAGCCAAATGATATCACAAATTATTCGGTAGTTTTATTATGGGCCTTAATAGATATAGATGATTGAAGTTTGTTTAGGTTAAAAATGGTTTTAGAGTAATTACTAATTGAGCCGTATATTATTTGTATGGTATAATTGTTTTTGGGCTAATTTTGATATTTGGTTCATGTGAATAGTGTATATTAAAAATGAAAATGTAATGGATATATATAGTGTAAAAGAGATATGATTTTTTTGAAATAAAAATAAAAATATAAATGTCGGTCGTCCCTACCCCTACCTAAGGTAGAGAGGCTGCTTCCAGTTCTATCTAAGATTGGAAAGGACCTCCGGCCTTTTGTAAGGAGTGATGATCGAACCATTGACCTATAGGTTAAGATGCAAGGGATTTTCCAACTGATCCAATTCTAAAATTATTGTTATTTGTAAATTAATCATTAAAAAAAAATTATGGCCGCATAACATCAAATTACCAGAAAATATAGTCACAGGATACCCGCCGCCGCATCGCGCAGGTACCTTGCTAGTATATATTAAGCTACAGAGTAATTGGAGAGACATAATATTTTAGAAGCCATTGTAGGGTGTTGCTCAATATCATTTCTTCATTCAAACGTGCAAAATGTAGTATCATAAATCTGTAAGTACCAATTGTAATATATATCCAGGATAATAGTTTAATGCAACATCTTGCAAACTGTTAACACATTCAACAACCAAGAGAACATAGAGTGCCAAGGAGTGATGTGTCATCCACCCTTATGATTAACAACTAATCATAAAGCTCAAAAAACTAATCAAGGATTACAGAGAAGGTAATTCAAGTAATTTTTAAGGTAGTTGTAACAGTGGAAACAATAGACTTAGACAAATGTTAATCCAAATTCGGGCAACCAAACACAATGTGCAGTAGAAATGCTTATCTAACTTAAAGAAAAGAGAGAACAACTTAATATTTACTTGCCATTAAGATGCAAATCACCAAACTCATTTGAGTGATAACCATAAACCATATGATAATGAAGCACACTAATTTTTGATAGTGTGGACTGAATTTGGAACCACAAAGTGAAAGTAACAGTTCACAAATAAGTTAATCAAAACATCCTCCTAAAGTATATCAAATCCAACACGAGCTTGAAAAATCTCTGTTAGAATATTAGTAGTAAACTTAAACGTATTTTAGGGGCTTAAGTGTACTTTATAATTAGATTAGGTGTTAGACATAAACTAGGATTAGGTAGCTTGGAGTGCAAGACAAGCTAGGTTTCGACCTCCTCATCTCTATTAATAGAGATGAGGGGATGCTAGTTATTCATTCTTATTCCTCAATTGTAAAAGCTTTATTGGTCTTAATAAAGGGTTCGTTGAGGGTATATCGTGTGCATATTCTAGTCGGTTCTTTGTAGTCTCTCGTGTTTGTTACTTGTGCTCCATACAACTCGTGATCTAGCATTCCGCGATCGAACTTCGGGTTTGTTGTCGAGGTGTTTATCCAACAAGTGGTATCAAGAGCCTTAGTTATTGTGGTCATCGAAGTTCGAGTGCTAGTTCGAGGTGCCGAGTTGGTTACGAGGTTAGAGCAAAGAAAACGTTCGGGTCTTTGAATCGTTTTTTTTGGAGCAGCGATCGTTTAATACAAAGAAGAATATAGTGACGTGGGGAATTTTTTATAAGAAAAATAGAAGAGAAAAACTATCTAATTGTCTATGATTGGTTAGTATTTGTTCTACCCACGCGAGGATACTACAAAATTTGACAAAGGGTTTTTTATTTTGTCTTTATTCTTTTTATTACTAAATAAAAGTGAAGTTTTTTGTTGACATAAATAATGCCTAAAAATATTATTAACATGTTATCAATATCTCCATGTTTTGATTATCACAAAATATAAACTCATAGAACTAAAACTTGTGACATAAACAAGTATTTAGTGATTAATATTTCTCTTTACATCCAAATCACTTAAGGTATGAATAAACAAAGTGTTTAGTGCATTTTATGATCAAAGGGGTATTTAATTAACTAATGCAAAGTTTATTTAATTATATAAACATATTATATATTTTTGAAAAACACTTTTGGTAATAAAGAAAAATGTTTTATTCATACTAAATATATGAATTCAAATTTTTAACCAAAATCAGTTAGTTTTTCACCAAATAAACTTTCCCCACTAAAAGACAAAGATTCTGGCCGTTTCAGCTGGGCGGCCCCCTTAATTATAAGGGGCGGTCCCCTTAAAATTAAGGGGACCGGCCTTGATTTAAGGGGACCGGCCACGCTCCTCTGTCAGAATCTGTTGCCTATAAATACCACCTTAAACTTGGATTTTTTCCTCACCTTTTGCACTACTAAACTTTCTGATCTAGATCCAAATCTCTATTCTTTTATCCTTTGATCATAAGTGTATAAATTCTTTGTTTCAAAGTGATCCAACCATCATCCTCTCAAGTGCAAGAGAAGAATACTTCTATCCCTCAAGACAAGAAGTATTACAACTTGTTGTGATCTCCACATCCAAGTTGTTGGTGCATCTTCAAAGATCATTTACATTATTCTTTGTGAAGATTGTTGTGAATATTTGATTGTAGTTAGTTGTGTTAGATATAAGTTGTGTGATTAGTTAGTAGCTTGGTGTGAAGAAGATAAGCTAGGTACTAGATTGGTGTGAAGAAGATAGGTGTGGAATAGTTAGTTGTGAAGTAGATTGATTTGAAGAAGTTGTGTAGAAGTTGTGACTTAGGTGTGACGAAGTTGTGGTCTGAAAAGTGGTGTGTAGATTGGTGTGTAGATTGGTGTGTATATTGGTGTGTACGGTTTTCTCCGCCATAAGGGAGCTTGTTGATATAGTGAAGAAAACTCTCGAGTTAGGTGCTCGGGGAGTGGAGTAGGGCAAGGAAGGTGTCCTTGTAGCCGAACCACTATAAATCTCTTGTCTCGCGGTTCGATCTTTCCATCTCTTACTTATTTCATTACTTATCTTCATAATATATTGTGTAGTATTAATTGTTTATATTGTACAAGACTTGAGATCACATATTATCGAATCTAAGTTTTTAAAAGCTAAGCAAAACTCTAAAACTAATTTTTATAACGAAATAAAAAGACGTAAAACTATTCAACCCCCCTTCTAGTTTTCCACAATTGGTATCAAGAGCCACGTCTAGCAAGATTTTTAAAATATATTGCATTTTAAAACTTGTAACGATCTATGGAATCTGAAAAATATTTAGAAGGGCAATCTATGCAAAGACCACCACTATTTGAAAGTGATGGATTTTTATATTGGAAAAATAGATTCGAAACGTATGTGAAATCAAAAGATCTTGATCTTTGGCATATTATTACCTTTGGTGATTTTCCTCCTATTCAATATAATGTTGAAACTAAAATGAATGAAATTGTATCTTTTGAAGAACAAAATGATGATTTGAAAAAGAAATTAGCAAAAAATAATGAGGCTAAAATGGTAATTTATAATGCGTTACCACGCAAAGAATATGAAAGAATTTTTATGTGTAAAACCGCCAAAGAAATTTGGGATTCTTTACTAATTACTCACCAAGGTAATAGCCAAGTCAAAGATAATAAAATAGATCTTCTTGTACAACAATATGAACAATTTACGATTCCGGAAGAGGAATCAATTGATAATGCTTTTGCTAAGTTTAACACTATCATCACAAGTTTAAAAGCACTTGATGAGACATTTTCTTGTAAAAATTGTGTTAGGAAATTTCTTAGGGCATTGCATCCGAAATGGCGAGCTAAGGTCACGGCAATCGAAGAATCAAAGAACTTGATGACGTTATCACTAGATGAACTAATTGGCAACTTGAAGGTTCATGAAGAAATCATAAGAAGAGATTCGGAAACGGTCAAAGTCAAGAAAGAACAAACTAAATCCATTGCTCTAAAAGCCAAAAAGGAACCTAGTGATGATGATGATTCAAGTGACGAAAGTGAAGACGAAGAATATGCAATGGCTGTAAGAGAATTCAAGAAGTTCTTCAAGAGATGAGGAAGATTCACTAGATCATCACGAGACGAAAGAAAAGCATTCCAAAGGAATAGAAGTGACAACTACGAGAAAAGAAAGTGCTTTAGATGTGGAAGTCCAAATCATCTCATTGGCGAATGTCTAAAGCCACCGGGTTATGAATGTCAAGGTGCTTTTGTTAGTGGAACATGGAGTGATAGTGACAAAGAAGAAGTTGAAAAGCCAAAAGACGAAAAGTGTTTTATGGCAAAAGAAACCGACGAAATATGTTTAGGAATTGACTTGGAACCTGACGAATGGATCAAAGATAGCGGATGTTCGAGGCACATGACGGGGAATCGCAATCTATTCTCTACATACAAGGCATACAATGGAGGTAACGTTATTTTCGGTAGTGACTTACGTGGAAAAATCATTGGCAAAGGTACGATCTCTCAAGACTCACTTACTATTGAAAATGTAGAGCATGTAGATAAATTAACATATAACTTGCTTAGTGTAGGACAAATATGTGATAATAAATGTAGAGTCACATTTACCGAATATGATAGCGAAATAGTTAAGAATGGAAAAATTATAGGTAGAGGAATTAGAAAAGGTGGCATATATGTTATGAAACTAGGAAACAAACCTGAGGATAGGATATGCCTAACGACCCTAGATGAAAACTCTACACTATGGCATAGGAGATTAGGACATGCTAACATGCAACAAATACAATCTTTAGCCTCTAAGGAATTAGTTAGAAATTTGCCTAATCTAAAATATGACAAGCATTTTTGTGATGCATGTAAAATTGGAAAACAAGCTCATGCTAGTCACAAAGCCAAGAATATAGTATCCACTACTAGATGCCTAGAATTATTACATATGGATCTTTTTGGTCCATCCGCTGTGCGGAGCTATGGAGGAAACAAATATACCTTAGTGATAGTAGATGACTACTCACGATACACGTGGACTAGGTTTTTAAGTGACAAGAACCAAGCCTTTGAAAAATTCGAAATATTTAGTAAAATTATTCAAAATAAATTAGGATGCTCAATAGTTGCCATTAGGACGGACCATGGTAGGGAATTTGATAACGAAGTACAATTCGGAAAATATTGCGAGTTAAATGGAATATCTTACAATTTCTCCGCTCCTCTTACTCCTCAATCAAATGGCGTAGTAGAATGAAAAAATAGGTCACTACAAGAAATGAGTAGAACTATGTTAAATGAACAATCCATCCCACAAAAATTTTGGTGTCACGCCGTAGATACATCAACTTATATTTTAAATAGGGTATCAATTAGAAGAATTCTAGGAAAAACTCCTTATGAGTTATTAAGAGGTAGAAAACAAAACTTAAGCTACTTTAAGGTATTTGGAAGTAAATGCTATATTTTAAATAGGGTATCAATTAGAAGAATTCTAGGAAAAACTCCTTATGACTAAGTTTGATCCAAAATCATATGAAGGAATATTTTTAGGATACTCACAAAATAGCAAAGCATATATAATACTTAACAAACACTCCATGAAAGTAGAGGAATCACTAAATGTAACATTTGATGAAACACCACCACCTCCTAAAACATTACCTTTAGAAGATGATGATTTAGTCGAAGCTGAAGCTATTGAGGTTAGTAAAACAAAACCCATAGGAAATGATAATGAAGACATCCACTTAGAAAATAACGAAACTGTTAATATTAAAGAATCTAGATCACATCCATTAGATAATATAATAGGACATCTTAACCAAAGAACCCTTAGGTCACAAGCCCAAGATAAAAACAATTTCTTTTGTTTCCTCTCAGCAATAGAACCTAAGAATATTAGCGAAGCTTTAAAGGATGAAAGTTGGATTATAGTTATGCAAGAAGATTTAAACCAATTTAAGGCAAATGATGTTTGGGAATTAGTCCCAAATCCAAAGGATATGGCCATCATAGGAACCAAATGAGTATATAGGAATAAGTTAGATGAGAATGGAATAGTTACTAGGAATAAAGCTAAGTTAGTTGCCCAAGGTTATAATCAACAAGAAGGAATTGATTATGACGAAACTTATGCCCCCGTAGCTAGACTAGAATCGATTAGGATATTACTTGCCTATGCTTGCGCCCTAGATTTTAAGTTATTCCAAATGGATGTGAAAAGTGCATTCCTTAACGGTTTTATCAATGAGGAGGTATATGTGACACAACCTCCAGGATTCATTGACTTCGCAAAACCTGATTATGTTTATAAGTTAAAGAAAGCTTTGTATGGACTCAAACAAGCTCCCAAAGCTTGGTATGATCGATTAAAAGCTTTTCTTATTAAACATGATTATTCCATGGGAATGGTAGATAACACTCTTTTCACTAAAAGGAAAGACCCAAATCTCATCATTGTCCAAATATATGTTGATGACATTATATTTGGATCGACTTGTCAAGACATGTGTGATGAATTTGCCAAAATCATGCATGATGAGTTTGAGATGAGTATGATGGGTGAACTTAACTTCTTCCTAGGATTACAAATAAAACAATTAGAAGATGGAATATTTTTTAACCAATCTAAGTACATTAAGGAAATGCTTAAGAAGTTTGGCCTAGAAGACTCAAAACCCATGAAAACTCCCATGTCTACGGAGGTAAAGCTCACAAAGGATGATGAAGGTGAGTCCGTAGATAACACCAAGTATAGAGGAATGATAGGTAGTTTACTATACTTGACGGCAAGTAGACCCGACATCATGTTTAGTGTCTGCCTTTGTGCCCGTTTTCAAGAGGATCCCAAAACCTCTCACCTAGAAGCGGTTAAGCGTATCTTCCGATACATTAAAGGCACTATACACTTAGGATTATGGTATCCTAAGGAATCCGGCATAAAAACCATTGTCTATGCGGATTCGGATCATGCGGGAGACTACGTAGATAGAAAGAGCACTAGCGGTATTTGCACGTTTATGGGATGTTGTCTAACGTCTTGGTTTTCAAAGAAGCAAACCGCTCTTGCTATTTCTACCACCGAAGCCGAATATGTAAGCGCCGGAAAGGCATGTCAACAAGCACTATGGATGAAACAAGCTCTCGTAGACTATGGCATTAGGTTAGAAAATGTCCCCATTATGTGCGATAACAAAGGTATGATAGATTTAAGTAAAAATCCGGTGCAACACTCTAGGACTAAACACATAGAAATACGTCACCATTTTCTTAGGGATAATGTACAAAAAGGAAATATATCTATAGAAAAGGTTGCATCAGAAGACAACATTGCGGATATATTCACAAAACCCCTTAAGCGTGAATTATTCAACTACTTGCGTTTAGGATTAGGAATGATGGAACAAGTTGACTAAATTATATTGAATTATTTCAAATTTATACTTGCATGAAATTTATTTTTCTTCCATTTCACCTTTTTCTGAGTCTAGGAATCTATTTCGCACAAAACTAAAGATTAAGAAAATTTATTTTCTTTGCATAAATTTTTTTTTTGTAAAACTCAATCAATTTTCTCTAAAAATTATTCTCACAATCTAGGAACCCCATGAAAATCATTTTCCTTGCATTGTTGACTAATTCTAAAAACATTGTATTTCAAAATCATGCATAAATTCTCACATAAATTGTCAAGATCAATTCTGATCCAAACACATAACCTTTCTGCAAATTTTCTGCCAAAAACCCAATTCTGGCAACCTGGAAATCACCAGATGGGCGGCCCCGTTAATTTTGTAAGGCGGCCCCCTTAATCATTAAGGGGATCGCCCCCTAATTAAGGGGACCGGCCATCTGATGGTCGGGTTTACATAATCTTTTCTGCTTTTTAGTCCATTTCAACCTACATTTCCCATTTTTCACCAACACATTTTGTCCTAATCTCCCAAACAAACCTTATCCATCCTTTAACACACAAATCTTACACTATAAATATCCCCAATCCTCAACACTCTCCATTCATCCCATCATGAACTCTCCAAACAAACCAAAATCAAAAGCCTCAAGGCTAGCAAGGATGACGGAAAAACCCGTTTGGCGAAGAAAAAGCCCTCGAAACAAATCCATCATCATAAATGAAGTTGGAAGTCATTCCACACCCCCAACTTCTTACTTCCCAAACTTTGCATCAAACCAACAAGATCATTCATTTGATCCTCTTTACAAACCATACAACAATGGCCAACCATCTTCCTTCAAGCCAAACTACACCTCTCAACTTCCAACCACTTATAATGATCCATACAAGTTTGATCAACCCTACACAAACCCAACTCATCCATACCAAACCTATGATCCCCTCCACATTGCCACGGAAAAACAAAAGTTCCGTGATGAAATAAACCAAATCCATGATCTTAGTGATCTCCTTGCTATGCATCTTGCACAACGCAACAAAGGGCAACCTCCATCATCACCCTATGAAAATTGCCTTCCCCACTCTCTCAACTTGGATCAAGTTACAAACCACACTCACTTTTGCCCTTGTTGCATATTCCATCAAAAACAAATCCTCTACTTGAGTGAAGATATTTCTTGGATTGAATATCTTCTCACTCGTAATCATCCAATACCACCCTTAACACGATACAACATCGTGAGATCCACTTCTTCTGCTCCACACTCCACTCCATATCCCTCTCAATCAAACATCCAAGCTTTATGCTTATGTTTCTCTTCAAGCAAATAAAACAATCAACCATGGGTTGCAAGCAAGTCCAAGTGCTCTCTTAGGCAATATAGGACTATGTCTTTTCTTTTGTGTTTTTTTTTTATCAATATGCTTCAAGCATATTGAATGTTGTAATGCTTATCATTTTTATAATGCTTGAATGAATCTATGTTTAGTTGCATAATTGTTGCCTTGCATATATGTGTATCTTGCTCTCTTCAAATATTTTTGTAGCAAAGATCTCCATTGCTCGTTCCCTTGGTGCTCTCAAATGAGGGGGAGCATACATCAAGGGGGAGCATTCTACCCGTTTAAACTTCCCTCGCGAAGCTTACTCGGCTTAACCTTTTTAATTATACAAAAAGGGGGAGAAGAGAAATGTAAACTCTATAATACTTGTCTAAAAACAAGTTTTAGATATATTGAGTTTAAAGTTTTGTAATAATCAAAAAGGGGGAGATTGTTGACATAAATAATGCCTAAAAACATTATTAACATGTTATCAATATCTCTATGTTTTGATTATCACAAAATATAAACTCATAGAACTAAAACTTGTGACATAAACAAGTATTTAGTGATTAATATTTCTCTTTACATCCAAATCACTTAAGGTATGAATAAACAAAGTGTTTAGTGCATTTTATGATCAAAGGGGTATTTAATTAACTAATGCAAATTTTATTTAATTATATAAACATATTATATATTTTTGAAAAACACTTTTGGTAATAAAGAAAAATGTTTTATTCATACTAAATATGTGAATTCAAATTTTTAACCAAAATCAGTTAGTTTTTCACCAAATAAACTTTCCCCACTAAAAGACAAAGATTCTGGCCGTTTCAGCTGGGCGGCCCCCTTAATTATAAGGGGCGGTCCCCTTAAAATTAAGGGGACCGGCCTTGATTTAAGGGGACCGGCCACGCTCCTCTGTCAGAATCTGTTGCCTATAAATACCACCTTAAACCTGGATTTTTTCCTCACCTTTTGCACTACTAAACTTTCTGATCTAGATCCAAATCTCCATTCTTTTATCCTTTGATCATAAGTGTATAAATTCTTTGTTTCACAGTTATCCAACCTTCATCCTCTCAAGTGCAAGAGAAGAATACTTCTATCCCTCAAGACAAGAAGTATTACAACTTGTTGTGATCTCCACATCCAAGTTGTTGGTGCATCATCAAAGATCATTTACATTATTCTTTTTGAAGATTGTTGTGAATATTTGATTGTAGTTAGTTGTGTTAGATATAAGTTGTGTGATTAGTTAGTAGCTCGGTGTGAAGAAGATAAGCTAGGTACTAGATTGGTGTGAAGAAGATAGGTGTGGAGTAGTTAGTTGTGAAGTAGATTGATTTGAAGAAGTTGTGTAGAAGTTGTGACTTAGGTGTGACGAAGTTGTGGTGTGAAAAGTGGTGTGTAGATTGGTGTGTAGATTGGTGTGTATATTGGTGTGTACGGTTTTCTCCGCCATAAGGGAGCTTGTTGATATTGTGAAGAAAACTCTCGAGTTAGGTGCTCGGGGAGTAGAGTAGGGCAAGGAAGGTATCCTTGTAGCCGAACCACTATAAATCTCTTGTCTCGCGGTTCGATCTTTCCATCTCTTACTTATTTCATTACTTATCTTCATAATATATTGTGTAGTATTAATTGTTTATATTGTACAAGACTTGAGATCACATATTATTGAATCTAAGTTTTTAAAAGCTAAGCAAAACTCTAAAACTAATTTTTATAACGAAATAAAAAGACGTAAAACTATTCAACCCCCTTCTAGTTTTCCACATTTTTCTTTGTCAAAGGGTTTCGTGTTTTATAATTAAACCTCGACTTCATTTATATTGGGTAAAATTCAATTTAAGCGAAGGTTCTTGTTGCGGGTTTTCTTGTGGTACAAGTTTGATCGTGGTTAGCTTGGGTTTCAAGTTTACGATCAGGTTTGCTTGTTCGAAATCGAGGGTTTAGGGTTATTTTAGTTAATTCGATTTGCAAGAAGGTTTATAGCAACAAGGGAGAATATTGCACACGGCTTGTGAGGCTTGTCGGTAAAGTTGGTTAAGAAACAACTTGACAAGGTTTTTAGCAAGGGTTAAGAAGAATGGCTAGTTCGATAACTAGGTTTGACATCGAGAAATTCGATGGGAAGAATGACTTCGGGTTATGGAAAATAAAGATGCGTGCTTTAATGGTACAGCTAGGATGCGATGATGCATTAGAAACATTACCCGCGGACATGGAAGCAGGTGAAGAGGATGCTTTAATGAAGAAGGCATACAGTTCCTTGATTCTATGCTTGGGAGACCGGGTTTTACGGGAAGTTACCAAGGAAACATCTTCTGTAGGAATTTGGGCGAAGTTGACCAGTCTGTATATGACTAGGTCCTTAGCAAACAGACTGTATCTGAAGAATAAGTTGTACATGTTCTATATGAGTCCATGTACGAAATTGGATGATCATATAGATGAGTTTAATAAGTTGATACTTGATTTGGCAAATATTGATATCTAGATTGAGGATGAAGATCAGGGACTTATGTTACTTACGTCGTTGACATTGTCTTATGAAAACTTTGTGCAGACATTGTTGTATGGGAGGGAATCCTTGACAATGGAGGATGTTCTTGCGACTCTGAATTCAAAAGAGTTGAAGAAAAGAATTGAAGGCACAAAGGAAGAAACTGGTGACGGGTTATATGTAAGGGGAAGGTCAGATCATTCAAGGAAAGCTCAATCTGGTGGAAGTTCACGTTCAAGTCAAGGGGTGGAACTAGTAAACTCAAGTGCTTCATATGTCATTCAGAGGGTCATCTGAAGAGAGACTGTCCAAAGAAGAAGTCAAGTGGGTTCGTCCGGAAGGGTAAGCATGATCAGGATTCTGATTCTTCTGACGATGAGGGTAACACCTACTTTGGAGAAGCCTTGGCGGTGGTCGGGAATGATGAGATGATTGAATTGGTAATGGATTCAGGTGTGTCTTATCATATGACACCTAGGAGGGATTTCTTGTATGACTTTAAGGATTTTGATGGTGGTTCGGTTCAGTTAGGTGATAACAGGACATGCACTATCAGAGGGACATGAAAAGTGAAGATACAGTTGCATGATGGTTCAAGCTTTATATTGGAAAATGTCAGGTATGTTCCAGGCTAAAGAAAAAGCTTGATTTCATTGGGTACTCTTGAAAAAGAGGGTTATACTGTGAAGATGCAGATGGGTAGAGTCAAGGTGATCAAAGGTTGTCGGGTTATGATGACTGGGATCAGGAAAGAGAACTGTGTGTATACTCTTGAAGCAAAAGTGACGAATTTTGGTGTACAAAAGCATGGAGGTTCAAAACAAGTTGGATTCAAACAACTTGGTCATAAACATGTTGGGTTCAAACAACTTGGTCATAAACATGTTGGGTTCAAACAACTTGATTAGAGTAGACTCTATATTGCCTAAGAAAATTGATCTTGCTTGAATTCTAATCCAAACACATAACCTTTCTGCAAATTTTCTGCCAAAAACCCAATTCTGGCAACCTGGAAATAACCAGATGGGCGGCCCCGTTAATTTTGTAAGGCGGCCCCCTTAATCATTAAGGGGATCGCCCCCTAATTAAGGGGACCGGCCATCTGATGGTCGGGTTTACATAATCTTTTCTGCTTTTTAGCCCATTTCAACCTACATTTCCCATTTTTCACCAACACATTTTGTCCTAATCTCCCAAACAAACCTTATCCATCCTTTAACACACAAATCTTACACTATAAATATCCCCAATCCTCAACACTCTCCATTCATCCCATCATGAACTCTCCAAACAAACCAAAATCAAAAGCCTCAAGGCTAGCAAGGATGACGGAAAAACCCGTTTGGCGAAGAAAAAGCCCTCGAAATAAATCCATCATCATAAATGAAGTTGGAAGTCATTCCACACCCCCAACTTCTTACTTCCCAAACTTTGCATCAAACCAACAAGATCATTCATTTGATCCTCTTTACAAACCATACAACAATGGCCAACCATCTTCCTTCAAGCCAAACTACACCTCTCAACTTCCAACCACTTATAATGATCCATACAAGTTTGATCAACCCTACACAAACCCAACTCATCCATACCAAACCTATGATCCCCTCCACATTGCCACGGAAAAACAAAAGTTCCGTGATGAAATAAACCAAATCCATGATCTTAGTGATCTCCTTGCTATGCATCTTGCACAACGCAACAAAGGGCAACCTCCATCATCACCCTATGAAAATTGCCTTCCCCACTCTCTCAACTTGGATCAAGTTACAAACCACACTCACTTTTGCCCTTGTTGCATATTCCATCAAAAACAAATCCTCTACTTGAGTGAAGATATTTCTTGGATTGAATATCTTCTCACTCGTAATCATCCAATACCACCCTTAACACGATACAACATCGTGAGATCCACTTCTTCTGCTCCACACTCCACTCCATATCCCTCTCAATCAAACATCTAAGCTTTATGCTTATGTTTCTCTTCAAGCAAATAAAACAATCAACCATGGGTTGCAAGCAAGTCCAAGTGCTCTCTTAGGCAATATAGGACTATGTCTTTTCTTTTGTGTTTTTTTTATCAATATGCTTCAAGCATATTGAATGTTGTAATGCTTATCATTTTTATAATGCTTGAATGAATCTATGTTTAGTTGCATAATTGTTGCCTTGCATATATGTGTATCTTGCTCTCTTCAAATATTTTTGTAGCAAAGATCTCCATTGCTCGTTCCCTTGGTGCTCTCAAATGAGGGGGAGCATACATCAAGGGGGAGCATTCTACCCGTTTAAACTTCCCTCGCGAAGCTTACTCGGCTTAACCTTTTTAATTATACAAAAAGGGGGAGAAGAGAAATGTAAACTCTATAATACTTGTCTAAAAACAAGTTTTAGATATATTGAGTTTAAAGTTTTGTAATAATCAAAAAGGGGGAGATTGTTGACATAAATAATGCCTAAAAACATTATTAACATGTTATCAATATCTCTATGTTTTGATTATCACAAAATATAAACTCATAGAACTAAAACTTGTGACATAAACAAGTATTTAGTGATTAATATTTCTCTTTACATCCAAATCACTTAAGGTATGAATAAACAAAGTGTTTAGTGCATTTTATGATCAAAGGGGTATTTAATTAACTAATGCAAAGTTTATTTAATTATATAAACATATTATATATTTTTGAAAAACACTTTTGGTAATAAAGAAAAATGTTTTATTCATACTAAATATATGAATTCAAATTTTTAACCAAAATCAGTTAGTTTTTCACCAAATAAACTTTCCCCACTAAAAGACAAAGATTCTGGCCGTTTCAGCTGGGCGGCCCCCTTAATTATAAGGGGCGGTCCCCTTAAAATTAAGGGGACCGGCCTTGATTTAAGGGGACCGGCCACGCTCCTCTGTCAGAATCTGTTGCCTATAAATACCACCTTAAACCTGGATTTTTTCCTCACCTTTTGCACTACTAAACTTTCTGATCTAGATCCAAATCTCCATTCTTTTATCCTTTGATCATAAGTGTATAAATTCTTTGTTTCACAGTTATCCAACCTTCATCCTCTCAAGTGCAAGAGAAGAATACTTCTATCCCTCAAGACAAGAAGTATTACAACTTGTTGTGATCTCCACATCCAAGTTGTTGGTGCATCATCAAAGATCATTTACATTATTCTTTTTGAAGATTGTTGTGAATATTTGATTGTAGTTAGTTGTGTTAGATATAAGTTGTGTGATTAGTTAGTAGCTCGGTGTGAAGAAGATAAGCTAGGTACTAGATTGGTGTGAAGAAGATAGGTGTGGAGTAGTTAGTTGTGAAGTAGATTGATTTGAAGAAGTTGTGTAGAAGTTGTGACTTAGGTGTGACGAAGTTGTGGTGTGAAAAGTGGTGTGTAGATTGGTGTGTAGATTGGTGTGTATATTGGTGTGTACGGTTTTCTCCGCCATAAGGGAGCTTGTTGATATTGTGAAGAAAACTCTCGAGTTAGGTGCTCGGGGAGTAGAGTAGGGCAAGGAAGGTATCCTTGTAGCCGAACCACTATAAATCTCTTGTCTCGCGGTTCGATCTTTCCATCTCTTACTTATTTCATTACTTATCTTCATAATATATTGTGTAGTATTAATTGTTTATATTGTACAAGACTTGAGATCACATATTATTGAATCTAAGTTTTTAAAAGCTAAGCAAAACTCTAAAACTAATTTTTATAACGAAATAAAAAGACGTAAAACTATTCAACCCCCTTCTAGTTTTCCACATTTTTCTTTGTCAAAGGGTTTCGTGTTTTATAATTAAACCTCGACTTCATTTATATTGGGTAAAATTCAATTTAAGCGAAGGTTCTTGTTGCGGGTTTTCTTGTGGTACAAGTTTGATCGTGGTTAGCTTGGGTTTCAAGTTTACGATCAGGTTTGCTTGTTCGAAATCGAGGGTTTAGGGTTATTTTAGTTAATTCGATTTGCAAGAAGGTTTATAGCAACAAGGGAGAATATTGCACACGGCTTGTGAGGCTTGTCGGTAAAGTTGGTTAAGAAACAACTTGACAAGGTTTTTAGCAAGGGTTAAGAAGAATGGCTAGTTCGATAACTAGGTTTGACATCGAGAAATTCGATGGGAAGAATGACTTCGGGTTATGGAAAATAAAGATGCGTGCTTTAATGGTACAGCTAGGATGCGATGATGCATTAGAAACATTACCCGCGGACATGGAAGCAGGTGAAGAGGATGCTTTAATGAAGAAGGCATACAGTTCCTTGATTCTATGCTTGGGAGACCGGGTTTTACGGGAAGTTACCAAGGAAACATCTTCTGTAGGAATTTGGGCGAAGTTGACCAGTCTGTATATGACTAGGTCCTTAGCAAACAGACTGTATCTGAAGAATAAGTTGTACATGTTCTATATGAGTCCATGTACGAAATTGGATGATCATATAGATGAGTTTAATAAGTTGATACTTGATTTGGCAAATATTGATATCTAGATTGAGGATGAAGATCAGGGACTTATGTTACTTACGTCGTTGACATTGTCTTATGAAAACTTTGTGCAGACATTGTTGTATGGGAGGGAATCCTTGACAATGGAGGATGTTCTTGCGACTCTGAATTCAAAAGAGTTGAAGAAAAGAATTGAAGGCACAAAGGAAGAAACTGGTGACGGGTTATATGTAAGGGGAAGGTCAGATCATTCAAGGAAAGCTCAATCTGGTGGAAGTTCACGTTCAAGTCAAGGGGTGGAACTAGTAAACTCAAGTGCTTCATATGTCATTCAGAGGGTCATCTGAAGAGAGACTGTCCAAAGAAGAAGTCAAGTGGGTTCGTCCGGAAGGGTAAGCATGATCAGGATTCTGATTCTTCTGACGATGAGGGTAACACCTACTTTGGAGAAGCCTTGGCGGTGGTCGGGAATGATGAGATGATTGAATTGGTAATGGATTCAGGTGTGTCTTATCATATGACACCTAGGAGGGATTTCTTGTATGACTTTAAGGATTTTGATGGTGGTTCGGTTCAGTTAGGTGATAACAGGACATGCACTATCAGAGGGACAGGAAAAGTGAAGATACAGTTGCATGATGGTTCAAGCTTTATATTGGAAAATGTCAGGTATGTTCCAGGCTAAAGAAAAAGCTTGATTTCATTGGGTACTCTTGAAAAAGAGGGTTATACTGTGAAGATGCAGATGGGTAGAGTCAAGGTGATCAAAGGTTGTCGGGTTATGATGACTGGGATCAGGAAAGAGAACTGTGTGTATACTCTTGAAGCAAAAGTGACGAATTTTGGTGTACAAAAGCATGGAGGTTCAAAACAAGTTGGATTCAAACAACTTGGTCATAAACATGTTGGGTTCAAACAACTTGGTCATAAACATGTTGGGTTCAAACAACTTGGTCATAAACATGTTGGGTTCAAACAACTTGGTCATAAAAAAGTTGGGTTCAAACAACTTGGTCATAAACAAGTTGGTCTCAAACAACTTGGTCATAAACAAGTTAGGTTTAAACAACTTGGTCCTGGTGTTAAAACAGGAGTCCATGGAGTACAGGTTGATGAACGTGTTTGGTTTGAGGTGGAACTGCAGGGAGCTTAGAAAAATCGTGAAGCTGAGGTTGTTCGGGATAGTAACGATGATGCTGCAGTAGCTCAAAGAAAGTTGGAGGACAAGCAACTTGAAGAAAAGACAAACATGGGCTGCTTGGTAAATGAGCAGGAAAAGGTACACCTTGGTATAAAGGTGGGGGCAGACATTACGGTAACCGGAGTACCTGGTCAAGAGGGTGCAGAGGTTAATGTTGCTGAAAAGAAGAAAGTGAAGGAGTCTACGGAAGTTAATCATGAAAAATTACTAAAGCACAATGCCTGGTCGACAAGGTGGTCCCCGGTCCGAGGTTCCGGCATGAGGAAAAGGTGTTGAGTATCGGTTATGTTTAAGTGTTACTCCTAAGGTGGAAGTTGTTAGAATATTAGTAGTAAACTTAAACGTAGTTTAGGGGCTTAAGTGTACTTTGTAATTAGATTAGGTGTTAGACATAAACTAGGATTAGGTAGCTTGGAGTGCAAGGCAAGCTAGGTTTCCACCTCCTCATCTCCATAAATAGAGATGAGGGGATGCTAGTTATTCATTCTTCTTCCTCAATTGTAAAAGCTTTATTGGTCTTAATAAAGGGTTCGTTGAGGGTATATCGTGTACATATTCTAGTCGGTTCTTTGTAGTCTCTCGTGTTTGCTACTTGTGCTCCATACAACTCGTGATCTAGCGTTCCGCGATCGAACTTCGGGTTTGTTGTCGAGTTGTTTATCCAACAATCTCAACAACCAAAAAAACTATAAATAAGGTGTAAGATGACTTATTTATTTAACTTCTACTCATTTTGCAGTATATCTGAAGATATAGTCTTCTCAAATACTCATCTAATGAAATAACTTTTAAGAGCATAATTGAAACTAAAAGACTTAATTAAAATACAGAATAAATAACATCTGCAAACCCATAATTGGTTTAAACATGTAGGTTAGCCCTTCGACACATTATCTAAACTTAAAGATTCAACTTTTACTCATGCTATTTGCCTTTCCTTGCTTGTTCAGAAGTTGTACCCGTCACCTTCATAAGATACTAAAGAGACTTCTAAGTACACTTATACTTCTTGATTCGACATTATAAAGCTGCCATACTACAAAGGGCACAACAGTTAATTTTTTAAGTTATTAATATACACATCTGATTCTGGTTTCACATTACAATTAAACGTAGAAAATAGGCAAGTGAGACACGTCGGGTAAAATAGGTTAAACAATTAACTTTTTAATTTTGATAAATACTCAAATGCACATAATCATAACAAACTAAAACCCACGAAACAAAACTAACCGTAACATCAAAATCATCGGCAATGTGATTTACATCACCATCCGCTTCCACATAGCTTTTCGCATTTTGCCACTTGAACAAAAATGCAGAGCATATATGAAGTTATTAGACAATGAATATAAAGAGTTATAGCTATAAGGGTGTTTGAGATTGCTTATTAAGTGCTCATAATAAGTACTTTTTAAGCTTATTATTTAGGTTCAAATAACAACTTCAAATAGTATGGTGGTAATTTTTGAAGCAAATAAGCACCTTAAAACACCAAACCCCAAACACTCCCTAAAACTGGATAAAAGACACCTGTACTAAGCAAGTTTTAAAATATAGATAAACCTTACCACTTTTGGAGATTATGTTTAAATCCTTGTGGTTCTGTCTAATTCATTGGCTTGATGATGTTTTCATATCTTTATTTTGCAATTTTAGATTATTATTCTGCAAGAACAAATGTCATGCTAGAATGCGACTTATGTCAAAACCCAAGCTCTTAAGGACATTGATTATTGCAAGCTAAAAACCGTCAAATTGCAATAAACTTATATGTGATAGTTGGCATCCACTATGGTAGACATTTTAAAAGGTTAATAAAATTGTTACCTCTTACAATGTCATTAATTCTTAAAACGTTTATGAACCTATTCTCACTATGGTTAAAGCTTTTAAGATTTATAAATTGTTCCAACATAAATTAATGCTATCAAATATCTAGTTCAAAAAGAAATATCAAAAAGTATAATAAACATTTCTTGGCCCTCTCCAAATTCCAGGGCCGTCCCATGAATTTTAAGTACCCTGTGCCAAAATTACATAATAGGCCTCTCGAACGCATAAACTATTACAATGTGAATTTTTTAGATAAATATTAAAGGAAAAACAAATCTAGGTATTTCGATCTACATAATCAAATGACTCATATCTACAACATTAACTATGATGGACTACCATGAAAATTTTTTAGACAATATACTACTATAGTATACACCATTCTATACTTGTAAAAATGTACTGTATATGACTATAAAATGTTTCTTAAACAAGGGTTAAAATTGTTAATATATAAACCATTTACACTAGTTTGGTAAATAAAACTAAAAGAAAAAGACCAACATGTACAATATATAAACCGAAGGGGCGCATATGCAAATGACCTAAACTCCTCATCTTCTCCACCCACGATACCCTTGCTGCCCCTGTTTAAACCTCCTTTATGAATATACAAATTATTAAGTGATTTTCATCTATTTATTTGTTAAAACCATTTACATTTATGTTTTTGAACACATTGTTATCGAGTTTATGGTAGAAACCGAATAAAGTCTGCCTCCAAGTTTATAATCGTGGTGCCCCTACAAAAATGAAGGCCCTGTGCCTTCACACACCACGCACATGCCAAAATCCAGCCCTGCCAAATTCCTATACTTTTTCATGCCACTTAGACATGAAATGGTTCCTCACTGTGGTGCACAAAATCTTGAACCTCTTCATTAGAGCATCCACTATGATAAACCTTTACAAAGGTTTATAAATATGCCACATCACAAATACATAAACCTTTTAGGTTTATAAACTTATTTCCATTATAGATAAACTTTTTAAAGCTTTATAAATATATAACATAACTCAATGCATTAAATTCTGAAAAGGTCTAAGATATTGGACCTCTTCATACTATGTAAGCATGAAATTGATATCCACTATCATTAACAATATTATGGACCTCTTCATATTTATATAAATCTTTTTATAAACCACCATAGTGGATGCCCTAAGTTTTTAGACATATTCTTGAAACACTATAGTAGACCCTCTAATAATTTAGAGATGCCTATTTTTTTAATCTCAAAATACAAATGGATATTCCATGAAAAAGTAAATAATGCATCATATTTTATGTCTAAATATAAAATAGATGTTCAAGGAGAAAATGGATACATGTCTTCCATCACATCCACACTTTCGATTTTATTCTACTATTTCACTGTTCGTTTTTCTTCCTGGATTAAAAAAATAGGAAATCTTATGTGTGTGTAGTCGAGCCGCTTATTAACGTCCTCAAGACCGGAAGCTCAAAGGCTTAAGAGAATTCCACTTAAACACTTTTTAGTCTCTTGGTTATTGAAAATAATAAGGTGAAAATCGGGAGGTCACTGGTTGATTTATTAGAAATGGAACTCCAAGCACGAAACAGCTTTAGTCAATCTAACTACATATCATGAAAATAGGGGCATTATCATTCATCTGTTTCCCCATCCTTTAAACAATAAACAGACATAGTCTCGGTATCTGATGAGGCGAAAAATGAACCACTTTTAGGGGGTCATTTAAGCCCGGAATTGAATTTATTTGATCAAATATTGCCCTAAATCGTTCCTTTTGTGATTTTAGGTACTTTGGGAGAGAAATCTGGAAAAGGAAGCAATTCGGACGTTTTTGGAGCATAAAAGTGAAGAAAACGCCAAAGTCTTAATTTTCCTTGCTGGGAACAGTAGGTGACGGCGTCAAGAAGGAATTTCTGACGGCGTCAAGAGTAATTTCCATGACGATCCAGAACTGATTTGAAGGCGTCACGAAGTAGGGCGTCAAGAGTAAAATTCATGACGGCCTGGAAAACGCTAACACATGACGGCGTCAAAAGTAGATCAAGGCAGTCCGAGAATTATTTTGGCGGCGAGGTGACGGCGTCACAAGATTTGTCTTGACGCCGTCAGACCCTATTTCCTATATATAGTTTTCTAATTTTCACATTAAAAGGGAGAATGATAAGATCGTTTATAGCTCATCTAGGGTTAACAATAATAAAGACAACAATCATGCACAGCGGAATATATAAAACATCT
This sequence comes from Artemisia argyi, assembly GCA_030686995.1. Lineage (NCBI taxonomy): Eukaryota > Viridiplantae > Streptophyta > Magnoliopsida > Asterales > Asteraceae > Artemisia > Artemisia argyi. The sequence continues at coordinate 17,552,655 of CM060685.1, read as the reverse complement.
TTATTATTGAACAAGGTTTCTCGTCATCATCTCTACTCTAACATACATCAAAGCCCCAATGCTACGTGATCAAGTGTAGCACGGTTACATCCTAACAGCTATCTAAGATAGTTGAGGCTTAACCACAATTCAACAAGTCTAGGCGTTTACAATAACTATACGCCCTAGACACACACACACACCTTTACTAGGTTTACATCTTGTACGTACATCTAAAACCAATTCCCTGTATCTCTTTATATAATAGAGATACTAGGGTTACAAAGAGATAAGAATGAATAATACAGAATATCTTCCTAACAAAGTAAATTGATCTTCTGTATATTCTCTATGTTGAAGCTTTCCTCTTTGTCATCATAAGTCCCTCATGTTTCACATGTTTTGTCTTATCAACTTAATTGTAATTCCCAACAATCTTCCCCTAGTTGATAATGACAAAACCAATAAGCATAAACTTCCCCTGAAGTTAGTATGTCATGAAACATGTGACTTCCCCTTACACCATGCATATCATCAAGGATATTCAAGCTGCAATCTTCAAAGTATTCTTCTTCCCCTTTTTGTCATCATCAAATAGGGGACAAATGTAAGCAACCTTGATCTTCACAACCACGAATCAATATTACACGTCCAATCCATCTTTCCAATGTTTCTAAGTCGCCCACCATTAAGTTTTCCGCATCTAAAAATGGACTTGAAACAGTAGAAATCAAAACTAGAAGTAATAATAATAACCAGCAGTAGTAAAAACCTTCACCTCGATGTAGCACATAAATGGTTAAACATTTGAACACTAAAGCTTCCCCTGAAACCCATATGTTAACCATTTGTTGAATCTTCAATTCTGTAGGCTCTTATGTAATGATTACTAATGAAGAAAACTAAGTATAACCAACTTGATGCTGAAGTAGAACCACCCAAACTTGTGCCTTATATCTTGTACTAAAATTGACTTCGAACGTATACTTAACGTATAGGGAGATCGCAACCTCTTGACAAAAAATCACTGAGCACAATAACGTAACTCCTTCAAGTGTTTTGCCAATTCGTAGTCACCTGAACGAACAAACAAGTTATCTTCAAAGTGTCATACTCACTGTGAGATATGATAAGAACACGCATCCAAGAACCTCCACTTCAACTTCAAATAGGTGATAAAAACCTTTCTTCGTAACCAATTAGAACAAAATAAGAACGAGCCATAAATCTATTAAGCACCGAAACCAAAAATCATAACTCTTGTGTGTGTGTCTTCCCCTGTGTGTGTATTGGAACGAACCTGTTCCAAATTAATATATACTTCCCCTCACTGCTTGTAACTCATGATTGCCAATGAAATAATCAAAGTCTCCACGTGAAATATAGCAACATGAATAAGTACCAACCACATGCCCTTTAAGAAATATGAACAGCAGCGGAAACAATTAAGGCATCAGTGGTAACTTGTATAAGCAGTGGAAGAATAATTAAGCTTGCAGTGGTAACTATCAACTTGCAGTGGAAACGAATACACTTGCAGTGGAAACGAATACACTTGCAGTGGTAACTGATAAGCGTGCAGTGGTAAAATTTAGCCTTGCAGTGGTAACTTGATAGCGAGCAGTGGTAACTATATAAGCAGCAGTTGTGAGCTTTGAATGACCAGTAAGCTTATACGCATCTTTACGACCAGTATCTTCAATCAACCAATCATAAACCCAAACTGAAAATAATAGCAGCTCCACTAAGCGAGTTAGGGTTTGCACATGTCATATCATACAGCCCACTGATCAACACGTACAAGTGTGAATAACCAGTAACTTCATCCAATATATAATCGACCAACCTTATTAACCATCATTCTTGCATCGTTAGGGTTCATCATAACTCGTTCCAGCATCATCATTAGGGTTCATCACAGGTTTTAAAACCTGCTCACCAAGTCTAATGAAAGTACCAGTAGAAGCATGTATAGCAGATCCAGAAGCCCTATAAAGACGACACTTTTTAGCCTTTAGTGACACTTTTTAGAGTCACTAGAAACCCTAAAAATTCGAAACAATATACCTCTCTGCGCAGCAGTTTTCAAGAATTTTTATCTTTTTATTGGAAGCTCAGATCGAAGATCCCTCCGGTGGAACTCTTCCTTGATATGTTGAGAAGCTCCAATAAAAATTTCAGCCCGATCCAATGGTTAACGAAGGAGATATCGCCGTTTGAAAACTGACCTGCAGTGAGTTATGAAAATACGAACCAGTTACGAATTTTCTTCAATTTTCGACAAACCAAACCTTGTTTAATCCCACGATCACGAGCCCCATGGCTCTGATACCAATTGATAAGATCGTTTATAGCTCATCTAGGGTTAACAATAATAAAGACAACAATCATGCACAGCGGAATATATAAAACATCTTTATTATTGAACAAGGTTTCTCGTCATCATCTCTACTCTAACATACATCAAAGCCCCAATGCTACGTGATCAAGTGTAGCACGGTTACATCCTAACAGCTATCTAAGATAGTTGAGGCTTAACCACAATTCAACAAGTCTAGGCGTTTACAATAACTATACGCCCTAGACACACACACACACCTTTACTAGGTTTACATCTTGTACGTACATCTAAAACCAATTCCCTGTATCTCTTTATATAATAGAGATACTAGGGTTACAAAGAGATAAGAATGAATAATACAGAATATCTTCCTAACAAAGTAAATTGATCTTCTGTATATTCTCTATGTTGAAGCTTTCCTCTTTGTCATCATAAGTCCCTCATGTTTCACATGTTTTAGAATGTACCTCTGAGTCAGAAAATGCCATCTTCTTGTGAGTAAACTGTTCTTCTGGATCTTCTAAATCAAAGTATCAGCCTGGCTCTGATACCACTTGATGGATCGTGAACACCTTGAACTTGTGTTGATAATGATACTTTGAGTGATATCACTAAGTATGCGGAATCTACTTAATGATACTTAGAAGATTAATTGTAAGTGAAACAGATTAATGTGTGAACAATGAATATAACAAAACAACTAGCTCCAATATTATTAATAATAATAATACGAGTGATCTGAGATATCACTAGGGTTACACCTTGAAGCTCTAAGAAAAATGTATTAGAAAGATATATGACGACTGATATGTAAAACCCTAATCTAGGATCTCCTTTTATAAGACACAAGGAGTCCTTTACAAGATAAGTATATTTTAATAGAATAAGATATACACGAAATCTTTTCTATATTTATCTTCATACTAGCAGTGGTAACTTTGTACTAGCAGTGGTAATGATGTTTCCACTGCTAGTGTATTCTTCAGTAGTAGGAATAATGTTTCCACTGCTAGTGTATTCTTCCAGCAGTGGGAACTCCAACACTAGCAGTTGTACTGTTAGTTTAATTCCCAACAGAGAAGTTTTGGAGAAACCCTAAGGAATTTTACAGGTTTTTCAAGGGTTCTAAGCCCTTGATACCTTTCATGTGTAATTGAGATAAGTATTCTTTTAATTCAATCAATATGTCTATGTGTTGGTTGTCTATATCTTGTTCTTGTCTTAATTCCATCATGCTAGGCTAGATCTATCTTGTGTTTGCTTGGATCTAATGAAACCTAGATGTTAATTATGTGTTGATTACTTGTTTATAGTTTGTTTTGGATGAATGAATTTGATGTTAGGCTTAAGAAAACTGGCAGATCTCCAAATGGTAACATGCTTGAACGTCTTAAGAAACATGAACTGATGTGCACTAGGTCTTTATTGGTTGTATTTAATGCATGAGCCACTATTTATAGTCCCTATGGTTGTGCTGGGCATGGCATAGGAGGAGATAAGAGCTCATAGGATTGGGGAGTTGAGTGCGCCACCCCATGAATGATATTAAGGAATACGATCCGTTATCCATGCAACTATAACAAGTAATTAACGTGTAAAAGATGTCTAGGGAGTAGTGAAATCTAAGTAAACACATTTTCTCCACTTATTGCTCACAACTTTAGTATAATTTAGTTTATTTTCATTTTTAGTATTTTATTTTGATTGCATCTTTAGTATTGGGTTAGTTGACTAGCAACTAATTCCGCCCAAATCCTTCAAACCAGAGATTTTTACTTGCTTTCTAAAAAATATAAAAATACAAAAATAATCATCCCTCACCTTTAGAACTAGTATTTAGGTTTTCTAATCCTAGCGACACTATTCCTAGCTGAACGATCAATCCCCCGGTACTTGTCACTATACTATACTACAACGATCACGTACACTGCCTGGTGGGGGTTGTAAGCTTCTCAAGATCCCTTGAGATGTAAAGCCTGGTGTGATTCCCACGTACATCAAGTTTTTGGCGCCGCAACCTGGGGAATAGTTATTGTCTAGGTTAGAATCTCCTTTTATTAGGTCTACTTGCTAGATTCCTCTCTAGTAAGATTTTATTTTTATTTTTAGGATTTCTTTAGTCTATCTTTTTCTTTGTGTGTTTGTTCGTAATTTCCATTGACTCTTTCGTTCACCATTATGGAGTACGCGAATCCACCTTACCACCAACCACAAAGGCCATTCTACCCTATCGACATCTCGAATTTCAAACAATATCGAGATGAACCCATATATGACGCATGGACTCGTTTTAGAAATTTACTCCGAAAATTCCCTCATCATAGTTTCGCTTTAGCATCCCTAACCCGAACCTTTTACTATCGTGTTGGCCAATATGACCAAATGCACATTGAGGATTTTTCCAATGGGGACTTTAGGGAATTAAGTGCTGAAGAAGCATGGGATGCCATAGAAGATTGTGCCCAATATTATTATAGGGTAGACAACCCAACAAACGTTAGTACAAGTCAATTGAATATAAATTTCCAGGATCATGAAACAAGTTTGTTTGGGGATGAATATATTAGTGTTGAGATACCTAAGTGGTTGTCATGTAATGCCATAGTACAAAACAAACACATAGGTGACCTTGATGTGATGGAGGATGTAGCCGAGCATGATCACATTGATCAAAAAGACCTAGGTTTTATGATCGATGATGATGAATCTCAAGAAACAGATGATGAATCTCTTGGGCAATTTGTATATAGTAGTCATAATATTGAGGATGATCCGTATGATTCGGACATAGAAGTTGAGATGCCTAGAGAAGCACGTGAGATACTTGGGAAGATGTTAGGGTCAGATTGTAATAAAACACATGTTGAGGATATAGGTGATCTTGACACAAGGAATGATGAAGTAAATAACATGAGCTCACCAAGTACCCCACAAGTCCTACCATCATTTGAGGCATACACATCGCCTGTGACTTATCCGGAAGAAGTAGAAGAGACTTTAGGAACCCCAATAGAGGTAGAACCTTTGAACCGAACACAACTCGAGGATATAGGTTTGAATACTTATAATGATAACCTTACTCTTAGTTCTAGGGAAGTTCCTAGTTTTGATGAACCAGAGCCTCAACCAAAACCGTTACCTAATCTTCCATCCTTGGATGAAAATTTAGGAATTGAAATAGGTCCCGATCCACCCATCAAACCATATAGTCCGGGTAGTCTTATGATAAAGGTAGTGGACTCTAAGCCTTGTAGAGAGGAAGCCAATATAGGAGTGGAAAATGACCTTACATGCTTACATCACCCATTTATGACTGATCATAAGAAACATTATGGGTTTAAACCGGGTTTATTAGGTCAAGATGGATCCCCAACTAGTAATCTCTTGAAGTTGATTGAAAATGATCCCTTTCTAGGAGAAAATCTTAATCCACCCATTAAACCAATTGAATTAGGTAAGGTTATGATGATAGGAACACACCCCTTTGAGCATATAATTCATCCACCACACTTTCCTCACGTGGCATATTTCCACCCTAAGGGTGTGTATCGCTACTTCCACCCGCACTTAATCCTAAGTGTAGGGAAAACCTCCCCTATTTCCGTTAAATAAGGGTAGAGTCAGACTCGTAAATAAAAAAAAGCGCTTCTTGGGAGGCAACCCAAGCCCGTTTTATTTGTTTGATTGTTATTTGCTTCCGTATGCATGCTTTATTTTTATTGTAGGTAGATCATGTTTCTAAACTAAAAAGTGGAAATACTTTACTTTGTTGTTTTGGCCTAGTCTTAACTCCACCTAAAAGTATTTTTGCAAAAGATAAGTGTAAGGGGAAACCCCAAATATGTTTTTAAGAAACAAACCGATCATGATTCTCCACAATATTAAATGAACATGTATATTCGTATTTGTTAGAGTCAAATGCTTGCATTGAGTCATAATGAAGTTTTGCAGGATTTTCCAGGAAGTAGGACCAAGTTTTTCCAGAAATTTTCCGGAAACTTAACATAATAATTTCTGCAGGTCAATCCTGACGGCGTCACGACTTAACTCTTGATGGAGTCACATGTAAAAATCTGGAAATTTTGCCAGTTTTGTTTTTCTAACGGAGTCTTATGGTTTTTGTGAATTATTAAGTTTTATAATCTCCAGGAAATCTGCAAACTTCATTCCACAAGCATTATATCTTATCTTGTTTTCTAGGATTTAATATGAAAGAAGCAAAAGCAATAAGGTTCAGGTCGAATTTGAACATACTCAACCCGTAGAAAATCATGTACCATTTGAGGATGGGAACTTGGTACTCTTGAGACACTTGTAAACAACAATACCACCCGATAAACCAAGTCCTTGGTAGTATGGGCCTTTCACAATTGAAGGTGTGAGCCAAGATGGGATAGCTAACTTGAGAAGTGAAGTAGGTGGAATGGTGATTGCGAGTATCGACAGGTTGAGGCACTACCACCATAACAGTAATGATCACAACTACATGGGGTATATCATTTCAAGGGACGAGGTCACGTAGTAACCCATGAATTTGAGTCTAGCTTTAAGACTCGTAAATAAAGAAAAGCGCTTCTTGGGAGGCAACCCATGTTTTGTGTGATTTTATTCTGTTTGTTTGTTATTTGCTTCCGTATTCATGTTTTATTTTTATTGTTGGTAGATCATGTTTCTCAATTAAAAAGTGGAAATACTTTACTTTGTTGTTTTGTCCTAGTCTTAACTCCACCTAAAGGTATTTTTGCAAAAGATAAGTGTAAGGGGAAACCCCAAATATGTTTTTAAGAAATAAACCGATCATGATTCTCCAAAATATCAAATGAACATGTATATTCGTATTTGTTAGAGTCAAATGCTTGTATTGAGTCATAATGAAGTTTTGCAGGATTTTCCAGGAAGTAGGACCAAGTTTTTCCAGAAATTTTCCGGAAACTTAACATAAGAATTTCTGCAGGTCACTTCTGACGGCGTTAAGAGTTAACTCTTGACGGCGTCACGTGTAAAAATCTGGAAATTTTACCAGTTTTGTTTTTCTAACGGAGTCTTATGGTTTTTGTGAATTATTAAGTTTTATAATCTCCAGGAGATCTGCAAACTTCATTCCACAAGCATTATATCTTATCTTGTTTTCTAGGATTTAGTAACTTATACAGGATGCCGCCGATTTTACGCGAGGTTGTTTTGTCTATTTTCTCAGGATTTACAGGTTCTGTATGACAAGAAGATGATTTATATTCTGGAAGGGAAGCTTTGATTGTTCATTTTCTTGGAGGAAGATTTAACATGGCCACCTTATTATCCATACCGAGCGAATCAGGGGAGTATTTGATTTCATTCTTTTTACTTTTTAACTTTTACATTCTTTACTTGAACATTGGGGACAATGTTCATCTTAAGTGTAAGGGAAGGGTAAAAAGATGATACCTTACATGTACACTTTCGCTTGAGTTTGTTTTGTTTGATAGTAGATGTGTAATAAAACTATGAGAAATACTTTTTAGTGCAATTTTAGTGCCAAATTTAAAATTTTTTACAACATTTAGGAGTGAAACTTTAGCCATAGCAAGCCTCTCATGGATAGGAGATTGTATGACTAGCACATAACCATATATTCAGAAAAATTTTCCACCCAAATATGTGAGGTTCGCCTTTAGATTTGATAGGAAAAGCATTTACTATTAGTGCTTATGAGTGTACCGGTAGCATTTAGATTCTAGAACTTGCGTTAGTGATGCATCCCAAGACCGCTAGTGAGACAACATTCGTGTGGTAGGATTTACTACATGATAAGAGGCATTAGGATCACCCTTATGTTAAACCCGTATCATAATTACTTGACCATTTAAGTCATATTACTTGGCTAGTTAAGTCAACTAATTTTTCCCAAACCCTTAGCGTTGTACTCATTCTTAGTACACGAAACCCCTAGTACACCCCTCCGAGCCTATCTTTTCGTTTCTAACTTTAAGCATTTTACTTAAAGGAAGAATTTGTTACACCCCACTTAAATGTACAACCAAATCGCCTTAGCCTTCCGTGTATGCGCTCATTTTTAGTGCATTATTGTTATTTGTTAAACCCTAAGTTAATTATCTAATTGATTACATGGTTGCTAAGTCGAGTCATATCCTTGTACATATTTTTTTGGGACGATTGGGACTCATGGGTAAAGTACTTATTTTATGGAGTAATGGGGAAGAACATCATTTATTACCCCCATATGCACGTTAATCTTAAAAGTGCTCCAAGTGTTTTGATTTTCTTAATTCGAGTCATTAGATTAGTTTATTGTAAAGTATGTAAAGATTCAAGTGTAAGGGGAATGTTCATTCCCTATGATGTATTACTTTGGATGGTAGGGTAAGAGTATATGAAAAAAAAAAAAAAAAATCGAAAAAACAAGAAAAAGAAAAAAAATATATAGAAAAAGAAAAAGAGAAAAAAACATACGGACTACCATCCCTTTTCATTATATGTTCATTTTTATGTTTTTGTTATTTTTCATTTATTAGCTTAAGTCGAGTCTAGTCTTGGCTTAGCAACGCCACATTGTACATGTAATTAACCAAGATTGTTAGCTCGCCACCAGTGAAAACTTCCTTTATCCAACAAAACCGTGTATTTCATATCCCTACACCTAACGTTACAACCCTTTAAAAGACCTCTTTGATAGTTTATCCTAGGTGCTTACGCCATGTGGTGGAGGTTTGATCCTTTCCCAAGCCTATGGTAATTTATTTTGCTATGACAGGTAGTGAGAGATATCTTCCGTTTCCATATTGTAATTTAAACACTATTTGTGAGGTGCTAGTGTATGACCTCCGTGCTTGTCTATTGATCTTTAGTGGAACGATTATTTGTTGTAATTACTTTTATATTAGTGTTAAATGACCCCTAACTTGTATTTTGACTAGAATAAAAGCGCATTTGCTTGAGGACAAGCAAATCTCAAGTTTAAGGGTATATGATGAGGCGAAAAATGAACCACTTTTAGGGGGTCATTTAAGCCCGGAATTGAATTTATTTGATCAAATATTGCCCTAAATCGTTCCTTTTGTGATTTTAGGTACTTTGGGAGAGAAATCTGGAAAAGGAAGCAATTCAGACGTTTTTGGAGCATAAAAGTGAAGAAAACGCCAAAGTCTTAATTTTCCTTGCTGGGAACAGTAGGTGACGGCGTCAAGAAGGAATTTCTGACGGCGTCAAGTGTAATTTCCATGACGATCCAGAACTGATTTGAAGGCGTCGCGAAGTAGGGCGTCAAGAGTAAAAGTCATGACGGCCTGGAAAACGCTAACACATGACGGCGTCAAAAGTAGATCAAGGCAGTCCGAGAATTATTTTGGCGGCGAGGTGACGGCGTCACAAGATTTGTCTTGACGCCGTCAGACGCTATTCCTATATATAGTTTTCTAATTTTCACATTAAAAGAGAGAAGATTTGGAGAAACCCTAAGTACGAAGTTGGTGCGAATTTTACAGGTTTTTCAAGGGTTCTAAGCCCTTGATACCTTTCATGTGTAATTGAGATAAGTATTCTTTTAATTCAATCAATATGTCTATGTGTTGGTTGTCTATATCTTGTTCTTGTCTTAATTCCATCATGCTAGGCTAGATCTATCTTGTGTTTGCTTGGATCTAATGAAACCTAGATGTTAATTATGTGTTGATTACTTGTTTATAATTGTTTTGGATGAATGAATTTGATGTTAGGCTTAAGAAAACTGGCAGATCTCCAAATGGTAACATGCTTGAACGTCTTAAGAAACATGAACTGATGTGCACTAGGTCTTTATTGGTTTTATTTAATGCATGAGCCACTGTTTATAATCCCTATGGTTGTGCTGGGCATGGTATAGGAGGAGATAAGAGCTCATAGGATTGGGGAGTTAAGTGCGCCACCCCATGAATGATATTAAAGAATACAATCCGTCATCCATGCAACTATAACAAGTAATTAACGTGTAAAAGATGTCTAGGGAGTAGTGAAATCTAAGTAAACACATTTTCTCCACTTATTGCTCACAACCTTAGTATAATTTAGTTTATTTTCATTTCTTGTATTTTATTTTGATTGCATCTTAGTATTGGGTTAGTTGACTAGCAACTAATTCCGCCCAAATCCTTCAAACCCGAGATTGTTACTTGCTTTCTAAAAAATATAAAAATACAAAAATAATCATCCCTCATCTTTAGAACTAGTATTTAGGTTTTCTAATCCTAGCGACACTATTCCTAGTTGAACGATCAATCCCCCGGTACTTGTCACTATACTATACTACAACGATCAGGTACACTGCGTGGTGGGGGTTGTAAGCTTCTCAAGATCCCTTGAGAGGTAAAGTCTGGTGCGATTCCCACGTACATCAAGTTTTTAGGAGCGAGTATCAAATGGTATCAATCTCATGGTACAATCTCATGGTAAGGCTTAAAATCAAATGGTACATGCTCTTGCCGATTTGGGAGCGAGTATCAATCTCATGCCTCACTCCATGTTCCTTAAACTAGGATACTCTGGATAAAAGTCTACCCGTATGAACATCCAACTAGCCGATAGATCAGTCAAGTACCCCGTAGGGATATGCGAGAATGTGCTAGTCAAAGTTGGGAAATTCAAATTCCCGGTCGACTTCGTAATCCTGGATATGGAGGAGGATGACTTGGTACCCATCATCTTGGGGAGACCATTTCTAGCTACCGCTCGTGCAGTCATTGATGTTTATGACGGCAAATTAACCTTACGAGTGGGAACCGATAGCACAACCTTCGACATTAAGGATTCTATGGACCTCTCCCTCGAAGCGGCCAACCGGCTCTATTTCATTGGGGAGGTCGATGAACTCACAGACGTCATTGATAGTTGTGTCGATGAACAGATCGAGGAAGGCTGGCTACGGGATGAGAGTTTTCTGCCTTTGCTAGAGGTAGAAAAGATGGAGGATGTTGGTGCAGTCTCCTTATACCCCTGACAAGAGCATTCTTGATTGATAGAGATCCTATGGAGCAAGGCAGGGTGAAGCTGCCCGGATCGGCTACCTTTTTTGGTAGCCCTCGATGGGTCACCACTAAGCATTCTTCCCCCAGGGTCACAAGACCCTCGAGTTTCTTCCGATTAGCAAGTAGTTTTTTAAAGTATGCGCTATACTTTGGCATGTGATAGCAAGCATCAAGTAGGGGTATGGTGACAACCGAGTATTTTAGGTATGACAAAAATCTCATGTTATCATTCTCAGTTTTCTGGTTCCTTAATCGGGATGGAAATGGGATTCTCACAGGTTGGCTAGGTAGGGTTGATGGGGAAGGGGTCGTCAAGGGCGGTTGGTCGGGGGTCTTGCCGCCGACATCCTCCTCCTCTTCGCCAGGTTTGTTTGGATCGGGGGTGATGGGGGACGAGCTTGGGTAAGGTGGGTCCTTGGTTGTTGTTCCAGCTCGAGTGGTTATCGCGAGCGTAGGGTCTTTCTTGCTTACTGATGGCATTTCAAGATTATCTAGGGCTGAGTTAAGCTTGTTGAAAAATTCTCCAATGTCATCCTGCTGCTCGTCGAAAAGCTCATTAAGACCTTTAATTTGCAAGCCTTTTTCTTTAGTGAAGTGACCAAGGTCATCTTCAAAGGTGCTCCTGATCTCGAATTCAGGGCCTTCCTCTCCTTCTTTTCTCTTTACCAGATTTCCCCAGAGGGTGTAATCGTCATTTTGGTAAAAGGGCAAAAGGGAGGGATCAGCATAAATGTCCCCTCCTGACAAGCATGCATGTTCAGTTGTGGCTGCTCCTCCGCATTCTTCTACCTCATGCGGGCCCCCACAGTAATCGCAGATTAGGTAAGGATTCGAGAGTTGTTTAGATAACTGTGATCCAGCTAGGTATTCCACTCTTTTGTGAATTTTTCTCAACCGATCAGAAGTGATTTCAGAAATGCTGACAGTCGACTCAGGTTCATCCCAAGTGTCATCCTGGTCTTGAGCATATTCTTCAATCCTATCCCATCCTCTTCGGCACTAAGATTGGCCAATCTCCCTTTTCTAGATTGGTTAATTCCGTTTCGATCGTTAGAGGAGATATTATCGTAGAAGATTTAGACCAAGAGCCAAAGCTCAATGCCATGATGGGGAACTTGTCTTATTAAATCTTTGAATCTAATCCACGATTTATGGAAGGGTTCGTCCTTCCCTTTTCGGAAACGGAGGATCCTATCTCTAAACGCTGAGGTTTTTCCAGGTGGAAAGAACTTCTCATAGAACTTGGATATGAGTTGCTCCCATGTGAAAATAGATTCAGAAGGGATTTTATCATACCATTCTTGGGCTTTTTCATATAGGGTGAAAGGAAAGAATCGCAATCGGGACGTGTCTCTAGTAGCCCCATCCGTATGGAGGGTGTCTACTATTTTCAGGAAGTCTTTAATGTGTTGGATTGGATCTTCCTCATCTAATCCGCAGAACTTACACACACTTTGGACAAGCCAAACATCGTTTGCATGCAAAACCTCGTTGGTGTGTTCGTTTGGGTAGACAATGGCGTTTGAGAAGCCACGAGAGGTTGGGGAGGAGTAGTCCTTAAGGCGCTTAGGAATGGGGGTTGCGGGGGTACTCATCTCGTCTTTGGGTTAGGAGCTAGGGGTTGTGATATGATTTTCTGAATTTTCTTCAGAAAGGGGTGCATCAAAATCGATGGCAATGCTAGATGGTTCAGAAGTTGAGTGATATTGTCTCAATCTATGCATTTCTCTTTCGGGTTCTGCATAAGGCAAGACAAGGTTTCTAGTGGAACTACGACTCCTAGTGATCCTAAGGTTAAAGGATTCGTCGTTTGCCATGATGGCAGTTGGTGAAGAGTTACGAACAAAGACACAAAGAAAAAAGATAGACTAAAGAAAACCTAAAAATAAAAATAACATCTTACTAGAAAGGAATCTAGCAAGTAGACCTAATAAAAAGAGATTCTAACCTAGACAATAACTATTCCCCGGGCTGCGGCGACAAAAACTTGATGTACGTGGGAATCGCACCAGGCTTTACCTCTCAAGGGATCTTGAGAAGCTTACAACCCCCACCAGGCAGTGTACCCGATCGTTGTAGTATAGTATAGTGACAAGTACCGGGGGATTGATCGTTCAGCTAGGAATAGTGTCGCTAGGATTAGAAAACCTAAATACTAGTTCTAAAGATGAGGGATGATTATTTTTGTATTTTTATATTTTTTAGAAAGCAAGTAAAAATCTCGGGTTTGAAGGATTTGGGCGGAATTAGTTGCTAGTCAACTAACCCAATACTAAGATGCAATCAAAATAAAATACTAAAAATGAAAAAAAGCTAAATTATACTAAGGTTGTGAGCAATAAGTGGAGAAAATGTGTTTACTTAGATTTCACTACTCCCTAGACATCTTTTACACGTTAATTACTTGTTATAGTTGCATGGATGACGGATCGTATTCCTTAATATCATTCATGGGGTGGCGCACTTAACTCCCCAATTCTATGAGCTCTTATCTCCTCCTATACCATGCCCAGCACAACCATAGGGATTATAAACAGTGGCTCATGCATTAAATACAACCAATAAAGACCTAGTGCACATCGGTTCATGTTTCTTAAGACGTTCAAGCATGTTACCATTTGGAGATCTACCAGTTTTCTTAAGCCTAACATCAAATTCATTCATCCAAAACAATTATAAACAAGTAATCAACACATAATTAACATCTAGGTTTCATTAGATCCAAGCAAACACAAGATAGATCTAGCCTAGCATGATGGAATTAAGACAAGAACAAGATATAGACAACCAACACATAGACATATTGATTGAATTAAAAGAATACTTATCTCAATTACACATGAAAGGTATCAAGGGCTTAGAACCCTTGAAAAACCCGTAAAATTCGCACCAAGTTCGTACTTAGGGTTTCTCCAAATCTTCTCTCTGTTTAATGTAAAAATTAGAAAACTATATATAGGAAATAGGGTCTGACGGCGTCAAGACAAATCTTGTGGCGCCGTCACCTCGCCGCCAAAATAATTCTCGGACTGCCTTGATCTACTTTTGACGCCGTCATGTGTTAGCGTTTTCCAGGCCGTCATGAATTTTACTCTTGACGCCCTACTTCGTGACGCCTTCAAATCAGTTCTGGATCGTCATGGAAATTACTCTTGACGCCGTCAGAAATTCCTTCTTGACGCCGTCACCTACTGTTCCCAGCAAGGAAAATTAAGACCTGAACCTTTTTGCTTTTGCTTCTTTCATTTTTAGCCTCCTTATAGCTTTTGATTCTTGCCTCCCATGCAAGAATTTTATTCTGAACACGAATGGGTGTCGTGTCAATGTTGTTTTTCATTTTTCTCCAACTCAAATTCTCAAGTCCACTTCGCGGAGTCATGGGGAAGCTAATCTTTCTTTTTCCAGATTTAAGCTCGATCTTCCTACCTTCATACTTAATGACAGCCCTAGCGGTGGCGAGGAATGGTGCCCCAAGGATTATTGGCATGCATCCATCTCCTTTATCATCGATGATCATAAAATCAACGGGGTACATGAATCCTGTGACATTAAGGTTCAGGTCGAATTGAATTTATTTCCAAGTGTCTCAAGCCTGGTGCGATTCCCACGTACCTAAACAGTGGCCCTTGGACCAAACGCAACTAGTAGAAATAGTTTTGAATACTTGTAGTCATAACCTTTCTTTTAGTTCTATGGAAGTTCCTAGTTTTGATGAACCAGAGCCTCAACCAAAGCCGTTACATAATCTTCCATCTTTAGATGTGAATTTAGGTATTGAAAAAGGCCCCGATCCACCCATCAAACCATATAGTCCGGGTAGTCTTGGGATAAAGGTAGTGGACTCTAAGCCTTGTAGAGAGGAAGCCAATATAAGAGTGGAAAATAACCTTACATGCTTACATCACCCATTTATGATTGACCGCAAGAAACATTATGGGTCCCCAACTAGTAGTCTCTTGAAGTTGATAGAAAATGATCCCTTTCTAGGAGAAAATCTTAATCCACCCATTAACCCGATTGAATTTGGTAAGGTTATGATGATAGGAGCACACCCCTTTGAGCATATAATTCATCCACCACACGTTCCTCACAAGGCATATTTCCACCCTAAGGGTGTGTATCGCTACTTCCACCCGCACTTAATCCAAAGTGTAGGGAAAACCTCCCCTATTTCCGTTAAATAAGGGTAGAGTCAGGCTCGTGACTCGAACAAAAACAAGCGCTTATTGGGAGGCAACCCAAGCTTTATTTATTTGTTTGTTTGTTTGTTTATTTATTTGATTTTATTTGTTTCCGTATGCATGCTTTATTTTTATTGTTGGTAGATCATGTTTCTCAATTAAATAGTGGAAATACTTTACTTTGTTGTTTTGGCCTAGTCTTAACTCCACCTAAAAGTATTTTTGCAAAAGATAAGTGTAAGGGGAAACCCCAAATATGTTTTTAAGAAACAAACCGATCATGATTCTCCACAATATTAAATGAACATGTATATTCGTATTTGTTAGAGTCAAATGCTTGTATTGAGTCATAATGAAGTTTTGCAGGATTTTCCAGGAAGTAGGACCAAGTTTTTCCAGAAATTTTCCGGAAACTTAACATAAGAATTTCTGCAGGTCACTTCTGACGGCGTCAAGAGTTAACTCTTGACGGCGTCACGTGTAAAAATCTGGAAATTTTACCGGTTTTGTTTTTCTAACGGAGTCTTATGGTTTTTGTGAATTATTAAGTTTTATAATCTCCAGGAAATCTGCAAACTTCATTCCACAAGCATTATATCTTATCTTGTTTTCTAGAATTTAGTAACTTATATAGGATGCCGCCGATTTTACGCGAGGTTGTCTTGTTTGTTTTCTCAGGATTTACAGGTTATGTATGACAAGAAGATGATTTATATTCTGGAAGGGAAGCTTTGATTGTTCATTTTCTTGAAGGAAGATTTAACCTGGCCACCTTATTATCCATACCGAGCGAATTAGGGGAGTATTTGATTTCATTCTTTTTACTTTTTAACTTTTACATGCTTTACTTGAACATTGGGGACAATGTTCATCTTAAGTGTAAGGGGAGGGTAAAAAGATGATACCTTACATGTACACTTTCGCTTGAGTTTGTTTTGTTTGATAGTAGATGTGTAATAAAACTATGAGAAATACTTGCTAGTGCAATTTTAGCGCCAAATTTAATATTTTTTACAACATTTAGGAGTGAAAATTTAGCCATAGCAAGCGTCTCATGGATAGGAGATTGTATGACTAGCACATAACCGTATATTTAGAAAAATTTTCCACCCAAATATGTGAGGTTCGCCTTTAGATTTGATAGGAAAAGCATTTAAGATTAGTGCTTATGAGTGTACCGGTAGCATTTAGATTCTAGAACTTGCGTTAGTGATACATCCCGAGACCGCTAGTGAGACTACATTCGTGTGGTAGGATTTACTACATGATAAGAGGCATTAGGATTACCCTTGTGTTAAACCCGTATCATAATTACTTGACCATTTAATTCATACTACTTGGCTAGTTAAGTCAACTAATTTTTCCCAAACCCTTAGCGTTGTACTCATTGTTAGTACACGAAACCCCTAGTACACCCCTCCGAGCCTATCTTTTCGTTTCTAACTTTAAGCATTTTACTTAAAGGAAGAATTTGTTACACCCCACTTAAATGTACAACCAAATCGCATTAGCCTTCCGTGTATGCGCTCATTTTTTAGTGCATTATTGTTATTTTTTAAACCCTAAGTTAACTATCTAATTGATTACATGGTTGCTAAGTCGAGTCATATCCTTGTACATATTGTTTTGGGACGATTGGGACTCATGGGTAAAGTACTTATTTTATGGAGTAATGGGGAAGAACATAATATTATTACCCCCATATGTACGTTAATCTTAAAAGTGCTCCAAGTGTTTTGATTTTCTTAATTCGAGTCATTAGATTAGTTTATTGTAAAGTATGTAAAGATTCAAGTGTAAGGGGAATTCCCATTCCTTATGATGTATTATTTTGGATGGTAGGGTAAGAGTGTATGCAAAAAAAAAAAAAAAAAAAAAAAAAAAAAAAAAAAAAAATTCAAAAAATTAAGAAAAGAAAAGAAAAAAATAGAAAAAGAAAAAGAGAAAAAACATACGGACTACCATCCCTTTTCATTCTATGTTCATTTTATGTTTTTGTTATTTTTCCTTTATTAGCTTAAGTCGAGTCTAGTCTTGGCTTAGCAACGCCATACTGTACATGTAATTAACTAAGATTGTTAACTCGCCACCAGTAAAACTTCCTTTATCCAACAAAACCGTGTATTTCATATCCCTACACCTAACGTTACAACCCTTTAAAAGACCTCTTTGATAGTTTATCCTAGGTGCTTACGCCATGTGGTGGAGGTTTGATCCTTTCCCAAGCCTATGGTAATCTATTTTGCTATGACAGGTAGTGAGAGATATCTTCCGTTTCCATATTGTAATTTATACTTTATTACACCCGAGATATGTGAGTATCTAAACACTATTTGTGAGGTGCTTGTGTATGACCTCCGTGCTTGTCTATTGGTCTTTAGTGGAACGATTATTTGTTGTAATTACTTTTATATTAGTGTTAAATGACCCCTAACTTGTATTTTGAGTAGAATAAAAGCGCATTTGCTTGAGGACAAGCAAATCTCAAGTGTAAGGGTATATGATGAGGCGAAAAATGAACCACTTTTAGGGGGTCATTTAAGCCCGGAATTGAATTTATTTGATCAAATATTGCCCTAAATTGTTCCTTTTGTGATTTTAGGTACTTTGGGAGAGAAATCTGGAAAAGGAAGCAATTCGGACGTTTTTGGAGCATAAAAGTGAAGAAAACGCCAAAGTCTTAATTTTCCTTGCTGGGAACAGTAGGTGACGGCGTCAAGAAGAAATTCCTGACGGCGTCAAGAGCAATTTCCATGACGATCCAGAACTGATTTGAAGGCGTCACGAAGTAGGGCGTCAAGAGTATAATTCATGACGGCCTGGAAAACGCTAACACATGACGGTGTCAAAAGTAGATCAAGGCAGTCCGAGAATTATTTTGGCGGAGAGGTGACGGCGTCACAAGATTTGTCTTGACGCCGTCAGACCCTATTTCCTATATATAGTTTTCTAATTTTCACATTAAAAGGGAGAAGTTTTGGAGAAACCCTAAGTACGAACTTGGTGCGAATTTTACAGGTTTTTCAAGGGTTCTAAGCCCTTGATACCTTTCATGTGTAATTGAGATAAGTATTCTTTTAATTCAATCAATATGTCTATGTGTTGGTTGTCTATATCTTGTTCTTGTCTTAATTCCATCATGCTAGGCTAGATCTATCTTGTGTTTGCTTGGATCTAATGAAACCTAGATGTTAATTATGTGTTGATTACTTGTTTATAATTGTTTTGGATGAATGAATTTGATGTTAGGCTTAAGAAAACTGGTAGATCTCCAAATGGTAACATGCTTGAACGTCTTAAGAAACATGAACTGATGTGCACTAGGTCTTTATTGGTTGTATTTAATGCATGAGCCACTGTTTATAATCCCTATGGTTGTGCTGGGCATGGTATAGGAGGAGATAAGAGCTCATAGGATTGGGGAGTTAAGTGCGCCACCCCATGAATGATATTAAGGAATACAATCCGTCATCCATGCAACTATAACAAGTAATTAACGTGTAAAAGATGTCTAGGGAGTAGTGAAATCTAAGTAAACACATTTTCTCCACTTATTGCTCACAACCTTAATTAATTTAGTTATTTTCATTTTTAGTATTTTATTTTGATTGCATCTTTAGTATTGGGTTAGTTGACTAGCAACTAATTCCGCCCAAATCCTTCAAACCAGAGATTTTTACTTGCTTTCTAAAAAATATAAAAATACAAAAATAATCATCCCTCGTCTTTAGAACTAGTATTCAGGTTTTCTAATCCTAGCGACACTATTCCTAGCTGAACGATCAATCCCCCGGTACTTGTCACTATACTATACAACAACGATCAGGTACACTGCCTGGTGGGGGTTGTAAGCTTCTCAAGATCCCTTGAGAGGTAAAGCCTGGTGCGATTCCCACGTATCAGTATCAAAGTCGTTTCCACTATGGGAATATGATAATTGTGACTCATCTCTTTGTTTTAATTTCTCTATATGTTGCAGTTAACTAAATATGAAATTAATGCATACATAATACATAAAATATAGTGGACTCACATTATTATTCGGAGGCCGCCATTCTTACATATATATATTTATCAGGCATATCTCTACCATACATTTGGATATCAACCAAACCAGCATCCAGTTTCCTCGTAATTGAACGCATCAAGCCATTTCTTGGATTCAGGATCTAACAATTCAGCTTTATAGTTAACGGGTTCATCAAGATCCCCTAACTCATGCTCCTCAGCATCGATGTATAAGCACATTCGATCTGGGGCACAGCGTATACTAGCGGACTTACGAATGGGATTGATATCACTTTGAGGTTCATGAATTTCTTGATAACCCTCATCATGACCTAAGCTAGTGTCTACAGAAGGATTTGTATCTTCTTCTTGAAGAATTTTAAGATCTTCTAGACTCCCACTTGCCTAATAATCCAAGAGATATTTCTCAAAGAACTCAGCATTTCGAGCAACAAATACTTTGTTCTCGGATGAAAAGTAGAACGAATATCCATTGTTTCCTTTGGGTATCCTACGAAGATACACTTAATAGATCTCGGTTCCAGTTTTCCAAGTTTTCTAAGTGTGTCACACTTAACAAGTGCCTCACAACCCCAGACTTTTAAGTAAGACAACTTAGGGGCCTGCCCATGCCATACCTTGTATGGTGTCTTGTCAACCTTCTTAGTTGGAACCATGTTGAGAATGTGTGCAGCAGACCCAAAGGCATAATCCCTAAAAGGACTTTGGAAGAGTAGTTGTTGGTTTTATAGACATTATAATAATAGTTGTGTGTTAGGATCGAACTCGAGATCACGGGATTGCACACAATACGTATGAAGAGTAAAAGAATAATTATTTATAAATGTTATATTTAATTATTAATAAACAAAAAACTAGTAACGACCATTAGTATTTAATGGAGAATGACTAACGACCGTTAGTCGAAGATTAGGAAAGTAATACTTGTGTTTAATTGGAAACAAGAGAAGGTTCCGGAATCCCTTTGAGGGATCCATGACCGATCGGCCATAAGGAGGTTCCACCTCCTTTGTGCCTTGTGCTCCAAGGAAACTCAAGTATATAAACAAACCCAATATGCATTGTTTTCTCATAACTTGTACACACACATCTTGGTGTTTTCTCTCCTTCTCTTCTTGTCTTGTCGATCCAAAACCTAAACCCTTAGAGGTTTTCGATTTTCATAAAGCTAAGGTTTTTGTTTTTGATTTACTTACATAAACTTTTACTTGAATTAGTACGCGTGTACAAGAACGTGATTCAAACACACTATTGTTTGATTCTTGGATTGAATTACAAAAGAGGTAAGGGGTAATTCTTTTAATCCACATAAACCCTAATTAGGGTTCTTGATTTGAAGATTGCATTTGATTCTTGTTCGGGCTAGAATCACAAAGGTATGTTTACTTTTATATTTGATTAATTAATTACATATTATATGATCTTGTAATTGCTTCCGCTATGCTCACTTGATGTGTTTGGTTTATTTCATATGATTGTCATGATATCTTAATTCCAACAGTGGCATCTAGAGCCGTTATAATGTGTAATTAATTATCGAAACGCATAAAAATTGAATTTTGATTCGTTTAGTTACATGTTTTTAGGGTTTTTTGATTCCTAACCCTAAGTTTTTTAATTGGGTCGATTTGACCTTTTAGGGTTTTAGGGTGTTGGTTTTGATTTTTAATATGATTAGAAACCCTAGGATGTCATGTAATTGGTTATGCGTTTTAGTAAACGATCTTGGTGCAATGTGTTAATTGTTAAGCATAATCCATGAAAAGTGCATTTTTTGCATGGATTTAATTGTGTGATTATTTAAATTGTTTAAATTGATGGACATGTAAATTTATTAATAGATGTCGAATTGGGGAAGACTCCAATATTAAGTAATCAATTATTTGCTATGTGGTATTTGTTTAGTTTTGGCTTACGCAATTGATTTATCGATGTATGTGGCTCTTTTTCCTTTGAAGAAGAAATCCTTAATGAAATAAATACATTAAACACCTAGACTTGATCATTAATAGGACTATTGAATAAGATTTGCATGTGGCTACATGTTTTATACATATTTAATTGTTATGTTATGTATATGTTTATTTGGTTGTTTTATTTTTTATTATATATTACTTATTTTTGTTTATTATTATGTTAGACATGTTTATAAACGAAAAGGGTAATTTTTGAATAGAAAAATAATACGGACTAAATAAATGGCGAAATTGTTTTGGTTTTAAGAGTTTAAATTTCAAAGGATTGGTTGATTGATGTTTTTGTACATAGTGTGCGAAAGGCGGACCGAAGGTTGCCATACAATGTGCTTGTAAAGAGGGGTTATTAAAGACCATGCACCTACCGGTTCTCTACAACCGCTTGTGTGCCGACTCTAGACTTACCTATATCACTATATTACGTACATTGTCATCTTAAGGGTGAATTCACCACAATTCCATAATGATTATCCGAAACACTAAGCCTTAGGGCTTATGCAAAAGTACGATATAGTGGACGATAATTGTTGGTAATTCTTTAATTGGTGAACCCGATACCTCAATCAAAACTTTGCTATTTTACTCTTAGCAAATTGGTAATAAAAATGTTTTATAAAACCAATGTTATGAAGTTGTATGCATGCTTCTTCATACATTATTTTGATCATGTCAAAATTAATACCCTTATAAAATTAAGTCAAATGCCATCTAATTAAGAACACTTGAAGTTGTAATTTAGGTCATGTGAGAACTTGGCGAGATTGCAATGGAGAGGTAAATTTCGTAATTTCATTGCTAGCAGATCAACTGATGTGATGGATTTATGAGTTTGCAGTTTTTAAGTTAGACGACTTAAATTGAGTAGGAAGTGAGATCTTGGACTCAAGGCATTAAGATGGGGATTAAACATGCTTACAATACAAATGTTTTGTGATTGTAAATCCCATAAATCTAGGAATTGGACAAATGTTATGCCAATTATTGTACGACAAGTTACCTCATATTATACTTTCATTACTAGCAGATCAACTGATGTAATGAAACTATGTTTATGGAGGATCCTAGTTTTCAAGATAATTCTATGGATATGATTTCCTTGGGTATTTTATTTTCTTGAAAAATTGTATTATAAAAAATACTAATGTTTTGAACTTTCTTTATCTGTAGAAATGGCTCAAACTGATAACACCAACTTACGTTCTGTGTTCAAAACTTATTTTGAACAAGAAAAATTGACTAGCTCAGAGAATTTCAATGATTGGTATCGTTCACTCAGGATTGTCTTGCCAGTGACTGGTCAAATTGAAGTCTTGAAGACGCCTTGTCCTACTTAACCTGAAGGTCTAGAAGCTACTGATGCAGCTAAGACTGAATGGAAAATAGTTTGTAAGGAACATATTGATGTGGCCGCAATGATGTTAGGGCGAGGTCACCTGCTCTTCAAAGACAGTTTGAAGAATACTTCCCCATGAACAAGATTGATGAACTAAAGAAACTATATAAGAAACCATCAAATGTAGATATTTACGATTTGATGGAGTCTCTACATGGTTGTAAGCAGGGTGATGGTGAACCTGTGAGTGCTCATGTGTTGAAAATGAAGAGTTTCATGGATCAACTACAAACACTTCGTAAACCCTATGACAATGATATGGCTGAGAACTTAATCAATAGATCCCGTAACAAGGAATTTAGTGGTTTTGTGAGGAACTTCAATATGCATTGCGTGAGGAAGACAGTAAGTGAATTGCACACACTGCTCATTGATTATGAGAAAGGTTTACCACAAAAGGCTCCTACACCCCAAGTACTTGCTATTCAAGGGGTAGAATTAACAATCCAAATGCAAACAAGAAGAGGGGTAAGGGTAAGGGTAAGGCTGATAAGAATAGGCAAGTTATGGCTTATCAACCACCTCAACCTAAGAAGAACCCTCCTAAGAAGGATAATTCGAAGAAGGATCAAGGATGCCATTACTGCAAGGTGATGGGTCACTGGAAGAGGAATTGTCCTCTTTATCTCGATGACTTGCAAAATAATAAGGTTAAGAAGACTGGGCACTTGGGCGCCAGTACTTCAGGTAACTTACTTGTCATTGAATTATTTACTTTATCTCATAAATTAAATTCCTGGGTATATGATACTGGATGTGGTATTAACATTTGTAATACACTACATGGGTTTAGAGAGGAAAGGAGACTATCTTATGGGGAGCAATTTCTGCATGTGGTCAATGGAGCACAAGCAGCTGTTGAAGCCACAAGAATGTTTAATTTAGTTTTACCTTCTGGTTTAGTACTGATTTTAAACAATTGTCATTATGCACCTTCTATAATTAGAGGTGTTGTTTCCTTTTCATGTTTCTTGAATCTTGGTTTAACTCATACTATTAATGGCAATAAAATTTATGTTTCTTTAAATGGTGTATTTTATTTTAATGTTGTTGCTGTGAATGGTGTGTTTGAAATTGATATGAATGGTTGTATGTCCAACAATAATAATAATTCAACGTACAACATTAGTAAGAGAATGAAGTATGACTTAAATTCTTCTTACATTTGGCACTGTAGACTTGCCCATATAGGCAAGACTCGCATGCAAAAGCTGCAACAAGATGGTCTTTTGAAAAATATCAATGATGAGTCATTTGATAAGTGTGAGTCTTGTATTTCTGGGAAGATGACTAAAAAACCTTTTCATAGCAATATGGAAAGATCTTCAGATCTATTTCGTTTGATACATACTGATGTCTGTGGACCACTTAGACATGTGTCAAGGAAAGGTGCTGTTTACTTCTTAACTTTTACAGATGATTTCCGCCGTTATAGTTATGTTTATTTACTTAAACATAAACATGAGGTGTTTGAAACATTTAAAGTTTTCAAAGCAGAAGTAGAATTGCAATTATGAAAGAATATTAAAGCTCTTCGTTCTGATCGAGGTGGTGAATACCTTAGTCAAGATTTTAAAGATTTCTAAACAGAGAATGGAATTGTCCAGAATCTCACATCTCCATATACTCCACAACAAAATGGTGTATCTGAGAGAAGGAATCATACATTGTTGGACATGGTTCGATCAATGTATAATCTTACTAATCCTCCTTTATCTTTTTGGGATTATACTCTTGAGACCGCTAGTGAGACTACATTCGTGTGGTAGGATTTACTACATGATAAGAGGCATTAGGATTACCCTTGTGTTAAACCCGTATCATAATTACTTGACCATTTAATTCATACTACTTGGCTAGTTAAGTCAACTAATTTTTCCCAAACCCTTAGCGTTGTACTCATTTTTAGTACACGAAACCCCTAGTACACCCCTCCGAGCCTATCTTTTCGTTTCTAACTTTAAGCATTTTACTTAAAGGAAGAATTTGTTACACCCCACTTAAATGTACAACCAAATCGCCTTAGCCTTCCGTGTATGCGCTCATTTTTTAGTGCATTATTGTTATTTTTTAAACCCTAAGTTAACTATCTAATTGATTACATGGTTGCTAAGTCGAGTCATATCCTTGTACATATTGTTTTGGGACGATTGGGACTCATGGGTAAAGTACTTATTTTATAGAGTAATGGGGAAGAACATAATATTATTACCCCCATATGTACGTTAATCTTAAAAGTGCTCCAAGTGTTTTGATTTTCTTAATTCGAGTCATTAGATTAGTTTATTGTAAAGTATGTAAAGATTCAAGTGTAAGGGGAATTCCCATTCCTTATGATGTATTATTTTGGATGGTAGGGTAAGAGTGTATGAAAAAAAAAAAAAAATAAATAAATAAAAAAGAAAAAAAAAAATTCGAAAAATCAAGAAAAGAAAAGAAAAAAATAGAAAAAGAAAAGGAGAAAAAACATACGGACTACCATCCCTTTTCATTCTATGTTCATTTTATGTTTTTGTTATTTTTCATTTATTAGCTTAAGTCGAGTCTAGTCTTGGCTTAGCAACGCCATACTGTACATGTAATTAACTAAGATTGTTAACTCGCCACCAGTAAAACTTCCTTTATCCAACAAAACCGTGTATTTCATATCCCTACACCTAACGTTACAACCCTTTAAAAGACCTCTTTGATAGTTTATCCTAGGTGCTTAAGCCATGTGGTGGAGGTTTGATCCTTTCCCAAGCCTATGGTAATCTATTTTGCTATGACAGGTAGTGAGAGATATCTTCCGTTTCCATATTGTAATTTATACTTTATTACACCCGAGATATGTGAGTATCTAAACACTATTTGTGAGGTGCTTGTGTATGACCTCCGTGCTTGTCTATTGGTCTTTAGTGGAACGATTATTTGTTGTAATTACTTTTATATTAGTGTTAAATGACCCCTAACTTGTATTTTGAGTAGAATAAAAGCGCATTTGCTTGAGGACAAGCAAATCTCAAGTGTAAGGGTATATGATGAGGCGAAAAATGAACCACTTTTAGGGGGTCATTTAAGCCCGGAATTGAATTTATTTGATCAAATATTGCCCTAAATCGTTCCTTTTGTGATTTTAGGTACTTTGATCAAATATTGCCCTAAATTGTACCCATTTCAGTTGTTCCTGTTAAGAAAACCGAATTCACCGTGGACTTCAGGTAATCATTTCAGGATTTCCTTCAGAAACCCATTTAGATGTGAACATCACCTATCATCCTCAGAACGATGGTCAAAGCGAGAGAACAATTCAAACATAGGAAGGTATTCTCAGAGCATGAGTGATTGACCCTAGAAATGGTTGGAACAATCAATTAACATAAATCAAATTCATCTACAACAATAGTTATCACACCAACAGCGAGAAACTGGCAGAAGTTAGATTGGTACATAACACATATCATTTGGATTGGGTATCCTGAATAACAAACCATCTAGATTCAAGTGGGAGAACAGATTAAGTTAAAAGCATTATCTTGGATTGGCATGATACAAATGGGATAACAAGAAAGGTTGAACCTTTAGCATATTGGACCATTTAAGATTCATTTTAGAATCGACTAACTAGCATACAAACTTGAGTTCTGGCAGAATTCAGCAGTATATATTACCAGTATCACATTTAAAACATTAAGAAGCGCAGACCATCTATTGATGGGCCAAACTTGGAAAAAGCTCAACTCATTAGTTCAGTAGGCATTCATGAGATAACCAAAAATTTCCTACAAGTCAAGAATCAGTTACAAGTTCAATAAGTTGTAAACCATTAAGAAAACTTGGAAAGTTCTGCAAAAAGTTCTGCCTAGGAAAGGCATGTTATCGTTCAGAAAACTTGGAAAGTTACACCAATATACACTGGACCATTTATATTTCAGACAGGGTAGGCCTAGTGGCCGTCAGATTTGAACATTGCCAGAGAACAACAGGATTACACGAACATATTTCACATTTTCAGATCCCCAGAAATGACTTTCAGATGAGTCACTCATGATTCCATTGGAAGGGATCCAACCCAAATGACAATCTCAGACCTTATAAGAGAACCAACAGAAATCATGGACCGTGTGGTCGAACAGTTGAAGCAGAGTCGAATTCCTATCGTTAGATTTCGCTGGAATTCTCGAATATCATCACCTTTTCACCAATATGTTTTCAGAAACCAACATAAACTGAACTTCGGGACGAAGTTCCTTTTAGAGGGGAAGAACTGTCACAACTCACCATTTCAAGTCATTTCAGGTCATTTCCCGAACTTTGGAAAAACACTATTCATCAAACACTATTCATCAAAACACTATTCATCAGTTTACTATTCATCATTTTTGGTGTCAGTTTGACATTCCGAGAAGCATTCAGAAATTTTACTATTCACATAACACTATTCATTGCCGGAAAAGATTTCATCATTCACGTGCATTACACATTTCATCGTAAATTTAGTTTACGGGTATTCAAATTCGCGTAACCGTATTGGTTCAGGTGCGAATTCATGCATTATCAGTAATGACATTTCATACGGACTGGAGATAGTCTGCATATCATCAGTAGGTCATTTACATGTTATACCACTCTTAGGATTTTCAAATTTATATATTTGATACATTTAACGTTTTCCTTATAATTATTTATAAATAAACGTTAACACCCGGTTTATAAACACGACGAATATATCTAAATATTCCCACAATGGTCCCGACATATTTTTATATCCATTTTATCATCATAAAAGTTATTACCTTCATTTACCCAGTATTTTGGAAATTTATTTTATTTATAACGTAAGCTTATGAATATTACGACGGTTTTCGTGAAAACTAAACAATAATCACCCGATCACTCAGTAATTGTACCCAACATATTTCTAACATTTTTATGACTTTATTAAGTCCCGGTTAACTTTGTTAATATTTATTTCTAGCAAACCCGGTACCTGATTACAACTAAACTAATTATATAACTACACTTACACTACAACTAGTTTTCCTAAGTTATCAAAGTCATTTTTGCTTCTCTTTACCTTTGAAAAACCGGCCACACATGCCCTCCCCTAGATCACTTGACTAAATTTAACCATGTGCTAATATTATACTATAAACCATTACTAAATATCTATCTAAAAACACCAAACACATAACATACATAATTTTTGAGAATCAAAAGCTCATTTCTTCATCCCTTTCACCCAAAACCACGACCATAAACCAAACTCCATGATCAAGTGATGATCTTTCAAAGTTTAAAGCACCAAAGTTGTTCATTTTACTTGCCTAATCAAGAATCATAACACAAAAACACAAGTAATCCAAGATTTCTCATCATCTAATCACCTATTATTTCAAAGTGAGTATTCAAATTTATTTTTATGTTTTCATCTAATTAACACATGTATCTTATAGTATTCATGATTAATTTCATGCACAAACTAGTTATACCACTTTATTTTTGAAGACTTTTTGAACATACAAACCCTAGATTGTGATTTAGGTGTTCCTTTGTTAAATTAACTTGATTACTAGTCATTAGGAACCCATGGCACCCTAAGAAGGTGTATGGTAGGATTAGTATAGATTTGTGGTGTTTGCAAGAGATTTGGTTGAAGTGAAAACTAGTTTTGAACCTTGGAAATGGATTTCAAACAAGTTTATAAACATGTTGTCCCATTTTGTTAATTTCTGGAAAATCAGTAAACACCAAGGAAACTTTGGCAAAATTTTTAGAAAATACTTTCAAAAACGAATCCGTAGGCGAAAGAACGGATTAAAAAGAGTTTATAACGAAGAAGTTATGATTTTTGCAAGTTTATTGACGAAAACTATTTTCCGGAAAAATACATGCTGTTGGACGTTTTTCGTCTCACAAAAAGAGGCTTTAGACGTAACTCGGAGGAGCCAAGCTTTCCAAAATATATTACTACATACTAAGACGTAATCGTGGATATAAAGAACAAGTAAAACGGACATATAACGACAAAGATATTCACGTTTGAATATCGGCAAAACCCATTTTATTTTGACAGCTTTTAGTAAAATTGACACTAAAACTACGTAGTACTTTTAGAAGCTAGAAATAATACCAAGTACCAAATTTTATAACTAATGAAGTATTAGTTATTACAAGTATATTTTCATCACCACAAGGCGTTATTTCAAGGATTTCAAACCGAGGATTTCAACACAAACATTGGTACATACGATATATATATATATAAGTATATATATTGCAACTAGTTTATTTTTCTAATAGCCATATTTTTCCTAAGTCTTGAAATATATATTTTTTTTGATAACAACAAGTATTTTCCAAAGAGTAGAGTGGTATAGGAACATGTGCATGGACATTCATAACATCATTTGGTGATCTAAAGTAGATCGTTCATCATTCATATTAGGTTGCGGCTAGTGTGCGCGCTTTGTTTTTCAGCTCATTACATGTTCATGGTACCATCATATTGGGTTTCGGCAGCTAATTGTTCATTGTTGTTCATTTCACTTCATCACAGTTTCATCAGTTAAGGTGAGTTTTCATGGCCCCGTTTTCAATTCAACATTTTTGATTGTTTTCAAATCCCACGGGGGGAATACATTGCATCAATCATTTTAGTACGAGCCCAAGTATTCAAACATATGTACATTGCTTAAGTTACCTTGCCATGTGATAAGTCCCCTGTAACATCATGAACCGTTAATTTACCGGTAAGCGAGAGTGAGTGGATAGATCTATCGAGGGTGACGCCTCCATCCGTGGTAGTGATTACCAACCGTAAGCGGATGCATTTCATGTCTTTTACATTTGAGTGTTTTGGCAGAACATTCAGGAGGGGCATAGTTTCATCAGTCATAGCTTCGGGGTCATGAGCTTAAGGTCTATTGTACAATTTTCATGAGATTTTTATCTTGCACTTTTACTTGTGGTGGCCGTACATCATTACATTTTACAAACCTATGGAATTCACCAACATTCGTGTTGACGTTTTAGCAATGTGTTTCAGGTTATTAAGGTAGCTCATGTGACATGCATTTGGACCTTCATGGAGTCGCGGAGTCGACGCGTCTCATCATTATTTCATGCACTTATGTAAACATTTGATCTAGTATGATTTGTTTTTCATAAACATGCAACACATTTTGGGGACCTCATTTTGTAAACTCTGGATTATTTCAATGATCAAATGCAGTATTTTCCAAACGACACTTTAGGTCGTTCAATGTAACTGTAACTGTGGTGCTATGACAGACACCCCCAGGTATTCCATTCCGCTGCAAGTCAGGTAAATTGGGGGTGTGACAGATTGGCATCAGAGCTAAGGTTATAGCGAACTAGGATGTATCTTGGACCCTAGACTATAACCACATCAGCATAGCATCTCATCATTTCATCATAAGTGCATAATCATGATACATGTTGTTTCATACATACCCTGTGCGAGTTATTTATACTCATATCCGTATATGTATATCATTTTATTGACCTGGTTCACAAGTGACATGTCTTCAGATACTCACCCTGACATCCTTTTATCGGATTCCGACATTGAAGATGCCTTGTCATCTTCCACTACCATTATACCACCAGTTGCATTTACACCACCATTAGTACTATTGATTTGCCATAGGAACAGGGTTTTCCTATCATCCAGCCCATACATAGAATGCCTTTTGGTAGTGTATTCAGACTTAATCTTAATGGACATATTATATTGTTTATTGCAAGGAAGATAGTGTGTTTTCTTTCCATCACTAGTAGGGCACTTACTACTCAGGTACTATCACCACCATCAGTTACTTATTACACTATTGGCCTTCCCACAGTGTGTACTTTAGTTTTACCTTTTGGATGTTGCGAGGTAGCACGAAAGAGGGTAGTATTTCATTCACTGGTACCATCATTGTCATTTTCCTTTTTCATTCCCACTTGCCATGAACTAGATAACATCTAGTAGATAATACCAATAACACGGACTCAACAGAAACATCCGCAGATTCTTCAGGAATGGTTCAGAACCTACATTATCTAAGATTTGATAGATGCACAACTTCAGACACTACTTCAGGACTATCCTGACCTTATGATGCCACAAACCTGATTTCACACAGAGGGACACCAGGAAGTCCCTAGACTAGATTTATATCCTCACTAGCTTTTACTATTATCCTAGCCACAGAAGGTGTGGGACATAGTCTAAAGAACTTGTTGTCTTTTGATTGTTGTACAAACAAATATATCAAGTGTGACTCTACTATGTAAGAAATGGTTGTGCTATTTGTGATACCGGTTCACGTAGACCGAAATTTTCATGTATTATATTCATGTGTTGTGAATATGATGGCTTTGATTAACTATATACCCTCATGGTCACTTATGATTTGATGAAGAGAAATTTAAGCAAACCACTTCAAGCATGACGCAAGCTGCTGTTGGACAAGTCATTGCCAAGAACATAGTCACCGCCCTCACTAAGGAACTCACTCACGTGGAATTTATGGGGTGCAATCCTCCCTCCTTTAGCGGAACTAGAAACACAAAGGAATTTCTCAAATGGTTCGAAGACATAGAAACAATATTTCAATGTGGCGACTGTCGTAAGGAATACAAGGTTAAGTTCGCCACATGCACTTTTCAGGATCATGCCCAGGAATGGTGGACCAAACATATTAAGATGGTGGGAGTTGATGCTGCCTGCTCACACTCTTGGGAGAAACTAAGAAGGATGATGGGTATAACATTTTGTGTAAGAAGAGAATTACAAACAAGGGAACAGGAAACACTAAACTTTACCATGGTAGGAAATGATGTTGACGAGTACACTACTCATTTTCATGAAATAACACGACTTGGTTCTACAATGGATGAACCGGAAAGCAAGAAAATTGAAAAGTACATCGGGGGACTCTCAAATGAAATTCGTATGTTGGTCATCGCATGGGAACCCGATACCATGTCTGAAGCTATCAAAATGGCGATCGAGGCAAAGGAACTTATAGTTCACGCCGAGACATCAGGGAACAATAGTGACAATAAAAGGAAGTGGAACAACAATTTAGGTTGCAATGCTGCTCAACAATCACCCAAAGGACAAGAAGTGAATAGAGCCTTTGCTGCAGAACCGCACACAAAGAGAAGGTATATTGGAAAGTTACCTTACTACAACCTGTGTAATCAATATCACCGAGGTCATTGCAGTAAAACGTGTGGAGTGTGCAAGAAGCAGGGTCATTGGACTGAAAATTGTAGGAAACTCACAAATCAGAAAATCCCAGGGAGTTGCTTCAAATGTGGAAAGTTAGGGCATTTCAAGAATGACTGCCCGGAGCTAAGGGACAAGGAAAATCAGGAACTTGGAATCAAGACTAAATCGCTCGAGGAATAGCGTGAGCTGTTGAAAGAGAACAGTCAGGATATTAGCAACATCAAGGATAACAACAATACTTCAGCAGCAGGAGCTTTGTTTCAATATATAAACCGTAGTTTGAGCCCTTTAGGGTTGTATCTTTCCTTTGTACTTACCGTTGGTACGATGACATGACCTAGTGGTATTAAGCACTTTCCTATCCAATGTAGTATCTATCCTTTGTTACCTAGGTGATAATCATAACCATCGTTTACTCCATTTTCTATCCCAATTGCTCAGACTTCAATCGTTTCGCAACATTTTAGCATTGTCTCAGCAGGGATTAGGTTGATTTCGTATTTGACGAATTAGTAGACTATTACCATTCGACAAGATTCACCCATGTATCCAATACACCATTCAAGCTATTTTACTATCATATGGGGAAACTGTTTTACAGAAAAATTTCTGAATTAAGCTATTTTATTACCATCCTATAAATTGATTTTTCTGTCATTACACCAAGTATTTACTATTATTACGCGAGGCAATTTTTATGTTATTTGAAAGAAAATATCAGGATACCATTTTAATAACAATGCGTTGAACACCATCTAAAACTTTTGAGGAAAGTTATGATATTTTGACAAAAATCTAACATCGCATCATTAGTCCTCAATTGTACATAGCCTGATCACCTATGTAAAATTCAGGAAGGATTATGCCATGAAGGAAATAATTACCTTTTCAAAGGATTGTTAATAACAATCTTCATTCGAAAGCTTTGTAAACAAAGGAACTCTTTCATAAACATCCCTTTTGCCGAACTATCCCTGGATACTTACCCCACCTGTCACCCACTTAGCCATTAAGTTGGATTTTCCCATTGACTTCCCTAGGAGAGACTTTCCATATCAATTACATGCAGGATTCCTTTATACAATAAAAGCAATGAAAGGATTACAGAACTACTAAACAGAACTAGAAGTATATAGTGAGAGAATTCATAACTCAACAATCCTAAGATACTGCGAGACTATCCGAATCACCATCTCTGACTTAGTTGTCAAATTCTATCGTTTAAGGGTACTAGCTAGACTGAGCTACAGTATTGAACTCAATATAAATGTCCGCAGGACAACACAATAGAAATAAACCAAGCTTCTAATTGAGACTGTAGAGCATTTCATTTAAACATGGCCTCATCCATACATAAACTTTACTGCAGTAAGTTTTCACAAAGGACAATTGTTTGAAACAAGAATATCGATGTAGATTCCTCTAAGGCATTATGTCTAGAAATTTCAGATAACCTCACCTTCATACCAAGCAAGGAATCAAACCAGAACATATCTCCTCATCTACATGCGAAAACAGAATAGACATTCATCGACACAACATCAAGTGATACCTTCGTCTTGCCAATTACAACGATAAACAATTTCAGGACTTAAGTTAGTCTAAATACCTATGCTTGTAGTTATGCCAGATAACCATCAATAGACATTATCCAACCTCAGGAACTAAGTGTTAGACATCGATGCATTTAAGCGAACATTTCTTATTCTACCATTTTATCCATGTTAGTGTTTTCACTTTTAAATAAAGTTGATGCGTTTACATAAATCACATACCTTGTGGAAAAATGATTTATGAAATTCCTATTTTGAACAAGTACGATCCTTTTTGGTCAATCTTTAGCAACACTATTGTACAATGAGAAATATAAATAGACATCAAACTTTGGTAAGCAGTCGTAATCACAACATGTTTGAAAACAGTTCCTATTTCATAACTACTGGATTTTGAATCATCAAGAAAAATATTACCCAGTAAATCATTTGCTCCATTTTCTAAATTCGTTTATTCAGAAAAAGATTTCAACCAAAACTCACAATCGCGAGACAAATTTCCAGAACCACTTTCCCTACAACATCGCTTATGCATTTAGGATTTGTGACTTGACAATAAAGAATATTTGGAATATGTGATGAAGGAATTAGGAAGGACATCACAAATTAATCGCGAACTTCAGTAGTGGAGACCAAACCCAATAGACAAAGAAGGACATATGTCTTATCATCCGTTGGAACAAAACACAAGGAATCAAATTGTTACCTATATTCTATCCCTTCAGATAACGCCAAGTTCGAAGGACCGAACATTATGGAATTAGTCACAAAGGTTTATTGTACCCATTTCAGTTGTTCCTGTTAAGAAAACCGAATTCACCGTGGACTTCAGGTAATCATTTCAGGATTTCCTTCAGAAACCCATTTAGATGTGAACATCACCTATCATCCTCAGAACGATGGTCAAAGCGAGAGAACAATTCAAACATAGGAAGGTATTCTCAGAGCATGAGTGATTGACCCTAGAAATGGTTGGAACAATCAATTAACATAAATCAAATTCATCTACAACAATAGTTATCACACCAACAGCGAGAAACTGGCAGAAGTTAGATTGGTACATAACACATATCATTTGGATTGGGTATCCTGAATAACAAACCATCTAGATTCAAGTGGGAGAACAGATTAAGTTAAAAGCATTATCTTGGATTGGCATGATACAAATGGGATAACAAGAAAGGTTGAACCTTTAGCATATTGGACCATTTAAGATTCATTTTAGAATCGACTAACTAGCATACAAACTTGAGTTCTGGCAGAATTCAGCAGTATATATTACCAGTATCACATTTAAAACATTAAGAAGCGCAGACCATCTATTGATGGGCCAAACTTGGAAAAAGCTCAACTCATTAGTTCAGTAGGCATTCATGAGATAACCAAAAATTTCCTACAAGTCAAGAATCAGTTACAAGTTCAATAAGTTGTAAACCATTAAGAAAACTTGGAAAGTTCTGCAAAAAGTTCTGCCTAGGAAAGGCATGTTATCGTTCAGAAAACTTGGAAAGTTACACCAATATACACTGGACCATTTATATTTCAGACAGGGTAGGCCTAGTGGCCGTCAGATTTGAACATTGCCAGAGAACAACAGGATTACACGAACATATTTCACATTTTCAGATCCCCAGAAATGACTTTCAGATGAGTCACTCATGATTCCATTGGAAGGGATCCAACCCAAATGACAATCTCAGACCTTATAAGAGAACCAACAGAAATCATGGACCGTGTGGTCGAACAGTTGAAGCAGAGTCGAATTCCTATCGTTAGATTTCGCTGGAATTCTCGAATATCATCACCTTTTCACCAATATGTTTTCAGAAACCAACATAAACTGAACTTCGGGACGAAGTTCCTTTTAGAGGGGAAGAACTGTCACAACTCACCATTTCAAGTCATTTCAGGTCATTTCCCGAACTTTGGAAAAACACTATTCATCAAACACTATTCATCAAAACACTATTCATCAGTTTACTATTCATCATTTTTGGTGTCAGTTTGACATTCCGAGAAGCATTCAGAAATTTTACTATTCACATAACACTATTCATTGCCGGAAAAGATTTCATCATTCACGTGCATTACACATTTCATCGTAAATTTAGTTTACGGGTATTCAAATTCGCGTAACCGTATTGGTTCAGGTGCGAATTCATGCATTATCAGTAATGACATTTCATACGGACTGGAGATAGTCTGCATATCATCAGTAGGTCATTTACATGTTATACCACTCTTAGGATTTTCAAATTTATATATTTGATACATTTAACGTTTTCCTTATAATTATTTATAAATAAACGTTAACACCCGGTTTATAAACACGACGAATATATCTAAATATTCCCACAATGGTCCCGACATATTTTTATATCCATTTTATCATCATAAAAGTTATTACCTTCATTTACCCAGTATTTTGGAAATTTATTTTATTTATAACGTAAGCTTATGAATATTACGACGGTTTTCGTGAAAACTAAACAATAATCACCCGATCACTCAGTAATTGTACCCAACATATTTCTAACATTTTTATGACTTTATTAAGTCCCGGTTAACTTTGTTAATATTTATTTCTAGCAAACCCGGTACCTGATTACAACTAAACTAATTATATAACTACACTTACACTACAACTAGTTTTCCTAAGTTATCAAAGTCATTTTTGCTTCTCTTTACCTTTGAAAAACCGGCCACACATGCCCTCCCCTAGATCACTTGACTAAATTTAACCATGTGCTAATATTATACTATAAACCATTACTAAATATCTATCTAAAAACACCAAACACATAACATACATAATTTTTGAGAATCAAAAGCTCATTTCTTCATCCCTTTCACCCAAAACCACGACCATAAACCAAACTCCATGATCAAGTGATGATCTTTCAAAGTTTAAAGCACCAAAGTTGTTCATTTTACTTGCCTAATCAAGAATCATAACACAAAAACACAAGTAATCCAAGATTTCTCATCATCTAATCACCTATTATTTCAAAGTGAGTATTCAAATTTATTTTTATGTTTTCATCTAATTAACACATGTATCTTATAGTATTCATGATTAATTTCATGCACAAACTAGTTATACCACTTTATTTTTGAAGACTTTTTGAACATACAAACCCTAGATTGTGATTTAGGTGTTCCTTTGTTAAATTAACTTGATTACTAGTCATTAGGAACCCATGGCACCCTAAGAAGGTGTATGGTAGGATTAGTATAGATTTGTGGTGTTTGCAAGAGATTTGGTTGAAGTGAAAACTAGTTTTGAACCTTGGAAATGGATTTCAAACAAGTTTATAAACATGTTGTCCCATTTTGTTAATTTCTGGAAAATCAGTAAACACCAAGGAAACTTTGGCAAAATTTTTAGAAAATACTTTCAAAAACGAATCCGTAGGCGAAAGAACGGATTAAAAAGAGTTTATAACGAAGAAGTTATGATTTTTGCAAGTTTATTGACGAAAACTATTTTGCGGAAAAATACATGCTGTTGGACGTTTTTCGTCGCACAAAAAGAGGCTTTAGACGTAACTCGGAGGAGCCAAGCTTTCCAAAATATATTACTACATACTAAGACGTAATCGTGGATATAAAGAACAAGTAAAACGGACATATAACGACAAAGATATTCACGTTTGAATATCGGCAAAACCCATTTTATTTTGACAGCTTTTAGTAAAATTGACACTAAAACTACGTAGTACTTTTAGAAGCTAGAAATAATACCAAGTACCAAATTTTATAACTAATGAAGTATTAGTTATTACAAGTATATTTTCATCACCACAAGGCGTTATTTCAAGGATTTCAAACCGAGGATTTCAACACAAACATTGGTACATACGATATATATATATATAAGTATATATATTGCAACTAGTTTATTTTTCTAATAGCCATATTTTTCCTAAGTCTTGAAATATATATTTTTTTTGATAACAACAAGTATTTTCCAAAGAGTAGAGTGGTATAGGAACATGTGCATGGACATTCATAACATCATTTGGTGATCTAAAGTAGATCGTTCATCATTCATATTAGGTTGCGGCTAGTGTGCGCGCTTTGTTTTTCAGCTCATTACATGTTCATGGTACCATCATATTGGGTTTCGGCAGCTAATTGTTCATTGTTGTTCATTTCACTTCATCACAGTTTCATCAGTTAAGGTGAGTTTTCATGGCCCCGTTTTCAATTCAACATTTTTGATTGTTTTCAAATCCCACGGGGGGAATACATTGCATCAATCATTTTAGTACGAGCCCAAGTATTCAAACATATGTACATTGCTTAAGTTACCTTGCCATGTGATAAGTCCCCTGTAACATCATGAACCGTTAATTTACCGGTAAGCGAGAGTGAGTGGATAGATCTATCGAGGGTGACGCCTCCATCCGTGGTAGTGATTACCAACCGTAAGCGGATGCATTTCATGTCTTTTACATTTGAGTGTTTTGGCAGAACATTCAGGAGGGGCATAGTTTCATCAGTCATAGCTTCGGGGTCATGAGCTTAAGTTCTATTGTACAATTTTCATGAGGTTTTTATCTTGCACTTTTACTTGTGGTGGCCGTACATCATTACATTTTACAAACCTATGGAATTCACCAACATTCGTGTTGACGTTTTAGCAATGTATTTCAGGTTATTAAGGTAGCTCATGTGACATGCATTTGGACCTTCATGGAGTCGCGGAGTCGACGCGTCTCATCATTATTTCATGCACTTATGTAAACATTTGATCTAGTATGACTTGTTTTTCATAAACATGCAACACATTTTGGGGACCTCATTTTGTAAACTATGGATTATTTCAATGATCAAATGCAGTATTTTCCAAACGACACTTTAGGTCGTTCAATGTAACTGTAACTGTAACTGTGGTGCTATGACAGACACCCCCAGGTATTCCATTCCGCTGCAAGTCAGGTAAATTGGGGGTGTGACAGGAACAGTAGGTGACGGCGTCAAGAAGAAATTCCTGACGGCGTCAAGAGCAATTTCCATGACGATCCAGAACTGATTTGAAGGCGTCACGAAGTAGGGCGTCAAGAGTAAAATTCATGACGGCCTGGAAAACGCTAACACATGACGGCGTCAAAAGTAGATCAAGGCAGTCCGAGAATTATTTTGGCGGCGAGGTGACGGCGTCACAAGATTTGTCTTGACGCCGTCAGACCCTATTTCCTATATATAGTTTTCTAATTTTCACATTAAAAGGGAGAAGTTTTGGAGAAACCCTAAGTACGAACTTGGTGCGAATTTTACAGGTTTTTCAAGGGTTTTAAGCCCTTGATACCTTTCATGTGTAATTGAGATAAGTATTATTTTAATTCAATCAATATGTCTATGTGTTGGTTGTCTATATCTTGTTCTTGTCTTAATTCCATCATGCTAGGCTAGATCTATCTTGTGTTTGCTTGGATCTAATGAAACCTAGATGTTAATTATGTGTTGATTACTTGTTTATAATTGTTTTGGATGAATGAATTTGATGTTAGGCTTAAGAAAACTGGTAGATCTCCAAATGGTAACATGCTTGAACGTCTTAAGAAACATGAACTGATGTGCACTAGGTCTTTATTGGTTGTATTTAATGCATGAGCCACTGTTTATAATCCCTATGGTTGTGCTGGGCATGGTATAGGAGGAGATAAGAGCTCATAGGATTGGGGAGTTAAGTGCGCCACCCCATGAATGATATTAAGGAATACAATCCGTCATCCATGCAACTATAACAAGTAATTAACATGTAAAAGATGTCTAGGGAGTAGTGAAATCTAAGTAAACACATTTTCTCCACTTATTGCTCACAACCTTAATTAATTTAGTTATTTTCATTTTTAGTATTTTATTTTGATTGCATCTTTAGTATTGGGTTAGTTGACTAGCAACTAATTCCGCCCAAATCCTTCAAACCAGAGATTTTTACTTGCTTTCTAAAAAATATAAAAATACAAAAATAATCATCCCTCGTCTTTAGAACTAGTATTCAGGTTTTCTAATCCTAGCGACACTATTCCTAGCTGAACGATCAATCCCCCGGTACTTGTCACTATACTATACAACAACGATCAGGTACACTGCCTGGTGGGGGTTGTAAGCTTCTCAAGATCCCTTGAGAGGTAAAGCCTGGTGCGATTCCCACGTATCAGTATCAAAGTCGTTTCCACTATGGGAATATGATAATTGTGAGTCATCTCTTTGTTTTAACTTCTCTATATGTTGCAGTTAACTAAATATGAAATTAATGCATACATAATACATAAAATGTAGTGGACTCACATTATTATTCTGAGGCCGCCATTCTTACATATATATATATCAGGCATATCTCTACCATACATTTGGATATCAACCAAACCAGCATCCAGTTTCCTCGTAATTGAACGCATCAAGCCATTTCTTGGATTCAGGATCTAACAATTCAGCTTTATAGTTAACGGGTTCATCAAGATCCCCTAACTCATGCTCCTCAGCATCGATGTATAAGCACATTCGATCTGGGGCACATCGTATACTAGCGGACTTACGAATGGGATTGATATCACTTTGAGGTTCATGAATTTCTTGATAACCCTCATCATGACCTAAGCTAGTGTCTATAGAAGGATTTGTATCTTCTTCTTGAAGAATTTTAAGATCTTCTAGACTCCCACTTGCCTAGTAATCCAAGAGATATTTCTCAAAGAACTCAGCATTTCGAGCAACAAATACTTTGTTCTCGGATGAAAAGTAGAACGAATATCCATTGTTTCCTTTGGGTATCCTACGAAGATACACTTAATAGATCTCGGTTCCAGTTTTCCAAGTTTTCTAAGTGTGTCACACTTAACAAGTGCCTCACAACCCCAGACTTTTAAGTAAGACAACTTAGGGGCTTGCCCATGCCATACCTTGTATGGTGTCTTGTCAACCTTCTTAGTTGGAACCATGTTGAGAATGTGTGCAGCAGACCCAAAGGCATAATCCCTAAAAGGACTTTGGAAGAGTAGTTGTTGGTTTTATAGACATTATAATAATAGTTGTGTGTTAGGATCGAACTCGAGATCACGGGATTGCACACAATACGTATGAAGAGTAAAAGAATAATTATTTATAAATGTTATATTTAATTATTAATAAACACAAAACTAGTAACGACCATTAGTATTTAATGGAGAATGACTAACGACCGTTAGTCGAAGATTAGGAAAGTAATACTTGTGTTTAATTGGAAACAAGAGAAGGTTCCGGAATCCCTTTGAGGGATCCATGACCGATCGGCCATAAGGAGGTTCCACCTCCTTTGTGCCTTGTGCTCCAAGGAAACTCAAGTATATAAACAAACCCAATATGCATTGTTTTCTCATAACTTGTACACACACATCTTGGTGTTTTCTCTCCTTCTCTTCTTGTCTTGTCGATCCAAAACCTAAACCCTTAGAGGTTTTTGATTTTCATAAAGCTAAGGTTTTTGTTTTTGATTTACTTACATAAACTTTTACTTGAATTAGTACGCGTGTACAAGAACGTGATTCAAACACACTATTGTTTGATTCTTGGATTGAATTACAAAAGAGGTAAGGGGTAATTCTTATAATCCACATAAACCCTAATTAGGGTTCTTGATTTGAAGATTGCATTTGATTCTTGTTCGGGCTAGAATCACAAAGGTATGTTTACTTTTATATTTGATTAATTAATTACATATTATATGATCTTGTAATTGCTTCCGCTAAGCTCACTTGATGTGTTTGGTTTATTTCATATGATTGTCATGATATCTTAATTCCAACAGTGGCATCTAGAGCCGTTATAATGTGTAATTAATTATCGAAACGCATAAAAATTGAATCTTGATTCGTTTAGTTACATGTTTTTAGGGTTTTTTGATTCCTAACCCTAAGTTTTTTAATTGGGTCGATTTGACCTTTTAGGGTTTTAGGGTTTTGGTTTTGATTTTTAATATGATTAGAAACCCTAGGATGTCATGTAATTGGTTATGCGTTTTAGTAAACGATCTTGGTGCAATGTGTTAATTGTTAAGCATAATCCATGAAAAGTGCATTTTTTGCATGGATTTAATTGTGTGATTATTTAAATTGTTTAAATTGATGGACATGTAAATTTATTAATAGATGTCGAATTGGGGAAGACTCCAATATTAAGTAATCAATTATTTGCTATGTGGTATTTGTTTAGTTTTGGCTTACGCAATTGATTTATCGATGTATGTGGCTCTTTTTCCTTTGAAGAAGAAATCCTTAATGAAATAAATACATTAAACACCTAGACTTGATCATTAATAGGACTATTGAATAATGGAACAAGAGATTTGATGCTGAGATCAAAAAGTTTGGATTCACTCAGAATCTTGATGAGCCATGTGTGTATCACAAAGCTAGTGGGAGTGATAATGTAATTTTCCTAATTTTATATGTTGATGACATATTGATCATGGGAAAAGACATTCCAAGTTTGCATATCTTGGAAAGTGCTTTTCTATGAAAGATTTAGGAGAAACTGCATACATTCTGGGAATCAAAATCTATAGAGATAGATCAAGGTGGTTAATTGGATTAAGTCAAAGTGCTTACATTGACAAAATATTGAAAAGATTCAATATGCAAAATTTCAGGAAAGGATACTTGCCGATGGAAGTAAAACATGGCTTATGTGATGAGTGCTATGCTTCAACACCTGCTGAGGTGGCTCGCATGAGTAAAGTTCCTTATGCTTCGGCAGTAGGATCGGTTATGTACGCGGTAAAATGCACAAGGCCAGATGTGGCGTTTGCTCAAAACTACACCAGTCAATTTCAATAGAATCTAGGTGAAAAACATTGGATTGCTGTTAAGCATATTCTTAAGTATTTGAGAAATAAAAAAGATATGTTTTTGGTATATGGTGGAGAACCAGCTTCAGAACTTGGTGTTACAAGTTTCTGTGATGCGTCCTTTCAAAGTAATAAAGATGATTCGAAGTCTCAGACGGGTTATGTCTTTGTTATCAATGGAGGAGCAGTAGACTGGAAGAGCAAGAAGTAGAGTACAATTGCGATGTCTGCAATAGAAGCTGAATAAACTGCTGCTTCAGAAGCTGCTATGGAGGCTGTTTGGATTAGGAAATTCATTTCAGGGATTGGTGTTATGCCTTCAATTGAATTACCTATTAATATGTATTATGACATGATACGTGGGAATTGCACCAAGCTTTACCTCTCGAGGGATCTCGAGAAGCTTACAACCCCCACCTGGCAGTGTACCTGATCGTTGTAGTATAGTATAGTGACAAGTATAGGGGGATTGATCGTTCAACTCAGGAATAGTGTCGCTAGGATTAGAAAGCCTAAAAACTAGGTCTAGAGGTGTGGGATGATTCTTTTTGTATTTTTATATTTTTATGAAAGCAATTAAAATCTCAGGTTTTTGGAAGAGTGGCCGGAATTAGTTGCTAGTCAACTAACCCAATAACTAAGATGCAATCAAAATAAAATAACAGAAATGAAAATAAAGCTAATTAAACTAGTGGTGTGAATAATAATGGGGAAAGTTGTGTTTACTTAAGTTTCATTACTCCCTAGATATCTTTTACAGGTTGATAGTTTGTTGCAATTGCGTGGATGACGGGTTATATTCCTTAATACCATTCGTGGGGTGGCGTACGTACTTCCCCAACTCTATAAGCTCCTACTTCACTCCTATGTCGAGCCTGCAAGAAGCTCCTAACATGGGATCATTAGAATTCGCTCATGCATTAAATACAACCATAATAACCTAGTACGCATTGGTTCATGTTTCTTAAGATGTTCAAGCATGTTACACTATGGAAGTCTGCCAGTTTTCTTAAGCCTAACATCGAAATCATTCATCCGTAAC
Organism: Artemisia argyi; assembly: GCA_030686995.1. NCBI lineage: Eukaryota > Viridiplantae > Streptophyta > Magnoliopsida > Asterales > Asteraceae > Artemisia > Artemisia argyi. The sequence goes on along the minus strand of CM060685.1, from coordinate 17,509,106 downwards.
AACTATAAACAAACAATCAACCCATAATCAACATCTAGGTTTCACTACATCTAAGCAAACACACAAGAGATCTAGCCTAGCATGTTAAATTCAAGACAAGCGTAAGATATATTCAAACAACACATAGACATATTGAATGAATTGAAAAGATACTTATCTCAATTGAACATGGAAGGTTTCAAAGGGTAGAAACCCTTGAAAGAGCAGGAAAATTCGAGCTAGGGTTTCTCAAAGTTATCCCTCTAAAGTTACACCCCAATGAATGAAAATTGCAAAACTATATATAGATTTTCCATCGTGACGGCGTCAACGTCAAGAAGAAATATCTGACGCCGTCAACTCGCCGCCCATAGTAATATCGGATTGCCTAGATCTAGATTTGACGCCGTCATGTGTAATATAACTCTGGGTCGTGACATGTAATTGGACCATGACGGCCTATGGTGACGCCGTCATGCCCTTAGTGTAAAACTCTCTGGACCGTCACGCAATGTTCTGAAAGGCTCAAGGCGCACTAAGGCGCAAAGGGGGTCAAAGAGCCTCGAGTCGAGGCGCAAACCAAGGCGCGGGATTCATAAATATGAGGCGCACTATATATTTAGGTTTTTTTATAACATATGTGACAACTTATGCAGCTTAAATAACACAAAAATATCAATATTCAATGCATAATGCCACTTAATAGTTATTACATCTAACAAACGTTGCATTTAAACCCAAAATATTAAGCAAGCAGCATATCAGAATCCATGAACTACCCTAAACTCTTGAATATACATTACAATATATGAGTTTATGACTTGTAAAATATAACAAATTACCATGTATCAAACTATAAACTATCAACAACAAAAACTCTATAGTTATTTGGTAACACTTAACACTAAAGAAACAACATTTATATCTATTAATAAGCTACTATTCTTAGACATTAGATTACAAAAAAAAAACATAGTTCTTTGTTGATTGTGTGTTTTAGTTATTTTCTAAAATACTAGGGTTATTAGATACTTTATAACTTAAAGATCCAAATGTATATAACATGTAAGCCCAAAATGTATCTTACTAATAAGAAAAAAGTGCCAAAACCCCGTTACATCTTCTAGGCGCACAAATCCCCAAGGCGCTAAAGCGCAAAAATCCCCAAGGTGCTGCGATTTTTATGGGATTCATGCATGCCGTGCGCCTCGATCTAAAAAAATCCCAAAGGCTAGAGCCTCGTGGGATTTAGGGAGTAGGCGCGCCTTAGGCGCGATTTTTAAAACATTGCCGTCACGGACTTTATCCACTTCACCTCTTGTTTTACTCTTGACGCCGTCATGTAGAACCTTGTGATGCCGTCAGGTACTGTTCCCAGCAAGGAAAATTAAGACTTTGCCGTTTTCTTCACTTTTATGCTCCAAAAACGTCCAAAATGCTTCCTTTTCCAGAATTCACTCCAAAAGTACCTAAAATCACAAAAGGAATGATTTATGGCAATATTTGATCAAATAAATTCGAATTCAGGCTTAAATGACCCCCTAAAAATGGATCATTTTTCGCCTCATCATATACCCTTACACTTGAGATTTGCTTGTCCTCAAGCAAATGCGCTTTTATTCTAATCAAAATACAAGTTAGGGGTCATTTAACACTAATATAAAAGTAATTACAACAAATAATCGTTCCACTAAAGACCAAAGACAAGCACGGACGTCATACACTAGCACCTCACAAATAGTGTTTAGATACCCACATCTCTCGGGTGTAATAAAGTATATATCACAATAGGGAAATGGAAAACATCTCTCACTACCTGTCATAGCAAAATAGATTACCATAGGCTTGTGAAAGGATCAAACCTCCACCACATGGCGTAAGCACCTAGGATAAACTATCAAAGAAGTCTTTTAAAAGGTTATAACGTTAGGTGTAGGGATATGGAATACACGGTTTTGTTGGATAAAGGCAATCTTTACTGGTGGCGAGTTAATCATCTTGGTTAATTACATGTACAATATGGCGTTGCTAAGCCAAGACTAGACTCGACTTAAGCTAATAAATCAAAAATAACAAAAACATAAAACAAACATAGAATGAAACGGGATGGTAGTCCGTATGTTTTTTTTCTTTTTCTATTTTCTTTTTTTTCTTTTATTTTTTTATTTTTTATTTTTTTTTCGATTTATTTATTTATTTATTTATTTTCATACACTCTTACCCTACCATCCAAAATAATACATCATAGGGAATGAACACTCCCCTTACACTTGAATTTTTACATACTTTACAATAAACTAGTCTAATGACTCGAATCAAGATAATCAAAACACTTAGAGTACTTTTAAGATTAACGCACATATGGGGGTAATATATGATGTTCTTCCCCATTACTCCATAACACAAGTACTTTACCCAGGAGTCCCAATCGTCCCAAAACAATATGTACAAGGATATGACTCAACTTAGCAATCATGTTATCAATTAGATAATTAACTAAGGGTTTAAACAAGTAACAATAATGCACTAAAGATGAGTGCATACACGGAAGACTAAGGCAATTTGGTTGTACATTTAAGTGGGTTGTAACAAATTCTTCCTTTAAGTAAGATGCTTAAAGTTAGAAACAAAAAGATAGGCTCGGAAGGGTGTACTAGGTGTTTCGTGTACTAAAAATGAGTACAACGCTAAGGTGAGGGAAAAATTAGTTGACTTTACCAGCCAAGTAATATGACTTAAATGGTCAAGTAATTATGATACGGGTTTAACACAAGGGTGATCCTAATGCCTCTTATCATGTTGTAAATCCTACTACACGAATGTAGTCTCAATAGCGTTCTCGGGATGCATCACTAACGCAAGTTCTAGAATCTAAATTGTAACAATTCGCAATTTCAGGTTAATTACCATTCCCGGAAAATTTCACTATTCACTTTTACTATTCATTTTCCCCGAAACTTTCCCGAAAGTTGATTTTTATTTGATATTCTCGAGTGATAAATCATTTCCATGGCAAATTAAATGTTTGACATTCGTCAGATCATTTTCGTGAAAGTTATTAAGGAATTACACGTTTTAGGGTAAAACGTCATTCAGAAATTCTACCTACCACGAAACTCGACCGCGTTAAGTGACCCCGCATCAGAAAAATGTTTGACACACTCATGATTTATTTGAGAATTAATCGTGACTGAGAAAAACATGACCAAAGACTTCCCGGCAGGTCACCCAAGCCAGTACTATTCTCACATGAGCACGCTTAACCGTATGAGCGATTAACCGTTAGACCACAAAACGCGTTTCTAAGACGATTTGAGTTTTCAACTTATTAGAAAAAGTCAACATATTTTTTCCCTCCTCCATTGACCAAAAATCATCCCTTGATGTTAAAAGTTATTCCTTGATTTTTAGGCTTACGGTTTGATGTCTAAAAGACATTTAACACCAACCGACACTAGACTGAGCCCAGTCTAGACATTATAAGTCATTTTAAATCATTTATAACCTATTAGAAAAGTAATGTTTTACTTTTCTCAGTTTTACGCAAAATTCGTACATTTTACGTATTACGCGTTTTAGACCCGTGTTTCCAGTTTTTAGCAGGGTTTTAGCACCCGATGGAACCTACCACTCATTTTATATTTTATTATGGAACTTATGGACATGTTTAACAATACTTTCAAATTCCATAATTTTACGACACCCGGTTTTACATTTTGAGGCTTAATCATTTACGATTGGCATTTCCCGGAGTCAAAACTCATCTAATAACTTGGATAATATCATCCAAGGCACACCTCACCCCCTCTTATCCATGTGAACCGCCCTAGGAGGGGGGATTCACACTATGTGGCTCAATTTCATGAATTTACCCTTAAAATCAATACTTATTTACAACTTGGTCACCAAGTTGTAACACTTTCCTAGTAAGCTTCCTAAATGGACCTATAAATACTCCCTCCCATCCCTTGTTATGCCGTGCACCTCCACCACCATAACCATCCATCCTTAGCTTTATTTCCTTCTAATTTCTTGCAAGGTTCAAGTGCTTATTCAAGTAGAAACCCTAGTTTGATCATAAGTTACCAAAAATCTTCCAAACCCTAGAATACTTGGTGATTTCTCTTGAGTTTAAATCCACTCAATTCACCTCAACTTTCATTACATCTCTTTCAAGAATACCAAGGGTAGAAAGATTGCATGAAGTGAAAAAGGGTTGAAGCAAGTCTATCAAAGTCCTATCCTTACATGTTAACTTCCTTTCATCTTTGAAAGCCAAAAGTTGTGAGCCAAACCCTAACTTGATTCTTGTTAAATAATCATGTTCATGTTATTTACATATTATTTGTGCTATATTATGTCTTGTAGTTATGTCCATGATGTATAAAAATGAGTAAAAGATGTTGTTATAATGAATTGTTGAAACAAGTTACTAAAACAAGCGAACTAATGAAATTCTTGGTAAGACCTGATCAAAATGGTAAAAATATGATATTTGATTATTACATATTGTGGTAGAGGACCTAACAAGGAAACCATAGCAATTTGAACCACCCAAAACGAGTATACGAGTCAAAAGTTACGCCCATTTGAAATTACCAAAGATTTCCGGCAAAACTGCCAAATACCATTCTGATCAAATTTGGGTTTTGAAAGTCACACTTCTGGTCCGATTCATCAAAAAGTTAAAACACGAAAGTTGTCCGGAACGCCGTTTTCATTCAGGATTAAAGAAGCTCGAGCCCTAAAAACGCATTCCGAGTGATAAAATTCTTTGAATTCTAAACAGCCCATTTTTAGGCGAAAGTCACTAGATTATGGTTATACTTTAAAAGGAACAAGAGGTCTTATGACCTATAATCAAGACCACAACCATGGCTAGAGCCAAGGTTGAGTCTCAAGACCATGGAACAATGACCAAAGGTCATGGCTAGGCCATGACGAAATGACCAAGTAAACTTACATAGGCGTAAACATGAAACAAGGAATTGGCGATATATTGAACAAGCAATTTGGATCTACTTCACTTAAAAAGGAACCATGAGATATTACAAAGAGAAAATGGTCATACAAGACTTATGAAACTACCCCTAATAACAATCTTCATGTACAAATAAACTTTCCTAAGTTTATTCAAATATCGGACATGTAACTTTTCGGATCAAAACTTATATCTATATATTTCATCAACTACTACAATAGTAGGGAGCCTCATGTGAGGAGTTCATTATGTAAGCCGTCGAGTTGAGTTGTAGATTTACGAATTAAAGTGTCCTGGCTCCTCGAACGCTTACTAACATGACTTCTGAATTATGTCGGCCCGAACGGTAGTAAACGATATATATAAAACATACATGTTTCATAAATCTTTTCTTTCAAAGACTTACATTATACATCATACCACATCATGGACTAAATGCAAGATATATATATAGGCACTACTTCATATTCTTTACTCCGATCCTAAGTCGCGACATTCTATTATAGGTTGCTCGTAGAAACCTTCGCGATTCGACCATCACATTCACTACTCACTACATAACTTAAGGTGAGTTCGTAGCCCCACTTTCTATTGTTTAACTATTTTACAAACCCATGGGGGGGGATACATGCTATTATTTTTCTACTCGAACACGATGCTTTCTAATGTATGCTTCACGACGATGTTTTATTATCACTAAGTAACGATTGCCATGTTCGAAGTCCCTATATCATGAACCATTAGTCACTACCTTTAGTGAGCGCGAATATTGTGAATAGATCTATTGGTATTGACGAATCCCATTTGTGTTGAACAACGATGAGTTCACACAAATGCACTATATTTGAGATTTAGCGGTATAACGGCAAAAGTACCTTGATAGGGCTTCTATAATGCCAATTTTGTTGGTTCGATGTTAATGTTTTGGTTGTATGAGCTTAGTGAAATAAATAACGATTTTGTTTTCTAACTATGAGTGTGAGTCTATAGCTCACACTACGATTATTGTGTTCAAACGATTTAACAAACTCTACGAATTCCACTCAACCTTTGTGTTGACCTCTCAAGCATGTATTTCAGGTTCATGACGATCAAGGATGGCACGGAAGGACACGGATACTCAAGAGGGCTATAAATTTTATTATCATTCAAAACTCATTTAATTTGTAAACATGGAACCATCTGGGACCTCATTTTGTAATCTCTGATATTTATATAATTTGAATGATAAATCTTTTAAAACGACTCAATTGGAGTTCGTTTTCTATTATTGTGACTATTGTGCCGTCAAGTAACACCCAGTTCGAATTCCGCTGCATCCATGAATTGGGGGTGTTACAGATTGGTACCAGAGCCATGGTTATAGAGAAACGGGTCTAATTGAGACCTAAACTATAACCACACTACAAGCAAAAACATTTTATAGCCTTCCGATCTTCGTGTCTTCCATCCTCCAGACGATTATGGACTTATTAAGCATTGTATGCTACATGAACATATAAGTATATTTATATATACATACGAGTTATTTTCAATCATTTTATCTAAACATATCTACACATGCTTATTCTATGGCATTTCGACACAACCACATTCTCCCAACCATGTTCCTACTCCAACATTTTATATCCAAGACATTGTAACTGATTACAATGGCCTTTTCTAGTTCCCGGACATTGTATGACACAATGGTCTTAATCATTTCTCAAATGTTTTGAGTCACACAATGGTCTAATCTACTTCCGAGACATTGTGATTTGTGCAATGGTCTCTGGAATTATTCCACCACCTCATCAACATCATTTCATATGATATCAAAAACCCATCACAATCTATCGATTTCCAAACAAGAAATATGAGATTTCTAAACGACAAACTAATCCATCATCGACAAAAGCTGAACTTTCTCTACATTCATCAAAGTTTTCTTATGAAACCTTCATTATTAAAAGTTCGTGATCCTGGCCAAGTATGTTCTATTTTAGAACTACTTAAAACTTCCTTTCCACACGTACCTACCTTTACTATCTTCTATCCAATGGAATATGAAAACATACGTTACAAGTCTTGTATGGACGGGACTTGCAACTTAAGGGTTTGACATCACCTTTGTTTAGTGGACAATTTTCCGAAAGCAACGGACATATCAAAAGTATACCTAATTTAGGTATTTGAAAATTTTATCGAACCTTGGCTAAATATAGACTAGTCACCTATATTTAACCTAGGGACAGTGGAATATAGTCTGACTAACTATATTCGACTTAAAATTTTCAAATACTGAGAGTAGTTGTACTAGGGTTATGTTTAGGTTGATTTCCTACATGAACACGATAAACCACCAGAATACATTAAAAAAATCTAGAGACACGATAGTGCCTTACCACTCAGCGAAATCTTAACACCTTATTTGTACTACCTAATTTCATTCTTGAAAGTTTTCATTTATGAGATAATCCGAACTACTATCTTGGGATAGTTATCAATTCTTCTCTTCATCCTGTAGAAGTACTATCCTGTTTAGGTCCTAAGGATACCATTCCATCGTAAACTTTTAAAATCTCTTAAGATTTTTAAAGCAAACTCAACATCTATACCTAAGAGTATTAATGTTAAGCATACACTACACACTTTTGTTCGTCAACATATCACATCATTACCTTCACAACCGTGGCAAACACAAGCTCATTAACAGATCTTGATGCACTTTTAAAGCTCAAATCATCCTTAGCTACACCACCCTCATCAGCTTTACAAGATTGAATATTCATTTTGTACTTTTGGAACACCAGTATCATCTCGTAATACCCTACCTTGTAACTCACCGACTAAGTATGAATGTTGTGTAGGATGATTTGTAATTATTTGAATGGATTGGAATGCCTTTTCATTTAAATAAAGACATTGTAAATCACTAAACCATAAGTTTATATTTCCTTATCTACATTGTTTGGGATGCCTCTCCATGTAAATAAAGAATTATAAATAAGTGGACTTATTTGTATCCGAAATAACATAAGTATGAAGTCAATAAACACTAGGTACAACAACCGATTACCTACTAGGCTATGATTGCAATTTCTATCTCAATTCCTATTAATATTCGACTGCTATATCAATTTTCTTTGATATTCGACTATTATATGGATCTCTACTGATATTCAACCATGTTATCAATCTCTATTGACACACCATATTCTGAGACAAATCAAACTACATCACTAGTAATTCCAGACTTTGGTCCTCATAAGTAACCACACATCTTTATAGACACCACTCCAACATATGACACACATAGAACTTCGGGACGAAGTTCCCCGTAAGGGGTAGAGACTGTAACAATTCGCAATTTCAGGTTAATTACCATTCCCGGAAAATTTCACTATTCACTTTTACTATTCATTTTCCCCGAAACTTTCCCGAAAGTTGATTTTTATTTGATATTCTCGAGTGATAAATCATTTCCATGGCAAATTAAATGTTTGACATTCGTCAGATCATTTTCGTGAAAGTTATTAAGGAATTACACGTTTTAGGGTAAAACGTCATTCAGAAATTCTACGTACAACGAAACTCGACCGCGTTAAGTGACCCCGCATCAGAAAAATGTTTGACACACTCATGATTTATTTGAGAATTAATCGTGACTGAGAAAAACATGACCAAAGACTTCTCGGCAGGTCACCCAAGCCAGTACTATTCTCACATGAGCACGCTTAACCGTATGAGCGATTAACCGTTAGACCACAAAACGCGTTTCTAAGACAATTTGAGTTTTCAACTTATTAGAAAAAGTCAACATATTTTTTCCCTCCTCCATTGACCAAAAATCACCCCTTGATGTTAAAAGTCATTCCTTGATTTTTAGGCTTACGGTTTGATGTCTAAAAGACATTTAACACCAACTGACACTAGACTGAGCCCAGTCTAGACATTATAAGTCATTTTAAATCATTTATAACCTATTAGAAAAGTAATGTTTTACTTTTCTCAGTTTTACGCAAAATTCGTACATTTTACGTATTACGCGTTTTAGACCCGTGTTTCCAGTTTTTAGCAGGGTTTTAGCACCCGATGGAACCTACCACTCATTTTATATTTTATTATGGAACTTATGGACATGTTTAACAATACTTTCAAATTCCATAATTTTACGACACCCGGTTTTACATTTTGAGGCTTAATCATTTACGATTGGCATTTCCCGGAGTCAAAACTCATCTAATAACTTGGATAATATCATCCAAGGCACACCTCACCCCCTCTTATCCATGTGAACCGCCCTAGGAGGGGGGATTCACACTATGTGGCTCAATTTCATGAATTTACCCTTAAAATCAATACTTATTTACAACTTGGTCACCAAGTTGTAACACTTTCCTAGTAAGCTTCCTAAATGGACCTATAAATACTCCCTCCCATCCCTTGTTATGCCGTGCACCTCCACCACCATAACCATCCATCCTTAGCTTTATTTCCTTCTAATTTCTTGCAAGGTTCAAGTGCTTATTCAAGTAGAAACCCTAGTTTGATCATAAGTTACCAAAAATCTTCCAAACCCTAGAATACTTGGTGATTTCTCTTGAGTTTAAATCCACTCAATTCACCTCAACTTTCATTACATCTCTTTCAAGAATACCAATGGTAGAAAGATTGCATGAAGTGAAAAAGGGTTGAAGCAAGTCTATCAAAGTCCTATCCTTACATGTTAACTTCCTTTCATCTTTGAAAGCCAAAAGTTGTGAGCCAAACCCTAACTTGATTCTTGTTAAATAATCATGTTCATGTTATTTACATATTATTTGTGCTATATTATGTCTTGTAGTTATGTCCATGATGTATAAAAATGAGTAAAAGATGTTGTTATAATGAATTGTTGAAACAAGTTACTAAAACAAGCGAACTAATGAAATTCTTGGTAAGACCTGATCAAAATGGTAAAAATATGATATTTGATTATTACATATTGTGGTAGAGGACCTAACAAGGAAACCATAGCAATTTGAACCACCCAAAACGAGTATACGAGTCAAAAGTTACGCCCATTTGAAATTACCAAAGATTTCCGGCAAAACTGCCAAATACCATTCTGATCAAATTTGGGTTTTGAAAGTCACACTTCTGGTCCGATTCATCAAAAAGTTAAAACACGAAAGTTGTCCGGAACGCCGTTTTCGTTCAGGATCAAAGAAGCTCGAGCCCTAAAAACGCTTTCCGAGTGATAAAATTCTTCAAATTCTAAACAGCCCATTTTTAGGCGAAAGTCACTAGATTATGGTTATACTTTAAAAGGAACAAGAGGTCTTATGACCTATAATCAAGACCACAACCATGGCTAGAGCCAAGGTTGAGTCTCAAGACCATGGAACAATGACCAAAGGTCATGTCTAGGCCATGACGAAATGACCAAGTAAACTTACATAGGCGTAAACATGAAACAAGGAATTGGCGATATATTGAACAAGCAATTTGGATCTACTTCACTTAAAAAGGAACCATGAGATATTACAAAGAGAAAATGGTCATACAAGACTTATGAAACTACCCCTAATAACAATCTTCATGTACAAATAAACTTTCCTAAGTTTATTCAAATATCGGACATGTAACTTTTCGGATCAAAACTTATATCTATATATTTCATCAACTACTACAATAGTAGGGAGCCTCATGTGAGGAGTTCATTATGTAAGCCGTCGAGTTGAGTTGTAGATTTACGAATTAAAGTGTCCTGGCTCCTCGAACGCTTACTAACATGACTTCTGAATTATGTCGGCCCGAACGGTAGTAAACGATATATATAAAACATACATGTTTCATAAATCTTTTCTTTCAAAGACTTACATTATACATCATACCACATCATGGACTAAATGCAAGATATATATATAGGCACTACTTCATATTCTTTACTCCGATCCTAAGTCGCGACATTCTATTATAGGTTGCTCGTAGAAACCTTCGCGATTCGACCATCACATTCACTACTCACTACATAACTTAAGGTGAGTTCGTAGCCCCACTTTCTATTGTTTAACTATTTTACAAACCCATGGGGGGGGATACATGCTATTATTTTTCTACTCGAACACGATGCTTTCTAATTTATGCTTCACGACGATGTTTTATTATCACTAAGTAACGATTGCCATGTTCGAAGTCCCTATATCATGAACCATTAGTCACTACCTTTAGTGAGCGCGAATATTGTGAATAGATCTATTGGGATTGACGAATCCCATTTGTGTTGAACAACGATGAGTTCACACAAATGCACTATATTTGAGATTTAGCGGTATAACGGCAAAAGTACCTTGATAGGGCTTCTATAATGCCAATTTTGTTGGTTCGATGTTAATGTTTTGGTTGTATGAGCTTAGTGAAATAAATAACGATTTTGTTTTCTAACTATGAGTGTGAGTCTATAGCTCACACTACGATTATTGTGTTCAAACGATTTAACAAACTCTACGAATTCCACTCAACCTTTGTGTTGACCTCTCAAGCATGTATTTCAGGTTCATGACGATCAAGGATGGCACGGAAGGACACGGATACTCAAGAGGGCTATAAATTTTATTATCATTCAAAACTCATTTAATTTGTAAACATGGAACCATCTGGGACCTCATTTTGTAATCTCTGATATTTATATAATTTGAATGATAAATCTTTTAAAACGACTCAATTGGAGTTCGTTTTCTATTATTGTGACTATTGTGCCGTCAAGTAACACCCAGTTCGAATTTCGCTGCATCCATGAATTGGGGGTGTTACATAAATGCTACCGGTACACTCATAAGCACTAATAATGAATGCTTTTCCTATCAAATCTAAAGGCGAACCTCACATATTTGGGTGGAAAATTTTTCTGAATAGTACGATTTCGTGCTAGTCATACAACTCCTATCCATGAGATGCTTGCTAAGGCTAAAGTTTCACTCCTAAATGTTGTAAAAAATTTTAAATTTGGCGCTAAAATTACACTAACAAGTATTTCTCATAGTTTTATTACACACCTACCATCAAACAAACAAACTCAAATGCAATTGTATCCTATAAGGTATCATCATTTACCCTCCCCTTACACTTAGGATGAACATTGTCCCCAATGTTCAATTAAAGAATGTAAAAGTAAAACAGGTAAAAGAATGAAAGCAAATACTCCCCTGATTCGTTCGGTGTGGATAGTGTGGTAACAAGGTTAGATCTTCCTCCAAGAAAATGAACATTCAAAGCTTCCCTTCCAGAAAAATACATCATCTTCTTGTCATATGTAACCTGTTATACTTGAGAAAACAAACAAGGCAACCTCGCGTAAAATCGGCGGCAATCTATATACACTAACAAATCCTAGAAAACAATTTAAAATATAATGCTTGTGGAATGAATGTTTGCAGATTTCCTGGAGTTTATAAAACTAAAGAATTAACAAAAATTTTAAGACTCCGTTAGAAAAACAAAACTAACAAAATTTTCAGAATTTTACACATGACGCCGTCAGGAGTTAACTCATGACGCCGTCAGAAGTGACCTGCAGAAATCTTTACGTTAAGTTTCTGGAAAATTTCTTGTAAAACTTATGTCCTACTTCCTGGAAAATCCTGCAAAACATCATTATGACTCGATACAAGCATTTGACTCTAACAAATACTAATAAACATGTTAATTTAATATTGTGGAGAATCATGATCAATTTTGTTTCTTAAAAACAAATTTGGGGTTTCCCCTTACACTTATCTTTTGCGAAATACCTTTGTATGAAGTTAAGACGAAGTTAAACGACAAAATAAAGCATTTTCACAATTTTATTTTGAAACATGATCTACCAACAATAAAAATAAAGCATGCATACGGAAGCAAATAACAATCAAACAAATAAAAATCACACAAAACATTGGTTGCCTCCCAAGAAGCGCTTTTCTTTATTTTACGAGTCTTGTAGCTAGACTCAAGGTCATGGGCAGTTACGTGACCTTATCGTTGGTCTCATTCTCTGATTGTAAATGTTCTTTATAGAGACCAACTATCTTTTTCTCAATTGCTCCTATAATCCTATTGGCAAATTCCTTATCAACTTTATATTTCGGTCCTAAAGTCAAGCAATCTTTGTAGAAAAGGCTCTTCTTCTCCCATACATAGTCCATGCCCTTTTTTCTTATCCTCTTCACTGATGTCCTCAAAAGCACCAATGTTATCCATATCAAATAGAGGCACAAAATGGAATTCTTTCATTCTATTAGGCATCCTATATGTGATCCTATCGGTTTCACTAGCAAATCGGACTGTCCCTTCTACCTCATCATATTCTAACTTGGACTCTTCAACAAAAGGTTTACTAAACACAACATGGGATAAGCGACAATCAATAACAATAGCTAGGTCTTCAACAACCATAAAGTCAGTGACATAAGTGATGAGGCGAAAAATGATCCATTTTTAGGGGGTCATTTAAGCCTGAATTCGAATTTATTTGATCAAATATTGCCCTAAATCGTTCCTTTTGTGATTTTAGGTACTTTTGGAGTGAATTCTGGAAAATGAAGCATTTTGGAAGTTTTTGGAGCATAAAATTGAAGAAAACGGCAAAGTCTTAATTTTCCTTGCTGGGAATAGTACCTGACGGCGTCACAAAGTTCTACATGACGGCGTCAAGAGTAAAACAAGAGGTGAGGTGGATAAAGTTCGTGACGGTCCTGAGAGTTTTACACTAAGGGCATGACGGCGTTACCAAAGGCCGTCATGGTCCAACTACATGTGACAGCCCAGAGTACCTTTGCACATGACGGCGTCAAATATGGATCTAGGCAATCCGATATTATTATGGGCGGCGAGTTGACAGCGTCAGATATATCTTCTTGACGCCGTCACGATGGAAAATCTATATATAGTTTTGCAATTTTCATTCATTTGTGTGTAACTTTAGAGGGCATAACTTGGAGAAACCCTAGCACGAATTTTACTGTTCTTTCAGGGGTTTTTACCCTTTGAAACCTTTCATGTTCAATTAAGATAAGTATCCTTTCAATTCATTCAATATGTCTATGTGTTGTTTGAATATATCTTACGCTTGTCTTGAATTTAACATGCTAGGCTAGATCTCTTGTGTGTTTGCTTAGATGTAGTGAAACCTAGATGTTGATTATGGGTTGATTGTTTGTTTATAGTTGTTACGGATGAATGATTTCAATGTTAAGCTTAAGAAAACTGGCAGACTTCCATAGTGTAACATGGTTGAACGTCTTAAGAAACATGAACCAATGCGTACTAGGTTATTATGGTTGTATTTAATGCATGAGCGAATTCTAATGATCCCATGTTAGGAGCTTCTTGCAGGCTCGACGTAGGAGTGAAGTAGGAGCTTATAGAGTTGGGGAAGTACGTACGCTACCCCACCAATGGTATTAAAGAATATAACCTATCATCCATGCAATTGTAACAAATTATCAACCTGTAAAAGATATCTAGGGATTAATGAAACCTAAGTACACACAATTTTCCCCATTATTGTTCACACAACTAGTTTAATTAGCTTTATTTTCATTTCTGTTATTTTATTTTGATTGTATCTTAGTTATTGGGTTAGTTGACTAGCAACTAATTCCGCCCACTCTTCCAAAAATCCGAGATTTTAATTGCTTTTATAAAATATAAAAAATACGAAAAGAAGCATCCCCCACATCTAGACCTAGTTTTTAGGCTTTCTAATCCTAGCGACACTATTCCTGAGTTGAACGATCAATCCCCCGATACTTGTCACTATACTATACTACAACGATCAGGTACACTGCCTGGTGGGGGTTGTAAGCTTCTCGAGATCCCTCGAGAGGTAAAGCCTGGTGCGATTCCCACGTATCAATAAGTAAAGTTCCCAACAAAGACATGTAGACCTTTAACTCTCCCGACAAAGTTACAAACTCCACCGGGGTATTTAGTATCCTTTCTAGGTCCAAGTCTTGTTTTCACTATGTCATTATAAACACTTGAGGACATAATACTCATTGGGGATTTAAAGTCAATGTAAGCATTGTCAATATGTTTATACCCAATCATACATGGTATCTTCGCACTCTTAGGATCACCTCTCTTTATCTTAGGCTCAATTCTAGTGAAAGGAGGTCGAGGATTATCAATAAGATTATTATAGTACGAAATCTCCTCCTTAGTGGGGTATAGATTGAAATAGTCATCTAGCTTTCGATCTATCTCCCCTTCCTCAAGTTCCTCAACCTCATTCTCAAAATCATTAGGTCCTAGGTCCTTATTGGAATACAAGGTGGTCACTAGGTTAATAAATGCATGATCGAGCTCAACATTAATTAACCTATTAAGCTCCCTAAGTTCTGTAATCTCATTCTCAATCTGTTCACGCAACAAAGCCACTTCTCTAGGGGAAAGGGGTGGATTCGCGTTTTCCATAATGGTCAACAGAATAGTCAATGAATTTAATTTGCTAACAAAGGCACGAAGAAAAAGATAGTCTAAAGAAAACCTAAAAAAAAATCTTACTAGAAAGGAATCTAGCAAGTAGACCTAATAAAAAGAAATCCTAACCTAGACAATAACTATTCCCCGGGCTGCGGCGCCAAAAACTTGATGCGTAGGAATTGCACCAGGCTTTACCTCTCGAGAGATCTCGAGAAGCTTACAACCCCCACCAGGCAGTGTACCTGATCGTTGTAGTATAGTATAGTGACAAGTACCGGGGGATTGATCGTTCAACTCAGGAATAGTGTCGCTAGGATTAGAAAGCCTAAAAACTAGGACTAGGTGAGGGATGATTCTTTTTGTATTTTTATATTTTTATGAAAGCAATTAAAATCTCGGGTTTTGGAAGAGTGGGCGGAATTAGTTGCTAGTCAACTAAGCCAATAACTAAGATGCAATCAAAATAAAATAACAGAAATGAAAATAAAGCTAGTTAAACTAGTGGTGTGAAGAATAATGGGGAAAGTTTTATTTACTTAGGTTTCATTACTCCCTAGATATCTTTTACAGGTTGATAGTTTGTTACAATTGCGTGGATGACGGGTTATATTCCTTAATACCATTTGTGGGGTGGCGTACGTACTTCCCCAACTCTATAAGCTCTTACTTCACTCCTATGTCGAGCCTGCAAGAAGCTCCTAACATGGGATCATTAGAATTCGCTCATGCACTAAATACAACCATAATAACCTAGTACGCATTGTTCATGTTTCTTAAGACGTTCAAGCATGTTACACTATGGAAGTCTGCCAGTTTTATTAAGCCTAACATCGTAATCATTCATCCGTAACAACTATAAACAAACAATCAACCCATAATCAACATCTAGGTTTCACTACATCTAAGCAAACACATAAGAGATCTAGCCTAGCATGTTAAATTCAAGACAAGCATAAGATATATTCAAACAACACATAGACATATTGAAGGAATTGAAAATATACTTATCTCAATTGAACATGGAAGGTTTCAAAGGGTAGAAACCCTTGAAAGAGCAGTAAAATTCGTGCTAGGGTTTCTCCAAGTAATCCCTCTAAAGTTACACCCCAATGAATGAAAATTGCAAAACTATATATAGATTTTCCATCGTGACGGCGTCAAGAAGAAATATCTGACGCCGTCAACTCGCTGCCCATAGTAATATCGGATTGCCTAGATCCAGATTTGACGCCGTCATGTGTATTATAACTCTGGGCCGTCACATGCAATTGGACCATGACGACCTATGGTGACGCCGTCATGCCCTTAGTGTAAAACTCTCTGGACCGTCATGGACTTTATCCACTTCACCTCTTGTTTTACTCTTGACGCCGTCATGTAGAACGTTGTGACGCCGTCAGGTACTGTTCCCAGCAAGGAAAATTAAGACTTTGCCGTTTTCTTCACTTTTATGCTCCAAAAACATCCAAAATGCTACCTTTTCCAGGATTTACTCCAAAAGTACCTAGAATCACAAAAGGAACGATTTAGGGCAATATTTGATCAAATAAATTCGAATTCTGGCTTGAATGACCCCATAAAAACGGATCACTTTTCGCCTCATCATGACAATTCTGCTGCAATCATATTTGCCAATGAACCTGGTGTCATGAGAGGCACCAGACATTTTCTACGGAAGTATCACTTTGTTTGTGAAAAGGTTAACGAAGGTGAAATAAATCTGCTGAAAGTTCACACAAATGATAACTTAGCTGATCCATTCACTAAGGCTTTGCCGAAAGAAAAGCTTAATGAATTAGCCAATGGAATTGGGCTTAAATTAGCTAGTAGTTTCATGCATAACTGTGATTAGTATTTGGATAAATGATATTGTAAACAATTATTATTTTAATGAAATAAAGTATGTTGGTATGTTTATTTCTATTGTTAATTATTGTTGTCCTATTTTTGCATGTTTAAATCCATGAATAAGAGTTATTCTAAAATTGTCCATTGTCAGTTAATAATATGGGAATATTATTAAATTAAGACAAATCTGAAGGTTGGTATAATATACTTATAGTATTTTGATGCGTAGTCATGCCATTTCAAATGATATTCGATGATACTGAATATAGGACTTATCCCGACTATATGATGTTACTTTATGGATCTTGTCATTAAGTAAATCATAAGAAGTTATCCTCAGACCTGAGATACAAGATAACGGTCATGAATGTAGTACATTTTTGTGGAACAACTTAGCGCTATACGTAACTGGTAGTCATAAGGGTTGTTTTCGGAAGTGTTACAAAGTTTGTGTGTTTTGCTTGTAGTCAATATAGAATTTGTTCCTTCAAATTAATTTTTGGAGTTTAATACTGCTGGGCCCCTCGTAGGGTTGTCAAGCTGTTTGTGTGGCCATGCCCAAGGTCTTTCCTGAAAGGTTCTGAAGATTTGGTAATCTTGTCAATTTTTAACAACGAGAAACAGAATGGTTAAATAAGGAATGACCTAGATCCATATCCTTATTAATGTGGTATTAGAAACAAAGAGATAATAATAATGAGAAATCATTAAAAGGTTTTCCGGGAGCCATACTCGAGTTTGTATTAGAGGCATCGGCGTGTTGCAAGACGCTAGCCGATGTGATCACACTATTATGATATGTCTAAGTGGGAGCTGTTGGTTTTATAGACATTATAATAATAGTTATGTGTTAGGATCGAACTCGAGATCACGGGATTGCACACAATACATATGAAGAGTAAAAGAATAATTATTTCTAAATGTTATGTTTAATTATTAATAAACACAAAACTAGTAACGGCCGTTAGTATTTAACGGAGAATGACTAACGACCGTTAGACGAATATTAGTAAAGTAATACTTGTGTTTAATTGGAAACAAGAGAAGGTTCCGGAATCCCTTTGAGGGATCCATGACCGATCGGCCATAAGGAGGTTCCACCTCCTTTGTGCCTTGTGCTCCAAGGAAACTCAAGTATATAAACAAACCCTAGATGCATTGTTTTCTCATAACTTGTACACACACATCTTGGTGTTTTCTCTCCTTCTCTTCTTGTCTTGTCGATCCAAAACCTAAACCCTTAGAGGTTTTCAATTTTCATAAAGCTAAGGTTTTTGTGTTTGATTTACTTGCATAAACTTTTACTTGAATTAGTACGTGTGTACAATAACGTGATTCAAACACACTATTGTTTGATTCTTGGATTGAATTACAAAAGAGGTAAGGGGTAATTATTATTATCCACATAAACCCTAATTAGGGTTCTTGATTAGAAAATTGCATTTGATTCTTGTTCGGGCTAGAATCACAAAGGTATGTTTACTTTTATATTTGATTAATTAATTACATGTTATATGATCTTGCAATTGCTTCCGCTATGCTCACTTGATGTGTTTGGTTTATTTTATATAATTGTCATGATATTATAATTCCAACAGTAGTTTGACTCATCATGGTTGCTTGGATATACTTATCAAGTTGTGTTATTTGGAGGTTGTATCAAGTTGGTTTCTTCAGTTATCCGCAATGTTGTTGATTTATTTTGTAAAACGTAATAGACCATTATAAATAGTTGAGAAACATTGTATCAAGTTAGTTACTTTAGAAGTACTATTTGTTCAAGCTCATTGGAATGAATGGACTCTTTCTATATCAAAGAGACTAATGTTGAAGTGACTCCTACCTTTTTAACTTTGAGGTGACTGTTACTCGTTTTGATCAAAGACATAAACGTAGTGTTTGTGTCTATCAAGTTGGCAATTTTGTATTCTTGTTAATCATTTCTGCATCTAACTTGAATTCTTTTTTTTACTGCCCGCGTTGGAACATGGCAACAAAATTTTGTTTAAAGAAAAAATTGGCACACAATTTTTTATAAATATTGACTGAAAAAATATTGATAAAAGAAATATATTTTCATTGGGTAATTGTCTGTTAATACAAATATCGCCTAAAAACGTTATTTATATTTTACGATCTTCGCTAAGTTTTGTTAACGACAAAATGTAAACTTTAGTTTTAAGCAAAACATATTCTTAGTTTTTAAGACTTGCATAAAAAAGACTTTTGCTACCTTTTACATTTCATAAAACATAACACAAGTTTATTTCTTAAATTAGAAATAGTCACATCACATTTATGGCAAGTTTTGTCATTATGTATTTATGGCAAGTTATGTGTTTGACTTGCTTTCATGTTGCTTGCAAGTATCATGTTTGACTTACTTTAAGTAATGTGACATTGTTTGGTTGATAGAAGCTATGAGACAAGACCTTGTTTGGTTTGAAGAGTAATTGCAAAAACCTACTGCAGACCCGGCGGTACCCTGGGGGTACACGGGCGGAACCCATTTGAGGGTTCCGCCTGATCCGCCGAGCACACAGTTTGTTGTGCTATAAATACCAAGCCATAACTTGATTTTTGGCTAACCTCTTGAGATCATTTTTACACACACACTCATCTTTCTTTCTAACATCTTAACATTGTAAATGTGAAGTTTCCTTTTGTACCAAAGAAGCTCACAAGGTCGTCTAAAGTTACAAGTTTCCAACACAACGTTGCAAGACTTGGTAGGTTAGTATTGTGTAAACTCGTGTTGTTTACGCGTCATTTGTTTGTGTATATTCTGAAGTGAGTGGTTAGTATTTTAGTCCTCAAAATACAAAGAGTGTTGGGAGTTGTTGTACCCTAGTAAAAGAACTAAACGGGAGTGGTTGTGCCCTTGTAAAAGAACTCGACATTTAGCTTTGTGTCGGTAAAAGTATAAGCGACGTGTAAGGTTTTCTCCGCCGGTGAAAGGAGCTTGTTGACTAGTGAAAGAAACTCTCGAGTTGGATACTCGGGGCATGGACGTAGGGCAAGGAAAAAGAGTCCTTGTAGCCGAACCACGATAAATACTCGTGTTGTGGTTTGATCGTTTCTTTCCTTTACTTGCATGTTATATATATTGTGTTTGTGAATATATCTTTGATCAAATGGAAAGTTTCAAAGCTAACTAAACAAGTTAAAAAGATTTTAAAACGCTAAAACTATTCAACCCCCTTATAGTTTTCCACAATTGGCATCAAGAGCTACGTTACTCAAGCTTTTAAAATATATTGTGTTTTAAAACTTGAAACGATCCATGGATTTTGAAAATTACAAAGAAGGGCAATCTATGCAAAGACCACCACTCTTTGAAGCAAATGGTTTTATCTATTGGAAAAACCGTTTTGAGACTTACGTGAAATCTAAAGATATAGATTTATGGTATATAATTGTTGATGGTGATAACGTAGTTACTAACATTAAAGATGATGATCAAAAGAAATTAATAGGTAAAAATAATGAAGCTAAAATGATGCTTTACAACGCTTTGCCTAAGAAAGAATATGAAAGAGTCTTTTTGTGTAAAACCGCCAAAGATATTTGGCAATCTTTAATTGTCACTCATCAAGGAAATTCACAAGTTAAAGATAACAAAATTGATCTTCTTGTTCAACAATATGAACAATTTGTTATTACCGAAGATGAGATTATTGATAATGCTTTTGCTAGGTTTAACACTATTATTACTTCACTTAAAGCACTTGATGAATCTTTTTATAGTAAGAACTTTGTCAGGAAATTTCTTAGAGCACTCCATCCGAAGTGGAGAGCAAAAGTGACGGCAATTGAAGAATCCAAAGATCTTTCAAGCATGTCACTTGATGAGCTTATTGGAAACCTCAAAGTTCATGAAATGGTAATGGAAAAAGATTCGGAACTAGTTAGAGGCAAGAAAGAAAAAGTTAAGTCCATTGCCTTGAAAGCTAGAGTCCAATCAAGTGATGATGAAGAATCTACTTCGGATAGTGATGATGAGGAATATGCTATGGCCGTGAGAGACTTCAAGAAGTTCTTTCGTAGGCGAGGGAAGTTTATTAGGCAACCCAAAGATGACAAGAAAAACTTCCGGAAAGATCGTGACGATCGAAAAGGAAAAGTTGAAAGAAAATGTTATCGGTGTGGAGACACAAGTCATCTTATAGGAGAATGTCCAAAACCACCCAAGAGCAAACCTCAACAAGCTTTTGTGGGCGGTGCTTGGAGTGACTATGAAGGAGATGATGATGAGCCAAAGAATGATGATATTGCTCTCATGGCTCATAACTCAAATGAGGTACTCTCCGACTCATCTTACTCCTCTATAGATGATGATACTTTACAAAATGAATATAACAAACTTTGTGAACTAAGCTTAAAAATCATAAACAAAAACAAATTTTTGAAAACTAAAAAGGAGTTTTTAGAAAATGAAGTTTATGAATTAAAAGAAAAAGCTAAGAGATTAGAAAAGAGTAAAGGTATTGACACCGCATGCAAATCATGTGAAGAACTTAAACTTGAAGTTGAAAAACTTAAAATGACTCAAAATGATTTAATCAAACAAACCACAAAGTTCAAAAAGTTCGATAAGAGCATTTCATGTGCGGATGAAATAATGAAACTCCAAAAGTCACGTTTTGATAAAACAGGTCTAGGTTTCAGGAAAGTAGAAATCATTAAGGGTCAAACGAAACAAGAAACGAACACACATGAAACAAACAAAACTGCCACAGCAGCCTGCGGACCAGACGGAACCCAAAATAGGGTTCCGCCCGTTGGCCCCGAGGGTTCCGCCAGGTCTGCTGCACCAGTAACTCCATCCACATCGGATCGTTCTAAATTTGTTAAAGTTACATATAAAAATGGAACCAAACCTGCCTTTAAAACTGGAGTAGGACTTAGTAAAAATGAATTTAGAGCTAAGACTACTCAACCAAGACCTAAGACTCCAATTCCCAAACGCCCCTTTCCAAAGAGCAACTTCAATGCTCGACCAAACTACCAACATGTTTGGAACCAAAACACTCCTGGACATTACCAAACCTCAAATTACATGCCATGGAACCCTTATGCTCTATTTTCATATTTGGGACAAATTAATGGTATGCTTAACCAAAATGGACCCATGAGAAATTGGGGACCAAATGTTTGAGTGTTTTTCATAAAATAGGTGTGCCTCAAAGTTTGTTTGGATCCGGATGAATGGATCAAGGATAGCGGTTGTTCAAGGCACATGACGGGTAATAAAAGCCTCTTCTCAACATATCACAAATGTGATGGAGGTAATGTTACGTTTGGTAGTAATGCTAGGAGCAAAATCATCGGAAAAGGTACAATCTCTCATGACTCCCTTTCTATAGATGATGTTGCTCATGTTGATAACTTAGGATTTAATCTCCTTAGTATTAGTCAACTTTGTCGTAATAAGTATAATGTTCTTTTTAGCGAGAACGGTAGTAAAATACTTAAAGATGGTATAACCATAGCCAAAGGTGTCCTTAAGAACAACGTATACGTCATGAAGTTGTATTCTACATCTAGAGACAAACTTTGTCTTACCTCATTAGATGAATCTTCAACTTTATGGCATAGACGTTTAGGACATGCTATAATGAGACTTATCCAAAACCTCTCCTCCAAAGACTTAGTTCGAAACCTACCCAAGTTGAAATATGACCAACACTTTTGTGATGCTTGCAAAGTCGGTAAACAAGTCCATAGTAGCCATAAGGCTAAAAACTTGGTGTCTACGTCTAGATGTCTAGAACTTTTACATATGGACTTATTTGGTCCATCCGCTATACAAAGTTATGGAGGCAACTTCTATACTTTGGTCATAGTTGATGATTACTCACGTTATACTTGGACTAAGTTTTTGAAAAGTAAAAACGAAGCTTTTGATAAATTTGAGATTCTAAGTAAGAAAATTCAAAATCAAGTAGGATCTAATATTGTGTCTATTAGAACGGATCACGGTCGTGAATTTGACAATGAATTTCAATTTGGAAAATTTTGTGATAATAATGGAATTACTCAAAACTTTTCGGCTCCACATACTCCTCAATCTAATGGTGTAGTAGAACGTAAAAACCGGACATTACAAGAGATGAGTAGAACAATGCTTAATGAACAAACTATTCCACAAAAGTTTTGGTGTAATGCCGTTGACACATCAACGTACATTTTAAATCGAGTCCTAATTAGACGATTTTTGAATAAAACACCTTATGAACTTTATAGAGGTAAAAAGCCTACATTAGGATACTTTAGAGTGTTTGGGAGTAAATGCTTCATTCTTAACACCAAGGATTATCTCACCAAATTTGACCCAAAGTCGTATGAAGGTATATTCCTTGGATATTCACAAAATAGTAAAGCTTACATTGTTTTAAACAAGGAAACCTTAAGAGTCGAGGAATCGTTGAACGTAACATTTGACGAAAGTCCACCTCCCTCTAAGACATCACCTTTGGTAGATGATGACTTAGTTGAAAGCCAAGCAATTGAAAGTCAAGAAATCTTAGATAATGACAAGGAAGATGAACTATTAAACAAAGAACTTGTTAATGTCAAAGAATCTAAAAGTCATCCATTAGATAGTGTCATAGGCAACATTAACGAAAGAACACTTAGATCAAAAGTCCAAAATGAAAGCAACTACTTTTGTTTCGTGTCAACCATTGAACCTAAAAACGTTAATGAAACCATTAAAGATGAATTTTGGATAATTGCAATGCAAGAAGAATTAAACCAATTTGTTAGGAATGATGTATGGACATTAGTTCCTCAACCAAAGAGACAAACAATAATTGGAACGAAATGGGTCTTTCGTAATAAAATGGATGAAAATGGAATTGTGTCTAGAAACAAAGCTAGGCTAGTAGCACAAGGATATAATCAACAAGAAGGCATTGACTACGATGAAACTTTTGCTCCAGTAGCTAGGCTCGAGTCAATTAGGATATTACTTGCTTATGCGTGTGCACATAATTTTAAACTTTTTCAAATGGACGTCAAAAGTGCATTTCTAAACGGAGTCATTAATGAAGAAGTGTATGTTGCTCAACCACCGGGCTTCATCGATTTTGAAAAACCTAATTATGTTTACAAACTTAAAAAGGCTCTTTACGGACTTAAGCAAGCTCCTAAAGCATGGTATGATCGACTTAAAACCTTCTTAGTTGACCATAAGTACACCATGGGCTTAGTTGATAATACTCTCTTCACTAAGAAGAAAGATTCACATATTATCATAGTCCAAATCTATGTTGATGACATTATATTCGGATCAACTTGTCAAGAATTATGTGTGGATTTCTCAAAAATCATGCATGACGAGTTTGAAATGAGTATGATGGGAGAACTCAACTTTTTCTTAGGACTCCAAATTAAACAACTAGAAGATGGTATCTTCTTTAACCAATCTAAGTACATTAAGGACATGCTTAAGAAATTTGGATTAGAAGATTCGAAACCTATCAAAACTCCCATGTCCACGGAAACTAAACTCACCAGGGATGAGGAAAGTGAATCCGTAGATAGCACTAAATATAGAGGTATGATTGGTAGTCTACTTTACCTAACGGCTAGTAGACCCGACATTATGTTTAGTGTTTGTCTATGTGCTCGTTTTCAAGAAAATCCTAAAACTACCCATCTTGAAGCCGTTAAAAGGATATTTAGGTATATTAAGGGCACTACACATTTAGGTTTATGGTATCCCAAAGGAACGGGAATAGACACCATAGTGTATGCCGACTCGGATCATGCCGGTGACTATGTCGATAGAAAAAGCACAAGTGGTATTTGTACTTTTGTTGGACATTGTCTCACCTCATGGTTCTCGAAGAAGCAAACAGCTCTTGCTATCTCAACAACGGAAGCCGAGTACGTTTCGGCCGGAAAGGCATGTCAACAAGCTCTTTGGATGAAGCAAGCTCTTGTCGACTACGGAATTCAACTCAACGACATCACAATTCTTTGTGACAACAAAGGTGCCATTGATCTCAGCAAAAACCCGGTTCAACATGCTCGTACCAAACATATTGAAATCCGTCATCATTTCCTTCGCGACAACGTTCAAAAAGGAAATATCTCAATTGAGAAAGTTTCTTCCGAAGACAACATAGCCGACATTCTCACCAAACCTCTTAAACGTGAACCTTTTAACCTTCTTAGGCTAGGCTTAGGACTCATGGAACCTACATTGTAGTTCTGGACATTAGAAAAAAATCACAAAAATCAAAACAAATCCATAACAATTTTTCTCAGCAGGGTCGGCGGAACCCTGAGCCATAACGGACGGAACCCAAATTTGGGATCCGCCGTGTCCGTCGACCTGCAGAATCAATCCATTAGTTTATATTAAACCAAACACCCATTATTTCACACCACCACTTCCAAAACTGTTACTATTCACCATTCCTCTCAACCATACCCACGAAATTCTGGTATTTCATTTAATCACATTACTAATCCATCATCATTGTAAGTATTCTAACTTGATTACAATCCTGATCTAAGTCTAGGAATTCTATTTTTGCACAAAAACAAAAACTTGGGGTTATGCATTAAACTTGTAAAATTCATGCATAAAATTAGGTGTTTAACAAAACTAATCATGTTCCCCATAGTTAGGAATTGCATTCTTACTTAGTGTAAACATGTTTGCTAAACCACCCCATGTCAAATTCTTGCAAAAATTTCTCACAAGTAGGACAAATACTTTTTCGTCTCACATTGAGAATACAAAATCAAAACGTTATGTTCAAAACATCACTTGCATAATGTCTCTTGAATGCTAAAGGGAATACATAACCAATATGTATTTTCGGGTACATTCAAACGAAGCTACATTGACCTAGGAGTGTTTGGGTTATCTTTTGTTTTTATAACAAAACTTGCATTATAAAACACTTTTGATGCATCAAAATGAGTCAAGATAACCGCACCTCCACATTGTTTTCATATAGGCACACACTAGAACATCCACATTAAAATAGTAGTTTACTTAAACTAAAATGTGAAATTTTTGTTGTTCTAGGTATCATCATGCCTCCTCTAACCCATTACGACCATAAGGACACAATTAAGTACCTCCCAAAACACCACAAAACCAAAGGCCTTACCCCAAACCAAGTCAACATTTTCAAAGCCCTAGAAAAACGCTATGTCCATGAGGGTAGAACCATTGACCCGTCTTTCCTAGAAGGCACAAACCTTTATGCCGAATTTGCCACAATCAACTTTGAGTGTCTTTTGACTTTAGACGAGCCTATTTGTCCTAGATTCATTCTTGAGTTCTATGCATCCGTCACTCTATCCACGGGTGATTATGATTATTTATCCGTCAACTTTAGGGTTAGTGGAAATCTATACTCCTTCACTCTTGATGAGTTTGCTCAAATCCTAGGAATTCCAAACCAAGGTACTTGTATCTACTCCGATTTGCACTCCCTCTCAACCCTTGACACCCTAGATGACTGTTTCCATCCTTATGATACTCCACTTGTGTCAAAAGATGTACTCCGTAACCACCTCTTTGTTAGGACAACCACTACTAGGAGAACCCGAACGGGTAATGAGGTTGATAAAGATCCATATGGAATGGAACTTAATGAACTCTTGCCCCAATTCAAGAAATGGGAGGAAGTCCTTAGAGCCAATGTTATAAGCACCATAGGAAACCGAGACCATATCAACCTTTGCCTATGCTACATGCTCTACTCTTTGTCCACTAGGCAACCTTTCAATCTTGCTTACTACATGGCCAAGAGAATGGCCGACATTCCCGTGCATGGCACAACGGCTATGCCATATGGAATGTTCTTGACCCGTCTCTTTAGGTTCATTGCACCCATTCCTCCAACTCCTAACCGTCTTCAACTTGACTACTCTCTCATTCCACATACATTTGTCCCTCTAAGTGATAAGAGAATGTATAGAGCCCAAGGAAAACGTCCTCATCCTCCTACCTCATCATCTTCTTCCTCAATGAGTGAAGATGACAATTTGCCAAACTCTAGGCTCCCACCTCTAGAATACCTTTCCCAACTTCCGGATATTCCAAATGAGTCGGAGGAGTTCAAGCAAACAAAAGGGATGTTCAAAAACATCGGGAGATTCCTCGGGAAGATGAAGAAGAAGATGGACCGTCAATGAGTGCGGGTGTGTTAGGAGTGTTTGGCACAAGGTGCTATTGGAACAATTTGGTAGTTTAAACAATCTTTGTGATGTATTTGTGTGTTAGTACAAAGTTTGATACACTATGGAACATGTTTTAACTAACAATGTTGCAGGAAGACAACTTTTGGCAAGTTGTCAAATTTTCATGATTATCAAATTTTCACTAAGTTTAGTGAATTTCGCTAGCCCCCGGTCAAAGTCTTATGATATGAGTGTTTACATGTCTAATTTTTGCATTTCCTAATCAGGTATGAATTATATTTTTAGTTCCAAGAGTTTTCGAAAATTTTGAAAATCGTTTCGCGGGTCAAAAACGCGGACTGTGAACTTTTTCAGTACTGGCGGATCAGGCGGATCTCAAAATTGGGTTCCGCCAGTGCAAAATCTGGGTAACACAGGTTTGGCCCAACGGACCAGACGGAACCCTAATTTGGGTTCCGCCTGTGTATTTCCAGGGTGCCGCCAGTGAACTGCAGAATTTTTATTTTTCCTTTTCAACATTTCAACATCCAAACACCAAAATTCAATCCTCTTAGCTAGAAATCCATTACTTGCAATGTGTTTAGCTTACTAAGGTACTTAGCATTCCTTAGAACTCACCCAAACCCATTTCCCGCCAAAATTCAAAAATAGCCATAACCACCTCAAGTCTCCTTCACACATAAAGGAAGGATCCCTTTTAAAGGCTCCTCGAAATCCCTGAGATTTTTCCATCAAACAAATTCACCAAAACCACTAAGCATTTAGTGCAAAACTTGTCTTCTTACTTCACCATTTTCATTGGATTGACTTCCATGACTTGACAACCCACAATTAAGTTTTCCAAATCATTAGGAACCACCATTTTTGTATGGACTAACATCAAATCCAAACACTCCTTCCCACAAATCTTCATGACTATAAATTAAACCATCCTAAACACTCTCAAACCACACCTTCTTCATCACAAATTCTGAAACTTTAAACCATTTTAAACAATGACCAAGTCAACAAACACCTCTCAACCATCACGACCCATCCGTAGAACCGCCCGGATTAGTGTAAAACCACTATGGTCAAACCAATCCATCAACATTAGCTCCTCATCTTCGGATGAATTCACCTCACCCATCAAAAATGAACATTTTTTGAATCTTGCCTCTCCATCTCCATAACCCAAACAACCAAATGAGCACACTTCACCACCTACTAAATCATCGGTTGACCCAACTCCACCAAGTGCTCCAACTCAACCATCAAAGACTTCATCACCATCACCATTACCAAAAATTGAACCTATGGAACTTTTTGGGTCTCCTCCAACATCACCACACCCATATGTCCAAGATTTAAATGATCTTCCACCACGACATACCCAACCACCACCTTTTGCAAACCAATCACCAAGGTCAATTCTTGACCTTGATGAAGATCTTGAACTTACCCAACCACCACAACATGTGTACCAACCACCCAAACCATTGTTGTTTCACCCAATTTACCGTGAAATCCATGGTCCTCTTTATGGAGAACCAAATTTTGAACACCATGATAACCCAACTCCACCACCTTCTCAACCCCAAACCTATGAGTCTTTCTTTCCTTCTTATGAGGAAATACAAAGCATGGTTGAAAACCACCTTCATCAAGCAATGGAATTTCAAACCACCTTGCTTGACTCAATACCAAATCCATCCTCCAACCAAGAACCAAAACCAAACCCACCCCTAAACCAAGAAACCAAAACCAACCCATTTTCACCCAACCATCCCCATGTTTGCTCAAATTGTGAGCAAATGGGTGAAAGCATAAAAACCTTGCTTCAACAATTCCAAAATGAAACCCGGTTTGCATTCCAACATGTCATTGAACGTTTGGATGCACTTTCCCACCCCAACAAATCCTAAACAACCCTTCGAGGCCGTTTGCCCCAACTTAGGAATGTAGGATTTTTTTTTTTTATTTTCTTGGTTATTTTTTTAGTTTTTGGTTACTAAGTAGAAGAATAGTTATCATTTCTTGTCTTTTGACTTTTATAAGTCAAAATTTTACTTGGAATGAAATTTCTTTCTACTTACTTTTGTGCATTGTTGGTTGATCAATGTTGTGTTGTCATTGTGGTTGCATTGTGTGTGGTAACTACAAGCTTAACTATATATATCACCAACTAACCATTTTTTTGTAGGTCTCAAAATCCATGTTTCCCATATTGGTACTCCATTTAGGGGGAGTATCGACCAAGGGGGAGCATGGCAATTATTCCGCTTCGCTAACTCTACTTTTTGTTTCGACAAAAAGGGGGAGAAATATATTAAACCTTCAATACTTGATGTGCTTTTCATCTCTTAAGTAAAACAAGGTTAATATAATTTTTTTTAAGTCTTAAAAACCAAGATTTTGTGTGTTACTTAAAAACGAAGTTTATGTTTTGTCATCAACAAAAAGAGGGAGATTGTTAATACAAATATCGCCTAAAAATGTTATTTATATTTTACGATCTTCGCTAAGTTTTGTTAACGACAAAATGTAAACTTTAGTTTTAAGCAAAACATATTCTTAGTTTTTAAGACTTGCATAAACAAGACTTTTGCTACATTTTACATTTCATAAAACATAACACAAGTTTATTTCTTAAATTAGAAATAGTCACATCACATTTATGGCAAGTTTTGTCATTATGTATTTATGGCAAGTTATGTGTTTGACTTGCTTTCATGTTGCTTGCAAGTATCATGTTTGACTTACTTTAAGTAATGTGACATTGTTTGGTTGATAGAAGTTATGAGACAAGACCTTGTTTGGTTTGAAGAGTAATTGCAAAAAACTACTGCAGACCCGGCGGTACCCTAGGGGTACACGGGCGGAACCCATTTGAGGGTTCCGCCTGATCCGCCGAGCACACAGTTTGTTGTGCTATAAATACCAAGCCATAACTTGATTTTTGGCTAACCTCTTGAGATCATTTTTACACACACACTCATCTTTCTTTCTAACATCTTAACATTGTAAATGTGAAGTTTCTTTTTGTAGCAAAGAAGCTCACAAGGTCGTCTAAAGTTACAAGTTTCCAACACAACGTTGCAAGACTTGGTAGCTTAGTATTGTGTAAACTCGTGTTGTTTACGCGTCATTTGTTTGTGTATATTCTGAAGTGAGTGGTTAGTATTTTAGTCCTCAAAATACAAAGAGTGTTGGGAGTTGTTGTACCCTAGTAAAAGAACTAAACGGGAGTGGTTGTGCCCTTGTAAAAGAACTCGACATTTAGCTTTGTGTCGGTAAAAGTATAAGCGACGTGTAAGGTTTTCTCCGCCGGTGAAAAGAGCTTGTTGACTAGTGAAAGAAACTCTCGAGTTGGATACTCGGGGCATGGACGTAGGGCAAGGAAAAAGAGTCCTTGTAGCCGAACCACGATAAATACTCGTGTTGTGGTTTGATCGTTTCTTTCCTTTACTTGCATGTTATATATATTGTGTTTGTGCATATATCTTTGATCAAACGGAAAGTTTCAAAGCTAACTAAACAAGTTAAAAAGATTTTAAAACGCTAAAACTATTCAACCCCCCTTCTAGTTTTCCACATTGTCGTTATGCAAATTTGCGTATGCATGGAAGTCATCTATTTCATACGCATTTTTGGGCGACATGATAAGTATTCAACACCAACCGGAGTCTTAGCAAATCAATACAAGTCAATTTCTGTTTGATTATCCATTTATGTATAATATTTGATTTATTTACTCACTAAATAATTATTTTGATCCAATCAAATAGTAACACGTCAAATGTCTTAGGTTTACTTAGTCAGATATCATCTACCTCCTATATAAAGCAAGTTTTCTCTATTATTTCTCCCTCTAAAATTCTAATCAACTATCACGTGTAATCTCTAAATTCTATCAGTTGTCGATTTTTTTTTAACAATTTTGGGCGGAACACATTTCGTACATGTCTTTTAATTGAATCCAAAAATCCACAAAAACAAAAACACAGACACAACTAAACTCTCTCTAATCCTCACTCTCAAACCCTCACCGGGAATTTTTAGATCCCAAATTAATTTCCATGAAGCATAAATCGAAAGAACACAAACCCTGTTTCAATAATCATCATCGTCATATTCATCCCTTCCATCTAATCCCTATTATAGATTCCCAAATCAATTAAAAGTTACCAATAATTTTGGGTGGATCTGTTGACAAACCCTAATAAACAAAAACCATGACAAATTCTTCTAAATTCATTCAAATTTGAATTAAGGTTTGTTTCTCACAAAAAATTCATTACATTTTTTTAATTAAAACCCATCATTAGATCCCGACGTAAGCAGATTCAGATCGTCAATTTTGACGGTGATAGACTATAAAGATAGGCTATGACGCTATGTAGAAACTGAATTTGAAGAAAAAATGGTGAGCGGGATTTTAATGGTAACTATCTATATCTATACTACTTATAAAGCATATTGCACATTCTCTCATATTTAATTTTTAAGATTTCCATATTTAGATTTTAAGTAAAATACAAATGATAAAACAGAAAGAACAAGTATTTAAAGCACAATATTTTAAGGTCAACATATTTGTTACACATGTACAATTAGTACACCTCATCACATATTAATACAAGTCATAAAACACAAAGCACAATGATTTAAAGCACAAGTATGTACGTGTACAACATTCTGTTGAGCAAAGTTACACTTCTTAATAAAAAAAAAAACCATTTTTTATAATTCTTTTTGCACCATCATCATAATCAAATTGTAAAAACCCAGATATTACTTCACCCAAACATATGAAACCCTTTTCACAATCTTTCATAAAGCCAAGTTTCCAAGATCCCTTTTTTTCCAATCAAGATTTAACATTTATATATGGCATTTGCAACATAACCAACTAGTTATAAGTCCCGTGCATGCACGGGGTTTACACATAAATCAAATTTTTTAAAATTTTGGTTTACTATATGAATATATAAGAATTACCAGTGAAAATTGTGATATAAGTACAACTAGTAAATATGCATGAGTTTGTCATTATGTATTAATATCTATTAATATTTTGTACAAAATTTTATTGGATAAAAGATTTAACTTTGTTTAGTTAACATAGATGTTGTAGTTGAGGTTGAAGTTGAGGTTGAGGTTTTTGTTGTTTTTTAACTTTAACTATTGCTATCATGTTGTACAAAATGTGCGAGTTTAGTAGCACCTAATGAGCGTCGATGAAGTTAAAATATACTCCATAAAGTTTTTTAAAAACGTTTTTTTATAACCGTATATAAACTTTAAATAATAATTAGATGAGTTGTTGTTATAAATACAATCGCGTATATTTGATATCATGTTGTACAAAATGTGCAAGTTTAGTAGCACGAGCGCTGTCGTTGTTATAATTTAAAATATATTTGTATATAAACTTTTATTTAGCTGACATATATGTTGAAGTTGATGTTGTTGTTTAACTTTTAACAATTGGTAACATGTTGTACAAAATGTACGAGTTTAGTAGCACATAATGAGCTGATGAATTTTAAATACACTCCGTATAGTTTTTGAAAAATGTTTTCAGTATAACCATATATAAACTTTAAATAATAATTGCATGAGTTGTTGTTATAAGTACAATCGGGTATATTTATTTCCATCTCATAGTAATTCATGATTAAAATTAGATATATATATATATATTACCGTTAATAATGATTTATCCGTATTTAATATTCAAATCTATGTACGCATAGATTAAACTTTTTAAATTAGATGTTCTTTTTCTTTTAGTTTAACTCGAAGAAAGGTATTGATGATGTTCTTGAAAACGGTCCTTGGTCAATTAGAAATGTACCTATTATTCTTAAACCATGGAAATTGAACACCAACTTGATTAAAGAGGATTTTACCAACATCCCGGTGTGGGTTAAATTCCATGATGTCCCTCTGGCTATGATTTCTGATGATGGTCTTAGTCTTCTTGACACATTGATTGGTACTCCCAAAAGGTTAGATGCTTACACTAGCCAAATGTGCAAGGACTCATGGGGCAGTAGTAGTTTTGCTAGATTCATGATTGAAGTGAAGTCGGATGAGGTTCGTCGGGATAGCCTCACTGTTGAGATACCTTTACTTGATGGTACGGGGTCGACTATTGAGAAGATTCGGGTTAAATACGAGTGGAAACCACCGCGTTGTGATAAGTGTAAGATCTTTGGTCATACTCTTATTGATTGTCCTATAGTTTTTGTGCCCTCTGCTCAGCCTACTATGCCTGTTAATGATGGTTTCAAGACTGTTAATAACAAAAAGAAAGGAAAGCAAGGTGGTCCTACACTCCCGGGTCAAGGAGGTTTTACTAAACCAGTTGTGGGTAAGCAGTTTTAGTATCGACCCAAAAAGACTACTCCTGAACCTAAGAAAGTAGATGGCAATAAGAAGAATGCTTCTGATGTGGCTAGTTCGAGTGGTACGAAGATCTCTACATCTAATCAGTTTGATGCTCTTAATATGGATGATACAGATGCTTTAGGTATTCCTACTAATGACACTTATAAGGATGTGGATTATGGTCGTACAAAGGAAGTTAATGAGGTTGAGTCTGTTAAGATCATATTTTATTTATAGAAAGTTTCGGTCATTAATATTATGTAATAGGTTGCATTAGAATATAATTATGATGAAGTTTTAATAATGTTTTCATGTTTTTATAAAGTCTAAGGGCTAGTTATGTAATATGGTCAAAGATATGTGAAGCCCTAGACTACAAGTATAAATACTCATGTAAGGCCTCATTTTGAGGTGGGTTCTCTTAGTAATAACATAGTCTCATATTTCACATACTAGGAGTTCCCTCCCACTCTCTCTCTCTACTTACTTTCTCTCTCTAAATTTAGGCATGTTTCATAAGTGATTAAAGTTGTTCTACAGTCCTACAAGTGGTATCAATCGCCTAGGGATAATTTTATGTTGTTTTAGATCGTTTTATGGGTGAAAAATCGGATTTTTTGAGAAATTGGGTACTGTTCATCGGCGTTTTGGCGAGTTAGTCAGGTTTTTATCGAGTTAAGATTGGTTGTCGAGTTAGGAATTTCTGGCAAGTTGAGATTCTTCTATCGAGTTAAGATTGGTTGTCGAGTTAGGAATTTCTGGCGAGTTAAGATTTTTTCTATCGAGTTAAGATTGTTTCTATCGAGTTAAGTTAGACATTTTGGCGAGTTAGCCATTTTTAGCGAGTTAGCTAATTCACCTTATCGTTTATCGAGTAAGGTTATTTGTGTTTGCTATCTAAGGGAAACTATACTTCGTTGATTTCTTGTTACCGAGTTAGCAATCTCTTCAAGTTACTAAGTTTTACCGAGTTAGTACTCTGACAGATTTACCGAGTTAAGTTCTCCAGAAAGTCTTGCCGAGGTAGCTACCATCAGACTTACCGAGTTAAGTACTTCAGACAACTTTACCGAGTTAGCCCACAAAACCATCTTATCGAGTTAGACAAAAAAAAAATTAGGAGATTAAACATTCAATTTTTGCGCCAAATTCAAATTTTGGTATAACGTTGAAAATTTGGGCCCGAAATTCAAATTTTTAGGCCAAAATTCAAAATTTTTCAGTAAAATTTAGCGTCAAAATTTTTAAAACTCAAATTTTTCTGGTAACTTTAGAATTGCATTTCAGAGTGTTTTTCAAATTTTGGGAAAGAAAATTTTCACATTCAATTTTGGAGGGAAAATTCGAAATCACTAAAATCAACCATTTACGCTTTTCAAACTTCGCCAAAAATATCTAATCTTCAAACAACAACCTTTGTTATCTTAAAAGATCCTAAGATCAACTTTATCACACATCATTACACAATGGAAATGAAAGTACAAATCAAAGAGAGAGATTCGAAGAAAGTGTTTAAAGTGTTCAAGTCACAAGTTGGGAAAGTCATTAATATATCAGGATATGAGTCAAGGTTCGATCAAGCATTTGAATACTACGTCAGAGTCCGATATCACAATTTCAAAGACAAACTCATTCAAAGCCTGAATCAACTTGAAATACTACTTAATGAAGAAGAACTTCATACGAGTAATTGCAAAGTAGCTCATAAAGTGATCCAAACTCAATTTCAGAGTATCTTTAACCCTTAGATAATGAACCAGTCAGAGTTTATCGATGCATTTTACCAAAAAATTTTGGTAAGCTATTCGACTTTCAGAACTCAATGCATAAATCAAATGGGTGACCTCGAAAAGATACTTGAAACTGAGGAAGCTGAGTTAAATGAAATTAAGAAGCTAAAACGGGAAAGAGGCCAGAATGAAAAAGATATGCAGTTAAAGGAAAGAGAGCAGATTGAAAAAGAATGCAGTTAAAAGAAAGAGAGCTAATTGAAAGAGAGATGCAGTTTAAGCAAATAGAGGTGATTGAAAGAGAGACAAACAAAGATTTTCAAATAGAAGAGGATATAGTCAATGAGGGTGAAGCATCTGATGATAGTTTAGTTTTCACGGGAAGTGATTCATCTTCAGAACAACAGGTTGAAAGCAGTAGACTTAGCTATGATTCAGATACTGATGGTACACAAAGGAATGAAGCTGTTTGGGACACCGAAGATGACCATATTAGACCTTCATCAGACATAGAGATATTGGCTACGGTAAAACATTCAAACAATAATGATAATGTTGTGTTCGATAATGTGTTTGCTCATAATCAGACACATCCTGCGCATCCTGAGTCTATTAGTGACACATATGTGGTGGAACAAAATGATAGCAATATCACTTTTGCTACTCCAAATATGGATCCTAATAGAGGTGAGCCTGCCCAGGATGGATCTACTTATGAACAAGATCGTGCTTTATTTGCTTCTTTAATCGATAATTTCAAACATGAACTTGAAAAGTGCAAAGAGGACAATCGCAAAGCTAAGCAAACAAATGTCTTATTGACAAAAGAGCTTGAGAGATTTATAGAAATTGAAAAACGTATTCAAAATGTAACAAAAAGAAAAGCTCAACTTGAATTTGAAAACTCAAACCTTAAATCTCAAGTTCGGAAGTTTGAAATGAATGGAGAGTTTTTCAAACCTTTTTTAATAAGAAATGAAGAACTTGAAGTTGGTTATAGAGAAGCTGTTCTTAACAACAGAAAGGTTCAAGCGCTTGCAAAATAGAACAGTGATTTAAAAAGTGAAAATTCAAGGCTTAAGAAAACCACTTCAAATTTTGAGATTGTTAATACAAAACTTGAGAATGAAAATCAAGAATTTTTGAAACGGACAAACGATCTTGAAAACAAACTTCGAAAATTAGGACAAACTTCTCAGACTGTCAACATGTTAACTACAAAAGATGATGAAATTCCTAAACAAACATCTGGAATTGGTTTTGTGGATAGTGCTCATGTGGAAAATGAAAAACCATGTTTTTTAAACAAAGTGTAAAAGTTGACACCTATTTTGTATAACGCTGAAGATATGGGAAAAGAATTGCCAGCTGATCTTTTGTTTGAGTCACAAGATATTTTAAAATCAGAAGAGGAAAAACGTTTGAAAGTAAAACAAACAAAAAACCCACTCTCGTACCACGGCTTTGTGTATCGTTGTAAACAATTGAAAGACATACCAAAAGAACCTTTCAAAAGAAAACAAATGTGAAAAGATTTTTCAAAGAAGCTCAACTGGCTACTTATGGTTCTAATTTATGGCAAAACAAAGCAGGGAAACAATTTTGTGATCTTCAACAGCACATTGAGCAAACGTTAAAGGTCATTTGGTTTAAGAAAGACAACATCACAAACAACGCTTTCTCTAATCCTCTTTCATCAGATTTACGCCTTAAGTTAGAAGTCCAAAAGATTTTGAAAGATAAGATTGAACATCGTGTGAAAGGTAACAACTTATGTTTTGAGTACTTTGAAAAACATCTTGTAACTGAAATGAGAGAATATCTAAAGTACGTTCACTCTCCTGAAGACGAATTTGATGAAAAATGCTTAATTCTGGACATTCAAAAAGAATTTTTCACAAATCAAATAGAGTCGTTCAAGTCAGCATCTGTCAGCCATGAGTATGAGAATGTGCATTTTGAACAAACATCTTCCTTAAAATCTGAAAATCTTTGTCTCAAAAAGAAAATCACCGAGCTTTCAAAAAAAGTTGCTGATGTCAAAGAAGACTTGTCAAAACGAACTGCAAAGTTTGAGAAAGATTTAACAAAACTTGAAGCACAAAGTATCTCTTTCCAACTAAAACTGCATGAGAAGAATGAGAAAATGTGTTGGAATCATACTTTTGTATTTAGTTAAGTCTCGGTCATTACCTTTTGTAATAGGTTGCTCAGTTATTTATTTTACTATGTTTATGTTACAAGGCTTAAGTATGTAAGTCCAATGGGCTTGAAAGCCCACGTCCAAAAGGAAGGAGGGAGGAAGGGAGTGTTGCCCTACTCCTCCCCTATAAATACCAAGCTCATTTAGACTTTATTATTGTTGGTTATTTGAATACATTAAGGAAACTCTTGCAATTTATCTTCTCTCATTTCTCATAATCAACCATCTCTCATTCTCATCTCATTTCTTTCATTATCATACTTGTGTTTACATAAATAATGACCTAACAAGTGCTATCATTCGCCTAATAGAGATTGAAGTGTGTTTCTTGGTTTCAACGTGGGGTTTAAGGTGTTATTTTGCTTCTTTTTTCTTCTTTCTTTGTTTCTTACACTCAAATCTTGAAGCTTGGATAAGTTTTAAGGTTAATATAGTGTTTAGAAGCTTAGATTTTGCATAAAGTTTTTGATTTTTAAGGTTTTTTCTATTCAAACTCTTCAATAGTTAGTGTTTTCTAAGTATTGGTGAAGTTATTTGATCAAAAGTACCTTATTTCTAAGCATTTTTCTTCAAAAATTTGAGATTTTTCAAGCTACTGACCTCCTTACGCGTAACTTAAGTGAACAGTACGATTCAAAAGCTGTCAACAGTACTTTTTGTCCCTTCTACACATAAGATTTGGTCAAAACCCTTTTCCTACGCGTAACTAGAGTCAAAACCCTGTTTCTACGCATAACTTGGAAGTCTACGCCTAAATCCTACTCGTAAGTCTATTTCCTACGCCTAAGTCCTACGCTGTAGTCAAATCCTACGCAGAAGTTGCCTTTTTCTACACAGAAGTTCATTCTTACGCATAAGACTTGATCTTACGCGTAAGTTGCCAGAATCTACGCTTAAGTTTAATCAAAGGTCTTCTCCTTGTGTTACGGTGACTCAGTACTTCCCTAGCTTGGATAAGTTAGTGGAATACTTCGACTTCGGATATCTTTCAAGCTTGGATAAGTTTGAAAGATTTGTTTGGTTGTTTAACCTTACGCATAAGTCTAAACTTACGCATAAGCCAAAGCTTACGCGTAAAGAGAAAACTTACGCATAAACTCTTTGTTTACGCATAAACTACTCTTTACGCATAACCTAAAGTTTACGCGTAAGATTATAGTTACGCGTAAGAATTCAACTTACCCCAGGGATTTTGAACTTAACCAAAGGAACGTGCATTTCAATCTTCTACAAAGATACATTACTACACAATTGTTCTAAGATGTCTCAACCACCACATTACTACTTCTCTAATCCTCAGCAACAACATCAGTAGTATCAGCAACAACAATACCATCAGCAACAATCATATCAACAACCTTCACAGTTACACTTTCATCAACAATAGTTTAATCCACAACCACAATATCTCATGATGCAACAACATCAAATCATTCCTCAACAACAACCATATCAGATGTCACAACAAAACACTCAGTTTTCCTCCAAACAACCTCACTGGTTTGATAGAATGTGTGAAGTTATTACAACTCAACAATCCAGACATGAGGCAGGATCACTTGAAACACCTCCAATGCTAACACCTAGGAACTATGTTCAATGGTCAAGTCGATTCTTACGATTTCTTGAACTAAAGAAACCTCATGGGAAATTCTTGAAACAAGTGATACTTGAAGGACCATTTGAGTGGCCAACAAGATTTGAACTTGGTGATCCAACTGCTGATCCTCCACGTCCTCCTGGTGATAGACCTCTTCCAGAATCTTCACTCACAGAAGAACAGAAATTACATCGTGAAGCTGATGAGTATGCAATGGCTTATATACATCAAGGTATACCTAATCCAATTTATCGAAGTGTCGATGCTCAGAAAACAGCCAAATCTATGTGGGAACATGTTCATCTCCTTATGGAAGGCACTCAATTGAACAAAGATGATATGGAATCCAAACTCTACATGGAATACACTGACATCACAATTGAACCAGGAGAGTCACTTGAATCCTACTATCATCGTTTAAAAAATGTGGTCAATGATCTGGAACGTCACAAAATCACAGTACCAAGGATCGCAGTGAACTCCAAATTCGTTGGTAGTCTTGGCCCAGATTGGCATAAATATGTGACATTTGTTCGTCAAACCAAAAGTCTTCATGATGCACCATATGGTTTGTTGTATGATTTTATGAAACACCATGAACCTGAAGTTGAAAAAGATCGAGCTCTACGAGGAGGATACATACCAACACCAACACCAAATTCTTTGGCACTCGTAGCTCAATCTCCCTATGCTCCACCACCAATGTCAAATCATGCATATGTTCAAGAGCAAAACTACTTCAGTCATCCACAATCTTCTACCTCGAAACAAATGGTCCCTTATGATTCATCTCCACAGAATGCTTCTACTCAACTTGTTCCATTAAACAACAATGATGCAGTTTATTACTCAAACTCCAATGACGATGACGATGATGACTTTAATACGTTGAATCAGGGACTTGCTCTTATTGCTCGTTTATTTTAGCAAATTCTCCAACAAAACAAACAACCGTCAACGTTCACCTTCTAACACAAGGAATCAAGCTGTTTTCAATGATGGAAGGGTGGAAATTCAGAATCGTAACTATGGTCGACCTGGTTCAGGAAGTTCTTCAGGAAATTTTGGGAATGGTCAGAGGTTTAATAACAATGGACGGTTCAGGAACAACTCAGGATCTTCTCAGCAAAGGTCTGAACCAGTTGCAACTAGGAACTCCAACTCAGGGAATGCAGTGTGGTGCTATAACTGTAATGAACAAGGTCATATAGCGACAGCATGTCCCAAACCGAGAACTCGGGGTAGTAAGTTTCACAAGCAGGCATTACTCATGGCTCTTCAAGATGAAAAAGATGGACATTTCCCTGAACAGGATAACAACTTCATGGGAAATGTGAACAATGACGATGACATGGAAGATCTGGAAGCCAATGCAGCTGTGATGCTTATGGCCAACATGCAGGAACTTCAGTTTAATGATTCAGGTCCAGTGTATGACACTGACGGCTTGTCTCAGGTACATGACCAACAAGCATGCCTAATACATGAAATAGCCTCACCTTCTGCTTCTGAATCAGATATGGCGCAAGTTGTTCCATCTAAATCATCTTCATCTTCTCAAACAGATGAACAAATAAGCACAGTTGTCATATTTGATGATGACACAGTTGTTTCATTTGATGATCCTATTGAAAAAGATAAACATGATCATTTAGAACAACATGAACCATCATTTGATCCAGACCCTGACCTCATATTGTTATCTAAACAACTGAATGCTCAACAATTGCAAATCATAAAATGCAACGAGAAAAACAAAGTTTTAAAAGAAACAAATGCGTCACTTGCAAGAGATATTGAGTGTTATAAAATTCAACTTTCAAATCAACAAGACAAGATTAAACATGCAAAAAGTTTTGAAAAAGCTTTTCAAGAATCTTACAACAAAGAGCAAGATCTTCAGCACAAAATGCAAGATTTAATTGAGTCAAACGGAAAGTTGATTTCTAAACTTGAAAGTGAAAAGTGTGAACTGAAAATGCAAGTTGAACGTCTTCAAAGAGAACTTTCAAAAACAGAAACAGAATTGTCAAGTTGTAAAAAGGATTTTTGTGAACATAAAATACGAAAAAGGAAGTATATAGATAATTTACTTGGTGAGATTGTTGATCTTGAAAAACAACTCAAAGAATTTCGTAATATTGTTTACAAACACGGGAACTCTGTTACAACAATTCAGAAATTTACTTTAAAACCGAGACCCGATAAAGGATTTGCACTTGGCGATTTCAAATCAATGTTTCTTCACACGGCTTTCAAAGAAATTCCTAAAATTTACAGTATGGACCATCTGCGTGATAATACGATTGTGCGTGCTGTTGTTTTTGATACTGAGGAAGAGGAAGAACTTGAAGAAGAGAGTCGATCAAAAATGAGTTATGTTCAATATTGGACACCATATGATTATTCAAAAGCTCCACATATTTCTAAATCTTTTGTTACTCAAAAGGAATTACCTGAGAAATCATGGTATGTCACTGAATCATATGTTTCATCCTCTAATGCGGCCCCTGTCCAAACTGTAGCACAAATCAATGGTCCTTTACCATCATCCGGTGAACTTACACCTTTACCGAAAAATTGTCGTGTCTTAAATTATTTCAAAACATTTATGGAAGACATCGAAATTTTGGAGGAAACAATTGAACGTAATTATGAAATAAAAATTGAAACTTTTCAATCCGCTTACGAGCGAGAAAAGAGAGATATTTTTCAAAAACAAATGTTGCCAATTGTCAAACACCTCCGTCTCTGTGCTACACGTTGGGATCAGGAACTTCAAAACGAGGTCAAAAATATGATAAACGTTTTCAACTCTACTGAAAATGAGATTTTGGTTCAAAAGCAAAGAAATAGAGTTTTAAAAAATGATGCTGATCGACTCTTGGAACAAATTCTCAATGCTGATATTTATTCTGTTATCATGAATGATCTCTATAAATCTGGTACTTCTATGCTTGTGGATCATCTTTGTGTTGATAATAACTTGTTGAACGTGGAATTAGAGACACTTAAACATGAAAACGACAAGCTGAGAATACAGAATGATGATGTGACAAAACAATTTTCAAAAGAAATTTGTCAACTCAAACAAAGGCTTGAATGGTGTCAAGCTTAAAGTATTGAAACGGAATTGAAACTTCAAAGTCAAAATATTTCAAACTCTTGTCAGCTTTGCAAAAACAATGAGTCTTTCAAAAGTCTGTGTCTCAAATACGAGAAAGAAATTGCGGATTTAAAAATTGAAAATGTTGCATATCAACAAAACCACGAAGACATCAAATATTGCAATGGTGTACTTGAGTCGAATATTCAGGATAAGAATCACATCATCATTGATTTGAAAGAGAAAATTAAGATACTTCAAAAAGGAAAGTTTGTTGACACCACGGTGATAGCACCAGGATTGTATCAATTAGACAAAACTGCTACAGGAAATGTTGTTCAAAACACTAATGTTGATAACTCCACTTCTACAGGACTAGTCTCCACTAATAGCGTTAGCAGACCCAAGCGAAAAAGTAAAAAGAAGAA
This sequence comes from Artemisia argyi, assembly GCA_030686995.1. Classification (NCBI taxonomy): domain Eukaryota; kingdom Viridiplantae; phylum Streptophyta; class Magnoliopsida; order Asterales; family Asteraceae; genus Artemisia; species Artemisia argyi. Next base: position 17,466,255 of record CM060685.1, on the reverse strand, counting down.
TAGGCTCTGGCAACGTAAAAGAGGATCACCAGAAGCTCAAGAAGTAGAAGATCAACTTAGGAATTTGAATAAAACTCATGTTGCATCAGATTTAGATTCTAATCTGGCAAATTGTAATCAAAATCTAAATGTAACGAATGATGAACCTTTGAATGTTTTGAATATTAATGCATCTTGTGTATTTCGTCGTAAAAGCGTATCATCTGGTGATCATACAAAATGTATAGCTAATTCTCTTCTTAATCATCATAAGAAACGTAGGACACGCATTCCTTCTAGGCCCATTACTGCCTCTAAGTCTATCTTAGGAAAGCCGCCTTCTACGGTTTCTAATGAAGTTGAAGTTACCCCCATAAGTGCCGAGAACAAATCTAGGAATAAGCCAACTACTAGTGAATTCACCATTAAGAAAGCAAGAACTAGTTGGAATTGGCAACGTTGGTTACAATATAGACCAGACTTTAAATGGATTCCTAAATTGTTGAATACCTGTGCTTCTAACCAACAGGAACCCGCACTTTCTTTGGGTTCCACCCTTACTTCTGTTCCATCCGTGTCATCTTCTTGTGATGCAGGTGGTACAGATTGTTCTCTGGATTGTTGATAGCGGATGCACCCGACATATGACAGGCAATCTCAAACGGTTACACAACTTTGTCTCAAAGTTCATTGGTACTGTCAGATTCGGGAATGATCATTACGCTTTAATAATGGGTTATGGTGACTATGTCAGTGGGAACATTAAAATCGGTCGTGTTTATTATGTGGAAGGCCTTGGACACAACCTTTTCTCTGTTGGTCAATTTTCTGAAGGGGATCTAGAAGTTGCATTTCGTGAGAAAACTTGCTTCGTTCGTGACTTACAAGGAAACGATCTAATGTCTGGCTCACGTGGTTCAAATCTTTATACAATATCAATGTCAGATATGATTGCTACATCTCCGATATGTCTTCTCTCCAAAGCGGAATCGACTAAATCTTGGTTATGGCACAGACGTCTTTCGCACTTGAATTTCAAAACTATGACTGACCTTGCTAGTCACAAACTTGTTGATGGATTTCCAAGATTCCGATTTACCAAAAATCACTTTTGTTCAGCCTGTGAACAAGGAAAAAGTACTCGGGCTCATTTTCCTTCTAAACCTGAGAACAGTACGAATCATGTTTTACAATTGCTTCATATGGATTTGTGTGGACCGATGCGTGTTCAAAGTATCAACGGTAAACGCTACATACTAGTAATTGTGGATGATTACTCCAGATGGACTTGGGTTTATTTTCTACGAAGTAAAGATCAAGCTCCTTCAATGATCATCACCTTTCTCACTAAAATTCAAGTTCAGTTACGCAACACGGTAAGAATAGTCAGAACTGACAATGGAACTGAATTTAAGAATCAGACACTTCTGTCATACTTTGAGAAAGTGGGAATTAAACATCAAACATCTATTCCTAGAAGCCCAGAACAGAATGGAGTTGTTGAAAGACGCAACAGGACGTTAGAGGAAGCTGCTAGAACCATGTTGATTAATGCTCAATTACCAGATTACTTATGGGCAGAAGCTGTTTGAACCGCATATTATACCCAAAACCGTTGCATGATCACAAAACGCCTTCGCAAAACACCTTATCAAATTGTTCACAAAAGGAAACCGAACATCGACTACTTTCATGTATTTGGAGCACTTTGTTATCCGAAAAATGATCGTGATGATTTAGGTAAACTTAAAGCAAAGGCTAACATTGGAGTGTTCGTTGGATACTGTGAAAATTCTAAAGGTTTTCGGATATGGAATCGTCGAACAAGAGAAATTCAAGAAACCATTCACGCTAATTTTGATGAACTCACACAAATGGCTTCTGAGCAACACAGCTTAGGACCTGAATTCAACCGTCTTAACTCTCCGGACTCTTCGGCTGAACCATTGCCACTCAACCGCAAAGAATTGGAAACCCTGTTTGCTCCACTGTTTGATGATACAATTGAATACCGTTCTACTGAGGTCCCACCTAATTCCGCTGCTCAACCTGATAATATTCCAGTACCTGACTCACCTCAAAAAACAACAACAACTGTTGAGAAAGACGGTCCTCCAATTGCATCGCCATTTACAGCAGAACAAATTGTTTCTAACTCCCGACAATCAGCTGAAGATCCTACACCACAATCAGTTCCACAACCCGCAGAGCATGATCCGGATGCGTTCTTTAACCCGTTTGCACCGGCTCCTACCTTTCCTGACATAGCTGAGTCGTCTACACGCAATTTGGATCCTGCTAACATGCGAGATACTTATCAACTACACCCTTCAACACACAAATGGACTCGAGACCATCCACTAGTTCATATTATTGGCCATCCAGATGCACCTGTAATGACAAGACAACGACTTCACACTGATGGAGAAACTTGTATCTATGCACTCACAGTTTGTCACGAAGAACCTAAGAACATCAAAGAAGCAATGACTTATGACAACTAGATTGAATCTATGCAAGAGGAATTTCAGCAGTTCATACTATTAGAAGTCTGGGAATTAGTTGAAAGACCTGACGGAGTCTTTGTCATCGGGTTAAAATGGATTTGGAAGAATAAGCTAGATGCTAAAGGCACTGTCATACGTAACAAATCACGCCTGGTTGCGAAAGGATACTCCCAACTAGAAGGACTTGACTTTGCAGAATCCTTTGCTCCAGTGGCTAGACATGAAGCTGTTCGGATCTTTTTGGCCTTTGCTGCACATAGAAACATGGTGGTTTACCAAATGGATGTGAAAATAGCATTTCTTAATGGAGAACTCCGTGAAGAAGTGTATGTAAGCCAACCAGACGGCTTCGTTGATCCTGAGTGTCCTAATCATGTTTACCGACTCAAAAAGGCACTCTACGGACTTAAGCAAGCCCCACGGGCGTGGTATGACAAACTGTCCACTTTCTTGTTGGCCAATAAATTTTCTAAAGGATCGGTGGATCCAACACTATTTACAAAAACCTACGGGGAGGACTTACTTGTTGTTCAAATATATGTCGATGACATTATTTTTGCCTCAACAAAAAGAAGTTACTCTAATGATTTTGCAAAATTAATGAAAGATAATTTTGAAATGTCCATGATGGGTGAACTTTCGTTCTTTCTAGAACTACAAGTTCATCAATCACCCCGTGGAATTTTTATAAATCAGTCCAAATATGCTCTAGAAATTTTAAAGAAACATGGAATGATGAGTTGTGATACTTATAATACACCAATGGGCTATACCACAAAACTAGATGCTGACTTACATGGGACTCCAGTTGACCCTACCAAATACCGTAGTATGATTGGGTCACTCATGTATCTCACAGCTAGTAGACCTAATATAGTATTTGTTGTCTACATGTGCTCTCGCTATCAGTCCAAACCAACTGAAAAACACCTCAGTGAGGTCAAAAGAATCCTTCGATACATAAAGGGAACCATTAACTTGGGAATCTGGTATCCGAAGGATTCTGGTTTTGAACTATTTGCTTTTTCAGATGCTGACCATGCAGGATGTTTAGACACACGTAAAAGTACATCTGGTGGATTACAATTTCTTGGAGACAAACTTGTGTCATGGCAATCAAAGAAGCAGGACTGCACATCACTGTCGTCAACAGAATCTGAATATGTAGCTATGTCTGCTTGTTGTGCTCAAGTCATCTGGATGAGATCACAACTTAAGGATTATGGCTACTTGTTCAAAAAGATTCCAATCTACTATGATTCTAAAAGTGCCATTGCTATCTCCTGCAACACAGTTCATCACTGCAAATCCAAACACATTGATCTCCGATATCAATTCATCAAAGAGCATGTTGAAAAGGGTACCGTTGAACTGTATTTTGTTGGGACTGAGTACCAATTGGCGGACTTACTTACCAAATCCTTAGCACCATCAAGGTTTGCTAGTCTAGTTCACCAAATTGGTATGTGATGTTTGACTCCAGATGATCTGGAAAAGTTTTTAAAACACAATTGATCGTCAAACATCTAAACTATCTTTGTACATATCTTTTCAAAAACAAAATACAAAAATATAAAACCAATCAAAAACACAAAAAAATTTTTGTTCCAAAAAAAAAAAAAAAAAAAGGAAAAAAAAGCAAGTATATATCACCTCTTTCAACACTATTTTATAAAATGTCTTCAATTATTTAAAACAAGTGTTGAGGGGGAGGAAAAGTATTTTAAAATTTTCTCAAAATATTAACTTTTATACTTGCATTTTACCAAAAATATTACGTTTTTTTATCAAAAAGTGATGCTTCAAAAGTGTTTCGGGATACTCACCTTGACCATTATAATAAATATTAAATTTTTAAAGACTACGGTCTAAGGTCGAGGGGGAGTAAAATTCCACAAGTTGTTCTTGTCATAGCTTGATGTAGTTAACGAAAGTTAAATGTGAGAGTTTATTTGGGCATTAGGATTGAATGTTACATAAGGTTTAAGGGCCAAAGTTGTCAATATGAGAAACTTGTTTTACCCTTGGTCAAAACCACTTTGACCACACATTTACTTCCCCTGCAAAAGCTGTTTATCACATTTACTATCCTCACCTACTCGATCTACGGCTTAAAATCTAACTCCAAATCCTATCACTAATCTTCTAATCTGTAAGTGTTATAAGGTTTTGATTGTAATTCTAAACATGGGTTTTTGATTTTACCTCAATCCAACGGCTAGTTTTTCTTTAATCGATTAAATTGCTTTAGGGTTTTGCGTAAACTTTAACCCAGATTATTGTTGCGTTTGGGGTGAAATTTGTTGATGGGAAATGGTCTTTTGATGCTATTAAACATGTTTGTGAACTCCAATCTCACCTACAATCTCTAATTGATCGATTTGGTAATTAGGGTTCATACGAATTATTAGGGGTTTCTTTGTTTGAGTGTTATGATTGGAATTGTTGATGGGGATTGTAGTTATACATGCCTAGGAACTCAATCATGTGGTTTAATTGCTTCAATAATAACTAATTAATCATGAATCTAAGATTTAGGGTTCGTTGCACTAGCAGTTTTAATCCTTTGATTTTGTGGATAAAATTTGTTATAATTTGTTCCACATGTTCCCTAGGATGTAAGAAAGACTTGACCTAAGTTAATTACAACCCAGAAACATGATTGTACCCGTTTGTGATTATGTGTTCATGCGTTTCTACGCGTAACTCAGATTTAGACATGTTTACGCATAATATGTGTGTATTAAGTGTGTGGGAATGATTATTGATCAGTGGTTGTGTTCTTAAACTTTCAGGAATCAATCGTCTTAATTTCAAAGGTGATTTTCTCAAAAAATGGACGATTCTACGCATAAGTTTATCATCCTACGCGTAAGATTCGACACGTTGACAAACATTGTCTTGGATAAGACAATGTTTACGCATAAAAGATTAACTTACGCATAAGTCTTGATCTTACGCTTAAGTCTTGATCTTACGCATAAGTCAAAACCTACGCACAAGTTATATCTTACGCATAAGGTTCAATCCTTTGCATAAGCTCTAATCTTACGCATAAGATATAATCCTACGCGTAAAACTAAGCCTACGCAAAAGATTTAACTTACACGTAACATATAAAGTTATGCGTAGACTTTGCACCTACGCTTAATATCATTTCTTACGCATAAGTCAAGTTATGCGTCGGATTTTCCACTTACGCGTAACATTGTCAAATTCATGAAATTTTCTAAGTGTTGTAAAATTTCTAATGTGTAATCTCTTGTAATGATGAACTCATGTTGTAACTGGATTGTTATAAGTTTCTACCAAGTGTTAACTTCGAAAACCACAAGTTTGTCATATAACAACAAGTTTTTACACAACACCCACTGATCAATTCAAAAATGTGCACAATTATGTAATTAAATGTCTGTGCTAACAAAGTAAAACATTGCCGTGTTTGTGTTTGTTTATGATCAATTCAGATGGCAGAACACAATGACTTTCCTTATGGACCAGAACCTGAACCAAAACTCTCATCGGAAGAAACCTTTCCCGATGATTACACCAGGAAGATAGGCAAGAACAACTTACGAATCAACTTCAACAAAATCACATACAATGAATCATCATGCATTGTAGCTGTGGATGCTCTCCTCTATCACCCCAACAAAATCCTGTTCACTAAGTCAGCTTCTGTTGCCTGCTTCTACATACACCAATTCTGGCACACACTTCAGCTAGACCTTGGGGAAGAATCCTTCACTTGCAAGCTCCACAACAGACAAGTCACTGTGGACATAGATACACTTAGGAATGTTCTTGGGTTACCCGAACTTGGTCCAGATGAAGAATATGATCAAGTACCTACCGAGGAAGAGCTGATAGAGTGGTTACGGGATATTGGCTACGATGAATCAGAAGAAGTAGTAACAAGACACTCTAGAGTCAACATCAGATTTCTTCCACAACCATGGAGACCCCTGTACATTCTGATTGCCAAATCCTTATCTGGCAGAGACACTGGCCATGAACACCCCAAGCTCCAACACCTCAAACTTTTCTGGGCCGTGGCAAACGTCAAGAAAGTCGATTATGCCAGCATTATCTGGGAAGACCTTGTGTGGCACATTCAACACAAGACCTCCAACATTCCATTTGTTCGTTTCACCAAACTACTCATCGAAAGCTTCCTTCGTGAGTATGACGATATTCCACAGAGACTTGATGACAAAGACAAGCATACTTTCAGAAATGAAGAAACTCTCAGAATTATTAAGAGACTTGACACTAGCACGCGTAAGCAAGGAAAGAAATTTCCCGATTGTCTCTTAAATGCTAAAGTAAAGCTTTGAAAGAATTAGAAGTACTACGAACAAGCACATAAGGAAGACAAAGTTGGGTTCCTAGACGAAGTAATTCTACCATCGTTCATGCAAAAGAAGGGGAAGAAAGGTAGCAAGTATGGGAGCTCCGGCAGCTCAACAAAGTCTAAACAAAAGAAGAAGGGTACTCTCAAGAGAAGACTTCTTGTCAAAAAACCTGAGTCCATTCCTGAACCTACACCAGCAATCTCTCCAAAACCATCTGACTCTGAAACCGAATCTGACGAAGGTCCAGTGTATAGGGAAGCTTATGCTAACATTGACAAGGATGTGAATCTTGAAGACATTGATGATAAAGACTTTACTTTCGAAGATTGGGAGAAAAACATTGATGAGTTTGCTGATAATGCTGAATACCCAGCAGATCTCAATCAAAGACCGTTCACTGAAGCAGAGTCTATATTAGAAGAAGAAAGGATCAGGAGAGAGAAGATGAAGGAACCAATGACTGCTGAACAAGAGTCTGCTCACTCAAACATAGGCCTTTCAGTTGAAGAAGAAAATGAAAGAGCTCTCAAGTTGGGTCTCCTCCACAGCAAGATAGATGCATTCCAAGCTGATCAACCTCCACCTCCTGTGTTCTCTCAAACTGATGAAGCTGGCAGAACAAGCAGCATTCCTGATTCTACTACAGGAACCACTGCTGAGTTGATTGTCTACGACTCCCCCACAGTATCACCCACAGATGAAGAAATGCACAATGCTTCAGCAGCAGAAGAAGAGGAAGAGGAGGATCACATGGATACTGAGGCTCCACATCTGTTGACTATGGAAGAAATGGAGCTCAGAGAAAGGGCTCAAGAAGAAGAACTTAAGAAAAAGCTAGAAGTTGAAGAGGCTAGGCTTGAGGAGCTAGCTCAAGCCAAATTGGAAGAAACGATCCGTATGGAGGAAAGCAGAAAAGCTGAAGAGGCAGCTAAGCTGGCAGAAGATAAGTTAAGAAAAGAAGAAGAAGCCAAGCTAGCCGCAGAACAAAAGCTTAAGGCTGATGCTGACAGACTGGCTGAAGAACAGAGATTGAAAGAGGAAGCAGCCAAAGCTACAAATGTTGATCAACCCGAACCACAAAGAGGAGATGACAAAGACATTACCACCAACATTGAATCTTCACAATCATCACCTCCAGCATCCGAATCAACCCATGACGAATCAATCAAGAAACCCGCAAGTACCAAAGCCTCTGCTGCATCCAAGTTGATCAAGAAAGCTTTTAGAAGAGTTCATTAAAAGAAGAAACGCAAGTTGGAAGATCGAGTTGAATCACTTGCATGTCAAGTTGCTGAATTGACGAAGCTGAATACGAATGTCCAGGAGCTGCAAGAAAAGGTTGACACCTTCTTAGCTAAGGATGTGCAAGAGAACTTGGAAGCCACATCAGCTGCTCAAGCACATCAGTATATGGAACAACACCTAGTTGCTGAGTTGAAAGAGCTGTTGGCACCTATGAGAGATGAACTCACCAAGTTCGCAGAGCAAGCAGTCAAGAAAGTGATCCGATCTACCACATTTACTCTTCGAGCTGACAAATCAACTGTACCACAACCGGGGTTATCTATGGACGAATTAGAAACCCAGCTCTTAGACAAATTGGCTAGCAAGTTCACATTGTCACCTGAAGAAGCCAAAGTCCTAGAAGCTCTGAAAGCCAAGATGACTAAAGAGACCTGCAGCACAGAGGCCGATAAGCTAAAACGTCCAAGAGATGATGAAGATCAGGATCCTAACTCTCAAGCAAAGAAACAAAAGCAAGCCGAAGGACCCTCATCTCAACCAAAAGCACCGGTCATCCCTCCAACTACTACAACATCTTCACAACAACCCAAGGCATCTGGTTCCACTCCCAAAGCACATGACCACTTTGAATACACAGGTGGTGACGAGATTCCTCAGCCCGATGAAGTACCAGAACCGTCATCTAAGAAGAAGAAAGAAAGGAAACGAAAACATCATCAGCACAAACCGAACACCTCGTCAAAAGGCACAGAACCGAAGAAACCAAAAACCGTTCTCAAATGGCTAGACAAAGACGAAACTACCGAATACTCCTGGTTTGAGAAAATGATTAATTCGCAACCGCCACTTGCAGACAATCAAGAACCTCAAGATGGTCGAACAGTGGAATACGCTCAGTTGATTCAGCATAAGTTTCAGTTGAAAAAGATGAACAAGAAAGAGCTACGAAGAATCAAGAATGATGCGTTCAATCTTCTGAAAGATCGGTCTGCTAACTCCATCGAACTTGAGTACCATCTAGAAAATATTGCTCGAGCTATGTCAAGCAATATTGACTGGATCAATCCTGAATCTTACATCGGTCTGGTCACAAGGAAAACCGCACCATACATAATCGACTGGTCGAAACCACTACCGATGATTGGGAAGCCTAAGGAACCGAAGATCCCTTACAAGTTCTTCTTCAACAACGACTTGGAATTTCTGCAACTCGGCAGCAAGATTGAGAAAAAGTACGTTACATCACTTGCCTTTCTCCCTGCAGCTCGATATCTCAACAATGCCATCGAAGAAGAAGCCTCTGCCTTATTCATCGATAAAGTTGTTGATTATGACCGGAACGCACTCTACGGTATACATCATTGGCCAGACAACCGGGCACAGTATTATCGAAGCAGCAGACTCAATCAGACGATGGGCAATGTGACAAGTGATTTGAAGATAGTCTCGATTCAGTTCATTTCGACTGTCACTCACTTTGGGTACCCCTTCCTCAGCAAACTAGTACTCAAAAGACTTGATGAAAAAGAGTACGAGATTTCCGAGTCAGACTTTCCACGACTACTCCTCAACGACATAGAAGATATGTACCTGCTCAAAGTTCAAGGAAAGCTTTGCAACTTGCCCAAAGAGATGCAGCTTGCCTTTATCCAAGCTCTCCTAATCTTCATTAGGCAGATAGTCATCAGAGAAAGAGTAGAAGATCTTCAACTGGGAGTGGAAAGTTGTCAGAAGAAGCTGAATCTCACCAAACCTAATATGTTCGACATCCCCGACCTTCAACATCTATCTCAATACACCTTGATCAGGCATCCAGCATTTGGGTTCACTTACCGCAGTGTCAACGGTCGAAACTGCTTCATGGTCTACGAAGAAATTCATAAGTTCTGTGATGAAACCTTGAAGTTCGTCAGAGATGGAATCAAAAGCAGAATAAATGACATAGCACTGGGAAAATCCAAAAGGTGGAATACCAATGAGGCCAAGGACGCTCGCAGATTCATTACAAGGATTGAGAACCGGTTGAAGCGCAGGGATCAGTTTCGGAGACTGGAAAGCTATGTTGGAGGCAGACAAAAATTTCCAGTGTTGACATTTCAGAGACCTGAATGGTAGAAATTTGTAAGAACTTGATTTGATTTGTCAATATTATACTTCATAATGGCTTGTGCACACATTACAGTGCACAACCCGAACTTGTAAAGAAAGGACCCTGAGGTACGCATCAGTGCCTCAATCCTAATATAAGGAGCGAAGGCTTCTTACTTTTGAGTAGAATTAATCAAATATTTTATGATTTTTCATAATTCTGCTCAAAAGGACAAGTATTTCACCTCAATAATACCTAATCACTTGTTGAGGGGGAGCACTTGTCAAAACAAAATACTTTGTTCAAATATCAAAAGTTCTTGGTGAATCTCCCCATAAGACTCAAAAAGGCATATTTTAATCTAAAAAGTTTGTCAAAAACATCATATTATATGCTATTTTTGAGGGGGAGAAAATTTAAAAGTGATTAAAATATAAGTAGTCAAAGCTAAAAGTTGTATCATGTGCGAGCTAGACTCAGAATTGACCCAGGAATTGACGAGACAATAAAAGTTAGTAATATCGAAAAGACTTATTCTCGACGGGTAATAACATCAAGTTAGTTACTAGAGCTAGTTGTCACCTAAAAGCTGACAATGGAACTCTTTAACTAACCACGTAAGCGTGTCTCGAAAAGGATTTGTCTTAGTAGAATTGTACCGTCTCGAGAAACTATCTGTGGACTTGACCAGGCCGGGTAATAACTTCAAGCTAGTTTAACTAGTGATGTAAGCGTGTCTTGAATCGGTCTTGTTCACGGAAAGTGGATCAATTCAAAATGCTTGCTCCTCCCGCATGTGCAAATTTATTAAATACTTATGAGCACATGTGTAGGGGGAGCCCTTCAAAAGTGTACACAAAACTCTCAAAGTGTTAACCAAAATATTTGATTATCACAAACACTTTGAGAGATTTTCATACAAAGGTTTCTTGGCTACTGTCGGAGTTATAAGGTGTTTAAGATAGGAAAAAACCGTCCTATGATCCGCCAGAGCCAGAGGGATCTACCCAAGGACATCTCCCGTAGTTAGAATTAGAAGGCCTTAGGTATGATACAAAAAAAAGGAGAAAAGAATGAAAGGGAAAGAAGGAGTTGAAGAATTAAAAAGAAAAGTAAAGAAAAGGGTGAAAAGAAATAGCCCTCTATATGTTCAACCTTAGGGCAGACACCGGGTTCAATACGTATGCTACTGGTTGTTGCTAAGGCGACACCGGTATTGAAGATAAAGTCGTCATGGACCCAGTGACGCAATGCACTAAACCTTCTTAACCACTCAAGTTCTCTTAAAAGAGCTTGTTTCATTCTCACGGGGAACCAGTGTAATCTATCGACCTATCTCTTAGAGATAGTTGATATTGAAGCAGGAGACCCCTCCCTAGTCTCTGCATAGGAAACCTAAGTGTGCACTTATAGAGTCTAGAGCCTTGAGATACATCAAAGATCTCTTAGGAACACTTAGTATTTCTACAACTGGTGTTCTACATCAATGGACACCAGCTGTAAATTATCGAGTCCTTCGCAGATCTTAGCAATCTGCCGAGAACGTTTATGAGAGGATTACAAACGTATTTCTCAATGATTGAATAGAAACTCCTGCCAGGGTCAACATCTAACAGCCTTGATAGCAGGTCACTTCGGTAACCCCACAAGGGTTACGCTTAGTGTTTGCGGTGGTTCCATAGCGGTCTACAGTCGTGGAGTGATCCCCAGCGACTCACCCAGTCATTGAGCTACTTAGTAGGTCTCGTAAGCTCCTTCGGGAGTATCTAATATGGGAACGGCCTGGATAAGGATTAGAGGGAGTCTTCACAATATGCTGTTGATGAACTCTAATTCCTTATCTGTAAGTACCGGGTATTTATTGCTAACTGTTTACTTGCAGGTACCTCACTTCCATGATAGTAGATTCCAACATGCTCATACATACATCTTGAAGCAAATGATAGCTCCTCCAATGATCTTAACACCACAAAGTTCAAAGAAAGATTCTACGTCAATAAAGAAGAATCTACAAAGTATAAAGACTAAAAGATCTCAGAGTATGAAAAGGAACTTCATGTACGTGAAAGTCAAAGTCCAAAGATGTATGAGTATGTTGGAATGGCGGACAAACACCACAGACGCAGGAGTGACGAATGGCAGACTACTTCATAACACAATCATTACATCATCACCAAAGAACAAAGACATAGATCAAAGTGCATTCATTTCATTTCTAATTTTGATGACGTCTAGAGCTTTACATGTCACAAGTCAACGACAAAGATGAAGACGTCAAGCAACCGTGATGACCGACCCTTAGGGGGAGATTGTTGGGATCATACTTTTATATTTAGTTAAGTCTCGGTCATTACCTTTTGTAATAGGTTGCTCAGTTATTTATTTTACTATGTTTATGTTACAAGACTTAAGTATGTAAGTCCAATGGGCTTGAAAGCCCACGTCCAAAAGGAAGGAGGGAGGAAGGGAGTGTTGCCCTACTCCTCCCCCTATAAATACCAAGCTCATGTACACTTTATTATTGTTGGTTATTTGAATACATTAAGGAAACTCTTGCAATTTATCTTCTCTCATTTCTCATAATCAACCATCTCTCATTCTCATCTCATTTCTTTCATTATCATACTTGTGTTTACATAAATGGTGACCTAACAAAATATCTTCTGAAAACTCTTTGACATTGGTGCTTAATGAAAAAGAAAAGATTTTAGAAGAAATTTGTGATGATGCCAATATCAAGTTTGATTTTGACGAACTTGATACAAAAAATCTTGAATTGGAACATATGCTGTGGCATCATTACAAAAAGAAAATGAGCATTTGAAACAGACTTACAAAAACTTGTTTGTTAGGAATACAAATATTCCTATAAAAGTCTGGGTCACCTGATTATTGTAATAGCATTAAGTTAGCTCGTAGTTAGTTTATATATTAGTTAGTTAGTAGTAGTTTAAGTAACACCGTGGAAGAAGGACGGGTCTTTACCCACTGTATGCCTGATCCACAGCCCGGGTGTGGGCATTTGTAGGAAACTATATATACCCCTCTCCACATGTGGAGAGGGTTGGTGCTTTTCATTCAATCTAACATTTTCTATTTTCTCTCAACTCTCTCTCTCTCTAGAAATCACCCAACTCTCTTCCTCTCTCTAAACTCTCATCTACTATTCTTTCTTTCTTTCTTTAATTCCATCTAAACACAAGAACCATATAAGATATAATTATTTGATAACTTACAATTGGTATCAAGAGCCATGGTTTCACCTTGGGATTGTTTATTTTCAGATTTTTAGTTTGGTTCTTTTTTTTCGAATGGTTGTTGTTCTTACATATTGGGTTTGATCTTGTTCTTGACTTATTTTGTGACATTGCTTGGTTCTTGGCTTGATTATTTCAAGTGGCTATTGTATGTTTGGGTCAAATTCGTGGGCTCTCTAGGATACATTCTACATTGCGTTTAATTTTTTTTCTTCCTGAGTCTAGCTAGGACATAGTACTGTTTTTTGGCTTCATTCACAAATCGGGTTGAAGACAAAAATTTTGAGATAGTGACAGCTATGGTTTTATATTGTTTGCGTTTAGTATTTTGCGGTTAAATTTTTTTTTCAATTTCTCTTTGCGTTTGTCTCTGTCCATGTTGCGTTTATGTCTTCATCCATATTGCGGTTACCTCTATCTCCAATCATGCGTTTAACTTTTGGACTTGCGATTAGTTCATGTTTCATTAGTTGCGCTTAATTATTGGGAGTGGTCTCTTGATTGCGATTAGTCAGTACTGAGTAACTAGTTATTTGTAAACATGAACTTTACAATACCCAATCATGTTACAACCTTGACAACAATAACAACGAACAAGTATTAGCTCACAATCATTCCATCATCTCAGTCCATTATTTACTATAACAAACCAATGATCTCAGCTTTCTCATGAGTAGTACTAAGAACTCAAACACAAGAGATTTTGCATCATCGATCTTGTTAGAAGCATAAACTTCTCTCAATATTCGAAAAAATCAAAGACGACTAGTTCTATCGATCTCATTCTTTTTTCATTCGACTGAATCTAACAAGACTCGAAAACACAAGATAAATAAAATCAAAGGATCTCAGTTTCATTCACCTAGGGCACCAATCTTTATAGATCTTTTGTAGGTGAACAAGAAAACATCATAGATCTATCTTTTGAAGATGAAGCTTCATTATATATCCAAACTCAATTAAAGATAGACCTATAACAATAGTGTTATAGTTGTTTCCTGGTTCGTTGACAAACAATCCAACAAACAAAAACACAATACAAAAAGATACCTACCTTGGAGTTTGAAGCCAGGTAGAATGAAACCACAAAGTGTATTGTGTTTGTGTTCAAATCGATTCATCAAAGGGACGATTTTTTTTTAATTTGGATTGAGCTATTTTCGGCTTATAACAAGATTTGAAAACAAAACAAAAACAACAAGTAACTTTTCACAACACCTACCTGAGAACATCCTAAATCTAGTAGACGCATACTCTTTGGTTCGTCACTTATTGAGTTTCTAGTGTGCTTGCATACCGTTATCAAACAAGGTGGAAAGTGAAAGCATACTTTGATAAGAAAAAAGGAAAAGACCACACAGGGTGAGAGGATAATTTTTCTTTTTTGAGGCTGCGTAATTTGTGGTGAGTGGAGTTAGGGTTTGGTAAAAGTGGGATTAGTGTGTCTTATATAATCCTTAATTTAGGGTGTTAATTTGTTTTGGTTGGGCTGCCACAAAATTGGGCCGTGTAATAATATTTGGATTACACCTGGGCTGAGATTATCTAAAGATTAATTGGGCCGCATCAATTTGATCACAAGCTGAGCCGTAATATTTTGCTAGTGTATTTGGACTGGTGATTTGTTTCGCAAGGACGTATTTTCTTTTGTTGTGGTAATTGAATATTTGAAGTTGTTGTTTGGTAAGGTATTTTCGGGTCTAACTTTGGTAACGTTTTTCA
Organism: Artemisia argyi; assembly: GCA_030686995.1. Lineage (NCBI taxonomy): Eukaryota > Viridiplantae > Streptophyta > Magnoliopsida > Asterales > Asteraceae > Artemisia > Artemisia argyi. The sequence goes on along the minus strand of CM060685.1, from coordinate 17,451,101 downwards.
TCGAGCTTCAAGCATCCGAGATTGTGTACTTCTTTGGGTTGAGAGTTTCCGGGTTCGGTGGTTTCAACTATTGTTCCTGTTATCAAGCAATCATTATTTCACGGTTTTTTCTTGATTTTGTAAAATCCCGCGAAAGAACCTATTTCTCGGTTTAAGTCATAGAATTGTAAAATCCCGTGCACGGTTACATCATGTCTACTATTTCAGACTCTGTCAGATCTGAGAGTGTACTTCACCAGCCACGTAAATTGCTCGATGATGCAAAAGATTGTTGCATAGAATGTTTTCAACAACTTCATTCACACCTCTCGACACTTTTAGAGGGAACTGGATTCAAGATGGGATTTGAACGTGCATTTGCAACTCTCTTCGGTCAAGATGTTCAGACTTTCACGGACACAATGATTCTTAATTTAGATCAATTACGACAACAACTTGACCAAGCAGAACCTTCCAATATTGGATCCTTGGCTGCCCTCTGTGTGATCAACAAACAACTGCTTAAGTTCATCGATTCGAAATTCACTCTAGAATATGACCATTATAGTGAGATGACGAAAAAGTGCTTTGCTAATCACACGGGAATTGATGTTGACACGTTCAGAGACACACTTGTCCAGCTTATGGATAAAGTGAAAAGATTCATTAACGAAAAGGCACAGCATATACCTGCATATGATGACAAGGTGAATGTATGTAGAGTACAATCATGTGATGGTGTTGGTGACTCGGGTATAGCATCGGATGTTGGGTCAGGTGTCACGATATGCAAAGAATCAGAGACTGATAAGCTTGACACACCCTGCGACTCAGTGACTAGAGACACTCCAGACATGGGCACTGAATTAAAACCAGTAAAAGAGCAAGTGTCATGTGCTGAGGTACCCCTAACTGAACATCATAATGTGCTTTCTGATGAACGACTGCATACTGATCAAGTTATGCCCAGTTATGAAACATATTTGTTGAAAAAGACTGATAGCAATACCATTTCTGATTTAACAAATATGAATCATAAAGGGGGAGAAAGTGATCAGGATGCTGAACGTGATGATGTGTCAAGTTCTTTGTTTATGGCTGAGTCTTTTAAATCACATGATATGGTTGATAAAGAAGTTTTTAATGAACTTTCAAACAAATTTGCACAACTTGAAAAACATTGTGTTAATCCTTTGTTTGTTGCTCAAGATGTGGTTGATAAAGAAGTTTTTAATGAACTTTCAAACAAATTTGCACACCTTGAAAAACATTGTATTTCACTTGAAATTGCAATGCAACAAAAGGAAGAAAGTTTTCAAAATAATCAACCGTGTAAAAATCCGAAACTTCCTGATTTCCGCGAATTCTTTATGATAAATGATTTGAAAGCTCAGCTGGAAGCCAAAAACTTGACAATCAACAACCTGAAAAAACGTATTTCTGAGATGTGTGATGTGTGTAATGAAGTTGAGGATAATCATGTCAGTAAGACTTTTGCTACAAGAAATTTTGAATTGGAACAAGATGTGGCTGAGTTACTTAAGGAAAATGAGACTTTGAAAATTCATTGTAAAGACTTGTGTGATTCAATCAAAGAAACGAAAACTAAGACTATAGAACAGATAACCACTTTGATTGCCAAAAATGATGAATTCAAAGCTCAAATTCTGGAAAAGGGGTTCACAATTACAGCATTAAAGAACAAGCTAAGAAAAGCAACAGGGAATAGTGTGAACACTAAGTTTGCAAAACCATCAATCTTGGGGAAACCAGTTGTACAATCCGATAGAAACCAATCAGTGGGTAGACAACCGAGTGCTTTTAGATCTGAACAACCAAAATTTTCAAAAACTCGGTTTGCCTCCCAAGTTGATGCGGAAAAAGTTTTGACAAAACCAGTCACTACACATTATTGGCCTAAGATTATTGCCTCTAGTTCTGCTAAGCCTCAACAAGTAGTTGCTCCTACACCCAGCTCCTCTAGGATTAGTTCTAAAACAGTGTCGAAACCTAGCATTAAGTTCAAAGCACTTATGATATAAATGACTTGCACAAGAACTATGATCTAGAAAAGGCTAGGAAAAGGGCACTACTTCATAAGGATGGAATCTTAGGTTCACAACCTTGTATGATCCCTCCTAGGATATTGAGGAACAATGCTAAGGTTCAACCTGTTAAGTCCAGGATTTACAGTAAGTCATCCACAATGCATAAGAAGCAAAACATACCTATAACTTCTCCTAGGTGGATTCAAACTGCTAAATCTTTGGAGACTAGGAATATCGATAAGCCTTCCACTGTGCATAAGAAGCTTTACAATCCTAGACCTTGCCATAAGTGGATTCCAACTGGTAGAATTTTTAAGGACGCTGGACCTAAGTGGATACCTACCGGAAAGATACTTACCAATGGCAATACCTTGTTTGACCGTAAAACCCCCAAGGGTTTGGATACTTTTGTCACTAACCCATATATATGCAATCAAGTTTGTAATGTTAGTGCAGGTAGTCCTTACTCAGTTGCAGCTACATCAATCATTCACCACACGAGAAGACTCAAAGTCTGGAGGCCTAAAGCAAGCATATCTCCTTCTTCAGGAGGTCTGAAAGGTCAATGTTGATGTATACATGCCTATGACATCTGAATACTTCAGTTCAGGCATCGTTCTTCAACGACTATGACGTTTGATCACATCAGATCAAGCCTCGTTCTTCAAAGACTATGACGTCTGTTCACATCAGTTCAGGCCTCGCTCTTCATCATTATGACGTCTAAATACTTCAGTTCAGGCCTCGTTCTTCATCGACTATGACGTTTGAACAAATCAGTTCAAGCCTCGGTTCTCAATTTCACCACTATGGTGTCTGCTGTCAACAATTCAGGCCCCGTTCATCAAAGAAAAGAAAGGTGTACGATTCAGTGCGCCTTATCTTCGGAAGAAGAGAAATCTTCTTAGTCTTGACCATTCTCAACAACGTGCTCCATGCTTTCTCCATGCTTATTCAGTCATCAAGTGGATTTACTCATCTTGGCTCGTATTCGTATTCACTTGCTCTTTCAAAAATGGCAAACTTCGTATGCAATTTTTGAGGGGGAGAAGAGTGCATAAAATACATGATGGAGTGTATTCTTATTCACATGCTCAATCAAAAATGGCAACCTCGTATGCAATTTTTGAGGGGGAGAAGTGTGAATAAAATACATGACTAATTGTATTATTATTCACTTGCTCAATCAAAAATGGCAAACCTCGCTTGCAATTTTTGAGGGGGAGAAGTGTGAATATACCACATGTTGATTGATGCTTGAAGAATGGTCATACGACTCTCCTCCAACACCTAATGTTCTACTTACGAAGGATGACTGGGATTTATGTTTGATGATTACTTCCAAGCTTCAACGAATGATGATTGATCAAGATGCACCATCTAGAAGTATTATGAATGATGATTGATCACTACTCAAGTAATCCAATCTCCAGTTATTCCTCAAGGTGTTGATGATGACTATCATGATTGTGAAGATTCACACATGAATAATGATCCGTCGTTTTGTTATACAATCAAGGATTGTTGTTCCTACCAATGTGCACTCTGTATATCAACCCGAAGGACATTATGGAAAATGTCGGCTAAAATGACAAAACGGCTAAGAATTTGGACATGGAATGTCAAGTAATCACGGAGTTTATTTGGTATCCCTTGTTTGAGATTGAAGTTGACTTTCACAAAGGAGTGATCTTATTTTATCTTGAAGTCGGGGTTGGTTGGTTGAAGACTCTTCGAGATCCTTGCTTGAGCTTTTACCTTTACAATGACGAAGACTTGGATATCTAGTTATTTTGGTAATTATTCTTTTTTTATTATTACAAAATAACTATCACTTCAAGGAGTGTCACAACTTACACGAAGTTGTCGGTAGTCAAGAGGTAATGTACGTCTTATACTTGATGGTTGGTTGGTTGAAGAGTATAGAGTACTTAGGGATTCGATGTTGTACGAACTCTCTACACCGCTCTTAGTCACACATTAGTGCAAGCTTAAGTCACAAGAATGGGGAATTCTTCTTCAGTTTCAAGTTTGGTTTATTGGATTTTCTTCATCAGTGGTTACTTCAAACAGTCTACAAAAGGGTTGATAAAGATAGTTAGAGAGAGTTTTTGTAGCAGTTGATTCTCACCAGAGTAGATGTGTTTATAATGTGTTGCTGATTCTGAGGTATCAAAACCAGCAAGGGGGAAGGAGACATACATCTTAATGCATAATGAGTATACGTGATGAACTTAATACTTCTTCCTAATTGAAGTTATCCCGGGAAGACAAATGTCATAACCGCAGAGAATATCAGTGTATTAACTTGTGGCATTTGGTGTATTATTCCAACTACGTGGGGGAAGTGGTCTTCTGATACTTGTGGTATGTATTACTTCAGCTTTCAGTGGGAAGAAATATGAGAAGAACAACTAGAGAGTGAGATGATATTGCTTATCGACATCTTCATATGAGCTGATATGATTTTTGGTAAAGTGCTTCTGGTTAATGGTTCATGTACACTATGTTATGCTGATTCCGATGAGATCGCAACCATCAGGGGAGAGATTTGTGTACATCAAGGACGCGCAACAGGTTCACGTGATCGGGCTTAATCATATATTCCGGAGGTGATATCCGCAGAGATGATCAGTGCTTCAACCTGTTACTTTGGTGTCATCGTCTCTTCTTGTGTTGGATACATGCGTACAATATGGATTGAGGTGGCATGTGTAAGATAGCTGGAAAGCATTTAGTGAAATGAAGATGTTGATATCTGATTCCCCCTAATTGACAACTGCTCCAAACCTCAAAGTAATGTATACATTGGGGATGTACAGCAGGGTCATGTGATCGGGCTTCATCATACATTCAGGGATTGTTAACCGTAGAGATGATCCATGGTTTACCCTGTTACTTCGGTGTTATCGTTCTCTTCGGGTTCTCGAGCTTCATGCAATGAGACTTTTTGCATCACTTCAACTACTTGGGGGAAGTGTCTCATGAAGATGATTGTCGGTTTGGGGGGAAGCTACCAAAGCTTCACATTGAGGAGGCCAAAACTCAGCAATTTGGTGGTGCCTAGCGATTGACTCAGTAGTAAGATTCTTGTGATTTGTTATCAATCTGTGTTTGGTGAATTGTTGTGACTTAAGTCGTTTCGATTAATCTGATTGTAATTTGACGTTGTGAGTTAATCGTTACAACTTGACTTATTACGATCGGATCTATTGTAACTTGACTTGTCGCGACTTGACACTTAATGCTAGTTGTAACTTATCCAAGATCTCACTCTAAGTCTAACTCACATATTACATCTTTCGGTTTCTTTTGTTGATTTTAGTAAAATCCCGGGAGAGAACCGATCTCTCGGTTTAAGTCACAAAATTGTAAAATTCCGTTTAAGATCTCATCATGGCATCTACGGCTTCAGACGATTACTCAAGAGCCTCGAAAGCTTTGGTAGTGGATGTTTCAGAGATGTTGGCTACACACTTCTACAATGAGCTGACTGATCAAATGGCTTCTGTACACATCAGTACAGGACCCGCGTCTAAATTTTTGTCTTCTGAACCATTCAGTTCAGGCTTTGTATAGTATCCCACTCCTACATGTACCTTATGTACCTCCTACCGATAAGGATTTGGAGATCTTGGCTGATCCAATGGTTGATGAATATGTCAAGCTGCCAATTGGTGATACACCGGTACCACCAGCCATCGCAGCTCATGTACCAAACGATCCAAAATGGTTCATCTTGTCCTGTTTCAATAGGTCAAGACGCTCCAACAGCAAGTCATTCGTCAACATCATCATACTTTCAATCTCTACCAGTACATCAAGGCACTGCAGTCGACGATTCTTTTGAAGTTAATTCATTTCCTCCTGCCAATGATGTTCCGTTCGACAACACACTTGCTCCTGAATTTTCCTCTAAGGCATATTCTTCAGGAGATCTTGATAGGGCTACATCAGTTCCTAACCCTCAACCACATGAACAATAATGCAAAATGGAGCAAAGATAATCCTTGTTGGTACGATATACTGTCAATGCTTCTTCTGACAAATGGATTCTCCAAAGGTTTGGTAGAACAAGTGGAAAAGAGGGTTGTGGAATTTTTCTTCAAGAAGGACAGAAGGACAGCTGGCAGATTTCCTCACAAAGGCACTTCCAGGAAGAACGGTTTCTATTTATTCTCCTGCAACTTGGTATGAAGTGTCTCTCGCCAGAATCAGTCAAAAGTCTTCATGAAAAGAATGAGGAGTAATGGATTTGCTTCAAATATCCTTGTATATATTATAAAAACAAAAAGAAAATAGAGAAATATAAAACCTATAAAAACCATAAAAATCTGAAAAAACTACAAAAAATCCAAAAATATTCTTCTTACGACATGTCTCTTGTGTAATCAATATTATGTACGTTTCTAGAAAAGTCATTCAATAATGACACGGAATCATACATATGCTTGAGCAAGAGTTTTTCGGTTTCAAATAAAGTTTTTTTTCTAAAACATGTCGTTTCTCAAAACATTCTTCAAAACTATGGCTTACAGTCATTTCAGGCTGTAACCCGAACTTAAAGTATGGCTTGTAGTCATTTCAGGCTACAACCCGGACTTAAAAATTATGGTTTGCTATTACTTCAGATAGCAACCCGTTTTTCAAAATAGGGAAAACACGTCGCCAAAAAGACGATTGTTCCTTTTACTGGGTGAAGTTCACCTGGGCATGGATTACTTTATATCCATGTTTCCTCGATCTAATGTACGTTTCAGTGCATTATTTCTTGATAAAGAAGAGAAGTCTTCTTTTTATCGGCAAATACTTTCCCTTCTATGATTTTTCCGGAAAGTATTTGTGCAAAACTTGGTGGTACCATGAGATTTTGATTGAAAATCAAATTGAACTCAAAAGTTTGATAAAATTTTCACTCAATCAATGACCTTAATATTTTATGAAAATATTTTAGTTTTAACATCCGTCATTGATTGAGGGGGAGAGTGATTTCTCAAAATTTTATGTATCATCAAAACTCCCCACACTTCGTACATAAAACCTTGCAACAAAATGATTTGTGATGTGTTATGTGTCAGAATGAGTACACTTTCAAAGAGTTTTCGTTAAAACATCAAATCTTTTGTAAACTCTTCAAATCTGACACATAACAACCTCCCTCACAGATTGAGGGGGAGCAAGAAAAAGGTTCCTTTTATCAAACAATATTAAAAAATTAACCGCATTTCTCTCCCAAACGTTTTCTAACTTATTTAAATCAATTGAGATAAAAAATCTCGAAAGATTTGAAATTTTTTATCGGGGGAGAGAATGTGATTTAAATATGAAATCTGATAATCAAAAGTGATCTTTTGTACTCAATAATAGGCTCCCACATATGTGCTAAACTCTTTCGTATATCGATGCATATATTGAGGGGGAGCAAAGGCGTTTGCGGAAGTTATACCAGAGACCGACCATTTATCTTTATGCATGGAGTTATAAGGATGGTTAAGGTTAGGTATGAGCTCCCATGATCCACCAGAACCGGAAGGATCTTCCCAGGGACAATCCATAGATAGATTAGAAGTCCTGAGGAATGATTGAAAAAAGGAGAAAAGTGAGAAAGGGAAGAGTGCGGACTGAGATAGAGCTAGGACTGGAACAAACCCAACAAGGTTCTAGTGGTGAAGTCCCGGTAAGAACTGAAGGGGTTGAAGAATGAAAAAGAAATATAATGAGAAAGGGTGAAAAGAAATAGCCCTCCAATTATTCAACCTTAGGGCAGAAACCGGGTTCAATACATATGGTACTGGCGGTTACTAAGGTAACACCGGTATTGAAGACAAGACGTCATGGACCCAGTGACGCACTGCACCAAAAACTTCCCAACCACTCAAGTTCTCTTAAAAGAGCTTGTTTCATTCTCACGGGGAACCCTGTGTAATGTATCGACCGCTCTTTGCGAGCTATGTCGATGCCTAAAACAGGAGACGCCTCCCCAGTCTCTAGGAGCGGATCAAAACGCACTATTGAGTCTAGAGCCATGAGATCATCCATAAATCTCGATAGGACACATTCCAAATATGCTTATTGTTTCACACAATGTGGAAAATAAGATAAAATATTTAGAGTCCTACGCATTATCCTTGTGGTATTGCCAGAACATCCGAGTGATATGTAAATATTCACAATGAGGATGGAAATCCTTCTAGAGCGAACATCACTCAAGCTCTTGGTAGGTGACATGTGAGATGCACCTTGGATCAATGATCAAGTGACAACTGGAAAGCAACAATGGTGTGATTCATAATTGAATCAAACTTGTTCCAGGAAATGGATTGACGGATACTTTTGCTGAAACCTTTCAATGTGCTCACAACCTAACTTTCGAGCACATTGATTGTGTAAAATCTTTCAAACAAAAGTATTTTTGATGGAAATGTGATTCAAAGTATAAAACTCTCGTCATGTCTCAAAAATGTTTATCATATGATACGCGAGTGATTTCTATAAATCAATTTCTCATCAATCCGTGAATATCTATTCACCGATTCACTCTATCGTGCTGTCTGCTTTGAGACGTTCCGGTATGAGAACATGCTAAGTATGAAGATTCCGAAGTGGATTCTTTGGAAAATTCATTACTACAAGCTGGAAATTCCTGTCAAGGAGAGTCTTCTTTAAAAGAGACTCTACCTGATCACAGGTCGGTTTTCACAAAACCGGAGGGTAGTCTGTCCTCGCAGAACGAATGACAAAGCCATATTCGTTCTCTATCTTTATTGCTAACTGTTTTATTTCAGGGACACATATAAAGATGGCGTTGATGGCTCCAGTTTCCAGCTAAATCGGGTCAATCCATACCTCATGCTCACACATCCTCCACACTATCAATGAAGATGAGAGACTTGCTACAACAAATGTTGAGAGACTACCAACAACGTTTCCGCAACTCTGATGAAAAAGTCTCCTGATCCATAACTCTAATGCAACGTCTCCAGATACAGAAGGGTGTAAGCATGATGGTCCTTAGTCACTACATCACATGAAGGCAATACAACTATGGATGAGCTTGGAGATTTACTTTGGCTGATGATCTCAAAGGAAGCTCATAGATCATATATCACAAAGGAACTCTAATCACAAGTTCGCTTGCTTGAAGTACAAAGTGTGAAGTAAAGTGAAGAATCAGATCCTACGAGCTACAGAGACGAAAGAATGCTTAAAGACCAAAGAGCTTAATTTCAAAGGTGACCTCGCTTAGGGGGAGATTGTTAGGAATACAAATATTCCTATAAAAGTCTCGGTCACCTGATTATTGTAATAGCATTAAGTTAGCTCGTAGTTAGTTTATATATTAGTTAGTTAGTAGTAGTTTAAGTAACACCGTGGAAGAAGGACGGGTCTTTACCCACTGTATGCCTGATCCACAGTCCGGGTGTGGGCGTTTGTAGGAAACTATATATACCCCTCTCCACATGTGGAGAGGGTTGGTGCTTTTCATTCAATCTAACATTTTCTATTTTCTCTCAACTCTCTCTCTCTCTAGAAATAACCTAACTCTCTTCCTCTCTCTAAACTCTCATCTACTATTCTTTCTTTCTTTCTTTAATTCCATCTAAAAAAAAGAACCATATAAGATATAATTATTTGATAACTTACATTGTTTAATTCAATCAAGCGATCAAGAGTTCAAAATCACACTTCAAGCAAATCTGACTCTCAGATCACACAAAATCATCTTTAAGAAAAAGAAAAATATGTGCTTCAAAAGAAAATTGTTGAATTGGAAAAGACGATTGCACAACAAACCAAGGATTTTGATGATGCAAAAAATGATTTTTCAATCGAAACAGACAAATATGAAAAATATTTTGCGCATCTTGAAAATCAAAATGCTTCTTTGCAAGAAAAACTGGCATCATCAGATCATCTTTATCTTAAAAAAGAATACAATGATTTGAGAACGTCATACAATGCCTTAAAAGCAAAGTTTGATGTTCTTAGCCGGTCAAAAGGAAAATCTCAAGTTTCAAACGAGTCTAAACCACAAATAAGTGTTTCAGAAACGGTTTACACGAGTGAATACTCAAAACCATTTTCAAAATGGGTTTCTCAGTTTACCATATATTCTTTGCAAAAAGGAAAGAAGTTTTCAAAGAGACCAAATTTTTCTGAAACATTTACTCCTCAGAAGATTTCAAATGCAAGTGCTCATAAAGAAAAAAATCAATGTTTTCAAACTCCATACTCTCGCTTTACTCCGGTAAAGGCAGTGTGAAAACCAAAGCAAAGCCGTTCAAAACATTTGAAATATTCATACTCTGAAATGCTTCCGCTACAACAAAAGAATGGCTATTCTTTGAAAAATCCCAATTCTGGAAGGTTTCCATTCATCTCAAAAATGAATTTTCGAAATGAAACGCCGAGTTTCAACAATGGATGGAAAACTTCTTCTTCAAGTTTTAAAACTCCAAGAGAGACACCGAGTTTATCAAACAACTTTCAAAAGCAAAAGAGTTTTAAATCACCGTTGATTCCACGAGCTTTATTTCAAAATGAAACACCGTTTTTTAGTCCTCGTTGGAATTCAACTTCTTTGTCTTGGATTGACACAACTTTCAAATGGATTTCAAAATATGGTAAACCCGTTGGCGCCGTGCTTAAATGGGTTCCAAAAGTTGTTGTCTAATCCAAAAACATGATGACTTCTTAGTACTTTAGCTCGGATTTGAGGTTATTTGATTAAATATTGCCCTAAATCGTTCCTTTCGTCATTTTAGGTACTTTTGGAGAGAAATCTGGAAAAGGAAGCATTTTGGACGTTTTTGGAGCATAAAAGTGAAGAAAATGGCAAAGTCTCAATTTTCCTTGCTGGGAACAGTACCTAACGGCGTCAAGAGTCTCCAAGTGAGGGCATCAAGAGTTACAAAAGAGGTGGAAGTGGAAGATACACGTGAAGGTCCAGAGTGTTTTCAAGCATAGGAGATGACGGCGTCACCTAGGCCGTCAAGGTCCATTTGTTAGTGACGGCCCAGAAGAAATTCCTACATGACGGCGTCAAAATCAGATATAGGCAATATGATTTTTATTAAGACGGCGAGTTGACGGCATCACAAATTCCTTCTTGACGCCGTCACCCTGTAGAATCTACATATAGTTTTCCAAATTTCATTCATTAGTGTGCAACTTTGAGGGAAAAATGATACGTGGGAATCACACCAGACTTTACCTCTCAAGGGATCCTGAGAAGCTTACAACCCCCACCAGGCAGTGTACCTGATCGTTGTAGTATAGTATAGTGACAAGTACCGGGGGATTGATCGTTCAGCTAGGAATAGTGTCGCTAGGATTAGAAACCCTAAATACTAGTTCTAAAGATGAGGGGTGATTATTTTTGTATTTTTATATTTTTTAGAAAGCAAGTAAATATCTCGGGTTTTGAAGGATTTGGGCGGAATTAGTTGCTAGTCAACTAACCCAATACTACAATGCAATCAAAATAAAATACTAAAACTGAAAATAAACTAAATTATACTAAGGTTGTGAGCAATAAATGGAGAAAATGTGTTTACTTAGATTTCACTACTCCCTAGACATCTTTTACACGTTAATTACTTGTTATAATTGCATGGATGATGGATCGTATTCCTTAATACCATTCATGGGGTGGCACACTTAACTCCCCAATTCTATGAGCTCTTATCTCCTCCTACACCATGCCCAGCACAACTATAGGGATTGTAAACAGTGGCTCATGCATTAAATACAACCAATAAAGACCTAGTGCGCGTCGGTTCATGTTTCTTAAGACGTTCAAGCATGTTACCAATTGGAGATCTGCCAGTTTTCTTAAGCCTAACATATAAATCATTCATCCAAGACAAGAATAAACAAGTAATCAACACATAATTAACATCTAGGTTTCATTAGATCCAAGCAAACACAAGATAGATCTAGCCTAGCATGATGAAATTAAGACAAGAACAAGAAATAGACAACCAACACATAGACATATTGATTGAATTAAAAGAACACTTATCTTAATTACACATGAAAGGTATCAAGGGGTTGGAACCCTTGAAAAACCTGTAAAATTCGCACCAAAATCGTACTTAGGGTTTCTCCAAAACTTCTCTCTTTAATGTGTAAAAATTAGAAAACTATATATAGGAAAAGGGGTCTGACGGCGTCAAGACCATCCTTGTGACGCCGTCACCTCGCCGCCAAAACTATTCTCGGACTGCCTTGATCTACATTTGACGCCGTCAAGTGATAATCATTTCCAGGCCGTCATGACTTTAACTCTTGACGCCCTACTTCGTGACGCCTTCAAATCTGTACTGGATCGTCATTGAATTTTGCTCTTGACGCCGTCAGGGAGTTACTCTTGACGCCGTCACCTACTGTTCCCAGCATGGAAAATTAAGACTTTGGCGTTTTCTTCACTTTTATGCTCCAAAAACGTCCGAATTGCTTCCTTTTCCAGATTTCACTCCCAAAGTACCTAAAATCACAAAAGGAACAATTTAGGGCAATATTTGATCAAATAAATTCGAATTCGGGCTTAAATGAACCCCTAAAAACGGATCATTTTTCGCCTCATCATATACCCTTACACTTGAGATTTGCTTGTCCTCAAGCAAATGCGCTTTTATTCTACTCAAAAGACAAGTTAGGGGTCATTTAACACTAATATAAAAGTAATTACAACAAATAATCGTTCCACTAAAGACCAATAGACAAGCACGGAGGTCATACACAAGCACCTCACAAATAGTGTTTAGATACTCACATCTCTCGGGTGTAATAAAGTGTAAATTACAATATGGAAACGGAAGATATCTCTCACTACCTGTCATAGCAAAATAGATTACCATAGGCTTGGGAAAGGATCAAACCTCCACCACATGGCGTAAGCACCTAGGATAAACTATCAAAGAGGTCTTTTAAAGGGTTGTAACGTTAGGTGTAGGGATATGAAATACACGATTTTGTTGGATAAAGGAAGTTTTACTGGTGGCGAGTTAACAATCTTGGTTAATTACATGTACAATATGGCGTTGCTAAGCCAAGACTAGACTCGACTTAAGCTAATAAATGAAAAATAACAAAAACATAAAATGAACATAGAATGAAAAGGGATGGTAGTCCGTATGTTTTTTTTTCTCTTTTTCTTTTTTTTTTTCTTTTTTTTCTATTTTTTTCTTTTTCTTTTCTTGATTTTTCGATTTTATTATTTTTATTTTTAGACATACACTCTTACCCTACCATCCAAAATAGTACATCATAGGGAATGAACATTCCCCTTACACTTGAATCTTTACATACTTACATTAAACTATTCTAATGACTCGAATTGAGAAAATCAAAACACTTGGAGCACTTTTAAGATTAACGCACATATGGGGGTAATATATGATGTTCTTCCCCATTACTCCATAAAATAAGTACTTACCCATGAGTCCCAATCGTCCCAAAACAATATGTACAAGGATATGACTCGACTTAGCAACCATGTAATCAATTAGATAGTTAACTTAGGGTTTAACAAATAACAATAATGCACTAAAAATGAGCGCATACACGGAAGGCTAAGGCGATTTGGGTGTACATTTAAGTGGGGTGTAACAAATTCTTCCTTTAAGTAAAATGCTTAAAGTTAGAAACGAAAAGATAGGCTCGGAGGGGTGTACTAGGGGTATCGTGTACTAAAAATGAGTACAACGCTAAGGGTGTGGGAAAAATTAGTTGACTTAACTAGCCAAGTAATATGACTTAAATGGTCAAGTAATTATAATACGGGTTTAACACAAGGGTGATCCTAATGCCTCTTATCATGTAGTAAATCCTACTACACGAATGTAGTCTCACTAGCGGTCTCGGGATGCATCACTAACGCAAGTTCTAGAATCTAAATGCTACCGGTACACTCATAAGCACTAATAGTAAATGCTTTTCCTATCAAATCTAAAGGCGAACCTCACATATTTGGGTGGAAAATTTTTCTGAATATACGGTTATGTGCTAGTCATACAATCTCCTATCCATGAGACGCTTGCTATGGCTAAAGTTTAACTCCTAAATGTTGTAAAAAAATTTAAATTTGGCGCTAAAATTACACTAACAAGTATTTCTCATAGTTTTATTACACATCTACCATTAAACAAAACAAACTGAAGCGAAAGTGCATATGTAAGGTATCATCTTTCTACCCTCCCCTTACACTTAAGATGAACATTGTCCCCAATGTTCAAGTAAAGAATGTAAAAGTGAAAAAGTAAAGAGAATGAAATCAAATACTCCCCTGATTCGCTCAGTATGGATAATTAGGTGGCCAGGTTAAATCTTCCTCCAAGAAAATGAACAATCAAAGCTTCCCTTCCAGAGTATAAATCATCTTCTTGTCATACATAACCTGTAAAACCTGATAAAATAGACAAGACAACCTCGCGTAAAATCGGCGGCATCCTATATAAGTTACTAAATCCTAGAAAACAAGATAAGATATAATGCTTGTGGAATGAAGTTTGCAGATTTCCTGGAGATTATAAAACTTAATAATTCACAAAAACCATAAGACTCCGTTAGAAAAACAAAACTGGTAAAATTTCCAGATTTTTACACTTGACGCCGTCAAGAGCAAACTCATGACGCCGTCAGGATTGACCTGCAGAAATTCTTATGTTAAGTTTCCGGAAAATTTCTGGAAAAACTTGGTCCTACTTCCTGGAAAATCCTGCAAAACTTCATTATGACTCAATACAAGCATTTGACTCTAACCAAAACGAATATACATGTTCATTTAATATTGTGGAGAATCATGATCGGTTTGTTTCTTGAAAACATATTTGGGGTTTCCCCTTACACTTATCTTTAGCAAAAATACTTTTAGGTGGAGTTAAGACTAGGCCAAAACAACAAAGTAAAGTATTTCCACTTTTTAATTTAGAAACATGATCTACCAACAATAAAAATTAAGCATGCATACGGAAGCAAATAACAAACAAACAAAAAACAAATCACACAAAACATGGGTTGCCTCCCAAGAAGCGCTTTTCTTTATTTACGAGTCTTGTAGCTAGACTCAAGGTCATGGGTTACTACGTGACACGGGTGAGTTCCTCATTGAGGACATCCTTGGGATCAAACTTAGGCTTCAACTTCCTATCGGTTTCCTTAGTATGGTATGACCTTTCAAACTTTTCTCCATCCGGATCATACAAAGTCATTCTCATATGCCATGATCCGTCACCTTCTTTAGGTGGCTTGTCCCACCTCCATTCACACTTGTCTCCCTATCTTTTCCACTTGTTTATCTCTATATTAATAGGCATTACGCTCAAGAACTCAATCATCTTCCTAAAGACTAAGGGGTCCTCAAAGGGATCTAGCTCTTCATCTCTAGCTATTAGTTGTTCTACCGAATGTGTCTTTTCAACGAAATGTTTTTCTAGATAAAATGGGCATTGAGGTCCTATAAAGTTCCTTTCTATCCAAGGTCCATATCTAGACGATCTCCTATTCATCTCTACCTAATGTGGTGTCGGTTCATTATCACAATCATAACTATGCTTCTTTACATCGTACACCGACCAAGTGTCGCCTTCACCTACCGCTATCTTAGACTCCTTACAATCAATCATGGCACTAGAGGTTGCTAAAAATCCTCTCCCTACCAATAATGGGCATGTAGTGTCACTAACCATGTCTAGGACGTGAAAATCCGCTAATATAGTTAACTTTCCTACGTGAACAACTACATCCTTAATCATTCCAACCGGGTGGGCAATACTCCCATCCGCTAGCCCTATCAATACCTCTGTTTCCTCTAGCTTTCCTAACTTAAGAGCGGTGAATAAGGATAAGGGAATCAAGTTGAGGCTTGACCCTAAATCGGCTAGTGTGTCGAAAGCTTTGGATCTTCCTATCTTACAAGGCAAAACAAATATACCCGGATCATCAAGCTTTTTAGGCAACTTGTTTTTAACGAAGGTGGTCCCATTTTTACCTAGTTTAAACATCTCATATTTTTCTAGGAGGGCACTATAGTAAGGAGCACGCGCTAAGACATCAATGACGGCGCGTTCAAGGTGGAGTTCTTTGAATTCATCATCAAGGTCTTGCGTAGGGAGTGTTTCAACTATACTTTTGACCAGTTCTATATTGGGTGTTTTATTTGATTGGTCCTTTTGAAGAATTTGGTTTTGTTTGAAACACGTGCTCGTTTATTTAACCGAGTAGTATTGTGGACACGAAGTGGGTGACGAAACTGAACATATGGAATTAACGTTTAGTTTTGGATTCTTGACCGTGTCGCTTGGGAGTGCTCCCATTTCTCGGTCATTGAGAACTTTCAACAATGCGTCAATTCTAGTGGTCATCTCGCTTTGCTTTTGTTTGAAATTGGCTTCAAACTTAGATATGCGAGCTTCTTGAGATGCCATGAACTTAGACATCAACCCTTCAAGATTGTTGGTACTACCATAGTTGTTAGAAGGATTGTTGTTGAAAGTACGGTTGGATGCTGGACCGTTTGGTTGGTAACGATTAGGCGGATTGGAAGAATTGGGTTGATTTTGTTTCCACGTAAGGTTTGGGTGATTTTTCCAAGAGGGGTTGTATGAATCACCATAAGGGTTTGGCTCGGGCTTGAAAGTGTACCACTTATCTCCCGCTTCGTCGGTACGCGTGGATGCGTAGTCCGCAAAAGCTGTTCCGGGGAGTTCCACACAATCACGAGTGTCGTGGGGACCACTACATAATTCGAATGAAGAAGTGATTTTGTTCACTTGGCTTGAAGGCTTAGGAGCTTCGTAAGATTTCATGAGAAACTTGACTTGGTCCTCAAGTTCCATAATCCTACGGTCGGGAGTGCTAGAATTGTTCGAAGGCAAAGATATTGCCTTGACCATTTTGTTCAAGTCACGGGGATCATTCCAACTTTCGTTGTCATAGAGAGCAAGATCTTCTATGAGTTCCCATGATTGTTCCGCACTTAGATCACGTAGCTTACCATCGGCCGATTGGTCAATGGCTCGCCTCGTGGAGATGTTGATATGGTCATAAAAGATTTGGACTTGGAGCCAAAGATTTATGCCATGATGAGGGACTTTTTGGAGTAAGTCCTTGAAACGAGTCCATGCTTCATAAAGAGATTCATTTTGACGTTGTTGGAACATCAAGATGTCATTTCTAAGCTTAGTAGTTCTCCCCGGTGGTAAAATTTGAGCAAGGAAACGAGTGGTGAGATCTTCCCATGTGGTGATGGATCCCGCGGGTAAACGCTCAAGCCATTGACTAGCTTGATCCCGTAGAGAGAATTGGAATAAGCGTAATCGGGTAGTCTCTCTAGTTTCAACACCTAGGTCTATGGAATCTACGATTTTGAGGAAGTCCTTAAGATGTTGGTTTGGATCTTCGGAACGAAGTCCATGGAATGCACATCCGTTTTGCACCAACCGGATGGTGTCGGATCGCAAGGGGGTCACATTGGCTCCGGTGAGCTCAATGGTGTTTCGGTAGCCTTGGTGGCTAGGTCGGGAATACTCTCCTAAGGTTCGGGGCCTAAGGGGTTCTAGTGGTGGGTTTTGTTGTGGTGGGATGACGGGTTCAAAGATGTTCCCATCGTCCATGATGTTGGGTGGTTACGAACAAAGACACAAAGAAATGAGATAGACTAAAGAAACCTAAAAATAAAAATAAAATCTTACTAGAAAGGAATCTAGCAAGTAGACCTAATAAAAATAAATTCTAACCTAGACAATAACTATTCCCCGGGTTGCGGCACCAAAAACTTGATACTTGGGAATCGCACCAGGCTTTACCTCTAAAGGGATCCTGAGAAGCTTACAACCCCCACCAGGCAGTGTACCTGATCGTTGTAGTATAGTATAGTGACAAGTACCGGGGGATTGATCGTTCAGCTAGGAATAGTGTCGCTAGGATTAGAAAACCTAAATACTAGTTCTAAAGATGAGGGGTGATTATTTTTTTATTTTTATATTTTTTAGAAAGCAAGTAAATATCTCGGGTTTTGAAGGATTTGGGCGGAATTAGTTGCTAGTCAACTAACCCAATACTACAATGCAATCAAAATAAAATACTAAAACTGAAAATAAACTAAATTATACTAAGGTTGTGAGCAATAAGTGGAGAAAATGTGTTTACTTAGATTTCACTACTCCCTAGACATCTTTTACACGTTAATTACTTGTTATAATTGCATGGATGACGGATCGTATTCCTTAATACCATTCATGGGGTGGCACACTTAACTCCCCAATTCTATGAGCTATTATCTCCTCCTACACCATGCCCAGCACAACTATAGGGATTCTAAACAGTGGCTCATGCATTAAATACAACCAATAAAGACCTAGTGCGCGTCGGTTCATGTTTCTTAAGACGTTCAAGCATGTTACCAATTGGAGATCTGCCTGTTTTCTTAAGCCTAACATATAAATCATTCATCCAAGACAAGAATAAACATGTAATCAACACATAATTAACATCTAGGTTTCATTAGATCCAAGCAAACACAAGATAGATCTAGCCTAGCATGATGGAATTAAGACAAGAACAAGAAATAGACAACCAACACGTAGACATATTGATTGAATTAAAAGAACACTTATCTTAATTACACATGAAAGGTATCAAGGGGTTGGAACCCTTGAAAAACCTGTAAAATTCGCACCAAAATCATACTTAGGGTTTCTTCAAAACTTATCTCTTTAATGTGTAAAAATTAGAAAACTATATATAGGAAAAGGGGTCTGACGGCGTCAAGACAATCCTTGTGACGCCATCACCTCGCCGCCAAAACTATTCTCGGACTGCCTTGATCTACATTTATCGCCGTCAAGTGATAATCATTTCCAGGCCGTCATGACTTTAACTCTTGACGCCCTACTTCGTGACGCCTTCAAATCTGTACTGGATCGTCATGGAATTTTTCTCTTGACGCCGTCAGGGAGTTACTCTTGACGCCGTCACCTACTGTTCCCAGCATGGAAAATTAAGACTTTGGCGTTTTCTTCACTTTTATGCTCCAAAAACGTCTGAATTGCTTCCTTTTCCAGATTTCACTCCCAAAGTACCTAAAATCACAAAAGGAACGATTTAGGGCAATATTTGATCAAATAAATTCGAATTCGGACTTAAATGACCCCCTAAAACGGATCATTTTTCACCTCATCAAAAAACCCTAGGCCGATTTTTACAGCTTTTTTCAAGGGTTTTAACCCTTTGAATCTTTCATGTTCTATTTGAGATAAGTACTCTTTCAATTCAATCAATATGTCTATGTGTTGTTTGAATATATCTTACGCTTGTCTTCAATTTAACATGCTCGACTAGATTTCTTTTGTGTTTGCTTAGATGTAGTGAATCATAGATGTTAATTATGGGTTGATTGTTTTTTTATAGTTGTTACGGATGATTGTATTCGATGTTAGGCTTAAGAAAACTGGAAGACTTCCATTGGTAACATCCTTGAACGTCTTAAGAAACATGATCAGAGGTGTACTATGATTTTTGGTTGTATTTAATGCGTAGGAGAATTCTAATGATCCCATGTTAGGAGCTTCTAATGGCTCGACATAGGAGTGAAGTACGATCCTATAGAGTTAGGGAATATTGTACACGGCCCTACGACTAGTATTAAGGAATACGACCCGTCATCCATGCAATTGTAACAAGCTATCAACCTGTAAAAGATATCTAGGGAGTAATGAAACCTAAGTAAACACAACTTTCCCCATCATTGTTTACACCACAATAGTATAATTAGTTTAATTTTCATTTCTGTTATTTTATTTTGATTGCATCTTAGTTATTTGGGTTAGTTGGCTGGCAACTAATTCCGCCCACTCTTCCAAAACCCGAGATTTTACTTGCTTTTATAAAATATAAAAATACAAAAAGAATCATCCCTCACCTCTAGACCTAGGTTTTAGGCTTTCTAATCCTAGTGACACTAGTCCTGAGTTGAACGATCAATCCCCCGGTACTTGTCACTATACTATACTACAACGATCAGGTACACTGCCTGGTGGGGGTTGTAAGCTTCTAGAGATCCCTCGAGAGGTAAAGCCTGGTGCGATTCCCACGTATCAAGTTTTTGGCGCCGCAGCCCGGGGAATAGTTATTGTCTAGGTTAGGATTTCTTTTTATTAGGTCTACTTGCTAGATTCCTTTCTAGAAAGATTCTATTTTTATTTTTTTAGGTTTTCTTTAGCCTATCTTATTTCTTCGTGTCTTTGTTCGTAACCTTTATCATCCGACATCATGGAAAGTGGTAGCATCTTTGAACCCATCAACCCACCACAACGAAACCACCCACAAAACCCACCACTAGCAAACCAACCTCTTAGGCCCCTAACCTTAGGAGAGTATTCCCGTCCTAGCCACCAAGGCTATCAAAACACTATTGAGCTCACTCAAGGGGCCAATGTGTCCCCCTTGCGATCCGACACCATCCGATTGGTGCAAAGCGGATGTGCATTCCATGGACTTCGTTCCGAAGATCCTAACCAACATCTCAAGGATTTCCGTAAAATGGTAGATTCCATAGACCTTGATGTTGTAACTAGAGAGTCGCCCGATTACGCCTATTCCAATTCTGTCTACGTGATCAAGCTAGTCAGTGGCTTGAATGTTTACCCACGGGATCCATCACCTCATGGGATGATCTCACCACTCGTTTCCTTGCAAAATTTTTCCCACCGGGGAGAACTACCAAGCTTAGAAATGATATCCTTATGTTCCAACAATGTCACGATGAAACCTTCTATGAAGCATGGACTAGATACAAGGACTTACTCTAAAAAGTCCCTAATCATGGCATAGAACCATGGCTCCGAATTCAAATCTTTTACGATAAAGTTAATTATCAAACGAGAAGGGCCATAGCTGATTACGCCGCCAATGTTAGACTAAACAGACTTAGCATTGATAAATGCCGGGAAGTTCTTGAGGGGTTATGTCACAACTCGTAAATTCTGGTCATTTCTCAAAGTTTTTAAAAACACTATTCATCGTTTTACTATTCATCATTTTCGAGGTCAATTTGATATTCTGAGAAGCATTCAAAAATTTTACTATTCACAAAACACTATTCATTTCCGGAAAAGTTTTCACTATTCACGTGCATTGTTCATTTCGTCGTAAATTTTGTTTACGAGTACTTAAATTCGCGTAACCGTATTGGTTCAGGTGCGAATTCATGCATTATCATTGGGACACTTCGTACGGACTAGAAATAGTCTTCATATTATCATTATGGCACTTGCATACTATTCCACTCGTAGGATAATTAAATTAATACTTTTGGCATAATTAACTTTTACGTATAATTATTTCTATATAAACGTTAACAGAAGATCCCAATATATTTTTATATTCATTTTTATAATATAAAAATTATAATATTAATTTACCCGGTATTTTGGAGATTTATTTTAATTATTAACGTAAGTTTACTAAAATTTCGACGGTTTTCGTAGAAATTAAACTATAATTATCTAAACACTCAATATTTATACCCAACCTATTTTTACAATTTTTATAACTTTATTATGTCCCGGTTAACTCCGTTAAAATTTATTTTTAGTTAACTCGGTACCCGGTATCCCATAAAACTAATAATATCTTCATAATATCCACCAAAGTCAAGATATCTTACAAAAATCTCACCTTTTCTTCCAACCCAATCCCATTGCCGCCCCCCCCCCCCCCCCCCATCACCATATTTCTTACATCTTTGAAATTTCATACTAACCCTCATTACTACTCGTCCTTTTTGTCTAAATACAATAATACATGTTATACTTAAAAGATTTTTAACACACATTTCACTCATTCTTCAACTAGCTCAAGAAAAATTATTCTCTCATTCTCTCTACTCTCACTCACGGCACACACAAGAAGAGGAGCAAGACCAAGATTTTTCCAAATATCAAGTATCATACTTAGTGTATTTTGTACTCCTTTTTGAGTTTTGAAAGACAAACTCAAGGTTTATTTAGGTTTTCTCCATCAAAACTCATTAATCTTTCAAGTAAGTGTATGAAACTTATTTTTATAATTTTACCAAGCTTTTATAATACTCATATGATTTATATACAAGATCTACATGCATATGCTATTTATACCACTTTATTTTACAAACTTTTAACTTTTGAACCTTAGAAAGTGATTATAGTTAGATCTTTGTTAGATCCACTTTGTTTATGAAGTTTAGGAACCCATGACACCCTAAGAAGGTGTATAGTAGGATTAGACTAGATTTGTGGTGATTGAAAGTGGTTTGGTTGAAGTTGGAACAAGTTTGAAACTAGGAAATGATTTTTGAAACTATTTATTTACCTACTGTCCTTATTTTAAAAACGTGGGAAAATCAGTAAATGATGGGTAATTTTTGACCAAAGATTTAGAAAATACTTTCAAAAACGAAACCTTTGGCGAAAGAACGGATTAAAACGAGCTTATAACGAAGGAGATATGATTTTTGTAAATTTAACGACGAAAACTATTTTCTGAAAAACTGCATGCTGTTTGACAGTTTTCGACGGGCAAATAGAGACGTTAGACGTAACTTAGAGGAGCCGAACTACCAAAAATATATTAGTATATACTAAAACGAATCCGTGGATATAAAGAACGAGGAAAATGAGCTTAAAACGACCAAGTTATACGCGTTTTAACATCGTCAAAACTATATATATACTAGAAAATAATATAACTACATATTAAATAATATCTTTTCTAGATTTCTTATTCAAAGAGTTTATTTTTAACTAATGAATTACGTACGACTCAAGGTTTATTACGCGACTATTAGACATTAATTTAAGATTTTCAAAGACGAGGAATATAACACTAACATTTTTATACAATATATTACGACAAGTTTTTATAACTCTATTTGGACTTATTTTTCCTAAGTATGGAAAGTATTTTACTTTGACAATAACAAGTATTTCCAAGTCACGAGTGGTATTGGTATCATGTGCATGTGCATTCATTACATCACGGCATGATCTAAATTAGATCACTATCATTCATATTAGGTTGCGGATAGTGTTCGCTCCTTGTTGTCCTTATCATTTCACATCTTTGTATCTTCACTCCAGGTGAGTCATAGCCCCACTTTTACACTTTATACTTGTTTTAACTCTTTGGGGGAGATACATGCTCAACTACTTGCTTACTGGTATAAATACTTAAAACATACTTTCTTGATACTCAAAACATTTATATTTGATTGTCTTATACTTGATTACATTTATATTTGATTTCATACATACGTGATTGTGCTATACTTAACTGTGTTATACTAAACTGTGATTGTGTATTCTTGAGCAACTTATACTTTGGGAAATGGCACCCAGTAATCATACATACATACATACTTCCAGTGGCTCCAGATTAAGTTGCTGGATGGCTACTGAGACTTACAATGGCTCCAGATTAAGTTGCTGGACACAACCATTGAGACATACATACAAACGTGAGGTCTTCGGAGATGAAGTGAAGACTCACGACTAATTGCTTAACTGTTGTGATGAACTTATACATGTCTTAATCTTACTATATATATGTTAGCAGTGGGTTGTGAACACACAGGTTACAAGTCTCTTATGGCGGGACTTGTAACTGAGTGGATTTACGATGCCTTTGTTGTGTGATCATTTTTCCTATAAACTTTATTTGTTAAACAAACTCTATGAACTCACCAACCTTTGTGTTGACACTTTTAAGCATGTTTATCTCAGGTTAGAAGGGCGATAGCAGGTATGTGGAGCTGAGAGTCTTAGGGCATGCTTTTGGAGACTTTCGCTTTTATCGTTTACCATTCGATACTCTTTAAAAACTTATGTATTTTTCTACTTTGGGATCTTTTGGTTTGTAAACTATGACTTTTATCTATTCGAATGGTATCTTTTCAAAACATCTCATTTAGAGGTCGTTTTCTATATCTTGTACTTTGTGCCATGAAGTAGCATCCCAATGACACTATCGTTCCGCTGTGGTATTTTGGGGGTGTTACAGATTGGTACCAGAGCCTTGGTTATAGAGAACTAGGTTGTTTTTAGAGTCTAGACTATAACTACATACATTTAGACTCTCCTCCCTATCGCCTTGCATTTTTTTTCATACACGTACGCTTGCTGATAATTTTCTTAGACCTACGCTATTAGATATTTTGTGGTACCGATGGGGAAGTCCCAAAATCTAGGCAAGTTATCAAAAATATGGAGCTCGGTAATAACTGATCATTAACTTAATTTTGTGACAGTTCTTGTTTGATGAGACATGAGACTAAGTTAAATGAAGGTTATTACTTAGCTGTAGAGATTGGATGATTTGCCCAAGGATGGGAGTTCTCTTGAAGATACTCTTTAGAAACCGTTAGAAACTAGACTTCCCAGTGACTTTAGCACTTAAGAGAGAATCCTTTGCTCCTTTGTACTGAACGTGACATTCCCTAGATACCCATTTAAGCAACGTCTACCACTGAGATATGTGTGCCTGGTGATATGTACACCTGTGAAAGGAAACATTTATAATTGTGGTGGCCAACATAATTATAAGTGCTTCATGACACACGTGGACATATGACTATGCATATGTAGATCGGTGTTGGCACAACTTAGGAAACAACTGGTGGCGCAGTATTATGTATGAGGATGTTAAGTATAGCCTTTGGATAATCAACGTTTTTTCCTCATCTCTGACGTTCACTAAATGTCCTTCCTCTCAGGAAATCATGGCACCAAAGGGAGTGACTCGTAGCTCTGGTCGAGGAGGCGCAACACCAAGGGGTGGAAGGACTGGTGGACGTGGAGGTAGAGGAGGTAGAGGAGCTGCTCATGACACTAGTAACCCAAGTAACGATGGTGGAAGAACTGGTGGACGTGGAGGTAGAGGAGGTGGTCACGGCGTTGAAAACAATGATAACAACGACAGTGGAAATACTGATTTTGAAGCCATCATCGCTCGACAACTTCAAAACTTTCTCCCCACTATTGTCACTCAAGTTGGCGATCATATGAATAACTTGGCAAACCACGAAAGTGGAATTAACAACACCAATGGTATAGGCCAGAATGGTAATGGCAACAACAACATTAGGACTGGATGTACGTATAAGGAATTTACATCATGTAAGCCAATTGATTTCGATGGTGTAGGAGGCGCGTTAGTGTATACTCGATGGGTTGAAAAGATGGAGTCGGTGATCGACATTAGTAACTGTGCAGCACATCAAATGGTGAAGTACTCCGTATGCTTGCTGTCAGGAAAGGCATTGACATGGTGGAATACGCAGGTTCAAGCTAGGGGTAGAGAGGCAGCTGTAGGTATGACATGGGATGATTTTAAGGCATTACTGAAGGAGGAATACTGCCCGGACAATGAAATGCAGAAGCTGGAGGATGAACTTTATCATCACTCTATGATAGGGGCTGGACATGCAGCCTATACAGATCGATTCCATGAATTATCCAGACTAGTACCACACCTAGTTACCCCTGAGTCCAAGAGGATCGAGAGGTACATATATGGTCTTGTCTCAGAAATTCGTGGGACTGTGAAAACAACTGAGCCTTCTACAATTCAGAGTGCAATATTGAGAGCAGGGACTCTGACAGATGAGATGGTTAGAAATGGAAGCTTGAGGAACAGTGATAAAAGGAAGGGAACGAGCGAGTCGAACAAGCATATGGGCGCGATAGCTGACAACAAAAGGACAAGGACCTTTGCGGCGACTACTTCTGGTCAGAGAGAGTATTTAGGCTCGCATCCTAAGTGTACAAAATGTAATTTTCATCACCAAAAGATTGTGCCCTGCCGTGTGTGTGCAAATTGCAGACAGTCTGGTCATTTTATGAACCAGTGTAGAGAACCAGTAAATATGGGCAATATGGCGAACAACCAAAGGACATGCTATGAGTGTAACAGCCCAGATCACTTTCGGAACACCTGTCCTAAGTTGAAAAGGAATCTTAATCAAGGAGGCAATCGTCCAAAATTAGCAGCAGCAACTGAAGGGCCACAAGATGAGGCCGTTGAGATTCCACCCGCGCGTGGCAGAGCTTACTTCTTAGGAAATCCTATCACCCAACATGTCCACGATAGCATAACGGGTACATTCTCTTGAGCAACTATATTATTTTCGTAGCACTTAAGTCTTAGTATAGAACTTATACACAACACCGACTAATCTGAGACCTAGCATCATTAACCTTAGTTATATTGATAGTAGATGATTTGGTTGGTGTAAGAAATTCCAACGAGTTTGGGAAAGTTTACATTGTCGAATCAGACCACTAGGAACATATGTGGAATGAATGAGCTGAACTTCGGGACAAAGTTCCTTTTAGGGAGAGAGACTGTCACAACTTGTAAATTCTGGTCATTTCTCAAAGTTTTCAAAAACACTATTCATCGTTTTACTATTCATCATTTTCGAGGTCAATTTGATATTCTGAGAAGCCTTCAAAAAATTTACTATTCACAAAACACTATTCATTTCCGGAAAAGTTTTCACTATTCACGTGCATTGTTCATTTCGTCGTAAATTTTGTTTACGAGTACTTAAATTCGCGTAACCATATTGGTTCAGGTGCGAATTCATGCATTATCATTGGGACACTTCGTACGGACTAGAAATAGTCTTCATATTATCATTATGGCACTTGCATACTATTCCACTCGTAGGATAATTAAATTAATACTTTTGGCATAATTAACTTTTACGTATAATTATTTCTATATAAACGTTAACAGACGATCAATAATATGACTAACACGACCGACACTCCCGACTATGATCCCAATATATTTTTATATTCATTTTTATAATATAAAAATTATAATATTAATTTACCCGGTATTTTGGAGATTTATTTTAATTATTAACGTAAGTTTACTAAAATTTCGACGGTTTTCGTAGAAATTAAACTATAATTATCTAAACACTCAATATTTATACCCAACCTATTTTTACAATTTTTATAACTTTATTATGTCCTGGTTAACTCCGTTAAAATTTATTTTTAGTTAACTCGGTACCCGGTATCCCATAAAACTAATAATATCTTCATAATATCCACCAAAGTCAAGATATCTTACAAAAATCTCACCTTTTCTTCCAACCCAATCCCATTGCCGCCCCCCCCCCCCCCCCTCCCCCCCATCACCATATTTCTTACATCTTTGAAATTTCATACTAACCCTCATTACTACTCGTCCTTTTTGTCTAAATACAATAATACATGTTATACTTAAAAGATTTTTAACACACATTTCACTCATTCTTCAACTAGCTCAAGAAAAATTATTCTCTCATTCTCTCTACTCTCACTCACGGCACACACAAGAAGAGGAGCAAGACCAAGATTTTTCCAAATATCAAGTATCATACTTAGTGTATTTTGTACTCCTTTTTGAGTTTTGAAAGACAAACTCAAGGTTTATTTAGGTTTTCTCCATCAAAACTCATTAATCTTTCAAGTAAGTGTATGAAACTTATTTTTATAATTTTACCAAGCTTTTATAATACTCATATGATTTATATACAAGATCTACATGCATATGCTATTTATACCACTTTATTTTACAAACTTTTAACTTTTGAACCTTAGAAACTGATTATAGTTAGATCTTTGTTAGATCCACTTTGTTTATGAAGTTTAGGAACCCATGACACCCTAAGAAGGTATATGGTAGGATTAGACTAGATTTGTGGTGATTGAAAGTGGTTTGGTTGAAGTTGGAACAAGTTTGAAACTAGGAAATGATTTTTGAAACTATTTATTTACCTACTGTCCTTATTTTAAAAACGTGGGAAAATCAGTAAATGATGGGTAATTTTTGACCAAAGATTTAGAAAATACTTTCAAAAACGAAACTTTTGGCGAAAGAACGGATTAAAACGAGCTTATAACGAAGGAGATATGATTTTTGTAAATTTAACGACGAAAACTATTTTCTGAAAAACTGCATGCTGTTTGACAGTTTTCGACGGGCAAATAGAGACGTTAGACGTAACTTAGAGGAGCCGAACTACCAAAAATATATTAATATATACTAAAACGAATCCGTGGATATAAAGAACGAGGAAAATAAGCTTAAAACGACCAAGTTATACGCGTTTTAACATAGTCAAAACTATATATATATATATATATATATATATATATATATATATATATATATATATATATATATATATATATATATATATATATATATATATATATAGTCACTACTAGAAAATAATATAACTACATATTAAATAATATCTTTTCTAGATTTCTTATTCAAAGAGTTTATTTTTAACTAATGAATTACGTACGACTCAAGGTTTATTACGCGACTATTAGACATTAATTTAAGATTTTCAAAGACGAGGAATATAACACTAACATTTTTATACAATATATTACGACAAGTTTTTATAACTCTATATGGACTTATTTTTCCTAAGTATGGAAAGTATTTTACTTTGACAATAACAAGTATTTCCAAGTCACGAGTTGTAACAATTCGCATTTTCAGGTTAACTTTTATTCCCGAAAATTTTACTATTCACTTTTTACTATTCACTTTTTACTATTCACTTTTACTATTCACATCCAAAATTTTTATTTCATATTCTCATAAGTTAAACTATTTTAATGATAATCCGAGAATTTCACACTCGTCGGATCATTTCTGCAAAAATCACAAAGCCGTGTCCGAGATTTACTTTTAGGTTTAAACGTCATTCCAGCATCCCGATATGTCCATAAAATATTATAAACAATAGAAATATGATTTTCTCTCATTTTAGGACAATTCCAAAACTTTTGGAATTTTATGTTTTTCAGTTCAGCGTTTTACGCGAATTACGCGTTTTAGACCCGTGTTTCCAGTTTTTAGCAGGGTTTTAGCACCCGATAGAACCTACCACTCATTTTACATTTTATTATGGAGTATATTGATAAGTTCTAGCATATTTATAAGTTTCATATTTTTAGGATACCCGATTTTAAGTTTCATGACTTAATAACTTACCGTTAGCGATTACCGGGACCAAAACTCACTCCGTAAGCTAGATAATACCAAGTTTAAGTACCTAGTCACTCCTCCCATCATATGAACGTGTATATGAGGATTCACCAAGCCTTGGTGGCTTGGTGATAAGCCTTGGACTTTAGGATACTTGTATATTAAGCAAACTTGGTCACCAAGGGTTCATTAGATCATTACAAGTGTACATCTTGGCCTCCAAGTTTAGGCAACTTCCTAACACCTTCCTAACCTCCTCTTCATGCTATAAAAGCAAGCTCATACCTTCATCTTTTCATCATAAAAACGCCACACAACAAATCCCTAGCACCATGATCCTTTGATCTTCAAACTATAAGTTACACATAAGAGTTCAAGGTCTTAGTATTCTCTACCTAGTTCTTAAGTTTGTTTGGTGATTCCATGGTTGAATTAGGAGCTACACAAGGTGATTAGGGGCTGAAGTTAATGGGTTTTCACAAGGTCTATATCAAGTCTATCAATGGTTAGCAAGGGTTGTGGTGATTGGTTGAAAGCTTAGGTTTAGTGTCCTAGTTCCATACTTGACTTCCTTTCTTAAGAGAAAGCCAAAAGTTGTAAGCAAACCCTAACATACTCCTTGCTTAATTATCATTTTCATGCTCTTTGTGTTCCTTTCATGCTATATATGTTCTTGTTATTGTGTTCATGATGTTTAAAAATGGATAAAACAAGTATTGGTATACATATGTTAACTTATGACAAGTAAATAAGCAAACTAGTGATTTTTATGGAGAACCACGACCAAAATAGTATAACTATGATATTTGACACTTACTTACTGTTATAAAGGACTTCAAAAGGAAAACATAGCAATTTGAATCACCCAAAACGAGTACACGAGTCAAAAGATACGGCCATAAGAAGTTAGCGAAACCAAAACGCCGAAACTGCCAATACCCTACTGTTTGCATTCTGCCATTTTGAAAGTCACCCTTCTGGTCCGATTCATCAAAAAGTTAAAACACGAAAGTTGTCGGGAACGACGTTTTCGTTCAGCTACAAAGAAGATCGAGCCCTGAAAACGCTTTCTGAGTGACAATTTTCTTCAAATTCTTAACAGCCCATTTTTAGACCAAAGTCATTATATAATAGTCATGATTTACTAAGACCAAGAGGTCTAATGACCTAAAGCCAAGACCACAACCATGGCTAACGCCAAGGTTGAGTCTCAAGACCATGGTAACAATGACCAAGGTCACGGCAAAGCCACGGCTAAAGACCATATAACTTTTAAAGATCAAAAACTTATATATATGTTATTAAATACTACAATAGTAGGGAGCCTCATGTGAGGAGTTCATTAAGTAAGCCGTCGAGATGAGTTGTGGATTTACGAATTAAAGTGTCCGGGCTCCTCGAACGTTTACTCCATGACTTCTGAATTATGTCGGCCTGAACGGTAGTAAGAGATATACAACCTATACATGTTTCATAAACCATTTATATTCAAAGACTTACACTATATACTAAGTACTACATCATGGACATTATGCAAGACATATATAGGCAATTCTTCGTATTCTTAGACGTTACTCCAAACCTAAGTCACAACGTTCTATTATAGGCTGCTCTTAGAGACTTTCGCGATTCGACTACCACTTTCATTTCTCATTACATAACTTAAGGTGAGTCATAGCCCCTACTTTTTCATACTTGTTTTAACTCTTTGGGGGAGATACATGCACAACTACTTGCTTACTTGTACAAATACTCAAAACATTTATACTTGATTGTTTTATACTTGATTGTCTTATACTTGATTGCATTATACTTGATTTCATACATACATGACTGTCTTTTATCTTTGGGAAGTGGCTCCCAGTAATCTTTTATCTTTGGGAAGTGGCTCCCAGTAAACTTTTATCTTTGGGAAGTGGCTCCCAGTTTTCTTTGGGAAGTGGCTCCCAGTTGTCTTTGGGAATTGGCTCCCAAGTGAGGTCTTCGGAGATGAAGTAGAGACTCACTACTAATTGCTTAATTGTTTTGATGAACTTATACATGTCTTATTCATACTATATATGTAGCAGTGGGTTGTGAACACACAGGTTACAAGTCTCTTATGGCGGGACTTGCAACTGAGTGGATTCACGATGCCTTTGCTGTGCGAATATTCTTTTAAGGCTTTTCAACTGTTTTAAGACAAACTCTATGAACTCACCAACCATTGTGTTGACACTTTAGCATGTTTATCTCAGGTTAGTAAGGCGATAGCTAGTGCGTGGAACTTAGAGTCAAGCTGCATATTCTGAAGACTTACGCTTTTATCATTTATCATTCAAAACATTTTGTATACATTTATGTATCATATTTTGAAATCTCATGTTTGTAACTTTGAATTCTTTAATCGAATGGTAACTTTTCAAAACGTCTCATTTAGAGTTCGTTTTCTATAACTTGTACTTTGTATTATGAAGTAGCACCCCTATGACACAATCTTCCGCTGCGGTATTTTGGGGGTGTTACAGATTGGTATCAGAGACTTGGTTATAGAGAACTAGGTTGCATTTAGTGCCTAGACTATAACTGCTATATACGTTAAGACTCTCCTCTGTATTTGCCTTACACACACTACATACACATAGCTTCTTGGTAGTTGTTGGTTTAGTTCCACGTTGTTAGATGATGTGACTTTAGTATTATAAGGAGCCCCAGAGATTCGTCGAGTCATTAAAAACATGGAGCTCAGTAATAACTAATTATTTAACTTGATCTTGTGACAGTTCTTGTTTGATGAGACACAAGATTTGAGTTAAATAATATTATTGCTTAGCTTTAGGGATTTGATGACTTGATTTTCTTACTATCGGCCTCAGAAGGCGGATTTTGTGTCGGAAATTCTTAAGTAGGATGATTTAGAATCTCCTTATTTAAATGGATTGGGACGCCTCTTCATTTAAATAAAGAAATTGTAAATCACCGAACCATAAGTTTATGAGACCTTACTTACATAAATTTGGACGCTTCTTTATGTAAGTAATGTGTTATAAATAAATGGGCTTAATTGTAGCCGATACAACTCCTTAACCAGAACCTTAGACGAATCAGAGTGAACACCACTATTTTAGAGATCCTGAATTCTCCTAGACACACTAAACTTCGGGACGAAGTTTCCTTAAGGGGTAGAGACTGTAACAATTCGCATTTTCAGGTTAAATTTTATTCCTGAAAATTTTACTATTCACTTTTTACTATTCACTTTTACTATTCACATCCAAAATTTTTATTTCATATTCTCGTAAGTTAAACTATTTTAATGATAATCCGAGAATTTCACACTCGTCGGATCATTTCTGCAAAAATCACAAAGCCGTGTCCGAGATTTACTTTTAGGTTTAAACGTCATTCCAGCATCCCGATATGTCCATAAAATAATATAAACAATAGAAATATGATTTTCTCTCATTTTAGGACAATTCCAAAACTTTTGGAATTTTATGTTTTTCAGTTCAGCGTTTTACGCGAATTACGCGTTTTAGACCCGTGTTTCCAGTTTTTAGCAGGGTTTTAGCACCCGATAGAACCTACCACCCATTTTATATTTTATTATGGAGTATATTGATAAGTTCTAGCATATTTATAAGTTTCATATTTTTAGGATACCCGATTTTAAGTTTCATGACTTAATAACTTACCGTTAGCGATTACCGGGACCAAAACTCACTCCGTAAGCTAGATAATACCAAGTTTAAGTACCTAGTCACTCCTCCCATCATATGAACGTGTATATGAGGATTCACCAAGCCTTGGTGGCTTGGTGATAAGCCTTGGACTTTAGGATACTTGTATATTAAGCAAACTTGGTCACCAAGGGTTCATTAGATCATTACAAGTGTACATCTTGGCCTCCAAGTTTAGGCAACTTCCTAACACCTTCCTAACCTCCTCTTCATGCTATAAAAGCAAGCTCATACCTTCATCTTTTCATCATAAAAACGCCACACAACAAATCCCTAGCACCATGATCCTTTGATCTTCAAACTATAAGTTACACATAAGAGTTCAAGGTCTTAGTATTCTCTACCTAGTTCTTAAGTTTGTTTGGTGATTCCATGGTTGAATTAGGAGCTACACAAGGTGATTAGGGGCTGAAGTTAATGGGTTTTCACAAGGTCTATATCAAGTCTATCAATGGTTAGCAAGGGTTGTGGTGATTGGTTGAAAGCTTAGGTTTAGTGTCCTAGTTCCATACTTGACTTCCTTTCTTAAGAGAAAGCCAAAAGTTGTAAGCAAACCCTAACATACTCCTTACTTAATTATCATTTTCATGCTCTTTGTGTTCCTTTCATGCTATATATGTTCTTCTTATTGTGTTCATGATGTTTAAAAATCGATAAAACAAGTATTGGTATACATACGTTAACTTATGACAAGTAAACAAGCAAACTAGTGATTTTTATGGAGAACCACGACCAAAATAGTATAACTATAATATTTGACACTTACTTACTGTTATAAAGGACTTCAAAAGGAAAACATAGCAATTTGAATCACCCAAAACGAGTACACGAGTCAAAAGATACGACCATAAGAAGTTAGCGAAACCAAAACGCCAAAATTGCCAATACCCTACTGTTTGCATTCTGCCATTTTGAAAGGCACCCTTCTGGTCCGATTCATCAAAAAGTTAAAACACGAAAGTTGTCCGGAACGATGTTTTCGTTCAAGAACACAGAAGCTCGAGCCCTGAAAACAGTTTCTGAGTGATAATTTTCTTCAAATTCTTAACAGCCCATTTTTAGACCAAAGTCATTATATAATAGTCATGATTTACTAAGACCAAGAGGTCTAATGACCTAAAGCCAAGACCACAACCATGGCTAACGCCAAGGTTGAGTCTCAAGACCATGGTAACAATGACCAAGGTCACGGCAAAGCCACGGCTAAAGACCATATAACTTTTAAAGATCAAAAACTTATATATATGTTATCAAATACTACAATAGTAGGGAGCCTCATGTGAGGAGTTCAGTAAGTAATCCGTCGAGATGAGTTGTAGATTTATGAATTAAAGTGTCCTGGCTCCTCGAACGTTTACTCCATGACTTCTGAATTATGTCGGCCTGAACGGTAGTAAGAGATATACAACCTATACATGTTTCATAAACCATTTATATTCAAAGACTTACACTATATACTAAGTACTACATCATGAACATTATGCAAGACATATATAGGCAATTCTTCGTATTCTTAGACGTTACTCCAAACCTAAGTCGCAACGTTCTATTATAGGCTGCTCTTAGAGACTTTCGCGATTCGACTACCACTTTCATTTCTCATTACATAACTTAAGGTGAGTCATAGCCCCTACTTTTTCATACTTGTTTTAACTCTTTGGGGGAGATACATGCACAACTACTTGCTTACTTGTAAAAATACTCAAAACATTTATACTTGATTGTTTTATACTTGATTGTCTTATACTTGATTGCATTATACTTGATTTCATACATACATGACTGTCTTTTATCTTTGGGAAGTGGCTCCCAGTAATCTTTTATCTTTGGGAAGTGGCTCCCAGTAAACTTTTATCTTTGGGAAGTGGCTCCCAGTTTTCTTTGGGAAGTGGCTCCCAGTTGTCTTTGGGAATTGGCTCCCAAGTGAGGTCTTCGGAGATGAAGTAGAGACTCACTACTAATTGCTTAATTGTTTTGATGAACTTATACATGTCTTATTCATACTATATATGTAGCAGTGGGTTGTGAACACACAGGTTACAAGTCTCTTATGGCGGGACTTGCAACTGAGTGGATTCACGATGCCTTTGCTGTGCGAATATTCTTTTAAGGCTTTTCAACTGTTTTAAGACAAACTCTATGAACTCACCAACCATTGTGTTGACACTTTAGCATGTTTATCTCAGGTTAGTAAGGCGATAGCTAGTGCGTGGAACTTAGAGTCAAGCTGCATATTCTGAAGACTTACGCTTTTATCATTTATCATTCAAAACATTTTGTATACATTTATGTATCATACTTTGAAATCTCATGTTTGTAACTTTGAATTCTTTAATCGAATGGTAACTTTTCAAAACGTCTCATTTAGAGTTCGTTTTCTATAACTTGTACTTTGTATTATGAAGTAGCACCCCTATGACACAATCTTCCGCTGCGGTATTTTGGGGGTGTTACAGATTGGTATCAGAGACTTGGTTATAGAGAACTAGGTTGCATTTAGTGCCTAGACTATAACTGCTATATACGTTAAGACTCTCCTCTGTATTTGCCTTACACACACTACATACACATAGCTTCTTGGTAGTTGTTGGTTTAGTTCCACGTTGTTAGATGATGTGACTTTAGTATTATAAGGAGCCCCAGAGATTCGTCGAGTCATTAAAAACATGGAGCTCAGTAATAACTAATTATTTAACTTGATCTTGTGACAGTTCTTGTTTGATGAGACACAAGATTTGAGTTAAATAATATTATTGCTTAGCTTTAGGGATTTGATGACTTGATTTTCTTACTATCGGCCTCAGAAGGCGGATTTTGTGTCGGAAATTCTTAAGTAGGATGATTTAGAATCTCCTTATTTAAATGGATTGGGACGCCTCTTCATTTAAATAAAGAAATTGTAAATCACCGAACCATAAGTTTATGAGACCTTACTTACATAAATTTGGACGCTTCTTTATGTAAGTAATGTGTTATAAATAAATGGGCTTAATTGTAGCCGATACAACTCCTTAACCAGAACCTTAGACGAATCAGAGTGAACACCACTATTTTAGAGATCCTGAATTCTCCTAGACACACTAAACTTCGGGACGAAGTTTCCTTAAGGGGTAGAGACTGTAACAATTCGCATTTTCAGGTTAAATTTTATTCCTGAAAATTTTACTATTCACTTTTACTATTCACTTTTTACTATTCACTTTTACTATTCACATCCAAAATTTTTATTTCATATTCTCGTAAGTTAAACTATTTTAATGATAATCCGAGAATTTCACACTCGTCGGATCATTTCTGCAAAAATCACATAGCCGTGTCCGAGATTTACTTTTAGGTTTAAACGTCATTCCAGCATCCCGATATGTCCATAAAATAATATAAACAATAGAAATATGATTTTCTCTCATTTTATGACAATTCCAAAACTTTTGGAATTTTATGTTTTTCAGTTCAGCGTTTTACGCGAATTACGCGTTTTAGACCCGTGTTTCCAGTTTTTAGCAGGGTTTTAGCACCCGATAGAACCTACCACTCATTTTACATTTTATTATGGAGTATATTGATAAGTTCTAGCATATTTATAAGTTTCATATTTTTAGGATACCCGATTTTAAGTTTCATGACTTAATAACTTACCGTTAGCGATTACCGGGACCAAAACTCACTCCGTAAGCTAGATAATACCAAGTTTAAGTACCTAGTCACTCCTCCCATCATATGAACGTGTATATGAGGATTCACCAAGCCTTGGTGGCTTGGTGATAAGCCTTGGACTTTAGGATACTTGTATATTAAGCAAACTTGGTCACCAAGGGTTCATTAGATCATTACAAGTGTACATCTTGGCCTCCAAGTTTAGGCAACTTCCTAACACCTTCCTAACCTCCTCTTCATGCTATAAAAGCAAGCTCATACCTTCATCTTTTCATCATAAAAACGCCACACAACAAATCCCTAGCACCATGATCCTTTGATCTTCAAACTATAAGTTACACATAAGAGTTCAAGGTCTTAGTATTCTCTACCTAGTTCTTAAGTTTGTTTGGTGATTCCATGGTTGAATTAGGAGCTACACAAGGTGATTAGGGGCTGAAGTTAATGGGTTTTCACAAGGTCTATATCAAGTCTATCAATGGTTAGCAAGGGTTGTGGTGATTGGTTGAAAGCTTAGGTTTAGTGTCCTAGTTCCATACTTGACTTCCTTTCTTAAGAGAAAGCCAAAAGTTGTAAGCAAACCCTAACATACTCCTTACTTAATTATCATTTTCATGCTCTTTGTGTTCCTTTCATGCTATATATGTTCTTCTTATTGTGTTCATGATGTTTAAAAATGGATAAAACAAGTATTGGTATACATACGTTAACTTATGACAAGTAAACAAGCAAACTAGTGATTTTTATGGAGAACCACGACCAAAATAGTATAACTATGATATTTGACACTTAATTACTGTTATAAAGGACTTCAAAAGGAAAACATAGCAATTTGAATCACCCAAAACGAGTACACGAGTCAAAAGATACGACCATAAGAAGTTAGCGAAACCAAAACGCCGAAATTGCCAATACCCTACTGTTTGCATTCTGCCATTTTGAAAGGCACCCTTCTGGTCCGATTCATCAAAAAGTTAAAACACGAAAGTTGTCCGGAACGATGTTTTCGTTCAACAACACAGAAGCTCGAGCCCTGAAAACAGTTTCTGAGTGATAATTTTCTTCAAATTCTTAACAGCCCATTTTTAGACCAAAGTCATTATATAATAGTCATGATTTACTAAGACCAAGAGGTCTAATGACCTAAAGCCAAGACCACAACCATGGCTAACGCCAAGGTTGAGTCTCAAGACCATGGTAACAATGACCAAGGTCACGGCAAAGCCACGGCTAAAGACCATATAACTTTTAAAGATCAAAAACTTATATATATGTTATCAAATACTACAATAGTAGGGAGCCTCATGTGAGGAGTTCAGTAAGTAATCCGTCGAGATGAGTTGTGGATTTACGAATTAAAGTGTCCTGGCTCCTCGAACGTTTACTCCATGACTTCTGAATTATGTCGGCCTGAACGGTAGTAAGAGATATACAACCTATACATGTTTCATAAACCATTTATATTCAAAGACTTACACTATATACTAAGTACTACATCATGAACATTATGCAAGACATATATAGGCAATTCTTCGTATTCTTAGACGTTACTCCAAACCTAAGTCGCAACGTTCTATTATAGGCTGCTCTTAGAGACTTTCGCGATTCGACTACCACTTTCATTTCTCATTACATAACTTAAGGTGAGTCATAGCCCCTACTTTTTCATACTTGTTTTAACTCTTTGGGGGAGATACATGCACAACTACTTGCTTACTTGTAAAAATACTCAAAACATTTATACTTGATTGTTTTATACTTGATTGTCTTATACTTGATTGCATTATACTTGATTTCATACATACATGACTGTCTTTTATCTTTGGGAAGTGGCTCCCAGTAATCTTTTATCTTTGGGAAGTGGCTCCCAGTAAACTTTTATCTTTGGGAAGTGGCTCCCAGTTTTCTTTGGGAAGTGGCTCCCAGTTGTCTTTGGGAATTGGCTCCCAAGTGAGGTCTTCGGAGATGAAGTAGAGACTCACTACTAATTGCTTAATTGTTTTGATGAACTTATACATGTCTTATTCATACTATATATGTAGCAGTGGGTTGTGAACACACAGGTTACAAGTCTCTTATGGCGGGACTTGCAACTGAGTGGATTCACGATGCCTTTGCTGTGCGAATATTCTTTTAAGGCTTTTCAACTGTTTTAAGACAAACTCTATGAACTCACCAACCATTTTGTTGACACTTTAGCATGTTTATCTCAGGTTTGTAAGGCGATAGCTTGTGCGTGGAACTTAGAGTCAAGCTGCATATTCTGAAGACTTACGCTTTTATCATTTATCATTCAAAACATTTTGTATACATTTATGTATCATACTTTGAAATCTCATGTTTGTAACTTTGAATTCTTTAATCGAATGGTAACTTTTCAAAACGTCTCATTTAGAGTTCGTTTTCTATAACTTGTACTTTGTATTATGAAGTAGCACCCCTATGACACAATCTTCCGCTGCGGTATTTTGGGGGTGTTACACGAGTGGTATTGGTATCATGTGCATGTGCATTCATTACATCACGGCATGATCTAAATTAGATCACTATCATTCATATTAGGTTGCGGATAGTGTTCGCTCCTTGTTGTCCTTATCATTTCGCATCTTTGTATCTTCACTCCAGGTGAGTCATAGCCCCACTTTTACACTTTATACTTGTTTTAACTCTTTGGGGGAGATACATGCTCAACTACTTGCTTACTGGTATAAATACTTAAAACATACTTTCTTGATACTCAAAACATTTATATTTGATTGTCTTATACTTGATTACATTTATATTTGATTTCATACATATGTGATTGTGCTATACTTAACTGTGTTATACTAAACTGTGATTGTGTATTCTTGAGCAACTTATACTTTGGGAAATGGCACCCAGTAATCATACATACATACATACTTCCAGTGGCTCCAGATTAAGTTGTTGGATGGCTACTGAGACTTCCAATGGCTCCAGATTAAGTTGCTGGACACAACCATTGAGACATACATACAAACGTGAGGTCTTCGGAGATGAAGTGAAGACTCACGACTAATTGCTTAACTGTTGTGACGAACTTATACATGTCTTAATCTTACTATATATATGTTAGCAGTGGGTTGTGAACACACAGGTTACAAGTCTCTTATGGCGGGACTTGTAACTGAGTGGATTTACGATGCCTTTGGTGTGTGATCATTTTTCCTATAAACTTTATTTGTTAAACAAACTCTATGAACTCACCAACCTTTGTGTTGACACTTTTAAGCATGTTTATCTCAGGTTAGAAGGGCGATAGCAGGTATGTGGAGCTGAGAGTCTTAGAGCATGCTTTTGGAGACTTTCGCTTTTATCATTTACCATTCGATACTCTTTAAAAACTTATGTATTTTTCTACTTTGGGATCTTTTGGTTTGTAAACTATGACTTTTATCTATTCGAATGGTAACTTTTCAAAACGTCTCATTTAGAGGTCGTTTTCTATATCTTGTACTTTGTGCCCTGAAGTAGCATCCGAATGACACTATTGTTCCGCTGCGGTATTTTGGGGGTGTTACAGGTTAGCACAATATGAAGAAGAAGGATGGGAGGATCCGATGTTTTCAAGAGAAGGAAATCTTGATTACGTAAACGCTACCCAAGAGCGATTATTGGAAAATATCGAGAGGCAGGTTAAAGAATTGATGAGAGCTGAAATGCCTGCAATTAAAACCACAATGAGTCCTGATAGACATGTGAGTGCAATTAGCAAATACAATTTTCCTGAACGTTCACGACCAGAGGAGTTTGAAGGGATAATGATAACTGATTCGTGAAAATCAAGTTATATATATATATATATATATATATATATATATATATATATATATATATATATATATATATATATATATATATATATATATATATAGTATAAGTATTACTCAAGAGATCTGCAAAGAAATACGGATAACCCGAGGTCGTAGTCCGTGTGAAGGGTGAATGGAATTTCGAATTCCCGATTCGTGAAATGTGTTGTGAAAGTGGTAAAAAAGTGATTTAGATGAGATTATACTAATGAAATAACAAATGAAGCACAAATAATCACTTAAGTACGTATTTCAAGTAAGGAAACTAAAAACGTAATGTAAAATCGAAAACGTAAGCTAAAACGCGAATTAAACGTTAACGTACGAAATAAAACGTAAATTTTAAGCTACACTACTCTTATGGACTTGAAAATAATTTTAAAAGGTTAAAAATGATAAAAGGAAATTTTGAGAAAAAGAAAAATATTTTTTTGACTTTTTATTTATTTTTTTATGAATTAAAAACTAATTAACTAATTAAAAATTAAAAGAAAATGCAAATAAGGTGAGAAAAATGAAAATTTAATTTTGAAAATTATAAAATAACTAAAAAGTAATTTTAAAACTAAAATCTATTTTTTTTTTTGGCTTTTTGTGTATTTTTTAGGAACTAAAAACTATTAAATCTAATTAAAAATTCAAATTAAATTCAAAATAAATGGGAAAAAAGCAAAATAAATTTCTAAAATTCTAGAATAAATTTAAATAAATTTATAAAATATTTTTGGATTTTTCCAAGCTTTTTCTGATATTTTTGGTAATTAAAAAAGTATTTAAACTTGAACAAAAATGAAAATAAAATAAGAAAAATAGCAAATCAACTTGGAAACATATGAAAAATTCAAGGAAATTCTAATATAATATTCTAAAGCTAGGAAAAATATAAAAATTGGAAAATAAGCGCTGTATGTACCACTTGCTTTGAAAACAGCTTATAACAAAGTGCTTATTAATAAGCAGTGTTGACCAAGGTTGACCCAAACTTTGACAAATGATATTTTGACAAAAAGGAACTCAAATGAACAGGTATAAAGCCAATTAGCACTCAGAAACTTAGATAAGGACCAAACAGGTTGCAAATAAGCTATGGAGATAAGCCAACAAACCAAGCAAATAAGCAATAAGCAATATTTCAATGAGAAACTCAATTAAAGGAACAAAAGAACTAAAATAAGCAACAAATTTCAGAATATGAATAACTAAACACAATTGCAGGCCTTAAAATTGAAAACAGGAACTCAGCTAAACTATTCAACTTGCAGCTAGTAAATAAGCACCCTAATAAGCTAATAAGTAGATCCTAAGGGGGCAAATGATGACCTATACTATTGAGAAAATACTACACCCACAAATCTGATTTCCAATCTAATTTACTCAACCAAAAATAGCCTAGAAATCTGGTCAAAAACTGAGGAGCAGGGGAATCATATGCTCAAACAGGTAATTTCCCCGAGACATTTCAATAAGCAATTAAGATCCAAACCTCAAATTTCTTGTTGATTAATACTCACAAGCTGCAAAACTTCTAAAATCAGCAAACCCTACTTATTTCTAATCGTAAATGAAACCTAGAATTGCACTCAAAGATTTGACCAAAACCTGATCACTTCCTATTTTGACTTTTTGTATGCAAACTAAAGTTGACCAAATTTAGATTCTACTGATTAAAGCTTACTTCAAATGTAATACTAAGGTGATTTGTAACTAGATTAACCTTCTTGTAACCTATATCTAACAAATGACAAGATAACAGATGCACACTACTTACTTATGCTAACTGATTTGAAATCTAAAATGGTGTTTCGACTTTTATGAATATAAGTAACTGAACAAATGATTAAAGTTACAATCTAAAACTTAATGCAAACTACCGATGCAAAAACCTAGGCAGATTAAGAGCTAGAGCAGCATAGAATACCTATGTTGACATAAATAATGCCTAAAAACATTATTAACATGTTATCAATATCTCTATGTTTTAATTATCACAAAACCTTAAACTCAATTATCACAAAATATAAACTCATAGAACTAAAACTTGTGACATAAACAAGTATTTAGTGATTAATATTTCTCTTTACATCCAAATCACTTAAGGTATGAATAAACAAAGTGTTTAGTGCATTTTATGATCAAAGGGGTATTTAATTAACTAATGCAAAGTTTATTTAATTATATAAACATATTATATATTTTTGAAAAACACTTTTGCTAATAAAGAAAAATGTTTTATTCATACTAAATATATGAATTCAAATTTTTAACCAAAATCAGTTAGTTTTTCACCAAATAAACTTTCCCTACTAAAAGACAAAGATTCTGGCCGTTTCAGCTGGGCGGCCCCCTTAATTATAAGGGGCGGTCCCCTTAAAATTAAGGGGACCGGCCTTGATTTAAGGGGACCGGCCACGCTCCTCTGTCAGAATCTGTTGCCTATAAATACCACCTTAAACCTGGATTTTTTCCTCACCTTTTGCACTCCTAAACTTTCTGTTCTAGATCCACATTTCTATTCTCTTAATCCTTTGATCATAAGTGTATAATTCTTTGTTTCAAAGTGATTCAAACTTCATCCTCTCAAGTGCAAGAGAAGAATACTTCTATCCCCCAAGACAAGAAGTATTACAACTTGTTGTGACCTCCACATACAAGTTGTTGGTGCATCATCAAGGTCATTTACATTACTCTTTGTGAAGATTTTTGTGTATATGTGATTGTAGATAGTTGTGCTAGGTATATTGATTGTGTGATTAGTTAGTTGTTTGATGTGAAAAAGAAAAGTTAGGAATTAGATTATAGTGAAGAAGCTAGGTGTGAAGTTGTTAGTTGTGAAGTAAATTGGTGTGAAGAAGATAGGCTTGAAGTAGATAGTTGTGAAGATAGATAGGTGTGAAGAAGTAGTGTTGTGATTAAGTAGTGACTAGGTGTGAAGAAGTTGTGTAGAAGGTGTGAATAAGTTG
Organism: Artemisia argyi; assembly: GCA_030686995.1. NCBI lineage: Eukaryota > Viridiplantae > Streptophyta > Magnoliopsida > Asterales > Asteraceae > Artemisia > Artemisia argyi. Next base: position 17,407,866 of record CM060685.1, on the reverse strand, counting down.
TGACGAAGTTGTGGTGTGTATATTGGTGTGTAAGGTTTCTCCGCCATAAGGAGCTTGTTGACATAGTGAAGAAAACTCTCGAGTAGGTGACTCGAGGAGTGGAGTAGGGCAAGGAAGGTGTCCTTGTAGCCGAACCACTATAAATCCTTTGTCTCGCGGTTAGATCTTTCCATATCTTACTTATTATCTTGCTTATATCGTTATTACTTTTGTAGACGTAGACGTATATATATAGTTGCTCATATAGTGCTAGTATTGATTTTACTTAAAGATCAAACGAAAGTTTCATTCACAAAACAAAGTTTTTACAATCAAACTAAAAAGGTTACATACATATAATTGATCATTTCGATCAAGTATAGTTTTCATACAAAATATAACTAAGGATTATAAAATAAACGATTACGTACTTATCTCTTATATATAGTTATAATTGTTTATATTATGCATGTGTTGATTTCACATACTTAGCTTACATTATTATTATTGTTCATACTTAGATATACTTGTTCATATTGTTCAAACTTTGAGTTCACATAAGATTGAATCAAAGTTTTAAAAGCAAACAAGGTTTTAAAACTAAACTAAGTTTTCATAATAAAATTAAAAAGACGTAAAACTATTCAACCCCCCCTTCTAGTTTTCCACAATTGGTATCAGGAGCCACGTCTAGCAAGATTTTTAAAATATATTGTATTTTAAAACTTGTAACGATCTATGGAATCTGAAAAATATTTAGAAGGGCGATCTATGCAAAGACCACCACTATTTGAAAGTGATGAATTTTTATATTGGAAAAATCGATTCGAAACTTATGTGAAATCAAAGGATCTAGATCTTTGGCATGTTATTACTAATGGTGATTTTTTACCTACTCAAAATAATCCCGAAACAAATAAAGATGAAATAGTACCTTTTGAAAAACAAAATGATGATTTAAAAAGAAGACTTTCTGAAAACAATGAAGCAAAAATGGTTATTTACAATGCGTCATCACGTAAAGAATACGAAAGAATTTTTATGTGTAAAACCGCAAAAGAAATTTGGGATTCTTTACTAATCACTCACCAAGGTAATAGTCAAGTTAAAGATAACAAAATAGATCTTCTTGTTCAACAATATGAACAATTTACGATTCCGGAGGAGGAATCAATAGATAATGCTTTTGCTAGATTTAACACTATTATCACAAGTTTAAAAGCACTTGATGAGAATTCTTCTAGTAAGAATTTAGTTAGGAAATTTCTTAGGGCTCTTCATCCAAAATGGCGAGCTAAAGTCACGGCTATTGAAGAATCAAGGAATCTGTCAACTCTACAACTTGACGAATTGATCGGCAACTTAAAGGTCTACGAAGAAATAATAAAGAAAGACTCTGAGATGGTCAAAGGAAAAAGGGAGCAAAGCAAATCAATTACGTTGAGAGCTAAAAAGGACTCTAGTGACGAAGAATGCTCAACCTCGAAAAGTGACGATGAAGAGTATTCTATGGCCGTACGAGACTTCAAGAAATTCTTCAAAAGACGAGGAAGATATGTTAGGCAACCATATAATGAAAGGAAGTGTTTTAAATGTGGCAATCCAAATCATCTCATCGGAAAGTGTCCAATGATGTCAAGAGTTCAAAATCAAAAGGCGTTTATCGAAAGTGCTTGGAGTGATAGCGATGAGGACAAGAAAGAAACCACAAATGAAGAAAAGTGTCTTATGGCTAAGACATCAAGCGAGGTACGTTCCGAAACCGAATACTTTAGTGAGGAAAATTTATCATTAGACAAAAAAGACCTAGATAGTGAATATAATAGGTTATGCATATTAGGTAAAAAGGTTATAGCTAAAAATAAGTCACTAAAACATATTAATAATCTATTAGAAAATGAAGTACTTGAATTAAAAATTAAACTACAACATTTGGAAAAAGAAAAAGAAGTTTTTATAAAATGTAAAACATGCTTAGAGGTTAAAAATGAAAACGAAAAACTTAAAAATGAAATTTTCAAACTTGACAAGTTTAAAAATTGTAGTAACCCACTTAAGAAAATAATAAGTGTTCAAGAAACTTCGGGAGATAAAACCGGTCTAGGATTAACTTCAACTAATGTTTCAATTAGTGAAAATAAAAGTATAAAGTTTGAATGTGAATCTAGTAAACAAAAATCATTAGAATCAAATCCTAAGTATATACTTACAAAAGATAGAAAAATACCCATTGCGAATGATGAAAAAGTAAAAACTTTTTATAAACCATCCTTAAAGACCGAAGTAGGATCCTCTAAACCTAAATTAAGATCTAAAACTCCATCACCAAGAAAACCTAACAATCATCATCCAAGATCTAAAATACCTCAACCTAGAAGAAATAAAAATAAATAATATTACAATAACACTAGAAATCAAATGTGGAATTATCAACCAAGTTATAATCCTTGGGAAATATTACCACCATACATGCATCCTAGCCAAATGTTAAATATGTTTGGACCAAACAACTTTGGACCAATGAGACAATGGGAAATATTACCACCATACATGCATCCTAGCCAAATGTTAAATATGTTTGGACCAAACAACTTTGGACCAATGAGACAATGGGGACCAAGTGGCTAAGTTGTCAATCTTGGAAGAAGTTGGAGTATCATCTACAAATGACTTCTATAAGTCAACATGGTCACTTGAAGTGCTTGAAGATATTCCATTGAAGACTAATAGGTACGCGTTTCTTTTAAGTTCATCACTATAATTTGCATGCTTAGATAAATGATTAGTTAGATTAATGCTTAGTACATAATTGCTTATATTCTTATAACCTAGAAACATCATTGGTTGACTCTCCTAGGAATAAGATAAAATTGTTCATTGCCGAACGAAATAGAAAATGGAAATCTTCTATATCCACTATTAGCAAACTCATGGTGATGAAGTGAAATGAGTTAAGTGGATCGATCGTTAATATAGAAGTAGGATTAGATCCCTCGCGTAGGAAAACTATGGATGAAACAAGCTCTCGTAGACTATGGCATTAAGTTAGATAAGCGTGCGAAAACTAAGGAACTATAGATGTTAGGTTATACGCCATTCAACACTCTCGCATCTAACATATAAATTATCGTCTTTATTTCCTTTAGGATCATAGGATATGTAGAAACGATAGCATGAGATAATAATATGCTTAACCAATCCTCTTGAGCATGAAATCTTTAATAAACATTTTTTTTAAAATATTTGATTTATGATATTTGTTGTCAAAAATCTAATATCTCTAAAAATATGCAAAAACCTCACATTTTGGAAAATAGTTTTTCAAATAACTATCCCACTTTTAAATAACATGTTTTCACTATCAATATTCACAATTTTGTTTTGATCAAAACTGAAGATTGGGAAAATATTATTTATCGTTCATTCACACATTTTGAAGTAAAAACCCAATCTATTTTATTCAAATAACACTCACATCTAAGTGAAAACTTACTTTCAAACATTGTTGAATAATGCTAAAAACGTCTCTTTTAAAATCATGCATGGTGATCTCATATATATCATCTATATTTATATAAATGACACTTATAAGTGAACTAAATCAAATCAAGAGGACCATGGTTTGTTCATTAAGACTTTGTTTGTAACAAGTCTAGAAATCCATGCTATCATAACTACCCACTTATTGCACATTGATACACATTAGGATTAATCCTCCTAGTTATGTAGTTATGAAATACTTGATGTTGCTTGTTGTTTCCTAGCACTTATATTTTACTTGCTTGATGAATATGTTTGCATGCTAGATGAAATTGCTTGTTTACTTAATCTCTTTGATTAACATGCTTTGGCTGCATAATTGCCTACATAATTAGTATATGCTAAATTGCCTCAAAGAGTTGGACTTGTTTGAAACCAAAAACACAACCTTTCTGCAATTCACTACCAAAAACTCTTTTCTGGCAATCTGGGAATCACCAGATGGGCGGCCCCCTTAAATCATAAGGCGGCCCCCTTAATTATTAAGGGGACCGGCCTCCAATTAAGGGGACCGGCCATCTGATGGTCAAAGGTGTTGTTTCCTTTTTCTACTTTTTAGCCCATTTCATCCTACACTTCCCAAAATTCATAAACCTATTTTATCCTAAACACTCTATCAAAATTTATACATTCTTAATCCCACCAATCCTACATTATAAACACTCTCATTCCTCTCAATCTATACTCATCTCTTCATGACCTCTCCCATTAAACCAAAACCACCAAATAACCCGTTTGGAGAAGAAAGCCTAACTTCCATTAAAAGCCCGTCAAACCAAATGATGTTGTCAAACATCCAACACCAAATTCCTCCTATGTCTTCAACATTACATACCTAACACCTCACTCTCCTTCTCACCAACATTACATATCAAAAACCTTTACTCACCCATATCCTTCTACATTACACTCAAACCTCATAATCTTTTGCACAACTCAAGCGATGTTGTTCATAATCAACCAACACCTAAACCTCACTCTCACACAAATGATCCATTCAAATCATCCATTCGTGCTTCTACTAATGCTCCTTCTTATGATGAGCATGCACAATCCCAAAACAATAATCCCAACCTCATTATCAACACTTTACATGTTGCTCATTCAACAAAAACACCATCCACTCATGAAGCATCTCTTCCACCCATATCATGTTTTCATGATTACCCAAGCTCAAACATGTCTACACCACCAAGAGTATCACCACCACATCCTACAACCTCACATGCCATTCCTATGTTGCATTTTCAAACCCTCACCCAAGACAACTATCATGCTCCACCACCATCACCTTCCTTCGAACACTTGAAGTTCGTTGAGGAGCTACAAGAAGCCCATGAGCTTAATGCTCTTTTAGCCTTACATCTTGCTCAACGCAATTTGGATCCACCTTCATCAAGCTCACCCTCATCACCACACAACATAAATCAAGTTGAAAAACATGTCAACAATTGACCTTGTTGCATCTTTCTCCTAAAAACCATTGCATTCAATGAACACTTCACTTGGATTGAATGTCTTCTCACTAGATCACATCCAATACCCTTACTTGAACAACATCCAAAACCTTAATCAACCTCTTCCGCTACAAACTCTCCACCACCAAAATCTCCAACATTCATGACCCTAACATATACCTCCGTTAATCCAACAACCTTACCCTAACTCAACCATCTCCATTCCAAACACTCCATCATCAAATATCTAAGCATATTATATGCTTATGATTTTCACTTTCAAATACGAATCAACCAACCTTTTGTTACAAGCAAGTCCGATGGCTCTCTTTGGAAAATTAGGATCTTTAACATAATCACTTTGAATTAATTGTTATGTATCCTTAATATTCTTTTGCTATGCTTATTTGTATTGCATATTCTTCTATATATGCTTGTGCTTCTAATATTTTTCTTGCGAGAATTCCATATCTCGTTTCCTTGGTGCACTCGAACGAGGGGGAGCACACATCAAGGGGAGCTTTCATCCCGTCTAAACTTCACTTATGAAGCTAGACGGCATAACCTTTTTGATTATACAAAAAGGGGGAGAAGAGAAATGTAAACTCTATAATACTTGTCTAAAAACAAGTTTTAGATATATTGAGTTTAAGGTTTTGTAATAATCAAAAAGGGGGAGATTGTTGACATAAATAATGCCTAAAAACATTATTAACATGTTATCAATATTTCTATGTTTTAATTATCACAAAACCTTAAACTCAATTATCACAAAATATAAACTGATAGAACTAAAACTTGTGACATAAACAAGTATTTAGTGATTAATATTTCTCTTTACATCCAAATCAATTAAGGTATGAATAAACAAAGTGTTTAGTGCATTTTATGATCAAAGGGGTATTTAATTAACTAATGCAAAGTTTATTTAATTATATAAACATATTATATATTTTTGAAAAACACTTTTGGTAATAAAGAAAAATGTTTTATTCATACTAAATATATGAATTCAAATTTTTAACCAAAATCAGTTAGTTTTTCACCAAATAAACTTTCCCTACTAAAAGACAAAGATTCTGGCCGTTTCAGCTGGGCGGCCCCCTTAATTATAAGGGGCGGTCCCCTTAAAATTAAGGGGACCGGCCTTGATTTAAGGGGACCGGCCACGCTCCTCTGTCAGAATCTGTTGCCTATAAATACCACCTTAAACCTGGATTTTTTCCTCACCTTTTGCACTCCTAAACTTTCTGTTCTAGATCCACATTTCTATTCTCTTAATCCTTTGATAATAAGTGTATAATTCTTTGTTTCAAAGTGACTCAAACTTCATCCTCTCAAGTGCAAGAGAAGAATACTTCTATCCCCCAAGACAAGAAGTATTACAACTTGTTGTGACCTCCACATACAAGTTGTTGGTGCATCATCAAGATCATTTACATTACTCTTTGTGAAGATTGTTGTGTATATGTGATTGTAGATAGTTGTGCTAGGTATATTGATTGTGTGATTAGTTAGTTGTTTGATGTGAAGAAGAAAAGTTAGGAATTAGATTATAGTGAAGAAGCTAGGTGTGAAGTTGTTAGTTGTGAAGTAAATTGGTGTGAAGAAGATAGGCTTGAAGTAGATAGTTGTGAAGATAGATAGGTGTGAAGAAGTAGTGTTGTGATTAAGTAGTGACTAGGTGTGAAGAAGTTGTGTAGAAGGTGTGAATAAGTTGTGACGAAGTTGTGGTGTGTATATTGGTGTGTAAGGTTTCTCCGCCATAAGGAGCTTGTTGACATAGTGAAGAAAACTCTCGAGTAGGTGACTCGAGGAGTGGAGTAGGGCAAGGAAGGTGTCCTTGTAGCTGAACCACTATAAATCCTTTGTCTCGCGGTTAGATCTTTCCATATCTTACTTATTATCTTGCTTATATCGTTATTACTTTTGTAGACGTAGACGTATATATATAGTTGCTCATATAGTGCTAGTATTGATTTTACTTAAAGATCAAACGAAAGTTTCATTCACAAAACAAAGTTTTTACAATCAAACTAAAAAGGTTACATACATATAATTGATCATTTCGATCAAGTATAGTTTTCATACAAAATATAACTAAGGATTATAAAATAAACGATTACGTACTTATCTCTTATATATAGTTATAATTGTTTATATTATGCATGTGTTGATTTCACATACTTAGCTTACATTATTATTATTGTTCATACTTAGATATACTTGTTCATATTGTTCAAGATTTGAGTTCACATAAGATTGAATCAAAGTTTTAAAAGCAAACAAGGTTTTAAAACTAAACTAAGTTTTCATAATAAATTTAAAAAGACGTAAAACTATTCAACCCCCCCTTCTAGTTTTCCACAACCTAAACCAAACACCCCTTAAACTGACAGATAATGAAACAAAGTACGAGAAATCTGAATTAAAACTAACAATAAGACAGAATCTTAGCAGGTAAAGAATAAAAACAAACAATAACAAGTAAAAAGCTAATTATAAGAGCTAAACTAACTAAGTAGAATTATAGGTATATGAAGCTAAAAATTAATTTTAGAACTCACAATGTAAACCTCAGCTTAACAGAGGTAAGCTTGAACCATAACCTATCATTAGATAGGCTCAATACACCATGGAAACACTATTCAATCATCCAAAACTCAGTATCATCATCATGTATCCTCCTAACTCCCTTGGTTGACTGTTGATGAGTGCTCAAACACTCATCATTTTTGGTCAAATCTGAACTGCAAAACATACAAAAACACTCAGTAATGCATCAAAATACTAAAAATATTTCAAAATTGTGTTTTATATATTTTAGATGCAAAATGAGCAAAAACAGATGAAAAACGTACAAAGTTTGCAAAATTGGCAGTTTCAGTCCCCCAACTTTCAAAAATTGGCAAAAATAGTCCCTGAGCACATATTTTAAAAGAAAAATTACCAAAGGTCCTTTTGAAATCAAAAATTGTCATATTTAGTCCTTTGATGAAAAATCTCAAAAGTTTTGGAAAATTACAAGTTCAGTCCCTGTACTTTCAGAAAATGACAGAATTGGTCCCTGGTGGGAAATTTTTGGAAGAAAAAGCATTTATGGTCCTGTGGTTACTTATTTTGGCAAGATTAGTCCTTGGAATGAAAGTTTGGTGAAATGGCAATTTTAGTCCCCGGGGTTTGGAAATTTACAATAATGGTCCTTGGGTGTTTATTTATGAAAAAGTACATTTTGGGTCTTTGGGTTATTGAAGTTGTCAATTTTGATCCTTGTGATAACTTTGGGAAAGTTTCATTTGCAGCCCCTCAATTTTAGAATAATTACAAAAATGGTCCTTGATTGTTTTTCACCAAGTTACCAAATGGACCCTTTGTATTATTTAACCCAAAACAAACATCACCCCAACCAAAGCAAGCCCACCCATTCTACTCCTTGGCCCAACTACAAATCCCAGCCCACCACTAATAATATTACTCCCTCCGTATAAATAAAAACCACCAATGAGTCAAACCTAGTCAACTCCACCCTCTTCCCCTCCACTTGTTCTGCTACAACTCACCCAACACTCAACCCCCCTCCTCTGCCCCTCTTCCCATACCATGTCCCCTAGCCTCCACTACATCCAAACTCTAATTAATACCCACAAAACACTCCAAGTAACCTCCCAATTGCCTTGACCATTTTTTGGCGCCAAATTCATTTAAACGGCTAGGATTATTTGAAGTTGATCCAAGGGTCCTCAAGAAAGTGGGAAAGATTCAGGGACTCACCAAGGCCTATTTAAGTGAAAAAAGATAGAAGAAGAAAGTAGTAATTAGGAGTAGCAGTGTAGAATTTAGCAAAAATGTATTTTATGTTGAATTTTATGTAATTTCAAATTGTAGCTGTTATCTTTAGTTTAAAAAGCTTACTTTCAACTATTTTAGTGTAATACCATTAGCTTTTAATATAAATTCCAGCTTTCTTGTTGAATTCAAATTTCTCAAGTTTTCAGTAAACTTACCAATTGGTTCTACATGTATGAAAATGTTGTTATTAAACTTCCTTTAAGCTGTTTTAAGTAGTTTATGAGCTTGTGTAAGCTTAGAAATCAGTTGAGAGAGTTTTAGTCTAAATACTAAAAAAAAAAATCCAAAAATTAAAAAATCAGAGTTGAAGGTAGTAGAAGATGGAGCAAATTGAATTTGGGATTGTCTTGGGTATTAGAACTCCAAGGGGGGTGTAGGTTGTGGTTTAGTTACCTTGGTACCTTTTTCTCAGTATGGAACACTTGTAAGATTTTCTTCCAAATTGTTGTATTTTTTGTTCCATATGCCATTATATGTGATCATTTGTGCTTTTATTCTTAATTTAGTGTTATGCATATTGTTTGATGTCATTTGGTACCCTTTGTTCATGGAAATTCATAGATGCTAAGTTTTTTTTATTCACTGTCAATTAAGTAAAATCATGGTCATTGAGTATTTGCTGTCATAACGGATGTTGTTGTGTTAATTTAAGTCCATTATATCATCCTGTGAGTTTATGCACCATAATCATGGCTTCAATCACTTAATGGCTTTACAAATCCCTTGAACAGTCATAAAAGGGGGTGTTTGGTTCAGCTTAGTTTGATATGTGTTAACTGTCATTTCCCTAGTTCCTTTGCACCAGTAGATTTATCATGTGAAATTAGGACCTTTGGACCAAGAAATAAGTAACAACTTCAAGAAATAGTCAAAATCAACCACCATTTCATCCAACAGTTGACTGTTGGGATTTTGCAACATCAAACCTCACCCATTTTGTTTAAAAGTTGTCTTTCTAGCCTAATTTAGCTTTAATATAACCTAACACATCAATTTCAGTCATTTAGACCCAATCAAAGTTCAAGGAAGTCGAAGTTATAAGTTTTTCTCAAAAAGTCAAAATGTCATGAACTCAATTTTTCCAAATCTTTGGGAAATTGTTTTGAATTTTGTGTTATGAATTAGAGCTTGATCCTTTCAGAATATGTTGTCCCCCAGCTAGTCTTTAGTGTCCCATCCTTGTTATATTTTTGCAATTTTTCTGTGGGGCCCACCACAGCAAGAAACACACCTGCAGGGGAGGTGCATCCCCTGCTGCAGCAGACCCCTCCACCATCACCACAACTTTGGTGGTGGTTTCTGGCCACCTCAGTGGTCCCACAGGCCCTATTCTTGGTTCTCCCAACCCCCCTCCTAGTACTCTTTAAGATTTGACCAAAGTTTTGACCTCAGACCTTGTGGACCCCGCCTGAATCAACCTCCAAAACTTGTCCCATTTTCTGTGTGGAATTAAGTTCAAAGAGCTTATTTGTTGGCTTATTTGTTTAACTTGTGATATTTTTGCTTAAACACATAACTAGTTTAAACCAGATTCAACCATTGTTGGTCCCACATAAGCTCATTTGAGCTTATTTCCTTGTTTGGTCAACATAAGTCAACTGCCTTAGCTTATTGCTTGCATTTGACTTATTTTTAAGATATAAAAAAGTTGTTTTCATAAAAGTTGTTCGTTTTTAGGTATAAAACAAGTTTCCAAAAGAAAAATCCAGAAAATCTAATTTAAAAACAAGTGATAGTTTCTATTTTATTTGATTTATCTTTTTAATTTTCATTTTTAGATTTTTATTAATGAACCTACATTTTCATATTTTTATTAATTTCCTTTCATATTAAAGTATTTTTAGTAATTTTCTCAGATTTTTATTTTGTCATTTAGTATTAATTAGAATTAATATTAGTTTTATTAATTATTAATTAATAATTAAGTAGTAAATAGCATAATTAGTTTTTATAAAGTGACACCTAGTTTTTATATTTTTCCTAGCTTTTATATAATATAATATAATTTTAGAAATTTTCTTGTAATATCTACTGTTCATTTGCTAGTTTTTATAATTTATTTAGTTTAATTAGTAATTAATTAATATTAAATATAATAATTAGTAAAATAGTGTAAAAACTTGTAAAACAAACTTTTTATAATTTTTTAGGATTCCTGTGATGGTTAATTAGATTTGTAAAATTTTTCTTAATTTTCTAAGTTAGTTTGTTATTTTTAATAATTTAAATTAATTAAAATTAGTTAAGTAATTAATAATTAGTAATTAATTAATAATAATTATATAAATTGTGTAAAAATTAATTTTAATTTTCTAAAAATTTTCTTATAACATTAGGATTGTAAAAATATAATTTTCATATTCGTAGGTATTTTATTTCTTAAAAACTCGCGTTTTATTTCGTACGTCTACGTAAATTTAAATCAGACGTACGCGTTTTAGGTTTTAAACATTTCTGGTTTTTCTGGTTTTACAATCATGTTCATATAACTTATTTAAGTTATTTTCTTTCAAAATTCCTTAGTGTAATCATTCACAAACCCTTTTCCGTCCAAATTCACCCGACCACAGACCCGTTTGATAACCATCCACACCTCGTCGAGACATAACGACCCGGGGAAACCCTATATTCCGCGGAGCATTGAGCCTAAGGAGTCTGACCATGATGACCATCACTTTGGTCAATTTAAGTTGACTGTTCTGAGCCAATCAAAATTTGGCGCCGCTGTCGGGGATGAACGTAAAAATCTAACAACTCTCAAATGAGGTATGAGCTTATGCAACATTATTTGAAATGATGTAAATTATTAAAACAAGCTTAAAGGAGATTAGAGACAGAATTATAAGGGTAAAACTGAAATTTATTTATACTAACAGTTTGAATTACAGAAACATGAATAATAAGCTGAATACAAGCTAAATTAATCCCTACTCCTAATCCTAATCTAACCCTAAAAATCTAACAACTCTCAAATGAGGTGAGGGGAGAGGTATATATAGCTGAGGAGATGGCTTGGTGAAGCTTCTGGATGTGCTTTCTCTATCTAACCAGGTCCCTTGATCTTCAGCTTAAATCTCACGCTTGAATATCAACCCTTGGATTAATTTTGGTGAAATGACCTAACCTTCGTGTCTTCTGTCATTGGACCACGTGTCCCTAACACTCTATGACCAGCTCTCAGCTACTAGAAACTCCCAATCATTGGGTAATTATATTGTACGAGATAATTATAAAAGGGGGTGAAAATTAGGGTTCATGAACAGTGGTTAAATTCTGGGTGTGGTAAATTTAGGGGGCGGGAAGTATGTTTGGGGGTGTTTTATTATTTCGTTGACCAGTTGACCGGGTGGTGGGAGTAATAACGGTGGATCGGGTTTTATTAAGGGGTGATGGATTGGGTTATAAGTTAGGAGATGGGCTTTAATATTTGGGCTTTGGTATATTTTTGGACCAGGCTGTGTTGGGTTGGATTTGATATTAAGTGCACCTGATTTGTTATTTAAGAAGTACTAGTATTTTTGAAGAGGACCAATGTTGTATTATCCAAAATTGTAGGGACCAATTCTGTTGTTTATCAAAAATATTTTCCAAGGGTTTATGTTATCACTTTCAGAATCATGGAGGACTTGATTTGCATTTTCCTTCAAAAATTAAGCTTCAAGGACCATACTTGTAATTAATTGAAACTTGGAGGACTAAATTTGCCATTCTCTCTAAACTTTGATCAAGGATCTTTATGCAACTTTGATGAATCTCTGAGGACTCCTTATGACATTTTGAGCTTTTATTGATCATTTTGCTTCCCCGGCTCCGGCTTATGATCTTTTTCCAATATCGTGCTCGTTTTTGTCGGTTTTGCCTTTGTTTTTGTTCATTTTTCACAAATCCGTACCTGCACATACACAAATACAAAAACACACATTCTCTTGGCATATTTGGTTAGTATTTGGTGTATTTGGTCTAATTTTGGTTTAAAAAGGATGTGTGAAAAAGCACACATCAAAATCCCCCAGACTAAGGTATTGCCGTGTCCTCACGCAATGTCATCACCTCACGCTTAAGAGATAAATAATTTCAAAAACTCTCTTTACTGACGTTGTAAAGTAGCAATGATGTTCAAAAGAGATATTAAAATCATTTATTCTCAAAAACGATCCGTTTTCCGATTTTCATGAATAACAACTACTACTATTCTTTTTGTACTTTTTCATTTATATATATGTGACGGTTTGCCTTGACTTTCATTATCAATTCATATCTGTTGATAACTTTCAGGGTCAACGAGTAGAAACACTTCTCACAGAGAAGAGACCATATGGATAAAAATCGTCATCCTTGATTTTTCAGAAGCTCCCAAACTAAGCGTAAAATCAGATCATTGTTTATCCACAAGTTAGATGCTAACACTACCCACAAAAGTTACTTGTGTATTTACCTCTTGTTCCCAAGTCCTAAGTTTGGTATCTCAATATTTTAATTTGTTGAGAAATGAATTGCTTCATATTTTCTCGTTTTGATATTTGTTAGTCCGATAAGAGCACAAAATTTGAACGCTAAGTAGTTTCCAAACTTTCCCTCGAAAACCCCTGCCTACAGAAATCGGGTCCACATGAAGGTCTCTGATTTAACACGATTTGTGGGGGGGCCCCTTTTTATTTACGACCGAGACATCCCATGTTTGAGACCCGAAACGAAAGCTTTTTATTAGTTGTAGGACCTTAAATCTATCAACTTTAACACAAATATAACAAGTATATGAAGTAAAGATGGTGACTTGCAATATGTATGAGTGGCGTTAAAATGTAAAGAGAGAATAAGAGATGAAGAGAACTTTTATTATTAAAACACACACAATACACACACAAGCACACACCTCAAATGAGCCTTTGAGGTGTTTAAATAGTTGGTTACATAATGCCCTAAAGGCTTTCCATGGGCTTGGAGATGGATTGGGCTTTTTACATAAATATCTTCTTAACATAAATGGACTAGCTTAATATAAATATTAACCTATTAGCTTAGCCCAATCCATGAGCCCTTTGACTATTCTATTGTATTATACGACACATTACAAAGTTACATGTATGAGAATGACCATCACTTTTTAATACATATTTTTAATCCTAACATTAGGGAAACCCCCGGAGTCGAAGCTTGGCATTTTTGCATAATTATAAGCACTTTTATAATATTTGGTCCTTAGGCCTTTATTTCTTTTACAACAACGGTTTTTGAGCCGCCAAGATGTAAGAGCTTTATTATTACCTTGGATTTATATCTGCTACTTTTTATAGCTTTGGATTCCTCTGCCTTTTTATTTAGCTTTGGATTATTATTATTGATATTCATAATCATATGTCAAACCCCGAGTCATACGGCCTTTACTAAGATCACAACATCGGCTGCGAACCGGCAAGATGCAATAGTCTATTTCACCGTAACACTGGCAGTACCCCTATATGTACCAAACCCCCATATGCAGAGATTTTGTTGGGAACAAGAAAAAACTAAGTATTGCCCAAACCCCATACACTTAATTAATCCTAGAGATCTATTTTTATTGGTGTGCAATCTTGTGGGAACAAGGAGGCCACAAGTACCTTTCGTGGGCTCTAAAGAGATCCAACTACTCCACGTTTAGCACGAAACTTCTAAATAAACTCTATCATTCCTCGATTTCCGCAAATTTAAAATCCCAAGTAATGAGATTCGCGGATGCTTATCCGATAATCTTTTGATTATATTGGTTAAGGGAGACGAGCTAGGGCTCAACATGCCCGGTCAAGCCGAAACATTTATTTCTACTCTCGCCGGTAGGAAAGTCAAAACAAGGTGTCAAATCTTATTATTATATCATATATCATTTTTTTTCTTTTTTCTTTTTTTTTACAATAAAAAGGTGACAAAAATTTAAAATTTTTGGTGGAAAACGGAGTTGCGTAAGTTAACAGCTCAGACGAAGGTGCAAGGTCAAATCGAATCGAAGATTCACCCCCCCCCCCCCCCCCCAGACTAAAGTGAAACATTGTCCTCAATGTTTTAAGGGTACGGGTAGTCTACGTAAAATCTAAGGCCGTTTATTAAGTATGCCAAGAGATAAACGTTAGTCGATAAGATTTTGGATATGGTGAATTTCTGAAAAAGCAGCGAAGAATGAGGCTCGAGTGGAGAGAACGACAAACCACGAGCATGAGAGTCCTCAAACGTCGGGGAAATTCCTGAACATTCAAAAACAACCACGAAAACACGAGTTTGGAAAGGGTCGCCCCCCTCACGTCACGTTACTTAAGAAAATAGAAAATTAAGAAAATGAAATGGATAAGCATGGGGTGCCTCCCAAGAAGCGCTTGTTTTTGTTCACCGAGTCACATGAGCTTGACTCGATCCCCGAATTAATTCATCCTTGGGGAGAGCAGATTGAACGGACACCCGGCATAATAAATGGAGATGCCGGGGTCAAAAACGGTATCCTCACTCCCGGTGGAGTGGAAAAGTGAAGAAATGATGGGATAAGCAAAGAATGGTTGAAAAACCCGGATGATAAAAGTAAAGTCGATTTCTGAATCACGGGTGGGTTGGGTGGGTAAAATATCAAGCATAGGAACATCATGTTCAGAAATCTCGTCCACCACTCCAAAAATTTCTTCATTCGTACCGGATTCAAAATCTACATCGGGTGGTTTCGCAGGTGGACGAGAAGAAGGTAAATCGAAAAGAATATTTCTTTGAACGTCATTCTCGTTATTCTCAATACCCGGTGGTATCAAGTTGTCCGCAGCAAGAAATAGATAGTCATTCTCTAAAAGAGGGTCACGTGACGGATTATCGGAAATAAGCACAGAGTCGATCTTAAAGTCAAAACGCTCATAGTCCGGAAGAGAGATATCAGCATGAATAGTGGGATTGCCACTACTCGTCTCTTCAAATCGAAAATTTCAAGCTCGGGTAAGTAATCACTATCCATAACGGGGATAGGAGAAAAAGTTGGAGGATCTTTCAATGCCTCAATTTTAGAAATGAGAAGATTGATATTCAATAATTTTTCACGGAGAGCTTCATCTTGGATTTTTGTTTCAACATCTTCATCATTCTCTTCTTCTAAGCTGACGAGCTCAGAAGGTAATTCGTCCACATAGTCGATGTCTCCACAAGATATCGAATCATCATTGTCAGAATCAGAGAACATCTCATCACGATCATTCGAATTGTCAATCGGAGATAACTCACATTCTTCAGCCATATCAAAAACATATTTCCCAAAATCGGGTAAAGAATCCTGGAGCTCGGGCTCCAAAAGATCTGACGGCGTAACAATCTCAATCGAAATAGATTCATTGTTATCAAGAGAAGTATCGACTTCTTCCAAAATAGGATCACTTCCCTCATCCGGTGTGAGGAAAGGATGGGAAGAATCGGGGATGATAGGTTCAAGTATCGAAAAACATCTTGAAGAATCCGGAGGTAGGACAAATGGTGTGCTCTGAGAGCTAGGAATTTCCACCACTTCCGTTATGGTCTCCGGTTCTTGTTTGTGAAGATTAGGTAAATCATTTCTTCTAAACACCGTTTTAAGCTCAGCACGTTTGCTTGACAAACTCTTAACCATAAATCGAGAAAGGTTAGGAACAATTGATTCTTGGACAACCGTAGGTTGGACGTATTTAGCACTTCCATTGTTATTGGAAAGTACCAAGTCCTTTGTCACCTCGGTTTCTCGTTCAATTTCCCTAGTCAGAGAGGGAGTAGGAATCGATGGCCCATCATAATTAACACGAATTCTCGAAATTTTTGACAAGGTGTAAAGTGGTTCAATTTTGATTTTAAAAGCCTTATTTTTAAAGAAATCGTCGTCGAGAGATGCCATAGAACAATTTTCAACATTTAAAGGTTCACAAGACGGATTGGGATTAATCGTAAAATTTTCTTCTTTATAAGGCTCATTTTCATCACTCTTAATGGTGTTAACTTGTTCTCTTTTATGAATTTCCTCTTTAAAAAAGTTTATTGCAGTTAGACACTGCTCATTAAAATCATTTTGAGCAGTCATCATTTTAAGAATCTCATTCTGAACCGTGAGAATCGTGTCATATTGTGGAGGTTGGTCGTGATAATTATTGTCATAAGGAAACGGTTTCCTTGTTTGACAATCAGTGCTAAAGTGTGGACCTCCACAATTCTCACAACCGTTTTGTAATTGTGAGGTCGGTGCATTTTGAAACGATTCATTATTTAAGTACGGATCTTGCTCATATGAATTGAAATCGTTTTGAGGATAATTGGAAAAGTTTGGATTAAAACCATAAGTATAAGAACTCTCACAAAATGAACAAATTCCATCGATTATATTTCTTCCACATCTCTCGCAAATTTGTTGATTGAATGAATCGGGCTCAGGTGGGTAGTCGGAAAAATTTGGAAAGTTGTTGTACGAATTTGAAACGCAAATCAAACAACTTCCGTCTCGAATATCATTATCACACCGTTTGCATGTACACCAAACACATGAACCTTCAAAGAACGGTTCTCCACATTTAAAACAAGTCGGATCCATAAGAATTATCGATTTAGAGGGTTAAAGAAAAAGAATCAAATGATAAGAGGAGAAGAAGATTATTATTATTTTTTTTAATTATCGAAAAAAAGAAAATCAAGAAGAAAAGGAAAATCTTTTTGTATTTTTATATTTGAAAAACAAAATTTAAAAACTTGAAACTTTTATTCTCTTTTGTTTTTCAAACGTTACGTTAATTGTAAACAGTTTCCTTCAAATCTACTCGCGACGGAACGGGAGAGAATAGTGTTTCTCTCTTCATCTTGCAATTTAATGTCTAAGCTTCCGTATTTTCCGCTTATTCGGTTGTAGAATTTAAATTAATCCGATTAACAACTAATTTCACGTGTTCTTATGTTATTAAGCTTATTTGGTTTACAACGCCCTCCCTTCCACGGAAGAGTCGAGGCTGTAACTTTATTTTATTTTTTTTGTATTTTTGAAAACACTTTAGGAAAAGTGTTTTTGATTTTTCAATTTTTTTGGTTTTTATAGAAAATATATACAAAGGAAGGTTTTCAAAACACAATTTCGAAAACGAAAATCATAAATTCACTTCAACCTTCCCCGGCAGAGGCGCCAAAATTGATTCGTGAAAAACAAGTTATATATATATATATATATATATATATATATATATATATATATATATATATATATATATATATATATATATAGTATAAGTATTACTCAAGAGATCCGCATAGAAATACGGATAACCCGAGGTCGTAGTCCGTGTGAAGGGTGAATGGAATTTTGAATTCCCGATTCGTGAAATGTGTCGTGAAAGAGGTAAAAAGTGATTTAGATGAGATTATACTAATGAAATAACAAATGAAGCACAAATAATCACTTAAGCACGTATTTCAAGTAAGGAAACTAAAAACGTAACGTAAAATCGAAAACGTAAGCTAAAGAGCGAATTAAACGTTAACGTACGAAATAAAACGTAAATTTTAAGCTACACTACTCCTATGGACTTGAAAATAATTTTAAAAAGTTTAAAATGATAAAAGAAAATTTTGAGAAAAAAGAAAAATATTTTTCTGACTTTTTATTTATTTTTTATGAATTAAAAACTAATTAACTAATTAAAAATTAAAAGAAAATGCAAATAAGGTGAGAAAAATGAAAATTTAATTTTGAAAATTATAAAATAACTAAAAAGTAATTTTAAAACTAAAAACTAATTTTTTTTTTGACTTTTTGTGTATTTTTTTAGGAATTAAAAGCTATTAAATCTAATTAAAAATTCAAATTAAATTCAAAATAAATGGGAAAAATGAAAAATAAATTTCTAAAATTCTAGAATAAATGAAAATAAATTTATAAAATATTTTTGGTTTTTTCTAGGCTTTTTCTGATTTTTTTGGAGTTTTTGGTAATTAAAAAAGTATTTAAACTTGAACAAAAATGAAAATAAAATAAGAAAAATAGCAAATCAACTTGGAAAAATATGAAAAATTCAGGGAAATTCTAATATAATATTATAAAGCTAGGAAAAATATAAAAATTGGAAAATAAGCAATGTAGGTACCACTTGCTTTGAAAACAGCTTATAACAAAGTGCTTATTAATAAGCAGTTTTGACCAGGGTTGACCCAAACTTTGACAAATGATATTTTGACAGAAAGGAACTCAAATGAACAGGTATAAAGCCAATTAGCACTCAGAAACTTAGATAAGGATCAAACAGGTTGCAAATAGCTATGGAGATAAGCCAACAAACCAAGCAGATAAGCAATAAGCAATATTTCAATGAGTGATACGTGGGAATCGCACCAGGCTTTACCTCTCAAGGGATCTTGAGAAGCTTACAACCCCCACCAGGCAGTGTACCTGATCGTTGTAGTATAGTATAGTGACAAGTACCGGGGGATTGATCGTTCAGCTAGGAATAGTGTCGTTAGGATTGAAATTAATCTAACTAGGTCTAAAGGTGAAGGATGATTCTTTTTGTATTTTTATATTTTATGAAAAGCAAGTAATAATCTCGGGTATTGGGAGAGTGGGCGGAATTAGTTGCTAATCAACTAACCCAAAAGCTACTAATTAAACTAATAAACAAGAAAACTAAACTAGGGTTCTACAAGATAAGTGAAGCATGTCTACCTATGATATGTTACTCCTTGCTAGCTATCCAATCCTACCTATTGAATTGTAACCTTGTTTTAATTTACGGGTTGTATTCCTTAATACCATTCATGGGGTGGCGCACTTAACTCCCCAATCCTATGAGCTCTTATCTCCTCCTATGCCATGCCCAGCACAACCATAGGGATTATAAACAGTGGCTCATGCATTAAATACAACCAATAAAGACCTAGTGCACATCAGTTCATGTTTCCTAAGACGTTCAAGCATGTTACCATTTGGAGATCAGCCAGTTTTCTTAAGCCTAACATCGAAATCATTCAATCAAAACAAGAATCAATAGGAAACAAGAATTATAAACTAAACCAATTAGACCTATCGAAGTGTCACACCCTAATTGATGAAGATAGACATAAACATCAACAAGGAATCAATAAGATCTAATCAATTATATACAAGTTTCACATAAACATAAGTAGACACAAGATGAATTAGCAAAACATAATCAAAGAAGGACAATCAACAAGAATAATGAAAGACATAGTTGAGATAGAATCATCAAACCAATACATGATGTTTATGGAGTGATTGAAACCCTCTAAGTTGCTGGAAGAACACCCACCTAAACCCAGGAATCGACTTTAGGGTTTAGGGCTTACAAAAAGTGAAGTTATGATGTTATATTTATAGGCATGTTTTCTGTCGGCAAGGCTTGACGGCGTCAGCTCGTTCTCTTGACGCCATCACGACCATTTCTTCACCAAATTGTAGATCTCTTCGTCCTCTTCGCGTGGGCTTTTGAATCACCTAAATCCGAGTTCGTATGCAAAAGTTATGACCAAAACAATATCAGCTACTCCGCGCGCAAGTTTTGACAAGTTAACACGTGACGGCCTTGGTGACGCCTTCAGGTACACGTGACGGCCTAGCTTGACGCCGTCATGAACTTACTGGACCGTCACGTACTTTATCCACTTCCACCTCTTGTATTACTCTTGACGCCATCATGAAGAAGCTTGTGACGCCGTCAGGTACTGTTCCCAGCAAGGAAAATTAAGACTTTGCCGTTTTCTTCACTTTTATGCTCCAAAAACGTCCAAAATGCTTCCTTTTTACAGAATTCACTCCCAAAGTACCTAAAATCACAAAAGGAACGATTTAGGGCAATATTTGATCAAATAAATTCGAATTCGGGCTAAAATGACCCCCTAAAAACGGTTTATTTTTTGCCTTATCATATATCCCTACACTTGGGATTTGCTTGTCCTCAAGCAAATGAGCTTTTCCACTAATAAAAATACAAGTTAGGGGTCATCTAACACTAATATAAAAGTAATTACAACAAATGATCGTTCCACTTTAATCAAAACAAGCACGGAAATTATACACTAGCACCTCACATTAAGTATTTGGATACTCTCATCTCTCGGGTGTTGTAAATTTATATGTCATAATTGGAAATGGAGAAATATCACTCTTTACCTGTCATAGCAAATAGATTACCATAGGCTTGGGAAAGGATCAAACCTCCACCACTTGGCGTAAGCACCTAGGATAAACTATCAAAGAGGTCTTTTAAAGGGTTATAACGTTGGGTGTAGGGGATATGGAAAACACGGTTTTGTTGGATAAACAGATATTTTACTGGTGGCAAGTCAATTGTCTTAGTTAACTACATGTACAATGAGGCGTTGCTAAGCCAAGACTCGACTCAACTTAAACTAACTACGACTCTTTTTGGATTTTTTTCAAGACACTGTTTGACTTAAACATAAACAAAAGAAACGGATGGTAGCTCGTATGTTTTTCTCTTTTCTTTTTCTATTTTTTTTTTCTCTTTTTTTTTCTTTTTTTTCGATTTTTTTTTATTTTATTTTATTTTATTTTTTCATACACTTTTACTCTACCATCCAAAATAATACATCAAGGGGAGCTCGTTTCCTCCCTACACTTGAACTTTTACATACTTTACAATCAACTATTCTAATGACTCGAATCAAGATAATCAAAACACTTGGAGTACTTTTAAATATTAACGCACATATGGGGGTAATAAATGATGTTCTTCCCCATTACTCCATAAAACAAGTACTTTACCCATGAGTCCCAATCGTCCCAAAATATTATGTACAAGATATGACTCGACTTAGCAACCATGTAATCAATTAGACAACTAACAAAGGGTTTAAACAATTAACAATAATGCACTAAAGATGAGCGCATACAAGGAAGGCTAAGGTGATTTGGTTGCACATTTGGGGTGGATTGTAAACAAATTCTTCCTTTAAGTAAAATGCTTAAAGTTAGAAACGAAAAGATAGGCTCGGAGGGGTGTACTAGGGGTATCGTGTACTAAAAATGAGTACAACGCAAAGGTGTGGGAGAATTACTTGACCTATGAAGTCAATGTAATTATATTACAGGTGTAGAACAAGGGTTATCATAATGCCTCTTATCATGTAGTAAATCCTAACTACACGAATGTAGTCTCACTAGCGATCTCGGGATGCATCGCTATCACAAGTTCTAGAATCTAAATACTACCGGTACACTCATAAGCACCAACAATGAATGCTTTTTCCTAAAGATCTAAGGGCGAACCTCACATATTTGGGGTGGAAATTTTTGAGTGGTATGGTTTTTTGTGCTAGTCATACAACTCCTATCCATGAGACGCTTATTAAGACTAAAGTTTCACTCCTACATGTTGCAAAAAATTTTAAATTTGGTGCTAAAATTGCCCTAACAAATATTTCTCTCAGATTTATTACACATTCACTATTAAACAAAACAAAAACCAAGTGGAGTAATAGTTTCTAATATACCCTCCCTACACTTAAACCGAACATTGTCCCCAATGTTCTAGATAAAAGATGTAAAAGTAAATAAATAACAATGAAAGAAACTAATACTCCCCTGATTCGTTCACCGTGGATAATGTGACAACATGGTTAAATCTACCTCCAAGAAGACGAACGTTGAAAGCTTCCCTCCAGAAATATAAATCATCTTCTTGTCCTGTAACAACAAGCACAAAAACCAAAGCATCAAACCGAACAAAAATCACAACTAGATGTAATTCCAGACTTAGAAATAGAAACAAGACAAAGCAACAAAAGGATAGGATACTTGTGGAATGAATTACAAATAGAAACTCATAAAACATATCCACAATTATTGACACACAAACAAGATAAAATATATGCTAATCATGAATTGTGAAGTTTTCATGTTCGAATTTAGTTCTTTTTAACAAGATATAAATTTCCCTACACTTATCTTTTTTGTAAAATACCTTTATATGCAATTAAGACGAGGTTAAAAACAAAATAAAGCATTTTCACAAATTATTCGAAACATGAAAATTAAACAACTATGATTAAGCATATATAGCACAAATAAACAAATAAAATAAAAACATCAAACAATTAAAAACATGGGTTGGGTTGCCTCCCAACAAGCGCTTGTTTTTGTTCGAGTCACGAGCCTGACTCTACCCTTATTTAACGGAAATAGGGGAGGTTTTCCCTACACTTAGGATTAAGTATGGGTGAAAGTAGCGATACACGCCCTTAGGGTGAAAATATGCCACATGAGGTGAAGGGGGTGAGTGAATGGGGAAAGAGTCTACCACCTTCATTGTTAGGTTACCCGAATCCTTTGGTTTGATGGGTGGATTTGAAGTTAGAAGAGTTTTATGACAAAGATTTGAGCTCTTGCCATTTTCATGAATAGTATGCTCTAACGGTTCTTCATCCACTCCGGTTCCCATCTTTTTTATTTCAACTTCATCTTCATCTTCGTACTCAAACTTGCTTTCATCAAAGAAGTGGAGTGTTGGCGTTTTGAAGTTGGAATGTTGGAAAGAGGTTTTATGGATAATGGGTTTGGTTTGAGAAATCATCGAGACCTTATGCATCAAGGTTGGTTTGAGTGATTTAGAGGTTATGGTGTAGGCGTGAGAGTTCCCTTTCTCAAAAGGAAGCTTATGAGAATAGAAGTTATTCTGGGTTGAACTTACAGAGAGAGGTGTTTCATTGTGCCCATCACTGCCTGTTTCATTAGGGATTGGGAATTCAAAAATACTTTCGATCTTCTTGGGTATAGCTTCTTCCCTAATTTTCTCCTTAATCCTTGATATAAACTTATCAGCCAAGTCCATGAAAAGACTTCGGGTGCTTTCCATGCGGGCTTCTAATTGTTGGATTTGCCTCTCTTGGTTGTTTACAAAAGTCAGCATTATCCCTTCGAATTCCTTTTGTCGTGAATATTCAGGAAACGTATATTTACTGTCTGTATTCACATAACCAGAGGGATTAGCCACGGGCATCTCGGCTCTTATCAATTCCTTAACCTGCCTTTCGATGTTCTCAAATAACGGTTCTTGGGTTGCATTCATGTAATCTAAACTTCCTTCCTCCAAGAACATTGGATCCTCCCATTCTTCTTCTTCGTATTGTGCTAAGTCCTCAATGACCTCCCAGCACTTATCAACACTGAGCTTGCTCAATCTACCATTGGCAGTGTGATCTATAGCTTTTCTAGTTTGGTGATTAACTCCATCATAAAAGATTTGGATTTGAAACCAAAGATCGAGGCCATGATGGGGGACTTTGTGGAGTAGTTCCTTGAAACGATTCCATGCTTCATAAAGAGTTTCACCTTGACGTTGTTGGAACATCAAGATGTCATTCCTTAGCTTGGTAGTTCTCCCTGGTGGGAAAAATTTAGCAAGGAAACGAGTGGTGAGATTATCCCAAGTCGAGATAGATCCCGCGGGTAGACGATCAAGCCAATGGATAGCTTGGTCACGAAGAGAGAAATGGAAGAGACGCAATCGGGTAGTATCTCTAGTAGCACCGTTAAGGTCAATGGCATCTACGATTTTAAGAAAGTCCTTAAGGTGTTGAATTGGGTCTTCGGACACATGTCCGTGGAATGTACATCCATTTTGCACCAACCGGATGGTGTCGGGTCGCAGGTGGGCTACAATGGCTTCTTTGGGAAGCTCAATGGCGTTTCGGTAACCTTTGTGGCTTGGTTGGGAATATTCTCCTAAGGTGCGGGCTCTAGGAAGTTGGTTTAGTTGTTGTGGGTTTGGTTGTGATGGGATGATGGGATCTAAGATATTACCACCTTCCATGATGGCGGATGGTAATGGTTACGAACAAAGAAATGAAGAAATAAGATAGACTAAAGAAAACCTAGAAAAATTAAATAAAAAATCTCACTAGAAAGGAACCTAATGAGTAGACCTAATAAAAATCAAATTCAACCTAAACAATAACTATTCCCCAGGCTGCGGCGCCAAAAACTTGATACGTGGGAATCGCACCAGGTACCTCTCAAAGGATCTTGAGAAGCTTACAACCCCCACCAGGCAGTGTACCTGATCGTTGTAGTATAGTATAGTGACTAGTACCGGGGGATTGATCGTTCAGCTAGGAATAGTGTCGTTAGGATTGAAATTAATCTAACTAGGTCTAAAGGTGAAGGCTGATACTTTTTGTATTTTTATATTTTATGAAAAGCAAGTAAAAATCTCGGGTATTGGGAGAGTGGGCGGAATTAGTTGCTAATCAACTAACCCAAAAGCTACTAATTAAACTAATAAACAAGAAAACTAAACTAGGGTTCTACAAGATAAGTGAAGCATGTCTACCTATGATATGTTACTCCTTGCTAGCTATCCAATCCTACCTATTGAATTGTAACCTTGTTTTAATTTACCGGTTGTATTCCTTAATACCATTCATGGGGTGGCGCACTTAACTCCCCAATCCTATGAGCTCTTATCTCCTCCTATGCCATGCCCAGCACAACCATAGGGATTATAAACAGTGGCTCATGCATTAAATACAACCAATAAAGACCTAGTGCACATCAGTTCATGTTTCCTAAGACGTTCAAGCATGTTACCATTTGGAGATCTGCCAGTTTTCTTAAGCCTAACATCGAAATCATTCAATCAAAGCAAGAATCAATAGGAAACAAGAATTATAAACTAAACCAATTAGACCTATCGAAGTGTCACACCCTAATTGATGAAGATAGACACAAACATCAACAAGGAATCAATAAGATCTAATCAATTATATACAAGTTTCACATAAACATAAGTAGACACAAGATGAATTAGCAAAACATAATCAAAGAAGGACAATCAACAAGAATAATGAAAGACATAGTTGAGATAGAATCATCAAACCAATACATGATGTTTATGGAGTGATTGAAACCCTCTAAGTTGCTGGAAGAACACCCACCTAAACCCAGGAATCGACTTTAGGGTTTAGGGCTTACAAAAAGTGAAGTTATGATGTTATATTTATAGGCATGTTTTCTGTCGGCAAGGCTTGACGGCGTCAGCTCGTTCTCTTGACGCCGTCATGACCATTTTTTCACCAAATTGTAGATCTCTTCGTCCTCTTCGCGTGGGCTTTTGAATCACCTAAATCCGAGTTCGTATGCAAAAGTTATGACCAAAACAATATCAGCTACTCCGCGCGCAAGTTTTGACAAGTTAACACGTGATGGCCTTGGTGACACCTTCAGGTACACGTGACGGCCTAGCTTGACGCCGTCATGAACTTACTGGACCGTCACGTACTTTATCCACTTCCACCTCTTGTATTACTCTTGACGCCGTCATGAAGAAGCTTGTGACGCCGTCAGGTACTGTTCCAAGCAAGGAAAATTAAGACTTTGCCGTTTTCTTCACTTTTATGCTCCAAAAACGTCCAAAATGCTTCCTTTTTCCAGAATTCACTCCCAAAGTATCTAAAATCACAAAAGGAACGATTTAGGGCAATATTTGATCAAATAAATTTGAATTCGGGCTAAAATGACCCCCTAAAAACGGTTCATTTTTCGTCTTATCAATGAGAAACTCAATTAAAGGCACAAAAGAACTAAAATAAGCAACAAATTTCAGAATATGAATAACTAAACACAATTTCAGGCCTTAAAATTGACAACAGGAACTCAGCTAAACTATTCAACTTGCAGCTAGTAAATAAGCACCCTAATAAGCTAATAAGTAGATCGTAAGGAGGCAAATGCTGACCTATACTACACCCATAAATCTGATTTCCAATCTAATTTACTCAACCAAAAATAGCCTAGAAATCTGGTCAAAAACTGAGGAACAGGGGAATCATATGCTTAAATAGGTAATTTCCCCGAGACTTTTCAATAAGCAATTAAGATCCAAACCTCAAATTTCTTGTTGATTAATACTCACGAGCTGCAAAACTTCTAAAATCAGCAAAACCTACTTATTTCTAATCAAAAATGAAACCTAGAATTGCACTCAAAGATTTGACAAAAACCTGATCACTTCCTATTTTGACTTTTTGTATGCAAACTAAAGTTGACCAAATTTAGATTCTACTGATTAAAGCTTACTTCCAATGTAATGCTAAGGTGATTTGTAACTAGATTAACCTTATTGCAACCTATATCTAACAAATGACAAGATAACAGATGCACACTACTTACTTATGCTAACAGATTTAAAATCTAAAATGGTGTTTTGACTTTTATCAATATAAGTAACTGAACAATGATTAAAGTTACTATCTAAAACTTAATGCAAACTACTGATGCAAAAACCTAGGCAGATTAAGAGCTAGAGCAGCATAGAATACCTAAACCAAACACCCCTTAAACTGACAGATAATGAAACAAAGTACTAGAAATCTGAATTAAAACTAACAATAAGACAGAATCTTAGATGGTAAAGAATAAAAACAAACAATAACAAGTAAAAATCTAATTATAAGAGTTAATCTAACTAAGCAGAATTATAGGTATATGAAGCTAAAAATTAATTTTAGAACTCACAATGTAAACCTCAGCTTAACAGAGGAAAGATTGAACCATAACCTATCATTAGATAGGCTCAATACACCATGCAAACACTGTTCAATCATCCAAAACTCAGTATCATCATCATGTATCCCCCTAACTCCCTTGGGTGACTGTTGTTGACTTGGAATGATTATGACTAATAAACACAGAAATTAAACATA
Organism: Artemisia argyi; assembly: GCA_030686995.1. Classification (NCBI taxonomy): domain Eukaryota; kingdom Viridiplantae; phylum Streptophyta; class Magnoliopsida; order Asterales; family Asteraceae; genus Artemisia; species Artemisia argyi. The sequence continues at coordinate 17,380,363 of CM060685.1, read as the reverse complement.
AACTCACCACAAGCGGAGCTTGTGCAACAGTATTTGAAATGATGTAAATTATTAAAACAAGCTTAAAGGAGATTTGAGACAGAATTATAAGAGTAAAACTGAAATTTATTTATACTAAAAGTTTGAATTACAGAAACATGAATAATATGCTGAATACAAGCTAAACTAAGCTAAATTAATCCCTACTCCTAATCCTAATCAAACCCTAAAAATCTAACAACTCTTAAATGAGGTGAGGGGAGAGGTATATATAGCTGAGGAGATGGCTTGGTGAAGCTACTGGATGTGCTTTCTCTATCTAATCAGGTCCCTTTATCTTCAGCTTAAATCCCACGCTTGAATATCAACCCTTGGATTAATTTTGGTGACATGACCTATCCTTCGTGTCTTCTATCATTGGACCACGTGTCCCTGACACTCTCTGACCAGCTGTCAGCTACTAGAAACTCCCAATCATTGGTTAATTATATTGTACGATGTAATTATGAAAGGGGGTGGAAATTAGGGTTCATGAACAGTGGTTAAATTCTGGGTGTGGTAAATTTAGGGGGCGGGAAGTATGTTTGGGGGTGTTTTATTATTTTGTTGACCAGTTGACCGGGTGGTGGGAGTAATAAAAGTGGATCGGGTTATATTAAGGGGTGATGGTTTGGGTTATAAATTAGGAGATGGGCGTTAATATTTGGGCTTTGGTATATTTTTGGACCAGGCTGTGTTGGGTTGGATTTGATATTAAGTGCATCTGGTTTGTTATTTAAGAAGTAGTAGTATTTTTGAAAAGGACCAATGTTGTATTATCCAAAACTGTAGGGACCAATTCTGTTGTTTATCAAAAATATTTTCTAAGTGTTTATGTTGTCACTTTCAGAATCATGGAGGACTTGATTTGCATTTTCCTTCAAAAATTAAGCTTCAAGGACCATACTTGTAATTAATTGAAACTTGGAGGACTAAATTTTCCATTCTCTCTAACTTTGATCAAGGATCTTTATGCAACTTTGATGAATCTCTGAGGACTCCTTATGACATTTTGAGCTTTTATTGATCGTTTTGCTTCCCCGGCTCCGCTTATGACCTTTTTCCAATCTCGTACTTGTTTTTGTCGGTTTTGCCTTTATTTTTGTACATTTTTCATATATCCGTACCTGCACATACACAAATACAAAAACAGACATTCTCTCGGCATATTTGGTTAGTATTTGGTCTGATTTTGGTTTAAAAAGGATGTGTGAAAAAGCACACATCAATAACCTTCATGAATAATCAGGAGAAGCAGATTCGGCACTTAGAAACTCGCATGGAAAGCACTCGTAATGCTTTTATGGACTTACCTGATGAATTCATATCAAGAATTAAGGAGAAGATTAAGGAAAAATCCACACCGAGGAAAGTCGAAAAAATCTTTGAACTCCCAACCCCTTTGGTGTATGATGAAGAGGATAATGAAAAACCCTCTCGAAGTGCTTCACCTTCAATTACCTCTTACTTCTATGTGCGTCCTCAGGAAGAAAAGAAGTTTCAATTTCATAACATCTTTGTTGGGAGTTTGCAAGTCATGCTCCCCAATTTGCATAATAAACGTTCCTTTGGTTTTAAACCTGGTGTAAAGAGGTTGCACCTCAAAAACACCGCAGCTTCAGAAACCTCTATAGAACAACTCCTTCCCGTACCCACCGTTTACCAATATGAAGAGCACGACCTAAGTGGAATTCTGACCAGCCCTGTTCATAACCACACCTCACTTCATGACAGTAACAAGATGTTTGACCTTGGTGGACTTCACTAATGGGAATGGCTACTCATAATTTATACCTTTGATTAGCTACCTACAATAGTGCAGGGACTGAATTTGAAATTGTGACAAAGTACCCATAAAACGGGCATCTGACGGTGTCAGATTTTACTCTTGACGCCGTCACCTCGCATTCTCAGCAATATTAACCCCATTTCCATCACTTTCAACCCATACCCCACAACCTATACCCAAGTGCTACTCCACCTTCGAATCTTCAAGGTCAAATCCGACATCTTCCGTGACCGATTTCCACGTAGTAAGTAACTTTTCTTCATCCTTATTCGTTCAATTATCCTTAGGACCTACCAATTTTGAAAACCCCCATTTCCATCACTTTCAACCCTTCCTTAGGTGTTTAGTAATCATGATTTAAGCATTAGGTAGTTGTGGTTGATATGAATCATGAGTCAATTGTGGAAAAATCTTTCACACCACGGATTTTTTTGATCCCCCACCCATGTTTTCTACGAAAAGGGATGTTAGGAATACTAATATTCCTGTAAAAGTCTCGGTCACCTAATTATTGTAATAGCATTAAGTTAGCTCGTAGTTAGTTTATATATTAGTTAGTTAGTATTAGTTTAAGTAACACCGTGGAAGAAGGACGGGTCTTTACCCACTATATGCCTGATCCACAGCCCGGGAGTAGGCGTTTTCTTTGTAACTATAAATACCCCTCTCCCACCAAGGGAGAGGGTTGGACCTTCATTTCACACTAATCTAATCTTTCCATTTTTCTCTCAAGGTTCCACTCTTTCTTTCTTACTCTCTCTTCCAACGCCACACATAACCACAAGTTCATCATGTTTCCAACTTGATTAGTATTCTATAATTGGTATCAAGATCCAAGGTTTCATCTTAGGGCCTTGTAGAATCGAATTTGGTGTGGTTTTGTGTAGTTTTTTGTGAGTTAGAAGAGTTTTATTGAAAACATCTTGGTTTGATCTTTCTTGGGTAATCTTTGTACATCTTCAAACTCTGAGGACTCTTATAAGCTCAAAATGATTTCCAGCTTGACTTTCTGACTCTTTCTACTCTCATGCTCGTTATTGCCGGGTTTTTGCTTGCTTTTCGTCATTTTGTGAAATATTCGTTCCTGCACATTCATAAACATAAAAACACACAATCTTTGGCATTTGTAAGCATAATTAGTCTATTTGGGTTTGTATTTGGTCATGAAAAGGTATGTGAATTAACAAATACCATCAACCATCGTGGTTGTAGGGTTCCTCACGAACCGGGGTCTCAAGGTTGGTTCTTCTTCTCGATCTCTTATGAAAAAACTATGTTTTTCTTTCTTTGTAACAAACTTGTAGCCATGTTTTCTTCTTCTCCTTTCTTTCTATTCTTCTCTCTTGAATCTGCCTCTTTTTTCTTGGTTAACCACCGGTCGTTGGTGGTAACCGTCTAAACCTTCTTTCTTTCTCTTCAAACGTCATTCATGGCAGATTTGAGTGTGTTGTTTGATCCCTTCGCTCTGATGCAACTGATAACAGGTATTGAATTCTTATTTCCAGGATCGAATGATCCAAACAACACCATATACAATCATCAAAGAAAGGAGCAGTAAAAGGAAAAACACAGAAAATGGTTGAACCTTTAATAACGATATTTATTAACTGAAAAAGGTTAACGTTTACAAATGAATCCTATCCTATATATACTACATGAAACGATGCCTCCAAAAGACATGTCGCTTCATCAATAATCGTTGCAACCCTAGACTAAACGTTGCATAATAAATAACTACCTATAACTGCCTGCGAATGGGCTTATTGGGTTAATACATTGAACCCATGTTGCTGACATACTAAACTGATCCAAACACTAATATAACATACGAATTACATACTTAACTAAAGTCTTAATACTTAAATAATAAAACATACTTTGATCTAAATATATTAGAGGCTAACAATGGAGGTTTTAACAAGAGGAATAGTATCAACCAACTGAAACTCAGAAACACTTAAAAAGTAAATAACAAACTTTAGGTAATTTGTCCATAAATAAGAGATTAGAACACTGACTACAAAAACAAACATGTACACCTACATGATGTTGATATACACCTACTACTTTCATAGAAACCACCAGAATTTGTACCTTCTTGTTGACCTGTATCTAAAATAGAACAGCCCATGAGTATAATAGTATCCGATAACATGGTAATCAAATGGCGGTACACATTAAAAGTTGTAGCATATGTATTAATAGTTCTACTTTCTAGGGTTTGCCTCGATATATATATATTCAGAGAATAGATGATTTTATATCTTCAAACATTAATTGAATAAAGGAGCTTATTGATAATGTATCATTGTTTGCTCATAGACAATCTTTTAACATGCATAAGCCCATAAATATGAAATTTGATGCCTGGAGAGTATGCGTAGAGAACTTACGGATTGTGAATATCGAAACTGCTTGTTTAATTTGCACAAATAGAGAAGGCCAACTCTCTACTGTTTAGACTTCAGCTGTAATAGCTACATCAGAAATACATCATGCATAATAGAAGAAGAAAGAAAAAAAACTCAAATATAAGATTGAGAATTCCAAACACAACGTACCTTTAAAATAGACAAAGCATTTGTTTGGAAACAGTAAAACACAACATATCAGGCTTCATCAAGTAGAGCAATAATTCCAATAGTAAAACACAACATAACTATAACCTGATTAAACCGAAAACTTAAATAAACCAATCACAAATCATTGAAACTAAATAAATCTCACCAAGAAATCATTTTTTTAAGATTCATAATATGCAAATACTGTTGGAAAATTTAGTGCACTTGAGGGATCTAATCATACTTGGAAATGGGTTAGGAGGTATGGAGTGTACACCCATCAAGTCACTGATTCCCCTGACTCTATAGTGGTTGTGCAGGATTCTGCTGAAGTGCTGGTTCCTACTGATGGTTCTTGCTAAGTGCTGGTTCCTGCTGATGGTTCCTGCTACTTGTGTCAGGATCCTACTGATAAGCAGAGTTTCTGCTGATAGAGTGCTATATATGTAACTGATTTGACCTATTCAAATGGCAGTTACATTTGCACTCATGACCTCGTTTAACTGGTCATGTAACCACTATTTTAGGCTATAATGGGGATAATTATGTGGAGATTAATGGGCCGATTAATTCTCATAATTCCATTTGACTAGCCATGAGTATCTTCCTATAAATAGGAAATCACATAAAGCATGAAGGATACACTGAAAACACATAACACTTGAACACAAAGGGTTATTGATTTGTGCCTAAATCATTAAAAAAACATTTGGTCTTATCCCAAGTAGATATTCGTGATACCCAGGCATTAGGGTCGAATAGTTTACTTTGGAAAGTGATAACATGATTCCAAGTGATATCCGGTAACCTTAATTGGTATGTAGTTAGGATATTGATTATCTCCACCCTGTTCTGGGCTCATTACCACTAACAATCAAAGTAAACTATTCGTGATAATCAATGGCTGCTGCTATGAGGCATATGGCTGCTAACTTTTCCAAATTGGAAAAGTTTGAAGGTGAAAAGAAGATGCACTTCTTGCTATCAAGCATGAATGTGGTGTATGTTCTAAGCACTTCCATTCCTGAGGATCATGGGGATGATGCTATTGTGGAACAAATAAGGAAAAGAAGCAAATGGGAGAATGATGACTATGTATGCAGAGGTTTAATTCTCAATGGTATGTCTGATTCTCTCTTTGACATTTATCAGAATGTTGAATCTTCTAAAGAACTGTGGGATTCCTTAGATGACAAATATATGGCTGAGGATGCTTCAAGTAAGAAGTTTCTTGTAAGTAATTTCAAAAATTACAAAATGACTGATTCAAGACCAGTCATGGAACAATACAATGAACTTCTTGGAATACTTGGAAGGTTTACAAAATACAAAATGAACATGGATGAGGCTATTTCAGTCTCTTGTATCATTGACAAACTCCCTCCTTCTTGGAAAGATTTCAAGCATACCTTGAAACATAAGAAGGAAGAACTGACACTTGTTCAGTTGGGTAGTCATTTGCCTATTTAGGAATCCCTCAGGGTGGAGGATAATGACAAGCCAAAGAGTAGCAATGCTACTGGTGCATTTATTGTCAATATGGTGGAACATAACAATTCCACAAGGTACAATGACAATAAAGGCAAACGTAAACATCAGGATAACACAAGGGCTGATCCTAACAAGAAGGCAACACCTACTTGTTGGAAATGTGGCAAAACTGGTCACATTAAAAGGGATTGCAAAGGTGTTAAGGTTGGAGGTAAATCAAATGGTTCAGGCACTAGTGGTTCAGGAAGTGGTGGTCCAACCAACTTACTGAAAGGTCAGAATATGTTTAATGAATCTCTTCAGGTTTATTATGTTACATATGTATCTGAATCTAACTATGTGCAGGATGATGATGTTGCGTGGTGGGTTGACAATGGAGCAACTGTTCATGTGGGCAAAGATAGAAGATGGTTCAAGACTTACGAGTCACTGAATGATGGTTCTATTCTTCACATGGGAAATGAGTCAACAGCTTTGGCGCATGGTCGTGGTTATGTAGATCTTAATTTTAGTTCTGGAAAGATTGTAACTTTGTTTAATGTTATTCATGTTCCTGATATAAGGAAGAACTTGGTTTCAAGTAGTGTTTTGAATAATCATGGATATAAACAAGTTATTGAATCTAATAAATTTATGTAGTCCAAACATGGTGTGTTTATTGGTTTTGGGTATTTGTGTAATCAAATTTTCAGGCTTAACATTGTCAGTGACATTGGTAATTCAGCCTTTATGTCAACCTCTAAACTGAATGACTCTACACTGTGGCCATGTACTTTTTAAAAGGATGCAAGATATGTCTAAGGATGGGTTAATCCAGCATTTGACATGGACACTGAAAAGTGTAAGACTTGCATGTTGACCAAAATAACTAAGAAACCCTTTCAGGGTGTAAAATGTGAGACTGAGCTCTTGGAGCTTATACACAATGACCTATGTGATTTGCATGCCACTCCCTCTTTGGGGAACAAGAAGTACTTTGTGACATTTATTGATGATGCTTCTAGGTTTTGTTATGTCTATCTATTACATACCAAGGATGAAGCATTAGATAAATTCAAAGTATTTAAAACTGAAGTTGAGTTGCAACTTGGGTCACTGATCAAAAGGTTCAGGACTGATAGGGGAGGTGAGTACATGGATACTCTGTATTTTCAGTCTGTTGGTATAATCCATGAAATGACTGCTCCCTATACTCCTCAACAAAATGGTATCTCTGAAAGGAAGAACATGGTACTGAAGGAGATGGTTAATTCCATGTTGTCCTATTCAGGACTGAGTCAAGGGTTCTGGGGTGAAGCTATGTTAACAGCTTGCTATTTATTAAATAGGGTTCCAAATAAAAGGAACAAGGTTACCCCTTATGAACTCTGGAATAAAAAGAAACCCAACCTGAATTATCTTAGGGTATGGGGTTGTAGGGCAGTTGTAAGACTCCCTGATCCTAAGTTGAAAACTTTGGGTGAAAGAGGCATTGAATGCATCTTTGTTGGATATGCTGAGCATTCCAAGGCTTATAGGTTCTATGTTATAGAACCTAATGAATATGTTTCCATTAATTCAATAATTGAATCAAGGGATGCACTATTTGATGAGAATAGATTCTCAACAGTCCCTAGACCAAGTCACAGGATTCCAAATGGAACTGATGATATTGGTGTATCAGAGGTCCCTGATGAATTATCATCTCAGGTCCTTGATGAGGTTGTGGTTCAACAACCTGAACCTGAGCTTAGAAAAAGCAAAAGGGTCAGGACTCCAAAGTCATTTGGACCTGAGTTTCAGTTATACTTAATTGAAGGTACAAGGAATGAAGTCTCTGACCAATGCTCTTATTGCTTCATTGTTGAGGATGATCCCAAAACATTTGAAGAAGCAATGAAGTCCCAGGATGTTGCTTTCTGGAAAGAAGAAATAAATGATGAGATTGACTCCATCATGGGCAACAACACTTGGGTGTTGGTTGATCTACCTCCAGGTTGCAAACCTCTTGGTTGCAAATGGATTTTCAAAAGGAAAATGAAGGTAGATGGAACTATTGAAAAGTTCAAGGCTAGACTAGTCATTCAGGGCTTTAAACAAAAGTCAGGGATAGACTACTTTGATACTTATGCCCCTATGGCACGTATGAGTACCATCAGGCTGCTGATTGCTTTAGCATCAATTCATAATCTGATTATTCATCAGATGGATGTGAAGACAGCTTTCTTGAATGGTGAATTGGATGAGGAGGTTTATATGAACCAACCTCAGGGCTTCATTATGCCTGGAAATGAAAACAATGTGTGCAAACTGATTAAGTCTTTATATGGACTGAAACAGGCACCTAAGCAATGCCATCAAAAGTTTGATGAAGTGGTTTTGTCTAATGGTTATGTTCTTAACCAGGCTGACAAATGTGTATATAGCAAATTTGATGAATCTGGTAAAGGTGTCATCATTTGCCTATATGTTGATGACATGTTGATCTTTGGTACTGACCAAAATCAAGTTGACCTGACAAAGGAATTTTTGTTATCAAGGTTCTCCATGAAGGACATGGCGGAGGCTGATGTTATCATTGGTATAAGGATTAAACATGCAAGCAATGGTATATCAATTTCTCAGTCTCATTACATTGAGAAGGTACTAAAGAAATTTAGTTGCTTTGATTGTACTCCAGTGAGTACTCCCATGGATACCACTGAGAAGCTTATGCTTAATACTGGTAAAGCTGTATCTCAACTTGAGTATTCCAAGGTGATTGGCTGCTTGATGTATGCCATGACTTGTACAAGGCCTGACATTGCTTTTGTTGTGGGTAAACTGAGCAGGTATACTAGTAATCCTAGTGCTCAGCACTGGCAAGCAATTCAGGGAGTACTGAAGTATTTGAAGAGAACTATGGACTATAGTCTCTCACATACTGGTTATCCTTCAGTGTTGGAAGGATACACTGATGCAAGTTGGATCAGTAACACTGAAGACAATTCGTCTACCACTGGCTGGGTATTCCTACTTGGTGGAGGTGCAATTTCTTGGGCATCTAAGAAGCAAACTTGCATCACCAGTTCAACAATGGAATCAGAATTTGTGGCCTCAGCAGCTGCTGGTAAAGAAGCTGAATGGTTGAAAAACTTGCTTCTTGAGATTCCATTGTGGCCTAAAACTATAGCACTTATTTCTATCAGGTGTGATAGTGCTGCTACATTGGCAAAGGCTTATAGCCAGATGTACAATGGGAAGTCTAGACACTTAGGTGTCAGGCATAGCATGATTCGTGAACTTATCACGAATGGGGTGATTTCTATAGAGTTTGTTAGATCTCAACAGAATTTAGCTGATCACTTGACGAAGGGTCTTGCTAGAGACTTGGTTATAAAGTCTGCTAAAGGGATGGGTTTGAAGTCCAACTTGGTCACTAAATGCTAGGACACCCAACTCCCTCCTGAGGAAAGTTGGGAGCTCAGTTCAATGTGGAAAGCTGAACATTCAGTGTACTGGAGCACATGTATTATACTACATCCCAAGGTTGTCCTCAGAACCTGCTGAAAAGGAGGATGAAGTCTTTACTTCTCAATGGTTAATTTTCTTCGAAAAAGTGCTTGGCAGGAGCATGAATAAAGAGGAACTACCTATGTAAATGTTAAAGTTTTGCCGCTTCAGGAAGCTATGGACTTTTAGCTTTTACAGCATTTATGAATTGGATATGGACACATGGCTTGCATAGTGTCAGGAGTGTTTAAGTGTTTGAAAATTTATGTGTATTTTATCTTCAGGTATTCAAATGGGTTGAAGGGTTCAATTCTTAGAACACCCCGATTCTCGAATATTTGAACGTGTAATGTACTAAGATGGAAATTCAATCTTCAGGATATTTTTGTTTATGCATATATTTTGTTTAATGTTTGATTTCATGCAAAGGAAGTGAACTAAATTTGGGGAGGATTGTTGGAAAATTTAGTGCACTTGAGGGATCTAATCATACTTGGAAATGGGTTAGGAGGTACGGAGTGTACACCCATCAAGTCACTGATTCCTCTGACTCTATAGTGGTTGTGCAGGATTCTGCTGAAGTGCTGGTTCCTACTGATGGTTCCTGCTGATGGTTCCTGCTACTTGTGTCAGGATCCTGCTGATAAGCAGAGTTTCTGCTGATAGAGTGCTATATGTAACTGGTTTGACCTATTCAAATGGCAGTTACATTTGCACTCATAACCTCGTTTAACTGGTCATGTAACCACTATTTTAGGCTATAATGGGGATAATTATGTGGAGATTAATGGGCCGATTAATTCTCATAATTCTATTTGACTAGTCATGAGTATCTTCTGTTAAGATCGTTTATAGCTCGAGGTTGTTTAGACCTCATCTAGGGATTACACAATAATAAAGATAAAGAACATGTACGCAGCGGAATAAACAAAACATCTTTATTATTGCTAACAAGGTTTCTTCGTCATCATCTCTACTCTAACATACACCAAAGCCCCAATGCTACGTGATCAAGTGTAGCACGGTTACATTCTAACAGCGATCTAAGATCGTTGAGGCTTAACACTAATCAACTAACCTAGGCGTTTACATAAGCATACTCACGCCCTAGGTTTACACATACACACACCTTTACTAGGTTTACATCTTTTGTACGTCCTTAATATCAATTCCCTGTATCTCTTTATATAATAGAGATACTAGGGTTACAAAGGATATTCTAGAATAATAAAAAGATATGCAGTAATCTTTTTCTTTCTTTACAAGTTTCATCCTTTGTCTCCATAAGTCCCTCATGTTTCACATGTTTTGTGTTATCAACTTAATTGTAATTCCCAACAATCTTCCCCTAGTTGATAATGACAAAACCAATAAGCATGAACTTCTCCTGAAGTTAGTATGTCATGAAACATGTGACTTCCCCTTAAACCATGCATATCATCAAGGATCTTCAAGCTGCAATCTTCAAAATATTCTTCTTCCCCTTTTTGTCATCATCAAATAGGGGACAAATGTAAGCAACCTTGATCTTCACAATCACCAATTAGTACCATACATCCAATTTAGTCCTTTAATGTCTTGAATTACCCACCATTAAGAACACCAAAACGCTTACTTATTAAATGAACTCAAGACATAAAAATCCCAAATCTTCAGTAAGAATACCAACGAATAATCATGAAAACCTTCACCTTGATGTAGCACATAAATGGTTAATCATTTAAACAATAAGCTTCCCCAGAAACCCATATTTTAACCATGTATAGAATGTAGGCTCTATGTAATGATCACTGTTGAAGAAAACTAAGTATAACCAACTTGATGCTGAAGTAGAACAACCCAAACTTGTGTCTTATGTCTTGTACTAACCACGTGACTCCAAACTTATATTAAACAGCAAACATAAGTAGACCGCAATCCCTTGACAAAATCCTCATCTTTAATGAGACACTGAGCACTACAATTTAACTCCTTTAAGTGATAGTTAACTAGGTCTTCATCCATCCACCCCTTGACCTAAGAAAACTAGATTTTGACAAGTCTTCGTCACAACCATAAAGCACGAACAAGTTATCTTCAAAGTGTAACACCCACTTTGAGATATGATAAGAACACGCATCCATGAAACTCCACTTCAACGTCAAATAGGTGATAAAAACCTTTCTTCGTAACCAATTAGAACAAATAAAAACCAAATACCGAGCCTTTTAAACCTTGAAGAACAAAATAACCAAAAATCCAAATTTCCATCCTGTGTGTGTATCTTCCCCCGTGTGTGTGTTGGAACCAACTATTCCAAAATAATATATACTTCCCCTCACTGCTTGTAACTCATGATTGCCAATGAAATAATCAAAGTCTCCATGTGAAATATAGCAACATGAATAAGTACCAACCACATGCCCCTTAAGAAATATGAACAGCAGCGGAAACAATTAAGGCATCAGTGGTAACTTGTATAAGCAGTGGAAAAATAATTACCAGTAGTGGAAACAAATAACTAGTAGTGAAAACCACAAAGCGTAGCAGTGGTAACTTTTAACTAGCAGTGGAAACGAACAGTGGTAACAATCTTGACAGCAGTGGAAATAAATAAGCTTGCAGTGGTAACTGTCAACTTGCAGTGGAAACGAGATACTACTAGCAGTGGTAACTTGAAGCTATCAGTGGAAAAAGTTGTACTACCAGTGGTAACCATGAAGTCGAGCAGTGGTAACCTTATCGAGCAGTGGTAACTATCAACTTGTAGTGGTAACGATATAAAGCTTGCAGTGGTAACATAGAATGAGCAGTGGAAACGAACAACAAATAGCAGTAGACTTATGCATTGTACCAGTAGCCCACATGTAGCATAAGCATTTGATAGATCATTAACCTTAGTCCACAAGCATATCTAAAGTACCAGGAACCACACATCAGAATCAATCTCTAAAGCTGTTACGTATACTTAGGGTTTTCACAAACCCTAACTTCCAAAAGATCACACAGATCATGAAACACAGCAGCTAGTTACAACAATCTTGAATAACTCCAATCAGGTAGAGAATAAAAATCAAGCAATAAGTGACAACCTGATTCAGTCGCTCTTCTTGAAGCTATAAGGAAAATAGATATATGAGCAAAGAATGGACTTACTCCTACCAGGAGTATAGTTATTAGATCGTACAGTATCCTTGCTTGCCATATCGTTTAACAAATCACAGAAACATTATCATGAATATTAGCTTGTAACAGCAATCCAAAAAGCAACAGAAAACCAATCGAGCAAACATAAAGGCCAAAACCCTAGAACAACGATAGCACCAATTCTCATCAATTAGGGTTTCTTTAGTAGTCGTCCTTTTTTTTTAGAGTCACTAACAACCCTAAAAATTCGACACTTTTTAGAGTCACTAACAACCCTAAAAATTCGAAATAATATACCTCTCTGCTCAGCAGTTTTCATGAATTTTCATCTTTTTATTGGAAGCTCAGATTGAAGTTCCCTCCGGTGGAACTCTTCCTTGATATGTTGAGAAGCTCCAATAAACATTTCAGCCCGATCCAACGTTAACGAAGGAGATATCGCCGTTTGAAAACTGTCCTGCAGTGAGTTTTGAAGATACGAACCAGTTACGAATTTTCTTCAATTTTCGACAAACCAAACCTTGTTTAATCCCACGATCATGAGCCCCATGGCTCTGATACCAATTGTTGGATCGTGAACACCTTGAACTTGTGTTAATATTGATACTTTGAGTGATACCACTAAGTATGCGGAATCTACTTAATGATACTTAGAAGATTGATTGTGAATGAAACAGTTGTATGTATGTGAGAACAATGTATGTAACAAAACAAATAGCTCCAATATTATTAATGATAATAATACGAGTGATCTATGATATCACTAGGGTTACACCTTGAAGCTCTAGGAAAAACGTATTAGAAAGATATATTCTAACTATAACCTAGGATCTCCTTTTATACAGCAAGGAGTCCTCTTCTACAAGATAAGTATAATGCTAATAGAATAAGATATACACAAGATCTTTTCTATATTAATCTAAGCGCGTTTCTCTAACAGTTATCAAGTAAGCAGTGGTAATATTTGTTCTTGCAGTGGTAATGAGTTTCCACTGCAAGTACAATATTCTTCAGTTGTAACATCTTCACTAGCCGTGGTAACTGTTAGTATAATTCACAACATAAGGTATCATCTTTTTACCCTCCCCTTACACTTAAGATGAACATTGTCCCCAATGTTCAAGTAAAGAATGTAAAAGTGAAAAAGTAAAGAGAATGAAATCAAATACTCCCCTGATTCCCTCGGTATGGATAATAAGGTGGCCAGGTTAAATCTTCCTCCAAGAAAATGAACAATCAAAGCTTCCCTTCCAGAATATAAATCATCTTCTTGTTATACATAACCTGTAAAACCTGATAAAATAGACAAGACAACCTCGCGTAAAATCGGCGGCATCCTATATAAGTTACTAAATCCTAGAAAACAAGATAAGATATAATGCTTATGGAATGAAGTTTGCAGATCTCCTGGAGATTATAAAACTTAATAATTCACAAAAACCATAAGACTCCGTTAGAAAAACAAAACTGGTAAAATTTCCAGATTTTTACACTTGACGCCGTCAGAAGTGACCTGCAGAAATTCTTTGTTAAGTTTCCGAAAAATTTCTGGAAAAACTTGGTCCTACTTCCTGGAAAATTCTGCAAAACTTCATTATGACTCAATACAAGCATTTGACTCTAACAAATACGAATATACACGTTCATTTAATATTGTGGAGAATCATGATCGGTTTGTTTCTTAAAAATATATTTGGGGTTTCCCCTTACACTTATCTTTTGCAAAAATACTTTTAGGTGGAGTTAAGACTAGGACAAAACAACAAAGTAAAGTATTTCCACATTTTAGTTTAGAAACATGATCTACCAACAATAAAAATAAAGCATGCATACGAAAGCAAATAATAAACAAACAAAAATAAAATCACACAAAACATGGGTTGCCTCCCAAGAAGCGCTTTTCTTCTAAACCAGTTTTGTATTCTGGACCTAGTTGTAAGCATTCTTTGTAGAAACCAAGCATCCTATTCTTTACATATTCTACTCCTCTACGTCTATCCTCCTCATTCCTATAATAAGCCGCTTGCTTGTGTTTTTTTCGAAATTAGAGAGAAGGCGGTATTGCTCAATCTTGTAGGGCATTTGATAGGCAACCTCATCATTCTCTTCCTTGAATCTAACTATCCCTAAAGTCGGATCATAACTCATCCTAGTGGCTTCAACAAATGGTTTTCCAAATATTATTTGGCTTAGGCAAGCATCTATCACCAGACGAGTGTCTTCCACTATCATAAAATCGATCTCATAGGTGAGATTCCCTATAATCACATGCAATCCCTTCACTCTTCCTGCAAAATTACTTATCAGATTCTTATTAGGCATCATCCTAAAATTAAGTTGCTTCTTCATCACCCAATTGTAATAAGTCCTAGTCATGATGTTCACGGGGGATCTAGGGTCGATGTAAGCTTTCCATATATGCATGTGCCCGATATTGCATGGTATGTTAATGTTAGAGGGGTCTCCCATTTTGATAAGGGTGTGCTAAAGATATATGGTCTCTCGGGACTATCGAATAAATCCTTATGGTACTCCCGTTCTTCCTTGGTTGGCAACTTATCAAAGTATTTTTCTATAGGCTCTACCTCCTCTAATTCCTCTTCCTTGTTAACCTCAACTTCCTTACTCTCATCCTTAGTCTCGGCTTCTACTCTAACTTCATCCTTGTCACTCTCTTCTATCTCCTTATCTATTGGCTTAATGGTGACAACATTGACAAAGTGGACCTGTTTGGATGATGAAGGATCCTTAATTTGGATTCCACTATTGGTGTCCCTAGTGTCCTTCCTAGGTGTGATTAACGCTTGGTTGTTGAGGGCTTTCAACAAGTTGTCAATCTTGTTGGTCATCTCCGTTTGTTGTTGGTTGAATTCGGTTTCAAACCTAGCTATACGAGCTTCTTGAGATGCCATAAACTTTGACATCAATCCTTCAAGATTGTTGGTACTACCATAGTTGTTAGAAGGATTGTTGTTGAAAGTACGGTTGGATGGTGGACCGTTTGGTTGGTAACGATTAGGCGGATTGGAAGAATTGGGTTGATTTTGTTTCCACCTAAGGGTTGGGTGATTTTTCCAAGAGGGGTTGTATGAATCACCATAAGGGTTTGGCTCGGGCTTGAAAGTGTACCACTTATCTCCCGCTTCGTCGGTACGCGTGGATGCGTAGTCCGCAAAAGCTGTTCCGGGGAGTTCCACACAATCACGAGTGTCGTGGGGACCACTACATAATTTGCATGAAGAAGTGATTTTGTTCACTTGGCTTGAAGGCTTAGGAGCTTCGTAAGATTTCCTAAGAAACTTGACTTGGTCCTCAAGTTCCATGATCCTACGGTGGGGAGTGCTAGAATTGTTCGAAGGCAAAGATATTGCCATGACCGTTTTGTTCAAGTCACGGGGATCATTCCAACTTTCGTTGTCATAGAGAGCAAGATCTTCTATGAGTTCCCATGATTGTTCCGCACTTAGATCACGTAGCTTACCACCGGCCGATTGGTCAATGGCTCGCCTCGTGGAGATGTCGATATGTTCATAAAAGATTTGGACTTGGAGCCAAAGATCTATGCCATGATGAGGGACTTCTTGGAGTAAGTCCTTGAAACGAGTCCATGCTTCATAATGAGATTCATTTTGACGTTGTTGGAACATCAAGATGTCATTTCTGAGCTTAGTAGTTCTCCCCGGTGGGAAAAATTATGCAAGGAAACAAGTGGTGAGATTATCCCATGTGGTGATGGATCCCGCGGGTAAACGCTCAAGCCATTGACTA
The DNA here is from genome assembly GCA_030686995.1 of Artemisia argyi. Lineage (NCBI taxonomy): Eukaryota > Viridiplantae > Streptophyta > Magnoliopsida > Asterales > Asteraceae > Artemisia > Artemisia argyi. Next base: position 17,364,139 of record CM060685.1, on the reverse strand, counting down.
GCTTGATCCCGTAGAGAGAATTGGAATAGGCGTAAACGGGTAGTCTCTCTAGTTTCAACACCTAGGTCTATGGAATCTACGATTTTGAGAAAGTCCTTAAGATGTTGGTTTTGATCTTCGGAACGAAGTCCATGAAATGCACATCCGCTTTGCACCAACCGGATGGTGTCGGATCGCAAGGGGGTCACATTGGCTCCGGTGAGCTCAATGGTGTTTCGGTAGCCTTGGTGGCTAGGTCGGGAATACACTCCTAAGGTTCGGCGCCTAAGGGGTTCTAGTGGTGGGATGACGGGTTCAAAGATGTTCCCATCGTCCATGATGTTGGGTGGTTACGAACAAAGACACAAAGAAATGAGATAGACTAAAGAAACCTAAAAATAAAAATAAAATCTTACTAGAAAGGAATCTAGCAAGTAGACCTAATAAAAAGAAATTCTAACCTAGACAATAACTATTCCCCAGGCTGCGGCGCCAAAAACTTGATACGTGGGAATCGCACCAGGCTTTACCTCTCAAGGGATCCTGAGAAGCTTACAACCCCCACCAGGCAGTGTACCTGATCCTTGTAGTATAGTATAGTGACAAGTACCGGGGGATTGATCGTTCAGCTAGGAATAGTGTCGCTAGGATTAGAAAACCTAAATACTAGTTCTAAAGATGAAAGATGATTATTTTTTGTATTTTTATGTTTTTTAGAAAGCAAGTAAATTCTCGGGTTTTGAAGGATTTGGGCGGAATTAGTTGCTAGTCAACTAACCCAATACTACAATGCAATCAAAATAAAATACTAAAAATGAAAATAAACTAATTTATACTAAAGTTGTGAGCAATAAGTGGAGAAAATGTGTTTACTTAGATTTCACTACTCCCTAGACATCTTTTACACGTTAATTACTTGTTATAATTGCATGGATGACGGATTGTATTCCTTAATACCATTCATGGGGTGGCACACTTAACTCCCCAATTCTATGAGCTCTTATCTCCTCCTACACCATGCCCAACACAACTATAGGGATTGTAAACAAAGGCTCATGCATTAAATACAACCAATAAAGACCTAGTGCGCGTCGGTTCATGTTTCTTAAGACGTTTAAGCATGTTACCAATTGGAGATCTGCCAGTTTTCTTAAGCCTAACATATAAATCATTCATCCAAAACAAGTATAAACAAGTAATCAACACATAATTAACATCTAGGTTTCATTAGATCCAAGCAAACACAAGATAGATCTAGCCTAGCATGATGGAATTAAGACAAGAACAAGATATAGACAACCAACACATAGACATATTGATTGAATTGAAAGAACACTTATCTTAATTACACATTAAAGGTATCAAGGGGTTGGAACCCTTGAAAAACCTGTAAAATTCGCACCAAAATCGTACTAGGGTTTCTCCAAAACTTCTCTCTTTTTAATGTGAAAATTAGAAAACTATATATGGGAAAAGGGGTCTGACGGCGTCAAGACCAAGCTTGTGACGCCGTCACCTCGCCGCCAAAACTCTTCTCGGACTGCCTTGATCTACATTTGACGCCGTCAAGACTTAATCATTCCCAGGCCGTCATGACTTTTACTCTTGACGCCCAACTTCGTGACGCCTTCAAATCTGTACTGGATCGTCATGGAATTTTGCTCTTGACGCCGTCAGGGAGTTACTCTTGACGCCGTCACCTACTGTTCCCAGCATGGAAAATTAAGACTTTGGCGTTTTCTTCACTTTTATGCTCCAAAAACGTCCGAATTGCTTCCTTTTCCAGATTTCACTCCCAAAGTACCTAAAATCACAAAAGGAACGATTTAGGGCAATATTTGATCAAATAAATTCGAATTCGGGCTTAAATGACCCCCTAAAAACGGATCATTTTTCGCCTCACCACTTTAATAGATTTAAGTACCTAGTATTCTGAAAATTTATCTTTATCTTGCAATATAACAAATTTGTTACCCATTTTCCTATAGATAAATAGAAAGTTAGCCAAACACCATATAAAAGTGGATTCAAATGAGAGCATCAAACTATATTTATACAACACTAGTTGGTAGTTAAACAACAATGAACATATCCCTAAAATAGCGATATTTCGCATACTATAAAACACGTAACCCTCATTTCCTGAAAATATGCTTATTTGCTACTTATCTTACTTATAAAAACAAAACATCATGATTACACTCTAACCACAATCTATATATCATGACCACCAATCTTTAAAATATACTAATCATCAAAATAGTACAATCAAAAAAGCTTGAGATACATCTTTATAATATATCAATCATCAGAATAACATAAAACAAAAAATTGTTATTATTAATCGTAAAACAATGTTATTTTAACAAACATAACAATCATCAAAACTAGCTAAATCGCATTTACACATAATTTTTTTCCCATACTTACTACGAAAACCACATGCAATGTGTGATCAAACAATAAAAAGCAGAATGATAAATTAGCGATTGTTAATAATTTGTAACATGGATATAGTGTTTCAATCTACCAAGATGATGCAAAGCAATATGATAAATTAGGCATTCTATCTATACGTCCCTAATAATCTATTAAAGTATGATCAAAGACAATAAACTACAAATCTTACACAACTTTATCAGATCTTTAAACGATTTTATGAAGAAAAACGTTTGGTTTTTTATGAGTAAAGTTCTGAGCGAATTATTACCTGCGTGGAAGATGGCGTGTGACGATGAAGATAACTTCTTGAGGCAAAGTGAAAAGATGGAGAGTTATGAGAAGATTTTGTTAGATTGTATTTGTAATATTTATTTTTATTTTATTCAATCACATTAAGTTTGTTATTAATGTAAATTTGTATTTTTAAAAATGGTACCTACCAAAAGTATAGGAAATAATTTCGGCACAAATTTAGTGCATATTTGGAAATTATAGAAGTCCAAAAACCAGAAACGTATACTTCATATTTGTTTGAGTTCGATCAACATCTTCATCAAAATATTGATATTCCAAACCATATTCATGAAAGAAAATCAACATCCTCATGTGAGTAATGCAAAACCAAATGTTGGAATTTCGGCACAAAAAGGTATTTTATGTGTTATTCTTAATCTTCTATACGTTATAGCAATCGAAAATATTTACACACTTAATATATTTAATATGTTGTTTTCAAATTTTTATTATGTTATTTGACTGTTTGTATATGTTGATTTATTAATATTTTCCAGTACCCGGTTCATCGTTAGTGGATTTGTCCATAAGATCACGAGCAAGAACGTCAACAAGACCCACACTCACAGAAAGCATACAAGTTTCTTAAATCTTTTATTTATAATATAGTCATCTACACATTATGATTACTCATCTTTTATATCTATATCCACTGTCAATTTATGTATGTATTTATTTTATTGTTAGGTATGCGTAATGAGTTACTCAAGTTTATGATGATTACCCAATAAGTAAAGTTTTTTGTGTGATTTAAATTGCACATCAAACGGAAGTCGTATTTACTAACAAATTCATTTTTTCTATTAGGAAAAATAACGCCAACGCCATTATCTGCTGAATCAAGACAACATCCTAAAGATCTTTTTTCTGTTTCTGCAATACCTATTGATTTAACAAATAGTACGTTTCATATGTTTTATGAATTAATTAAAGTTTATGTTGATTATTCAATAAGTAAAGTTTTATTCGTTATTTTAATTGCACGTCAAACTTCATTAGTTATTTACTCAAACTTTTTTTTTGTATTAGGAAAAAGAACGCCTACACCATTATCTCCTGAATCAAGTCAACAACCTAAAGCTGTTTGTTCTATTTCTGCAATACCTATTGATTTAACAAAACGTCGTCCGGGACATCTGAGTAAAAGAGATATCTCAACACGTACTTCATATTTTGTTAATATATATATATATATATATATATATATATATATATATATATATATATATATATATATATATATATATATATATTTGCGTGTACATTATATTCATACCATTTTTTTATAGGTACGCCACTTCAACATGTTGCGCCTATCGGCTCATTATCTCTAAAATCTACACTACATAATCATTCAATTATGTATACTCAAAATAATAAAAGTGTCACTAAAGGTATATATCGTAGTGTATACTTTTAATCATAAAAATGTTATAACAATGAATATTTTTTACGCATTCATGGTTAGTAATTTTTGTTTTAATCATACACAATTTTAATTTTTTTGTATTAGGAAAAAGAACATCTACGCCATTATCGCCTGAATCAACTCAGGCTCATAAAGTTGTTTGCGATGTTTCTGGAATATCGATGGATTCAACAATTCGTCGTGGTGTACATCCGGTTTCAACAAGTAATTTTCTTTTTACATAAATCTTATTTGAAAATTATATTACGTGTATATTAATTTTGTATCAATCTTGCTTACATCAGGTACATCACATCATGATGTTACGCATCTCGGCTCATTAACTCCATCAGTTAACCGTTCGGTTATTGGTTGTGCTAATACGGACGCAATCTCACAAGGTATTTACCCTAACATCATAAAGTATTACTATCACAGCATACATATCCATCAAAAATTATCTTCCCTTTCTACATTGCTTATATTTTAGAGATGCTAATAGGGACATTTATACGGAACAATAATGGTCCAAGGTTTTGCAACCATACACCCGTCAAGTTCAATTTAGGTATGATTTTAAATACTTTATTTTAAAACCTTAACACACTAATCTAATGTAATAATATACTGTCTATCAGGTTCGACATCTTCTAAACATGATGCAATGTCCCATGGCCAATCGTCTTTACTTACAAAGAACTCTCAAAAGCTTAAATCAAAAACGGTTAGTAGGCAATCTGCACGCCGTATTAACTTCAATGATGCTCAGCAAGATGTTGATAAAACTGGAGAAAGACACGCATATGTTGGAATTTCAAAAGGTAACCAATACAAACCGCATAACTTTCCATAATATTAATAATTTGTAATTCTTTAAGTATGTACTTTTCTACCATTAATGGCCATATAATCGGTACCCATATATACCATAATACATTGATCATGGAGATCCAACATTTTCATGTCAATCCTGTGGTGCACTGCTATGGCATGCCGAGACTCTCCGAGGTGCAACAAATACAAAATCCAAATTGTATTCAATATGTTGTGGTAGAGGAAAGGTTAAGTTGGGCCAAGATGTTAAACAGCCACCTGAGTTGCTGAAAAAACTTATTACGAATCAACACCCTAAAAGCGCGTCATTCATAGATAATATCAGGCGTTATAATTCAATGTTTACCTTCACTTCCATGGGTGCTCAACAAGACACTTCCGTTAATGTTGGACGTGGTACGTATTGCTATCGCATACAAGGTGAGAATTACCATTTAGCATGTACTCTTTTGCCTAAGCCAGGAAAGGAGCCAAAGTTTTCCCAACTGTATATCTTTGATACTGAGAATGAGATTAAAAACAGAATACAAGTTGTCAGGTGCAATTTTTATTACAACTTCATTTTTTTTATTTACGTGAACACATACACTTTGTATTTTGTTAAACAAAATGTACTTACTAAATACTCTACATTTTTTACAGCAATGGATCTTCGACGTCTTCAAATAAAAATGATTTAGATTACCAACTAACATCAGATTTACGCGACATGCTTGATTCAATTAATCCGTTGGTCAAGGAGTTTCGTATGGCTGGTGAACGTATCAGGACTAAGGATTATCAAAGTTTGAAGCTTAAGCTTATTGGGACAAGGACGCGAGATGGTAGAGACTATAATCTACCTACTGCAGCTGAGGTGGCTGTGTTAATTGTCAGAGATTTTGATGAAGCCAAAAACAAAAGGGATATTATTCTCCATAGACACGATGGCGATCTTAAGAGGATCAGTGAACTGCATCCCTCCTATCTGGCAATACAATACCCTTTGCTTTTCCCTTACGCCGAGGATGGTTATCGCACAAATATATTCCATTTTGGCATTACGGACTATGATGAAAAAAACAAAGGAACACGCGTTACTATGAAAGAGTATTTTTCATATCGCATACAAGAAAGGACAAATGAATTCTCTATGATGCTAAAAGGTGTTCTGAAAGACTAAGGCAAGTGACCAAACTCGAGGTCAAATGATGAAACTATGCAAAGAAAAACATAACGCTGTGATATATATGATACGTGAACATGCTTATATGAAAGACAATTATAGTAATCAACTAGAATAAGTGAGTATAATATATCAGATAATGAGACACAAATCTCATCACCTATGTCAGCAACTAACCACAAATGAGGCTTCAGCTTGGCAGGCAGGCACGTGACGGTCATAGGGTTAAGTTTTCTTGAAAGTAGCTATAGTCTAGGTTTTAAAAACACTTAGTTCGCTATAGCCAAAGCTCTGATACCAATCTGTCACACCCCAAAATCGGGTCCAGCGAAAGCATACATGTAGCTGGGGTATAACTCAATTGATATCACAACACTAGTTCAAAAATGGTTTGCACTTGAATCATTTAAAATAAAATTGTTTAACCAAAAGTATGAATTTACATCGTTAAAAGTAATGCGGAAGTAGGCCCTTAAAGTAGTTTAAAACGGTCCCCAAATGATTAAATCAGAGTCTTCTATGACCATGCCATGCCCTGCCAAAACCTCCAGTAGTGTGCCATAGCTTAAAACCTGAAAATACATGCTAAAGTGTCAACACAAAGGTTGGTGAGTTCATAGAGTTTGTTGAAAAAGAATGTAATGCATATGTATGTAGGTTTCCCAGCAAAGGCATCGTAAATCCACTCAGTTACAAGTCCCGCCATAAGAGCCTTGTAACCTGTGTGTTTACAACCCACTGCTACAATATATAGTATGAGTAAAACGTATATAAGTTTATCACAACAGTTAAGCAATTAGTCGTGAGTCTACACTTCATCTCCGAAGACCTCACGTTTGTATGTATATCTCCATGGTTGTGCCCAGCAACTTAATCTGGGGCCATTGGAAGTATGTATGTCTCCATGGTTGTGCCCAGCAACTTAATCTGGGGCCATTTCCCAAAGTATAAAAGTTTAAACGTTTCAAGTATCAAGTAAGTATGTGTGCATGTATCAATCATGTATGTATGAAATCAAGTATAATGCAATCAAGTATAAGTGTTATCAAGTATAAATGATATCAAGTATAAATGTAATCAGGTATAAATGTTTTGAGTATTTGTACAAGTAAGCAAGTAGTTGAGCATGTATCTCCCCCAAAGAGTTAAAACAAGTATAGAAAGAGTAGGGGCTATGACTCACCTGATGCAACAGCTACGATGACAAAAGTGTATACACAGAAATGAGGTTCGATCTCAAACCGCAACCTAATATGAATGATGAACGATCTACTTTAGATCATGAAATGATGTTGAAAATGTCCATGCACATGTTCCCTATACCACTCTTAACTTGAAAAATACTTGTTGTTATCAAAATAATACACTTTCCAAGACTTAGGAAAAATATGGCTATTAGAAAAATAAAGCTAGTTGCTATATATATACTTATATATATATATATCGTATGTATCAATGTTCGTGTTGAAATCCTCGGGTTGTAATCCTTGAAATAACGCCTTGTAGTGATGAAAATATAGTTGTAATCACTAATACTTCATTAGTTATAAAATTGGGTACTTGGCATTATTTTTATAAATCTAGAGTTACTACGTAGTTTTGGCGTCAATATTAGTAAAAGCTGTCAAAATGAAATGAGTTTTGCCGATATTCAAACGTGAATATCTTTGTCGTTATAAGCCCGTTTTACTTGTTCTTTATATCCACGGTTACGTCTTAGTATGTAGTAATATATTTTGGAAAGCTAGACTCCTCCGGGTTACGTCTAAAGCCTCTTTTTGTCCGACGAAAAACGTCCATCAGCATGTATTTTTCCGGAAAATAGTTTTCGTCAATAAACTTGCAAAAATCATAACTTCTTCGTTATAAACTCTTTTTAATCCGTTCTTTCGCCTACGGATTCATTTTTGAAAGTATTTTCTAAATCTTTGGTTGAAAAGTTCCCCTGAGTTACTGAGTTTTCTGTATTTTCATTTTTGGGACAGTAGGTATAAATATATGTTCCAAAACCATTTCCAAGGTTCTAAACTAGTTTCTAACATCACCAAATCTCTTGCAAACGCCACAAAGCTAGTCTAATCTTACCATACACCTTCTTAGGGTGCCATGGGTTCCTAATGACTAGTAATCAAGTTAATTTAACAAGGGAACACCTAAATCACAATCTAGGGTTTGTATGTTCAAAAAGTATACAAAAATAAAGTGGTATAACTAGTTTGTGCATGAAATTAAGCATGAATACTATAAGATACATGTGTTAATTAGAAGAAAACATAAAAATAAATTTGATAACTCACTTTGAAATAATAGGTGGTGAGATGATGAGAAACCTTGGATTACTTGTGTTTTTGTGTTATGATTCTTGATTAGGATGATGAAATGAACAACTTTGATGCTTTGTACTTTGAAAAATGATGGATGGATCATGGATATTGAGATGAGGTCGTGGGTTTTGGTGTAGAGGAGATGAGAAATGAGTTTTATGATTCTTGGAAATTGTATGATTATGTTATATGTGTTTAAGTATGAAATATCTCATCCAATGGCATTTTTGTAAATACTTGGTCAAGTTGACTAGATATTTTGAGGGGGGGGGGGGGGGCTGCACATGGTGGATGAGTATGTAAGAAGCTTGGTGTTATCTGGTTCACGGAGTCGGTTTTTGTAGCCCCTCGTAATTTTCCCAACGGTTAGTAAATACCTACAAGTTATTACGTTATTTAAATACCCACTTTTACGTATGACAAATTTTTTTTTTTTTTTTTATAATTATATAAGACTTGATATATAATTCACAACAGTAAATTGTGAATTATCTTTTGCTTAGAAACGTTGCTTGCACACAAACCTAGATAGTCTAAATTATCGCGAATACATTTTAACGTTTGTAATAATAATTATTAAACGTATATATTAATAATTATATATTATACGACACCTTTTACGTACAATATCTATATATTCCAGAACCTACGAAAATTCCCGAAATTGCTCACTATCGTTACTTGAACTTATCCCGACTCCCTAAAATTTCCAGGTGGGCCCCAACACTCAATGGCCCACGGATTACACAATATAAACCAAACGGACTACTTTTCTTTCTTTTCTTTTGCTTGGGCCGACATGCAACCTGAGCCCAGTTACAAGCCCAGACGCACCCTATTGTTATTTTTTTTTTCTTTGTTCCTGTCGCGATACACAATCAAACGCACCCTATTTCTTACAAATTTTATACACGACACATACATATTATTGCTTGCCTCGTCTCACCTAGTACCAAAGAACCGGGAATGATAAAACTTGTGCTCACTCACCCTCGTTTACTACCCCAGAAACGCCCTAAGTGAATCACCAAAAACCATATAGAAAAATTTGCTCAAACGTGGCAATACATTCCTTGCTACCACCCATACTCCCCAATCCCATCTAAACTAACCATATACATATCATAAAACGTCAGGAATGAACATGGATCATATCTTACATAATCTTGGCTTGTACAAACTCGATTGGCCATTGTTTATGGCAACACTATTCGCCCTCACATGCTACACCAACACTTGTGAGCCTACCTTGTTTCTACCTTTCAAAAACTGCCTATATAAGACCTCCCATGCAACCCTGATCGTTACATGCACTTAAACATACTATACCACTAAAAATACTAACGAGGAGGAGCTGTTGGAGGACAAACAAACCGCCAAGAGTACCACGCATAGAAGTGATCCTAAGGAGCCAAGTTTACTCATCTTGAACCTTTGCCAAGACGTGAAGTGAACCACGATCCTCTTTGTTCCATACTCGAACCATTCGAACCTATTACCCCACCCATTTGTGGTGACGTGAGACTTTCTAATCGTTATTTTCACTTTATATATATACGTATTTCTTGTTTTGCACGATTTACTTTACTTAGTTATTTTGTTATATGAAAACGTAGCATGTTCATATTATTAGTCATTCTCAATATTGACCATACTAGCAAACGAGTTTCGTAATGATTTAGAACTAATAATGACATATACGTAATAAGAAGGGCACGTTCCAAATGTCCCACGACCATGTCGAAAATACTTGAAAATATACTAAGTATAAACTGTTTTTCATACAAGTTTGGCCAATTACTTTGACCCCGTCATTTACAAACTAGACACACGACCATACCTTTTTATTGCTCGACCTCATTTTTGACATGACCAACAATTGAGAAACACTTTTTATTCGACCATATGAGTTCGTTTAACTACTTTGCTCGACCCCTTTTGTCTCGACAAAAACCAGGTTTCACAAAACTTTAAAACCTTACGTGGGCCTAAAAGCCCAAAAAGCTTGTTTCAGCTTATTACGATAAGCTGAGGGTACAAGCTGTTTTGAAACGTTTTTGTAACTTGAAATAATGGATCTCTATGAACCTAGTGTTCCCCCAAACCCTTTGGATCATAAAACCTTAACGGGCCCTTAATATTGGATCGATAAGCCCATTTAAATGAAATAAGTGAAAAATAAGCTAATAAGCAGTTAAAATAAGTTATTTTAAATACCCTGAGCTTATTTATCATGTCAAAAAGCTAAGTTATTAATTTGGTAATTTTTGGACCAACTATGCAAATTTTCGTGACCGAGGGACTAAAAGCGTCAAAACCGCAAACTTGGGGTATAAACTGTCAAAACAAATTTTTATAAGTTAGAAAATGTTAATAATGAAATTTGGAAGTGAGAAATATGAATAATAATACTTTTGGACCTAAAATGTAAAATTATATATATTTTGGACTAACGGTGTAATATATATATCGTTAGGGTTAAAAATGTAAATTATGGAAACTTGAAGGAATTTTCAGTAAATATTATATTATAAAAATAAATATTAAACTTTTACATATTTAAACATATAATTAATATAAGACTTATATAAACATAAACTTATATATATATATATATAATACGAATAAAACTTATATAACGATAAACAAATTTAAACGATATAACAATACGTTATTTATTTCTTGTAAAACGATACGTTTATTTCTGTTATAAAAACTAACCTTATATCAATCATCGATATTTTTACTTACGAGATATAATTATATATAACATTGTTTTTAAGCACTTAAACAAACACGAGATTTACTCGTAACTAAATAACAAGTATTCGCGATAAAACCAGATTTAGACTATTAACTGAAACTTACATTATCTTTTAGGTTGTATTGTGTGAAGCTGTTTCCTTGCCTTATTGAGACTACGATACCACTATACTACTAAGGTGATTTCATAGCCCACTCTTTAACTATTTTTTTTCCGTGGGGAGATACATGCTTAAAACTCGATCACAAGTCTTTTATACCGGGTATTGAAATACCGTCAGGCCAATGTTATTTGCTTAAGTTACTATTGTCAGAAGTCCCTCTATCATGAACCTTAATCACCTGAAGGGTGAACGTAAATAATTGTGGATAGTACTATTAGTGATTAACAATCCTCGTTTGGTTGTTGGAGAAAACACCAGGCGCACTTTATTGTTCTTATAAATAGGTTATTGACAAATACCTATCTTTGGGGGCCTATTACTTACCATCCTAATTCATATTTATGATTGGCTGTTAAATCGTTGAGTATCATGAGCTTAAGGCAATAACAGGAACATTGAATTATTTTAACATATTGATTGTATGTGATTACAATACATTCGTAACTTGTGATTAAACTCTTAAACTCAAACCTATGAATATCACTCAACTTTATGTTGACTTTAGCATGTTTATCTCAGGTAACTAAACAAGAAGGATCTGGATGGCACGGAGTGGGCAAAAGCATGACAAGGACGATAATAAACTACTTATTTTCCTTCAGAATAAAACACGTTCTTAACTAAATAATGCTTTGTATTACTGATATTTGGTATTTTGAAATAAAATAAATCTTTAATACTTCACTTTGTGATATCTACTATGATTGTGACAAAGATCCTCGAAGTAATACCCCGAAAGTCTTCCGCTGACATGTTAAGTCTTCCGCTGTTATTAAACGACTTTTGGGGGTGTTACAGATTGGTATCAGAGCCACGGTTATAGAGAACCAGATGTTTTAAACATTGGACTATAACTACACTTTAACTGGACCATTTTTACAAAATACCACTTCATGCCCTCCGTGCCTACAATCCAACATCTGGTAGAAAAATTACTTCTCATTATTTCTTACTTATATAACTTGATATATGCTTACATGCTATGATTTTGCTAATAATTATGTTTACTAATTGGGATTATTACAGTACCATGTCTTCCAAACCCAACTTCATTGTGTTGTTATCGGATTCGGAAACTGAGAGCTCTACACCTATTGAACCAACTCTTGCTCCAATGACTGTGTCACCTACAACAGACAAGAATAAGGAAAGTCAGCAATCCTTTACTTCACCTCAAGCATCAACTGGTCCAATCAGACGCAGTAAGCAAACTTCTCCATTCCAGCCTTATGAACCAACCACAGCTGGAAAAGCTCTTTCATATGCTGAAGAAAAAGACATCTGGGATGATACTAAATGGAAAAAGGAAGTTGCTCCGACTGCAGAACCAGTGATACTACCTAGTATATTTTATCAGCAGACTACTACTGTACCAGTGACAATCAACAGTCCACCACCTGTGAAAACTTCCAGTGCTCCTCTACCTTATCAACCAAGGAATTACCAGATTCGTCCTACCTCCTCAGATCCTTACTACTATGCAAGAACCAACCATAAGGCTCGTAAGCGGGTCAATGCTCGCAAATGGTCATTTCTACTACCAATCCTTAAGTATTGGAGATCTCAAGAAGGTACCCCCACCAACAGAGAACTTGGTGAAAGATCATCATTTGCCGCATCTAAGATCCTTCCAGTCACTGGAGAACCCATTCACCATACCATACCACTCTTGGCAGCTAGGTTAGTAAGACATGAAGACAGGTTAGACGCCATAGCCACCTTGGTGAACAACATCCCTAATGAACTAATAGAAGTCATGTCAGCTGAGATCGAACAACTTGTGATGGGACACCTAGAGACGGGAACCATAATTGAACAACTAAGTACCCAATTCGGTGAAGCTATGGAATTCATCGGATTACTTTGCTCTGCTAACACCATAAACAAAGACATCATGTGTGACATCGATCAAGCCCTCGACACCACAAGAGCCCAAGTCATGTCTCTGCGACATGCACAACAAGAAACACAAGCTAGGGAGAGAGACCGAGACCAAATCATAGAAACCATGGCCGCCAAAATTCAGGAACTAGAACGTCGTCTTGATGATAACCAAGGAAAACCCTAGAATGCCATAGATTGTCAACGTAGCCTCACCCACATCACAATAATAACTTGTATTTGAATGTCCTAGGGATATGTCAACAAGAATAAATAAGTGATGTAAAACGACAATCTAATCAATGATGTTATGTTTGCTTTATTTTCATAAGTGTTATGATATCGTATATTGCATCGTGATATATGTGACACTATTATAACTTTGAACCTATTGATGTTACTAAATAGTCTAACACAAGATGGTTATTATGAAAATTCTGAAAATATATTCTCATTTTTAGGAATATGGCACCTAAGAGAACCACGACCACTACCTCAGCAGCAACCATGACCCCGGAAGAAATCCAACAAGCAATCACCAATGGAATCAATGCAGCCTTAGCCGAACAAGCAAATGCTAACGCACAACCGGCAAGAGATGTTGCTCCCGCACCTCGCCAATGTACCTATAAAGACTTTATGGCTTGTCAGCCAACTTACTTCATGGGTACTGAAGGGATAACAAAACTTGCCCATTGGTTCGAGAGATGCGAAACGGTATTCCAAAGGAGTGGATGCTCGGAAAACAACAGGGTCACATTTGCCACAGGAACCTTAATGGATGACGCTTTGTCATGGTGGACCGCTACAACTCAAACTTTAGGTACAGAAGCAGCGTACCGACTCTCTTGGACGGAATTCAAAGCCAAGATCCTAAAGAAGTACTGTCCTCGATCTGAAATAAGGAAACTGGAAGACGAATTCCATGTCCTTGCAGTCAAAGGAATCGATCTTAGGGCTTACAACAGGAGATTCCACGAGCTAATGGCATTATGTCCTTCTATCGTACCAGATTTAGAGAAAACTCTGGAAAAGTATATTGAAGGTCTTCCCCGGAATATTGAAGGAAACGTCACAGCATCCAACCCACCATCACTAGAAGTCGCAATGGAGTTAGCACAAAAACTCCTAGACCGCGAAATCAAGTGCAACGAACTCAAAAGAAAGCTCGATGACAGGAGAACCACCCACCACCAAAACCACAATCACTACCACAACGGCCATCGCAACAACAACCATCACCACAGCAACAACTACAACAGGATCAACCAACAACAACACCAGAACAAGAACCCACATCGTCAACAACAGAACCAACGACAAGAACCTCCTAAGATATTTACGGCAACCAATGGCAATGGATATCAAGGTATTAAGCCACGATGCAACCGATGCAAGCTTCATCACAATGGTGCTTGTACAGTGAAATGCCATAAATGCCAAAGGATAGGTCATGCCACAAAAGATTGTAGGACCCCTGCTACCGGCAGCAACCTACAACCAATAGCACCAACATGTTACTCATGCGGAGAAACCGGACACTTCAAGAACCGCTGTCCAAAAGGAAATGGTCAGAACACTGCACGAGCAAGAGCATACGTGATGGGAAATGAAAATGAACCACAAAACCCCGACGTTGTCACGGGTACGTTCTTATTAAATCATCATAATGCTAGAATATTATTTGATTCTGGAGCAGATAAGAGCTTCGTGTCAGATACGTTTGCCCCTTTCATTAACTCTAACCCTTCTAAGTTAAACACCACCTACGAGATAGAAATGGCCAATGGGAACTTAATTAGCACCAACTCTGTTTTAAAAGATTGTACCTTAACCCTCGTAGGAGAATCCTTTCCTATTGACCTGATGCCTGTCCAACTCGGTAGTTTTGATGCTATCATCGGAATGGATTGGTTATCCAAACATCATGCTAAGATTCATTGTGACGAGAAAGCCATACACATTCCTTTTAAGAATGAAACCCTCGTTATCCATGGCGACAAGAATAAAAACCGATACGGAATCATCTCATGCCTCAGAATGGTAAAATACATGAACGAAGGATGTCGTGTATTCATAGTTCAGGTGACGGAAAATAAGTTAACCAAGAAACAACTTAAAGATGTACCTATCGTTAAGGAATTCCCCGAAGTATTTCCTGAAGATCTACCCGGTCTTCCACCGACTCGCCAAGTAGAGTTCCAAATTGAACTAGTGCCTGGAGCGGCACCAGTAGCAAAAGCACCTTACAGGTTGGCACCTTCCGAAATGGAGGAACTATCGGAACAACTAAAGGAATTATCCGATAGAGGTTTCATTAGACCAAGTTCATCACCTTGGGGAGCCCCAGTTCTATTTGTTAAAAAGAAAGACGGATCATTTCGAATGTGCATAGATTACCGAGAATTAAACAAACTCACTATAAAGAACCGATATCCTTTACCTAGAATAGATGATTTGTTTGATCAATTACAAGGATCGAGTGTATACTCGAAGATTGATCTAAGGTCGGGATACCATCAATTGAGAGTTCGGGAAGAAGATATTCCCAAGACAGCCTTCAGAACCCGTTATGGACACTATGAATTTCAGGTAATGCCATTTGGTCTAACGAACGCACCCGCTGTGTTTATGGACCTAATGAACCGAGTATGCAAGCCATATTTGGACAAATTCGTGATAGTATTCATTGACGACATTCTGATCTACTCTCGTAACAAAGAGGAACATGCCAATCATTTGAGAACAATCCTAGAGTTACTTAAGAAGGAAAAGTTGTACGCAAAATTTTCAAAATGCGACTTTTGGATTCCCACGGTGCAATTTTTGGGACACATAATCAGTAGTCAAGGTATCCACGTAGATCCAGCAAAGATAGAGGCAGTTAAAGAATGGTCATCACCTACAACTCCCACAGAAGTACGTCAATTTTTAGGTCTTGCAGGTTACTACCGGAGATTTATTGAAGGTTTCTCTAAAATCTCAAAACCATTGACCAAGTTGACCCAAAAGAACGAAAAGTACGTTTGGGGACAAGAAGCAGAATCAGCCTTCCAACTGTTAAAACAAAAGCTCTGTGAAGCTCCAATACTAGCATTGCCAGAAGGAAGCAAAGATTTCGTGCTATATTGTGACGCTTCGTACCATGGTTTAGGTGCAGTTTTGATACAACGAGATAAGGTAATAGCTTATGCCTCACGTCAACTGAAGAAACATGAGGAAAATTACACAACCCATGATCTAGAACTAGGAGCAATAGTATTCGCTCTTAAATTGTGGAGACACTACCTATACGGCACTAAGTGTATCGTGTTTACAGATCACAAAAGTCTTCAACACATCCTAGATCAAAAGGATTTAAACATGAGGCAACGCCGTTGGTTAGAATTGCTTAGTGATTATGATTGTGAAATCCGTTATCACCCAGGAAAGGCTAATGTAGTAGCAGATGCACTAAGCCGAAAAGAAAGACTAAAACCTCTCAGGGTTAGATCGTTAGGCATGACTATTTGTTCACCCCTTCCAACACAAATCATTATCGCCCAGAGCGAGGCTCTCAAGAGAGAAAATCGACCAATTGAAAAGATTTTTGGTATGCCGGAAAACGAAAACGGATTTGTGAAAAGATCAAATGGAATGCTTTGTTTCAAGGAAAGAAGCTGGATTCCTCTCTTCGGAGGTATTCGTGACCTTATCATGCATGAGTCTCACAAGTCAAAATACTCCATTCACCCAGGTTCCAACAAAATGTACCAAGATCTTAAGAAACTATATTGGTGGCCGAACATGAAAGCCGACATCGCTGAGTACGTCAGTAAATGTCTAACATGTTCAAGAGTAAAAGCAGAATACCAGAAACCCTCCGGATTACTCACCCAACCTGAACTCCCCATGTGGAAATGGGAACGTATTACAATGGACTTCATCACCAAACTTCCCAAAACCTCTACTGGCTACGATACGATATGGGTTATCGTTGATCGTCTCACCAAGTCAGCTCATTTCCTACCAATCAAAGAAACTGATGAAATGAACACGCTTGCTCAGGTATATCTGAAGGAAATTGTGTCACGACATGGAGTGCCGATTTCCATTATATCAGATCGTGACAGTCGTTTCACGTCTCATTTTTGGAAATCAGTGCAAAAAGCTTTAGGAACAAAGCTGGATATGAGCACAGCCTATCACCCACAAACCGATGGTCAAAGTGAGAGAACTATACAAACCTTAGAAGATATGCTACGCGCTTGTGTTATAGACTTCGGAAAAGGTTGGGACAAACACTTACCATTGGCAGAATTCTCATACAACAACAGTTATCATACCAGTATCAAGGCAGCACCATTCGAAGCACTTTACGGTAGAAAGTGTAGATCGCCCGTTTGCTGGGCAGAAGTCGGAGAAGTACAACTCACAGGACCGGATCTAGTTCATGAGACAACCGAGAAAATCATCAAAATCAAACAACGTTTACAAACCGCTAGAGACCGACAGAAAAGTTACGCCGACCTAAAAAGAAAACCCATGGAATTTCAGATTGGAGATAAAGTTATGTTAAAAGTATCACCATGGAGAGGAATGATACGATTCGGAAAGAGGGGAAAATTAAACCCAAGATACATCGGTCCATTCAAAATCCTAGAAAGAATTGGACCCATGGCATATAAACTCGAACTACCCGAGGAACTTAGCCGAATTCACAACACTTTTCATGTGTCAAATCTCAAGAAGTGTTTATCCGATGAATCTTTGGTCATTCCATTGAAAGAATTACAACTTGATGACAAACTCGTTTTTACCGAGGAACCAGTAGAAATCATGGATAGAGAAGTCAAACAACTAAAACAAAACCGTATCCCTATCATAAAAGTTCGATGGGACTCTAAACGAGGACCAGAGTATACTTGGGAACGCGAGGACCAGTTTCGCACCAAGTACCCACACCTCTTCTCTTAGACACCCTTGGCAACCCCCCTAAAACTCGAATTCCGGGACGGAATTCACTGTAAGATGTATGTACTGTAGCCCCTCGTAATTTTCCCAACGGTTAGTAAATACCTACAAGTTATTACGTTATTTAAATACCCACTTTTACGTATGACAAAATTTTTTTTTTTTTTTTTATAATTATATAAGACTTGATATATAATTCACAACAGTAAATTGTGAATTATCTTTTGCTTAGAAACGTTGCTTGCACACAAACCTAGATAGTCTAAATTATCGCGAATACATTTTAACGTTTGTAATAATAATTATTAAACGTATATATTAATAATTATATATTATACGACACCTTTTACGTACAATATCTATATATTCCAGAACCTACGAAAATTCCCGAAATTGCTCACTATCGTTACTTGAACTTATCCCGACTCCCTAAAATTTCCAGGTGGGCCCCAACACTCAATGGGCCACGGATTACACAATATAAACCAAACGGACTACTTTTCTTTCTTTTCTTTTGCTTGGGCCGACATGCAACCTGAGCCCAGTTACAAGCCCAGACGCACCCTATTGTTATTTTTTTTTCTTTGTTCCTGTCGCGATACACAATCAAACGCACCCTATTTCTTACAAATTTTATACACGACACATACATATTATTGCTTGCCTCGTCTCACCTAGTACCAAAGAACCGGGAATGATAAAACTTGTGCTCACTCACCCTCGTTTACTACCCCAGAAACGCCCTAAGTGAATCACCAAAAACCATATAGAAAAATTTGCTCAAACGTGGCAATACATTCCTTGCTACCACCCATACTCCCCAATCCCATCTAAACTAACCATATACATATCATAAAACGTCAGGAATGAACATGGATCATATCTTACATAATCTTGGCTTGTACAAACTCGATTGGCCATTGTTTATGGCAACACTATTCGCCCTCACATGCTACACCAACACTTGTGAGCCTACCTTGTTTCTACCTTTCAAAAACTGCCTATATAAGACCTCCCATGCAACCCTGATCGTTACATGCACTTAAACATACTATACCACTAAAAATACTAACGAGGAGGAGCTGTTGGAGGACAAACAAACCGCCAAGAGTACCACGCATAGAAGTGATCCTAAGGAGCCAAGTTTACTCATCTTGAACCTTTGCCAAGACGTGAAGTGAACCACGATCCTCTTTGTTCCATACTCGAACCATTCGAACCTATTACCCCACCCATTTGTGGTGACGTGAGACTTTCTAATCGTTATTTTCACTTTATATATATACGTATTTCTTGTTTTGCACGATTTACTTTACTTAGTTATTTTGTTATATGAAAACGTAGCATGTTCATATTATTAGTCATTCTCAATATTGACCATACTAGCAAACGAGTTTTGTAATGATTTAGAACTAATAATGACATATACGTAATAAGAAGGGCACGTTCCAAATGTCCCACGACCATGTCGAAAATACTTGAAAATATACTAAGTATAAACTGTTTTTCATACAAGTTTGGCCAATTACTTTGACCCCGTCATTTACAAACTAGACACACGACCATACCTTTTTATTGCTCGACCTCATTTTTGACATGACCAACAATTGAGAAACACTTTTTATTCGACCATATGAGTTCGTTTAACTACTTTGCTCGACCCCTTTTGTCTCGACAAAAACCAGGTTTCACAAAACTTTAAAACCTTACGTGGGCCTAAAAGCCCAAAAAGCTTGTTTCAGCTTATTACGATAAGCTGAGGGTACAAGCTGTTTTGAAACGTTTTTGTAACTTGAAATAATGGATCTCTATGAACCTAGTGTTCCCCCAAACCCTTTGGATCATAAAACCTTAACGGGCCCTTAATATTGGATCGATAAGCCCATTTAAATGAAATAAGTGAAAAATAAGCTAATAAGCAGTTAAAATAAGTTATTTTAAATACCCTGAGCTTATTTATCATGTCAAAAAGCTAAGTTATTAATTTGGTAATTTTTGGACCAACTATGCAAATTTTCGTGACCGAGGGACTAAAAGCGTCAAAACCGCAAACTTGGGGTATAAACTGTCAAAACAAATTTTTATAAGTTAGAAAATGTTAATAATGAAATTTGGAAGTGAGAAATATGAATAATAATACTTTTGGACCTAAAATGTAAAATTATATATATTTTGGACTAACGGTGTAATATATATATCGTTAGGGTTAAAAATGTAAATTATGGAAACTTGAAGGAATTTTCAGTAAATATTATATTATAAAAATAAATATTAAACTTTTACATATTTAAACATATAATTAATATAAGACTTATATAAACATAAACTTATATATATATATAATACGAATAAAACTTATATAACGATAAACAAATTTAAACGATATAACAATACGTTATTTATTTCTTGTAAAACGATACGTTTATTTCTGTTATAAAAACTAACCTTATATCAATCATCGATATTTTTACTTACGAGATATAATTATATATAACATTGTTTTTAAGCACTTAAACAAACACGAGATTTACTCGTAACTAAATAACAAGTATTCGCGATAAAACCAGATTTAGACTATTAACTGAAACTTACATTATCTTTTAGGTTGTATTGTGTGAAGCTGTTTCCTTGCCTTATTGAGACTACGATACCACTATACTACTAAGGTGATTTCATAGCCCACTCTTTAACTATTTTTTTTCCGTGGGGAGATACATGCTTAAAACTCGATCACAAGTCTTTTATACCGGGTATTGAAATACCGTCAGGCCAATGTTATTTGCTTAAGTTACTATTGTCAGAAGTCCCTCTATCATGAACCTTAATCACCTGAAGGGTGAACGTAAATAATTGTGGATAGTACTATTAGTGATTAACAATCCTCGTTTGGTTGTTGGAGAAAACACCAGGCGCACTTTATTGTTCTTATAAATAGGTTATTGACAAATACCTATCTTTGGGGGCCTATTACTTACCATCCTAATTCATATTTATGATTGGCTGTTAAATCGTTGAGTATCATGAGCTTAAGGCAATAACAGGAACATTGAATTATTTTAACATATTGATTGTATGTGATTACAATACATTCGTAACTTGTGATTAAACTCTTAAACTCAAACCTATGAATATCACTCAACTTTATGTTGACTTTAGCATGTTTATCTCAGGTAACTAAACAAGAAGGATCTGGATGGCACGGAGTGGGCAAAAGCATGACAAGGACGATAATAAACTACTTATTTTCCTTCAGAATAAAACACGTTCTTAACTAAATAATGCTTTGTATTACTGATATTTGGTATTTTGAAATAAAATAAATCTTTAATACTTCACTTTGTGATATCTACTATGATTGTGACAAAGATCCTCGAAGTAATACCCCGAAAGTCTTCCGCTGACATGTTAAGTCTTCCGCTGTTATTAAACGACTTTTGGGGGTGTTACAGTTTTGGTTCCGTTAATCGCAAACCGTAAAGTTTTAAATCGCGAAACGTAAATTCGGGTATCGTAAAAATATGAAACTTGAAAGAATGACTAAACTTGTCAAAATACTCCATAAGAAAATATAAAATGAATGGTAAGTTCCATCGGGTTGCTTAAACGCTGTTAAAACTGGAAACGCGGGTTAAAAACGCGTAATTTGCGTAAAACGCTGAACTGAAAAACGTAAAATTTCAAAACTTTTAGAATTGTCGTAGAATGAGAGAAAATCATATTTCTATCGTTTATATTGTTTTATGGACATATCGGGATGCCGGAAGGACGTTTAAACCTAAAAGTAAATCTCGGACACGGCTTCGTGATTTTTGCAGAAATGATCCGACGAGCGCCAAACTCTCGGATTACCGTTAAAATAGTTTAACTTATGAGAATATGAAATAAAAATTTCGGACATGAATAGTGTTTTGTGAATAGTAAAAGTGAATAGTAACTTTCCGAGATAAAAATTGGAATTTCGACGTTTGAAACAGGACATGAAATTACGAGTTGTGACATTCTTCCCCTCTAAATGGAACTTCGTCCCGAAGTTCAGTTGATGTTAATCAGTTAAGTGTGTGTGTAAGAAAATATGTCAAAACTTATGTATGTGGGTTTCCTATCCAACTAGGTACGTTCTCGTGTAAGACTTGATGAGGCAAACCTTCCCAATCCCGAGCATAGCCCTCAAAAGACCTCCTTTAGGTTAATCCTTTAGGTAACCGATTTTCACTTAATCCCACAACCCAATCAAACAAGAACAGTCATGAGATTAGGCTAAATCGGTTTGAGTGATGACTTTAACTTTTAGCTTGATTTTCGCAACCCAATCAAACAAGAACAGTCACTAGAACCAAGCTAAAAATCAAGGTCTGGATTCAACGTCCTTGAAAAAGGTCTTTTGAAAGATTGGCTCGACTTTGGAATTGCTTACACACAATCCAGACAAAATATCATTATAACTATTCTTAGTGTTGCAAAATTCATTTCTGAGTCGGATATAGGTGGTCAGCCTATGTCCTACTATCCCGGGTTGAATATAAATGACCAGTCTATATTCCACCGAGGTTCCATGAATTTTGAAATACTCAGCTCAGTTATACTAATACTATGTCCTTCACAAATACTAAGGTGTTCTGAAAGACTAAGGCAAGTGACCAAACTCGAGGTCAAATGATGAAACTATGCAAAGAAAAACATAACGCTGTGATATATATGATACGTGAACATGCTTATATGAAAGACAATTATAGTAATCAACTAGAATAAGTGAGTATAATATATCAGATAATGAGACACAAATCTCATCACCTATGTCAGCAACTAACCACAAATGAGGCTTCAGCTTGGCAGGCAGGCACGTGACGGTCATAGGGTTAAGTTTTCTTGAAAGTAGCTATAGTCTAGGTTTTAAAAACACTTAGTTCGCTATAGCCAAAGCTCTGATACCAATCTGTCACACCCCCAAAATCGGGTCCAGCGAAAGCATACATGTAGCTGGGGTATAACTCAATTGATATCACAACACTAGTTCAAAAATGGTTTGCACTTGAATCATTTAAAATAAAATTGTTTAACCAAAAGTATGAATTTACATCGTTAAAAGTAATGCGGAAGTAGGCCCTTAAAGTAGTTTAAAACGGTCCCCAAATGATTAAATCAGAGTCTTCTATGACCATGCCATGCCCTGCCAAAACCTCCAGTAGTGTGCCATAGCTTAAAACCTGAAAATACATGCTAAAGTGTCAACACAAAGGTTGGTGAGTTCATAGAGTTTGTTGAAAAAGAATGTAATGCATATGTATGTAGGTTTCCCAGCAAAGGCATCGTAAATCCACTCAGTTACAAGTCCCGCCATAAGAGCCTTGTAACCTGTGTGTTTACAACCCACTGCTACAATATATAGTATGAGTAAAACGTATATAAGTTTATCACAACAGTTAAGCAATTAGTCGTGAGTCTACACTTCATCTCCGAAGACCTCACGTTTGTATGTATATCTCCATGGTTGTGCCCAGCAACTTAATCTGGGGCCATTGGAAGTATGTATGTCTCCATGGTTGTGCCCAGCAACTTAATCTGGGGCCATTTCCCAAAGTATAAAAGTTTAAACGTTTCAAGTATCAAGTAAGTATGTGTGCATGTATCAATCATGTATGTATGAAATCAAGTATAATGCAATCAAGTATAAGTGTTATCAAGTATAAATGATATCAAGTATAAATGTAATCAGGTATAAATGTTTTGAGTATTTGTACAAGTAAGCAAGTAGTTGAGCATGTATCTCCCCCAAAGAGTTAAAACAAGTATAGAAAGAGTAGGGGCTATGACTCACCTGATGCAACAGCTACGATGACAAAAGTGTATACACAGAAATGAGGTTCGATCTCAAACCGCAACCTAATATGAATGATGAACGATCTACTTTAGATCATGAAATGATGTTGAAAATGTCCATGCACATGTTCCCTATACCACTCTTAACTTGAAAAATACTTGTTGTTATCAAAATAATACACTTTCCAAGACTTAGGAAAAATATGGCTATTAGAAAAATAAAGCTAGTTGCTATATATATACTTATATATATATATATCGTATGTATCAATGTTCGTGTTGAAATCCTCGGGTTGTAATCCTTGAAATAACGCCTTGTAGTGATGAAAATATAGTTGTAATCACTAATACTTCATTAGTTATAAAATTGGGTACTTGGCATTATTTTTATAAATCTAGAGTTACTACGTAGTTTTGGCGTCAATATTAGTAAAAGCTGTCAAAATGAAATGAGTTTTGCCGATATTCAAACGTGAATATCTTTGTCGTTATAAGCCCGTTTTACTTGTTCTTTATATCCACGGTTACGTCTTAGTATGTAGTAATATATTTTGGAAAGCTAGACTCCTCCGGGTTACGTCTAAAGCCTCTTTTTGTCCGACGAAAAACGTCCATCAGCATGTATTTTTCCGGAAAATAGTTTTCGTCAATAAACTTGCAAAAATCATAACTTCTTCGTTATAAACTCTTTTTAATCCGTTCTTTCGCCTACGGATTCGTTTTTGAAAGTATTTTCTAAATCTTTGGTTGAAAAGTTCCCCTGAGTTACTGAGTTTTCTGTATTTTCATTTTTGGGACAGTAGGTATAAATATATGTTCCAAAACCATTTCCAAGGTTCTAAACTAGTTTCTAACATCACCAAATCTCTTGCAAACGCCACAAAGCTAGTCTAATCTTACCATACACCTTCTTAGGGTGCCATGGGTTCCTAATGACTAGTAATCAAGTTAATTTAACAAGGGAACACCTAAATCACAATCTAGGGTTTGTATGTTCAAAAAGTATACAAAAATAAAGTGGTATAACTAGTTTGTGCATGAAATTAAGCATGAATACTATAAGATACATGTGTTAATTAGAAGAAAACATAAAAATAAATTTGATAACTCACTTTGAAATAATAGGTGGTGAGATGATGAGAAACCTTGGATTACTTGTGTTTTTGTGTTATGATTCTTGATTAGGATGATGAAATGAACAACTTTGATGCTTTGTACTTTGAAAAATGATGGATGGATCATGGATATTGAGATGAGGTCGTGGGTTTTGGTGTAGAGGAGATGAGAAATGAGTTTTATGATTCTTGGAAATTGTATGATTATGTTATATGTGTTTAAGTATGAAATATCTCATCCAATGGCATTTTAGTAAATACTTGGTCAAGTTGACTAGATATTTTGAGGGGGGGGGGGGGGGGGGGGGGGCTGCACATGGTGGATGAGTATGTAAGAAGCTTGGTGTTATCTGGTTCACGGAGTCGGTTTTGGTTCCGTTAATCGCAAACCGTAAAGTTTTAAATCGCGAAACGTAAATTCAGGTATCGTAAAAATATGAAACTTGAAAGAATGACTAAACTTGTCAAAATACTCCATAAGAAAATATAAAATGAATGGTAAGTTCCATCGGGTCGCTTAAACGCTGTTAAAACTGGAAACGCGGGTTAAAAACGCGTAATTTGCGTAAAACGCTGAACTGAAAAACGTAAAATTTCAAAACTTTTAGAATTGTCGTAGAATGAGAGAAAATCATATTTCTATCGTTTATATTGTTTTATGGACATATCGGGATGCCGGAAGGACGTTTAAACCTAAAAGTAAATCTCGGACACGGCTTCGTGATTTTTGCAGAAATGATCCGACGAGCGCCAAACTCTCGGATTACCGTTAAAATAGTTTAACTTATGAGAATATGAAATAAAAATTTCGGACATGAATAGTGTTTTGTGAATAGTAAAAGTGAATAGTAACTTTCCGAGATAAAAATTGGAATTTCGACGTTTGAAACAGGACATGAAATTACGAGTTGTGACAGATGCCATGACAATTTGCAAGTTTTATGGCTATCCGGACTTATTCATAACCTTTACATGTAACTGATATAGTCTTTTTGTAGTATAAAATTATTTCCGAAGAAATACCGGTGAAAGTATTTCCCGGGTCGTTTTCCCAGCGAAGGTGAAATGGAATCTTGAATAACCGAATCGCGAAATCGTGTCGTGAAAAGCGGGAAAATGAAAAATTATGGTTTTGGGTTTCAAGTTATGCTAAGTAATAGTAAAATATGAAGAATATACGATCTAGATATGTACGGACGTTAAAAACGTGAAAACGGAAATGCACACGCAAAATTTAAAACGTAACGTATAACGAAAAATGATCGTACGAACTTGGAAATAATTTCTAAAAAATTTAAAACTAATAAAAAGAATTTTAGGAAAAAGAAAAATTTTTTTTTTGAGTTTTTATTTATTTTCTAGAATTATATTTCTATTTATTGAATTAAAAATGAATTAAAAATAAAGAAAAATAGAAAAATAACTCGGAAAAATAAAAATAAAATTCTAAAAATTCTAAAATATTATAAAAGAAATTCTAAAATTATTTTTGTATTTTTCAAGGCTTTTTTCTATTTTTTTTATGGATTTTTACTATTTAAAAATGATTAAAAAGTGATTTTAAACTAAAAGAAATTAAGAAAAATAGCAAATGACCTCAGAAAAATATGAAAAATTACCAGAAATTCTAAAATATTATAATGAGCTTGCAGAAAAATTTTGGAAAGAAAAAGATGCTCAGAAGTGCTTATACAATGCTAATCAGCTTATGGCAAGTGCTTATTAATAAGCACTTGCCAAGAAAACTTTACCAAACTAATAGAACATTGTTAAAATGCTACAGTAGATTCAGAAATGCAAAAATATGATGAAATTAAACATAGTAACACAAGATTCAAGAGAATAGCAGTTAACTATAAGCAATTGGATAAGCAGATTCAAACAAGACTTAACAATCTAAACTGAACCAAGAACTCACAAGCTAAAGATGTAAAAACTAAGGAAGATAGGGAACAAACAGCAAAGAAAAAACTAGAGAAAACACTTAAGAGCTAATCTATTCTACGGACTGCAATAGCTAAAACTACGCTAAGGGAGAAAAACTGAGCTGGTGTACAAACAGGTTGAGTGGGCCACTTTAAAGCTTATGCACAAGTTTCAATACTAAAGCTACTACTCCATGAATGCATACTAACATTAATGATCAATCAAAGGATGTGTAAACCAATTAACAGCTAGTTATTAGCTTATATGAGCAGATAAAGAAGCTGCAATTCGGGGCTGTTGGGACAGTTAGGTACAGGGCTGCAGAACAGTCAACAAGGCCTAATGTACCCAAGATTTACATATAAAATCTGTTTGGAATTGCAAAAATCTCAGTTATTCTATGAAGCTCAGCAACTACTTATATTAGAAAAATACTTTTTATGTAATTGGAACAAGATTTGAATACTAAAAAGATGATTAAAAAAAATCTATGTTGATGCTGCTAAAATAGTTAGTGTAAGACATTAAATTGGGTAGAAACTATGAAACTTTTAGACTAATGAAATTCCAAAACCAGGTGTGCACAACTACTAAATCATACTCAGAATCTGATGAAAGCAAATCTATCAACTAAAAGCTATCCTAATCCAATTCTACCCTTAAAGCTATATGAAGACAGTTAGTACTTGAGTATTTCAAAAATCCAATCCAAATTCTTAAAACCTACTTGTGAATTATTTAAAACACTCCAAAACAACTACTCAAATGATTTGCAAGCAAATTCAAATTCAGGATATGACCAAAACTCTTAAACTCCTAAACTAAGCTACTGTTCCAAACACTCCCTATAAACCTGTAGCAATACAGATTCTACAATTATGATCACGTTACACCACTTCTCAATTCAAATCACTACCACTCTACTAATTAATCAACAACTAAACAGCAAGCAGTAGAATGTTCCAACAATATTGAAATGCACAAATTTCAAAACAACTAGATCTCAAATAAGCTAGGCAAAAACAGAACTAACTCAGATTTAATAAAACAGTGAAGATCAAAAGTTCAATCAAGCTATCAAACAAACTCAGTCTTAACTCTAATTACCTAAATAACAACAAATCTAAGCAATAAATCAGGATAACTAATAACAGATCTAACAAATGAGCAAATGAGACTTGAAATATCACTTACAAAGTTTTGTCCACCTCAGCAAGAACAGAGGTGGATTCACTTAGCTTGCCTATCTTTAAGATAGGCATTGACCATCCTTGTCTGTCTCATGCTATCAATTACACCAAAGCAACCACTGAATCAAACTCTTATTGGCTATTGTAGACTTAGTTTAGTAACTCTTGATAATGAAAATACAAACAGAAATACAACTAACTATATAGCTAGTATATACTGCTTATAATTCTGAATGAAGCTTATTTGAAACCTTATGATGTATAACAAAACAGTTTATCGATAAGCTAAATTGCAAATTAGAATCAAAATATTGAAACAGGATAAGATGAAATAGAAAACTTTTATTAAAATGAAACTCAAATACAAAATGAGAACTGGAATTAAACTGAAACAGGTCTTAAAATAGATTTAACAGCATTACTTTACTCTAAAAATTACAATATACTACTCCTAAGCTATCTAAATTATACCTACTCCTAATTATCTAACAGCTCCCAAATGAGAAGTGAGGGGGCTTATATAGTCACGAGCTGAAAAGTGAGGAGCGTCTTCAGAAGCATCTAGAATAGAATATCCCTGGAATATGCTCTCTTAGATCCTTGGTGACTCGAGCGATCCAATCACAGCCTTCTAAATTACTTGATGACGCGTTTGAACCAATAGGTTTCAGCCACGTAGCATTCCCTTGTTGTTAGACTTCTGACAGGGTGTCAGGGGTATGGGAATTGTCCATATAACCCTTAATACGAGGTTAATTGGTGGTTGGGTGAGGCTAGGGTTCTTATTTCTGGGGACGGGGTTGATTTGGGGGTAATTTAGGCGCGGGGTGTATTTTGTTTATTTATTTCTTGACTTTGACCATTTTGACCGTGACTAAGACTTGGGTGGGCTCGGGTTGTTTTACTTGGGCTTGGGATATTTAATGGTTGGACTTGGCTATAAATTTGGACTCATATATTGGATTGAACTATGGCTTGTGGTATTTTCAGATTTTGTGTTAAAAATATACAAGGACCATAATTGTAATATTCCAAACTTCAAGGATAAAATCTGCCACTCTTCAAAAGTTAATTCCAAGGACTAAATTTGACAAGTCTGAGTAAGTAGATGACTAAAACTGATTCTCGGATTCCCAGCTTTTGACTATTTGACCGTCTTCTAATCTCGTGCTCGTTTTTCCAGTTTCTTGATGATTTTTCGTCAAATTCTTATTCATCCGTACCTGCATGTCACAATCACAAAAACAAATGTTTTCTTGGCGATTATAAGCTCAAATAGTCGTTTTGGGTTAGAAATTTGGCCATAAAATGGTGAGTAAATAAGCACTCACCAAAATCCCCCCGACTAAAGTATTGCCGTGTCCTCACGCAATGTGATCAATTCACGCTCTTGGGATAAATAATTTCGATACTCTTTTTACTAACTTTGAAAAGTAGCAAGGCGGTTCAAAAGAGATTACAAAATCATTTATTCCCGAAAAACGCTCCGTTTTCCAAAATTTTCCTTTTATCCTTTATTCCACTTATACTTACTATTTTTGGACTTTTCCATAATTCACACTTGTGACGGTTTGTTGAACTTTCATTATTTTGCAATAATTATTAGGGTCAACGAGTAGAAACACTTTTCATAGAAAAGTGACCGTACGGATAAAAATCGTCATCCTTGATTTTTCACGAATTCCCAAACTAAGCGTACAAACGAGATCACAGCTTATCTATAAATTAGATGCTAACACTACTCATAACAGTTACTTGTGGAAACTTCTTACTCCCATTTCCTAGGTTTTGTATCTCAATATTTTATTTTTGTTGAGAAATGAATCGCTTCATATTTTCTCGTTTCAATAATTTTTTTAGTCCGATAGTGACACCTAAGTTTAAACATTAAGTAGTTATTCATTTTCTCTTAAGAACCACTGCAATAGAAATTCGGTCCACATCAAGGAATTAGGGGTACATACAATATCAAGGATATAAGTTGCGGAGTACAATCACGTGCACCTCATGTGACTGATTACTAATCACTTATCACATGCACCTCACGCGCCAACAACTCATTGATACATACATAGCTCTTATTCAACAATACTACAACTTTCATTTTTTCCATTTCTTACTTTTTTCATACTTTTCTCATATTTTTCACTTTTTTTTCTTTGATTTTTTTTTCTCATAATATCAATGGAAGCTTATCGGGTAGCTCCAAAACCACATGCATAATCAACTTTTGACTTTTGATTTTTTCACTTTTTGGTTCTTATTTTTGGTGTTCCTTGATATGTACCCAACTTCTAAAGCAAAAATTCTCTTAAGAAAACAAAGAACTAAATATTATTCAAACCGAAATACCACTAATTAACCTAGAACATCTATTTTATATTTTGATGACGTTTCTGATGGGAGTAAAAACCCACAAGTACCTCTCATGAGCTCTAAAGAGAACCACTACTCCACGTTTAGCATCTAACTTCTAAATAAACTCTATCATTTCTCGTTCTTCGCAATTTAAGATTTCAAATAATGAAACCAGCGAATACTTAGCCGATAATCAGCCACGCATATATAAAGTCAGATACAGAAACTTGCAAATTCTAGAAGAAGAATTCGCGTTTTCTAGCTCCTTATGTAAAAGACTAGCGAAAGCTTTTAAGCTGCGCATGTATAAAGTCAAGTACGGGAACTTGCAGATTCTTAAGAAAGAATTCGCATTTTATAGCTCCTGGTGTACAAAACTAGCACAAGCTTAAGTGATCATCATTGGTTAAGGAAACAAGCTAGGGCTCAACACGCCTGGTCAAGTCAAAATATTTATTCCTACTCTCGCCAGCAAGAAAGTCAACAAGGTGTCAAAACACTTATTCAAACTTTATTATATTTTTGTACAACTTTTCAACTTTTTCTCATCTTTTTGTGCTTTTTCATTGCTTTTTCATCAAAATTTTTTAAATTTTTCTCATTTTTTTCAATTTTTTATTTTTGGTGGAAAAACGGAGTTGCAAGAATACACGACTTGTGAAACATGCAAGGTCAAAATCGAATCGAAGATTCACCCTCCCCCCGACTAGAACGAAACATTGTCCTCAATGTTTTACGGGTTAAGGTAATCCTAACAAAATTCTAGGCCGTTTATTAATTATGCCAAAGAAAACGTTAGTCGATAAGATTTAACGGATATAGGATTTCCAAATAGCACCGATGAATGAGACTCCAAGTGAAGAGATAACGAGCACGAGAGTCATCATAAATCAAGGACAATCCTGAACAAACATCACAAACAACCATGGAACACAAGAGTAGAAGAGGCACCCCCTCCTCAAATTAGGTGTTAGAAAATAGAAAAATAAGAAGATGAAATTGGATAAGCATGGGTTGCCACCCACGAAGCGCTTGTTTTTGTTATCCGAGTCACATGAGCTTGACTCGATCCCCGAATTAATTCGTCCTTGGGGAGAGCAGATAAAACGGCCACTTGGCAATGGAAATGCCGGGATCAAAAACGGTGTCCTCACTCCCGGTGGAGTGGAAAAGTGACGAAGTGATGGGATAAACAAAGAATGGATGAAATACCCAGATGGTATAAGCAAAATCTATTTCTGAAACCTCGTCCACCATTCTAAAAATAACTTCATTCAAACCGGATTCAAAAATTTCATCGGGTGGTTTTGCAGGTGGACGAGAAGAAGAAGAATCGAAAGAAATATCATTCTCATCATTCTCAATACCCGGTGGTATCGAGTCATCCGCAGCAAGAAATATATCGACATCTTCTAGAAGAGGGTCACGTGACGGATTATCAAAAATAGGAATAGAATCAATCTCAAAGTGAAAGCACTCATAATCCGGAAGAGAGATATCAGCATGAATAGTGGGACTGCCACTACTCGTCTCTTCAAATCGAAAAATTTCAAGCTCGGGTAAAGAATCACTATCCATAACGGGGATAGGAGAAGAAATCGGAGGATTATTCAACGCCTCAATACGAGAGATAAGAAGATTGACATTTAACAATGTCTCACGTAAAGCTTCATCTCGGATTTCCGTGTCATCATCTTCTTCATAATCATTGATATCTACACAAGAGTCTTCATCACTCGTAATATACTCATTGTGAGAATCGGAATAACTTTCGACTTCATCATAATCATCATTGTTCATCGGAGGAAGAGAAGTTAACGGTTCTTCATTCAATAACTCTTCAAGTACACGAATATCTTCCTCCGGATCAAAATTAGCATCGTCAACCATTGTCGGAATGGTATCACTAACAAGAAATGCCTCGATCTCATCTGAAACGACATCGCTCCCTTCAACCGGTGTGAAAGAAGGATGGAAAGAAGATTCACCGTTAGAATTTTCCCCGGACTCACTTTGGATTGGAACGAGGTTCTCAACACTAGACATATTGAATTCGTCCGATTCCGTTGCCGGAATAGTGTCAAGAGGCTCGTCCCCCATTATTAGAGAGTCCACGGGCTCTACTGGAGAAGATATAGAATCATTTTGAGGGTTTATATTGATCGTAATCGTGGAATCATCATCGTACAAACAACACTCGCAAAACTGGAATTTTCTTTCTTCGACACGAGGTACTTCCATCGGTCTCTCATAAGGCTCGGGAGTAGATGTCATACGATTATTCACCATCTCATTCAACTTATCCATCATGGATTTGAGTTCAAGAATATCATTATTGAAATTGGAAAATTGTGGGGGTTGATAAAAATCATTAGAATTGTAATAAGAATTTGATTCAAGATAAGAATTTTCGAACGATCCCCCACAATTTTCAAAACCCGATGTATTTTGAAAATCACCATTGTAGCACGAATTTGGCTCATAAAAATCATTTTGAGGATAACAATCAAAGCTCGGCTCGTAAGCGTAAGACGTTTGAGCATTCGACGTATAGCACATACAATCGGTGTATCCACATCCATCACAAAAACATCGCCCACACGGCCTACCTTCTTCAGACGGGTTTCCACAATTATAGCAAGAAAACGACGGTGGTGGTGGTGTATAAAAATCGGAAATATTTGACGGATTGTTGAATGAAAATTGATCACACGTGTGAGAATTACAATTCAAACAAACACCATCACGAATATTATCTCCACATTCGTCGCACGTACACCACACACACAACCCTCCGAAGAACAGTTCTCCACAATTGAAACAAATCGGATCCATAAGAATTAAACGTAAGAGGGATTGAGAAGAAGAATCAAATATGAGAGGATAAGAAGATTATTTTTTGATTTTTGATTTTTCAATTTTTATATTTTTATAGAAAATATATACAAGATAGTTAAAAACTTAACGCAACACGATTTTTCAACACGAATATTCAAAACTCACGTCCACCTTCCCCGGCAGCGGCGCCAAAAATTGATATAGTCTTTTTGTAGTATAAAATTATTTCCGAAGAAATACCGGTGAAAGTATTTCCCGGGTCGTTTTCCCAGCGAAGGTGAAATGGAATCTTGAATAACCGAATCGCGAAATCGTGTCGTGAAAAGCGGGAAAATGAAAAATTATGGTTTTGGGTTTCAAGTTATGCTAAGTAATAGTAAAATATGAAGAATATACGATCTAGATATGTACGGACGTTAAAAACGTGAAAACGGAAATGCACACGCAAAATTTAAAACGTAACGTATAACGAAAAATGATCGTACGAACTTGGAAATAATTTCTAAAAAATTTAAAACTAATAAAAAGAATTTTAGGAAAAAGAAAAAATTTTTTTTTGAGTTTTTATTTATTTTCTAGAATTATATTTCTATTTATTGAATTAAAAATGAATTAAAAATAAAGAAAAATAGAAAAATAACTCGGAAAAATAAAAATAAAATTCTAAAAATTCTAAAATATTATAAAAGAAATTCTAAAATTATTTTTGTATTTTTCAAGGCTTTTTTCTATTTTTTTTTATGGATTTTTACTATTTAAAAATGATTAAAAAGTGATTTTAAACTAAAAGAAATTAAGAAAAATAGCAAATGACCTCAGAAAAATATGAAAAATTACCAGAAATTCTAAAATATTATAATGAGCTTGCAGAAAAATTTTGGAAAGAAAAAGATGCTCAGAAGTGCTTATACAATGCTAATCAGCTTATGGCAAGTGCTTATTAATAAGCACTTGCCAAGAAAACTTTACCAAACTAATAGAACATTGTTAAAATGCTACAGTAGATTCAGAAATGCAAAAATATGATGAAATTAAACATAGTAACACAAGATTCAAGAGAATAGCAGTTAACTATAAGCAATTGGATAAGCAGATTCAAACAAGACTTAACAATCTAAACTGAACCAAGAACTCACAAGCTAAAGATGTAAAAACTAAGGAAGATAGGGAACAAACAGCAAAGAAAAAACTAGAGAAAACACTTAAGAGCTAATCTATTCTACGGACTGCAATAGCTAAAACTACGCTAAGGGAGAAAAACTGAGCTGGTGTACAAACAGGTTGAGTGGGCCACTTTAAAGCTTATGCACAAGTTTCAATACTAAAGCTACTACTCCATGAATGCATAC
The DNA here is from genome assembly GCA_030686995.1 of Artemisia argyi. Classification (NCBI taxonomy): domain Eukaryota; kingdom Viridiplantae; phylum Streptophyta; class Magnoliopsida; order Asterales; family Asteraceae; genus Artemisia; species Artemisia argyi. The sequence goes on along the minus strand of CM060685.1, from coordinate 17,329,339 downwards.
TAACATTAATGATCAATCAAAGGATGTGTAAACCAATTAACAGCTAGTTATTAGCTTATATGAGCAGATAAAGAAGCTGCAATTCGGGGCTGTTGGGACAGTTAGGTACAGGGCTGCAGAACAGTCAACAAGGCCTAATGTACCCAAGATTTACATATAAAATCTGTTTGGAATTGCAAAAATCTCAGTTATTCTATGAAGCTCAGCAACTACTTATATTAGAAAAATACTTTTTATGTAATTGGAACAAGATTTGAATACTAAAAAGATGATTAAAAAAAATCTATGTTGATGCTGCTAAAATAGTTAGTGTAAGACATTAAATTGGGTAGAAACTATGAAACTTTTAGACTAATGAAATTCCAAAACCAGGTGTGCACAACTACTAAATCATACTCAGAATCTGATGAAAGCAAACCTATCAACTAAAAGCTATCCTAATCCAATTCTACCCTTAAAGCTATATGAAGACAGTTAGTACTTGAGTATTTCAAAAATCCAATCCAAATTCTTAAAACCTACTTGTGAATTATTTAAAACACTCCAAAACAACTACTCAAATGATTTGCAAGCAAATTCAAATTCAGGATATGACCAAAACTCTTAAACTCCTAAACTAAGCTACTGTTCCAAACACTCCCTATAAACCTGTAGCAATACAGATTCTACAATTATGATCACGTTACACCACTTCTCAATTCAAATCACTACCACTCTACTAATTAATCAACAACTAAACAGCAAGCAGTAGAATGTTCCAACAATATTGAAATGCACAAATTTCAAAACAACTAGATCTCAAATAAGCTAGGCAAAAACAGAACTAACTCAGATTTAATAAAACAGTGAAGATCAAAAGTTCAATCAAGCTATCAAACAAACTCAGTCTTAACTCTAATTACCTAAATAACAACAAATCTAAGCAATAAATCAGGATAACTAATAACAGATCTAACAAATGAGCAAATGAGACTTGAAATATCACTTACAAAGTTTTGTCCACCTCAGCAAGAACAGAGGTGGATTCACTTAGCTTGCCTATCTTTAAGATAGGCATTGACCATCCTTGTCTGTCTCATGCTATCAATTACACCAAAGCAACCACTGAATCAAACTCTTATTGGCTATTGTAGACTTAGTTTAGTAACTCTTGATAATGAAAATACAAACAGAAATACAACTAACTATATAGCTAGTATATACTGCTTATAATTCTGAATGAAGCTTATTTGAAACCTTATGATGTATAACAAAACAGTTTATCGATAAGCTAAATTGCAAATTAGAATCAAAATATTGAAACAGGATAAGATGAAATAGAAAACTTTTATTAAAATGAAACTCAAATACAAAATGAGAACTGGAATTAAACTGAAACAGGTCTTAAAATAGATTTAACAGCATTACTTTACTCTAAAAATTACAATATACTACTCCTAAGCTATCTAAATTATACCTACTCCTAATTATCTAACAGCTCCCAAATGAGAAGTGAGGGGGCTTATATAGTCACGAGCTGAAAAGTGAGGAGCGTCTTCAGAAGCATCTAGAATAGAATATCCCTGGAATATGCTCTCTTAGATCCTTGGTGACTCAAGCGATCCAATCACAGCCTTCTAAATTACTTGATGACGCGTTTGAACCAATAGGTTTCAGCCACGTAGCATTCCCTTGTTGTTAGACTTCTGACAGGGTGTCAGGGGTATGGGAATTGTCCATATAACCCTTAATACGAGGTTAATTGGTGGTTGGGTGAGGCTAGGGTTCTTATTTCTGGGGACGGGGTTGATTTGGGGGTAATTTAGGCGCGGGGTGTATTTTGTTTATTTATTTCTTGACTTTGACCATTTTGACCGTGACTAAGACTTGGGTGGGCTCGGGTTGTTTTACTTGGGCTTGGGATGTTTAATGGTTGGACTTGGCTATAAATTTGGACTCATATATTGGATTGAACTATGGCTTGTGGTATTTTCAGATTCTGTGTTAAAAATATACAAGGACCATAATTGTAATATTCCAAACTTCAAGGATAAAATCTGCCACTCTTCAAAAGTTAATTCCAAGGACTAAATTTGACAAGTCTGAGTAAGTAGATGACTAAAACTGATTCTCGGATTCCCAGCTTTTGACTATTTGACCGTCTTCTAATCTCGTGCTCGTTTTTCCAGTTTCTTGATGATTTTTCGTCAAATTCTTATTCATCCGTACCTGCATGTCACAATCACAAAAACAAATGTTTTCTTGGCGATTATAAGCTCAAATAGTCGTTTTGGGTTAGAAATTTGGCCATAAAATGGTGAGTAAATAAGCACTCACCAGTAACCCTAATTGGCCTGAGATCAATCGTTTTATGGCTGCGAGAGGTTTGAAATCCGAGGACAAACCGGATGTAATTACACGAGTATTAAAAATTAAGTTGGACTGTCTTATGCATGATTTAAAGGATCGACGCACGTTTGGACATGTTAAAGGAGGTAATCTCAGTATACACCTTTATCAGCTTTTTTTTATGACTCATATAATTTACTTTTTTATCTTAATGCTGAGTTGCATAATGTATTTCTTAACGATGCAGCTGTTTACACAATTGAGTTTCAAAAGAGAGGACTACCGCACGCTCACATCTTACTATGGCTTAAGACGGAAGATAAGATTACCACAACAACAAATATCGATAAGTATATCTCAGCTGAAATACCAAATAAGGATGAGGACCCTGAGTTGTATCAGATTGTGACAGATCACATGATGCATGGCCCATGTGGTGTTGATAATCCAAGCTGTCCTTGCACTGTTGATTACAAATGTACCAAGGACTTTCCTAAGCAATTTAACGAAACGACTGTCATTGATGACAATGGTTATGCAATATATAAGAAAAGAAATGATGGAAATACTATAAGGAAAGGTGGAAAAGATTTGCATAACGGTTTTGTTGTTCCTTACAACCCAACCTTGCTCAGGCGGTACCAATCACACATTAATGGGAAACAAAGGTCCTGACAGGGTTACTTCTGCTTTAGATGGTGAAGAAATTGATGAAATTAAGGATTTCTATGATTGTAGATATCTTTCGGCTTGTGAAGCAGCTTGGCGTATTTATGGATTTGACATTCACTACAGGACTCCAAGTTTGGAACATTTGCCATTTCATTTGAAGAATGAACAACCCGTCTTATTTGATGAAAGCGATAGCATTGATTACACACTTGAAAAGTCATCAGTTAACGAGACCAAATTTCTACAGTGGATGGAATTAAACAAGACTGATACATTTGCAAGGACATTGCTATACGTTGAGATTCCTAAATTCTATGTGTGGAATGCGCAAAAAAGAATTTGGAGTCTAAGACAAAGAGGTGAGAGTTTAGGCAAGATTCATCACGTCCCGCCTTCTTGGGGAGAGTATTTTTACTTACGTGTATTGCTAAACAAGGTGAGAGGTGCGCAAAGTTTTGAAGAGCTCAGAACATATGATGATGTGGAGTATCCAACATATAGAGATGCATGTTATGCTCGCGGTCTTTTGCAAGATGACAAGGAGAGTATCGACGGACTTCTGGAAGCGAGTCAATGGGGAATGGGCGATTATTTGAGATCTTTCTTTGTCATGCTACTCATGACAGATAGTATGTCTCGGCCGGAGGTTGTATGGGAAAAAACTTGGCATGTCTTGGCTGTGGACATGGAGAGTGTTGAGCGCAAAAAGCATAATAACCTTGGTATGTTATATTAATTTTTACATCTCATAGTTACATTAGCATATGCATAACATATCACATTTGTGTGCAACATGATATAATGGCCTTTTTTATTGCTACCAAAGCACCATTGCTTGATGTTAAATCCTTTTCAACTATGTTCAATCGAATATTATTAGACCCACCTGCAATTAAATTAAATTGCTCCAAGCGAATTCTTAATTGCTGCAACTGAATTCAAATAAATCTACTTTTTCAATAGAATAGTTTTAATTGGTCTAACTAAGTTCTCATGTATCAAGCACACTGCCATGATCCTCACAAGCATTTAAACTTACTTATTATATTTTTAGATCAGTAGCATGCTCACTTGATAAATTCAATATACTTCAAGTTACAACTAAAAGTTGAAAAGCAGTTTTACCATTGTAAGCGTAAAAAACAACCATCTATTTGTTCTCATAAAATTTATTGTCAATACAGCTAACAAATTTGATTATGTGATCTAACAATGTTCCTCTCTGCCATGGGATTCTTTATCTGCTAAAATGTATATATAGTTCTTCAAATGGTCAAGGGCCGCTAAACATATTTATCATTACGTTTGTGCATTAGACAAACAACCACCAATCAACTCCCTCATGTCAAATCTAAGTAGATGCATAACATGTAACACATTTGTATATTAACTTTTAGTAATTTAACATTGCAGATTTGCAGCTTTTAGACACTCAGAAGTACAATATATGTCTAACTTATATTGAACACATGCTACTGTGTAACAATAAGAGTTTAAAGTCTTTCTTGAAAATGCCATATCCGAATAACGAATATACGATGGAAGGTTATAATAGGTTGATATATGACGAAACAGCGTACAATAAAGATGAATTAAAATAGCAACATAAGACATTGTACGGTAGCTTGACATCGGAACAAAAGGGGATTTATTCAACTGTTATGGATGCGGTAGACAAAAACAATGGTGGAATGTTCTTTGTATATGGATACGGTGGCACGGGGAAGACATACCTTTACAAAACTATGTCAGCCTTTTTACGTTCAAAGGGTGATATAGTATTAAATGTGGCATCGAGCGGTATTGCAGCTCTTTTGTTGGAAGGCAGAAGGACAGCACATTCTAGGTTTGCAATTCTGATTAATATTCTTGAAGATTCAATGTGCAACATACCTGGTGACAGCGACCTTGCTGCTTTGATATGCTAGGCAAAGCTCATAATATGGGACGAGGCCCCTATGATACAGTCATATTGTTATGAAGCACTTGATAGGACATTGCGAGATATTTGTAGGGACGAGCAAGGAGAACCATCTACTCAAGTTTTTGGCGGAAAAGTTGTTTTGTTTGGTGATGATTTTAGACAGATTCTTCCAGTCATTCCTAATGCCAGCCGTAATCAAGTCGTACATGCGACAATTAACTCATCTTATCTTTGGCAACATTGCAAAGTAATGAATTTGATAGTGAACATGAGATTGATCTCTGGATCTAATGAATCTGAAAAAAAGGAAATACAAGAATTTGCGGATTGGATTTTAGACATTGGTGATGGGAAAATTGGTGGCAAGAATGAAGAGAACGCCACAGTTGTCTTTCCAGATTCAATGTTGATTCCAGAGTCCGATGATCATGTTGGATCAATAATAGGTGAAACATACCCAAGTATGCTACAAAACCTATGAGACCCTCAGTTCTTTCAAGAAAGGTCCATTCTTGCGCCAACTCATGAAATGGTTGATAGGATTAATGACCGAATGCTGGATTTACTTGACGGCGTCGAGACGCTATATGAATCATCAGATTCTGTTGCCTTGGACGATGCAGATACCAATTTTGATGACTCTATATACACGATAGAGTTCCTTAACGGTATAAGGATGTCTGGTGTTCCGCATCATGCAATCAAGCTAAAGGTTGGTACTTCCGTAATGTTAATGCGAAACATTGATCAAAAAGCAGGATTGTGCAATGGAACAAGGCTTCAAGTTCAATGTTTGGGAGTCAATGTAATTGAAGCAAAGATCATATCTCGTGGCAACATTGGTAAGATTTGCGCTATTCCACGTATGATTATTAGCCCTTCAGAGACTAAGATGCCATTCAAATTTAATAGAAGGCAGTTTCAATTCAAATTTGTTTTGGTATGACGATTAATAAAAACCAAGGACAGACTTTGTCACAGGTTGGTTTGTTTTTGCCAAAGCCGGTATTCTCACATGGTCAACTGTATGTCGCTATGTCAAGAGTGAAGAGCAAGCGAGTATTGAAGGTTCTATGTTTAGACAAGGATGACAACTATTGCAACTACACTTCAAATGTCGTTTATAAAGAAGTCTTAGCTCGGATTTGATTAACCATTTTTTTGTGTACGTTAAACATATGCATTGTTATTTTGTGAAACCGTCATGTCATTTAAACAATTTTATATATTTTTTTTCATGTTTTGCGCTTATCAATGTTTATTTTCTTCCTCTTAATATTATCTATATTATTATGAAGCGAACCCGCCCATCGGCCGGGTTATGAAGCTAGTATGTATATATATATATATATATATATATATATATATATATATATATATATATATATATATATATATATATATATATATACACACACACACACACACTAGTTTTCGAAGCCCGCCCGATGGGCGGGCATGACTTGTAATTTTACATTTTAATTTAATAATTTACGGATAATAGTGATCTTTTATAGTTATTTCTTATGTATTCATCCGACGTGTGGACATTACTTGTATTTTTAATTTAATGACAAACACCACTCTAATATAACCTGGTCTACATTCCCATCCACTATATATATATATATATATATATATATATATATATATATATATATATATATATATATATATATATATATATATAGGGTGACGTTATTGTGGTGACCACCTTTAAAATAAAAACAATAGGAACCATTATGAACCGTTGGATCAACCATTGTAGATGAAGATGATTATTAATAAAATAATTAATTGATAATGGCATTCTTGAAATTAAGACGAATTCAATGGCAAATTTGGAAACCATTTTGCCCATTTCACATTTATGTGACCAGCATCTTTTTCGTTGACCTTTAAACCTCATTTAATAACATTTAAACTTTTTAACACCATTCTACTATATGCACAGATCGAGCATTCGTTATTTTGCATATTCATTTTAGTGCTGCATATATTTATATTTTAATATTAAATATCTACATTTGACAATGATAATTTTTTAACAACTGATATAAAGCTCATATAATGATACAAGTTAAAATTAAGTGATGAATCAACCAATAACTTTTTATATTTTATTTATGACGCACTAATTTTATAGTGACACATCAATTTTTAATACATATAATGACACACCAATTTTTTTGATACACATATACATAAATATCTTGATACATATATAGTGACACACTAGTTTATTTGACATATTTGTAGTGTGACACTAAATTTCTTGATACATATATAATGACACTAGAATTTAGTATAAATGTAGTGACGTTAAATTTTTTGATACATTTATAATGACTCATTAAAATTTTAGTACACTTTTAATGACACAATACAAATTTTAGCACATTTGTAGTGACACACTATGTTTAGCACACAATTTTTTTTGACACAGATGTAGTGACACACAAATTTTTCTTGAAACATATGTGGTGACACACGAATTTTTTTACTAACACGTTTGCAGTGACACACTAATTATTATGACATTTTTAGTGACAAATTAAGTCTTTGACACATTTTTAGTGACAAATTATACAGTATATGAATGGTTTTTGTTTATTAGCTTTACTTTAACCCAAAAATTATACAGTATATGAATGGTTTTTGTTTATTAGCTTTACTTTTACATGCGTCACTTGCTTATACATGAGTAAAACAACTCATACACATCCATTGCTACAGATTAAAAATTCGTTAAAGAGAGCAAAAAATATATATATAAACCTTCAAACATCAACTGCTACATACTGGTAGTAATACAACTTATGCACATCAAATTTTTAACACGTGATGCATATCAATTTTTTAACAACAAAACTAAAAATGGGTTTCATCCTTAAAAATCAAAACAGTTTTATTGACGTGGTCTATGTTTCCGGATATAAAAGCAGTCGGATGTAGTCGAAATATTTCTGATAGATGATAATAAATTACAACACTTCAACCACATTTAATTCGATTAGAACTCGGTTTCACGCGGCAGCAGTGTCATAGCAAAACTCGGTTTCACACAAGTTGGTTTCCGGCACATGTTGGGCGCTAGATCTGCACGACTCCGTCCCACCAATGGCTAGGGTTCCGATTAACAACGGATGCCCATGAAACAGTTACGACATTAACTTTGACCATAAAACCGATATTCGCTTAACCCGGTCACCGAAAGTATTTGATCTCCGATTGAAGATGGGTTTAATATAGTTTCAAATAAGAGAAACAAGACCATGGTTTTTGGTTTTTAATGGAAGAAGAAGATAAGGTTTGGTAGGGATGAGATGAGAGTGAGTATTGAATCAGTTTTAATCCTTTGGCATAAAAATAGGAGTAGTTTAAATTACCGAATATACCCTTTTTCATTTAGTTAAGAATTTTGTTTAGACTTAAATGGATGATATATAGGTGTCATCTATTTATTGGTTCCTATTGTTTTTATTTTAAGAGTGGTCATCACATGAACGCAAATCTATATATATATATATATATATATATATATATATATATATATATATATATATATATATATACAACTTCAACCACAAAGCCCATTTTTATTATTCTTTAGAAGTTCAATATTATTTGCTATTCCTTGCGTTTTATTAGTATTCACTCGAGCCCTCACCTCTCGACTTTGTCCTTAGGCAAGGCATGCCACCTCAAGGCCTCTTTGCCTTTTACTATCTTGCTTTAGGTCATTCTATTGTAATGCATATAGTGATTAACATTGATCACAGTTAAATGCCTTGCATCTACTACACATAGTGGCAGAACTCGAGTATTTACTTTAAGGGGTACGAAATCAGCCAATGTGTAAAGTTGGTTCCTTAAGTATAAAAAACATTCTTAGATAAACCACTTCTTCTATAACTTAGTTTACGACCTACAACATTTTTTTAATTCATCCTTTAAAGGTTATAAATCAAATTTTTGGTAATTCTATTTTGTACAGAATGCCTATGTGATATAAATAAGTTGCTTTTGGCTTCCTAAATTGAATGGGAGGGTCTATCTTGTAACAAAATTATTTTACTTTTAAAATATGGACAAATTGGGAGCTTGATTCATGTGGAAAATTCAGTGTTAAACTCTCTAAGCTTATTGATGCTGCTACGTTAGGTTCAAATGTCATGTCTCATAAATTCGGTTGGAATCCTTTGGTTCCAAGATAAGTGAACATTTGTATCTAGAGGGGAGGTGAATGATAGACTCCCCTACTCGCATTAATTTGTTCAACAGAAACAACCAAAAGTCTATAATAATTTGAAGCCATTGTATTTTGTACAATAATAATTCAGGATATATTAGTGAATGAGAAGTTTATACCTATAGTTCCGTAGCTAATACAAAATGTTTAGAGCTAACAACACTTGATGCTCTTTTGCCAGCTTATTTAATGAATTCCTTGCCTGCATTCAAAAGGGTGACACTCCAGTCTTCCAGACTTACTATTCCATTCTTCATTATCCAGGTCGCCCATCCCGCCCCCTCATTTACAATTATCTGAGATCCTTTCTTTAAAACAACTTTGATTGTGAATCAAAATTGGCTTGTGATTTAACCAACCCAACAAAATATTACTATGCATACATTTATTTAAATTACTTTAAAATTAATGATTTTAATAGGCAAGTCTCAAATAAAGCATATAATCATAAGCAATTTGCTGTAATGCAACAAATCATACTAAGCATTTAAGCAGTTTCAATAAGCAATCCCAAACACCTCCCAATCGTCAACCAAACATAACGGAAAGATTAAAAGGTTGTACGCATTAAAAACAGATTTTGATTTTCACCCATTTGACCCGTTATATTTAAAACATAACCCAAATCAACCTCTAATTAACTGATAGCACAATTATAGTTCTATATTCATATAAGAATATCAACCTCAATCGCCATTTCTCACAGGCTTCTTCTACAGCAATGTTAGCTAATGCATTCAAAAACTTCCCATGCTCCGAATCTTATTCGTTTACCGGTTTAAAATTATCCTTACTCTCTAAAATAAATGAGACATGTCAGATTGTGGGGCTTCACATGAGACAAAATCTGATTTCGGACTGTAAGAATCCTGGTCCGTCTTGGCAACAGTTGACTCTGACTGGATGTAAATGCAGCAAAAGTAAAATTCTCCTTGTTTATATATCCAATTTTGAACCAAATGTTTCTTTATACGGAGATGTATCCATTGGCGATTATGCTTCAAAACTATCTGACTTCAGGTGAGCTTCTATCACTTTGACCAAACAAAAAGTATTGTTTACACTTTGTTTGACTTATCACAGGCTCTATAGCTTTTTTTTCCTTTCTTTTTCTTTAGCCTAGAGTCTAGTACACTTTTCACTTCATCACAGTCGTGATCGTCTTGTTCCTGTGCATCATACAATATACAAATAAGTTAGCCCTCACACCACGTATTGTGGTAAACTATAAAATACAAAGACTAATCAAACAAAAGATGGACTTGTGTCACGTATTTTCCATCCGCTGTTGAATATTAAGATTCTTAAGGGTAGTGGCCAGGTTGAGTGAATGGGTGCTACAACTTTGACTATATTTAGTTCTGACCAGCTACGAAATGCGTAATCAACAGTTAAATAAATTTAAGGTAAAAAGGGTCTATACATACCATCCAGCTATCATTACCAATCATAGGTTTCTGGTTCGAGTCGTATGAGGACATATGCGTAGGCATTTCGAAACAGGTTCTCAAAAAAGGTTGTAGTTATATATATGTGAAAAGATAGTCCAGAACAATTTGGTTTCTTAACAGGTTTTCAAAGTTTTCTCGTACCCAATGACAATTACAACAATTCAATTCGGGTATGGTACTCTCATGATTTTGATTATGTGGACACTCAAAATTCATTCAAGGCTAAAGAAATATAAATCAGAGGTACAAATACAGTTATATTACTAATTCGTTATGCATGAATATATGGGAGTGTTTGGATAAGCTTAATTAAGTAGCTGGATATGTTACCAAACACAGTAAGAGGTAATCTGGTGGATCCAAACATATTTCAACAACAATGTGGTTAAAGCAGCAGCAGCATGCTGATCAGTTTTCACTAATATCTCTTTATCGTTAGCAAAACTGTATCCTGTCCCAACTGGATAATCCTATAACCTAAAAATTATCACTTAGTTTGTACAAATTTTAACAGAAACCTATATATTCAATAGTCCAGTATAAGTACGCGAACTTTGGTATTAAAGACAGAACCTATGCCAACATACCTACATGGTAACAATAACATGGAACAGCATACAATTCTATCCAGAACTCCCAAATGCACCAAAGACCATAGCTCCATATTTACATTTCCTAATCAACTCCAATCCTAGATCATTCAACCATCATCTACAGTGAACCTAGGAAGGAGAAGATCAGGCATAAAAATGATTCTCTAATTCTTTCCTCCGAAATTGAAAATCTTGGGTTCTCAATGGTGGTATAACTTCAACTCCTTTTGTAAAGGGTAGCACTCTCAACCCATTTCATGTACAAATGGGTCAACTTGGGTATAGGGTTCAAACAAAACAAAGATGGTTATAGGTGGCTGAAAAGTGTTTTACAACACACTGCGTAGCTTATTCAGAAAAATGGAACCTGATATTTAATAGTTTTATGCTCTACATCTAAGCAATGCTAGAGTTTAACCATTGCTAAAAATAGTAAAAAAAACAAACAAAACATATGTTACTTCAATTATTGGATACAAATATACACTGAGTTTACAATTGTTCATACATAAACAATTACACAATAAAGAAAATGAGCAAATAGACATGGGTCAAAAAGACTAATTGGCATTTCTAATCTTGAAAATTGATCAGTTTGAATTGATATTACATAATGTGGCATGCATATAAAAAAAAGTAAACAAAAACATGTGCTTGTAGAAAAAGAAAAAGTTCTTACGTATATATCGCAACAAATACTTTTGGCACTATCCCAACCAATGTTCCAAACAGGTAGAGATGTCTAATAAAGCTTTCGCTTGGAATCTCCAATAGCCGAGTTGATATTTCTAGATAATGTATCTAGATGTGAATATGTGTATCTATTCAGTGAGTGAAGAAGGCAATAGTAATCATTCCCGTATTTGCCAAAAATGGCATATCGACATCGGGCCAGAGTTGAGAGCATACACCTTTTTGCACATGTCTGCTACTAAATTTATCATCGATTATCGGATTTCTACCACGACGTAAGCGTATGTTTGCATGTAATAAAATTTTAATTGAGATATATTCACAATATATATTCCTCTGAACCAAATTAAGATAATTACCTATTGTAACTGCATTTTGTTTTTCACATCCACTGCAACATAATCAACTGTGACAACTTCCGAACCCTTCAACTTATTAATGAACGCATTACTTGTCACTTCATTATGCTTGTTGTAGTAAGGTTTGCGTGGTTTTACCCTCTAAAAGTTGGCAGTCGGGAGTTAGCATATTATATGCAAGATATAAGACCAATTAAGTACCCCACGAATCAAGAAAACCATAAAAAAAATGGTTAAAGTATGGTGCAACATACTCACCCTGAATAAGCCAACACTGCATTAATTGCATTAGTCCCTAATGGAGAGTCATCAATCCTATACTTTTCATTCGTAAAATGCTTATGACAAGCATTTTATAGAATATGGTAAGTATATACAACATAAATCTGATAGCAGTAATCAAGACTATAATGTGATGAAAGAACCCAAAGGTGATAAAGCTTCTGATCTGCACAACAATTGATCCCTTGTGAAGAGAAACCCATTGTTTGTTTTGCCATCTATATATCAAAAATTTTTATAGCGTATGTGCAAATACCATTACACAAACATGGTGTCGCTTGAAGATACCTGCATTAACTGAACGTAAATTTTGGCCCATAAAGTGTAAGCGCTCGGTACGCATGTGCGGCCTTCACAGTTGTTTTGTGTGCCTTCAGGAATGCCTATGCAAATAAGAAACTGTTAACAACCAAGACAACCAATAGTATTATTTATATACCGCACTCAATATATCCATACACATAGAAGCTTCAAATGCAAAGTACTTTGAGAAGTTGAGTGTGGTTTTCGGTTGCAATTCATGTGCGCACTTCAGCCCAAACTCAACCACTGAACATTTATATTAATGTTCATATCATTTGACCATTTAATCAATCCCTGCGAGTCCATGGTTACTATTCAAGTTACTAACTTTGATTAGTTTTATGCACGCACCACCACCATTACATCACTATATTTTCATACTCATTTCCACACAAAATTCGATTATTTTATGGGATCTGCGTGTTAACCCTAACCACCTTTCTTGCAGATATTCCTACTCTTACTCCTAATGATCACCAAGAATCTGTAATTCACCCTATATAATCATATCCAGTTTCACTGTACCCACATTAACCAAGCTATCAATTAAAAATGATACAGGACCCAAAGATATGTAGGTGACTTAAACGCACAATTTTGGAAACATCTTACATGAAAATCATATAAAGTCATAGAGAATTTCTACCCAAGTATGAACAATAAGATAAGGCAACAAAACCAAATTGGCTATAGATGAAGGATAAGTTAAAGAAGAAAAGGGACTCACTTGTCTCTTTTGCCACCTTATATAAGCTTTCTTGTCAGAAAATTCAGATCGAGAAACACAAGATAACAATTCCAGAGGAACCAAAAGAGCATCCATTCTTTTCCCCACTTTGCCAGCCATAGCATTGATTAACCCTTGTCTTGTTCTGAAGTCCATTGCCTTAGCAATCTATGTTTACAATAATCACTATTAATAGAAGTAGGGAACTACACAAACTTGATTGTATAAGAATGCCAACAAAAGAGAACAACACATACAAATCTATTTATTACTATGGTTGTTGCTAGTTTGAACTAATTAACCCATAGATTATTTTTCATAACCATTAAGAATGACTGATTACAAACATGCCCATATCTAGATAGCATTATACGGTGCATAATTTAAGCAGAAAAAGACCATCCCGTAGCTCCATCTGGATGCACATTGTCTCCAGTAGACCAGTCAAACCAGTTGATTGTTGGGACTGATTTGTAATATGTTAACTCTTAATCCTTCCGAGCTTCTTCAACAGTCTAGATTTCTTATCTTTCTTCTTTTCCTTTGATGGCACAATAAGGCCCCTGTTTAGACAATAATTACGTAAAACCCAGGACCAAGGTTTTGAGAGAACCAAGCACAGAAAAATGGAACCCAGCAAAACCATATACCCTGAAGCCCCAGCAGCAGCCAATAGAATTTCGTAGGCAGTTTCACGGAGATCATCAGCGGTTATACCTGAAAATGACCAAATTCACAAATTTAAACAAGTTTAGCATATAATTTCTTTTAAACCCAAAGGTCAAAATTTTAACAAACGAAACAGCTTTGTAGTCTAAAACTCTGGTCTCTATATCATGAAAACAGATACAGAGAAAGGTTACTTCTTGTTCTGACTTACAACATTTCTACGAATATGAATTTACCAGTAGCAAATGAAGGCAAACCAATGACAAGATCAGCAGTATCATTTATCATTCTCCTTGAATACCTACGGGTAGTGAGTTCTTCCAAATCATCATCGTCCTTAAAATCATCAATGTCATCAACAGTTAAATTCCGATCTTGCCCTGAGACAGATTGTGAATTTAATACCTCATCCGATTTATCCTCTTCTTCTTCCTCAAAGGTATTTGGAGGTACATCTTGCGTAATGCGCGAGGATACCTCAAAGGGAACCACTGGTGGAGCCCTCCTTGGAGTTGAGCCTGATGATTCAGGGTTGGTGGCCAGAAAGAACTCACCTTCAGTCTCTGCATTCTTCATGATGCGGAAAAAACAATTTATATAGATAATAAACCAAAAAGAAAGATGATGCAAGATTCAAGGATCCGTAGTAACAATTGCACCAACATATCTCCAAGGAAATTAAAATTGCAGAAAATATCAATTCGGAATGTATTTTATCTACTGCAATCTTTGTTTCTGGGAAAATCTATAAGCTAAATTGACCCGAACTCTCGAAGCAACAAATTAACATTCAACTAAGGAGTTAAGAGGTCTATTGATACACTTTTGTCACTTCCATTAGCATGTATATCTACCAAAAGATTATGTAATCAAACTTGGTTTAAACATGTGTCTAGTAAGTAAATGCTTCAGTTAATATGTACATGCACATTGTACCAATTGATGTTACTAACGGAAGAAGAAAAACAAATATTGCAGTGGTTAATACCTACATAAAAACTGATATTCAAAACAAATATTAAAAAAATATGCCACAAAACATAATAAAGCATTAAAAAAGCAAACTAAAAATTATCGGAAGATGGCTGAGAAAAAATTAGGGTTTTATGTGATAATGAATAAAATATCAAAAAAACATTAAGATGAGATGAATGAGTGATATTAGGGCTTCATATAATGAATGAACCGATTATGCGTTTTGTTTTTTCAAATCTCCTCAACATAATTTCCAAATTTCTCTCCGGAGATAACTTTTTTTAGGCATGACATATTTGTTTCTAATTATTAGTCACAACTTGTGGAGCTATCCATTGGTTGAGGTGTTTAGTTGTTGTAGCAAAGCTCAAGGTTCAAATCTTTTCATGACCTATTTTTTAATAAAATTCCGGAATTTCATGACAAATACTGAATTTTATATATATATATATATATATATATATATATATATATATATATATATATATATATATATATATACTAGACGAGTACCCGTGCATAGCAACGGAATTTTATAGAGACAAATAGTTTATTGATAAAAAAAAGTTTATAGGTTATAAACGAAAAATAATGTTTTGAAAACCGGTTCGACCCGGGTGGTTCAACCGGTTCAACCGTTCCGGTCGAAAAATAGGTCGATTTAAACCGGGTCAACTTGCTAGGTTGGGTAAAAAACGGGTCAAATTAAATCGGGTCAATCCGCCGGGTTTGAAGCGTCCTGGGTCAACCCGGTTTGTGTTTTAATTGATTGTATTTAATTTGGTAGATATGTTTTTTAATTGGTTGTACAATGTGAATAAATCATTGTACTTTTAAGTAAAGGATAATGTTTTGAAACCCGGTTCGACCGGGGTGGTTCAACCGGTTGAACCGTTCCGGTCGAAAAATGGGTCGATTTAAACCGGGTCAACTTGCTAGGTTGGGTCGAAAATGGGTCAAATTAAAACGGGTTTGAAGCATCCCGGGTCAACCCGGTTTGTGTTTTAATTGGTTGTATTTAATTTGGTAGATATGTTTTTAATTGGTTGTACAATGTGAATAAATCATTGTACTTTTAAGTAATGGATAATGTTTTAAAACCCGGTTCGACCCGGGTAGTTCAACCGGTTGAACCGCTCCGGTCGAAAAATGAGTAGATTTAAACCGGGTCAACTTGCTAGGTTGGGTCGAAAACGGGTCAAATTACCGGGTCAACCCGGTTTGTGTTTTAATTGGTTGTATTTAATTTGATACATATGTTTTTAATTGATTGTACAATGTGAATAAATTATTGTACTTTTAAGTAATGGGGTGTTTTAATTAGAGTATTAATTACATTAATTTTCTGTCACACTTGACTTTCAATACTCAACTTTCAAGACTCAACTTTTCAAGTTTGACCATTTTTCCATTATAGATAGTATATATATATATATATATATATATATATATATATATATATATATATATATATATATATATATATATATATATATATATATAGGGGAGGGTTAATGTGAGATCAAATTTAAAGTTATAAAAATAAAATCTAGTCTAAACAATCACATAAACCATTTTATAAATAACTATATTGGCAATAATACACAAAAAATAAAGTATTAATACGAATTAACATTTTAGCAACTAATAACCAACTGATACATGAGTTTGGATTAGTGATACACAACTATAAATTTACATGTCGAATCAAAGTGTATTACCTTAACCTGATACATTACATGTCGAATCAAAGTGTATCACCTTGGTTTCGTCAATTTAAAAATGAAAACCATTGGAACTTTAACAATTTTAGTTGCACTCACTAAAAAATTTTATTTTATTTTAGCGAGTGTGTCGCTTGTTAGATTTTAGTTGGATCTTATATATATTAGCAGCAGTAACGAATGAAAACAGCAGGAACAAGCAGCAGTATCGAACATCAGAAACAAATAAGCACACCATTACAAAGTGTAAGAGAAGCAACACTTTTAATCTTTAACCAATTGACCCACATGATCGAGATTAAAGTATGCAACTTCCCCTTAAGTAGTGCATGAAGATGGTCAAGTATATTAACAATAAGCTTCTCCTTAAAAGTATACTTGCCATCTCTTGAATCCAGCAGACTCCATAGAGTGATCACTGATGAAGAAAATCAAATATAACTGATTTGAATAAGAAGTTAAATCTCCTAAACTTGCATCTTATGTCTTGCACTATCCACGTGACGTCGAACTCATAAAATATAAGTAGTGAAGCCTCTTGACAAACTCCTCATTGACTTATCCAATGAGACACTGAGCACAAATAACGTCTCCTTCAAGTGATAGCAAATGTATGTATTAAACATAATAAGATGGATCGTACCCCTTCGCTAGATTCGTCAAGTCTTCATCACCATACAAACCAAGCAAGTTATCTTAAAAAGGTCCTACTCCCTTTAAGATATGATAAAAACACAAAACCTGTGAAAATCAACTACAACATCAAACAAGCGATAACCAAATGTCTTCAACAAGTAATCTTCTCAACGAAATGATGATAGTTGATAACTCCGTCCTCCCTAACCATTAGTGACATCAAAACTGTCACTAAAACAAACGAACAATAATCTCACATGACTAGTAGAAACCAAAACCGACCAAAAGAAAAAGTATACAACAAGCCAGCAGGAACCATAAAGAAGTCAGCAAGAATCGTATGTATCAGCAGGAACCCATCAGTAGGAATGAAACCTAACCAATATGAACGAAATATCATCAGCAGCAGAAACAAAGTACCCTCAATCAACCAATAGCAATCTTGTCCCACTTTCCTCGTGTATCATTGGACCAAAATAAAACAGCACATGATAGAACAGTACGATGTTGAATTAATCACATTCATAAGCAAAACGACAATTTGCTATTACTAAACGTTGACCAATCAAAACAAGAAAGCGGTAGATCATAACCGCGTAAATCACCCCATCACAATTCACTCCTTCGACCCATCATAGCCATCACGTGAATCTTTGTACCTCAATTTATCCCCACATGCTAGACAATGACCCATCATAATAAACCCTTAAACTTTGTCAGTAAACATCAGCGATCAATTTAATAATAAGATCCACAATAATATATTCCCACTAACCAATTAGGACGAAGCAACTATGCTTAATACACAAACCAACCCTTTTCGTTTTTAATATTACTCTACAAACCGACACCCATGATGAAACTCAGATTCACAATTTTCATAATTAATATACCACATGCACTAAGCGACACATAAAATTTATACCACAAATACCATAGCCTTTCAATATTCGATCAAATAATTAGTACCAGGTATTTTTTTTCTACAAATCCACGTGAACACATCAATCAATAAAGAAATCAGAATGTTGTATGCAATACTGACCCACATGCTTGTCGAAAAAACATAATCGATCAATTAATATTCAAAGAATCAAACATAATACCTTCACCAATCAGATCGAAAAATAGAACCATTGGAGGAATTTACTTTTTGTCTCCAAAACTTTGCTAATCGCAGCAACACCATCATTCAATAATATCCAAAGAAAATACCCGTTCTGCACAAAAAATAAAATTCAATACCCATAAAATCCGATTTGCTCTTCATACGTACCTTTTCCAAAACTGCTTTTTATTGACAATGAAAACCTTGTAGATCCCTAGATATCGAGAGCCACCCGCTCTGATACCAATTGTAAAATCAAGATCAAGCCCATCTAGGATATAGTAACAATGATTTACACAGCGAAATAAGAACATAAGAATCAAAGTTACTTAAAGGTTTTTTTTTATTAAAATATAAATAAAACTACTACTACTACTATTAAACTACTACTACACGCTCTATGCGTTTCTAGACTCTCATTGGAGAGACTAGCTATGAATGAATGATTTGTGACCTAGACGCCTACCCTCTTTATATAATAGAGGGAGGTTACAAACCCTAGCTTACTAAGAAAGCTAACTATTACATAATAGGCCCTCATTGTTTCTTCTTTCCTCATTCTTGCTTGTAGGTTTTGGAATCTTCAAATCTGCAATTCCCTACATTTACTCAATTTGCGCAGTAATATATAAAAACAAGAAGCGCGCGTAATTTGGCTTTGAATTTTTTAGCAACTACTATAAGTGACTTGGAACTAAAACATTTATTATGGTTGTGACAGCTTCCCAAGCATTCGCAGATAATATTGAGCGTGTATTGCATAGAGAAGACAGTCGAACAACATTGGTAATAAAAAAATATTCCAAAAAAAGTTAAATCATATCGTAGATGTGATTTTCATTCTACATTTGGTTTAAATTATCCTCTGGTGTTGCATCTATAAATCAAGTTTTATTTCCGTAGGTACAACTCAGTAATGCTTTTGGCTGCAATCAATGAACATATTCAAGTCAAGGCAAGTATTATTGCACATTTTTTTTATGTTATATTTATGCCACTGTAATAAGATGTTGAAATAGGCTATCCAAACAACCCATGATTTAACAAATTAGTAATAGAGCTTGAAATGATCAGGTCAATGTATATTAGTGGTTGTAATAAGCTATCCAAACAACCTACTGTTACAACAGGTGAAGGTCATTTAGGTACTTAACTAAGATTTCCAAGCAGCCACAAGCACGATTCAAGGTAAATAAGTTGTTGCAATCAGCTATCCAAATAGTCCACACTAAGCACAATTAAATGGTCATCAACTGCTACAATCAACTAATGTACCATCATTAATGAAAAGAGTTTGTAAAGTTCAATTTCATAACCACTTATTCTAATACTCTAATGTTGTTGCAGTGAAGCAAACAGATGCTTTACTCCTGACAGAAGTTAGCATTGCTGGAGACTGATGCAGGACAGCTTCTTTGTCTTTGTTAATGGACCGCTGGATCCAAGCTTCTAACGAGATGGGTATCAGATTTTCTTAAGGTGGAATTGAAGCTTACATAATCATTTTACAAAGCTTTTAATGAGTTGGATTGTTGTAAATAAATCTGATACCCAACGCATCATTGTAAAAAGTTCTTGGAGCGGATTCTCTGATGTTGGAATGGGCTGAAATCGCCTCCTCTAAATACTTTTGCATAATCTAAAATTGTAAAAAGATCCTCATTGTTGTTTGTAAAATAATGTAATAATTAAACATCAGGTTATAAAGAACGGCAAGTGAATTTGGTTTCTGCAAATATATGACCATAATGAGTCAGTTCGCCTTATGTTGGATATTCTCATAAACATAAACTCTTTTGCCCCGCAGCAACGCGCGGGCTTACATGCTCGTTCTCTCTAAATATAATTGTTGAGGCAACATGATCAAGATATCTTTATGTTTTAATGATGACAAACAAACCATCGAAACACATAAAATAACAAAAGTTAGCTCAAAATCGTCGGAGACAATGTCTGCTCCTGGCGCGCTGCCCGCGCGTCAACGTGCGGGTGACGCGCCAGGAGTCTGTATGGTTCCGGGCGAATTTTTAAAGTCGGCTTTCCCCTTACCCGACAAATGTGGATCTTTCAATACAGGTATGAATACGTTATATGCTTAATTGAGAACACTCGAAACGAGTTTTGAGATTTGAGAAATCCAACTTTTAGAACACCCATTTACGGGAAAACGCCAACTCATGTTTTCTAACTATCGCCTCTAGCCAAGGCTTTTCTAAACTTAGGGAGTTTATATATTTCATGTAACATCATATTAAAGCATTCATATGCTCATATCCCGTGCTTACGTCTTCTCTAATTACGTAACGGGTTTACTCCCTTATTGGTCAAACTAAGTCAAAGGTCACTTTACGTAAACGCATCCTTTCCCACTTGCGTTATGCTTTATATCAAGGCAAAGCACTTAACTTGCTTGAACCAAGGTATTAGTTGAGAACGTCGAGTCGTGGAAAGTCACGAGATATGAAACTATGGATTCTCGACGTTGTGTTACTTGAACTTATAAGTAACCTATGATGTTCTCAACTTATAATCTTAATTGTCTAAACCTTTTCTTCTTAATGACAATTAGAGTATGCCTTAATCCTCTCTTAATCTCATTTATACAAAAGGCAAAACCAATCATATCCAATCATATCCAAATCAAATATTCTCTTACACAATCTCTTACTCAATCTCTTACACTCTTACATATTCCCATACACACTACATCTCAACCATCCATTCCCTTACAACACATCTCATCCCTTCATTTTTTAACACATGGGGAATTGTTTGAAACCCTAATGAGGCTCCTCTCATCCAAGCCATTGATTTCAAATTACAACACATCACAACCATCCATCCAACCCTTCATCTCTATATCATCACATGTGCTTGATCCCAACCATTGAATTCAAACTAAACTCATCTCAACCATCCATCCAATCTCTCCTATCTATGCCACCACATGTGCTTGATCTCAACCATTAAATTCAAAGAAAAACCATCTCAACCATTGATCTCTCCTTTCCCCCCAAGCAAAGCATATTCCTTGGAATTTCCTTCTCAACCCTAACCTAGGCATCTTTGATCCTAGCCATCCATTTCAAATGAATTCATCTCAACCATTCACATTCCACACATGCTAAATTGTTTGAAAACCAAGGGAGGCTCCCTTTGATCTCCACCATCCAATTCAAACCATTTCATCTCAACCCTCCATCTCATTCTTCCCCCCAAGCATTGGAATATTCCTTGGCATATTCTTTCTCTCTTTTCTATGCCATGTGAGGAGATACACTTCTACCCCTTCCAAATTACCCTATCTACACTTTACACCCTTGGTAATTTGGTTTCTCTTTAAACACTTCACAAAACATTTTCCAAATTGGCTATTTGAGTTGGCAAACCTTAGAATGATTAATGTTAAGGTTTAGTGTGAAGTACAATTAGGGGTTTAGCAAGGATAGGTATTTGTAAGATCCAAACACCCAACACTTGGGAAAATCTTACAGATGCCTGGCGCGCTGCCCGCGCGTTGAAGCGCGGGTGACGCACCGGCCTCGGTAAAATTTCCCAAGTTTGGGTTCTTGGCCTATAAATACCACCCTTGCCTCTTGTATTCCTCACCCCTTGCCATTATTCTTTCTCTCTAGATTCTTTCTCTCTAAACACTCTCAAATCTCTTTCTCTCTATCTCTAATCTTGTGTTCTTGATTTTCATACTAACATCTTTAAAAGAACACATATCTTTGCAAGGGAAGAATCACAAGAACCTAATCCACTCTTGTGATTGTATCGAGGGTCTTATTTCTTATACCCTTTCTATTACAATCGAGTCTCTAGGTTAGGTTAGGGCTTGGTTGAACAAACATATATTCATTCATTCAATTGTTTGTAAGGGAAGTCTTGTGTCTTGGTGACCAAGCGTAGATCATTGGGGATCTAGTTGGGGTTTGATACTTCCGGGTGGAAGTCTTGGTAATGATCTTTGTGATCCTTAGACTAGGTTTATTGGTATAGATTGGCAACCGATTGAAGGACAAAAAGGACATAAAAAACAATATTATATTAAAAAGAAGCAACCTCTTGAACCAACCTGGTCGTTGGATGACTCTCAAATTGGGAGTCCAATCTTCCACTTGTCAACAAAAGATTGGTTGTAGTCTTACACACTATTTTAAATTAAATGCCTACAAATGCTTGCAATAAATTAAATTAATTACCTGAGGACGTGAGGTGAAGACGTGAAGTTTTTTGAGGTTCTTAGTTAAAAATTCCGGCATGCCATGCCATGGCCGGTGGATGTGAGGTATGTAAGTGTTGTTTGTAGAAGAAGATTATTTTGAGAGAAGATAGAAAAGAATTAAAATAATACTGTTGTTATAAATAAATGCACCTATCTTTTTTGCTGTTAACTTTACACATTTCTCTATTTGCTTTCCCTACTACCAAGACATATTAAATATCTTTTCTGAAAATCTTGATTTGTTACAAGAGTATATTGTTTAGGTATTGTTCAATATACTTATTTAGGTTTATTATTAAAAGTAAATTCATAGTATATTATATCTCCGGAGATTTACATGTAAATTAAATATAAAAGAAATAATATTATATGTTAATTTGGGTTGGGTTGTTGATAAATGGTAAAAAAAAGTTGAGATTGGGTGTATGTATAGGTTGTATAGGTGGAGGAGTAAGAAAATAATATTTTAATGAAAGATTGGGTTGGATGAGATTGTGAATAAAGATAGTCTTAGGTGAAGTGGAATCGCGAGATTCTTGGGGTGGTTTCCGAGGGCGGAATACCGTTAGGGAGTAACTCCGTCTTTGTGAGCATCAATATTGGTGAATATTGGTGGAGTAAATTGTAACGGTTTGTAGTCCACCGAAAGGATTATACCAGTGAATAGTATCGGAGTCGCGGATTCGCAACTGGACGTACGGATGGTATAAACCCCCCATCCCGAACCAGTATATATCATTGTGTTCTTTACTTGCTTTATATACTTAGGTTGTGTTGGTGGTTGTTGGATTATTGTACAACCACTAGGAGTTCTCTTTGGCTTAAAGTTTTTAAACATCTAAAAAGCCGAAGAAACCGTATTCACCCCCCCCCCCCTCTACGGTTCTACAATAATCACTCTTAACACACCCGGAAAAAACCCCGAATTATCCATTTACTGTACTTCACTCTACTTCCAATAAAAACCCTGATAGAAATGTGTTAGATCTTAAACTTTTTGGCTTGTTACAATGTAAGTTGTTTTTTGTTTCTAATCTTACAGTTTCCTCTCTTTTTAACCATTAATTTTGAAAGTCCTAATCCAATATTAATTTTGCAGGTCTCAAAGAACTACTAATCCCTTCCACCATGATGTTGTGTTCATCTCGGGTCCTTTAAGCTACACAAATGGTGAATTACAGTGAGTTGATATTCCACGAACACGTGATGAGGCAGAAGACATGATTGGTTTGAAGTGGTTTTGATGATTATTATACTCGGATTGACTTTGGATTAAATTAATTGTGATATTGGAATGGTTTGGGGGTTTTGAGAAAATTAGGTTTCAAATAGAATTTGGGGTTAAATTGGGATAAAAAGTGAACGTTGGGAATATATTACCAGTTGGAATCGGGTCGGGTAATGGACCATGCTAAAATCAACCAACAAAAAAGTGACTAGATATGTGAGTGGATAATTACATTTATTAAAAAATATTTTATTGAAATCCACGTGGATTTGACAAAATTACAATGAGTTTCATAGTTGACATTTGTACATTCGTTAGTTGATTGTTCATAATGAATCAAATGAGAGAATACATAGAATCCTTGACTTTTGTCCCAAAATATAAATACTTATAAAGATAGAAGTGTTAAGATTCATGAGGGGGTGAAACATATTTACATGTTTCATTCACGAGCTAATAAGGAGTCTGATTTTCTTGGTGATACGAAGTTATTAACTAGCTTGACGAGCTAAAGAGTCCGATTTTCTTGGTGATACAAACTTTTCTACTAGCTTGATGTTTCATGAAATGGGAGTATAATGTTGGACCATAATATTATAGAAGCAAAAAAGTTAGGGTAGTTTAGTGTAATTATTATGTATTCTGTAAAGTTTTGACCCATTGTGTTTGGGCTGGGTCCAATAGATAACGGTATAAACCGTTTAGTTAGGTTATAACGTTTAGAAAAGTTGTGTCATTTACTTTATGGGAATCGGTATGCCTCTTCATCAAAGGGACCGATTCATCTAGTATAAATAGGTAGGATTCTGTAATCAACAATCAATCGATCAATACATATTCAGTTTATATTATTTCTCTTACAATTTTTCTGTCCCAAACCCTTCTCCATATATACCGATTCAAGAAGATTAACAAACTGTGAAGGCTGATCATTAAACGAAGGCAAACAACAGTGGCATCAGAGCTAACGGTTAATTAATCCAGGGAAGAACGAGTACAAGTAGGCCATCAATTGCAGCAAGAAAAGAAAGAAGGGATCAAAAGTTTGCCCTAATTACAGAAAAAGATTTTAGCAAGAATCCAAAACCTTAGTGGTACAAATCCTTCATGGAACAAACCTCCGTGGTACAATCCTTAACAAACCTTCGTGGTAAAACCTTTGTGGTATTAACCTGTGTGGTACGATCAAGTAAGCAAAAGGAAAACCTGTGTGGTACAAGCAAGAAGAAAGATTGAAGCAAAACAAAGAAGATTTTGAAAGAAAAAATCCAAGAATTTAACACAAAGCATGACGAACGATAAAGAAGGAAGCAGCATGTCTAAAGTTCAAGAAAATATAGCACTTAAATGCATACAGTTGACGGATTCCAATTACACAACATGGGCAGTGTTGATGGAAACAATATTAAAAGCGTATGGCCTTTGGGAGACGATCAACCCGAAAGAAGGAAGTAGTGCAAGAGATGAAAAGAAGATGCATACAACAAAAGCTATGATATTCCAGACAATACTACAGGATGTTTTGATGCAAGTTGCACAATATGAAACTGCAAAAGAAGTATGGGATTCAGTGAAAGTACGATACCTTGGTGCAGACCTAGTACAGAAAGCACGGCTACAAACGCTAAGAAGTGAGTTAGAAACATTGAAGATGAAAGAAAATGAAAGAGTGCAAGACTTCTCAGGAAAGTTGGGCAGTATAAAAGCCAAATTTGCAAGCCTTGGCACTACAATTGAGAATAAGATAATTGTGAGGAAGTTACTCAACTCGGTTCCGAAGAAGTTTCTACCAATTGTAGCCACCATTGAACAATACTCAGAAATAGATACCATGCCATTCGAAGAAGCCGTTGGAAGAATAACAGCATATGAAGAACGTATTAAGAATGCTAATGAACCAGAAGAATATGATCCAAGCAAATTACTGTTAGCAAGTACAAATAACTCTAGAAACAGGCTTAATGAAAGAGGACGTGGAAGAGGAACAGGACATGGAAGAAGTGCTGGTCAAACAAGCAATCACAAAAGTAGATTCAAATGCTATGAATGTGGTGAATATGGTCATTTCGCATACGAATGTACAAAGCGAAGAGACAAAGAGAAAGAAAAGGAAGAATAGGCACATCTCGTATGGGATGATGAAGAACCAACACTGTTGTAAAGACAAGTCAAGTAAAGAAGACTCGATTTGCGTCTATAACATTAGGGGGTGAATGTTGGACCATAATATTATAGAAGCAAAAAAGTTAGGGTAGTTTAGTGTAATTATTATGTATTCTGTAAAGTTTCGACCCATTGTGTTTGGGCTGGGTCCAATAGATAACGGTATAAACCGTTTAGTTAGGTTATAACGTTTATAAAAGTTGTGTCATTTACTTTATGGGAATCAGTATGCCTCTTCATCAAAGGGACCGATTCATCTAGTATAAATAGGTAGGATTCTGAAATCAACAATCAATCGATCAATACATATTCAGTTTATATTATTTCTCTTACAAGTTTTCTGTCCCAAAACCTTCTCCATATATACCGATTCAAGAAGATTAACAAACTGTGAAGTCTGGTCATTAAACGAAGGCAAACAACATATAAGTATCCAATATTATGTTAAAGTGTGTAAATGGATATTACACTCTTAAATATTCAGTTTTGTTGCAGTTGTTTTAAAATCAGTTATTAATAACTATGTGACAGATAATTCGTTACATTATTTTACTATAAAGTTGTAACGATAAACGATTAGATAATCAGTCCAAGACGTACATAATTTTACTCATGATTTGCTTCATTACTTTAAAACAGATTATCTGGTCTTTGCCTTCACTATGTCACGGTCCTGATCGAGTGAGATAAAAATCTGTATGAAAAGTACCTTTTTGTAGTTGGTTGTAGAGAAATGATATTTCCACCAAAAATACTGATCAAGTAGACTTGCGTAATATTCTCAATCCAGTGCGGATCACTTCAAAGTCCCATTTATTATAAAAACACGTGCATGCATTAAAAATATAAATCGAAGACTTTGAAATGTATAGAACTCTAATTTACAAGGAGAACACGCAACGATATAATGTCCACTTATTAAAAGTTGGGGAGCTACTTTTGCCTCTTATAAATCTTTCCCAATAACAATCTAATCACTTTGTGCATTGCTTTGTTTGGGTGAGCTTGAATAGATTTCGTGAGTTTCTCATGAGTCTTTTCTTCAAATTCTTTGAACACACCCTACAAAACATCCAACAAGTACACTAAAAGAACCCATAAAACCGTACAATTTTCCAATGTATCATTTATAATTCTAGTGCACGCACGAGGTTATACATAAACCAAATTTATTTTGAAATTTTAGTTTAGTGTACGCGTTTATAAGAATTTGGTCTTGTTTAATATTTTATAATTGTGACATTTCACACATGGGTTTCATACGATAAGTACAATTAATAATTATATTTCAACTATATTTGTTTAGTGTGTGCTTATAAGTCGTGCTTTCATTTTGATATTTATAATCTTGTGCATCCACCGATTTTTGGTATTACAAGTAAATTAATTTAGGTTTAGCCGTATTTTAATCTTTAACCTATGTACGCACGAGTTATTAAACGTGGATTACGTTTGAATAATGACTAAAACTAATAATAATATTTCGACTATATTCATTTGGGTTTGAACGTATGATCAAATTAAATTAGTTTTTTTAATGCTATTGTTAAAGTACTTTGATTTGATATTTCAATATAAGTAAATATAAGTTTAATTTGATATTTTAATATAGTTAAATTCAGTGAATATATGTTTTTATTAAGGCGTATATTCACAAATTTGTAGTGCTACGATTAATAATGATGATGATGATGATGATGATAATGATGATGATGATGATGATGATGATGATATATTCACAAATTTGTAGTGTTACGATTAATAATGTTGTTGTTGTTGTTGATGATGATGATGATGATGATGATGATGATGATGATGATGATGATATAAGGGAAATTTACAAAAATATATAAGTCGCAACAGTGTTTAATCTCTTTTTAAAATTACACTCTTACATATTCAGTTTTCTTGCAGTTGTTTTAAAATTAGTTATTAATAACTATGTGACAGATAATTCGCTACAGTATTTTACTATAAAGTTGTAACGATAAACGATTAGATAATCAGTCCAATACGTACATAATTTTACTCATGATTTGCTTCATTACTTTAAAACAGATTATCTGGTCTTTCCCTTCACTATGTCACGGTCCTGATCGAGTGAGATAAAAATCTGTATGAAAAGTACCTTTTTGTAGTTGGTTGCAGAGAAATGATATTTCCACCAAAAATACTGATCAAGTAGACTTGCGTAATATTCTCAATCCAGTGCGGATCACTTCAAAGTCCCATTTATTATAAAAACACATACATGCATTAAAAATATAAATCGAAGTCTTTGAAATGTATAGAACTCTAATTTACAAGGAGAACACGCAACGATATAATGTCCACTTATTAAAAGTTGGGGAGCTACTTTTGCCTCTTATAAATCTTTCCCAATAACAATCTAATCACTTTGTGCATTGCTTTGTTTGGGTGAGCTTGAATAGATTTCGTGAGTTTCTCATGAGTCTTTTCTTCATATTCTTTGAACACACCCTACAAAACATCCAACAAGTACACTAAAAGAACCCATAAAACCATACAATTTTCCGATGTATCATTTATAATTCTAGTGCACACACGAGGTTATACATAAACCAAATTTATTTTGAAATTTTAGTTTAGTGTACGGGTTTATAAGAATTTGGTCTTGTTTAATATTTTATAATTGTGACATTTCACACATGGGTTTCATACGATAAGTACAATTAATAATTATATTTCAACTATATTTGTTTAGTGTGTGCTTATATGTCGTGCTTTCATTTTGATATTTATAATCTTGTGCATCCACCGATTTTTGGTATTACAAGTAAATTAATTTAGGTTTAGCCGTATTTTAATCTTTAACCTATGTACGCACGAGTTATTAAACGTGGATTACGTTTGAATAATGATTAAAACTAATAATAATATTTTGACTATATTCATTCGGGTTTGAACGTATGATCAAATTAAATTAGTTTTTTTAATGATATTGTTAAAGTACTTTGATTTGATATTTCAATATAAGTAAATATAAGTTTAATTTGATATTTTAATATAGTTAAATTCAGTGAATATATGTTTTTATTAAGGCGTATATTCACAAATTTGTAGTGCTACGATTAATAATGATGATGATGATGATGATGATGATGATGATGATAATGATGATGATGATGATGATATATTCACAAATTTGTAGTGTTACGATTAATAATGATGTTGTTGATGATGATGATGATGATGATGATGATATAAGGGAAATTTACAAAAATATATAAGTCGCAACAGTGTTTAATCTCTTTTTAAAATTACACTCTTACATATTCAGTTTTCTTGCAGTTGTTTTAAAATTAGTTATTAATAACTATGTGACAGATAATTCGCTACAGTATTTTACTATAAAGTTGTAACGATAAACGATTAGATAATCAGTCCAATACGTACATAATTTTACTCATGATTTGCTTCATTACTTTCAAACAGATTATCTGGTCTTTCCCTTCACTATGTCACGGTCCTGATCGAGTGAGATAAAAATCTGTATGAAAAGTACCTTTTTGTAGTTGGTTGCAGAGAAATGATATTTCCACCAAAAATACTGATCAAGTAGACTTGCGTAATATTCTCAATCCAGTGCGGATCACTTCAAAGTCCCATTTATTATAAAAACACATACATGCATTAAAAATATAAATCGAAGTCTTTGAAATGTATAGAACTCTAATTTACAAGGAGAACACGCAACGATATAATGTCCACTTATTAAAAGTTGGGGAGCTACTTTTGCCTCTTATAAATCTTTCCCAATAACAATCTAATCACTTTGTGCATTGCTTTGTTTGGGTGAGCTTGAATAGATTTCGTGAGTTTCTCATGAGTCTTTTCTTCATATTCTTTGAACACACCCTACAAAACATCCAACAAGTACACTAAAAGAACCCATAAAACCGTACAATTTTCCAATGTATCATTTATAATTCTAGTGCACGCACGAGGTTATACATAAACCGAATTTATTTTGAAATTTTAGTTTAGTGTACGGGTTTATAAGAATTTGGTCTTGTTTAATATTTTATAATTGTGACATTTCACACATGGGTTTCATACGATAAGTACAATTAATAATTATATTTCAACTATATTTGTTTAGTGTGTGCTTATATGTCGTGCTTTCATTTTGATATTTTTAATCTTGTGCATCCACCGATTTTTGGTATTACAAGTAAATTAATTTAGGTTTAGCCGTATTTTAATCTTTAACCTATGTACGCACGAGTTATTAAACGTGGATTACGTTTGAATAATGACTAAAACTAATAATAATATTTCGACTATATTCATTCGGGTTTGAACGTATGATCAAATTAAATTAGTTTTTTTAATGCTATTGTTAAAGTACTTTGATTTGATATTTCAATATAAGTAAATATAAGTTTAATTTGATATTTTAATATAGTTAAATTCAGTGAATATATGTTTTTATTAAGGCGTATATTCACAAATTTGTAGTGCTACGATTAATAATGATGATGATGATGATGATGATGATGATGATGATGATGATGATGATGATGTTATATTCACAAATTTGTAGTGTTACGATTAATAATGATGTTGATGATGATGATCATGATGATCATGATATAAGGGAAATTTACAAAAATATATAAGTTGCAACAGTGTTTAATCCCTTTTTAAACCACTTTTAACTTTATTCAAAAATAGACAGGGGCGACCGGACAACTTGTACAACCACCAACCATAAGACGCCACTTATCATGTACTTGGGAAACTTGTCGGATGCATGAGTGGGTTGCCCATTCCCCCGATCTATTTTTGAATGAACGAAATTGAATGTCCAAATAGTGAATTATCAAGTGGGCGATGGTCTAATTTTGTAATTTTTCATAATAATAATAATAATAATAATAATAATAATAATAATAATAATAATAATAATGAAAGTGATGATGATAATAATAATAATAACAACAATAACAACAACAACAACAACAACAACAACAACAACAACAACAACAACAACAACAACAACAACAACAATAATAATAATAATAATGAAGGACTACACTTCGGATTGGCTTTTTCCCTATCTATTCGACAAATGGCGTTATGGAAATCTCAAATGGAGGACTACACTTCGGATTGGCTTAGGGTGGTTCCGATATCAGGGTTGGGACAGACTATGAATGCTCGGACCTACCGATGTGTGTTATGTTATCGACTAGGTGTTCCCTTATTCTCTGTTCAGATGCCGTGTTCAGCTTGTTCCAGGGTCTCTACGGGGGATATTTATGGAGCCATGATGTATCATGTGCTGGTATTATTGGTACTAAACACCGGCATAACATGGTGTGCGATACTCTTGTTGACATATGTTCACGTTCTGGGATTTCGGTTCGTAAAGAAGTGGATATTGGGCTTAGTGGAGAAAGGGACAACCCCTTACGTCCAGCTGATATGTTGTTCTACTCGTGGGACGGCGGTCTTGATGTATGCGTCGATCTGACAAGGTCATTGCCTTTGACGCAAACTAGTATGGTTGATTTTGTGCCGGGTTGTGTGGTAATTGAGGCTGCACAACGTAAATGCGTCAAATATGAAGCTAAGTGCGCGAATATTGGATATGGTTTTCTCCCCTTCTCATTCTCTTCTTTTGGGGAACTTGAGAAGGATGCAGTGACCTTATTAAAGCGAATTCAAAAGTTCTCTCTAACTCAAGACATTGGGTCGCGCGCTGCTGTTCATATTTTTTGTAGGATTAGCTTTGCTATATCTAGAGGAGTGGGGGCTCAGATCGTTTCTCGGGTCCCCACTAATTTCTTGTAAATCCCATTTGTTTCTAATAAAAGTGATAATAATAATAATAATAATAATAATAATAATAATAATAATAATAATAATAATAATAATAATAATAATAATAATAATAATAATAATAATAAGGGCGGTTTCTCTCTTCTGTATGGGCGATCGCTCCTCTTCATCCCGTCAATCCATCTATCCTGTCTCTTATGTTGATTCAACAGTCTGTTGGGTTTGCTAGGGTGGGATCTCTGATCGGGTATGTCTCTTTTCTAGGGTTTCCTTTGCATCATCCTCATCGTACCATATTCTAGGGTTTCATTTTTGAAACCCTTTTTCAGTTCTACTGTTGTCTTGGGTTGTTGCTTCTTCAAACACTGTTGGTAGGGCTTTGGTTGCTGTTGGTAGGGCTTCGTTTGAGGGTTCGTTTGCTGTTGTGGTTGGTTATTCATACTGTTTTAGGGTTTCTGTTTGAGACCTGAGTTGTTGCAGTCGTTATAATTGTTTGTGGGGTTAGTTTGTTTCTTCAAACCTGGTTCGGCCAACGTGAACAGGTTGTTGATGCATACTCACTGCTACAGTACTTCGGCCTGTTGCTGCATTACAGTATTGTGAACCACTGCTACAGTACTTTGAATTGTTGCTGCATTGCATTCTGCTACAGTACTTCAAATTCTTTTCTGCTACAGTATTGGTAAGGGTTTTGTGTTGTGTTTGGTTTTGGAGTTTGCTTGGCATTCACATTTGGTGTCTAGTTGGTGCTTCCGTTTAGCATTTCTGGTAGTGTATGCGAGTATTTTCCTATGCCTATTGTGAGATTTCACTGCCCCTTCGCGGGTCTTAGTGGGTGTCGTGATGGGGGTGGAAATGAAATTACTAAGAATTATTTGATTACGCATCTTCGTGATCGACACTTAAGTGGTGAGGCGCAAACTATCACTAGACATTCTCTTGTGTCGGATTTGGTCATTTTTTAAAAGGGCGGAGGTTACTCTTAAGCGTATGGGATTGTGGTTGTGTGGTGGTTGTTTCAAAACGCATACTTTCCGGGCTAAGTGTCGACATGGTGGGGGGTCTGATTTTGTGTAACCTCCTGATTGTGGTGATGGTGTGGTTCGGTTTGTGTTGCATGATCTCACCAAACCTCATGCCCCTTCTCATGTTGCTCCTGTTGAGGATTTGGTTTCTGATGAGTTTGGTGGTTTTGATTTACATCTCCTTGATACTCTACTTTCTAAGCGGTTGTGTACTGTCAAATCCATTCCTCCTAAATGTCGTTTGGGGTTTTCTCGGGTTTTGAAAGGAGCCCTTGATAAGGTGGTTTGTTCGCCTGATGACATTTCTTGTTGGGTTGGTTTGTTAGTCTTGCCTCTTTGTTTGCTCAAAACCATTTGCCCGAGGAGTAATCAAGAGTGTAGGTCTGTTACTAAACGTCAGCGACAGGAAGAGTGTATTGTTAATGCCATTTCTTCTTGGGGCACACCTGGTGGTAGTTTACAAGTTGTGCGTGAGGTTTTAGCCGAACCCTCCCCTTTGTGGTCTAATATTGATGAGGAAAACATGGACTTGGGTGACCGTAATATCAAGCAGTGTAAGAGGAAGATTTGTGATGGCCATTATACTGCTGTTGTTAGAGTTCTTTCTTCTTCGGGTATTGCGGCTTATGATGATACTACTCTCGCGGATCTAAAAGCTAAGCACCCTTTTCAATCTGCCCCCCTTTTACCAGATATACCTATTGATCATCATCACCTTTTGGCATCTCCTGCTATGGTTCTTGATATGATTAAGAGTTTCCCTTGTGGTACTTCTTGTGGAAGGGATGGTTTACGTGCTCAACACCTTTTGGATTGTTTAAACGGTGCTGCTGTTGCCATCTCTGATGAGTTAGTCGCTTCTATCACCCAGGTGGTGAACCTTTTTCTTGAGGGTAAATGCCCAAGGGAGTTGGGAGAGTATGTTGCTAGTGCTCCTCTCACGCCTTTGGTTAAACCAGGAGGGGGATCCGTCCTATCGCTGTTGGGACTATTTGGAGGCGTTTAGTCTTCAAGGTTTGTGCTTCTATGATTGGCCATTCTTTGGATGGTTATTTTGACGGTTTGCAATTTGGTGTGGGTGTTTTGGGAGGTGGGGAGGCAATCCTTCATGCTGTGAATCGGTTGATTGAAGACCGTGGGGGTGCTGTGGGTTTATCTATGTTGTTGGTGGACTTTAAAAATGCTTTCAATATGGTGGATCGTGCGGTTATGTTACGAGAAGTTCGCCTTCGTGTTCCGGCTATTTTGCGTTGGGTGGAATTTTGTTACTCCAGTCCTGCTAGATTATATTATGGTGAGCATACTTTATGGTCGCACCAAGGGGTGCAACAGGGTGATCCGCTTGGGCCTCTTCTTTTTGCTTTAGTGTTACATCCCTTGGCATGTAAGATTCGAGACTCCGTCACTCTTTCTCTTCAAGCTTGGTATCTTGGTGATGGTACTATTATTGGGGATACTTTGGTTGTGGGGAAGGTTTTGGAGTTGATTATGATGGATGGACCTAGTTGTGGTTTACACCTCAATGTTGATAAAACTGAGGTCTTTTGGCCGAAGGAAGACCCAAGGAGCAGGTATGTTGGTGTTTTTCCCCTTAATATTTATCGACCTTCGCATGGTGTTAAATTATTAGGGGGCCCCGCCAGTGTGGATTTTGAGTTTAGTAGTAAGCTTGTTATGAAAAGGGTTGCTAAAACTATTGAGCTTATGGATGCTGTTGCTAAGCTTAATGATCCTCAGTGTCAGTTGTTGTTACTGCGTGCATGTGCCGGTATTTCCAAGTTGTATTTTTCTATACGTACATGTCCTCCTCGGGTCTTTGAGAGTGCTCAGGTTTCTTTTGATGCAGCACTTCACTCTTCTTTGGAACGTATTGTCACTGCTTCTGGACCTGGGTTTGGTGACTGGCAATGGAGACTCGCCACCCTACCTTTTGCTCTCGGGGGACTTGGTGTGTATTCTGCAGGTGATGTTTTGAACTATGCCTTCTTTGCTTCTAGACTTCAATCTGCCAGCTTACAGACTAAGCTTCTTCGTAGTTCTGGTATTGTGTCTACTGGTCCCTCTTTTGATGATGCATTGTGTACTTTTAATGTGAATATGGATATTGACCTTATGAGTAACCCTAGTGAGATCGCTACCCCCAAACTTATGAAGAAATTGGCAAATATACATTTCGCACGTGTTGCCCAAACGGTTGAATCGACTTTCCATTTATCCTCTAGACAGATGGCTTTATGGAACTCATTAAAAGAGGATTATACGTCAGATTGGCTTAGGGTGGCACCGATATCCGGATTGGGACAGACTATGAATGCCAGGACTTACAGATGTGTTTTGTGTTACCGGTTGGGTGTTCCTCTTTTTACTGTCCAGATGCCATGTTCAGCTTGTTCTAAGGTTTTTCATGGAGATATTTTTGGAGATCATGCTATATCGTGCGCAGGCTTAGTTGGTATTAAACATCGGCACAATGTTGTGTGTGATGTTCTTGTTGATATATGTTCTCGGTCTGGAGTTTCAATTCGTAAGGAGGTGGATATTGGGCTTCGTGGAGAGAGGGACAAAACCTTACGTCCGGCCGATATGTTACTTTACTCTTAGGATGGTGGCCTTGATGTTTGTGTTGATCTTACAGGATCGTCACCTTTGACGCGTTCGTGTATGGTTGATTTTATACCCGGTCGGGCGGTTATTGAAGCCGCACAACGCAAACGTGTCAAGTATGCAGCTAAATGCGCTGATATCGGATATGGATTCCTCCCCTTTTCATTCTCTTCTTTTGGAGAACTTGAAAAGGATGCAGCGACCTTATTAAAGCGCATTAGACGATTCTCTATGACTCAAGACATTGGAGCACGTGCTGCTCCACATATTTTTAGTAGGATTGGTTTTGCTGTAGTTAGAGGTGTGGGGGCTCAGTTGGTATCTCGGCTCCCCACTAATTTCTTGTAAAATCCTATTTGTTTTTCAATAAAGTGATGATTATAATAATAATAATAATAATAATAATAATAATAATAATAATAATAATAATAATAATAATAAGAGTGGTGTTTTTATTTTTAGTGATGGTGGTGGTCTTTTAAAAAAGCTTAAAGTACATGAGGTATTTGTTAAATATATAATTTCTTTCTAAAATTATGGAAATAGACGGTTTTACGCTTAAGTCATTATAACTAGATTTAAAATTGTCCAAATTTTAAAAGAGTAGGGTTTGATTGTAAATTTTATTAACTATTCAGAATTCAGAATGTACCTTTTATTTATTCTTAAGTACTAGCAGGGTACCCGTGCGTTGCAGCGGCGGGTACCCTGTAATTGAAATTTTTGACGAATAATATTTTGCTAGTCGTTGGTATTCGTTATTAGTTGATAATGTCTTTTTGGTAGTTGTGGTCCTTCTTCTTGGAGCCCGTTTGTTTTGTAAGCCTTTGGCTTATGCGCTTTTATATGAAAATCTTTGCTTAAAAAAAAAGAAGAAAAGAAAAAATACTTAGAAAAAAAATTAATATCTCAATATGCTTTAATCTCATTTTATAATGTGCTCTAAAATTTTATGAATCCAAGCTGTTATAAAATGATTGATTGTCTTTGATGAAACGATTTTAGCAAATGGTATTCGTCCCGTTTATTTTAAGAATAAGCTTTTATTTGACATGTAGGTATGGAAATTCACTTTCACAAATACATGATATTTGTAATTGACTTTTATTAAGTATCATTCTGAATTAGAACCCAAGAAATAACATGGGTTCATCAACTTCTTTCACACCGTAAATTACTGATAGAATCATTGAAACTAAAATATGCATGATTTATTTTGTAAACTATTAGAAATCTCGATGACTAATAAATTATATTAAGTAAAATATCAGCAAGAAGCCAAGAACGCCTAATATGCACTTATCTTATTCGAAAGAAAAACTTTACATAAGAGAAATTAGTAATACATATAATTTACTATACATTTTTTTTAAGTACGCACTTATTATATGATATGAAGGTAGTAGTAGACAAGGCATAATTACAAACAAAATCAATAGAAACACATAGCATATGACAAGAATGGAAAATACGTACGTATGTTATGTGTCAAACATTAATAACTTACACTTGATCGTTCAAAACCGGCGCCCCCTTTAGTTTCAACTGTTGACAATTTGACCCATAGGGTAATATATACCCTAACCTTACTTCCCAACTCATATATATACCCCCTTTATAACAAAATTAGGTCATTTCCCTTCTTCTTCCTCACCTAGCCGTCACCTCCCCTCACACCACAACCGGCCACCCCTAACACCACCATCACCGCCACACCTGCAAACACGCCACCACTACCAAAAGATTCACCACCCTCTCCTCTTCGTTTCCCCATACCACACGCGCCTTAATACTGCCCCATATCACCATCTCGTTTGAAACGCGCCATCAATACCACTTCAAACCCAAAGGACTATTATAATGGTTGTTGCATTCCAACAGTTATTTTTTTTGTTTTTGTCTTTTCCTCATCGAATTTGTGGCTAATGGGTTTTCGGCGAGATGCTTTGATGTGGTGGCGAGGTTTCGGCGTCGCCAAAATGGGTTACACGTTGGATTCGGCGAATTAAATCGCCATGATACCCGATGCTCTTAGATTATATATGTTTTTTTAGGCTGCTGGATTTGTGTAGAAGCAAAAGCAACAATAAACATTCATGTTTTAGGCTGTTGCAGATTTTTGTTTTTGTTTTGCAAGCTTAATTATATTGTACTTTATGGTTAACAAGTTGTACTTTTGGGTGAAGGGGGTGTATTTGTACATTGTGTTTAGGTAATTGTACATATTGGTGAAGGGGTGTTTTAAATGCTAATTAATGTAGAATTGACAGAATTTTGGTCTGAATTTGAGTTCTTGCTCTTTTGTGTTGTACACTATGCTTATAGTGTTGTAAGTCTGAAAATTTTGTGCATTAAAGTGTTGTACACCATGCATAAAGTGTTGTAAGTCTGAATTTTTTTGGAGAGAGATTCATTCCTCTATTATAAGTAGTATAGATAATATTTTTTTTTTAAATGCGCACTTACGATCCATGCATTTTTTGTTTATCTTTTTTTCTTCACCAATATTATAAAAAGTTTGACCAAACCAATTTAGTTTTGACTTTTATTAGCCAATACAAAGGTTCGATTATGCAAGTAGGCTTTCTTATTGGCAATTAAAGATCTGACTGAAGCAAAAGACAAAGTTTCATATGGAACACATTTTGTTGAAAGAACAAACCAACCAATCGTGACCTTTAATATAACTTTGATCCAATAGCTAGATTTAATCATTAATTTCAATTAATTGATTAGCTTAAAAGAACTTACTTTTTTCTTTTCTTTTTAAATTAAAATATTTCGCAAATCGTTAATTGTTAGGTGAAATTAATTATACTATCGTGGCAAAAATTAAATTAACTTTTTTGTCCACCTAGAAAAATCACATGATTAGTCGGCCAAAAGGATGGAAATTATGGTTATCAAAAAATAAATAAATAAATAAATAAATAATAAAAATAATAAAAAATCACAAGTGATTTATTAATTTAAAAATCAAATGTGAGTGGTAAATTTTAAACACGTGATTTATGAAATCACATATAATTTTTTAAAATAACAAATCACAAGCTATTTTACAAATCACGTGTGATTTCACAAATCATGTGTGCTTTTACAAATCACGTGTGGTGTTTTTTGGGCGAAAATTTCAACACTAAAAAATGTCAAATTTATATCAAAGTATCCGTCTACTGAAGATAAAAATATTCTCATCACAATAGTATATTTTTCATAGCTTGACGATTTACTGTTTATAAGATATGTTTTAAAAAAAATTGAAAATAGATTTTTTTTTTTTTTTTTTTTTTTTTTTTTTTTTTTTTTTTTTGATAAAAAAGATAGATGGTTAGAATTCACGCATTTGATCTTTAGAAAGAAAATTTTTTTTAATCTTTGTTGATCTCACCTCGACGCAAAATAGTTTTTATTTATTATAAAAAAAAGATGAAAGAACATAGGAAAGGATTAACAAACCTGAAGGTTGAGAGTATGGTATAGTTCCTTCACTTTTGCTACAGAAGTTGGATCTTTTTTCCCATAGCTCTCCTAAATAAACAAACATGGAGATGATATGCACGGTTAAAGCTGCATGGTTCCAAGAAAAAAAATGTAACGGTTCATACTTACAAATAAAATGCTCTTTTGTTCCTCATTTGCAAGCTCCAATGCCTTCACAACCAGCCAAGAACACTTGAAGTCTTGAATATAATATCCGATCTGTTATAATAAAAGACATTGAGCATTGTTATTTTCTTAACAAGGAATAACAAGTCGGCTAAGATAAAAGAGATGAATCGGCTAACCTTGCCAACAACATCAGGATCACCAAACATGTCGAGATAATCATCCTACGTCACTCACCAAACATGTCGGTTACAAGTCATAATAATAATAATAATAATAATAATAATACAAGGAACACCACAACCACGCCTTTTGCTTAGATGTATCAAAGTGCCCCCACCAAGTGGTTATGGGTTAAGTATCAATTGAGACAAGTGTATGTGAGTTGCCCACCAACCTAGAGGCTGTGGGTTCAAGGTTTGTTCGAGGCATTTGTGACATAGGTTGTGTTGGAATTATGATATCATGACATTCATATATTATAAACTAAACACATCAAGTAAGCATAGCGGAAGCAATTATAACAAGATCAAATAACATGTAATTAATTAATCAATATTTAAATAGTAAACATACCTTTGTGATTCTAGCCCGAACAAAAATCAAATTGCAATCTTCAATCAAGAACCCTAATTAGGGTTTATGTGGATTACAAGAATTACCCCTTACCTCTTTTGTAATTCAATCCAAGAATCAAACAATAGTGTGTTTGATTCACGTTCTTGTACACACGTACTAATTCAAGAAAAAGTTTATGCAAGTAAAATAAACACAAAACTTGTTTGATCTATAAAAATCGAATCCCTTAAGGGATTGTTTGTATGGATCGATTATGGGATAAAGAAGAGGAGAGAAAACACCAAGATGTGTGTGTACAAGTTATGAGAAAACAATGCACCTTGGGTTTGTTTATATACTATTCAAAACTTGGAGCTCAAGGCACAAAGGAGGTGGAGAACCCTCTTGGCCGATCGGTTATGTAATCCCAAAGGGATTCCGGAACCTTCCCTTGTTTCCAAATATTCATTAGTATTACTTTCCTAATCTTCGTCAATAGGTCATTAGTCATTTTTCATTAAATACTAATTTCCATTACTAGTTTTGTATTTATTAATAATTACGTATAACATTTATAAATAATTATTTCTTTTTCTCTTCATACGTATTGTGTGCAATCCCGTGATCTCGAGTTCGATCCTAACATACGACTACTAAAATAATGTCCATAATCTAACAGCTCCCACTTGGACATATTTTAATAGTGTAATCACATCGGTTAGCGTCTTGCAACACGCCGATGCCTCTAGTACGATCTCGAGTAAGGCTCCTGGAAAAACCTTTTAATGATTTCTCATTATTATCATCCTTTTGTTTCTAATACCATGTTAATAAGGATATGGATTAAAGTCATTCCTTAATTAACCATTCTGTTTCTCGTTGTTAGTGATTGATCAAGATTAACAAATCATCTAAACATATTCAGGGAAGATCTTGGGCACGACCATGCAAACATCTTGACAACCCTACGAGGGGCCAGCAGTATTAAACTCCAAAACTAAATTTGAAGGAACAAATTATATCTTGA
Organism: Artemisia argyi; assembly: GCA_030686995.1. Taxonomy (NCBI): domain Eukaryota; kingdom Viridiplantae; phylum Streptophyta; class Magnoliopsida; order Asterales; family Asteraceae; genus Artemisia; species Artemisia argyi. Next base: position 17,288,396 of record CM060685.1, on the reverse strand, counting down.
CTACAAGCAAAACCCACAAACTTTGTAACACTTTCGAAAACAACCCTTATGACTACCAATTACGTATAGCGTTAAGTTGTTCCACAAAAATGTACTACATTCATGACACTTATCTTGCATCTCAAGTATGAGGATAACTTCTCATGATTTACTTAATAACAAGATCCATAAAGTAACATCATGTAGTTGGGATAAGTCCTATATTCAGTATCATTGAATATCATCTGAAATGACATGTCTACGCATCAATATACTTTAAGTATATTATACCAACCTTCAGATTTGTCTTGATTTAATAATATTCCCATATTATTAACTGACAACGGACAATTTAGAATAACATTTATTCATGGATTAAACATACAAATATAGGATACAATTTATTATAAATTAAACATACCATGTATTTAAATTTATTATAATAATTGTTTAACATTCTTTATCCAAATACTAAATAGATCAATGCATGATAACTCTTGTTAATGAATTATGTCTCAAGTAATGACATTCATACTTGTTGTCAAGGCATATTTCATCCAACTTTGATCTATCGTAATTTTAAGAATACTTATTTCAAGAATTCAACTATTGAAGTTTTTATATGTGCATACTCAACAATTTTGATAATGCCTTATAATCTTTCATAAATGAGTGACATCCTTAACCACCAATTTATGATAATCAAACTTCCAAACATTTTAAAGTTTAAAGTATTCTTATTCTCTTAATGTATAATGCAACTTTGCTCTAACTAAGCATAACTAGTACATATAGCCAAAGATGTAATCTTTACCATAACTAGTATTGAGTGTCATCTCAATTTCATTTAGCATCATTGTATGCAACAACAATATACTATTAAAACTTTCCATAAACATTAATATCTATTGTGTAATGTTTGATGCCCTTCAAACTTTCAAGTTTGTTGGCTATGACAATTTTCACAACAATTGAAAATTGTTCATCTATAGAATTTGGAAGCTGTTCCAGATTTAGGATGTGATTCTATAATCAAACATATTCATTTAGAATATTATACAAGTTATCTAATAACCTTTTAATTATATATCAATATTGCCAAATCATCTTGTAATCAAGCATGATACAACAAAACAAGATGTTCATGAAAAATCTTTGAGTCATACTTAGATTTTATTCATGTCATACATATCTATTTAGACTTTCTAAATAATATATCATGTTATATTAGATTCATTTACCGCACATGTTTCAACAATAAACATTCATTCCAAGGTTGTATGTCTTATTTTCTAAATCTTTCAAGTAAAGTTTCATTCAAAACTAAGACTTAACTTTTAACTTATATGGAATGTTACCTTTTATATGTTCTACAACATATATGATTTAAGAAATTAAACATAATACTCCCACTAGCTTTTAGGAATACTTAGAAATTATCTTATTTCAATTAAAAATCAAAACATGAATTTAATAATTAAACATAAGAGTAATCTTCTAGATGCATGCATTTATCCATCCATGGATTATTGCACTTTATACACTTCCAAAGATTTATTTGAATTCATAAACTCCTTTTGATTACTTATCGTCCTCGCTCAAGTACTCGCTCAAGAAAGAGTTTTGATATTCTATTGTCAATTTCATAAATATGACAATCATAATCTTTATATATTTAATGTGTTTAGAAAAGAATATTCAATCACAGTTAATTGCTTAAGTGTGATTAATAATCTTGTCATAAGACATGCATTAAATACGTGCACAATATTGTCCATATGATTTCTATACAAAGATATAAACCACAAGGGTTACCTAATCTTTGAGGAACTCATCTTCATTTTCTAGTTTAACTATTAAGATAAACCAAGTTTCTAAAATTGATTATCTTTATGGACAACATCTTAATCATTCATATCATGTATACTTTACCCAATTTCATATTTGGTAATGTATCATAATGATTATCAGGTTTACAATAATCCTGTAAATCATAGCTCTCAGCATATTAATCAAATATCTGAGATATATTGCTATTCTATGAATGATAATTTCATCATCTTGGGATTTAACATTTAAATGTCAACCTTTATTATCATGTTGAGATTTAACATTCAAATGTCAAACTTAATCATGATATTTACTAGTGTATTTTAGAAGATTATGTATCTTATAATTTTATCTTTTAAAGATCAAAACTCCCACTTGCTTTTAGTAATTTAAAGACTATCTTTAAATACTTAGCAAATAAAGAAACAATACAATGTTCTCTTTTGGGATATTACAAATACTTATTGATAGTTCCTGACTTAACTTTGTTAATAACCTCTTCATAAGCAGTTAAACAAATTTAGAACTTCAATTTAAGACTTAATGTGATTCATCACATTCATCACATTCCATCATATGATAATGTCTTATTAATCTTCTATGTTGGAGTTTTATTAAACATGTCCAAGTCATACTCAACATTTTAACCTTGATAACTTTTGGAAGAAAAGAAGTCATAGTTATCTTTAATCAAACAATATAACAAGAGTTTGATTTTCCTAACTGAACATACCATAAACATTTGATATTTCATTAGTATTAATATTGTAAGACAATCTAACAATATTTAAGATAACCATATTCTTTTTGACTTGTCTATTTACCAACTAAGTCATTTTAAAGGCATAATAATATTCAAGCCAATTACATGCTTTATAACACAAGTACTTTTTACAAAGTCCCTTCATGTCCATGTCTTTAAAAGAAAACATAAACTGTTATAATCCCACTATATGTTATAAGTCATTTAACAATTTAATAACTTCATGTATATGTCTTAATTAAAAAACACAACAAGATAACGTCTTACTTTATTATAAGTCTTGTAACAATTAAAAGACTTTATGTTTATATCTTTACAATGAAACATAAACATGTTTAACTAAAGTAATTATGAACACCATCTTTTGGTTTCAATAGTAATTTCAAGTTAATTTATTACTTCACAATAATGTAAATAACATTATTTCTTCATTTATTTATGTCATTCCAAAAACACATAAATATTCAGATTGAAGTAGCATTAGATTACTTAATTAATTTATGTCATTCCATGAATTCATAAATCTATAAATTAAAGTAGTCTTGATATCATATTGACACATGTTCTAATAGGTATCTAATTTAGAAACTGCAAATTCTCATAGTTCAATTACATCAGTTGATCTGCTAGTAATGAAAATATGAAATTCACCTTGTTGTTGCAATCTAGTTAAGCTCTCACATAACATAAATTGTAACACCAAGTGTTTCTTGAATTAGCCTAGTATAATTCATATCAGAACATTATTCTAATTTAGAAACTGCAAATTCTCATAGTTCAATTACATCAGTTGATCTGCTAGTAATGAAATATGAAATTCACCTTGTTGTTGCAATCTAGCTAAGCTCTCACATAACATAAATTGTAACACCAAGTGTTTCTAGAATTAATATTAGAACATTATTCTCTTACCTTGTAGTCAAGAGAATCCATTAAATCATATCCTTATGAGTTATTTCTTGCACACATTAAAGATAACATTTCTCCCACTTGTGCATGGAACAACCTCATATAGTTGATAAACAACATGCCATGCATTTGTTTATGTGTTCAATATGATTGTGTCATAAATTTTAGCATAACAAGTATATGTAAAACAACAATGTCTAGTAAGGAAACGTACAAGACTATCCTTAAAAGTATGAGTGTCTACACTTGGAAAGTAATTATCTTTAGCTACCAAGATGTCAAAGCTTGTAACTCCCACTGAATTAAAGATCATTACAATAATTCCTTATTCAGTGATAAGTACACAATACTCCCACTGAATTTGACAACATTGTAAATGTTTCATATCCAGTGAAAACAAATATTGTGTCTTTAACTTTCCTACACCTTTAAATGTCCATGCGTAACAATTACTTATGTACTAAAGAGTGTATTCTACTACGTAAATGATGGACTATCCATCAAATGCTATTAACTTGAAAATTGGGCATGCAATTTCTTCCTTAACAGGTCTACCATCCTACAATGTATGTAGCACCTTTAAAATAGTCAAAACAACTAGTTTGTCTTTAAACATTTTGCAGTAATTAGTCTAGCTTCTAATTATAATAACTCATAAAATGTCATACATAATTTTCTGTTAACCAAGTATCATATTTGTTACTAAGAATTTGATCACCAAATGAGGATGATAAAATCCCTATGAAAAATATTCGCAATTTTCTTAACTATTAAAAAATTTGCTATGAGTTATATTAGAATTTAGACATATCTAATATTCATATTATCCTTTCTCATTCATGAAAAAGGAATAGGATTGTGTCTCACTCTTCTTTCATAGAAAGGAGACTTCATTTGTCTTTTAAGTAAATTATTCTTAATCAAACATTTGTTTGAAAACATAACGAGATCAATTTACCAAAGCCCAAAGTGCGTTTACGGTTTGAACGTTGCATTAATACATTAAAACGAATTACAAAATTCAATTTCAGTATTTTCGATAATTAGATCTTTAAGAAAATAAAATACCCATTGGTAAATATTCATATAAACCATAGTATTTTCTTAAAGCTAGGATCCTAATTGACATAGTACCATTACATCAGTTGATCTGCTAGTAATGATAGTATTCAACAAGGTAATTGTCGAACAATAATTGCCAATATCATATTGCAATTCCTAGATTATTATGGGATTTACTTTCACAAAACTTTTGCAAAGTAAGCATGTTTCATCCCCATCTAATGCCTTGAGTCCAAGATCTCACTTCCTACTCAATTTAAGTCGTCTAACTTAAAAACTGCACACTCACAAATCCATCACACCAGTTAATCTGCTAGCAATGAATTTATGAAATTTACATCTCTATTGAAATCTCGCCAAGTTCTCACATGACGTAAATTACAACTTCAAGTGTTCTTAATTAGATGGAATTTGACTTAATTTTATAAGGGTATTAATTTTGACGTGATCAAAATAATGTATGAAGAAGCATGCATACAACTTCATAACATTGGTTTTACAAAACATTTTTATTACCAATTTGCTAAGAGTAAAATAACAAAGTTTTGATTGAGGTATCGGGTTCACCAATTAAAGAATTACCAACAATTATCGTCCACTATATCGTACTTTTGCATAAGCCCTAAGGCTTAGTGTTTCGGATAATCATTGTGGAATTGTGGTGAATTCACCCTTAAGATGACAATGTACGTAATATAGTGATATAGTCGGCAACCAATCAGTTGTAGAGAACCGGTAGGTGCATGAGCTTTAAAAACCCTGTGGAAAACTAGAAGGGGGGTTGAATAGTTTTACGTCCTTTTTAAATTTATTTTCAAAATATTTTGTAGCTTATAAAAACTTTCGATTCGATCTCAAGTGAGTTCAAGTAACAACCAATATAAGCAAGTCTAATCTAATAATGAAAGTATTGAAATAGAATGAAGAAAAGATAGAGTTAGAAAGAGCAAACCACAACACGCAAATTTATAGTGGTTCGGCTACAAGGACACCTTCCTTGCCCTACTCCACTCCCCGAGTACCACACTCGAGAGTTTTCTTCACTATGTCAACAAACTCCTTATGGTGGAGAAACCTTACACACCTTGGCTTACACGAGTTAACGACATTAAGCTAAATGTCGAGTTCTAATCGTAGCTAGAACCAATCTCACAACTTCTTCAAGACTTCACACCTTCTTCACACCTTCACAACTTCTTCAAGACTTCACACCTTCTTCACACCTTGTCAACTTCACACCTTCTTCTATGCACAACTAAATCACAACTACTACACTACTTTACAACACACCTAGTTTCTACAATCAACAAGTACTCACAACACTTTTACAAATATCTAACACTATTACAATGTGAAAATAGCTAATCACAACACTACTACAATTAAATGGACGTAGAGGAGTGTTCTTCTTCTTGCACTTGAGTGGATGAAGCTTTGGATCATTTGGAAACAAAGACTTATGAATTATATGATCAAAGGATTTTTGATATAGAAATGGAGGTTGGATCAGAAAGTTTTTAGTGCAAAAAGGTGAGAAAAATATGTGGAATGATCCAGTATTTAAAGGGCCAAAAAATATTGTTCTGGAGCATGCCGGTCCCCTTAATTAGTGGGCGGTCCCCTTAATGATTAAGGGGGCCGCCTAGTATAATTAAGGGGGCAGCCCTACTGAATGTTGGAAAAGTTTTTCTGGATAAAATTTGCCCTTTTTGGTTGAAAATTTGAAATCATATCTTTGTAGTTTAATATAACAATACCAAAAATGATTTACAAATATATTTAAAATGTTAATATCATTTTATAAAATGTTATGTCTTAAGACAAGGTTTCCTTTGATCATGTAATGCATAAGATGCTTAGTTTATGCATACCTTAAGTGATATTATGTAACACCCCCATAATACCGCAGCGGAAGACTGTGTCATAGGGGTGCTACTTCATAATACAAAGTACAAGTTATAGAAAACGAACTCTAAATGAGACGTTTTGAAAAGTTACCATTCGATTAATGAATTCAAAGTTACAAACATGAGATTCCAAAGTATGATACATAAATGTATACAAAATGTTTTGAATGGTAAATAATAAAAGCGTAAGTCTTCAGAATATGCAGCTTGACTCTAAGTTCCACGTACTAGCTATCGCCTTACTAACCTGAGATAAACATGCTAAAGTGTCAACACAATGGTTGGTGAGTTCATAGAGTTTGTCTTAAAACAGTTGAAAAGCCTATAAAGAATGTTCACATAGCAAAGGCATTGTGAATCCACTCAGTTGCAAGTCCCGCCATAAAAGACTTGCAACCTGTGTGTCCACAACCCACTGCTAAAAGTTAGTTTATACAATGCACCAGATTATATTCACCCAAGGTCAAGAATAGACACAAGGGCGGGGGCATCTTCCCAAATAGTACTACGTCATCCAAGGTCAAGTATAGACACAAGGGTAGGGGGCATCTTCCCATGAGTACTACCAATACCTCTCTGACAGAATAGAGTATTATGTATGCATGTAAATACGAATCTTGTATTTAAATTAAGCAAGTATAGTGTAATAAGTATGTATAACGCAATCAAGTATAATGCCAATCAAGTATAACACAATCAAGTATAAATGTTTAAGAGTATTTGTACAAGTAAGCAAGTAGTTGTGCATGTATCTCCCCCAAAGAGTTAAAACAAGTATTAAAAGAGTAGGGGCTATGACTCACCTTAACTCTATGTAATGAGAAATGAAAGTGGTAGTCGAATCGTGAAAGTCTCTAAGAGCAGCCTATAATAGAACGTTGCGACTTAGGTTTGGAGTAACGTCTAAGAATACGAAGAATTGCCTATATATGTCTTGCATAATGTTCATGATGTAGTACTTAGTATATAGTGTAAGTCGTTGAATATAAGTGGTCTATGAAACATGTATAGGTTGTATATCTCTTACTACCGTTCGGGCCGACATAATTCAGAAGTCATGGAGTAAACGTTCGAGGAGCCAGGAAACTTTAATTCGTAAATCCACAACTCATCTCGACGGCTTACTTAATGAACTCCTCACATGAGGCTCCCTACTATTGTAGTATTTGATAACATATATATAAGCTTTGATCTTTAAAAGTTATATGGTCTTTAGCCGTGGCTTTGCCGTGACCTTGATCATTGTTACCATGGTCTTGAGACTCAACCTTGGCTTTAGCCATGGTTGTGGTCTTGGCTTTAGGTCATTAGACCTCTTGGTCTTAGTAAATCATAACTATAATATAGTGACTTTGGTCTAAAAATGGGCTGTTAAGAATTTGAAGAAATTATCACTCGGAAAGCGTTTTCAGGGCTCGAGCTTCTTTAATCCTGAACGAAAACGTCGTTGCGGACAACTTTCATGTTTTAACTTTTTGATGAATCGGACCAGAAGGGTGACTTTCAAAATGGCAGAATGCAAAAACAGTAGGTATGGGCAGTTTTGCCGTTTTGGTTTCGCTAACTTCAAATGGTCATAACTTTTGACTCGGGTACTCGTTTTGGGTGATTCAAATTGCTATGTTTTCCTTGTTAAGTCCTCTATAACAGTAAGTAAGTTTCAAATATCATGGTTATACTATTTTGGTCGTGGTTCTCCATAAAAGTCAATAGTTTACTTGTTTAAAGATCATAAGTAAACATATATATATCATAACTTGTTTTACCAATTTTTATATATCATGAACATAATAACAAGAAAATATATAGTAAGAATGAAATATAAATAGCATGAATATGATAAGAAAGTATGTTAGGGTTTGCTTACAACTTGAGGCTTTCTAAAAGAAAGGTAAGTAACTAGTAAGGTACGGACTTTGATAGACTTAAGCTTCACTCTTTGCAATCTATGATAAACCGAGGTTATTTGAAGATTATAACGATGCCTTCTTGAAAGTCCAAAGCTATTTGAAGATTATAACGACGCCTTTTTGGAGACTTTAAAATTATAACAACTTTTCTTAGAAAATTTCAAAGATTGAAGATCAAACACTAGTTTTCTTTCAAAAACTAGTTAACTTTCTTACAAAATATAAGAAAAGTGCCTTAGGTTTTAGGACTTGAAGGTTATAAGAAGGTGTGGTGCAAGTTTTCTATGTGTTTTAGCTTGGTATTTATAGGGTAGGAAAAATAGTTAACCATATATTGGGTTAGAATTTAACCATGGTTAGTTTAGACACTTGTAAACATCCTAGAGATCAATGGTCAAGATCAAGCCATAAAATGGTGACTCCCCCCTCCTAAGTCGGCCATAATGAGATAAGGGTGACTAGATGAGTAGTCATGGTCTTATCTAAGTTACGGAGTGAGTTTTGGTCCCGGTAATTGCTAACGGTAAGTCCTTAAGTCCTGAAACTTAAAATCGGGTATCCTAAAAATATGAAATTTATAAATATGTTAGAACTTATTAATATAACCTATCTTAGCCTATTTAATGAGTGATAAGTTCTATCGGGTTGCTTAAACGCTGCTAAAACTGGAAACGCGGGTCTAAAACGCGTAATTCGCGTAAAACGCTGAACTGGAAAACGTAAAATTCCAAAACTTTTGGAATTGTCATAAAATGAGAGAAAATCATATTTCTATTGTTTATAATGTTTTATGGACATATCGGGATGCTGGAATGACGTTTAAACCTAAAAGTAAATCTCGGACACGGCTTCGTGATTTTTGCAGAAATGATCCGACGAGTGTGAAATTCTCGGATTATCATTAAAATAGTTTAACTTACGAGAATATGAAATAAAAATTTTGGATGTGAATAGTAAAAGTGAATAGTAAAAAGTGAATAGTAAAAAGTGAAATAGTGAAATTTTCGGGAATAAAAGTTAACCTGAAATTGCGAATTGTTACATATTAGATGTAGAGGTAAATATTTGTTACTAAATACTTGTTTATGTCTTAATCTTGACTTAATTTGATTTGAGTTTTGTGATTATCAAAACATAGGTTTATTGAGAAATATTAATAACGTTTTTAAACATTATTTATATCAACAAACCCCTCTCTACAAGTACATTGGATGGCAACCTTCGGTCCGCCTTTCGCACACTATGTACAAAAACATCAATCAACCAATCCTTTGAAATTTACTCTTAAAACCAAAACAATTTCGCCATTTATTTAGTCCGTATTGTTTTTCTATTCAAAAAATTACCCTTTTCGTTTATCAACATGTCTAACATAATGTCACAACTCGTAAATTCTGGTCTTTTCCCGAACTTTCACATTTACTATTCATCGGTTACTATTCATCGATCACTATTCATCATTTTACTATTCATCTTTTTCGGAGTCAGTTTGATATTCTGAGAAGCGTTTTAAAATTTTACTATTCATAAAACACTATTCACCCCCGGAGAAAATTTGTCATTTATGCGTAAGTTGCGTCATTTCTGTATACGTACGGTTATCTACCTAATAAACGTTATCTTATGAGCTACTATTTTGAATAATTGATCCGATAATTCCAACTATGGTCCTAACACATTTTTATACTCATAATAATAATATAAAGATTTTATTATTAAATTGCCCGGTGTTTTCAAATCAACTGTTACGTTTTCCGGTCAAAGCTTATAACTCCGTCAGTTTGCGATATTTCAACCCGATCATTATTTTAACTTCCGATTCTCATTAGGAATATTATTTTACAATTTTTACAACTTTATTATATTTTATTTTATCTCGTTACAATTTATTTTTAGTTAACTCGGTACCCGGTATCACCTAAAACTAATAATATCTACCTAAACTACCTAAAGTCCACCAAAATCTTACACAATCTCATCTTTTTTTCTTCCTTTTCTCAACAATTGCCGCCCCCCCCTAAGTCTCCATAATTTATGGATCTTGTCTAATACAATAATGCATATAACTTATATTTATCATATTCATTTCATTTTCCTAAAAACAACAAGTAAACTTTCTTCTCTTTTCTCTCTTTTGTGTGGATCGGCCAAGGAAGAACAAACAAGAAGAAACCATAATTTTTCCAAGATCAAGTGTTAATCTAGTTCCTTTTATTGTCTTTGTTTGAGTTTTGTAATAAAAACTCAAGGTTTCTTTGGTTTTACTCATCCAAGCTCTATAATCTTTCTATGTAAGTTGTCAAACTCTTTTCCATAATTTCTTCATGTTATTTTTATGGTCATATGATTTCCATTCAAGATTTACATGCATATGTTAGTTATACCACTCATTTATATATATATATATATATATATAACTTTTGATCCCTAGAAATGGATTATAGTTAGATCCTTGTTAGATCCACTTGATTTATGATGTTTAGGAACCCATGACACCCTAAGAAGGTGTATGGTAAGATTAGACTAGATTTGTGGTGATTGAAAGTGGTTTGGTTGGATTAGAAACTAGTTTGGAACACTAGAAATGGATTTTAAACATATAAATATACCTACAGTCCCAAATCGACAAACCCAGAAAAATAAGAGATTTCCGGGTAACATTGGGCTAGAGATTTAGAAAATACTTTTAAAAACGAAGCTTTTGGCGAAAGAACGGACTAAAACGAGTTTATAACGAAAGAGATATGATTTTTGTAAGTTAAACGACGAAAACTATTTTCTGAAAAACTGCATGCTGTTGGACGATTTTCGTTGGACAAATAGAGGCGTTAGGCGTAACCTAGAGGAGCCGAGCTATCGAAAATATATTAGTATATACTAAAACGAATCCGTGGATACAAAGAACGAGTAAAATGAGCTTAAAACGACCAAGTTATACATGTTTTAAAATCGTCAAAACTATATATATATATATATATATTTAGTCACTACTAGAAATAATATAACTACGTACTAAATGAGATATTTTCTAGATTTCTTATTCAAGGAGTTTATTTTTAACTAACGAAATACGTACGACCCAAGGTTTATTTATGCGACTACTAGACGATATCCTAAGGTTTTCAAAACGAGGAATATAACACTAACATTTTTATATACGATATATTACGACAAGTTTTTATTATTCTAATTGGACTTATTTTTCTTAAGTATGGAAAATACTTTACTTTGACAATAACAATTATTTCCAAGTTACGAGTGGTATAGGTATCATGTGCATGCATATTCTCTTCATCATTTCATGATCTAAGTAGATCACTATCATTCATATTAGGTTGCGGTTAGAGATCGAACCTCATTTCTGTGTATCCACTTTTGTCATCGTAGCTATTCGCACCAGGTGAGTCATAGCCCAGCTTTTACACTTTTTATACTCTTTTAAACTCTTTGTGGGAGATACATGCTCAACTACTTGTTTTTACTTGTACAAATATTTAAAACATTTATACTTGATTACTTTTATACTTGATAACACTATTTCTTGATTTTATACATACGTGATTGTGTTATACTTAACTGTGTTATACTTACTTGATACTTGAAACGTTTAAACTTTTATGCTTTGGGAAACGGCACCCAGTAATCTGTCAAAGGAGAGGTATTGATAGTACTATTATGGGGAAACACCCCCCACCCAAGTCCAAAACAGATGCGACGTTGGGTGACAGGTACTATTTGGGATGGTGGTTCCCCGCCTATGGGTCCAAAACAGACGTGACCATGGGTGAATATAATCCTGAGAAACTATAATTATTAGCAGTGGGTTGTGAACACACAGGTTACAAGTCTCTTATGGCGGGACTTGTAACTGAGTGGATTTACGATGCCTTTGCTGAGTGAACACTTTCTATAGACTTTATTTGTTAAACAAACTCTATGAACTCACCAACCTCGTGTTGACACTTTAGCATGTATTTTCAGGTTTTAAGCAATGGCACGCTACTGGAGGTTTTGGCAGGGCATGGCATGGTCATAGAAGACTCTGATTATTTATATGGGGACCGTTTTAAACTATTTTAAGGGCCTACTTCCGCACTACTTTTAACGATGTAAATTCACTATTTTTGGTTAAACGATTTTATTCTAAATGATTAAAGTGAAAACCATTTTTGAACTAGTGTTGTAATACCAATTGAGTTACACCCCAGCTACACGTATGCTTCCGCTGGACCCGATTTTAGGGGTGTGACAGATTGGTATCAGAGCTTTGGCTATAGCGAACTAAGTGTTTTTAAAACCTAGACTATAGCTACTTTTATGAAAAACTTAACCCTATGACCGTCACGTGCCTGCCTGCCAAGCTGAAGCCTCACTTGTGGTTTGTTGCTGACTTAGGTGATGAGATTTGTGTCTCATTATCTGGTATATTATGTTCACTTATTCTAGTTGATTACTCTCATTGTCTTTCATAAGCATGTTCACGTATCATATATGTCACCCTGTTATGTTTCTCCTTGTATAGTTTCCTCATTTGACCTCGAGTTTGGTCACCTGCCTTAGTCTTTCTGAACGTCTTGGTATTTGTGAAGGACATAGTCTTAGTATAACTGGGCTGAGTATTTCAAAATTCATGGAACCTCGGTGGAATATAGACTAGTCACCTATATTCAACCCGGGATAGTGGGACATAGGCTGACTACCTATATCCGACTCAGAAATGAATTTTGCAACACTGAGAATGGTTATAATAAAATTCTGTCTGGATTGAATCCTCAACTCAATTTCCAAATGCTTCATTTATGTGTGTGTATACCCTCGTTGTCAGAACGCTTATACTTTTCCTCACCTCGTGAACCGCCGCCTAGAAGCACGTCAACTGGTCATTTCATCTCATGAATCTTCACCTTTATAACACTTCGGAGACCAACGTTAACTGAACTTCGGGACGAAGTTCCTTAAGGGGTAGAGACTGTCACAACTCGTAAATTCTGGTCTTTTCCTGAACTTTCACATTTACTATTCATCGGTTACTATTCATCGATCACTATTCATCATTTTACTATTCATCTTTTTCGGAGTCAGTTTGATATTCTGAGAAGCGTTTTAAAATATTACTATTCATAAAACACTATTCACCCCCGGAGAAAATTTGTCATTTATGCGTAAGTTGCGTCATTTCTGTATACGTACGGTTATCTACCTAATAAACGTTATCTTATGAGCTATTATTTTGAATAATTGATCCGATAATTCCAACTATGGTCCTAACACATTTTTATACTCATAATAATAATATAAAGATTTTATTATTAAATTGCCCGGTGTTTTCAAATCAACTGTTACGTTTTCCGGTCAAAGCTTATAACTCCGTCAGTTTGCGATATTTCAACCCGATCATTATTTTAACTTCCGATTCTCATCAGGAATATTATTTTACAATTTTTACAACTTTATTATATTTTATTTTATCTCGTTACAATTTATTTTTAGTTAACTCGGTACCCGGTATCACCTAAAACTAATAATATCTACCTAAACTACCTAAAGTCCACCAAAATCTTACACAATCTCATCTTTTTTTCTTCCTTTTCTCAACAATTTCCGCCCCCCCCCCCCCCCTAAGTCTCCATAATTTATGGATCTTGTCTAATACAATAATGCATATAACTTATATTTATCATATTCATTTCATTTTCCTAAAAACAACAAGTAAACTTTCTTCTCTTTTCTCTCTTTTGTGTGGATCGGCCAAGGAAGAACAAACAAGAAGAAACCATAATTTTTCCAAGATCAAGTGTTAATCTAGTTCCTTTTGTTGTCTTTGTTTGAGTTTTGTAATAAAAACTCAAGGTTTCTTTGGTTTTACTCATCCAAGCTCTATAATCTTTCTATGTAAGTTGTCAAACTCTTTTCCATAATTTCTTCATGTTATTTTTATGGTCATATGATTTCCATTCAAGATTTACATGCATATGTTAGTTATACCACTCATTTATATATATATATATATATATATATATATATATATATATATATATATATATATATATATATATATATAACTTTTGATCCCTAGAAATGGATTATAGTTAGATCCTTGTTAGATCCACTTGATTTATGATGTTTAGGAACCCATGACACCCTAAGAAGGTGTATGGTAAGATTAGACTAGATTTGTGGTGATTGAAAGTGGTTTGGTTGGATTAGAAACTAGTTTGGAACACTAGAAATGGATTTTAAACATATAAATATACCTACTGTCCCAAATCGACAAACCCAGAAAAATCAGAGATTTCCGGGTAACATTGGGCTAGAGATTTAGAAAATACTTTTAAAAACGAAGCTTTTGGCGAAAGAACGGACTAAAACGAGTTTATAACGAAAGAGATATGATTTTTGTAAGTTAAACGACGAAAACTATTTTCTGAAAAACTGCATGCTGTTGGACGATTTTCGTTGGACAAATAGAGGCGTTAGGCGTAACCTAGAGGAGCCGAGCTATCGAAAATATATTAGTATATACTAAAACGAATCCGTGGATATAAAGAACGAGTAAAATGAGCTTAAAACGACCAAGTTATACATGTTTTAAAATCGTCAAAACTATATATATATATATTTAGTCACTACTAGAAATAATATAACTACGTACTAAATGAGATATTTTCTAGATTTCTTATTCAAGGAGTTTATTTTTAACTAACGAAATACGTACGACCCAAGGTTTATTTATGCGACTACTAGACGATATCCTAAGGTTTTCAAAACGAGGAATATAACACTAACGTTTTTATATACGATATATTACGACAAGTTTTTATTATTCTAATTGGACTTATTTTTCTTAAGTATGGAAAATACTTTACTTTGACAATAACAATTATTTCCAAGTTACGAGTGGTATAGGTATCATGTGCATGCATATTCTCTTCATCATTTCATGATCTAAGTAGATCACTATCATTCATATTAGGTTGCGGTTAGAGATCGAACCTCATTTCTGTGTATCCACTTTTGTCATCGTAGCTATTCGCACCAGGTGAGTCATAGCCCAGCTTTTACACTTTTTATACTCTTTTAAACTCTTTGTGGGAGATACATGCTCAACTACTTGTTTTTACTTGTACAAATATTTAAAACATTTATACTTGATTACTTTTATACTTGATAACACTATTTCTTGATTTTATACATACGTGATTGTGTTATACTTAACTGTGTTATACTTACTTGATACTTGAAACGTTTAAACTTTTATGCTTTGGGAAACGGCACCCAGTAATCTGTCAAAGGAGAGGTATTGATAGTACTATTATGGGGAAACACCCCCCACCCAAGTCCAAAACAGATGCGACGTTGGGTGACAGGTACTATTTGGGATGGTGGTTCCCCGCCTATGGGTCCAAAACAGACGTGACCATGGGTGAATATAATCCTGAGAAACTATAATTATTAGCAGTGGGTTGTGAACACACAGGTTACAAGTCTCTTATGGCGGGACTTGTAACTGAGTGGATTTACGATGCCTTTGCTGAGTGAACACTTTCTATAGACTTTATTTGTTAAACAAACTCTATGAACTCACCAACCTCGTGTTGACACTTTAGCATGTATTTTCAGGTTTTAAGCAATGGCACGCTACTGGAGGTTTTGGCAGGGCATGGCATGGTCATAGAAGACTCTGATTATTTATATGGGGACCGTTTTAAACTATTTTAAGGGCCTACTTCCGCACTACTTTTAACGATGTAAATTCACTATTTTTGGTTAAACGATTTTATTCTAAATGATTAAAGTGAAAACCATTTTTGAACTAGTGTTGTAATACCAATTGAGTTACACCCCAGCTACACGTATGCTTCCGCTGGACCCGATTTTAGGGGTGTGACAGATTGGTATCAGAGCTTTGGCTATAGCGAACTAAGTGTTTTTAAAACCTAGACTATAGCTACTTTTATGAAAAACTTAACCCTATGACCGTCACGTGCCTGCCTGCCAAGCTGAAGCCTCACTTGTGGTTTGTTGCTGACTTAGGTGATGAGATTTGTGTCTCATTATCTGGTATATTATGTTCACTTATTCTAGTTGATTACTCTCATTGTCTTTCATAAGCATGTTCACGTATCATATATGTCACCCTGTTATGTTTCTCCTTGTATAGTTTCCTCATTTGACCTCGAGTTTGGTCACCTGCCTTAGTCTTTCTGAACGTCTTGGTATTTGTGAAGGACATAGTCTTAGTATAACTGGGCTGAGTATTTCAAAATTCATGGAACCTCGGTGGAATATAGACTAGTCACCTATATTCAACCCGGGATAGTGGGACATAGGCTGACTACCTATATCCGACTCAGAAATGAATTTTGCAACACTGAGAATGGTTATAATAAAATTCTGTCTGGATTGAATCCTCAACTCAATTTCCAAATGCTTCATTTATGTGTGTGTATACCCTCGTTGTCAGAACGCTTATACTTTTCCTCACCTCGTGAACCGCCGCCTAGAAGCACGTCAACTGGTCATTTCATCTCATGAATCTTCACCTTTATAACACTTCGGAGACCAACGTTAACTGAACTTCGGGACGAAGTTCCTTAAGGGGTAGAGACTGTCACAACTCGTAAATTCTGGTCTTTTCCCGAACTTTCACATTTACTATTCATCGGTTACTATTCATCGATCACTATTCATCATTTTACTATTCATCTTTTTCGGAGTCAGTTTGATATTCTGAGAAGCGTTTTAAAATATTACTATTCATAAAACACTATTCACCCCCGGAGAAAATTTGTCATTTATGCGTAAGTTGCGTCATTTCTGTATACGTACGGTTATCTACCTAATAAACGTTATCTTATGAGCTATTATTTTGAATAATTGATCCGATAATTCCAACTATGGTCCTAACACATTTTTATACTCATAATAATAATATAAAGATTTTATTATTAAATTGCCCGGTGTTTTCAAATCAACTGTTACGTTTTCCGGTCAAAGCTTATAACTCCGTCAGTTTGCGATATTTCAACCCGATCATTATTTTAACTTCCGATTCTCATCAGGAATATTATTTTACAATTTTTACAACTTTATTATATTTTATTTTATCTCGTTACAATTTATTTTTAGTTAACTCGGTACCCGGTATCACCTAAAACTAATAATATCTACCTAAACTACCTAAAGTCCACCAAAATCTTACACAATCTCATCTTTTTTTCTTCCTTTTCTCAACAATTTCCGCCCCCCCCCCCTAAGTCTCCATAATTTATGGATCTTGTCTAATACAATAATGCATATAACTTATATTTATCATATTCATTTCATTTTCCTAAAAACAACAAGTAAACTTTCTTCTCTTTTCTCTCTTTTGTGTGGATCGGCCAAGGAAGAACAAACAAGAAGAAACCATAATTTTTCCAAGATCAAGTGTTAATCTAGTTCCTTTTGTTGTCTTTGTTTGAGTTTTGTAATAAAAACTCAAGGTTTCTTTGGTTTTACTCATCCAAGCTCTATAATCTTTCTATGTAAGTTGTCAAACTCTTTTCCATAATTTCTTCATGTTATTTTTATGGTCATATGATTTCCATTCAAGATTTACATGCATATGTTAGTTATACCACTCATTTATATATATATATATATATATATATATATATATATATATATATAACTTTTGATCCTTAGAAATGGATTATAGTTAGATCCTTGTTAGATCCACTTGATTTATGATGTTTAGGAACCCATGACACCCTAAGAAGGTGTATGGTAAGATTAGACTAGATTTGTGGTGATTGAAAGTGGTTTGGTTGGATTAGAAACTAGTTTGGAACACTAGAAATGGATTTTAAACATATAAATATACCTACTGTCCCAAATCGACAAACCCAGAAAAATCAGAGATTTCCGGGTAACATTGGGCTAGAGATTTAGAAAATACTTTTAAAAACGAAGCTTTTGGCGAAAGAACGGACTAAAACGAGTTTATAACGAAAGAGATATGATTTTTGTAAGTTAAACGACGAAAACTATTTTCTGAAAAACTGCATGCTGTTGGACGATTTTCGTTGGACAAATAGAGGCGTTAGGCGTAACCTAGAGGAGCCGAGCTATCGAAAATATATTAGTATATACTAAAACGAATCCGTGGATATAAAGAACGAGTAAAATGAGCTTAAAACGACCAAGTTATACATGTTTTAAAATCGTCAAAACTATATATATATATATTTAGTCACTACTAGAAATAATATAACTACGTACTAAATGAGATATTTTCTAGATTTCTTATTCAAGGAGTTTATTTTTAACTAACGAAATACGTACGACCCAAGGTTTATTTATGCGACTACTAGACGATATCCTAAGGTTTTCAAAACGAGGAATATAACACTAACGTTTTTATATACGATATATTACGACAAGTTTTTATTATTCTAATTGGACTTATTTTTCTTAAGTATGGAAAATACTTTACTTTGACAATAACAATTATTTCCAAGTTACGAGTGGTATAGGTATCATGTGCATGCATATTCTCTTCATCATTTCATGATCTAAGTAGATCACTATCATTCATATTAGGTTGCGGTTAGAGATCGAACCTCATTTCTGTGTATCCACTTTTGTCATCGTAGCTATTCGCACCAGGTGAGTCATAGCCCAGCTTTTACACTTTTTATACTCTTTTAAACTCTTTGTGGGAGATACATGCTCAACTACTTGTTTTTACTTGTACAAATATTTAAAACATTTATACTTGATTACTTTTATACTTGATAACACTATTTCTTGATTTTATACATACGTGATTGTGTTATACTTAACTGTGTTATACTTACTTGATACTTGAAACGTTTAAACTTTTATGCTTTGGGAAACGGCACCCAGTAATCTGTCAAAGGAGAGGTATTGATAGTACTATTATGGGGAAACACCCCCCACCCAAGTCCAAAACAGATGCGACGTTGGGTGACAGGTACTATTTGGGATGGTGGTTCCCCGCCTATGGGTCCAAAACAGACGTGACCATGGGTGAATATAATCCTGAGAAACTATAATTATTAGCAGTGGGTTGTGAACACACAGGTTACAAGTCTCTTATGGCGGGACTTGTAACTGAGTGGATTTACGATGCCTTTGCTGAGTGAACACTTTCTATAGACTTTATTTGTTAAACAAACTCTATGAACTCACCAACCTCGTGTTGACTCTTTAGCATGTATTTTCAGGTTTTAAGCAATGGCACGCTACTGGAGGTTTTGGCAGGGCATGGCATGGTCATAGAAGACTCTGATTATTTATATGGGGACCGTTTTAAACTATTTTAAGGGCCTACTTCCGCACTACTTTTAACGATGTAAATTCACTATTTTTGGTTAAACGATTTTATTCTAAATGATTAAAGTGAAAACCATTTTTGAACTAGTGTTGTAATACCAATTGAGTTACACCCCAGCTACACGTATGCTTCCGCTGGACCCGATTTTAGGGGTGTGACACATAATAATAAACAAAAACAAGTAATATAAAAATAAAAAATAAAACTACTAAATAAACATATATACATAATCATAACAATTAAATATGTATAAAACATGTAGCCACATGCAAAACTTATTCAATAGTCCTATTAATAATCAAATCTAGGTGTATAACGTATTTATTTAATTAAGGCTTTCTTCTTCTAGGAAAAAGAGCCACATACATCGATAAATCGATTGCGTAAGACAAAACTAAACAAATACCACATAGCACATAATAGATTACTTAATATTGGAGTCTTCCCAAATTCGACATCTATTAATAAATTTACATGTTTCGATATAACTTAACCATTAATTCATATATACAATTTAAACCATTTAAATTATCACACATTATAAAATCCATGGAAATATGCACTTTTTCATGGATTTGGCTTAACAATTAACATATTGCACCAAGATCGTTTACTAAAACGCATAACAAATTACATGACATCCTAGGGTTTCTAATCATATTAAAAAATCAAAAACCATAAACCCTAAAACCCTTAAGGGTCAAATCGACCCAAAATAAAATTAGGGTTAGGAATCTAACAAACCCTAAAAACATGTAACTAAACGAATCAAGATCCAATTTTTATGCGTTTCGATAATTAATTACACATTATAACGGCTCTAGATGCCACTGTTGGAATTATGATATCATGACATTCATATATTATAAACCAAACACATCAAGTGAGCATAGCGGAAGCAATTATAACAAGATCAAATAACATGTAATTAATTAATCAATATTTAAATAGTAAACATACCTTTGTGATTCTAGCCCGAACAAGAATCAAATTGCAATCTTCAATCAAGAACCCTAATTAGGGTTTATGTGGATTACAAGAATTACCCCTTACCTATTTTGTAATTCAATCCAAGAATCAAACAATAGTGTGTTTGATTCACGTTCTTGTACACACGTACTAATTCAAGAAAAAGTTTATGCAAGTAAAATAAACACAAAACTTGTTTGATCTATAAAAATCGAATCCCTTAAGGGATTGTTTGTATGGATCGATTATGGGATAAAGAAGAGGAGAGAAAACACCAAGATGTGTGTGTACAAGTTATGAGAAAACAATGCACCTTGGGTTTGTTTATATACTATTCAAAACTTGGAGCTCAAGGCACAAAGGAGGTGGAGAACCCCCTTGGCCGATCGGTTATGTAATCCCAAAGGGATTCCGGAACCTTCCCTTGTTTCCAAATATTCATTAGTATTACTTTCCTAATCTTCGTCAATAGGTCATTAGTCATTTTTCATTAAATACTAATTTCCATTACTAGTTTTGTGTTTATTAATAATTACGTATAACATTTATAAATAATTATTTCTTTTTCTCTTCATACGTATTGTGTGCAATCCCGTGATCTCGAGTTCGATCCTAACATACGACTACTAAAATAATGTCCATAATCTAACAGGTTGTACAAGGTGTGAAAATATTATCGTTCCAAAAAAATGTATGTGATTAATTTATATATTGCTACATGTAGTAATTGCATTACCTGCACCTGATAATATATACCCATTTCAATTAGGACGTCTTCCACTAGACCATAATCATCAAGATTTTCTCCTAACATTAAAAGTGCGCACACAACCTTGCAGCAAAGAATACATGAAAAATGTTGTCATCCAAAAGTACTTGCAACTTAAGTCTATCAGAAAATAGAAAAAAATGAAGCTAATATATATGTATATGAGATGCATCTACTTTGTAGGTGCATGAAATAAGTTGTTTTAGTTTCTTCTTACAATTCTTATTTTAATTTTTCTTCTCATTGATCCTCTCTCTCTCTCTCTCTCTCTCTCTCTCTATATATATATATATATATATATATATATATATATATATATATATATATATATATATATATATATATATATATATATATATATATATATATATATATATATATATATATAGTGTATCTTTATTTTCATAACCCTGTTAAGTGCGGGAACTGCGAGAACTCCAATTTTGCATTAGAAAACATGCATGTTCATATAAAACATGTATGTTTTCTTACATACACCTTAATACACATATATGCATAACATACATGTTCATATAAAAACCTGTTAAGTGCAATAGATCAATGCAAAATGATTTTATTTTTAGAACCCTGTTAAGTGCGGGAACTGCGAGAACTCCAATTATGCATTAGAAAACATGCATGTTCATATAAAACATGTATGTTTTCTTACATATACCTTAATATGCAGGCATGTGTATTAAGGTGTGTGTAAGAAAACATACATGTTTTATATGAACATGCATGTTTTCTAATGCAAAATTGGAGTTCTCGCAGTTCCCGCACTTAAAAAGGTTCAGAAAATAAAGCCCCCTATATATATGTAACACCCCCAAAATTTGATACAGCGGAAGACTCAACAAGCTTTCGGGGTGCTACGGGGATTGGTATCCAACACAAGACATAAAAGAACGAGATAAAGTAAACATAAGAAAAACACAACCAAACGGGGTTTTAAAGTTTACATTTATCCCAAATTCATCCAAAGTCAGGCCCAAAAGAAATAAACATAGGTCCACAATTAAATATCAGAGTTTTAGAAAATAGATCCATAAACCAGGTGCCATTGCCAAGCCTTCCAATCCAAGCATCCAAATCATCACTTAATTACCTGAGAAAACGTGCTAAAAGTCAGCTTTCACTGGTGAGATCATAGGTTTAAATTCATAATTCAATCTAGTGGACATATACGCAAAACGCTTGCTAACTAGACTAGGGATTCACTAAAAACCTGCGGATACCCTCCGCTCCTTCATAAATACACGGATACCCTCCGTAATAAACCTGCGGATACCCTCCGCCATAACATAAATGCACGGATACCCTCCGTAACATCATAAATCACTAGAACAAAAACTGGATTTGGCTACACCCAATATGTGTGACGAAATACATATAGTCACACACGATATTTCGAGTGTGTGTGACTAAAGGTCGCGTGACCATAGTGTACCTATGGTCACATGTTCGAGTTATTTTTAGTCTCGATTACAAAACAGTAACCAAAACCTAAATATGTGTGACTAATTGGGTACAAATTTCGTTGGATTAAGCAGTATTAGTGACCATAAACACTGTATAGTCACACATAACATTTTATTTTTATATATTTAGTCACATACAATTAAGCATAAAGTGGGCAAAAGTGTGAATATGTGTGACCATATGGTGTTTAAATTGAAGAAATGTGTGTTTTGTGTGACTATTGATCATCCAATGGCCACATGAATTGTATGTTTGTGTGGCCTTTTGCAACATTTAGTCACACAAAGCATGTTACTTTTGGGTATTTAGTCACATAAAATTAAGTATAAAGTGGCCAAAAGTGTGAATAAGTGTGACCATATGGTGTTTAAAGTTAAGAAATTTGTGTTTTGTGTGACTATTGATCATCCAATGGCCACATGAATTGTATGTTTGTGTGGCCTTTTGTACCATTTAGTCACACA
Organism: Artemisia argyi; assembly: GCA_030686995.1. NCBI lineage: Eukaryota > Viridiplantae > Streptophyta > Magnoliopsida > Asterales > Asteraceae > Artemisia > Artemisia argyi. The sequence continues at coordinate 17,265,011 of CM060685.1, read as the reverse complement.
TATCATGTTTCTTTTGGGTATTTAGTCACATACAATTAAGCATAAAGTGGCCAAAAGTGTGAATAAGTGTGACAATATGGTGTTTAAAGTGAAGAAATTTGTGTTTTGTGTGACTATTGATCATCCAATGGCCACATGAATTTTATTTTTGTGTGGCCTTTTATTACATTTAGTCACACAAAGCATTTTTCTTTTGGGTATTTAGTCACATACAATAAATCATAAAGTGGCCAAAAGTGTGAATAAGTGTGACCATATGATGTTTAAAGTGAAGAAATGTGTGTTTTGTGTGACTATTGATCATCCAATAGCCACATGAATTTTATTTTTGTGTGGCCTTATGTTACATTTAGTCACACAAAGCATTTTTCTTTTGGGTATTTAGTCACATACAACAAATCATAAAGTGGCCAAAAGTATGAATAAGTGTAACCATATTGTGGTTAAAGTGAAGAAATGTGTGTTTTGTGTGACTATTGGTCATCCAATGGCCACATGAATTGTATGTTTGTGTGGCCTTTTGTACCATTTAGTCACACATATCATGTTTCTTTTGGGTATTTAGTCATATACAATTAAGCATAAAGTGGCCAAAAGTGTGAATAAGTGTGACAATATGGTGTTTAAAGTTAAGAAATTTGTGTTTTGTGTGACTATTGATCATCCAATGGCCACATGAATTGTATGTTTGTGTGGCCTTTTGTACCATTTAGTCACACATATCATGTTTCTTTTGGGTATTTAGTCACATACAATTAAGCATAAAGTGGCCAAAAGTGTGAGTAAGTGTGACCATATGGTATTTAAAATGCATAAATGTGTATTTTTTGTGACTATTGATTATCCAATTGCCACATGAATTTTATGTTTGTGTGGCCTTTTGTAATATTTAGTCACACAAAGCATGTTTGTTTTAGGTATTTAGTCACATACAATTGAGTCGCCAAAAGTATTTATAAGTGTGACAATAGAAATGTGTATTTTGTGCGACTATTGATCATCCAATGGCCACTCTTATTTAAAACAATAAAAACCATTAATAGATCACCAAAATAAACAAATCCAGTACCCAAAATGCATAAATGTGTCACCCAATAGACATAAATTCGTAATCCAAAAGACATAGGTTAATATGTTATCGGACAATGCAACATTGAAATTGTTTTCGATATACTACAACCCAATGGTTCTAACACAAAAACTAAAGCCTAATGCGAAATTAATCTAGCTAGGACAATTCAACAATTCGGGGAGGATAATTCTGAGCAAAAGACTACAACCTACATTGAGTGTTTTATGCCAAGCACGTACGACGTCCGATGCTCTTTGAGCCTCCACAGCTACCCTCTCATCTTCCATCTTTGTCTTAAAATCATCATTTTGCTTTTTCAGAAACCGTATCTCCTGTTACATCCAATTACACATAACTCCATTAGAATAACAACAATATGAGAAAACAACCAAGAACCTAAATGCCAAGAAAGGAAAAAAAAAAGAAACCAAGGCCTTAAGGACTAAAAGCTTAGCTCATACAAATGATCACACATTACTCTATTAGAATAACAAAAAGAAACCTGGATTCGAGTTCCATAGACATGACATGCTAGGTTGTATCTAAGGAGCTAGTGAACCGTAAAGATCTTAAGCTACACAGATAATAAGGAAGCGTCTTTAACGGCTTATATATAACCCAAAATCAGGTAACATGCAACACTAGTGACATTGGTAACATGCAAGTTCTGATAATTATTACCACCTGACATGTGACCATGGCATGATTCATTTATCATGTAATTTTGCACTCACAATACTGTGCAGTTACCTAAGATAGTCAGATCCTTTAACACTAAATATAAGGGGCCACACAATCAGCTTATTACATAATAACTTTAAAACTACACACAAGTAGCTTATAGTGAAACTCCTAGTACTTAAGAAGCTGTTGAAAGTCAGTACAAATTCAATGACTGAAACTACTATGCAATTTGATGTTGTGGACTTGTGTGTACTCTGTAATCAATATTCAATCGCTAGATGAATATATAACAAGAAAGACAGTAGTATAACCCATTTAACGGCATGCACTTACACTAAAAGCACTTACAGTAAGTAGATTTCAAAATACAACAGAAACTCGCCTGCAAGTAGATGGTGTTGAAGGCATACCTGTTACCACAAAATGGGGATCCAACAATGAACTAGTATCAAACGTTCTCCTCTTTACTTTCCTACTGCCACACTCGTGCCCTAAATCCAAATCTCCAACTAGTTCACAAGACCTATCTAGCCCATGCTTCATAAATAAGTTGTGAGTATCTTCGAAAAGAACTTGAAAAAACTAACAGGTGCCCCTGCTGATTTTTCCTACCAAAAAAAAAATAAAATAATAATAGTACGTAACAACTATTTTTACAAAGCCGAGTTAGTCATAGCTACATGTTTTGTATACGAATAACAAGACGCACATTATTTCCCTGCTTAAGTGCTTCTGCAGTAGCAGCACTAGTCGGCCAATATACAAGTCAAGGAGATGATATACTTACAAGTGGAGCATACACAATGTATAGCCAAGAAAGATATTGACCAGTCACAATGCAAAGAAGCACCTGAATCGGAATGAGATTGATGATAAAGGTGTTCCCTCCCCAAGAGCAGACCTAAATGGAGTAAGAGTCAAACATAAAGAACGTATAAAGGATATAGCCATAAAATGAAAATCATAAGAATTAACAAGATAATGTGGACAACTCCAAGTCTACCATGTAGAAGTATGAAATGGAATTTAGTGTAGTGTAAAAGAGGGATCCTGTGTTCAAAGTCTGCTGATAAAGCTAACGCTTTCAGAAAATAGAGTAGCATATCCACATTCCACGTTATGTTCCAGCAACAACACAATACTCATATTATAAGTATATATATTGTATCAATATCCAACCTTGATATAGAGATAGCAGGTGAATATTAAAGCAAAGATAGTCACGACTTCATTGTCGTAGCTCCCAGCCACCAATTGAGAAATATAGGATGGCACCTATAAGACATAATATTATCAGAAATCAAATAGACCATTAGATCATCATAGGAAGGGATGTATGGAAGGAGAGAAATTACAACAAGCATAGCCAAACACTTCTAACAAAGTGCTTGTTAGCTTTTTGAAGAGCAAAAAGTTAAAACTTAATGCTGAAGTCATATGCTGAAAATCCTTTAATCACCAAAAATGCAAGTTAGTGAAATTTAATCCAGGCGTAATGGAACAATAAACCTTCTGTTTCACACTGATGGCGGGTTAATTATAATCCATGTCAAATAGAGGTGGCAAAGGGGCAAAGAGTCAACAGGTCAGGTCAAGGTTGGACAAATATGATTACGAAAAGGATATTAATCTAAAAATACACATTGGTCAAGTGACTTGCCAAAACATAACCTACATCCACCCGTTCATAAGTAAATGGGTCAAAATTTCTCTCTTTATTGTCAAGATTGAAGACAAACCTTATCTGTCAATATACCACTTAGTAGTGCGTTTGAATCAGTGGTCAAAAGAGCATCGGCTCTTCGAGCAGCCATTCGACAGAAGGCTTCATAAACAGTTGTAGTTTCAGGTACAGTCAGGCCTCTCGATAGGCACAATCGCTTCACTGTATGCTCCCCTGTTGTACTCCTATTTAAAATCATGTCAACAGGTGAATTTTATTATTTGAGATACATGTTTAATCAATTCCTATTTCATAAAACTAATACAGATCTTTCTAGTCCCTTAATCTGAGCCAATTCTTAACCTGCTTGATTATAAGTAATCTATGATCAATTGATCATTCTTAAGATATAAATTTACAAATAGTTGAATGATTATACTCTAACAACAAAACATTCTGAAGAGATACCTAGCATGAAAGTCATTTGTCTTCATGATGTGAATATTAATTAAAATTAGACCTGATTAATTTCACTTAACTTTTGGTCCACCTTACACCTGATGTTACTAAAAGGGTGTCCCACGCACTCCATTACCCCATCTACAATACATAGCTATCACCACAGTTCGAATTCCCTAAGCTAATTGTTCCAAACGTACACAAAACAACCATCTCATTCATGCATTTTATCGAGCAGTTGTTGGGCATCATAAAATCTGTAAGATTTACACAAAAGAAGCATATCTCTATTGTTTTCAAAGAAAAAAATTCATTAACAAAAGCTAAAAACATACCCGAAATTCACATACCATGTCTTTGTTGTGTGGTAGACAGATAGCAGTATTCATTTGGGAATATGTCAGATCAGGGCTTAAACCCGAATTTCACATACCATGTCTAGTGAAAAAAAAAGAAACTAGATGTCTCCTGAAAGTGAAAAAAAAATAGAGACGCATGAGATGTGTAGGTGTTAGGGATTTGATTTTGGTGGAAAAGAAGGGCGGGAGTGTTTTGATTTTGGGGGAAAAGATGGGCGGGAGTGTTTGACATTAAAATTTTGTTTATAAGAAACATTATTAATTGAGGGGCCGTTTGGTTTGATGTGTATAAGTTTGATAGTAGGGGTGATCACGGTCCAAAAACCGGACCGGACCAGCCAAGACCGGACCGGACCGAAGACCGAGTTTGGGAAAAACCATAGACCGAGACCGGACCGAATGTGGTCGGTCCGGTCGGTCTTCAGTCGGTCCGTCCAATTAGGCAAGATTTTGGCAAGTTTTTTCGGTTTTTTGGTCGGTCCGGACCGGACCGATGACCGGATTAATGAAATATCCCAAACCGAGACCGGACCGTTGGTCTTTCAGTCGGTCCGGTTTTCGGTCGGTCCGGTCGGTTTTGTCGGTCGGTCCAGTCCAAACGGTCGGAATGCTCACCCTTATTTGATAGTAATGAAAGGCCCTCAACAATGATAGATTCATACTATGCTCCTTTGCCTCTTTTGATGTATATATAACCAATATATTTACACAATACCAATTACCATGAAACAAACAACATATATCATTCCCATACTCATTCCTTCATTCCTATATGCTCAAACCAAACGCACTCTAACAACATCTTTTATTATTGTATTGTTTATTTTGCATAATTAAGACTTCATTAAACTAATAAGAAAAACTTAATTGCAAAATCGAGCACTCCCATTATCTAACTGAAAAGTAAAAATTGAAAAACTCTGGCCAAGATCGAAAGATTTTTTATTTTTTTTAAAAACGGCCCTAAACGTAGATGTGTCAAAATTAGAAGAAAAAAACTTCATGAAAGCGGGGGCATTTACAAAACATTTGATGGTAAACGGATGAGTCGAGATGATATTGACATACATGAGATGTTAAACGAATGAGTTGAGATGATATTGACATATACGGGATGTTAAATTGATGAGTCGAGATGATATTGACATGCATTAAATGTTAAACGGAAGATTCGAGCTGATATTGACATACATGAGATGTTAAACGGGTTAATCGAACTGATATTGACCTACGTGAGATGTTAAACGGATGAGTCGAGATGATATTGACATATATGAGATGTTAAATGGATGAGTCGAGATTATATTGACATAAATGAGATGTTAAACGGATGAGTCGAGATGATATTGACATACATGAGATGTTAAACGGATGAGTCGAGATGATATTGACATATATGAGATGTTAAACGGATGAGCCGAGATGATATTGACATATGTGAGATGTTAAATGGGTGAGTCGAGATAATATTGACATATATGAGATGTTAAACGGATGAGTTGAAATGATATTGACATACATGAGATGTTCAACGGATGAGTCGATATGATATTGACATACATGAGATGTTAAACGGATGAGTCAAGATGATATTGACATACATTAAATGTTAACCGGATGAGTCGAGATGATACTGACATACATTAAATGTTGAACGGATGAGTCGAGATGATATTGACATACATGAGATGCTAAACAGACGAGTCTAGATGATATTGACATACATGAGATGTTAAACGGATGAGTCTAGATGATATTGACATACATGAGATGTTAAACGGATGAGTCTAGATGATATAGACATACATAAGATGTTAAACGGATGAGTCGAGATGATATTCACATACATGAGATGTTAAACGGATGAGTCAAGAAGATTTTTATGTTTTCATCCGTTTGTAACATTTTTTCGTCCCTTTTGACCGTTTTCAATCGATTTTGACCGATTTCGCTAGTTTTTTACCGATTTTGACAATTTTCGACAGATTTCGACGGATTTAGACCTTTTTAGACCGACTACCACCGGTTGCAACTGTGTTCGACCGATTTTGACCTTTTTGACCTATTTCATCCATTTTTTAACGTTTTTGGCGATTTTCGCGCGTTTTCATATGTTTTCAAGCTTTTTTGAACGTTTTCCTCCATATTAAAATGTTATGAAACGTTTATTACGTTTTCGTACATTCTTTTACAATTTGTTTCTTTTATTTTTGTAAATTCGCAATGGGTACCCGAAATGAGCGGTTACCCACGGTTCGGGTCACGGTTAACCATTTAAGACGTTTAATCGGTTTCTTCGGTTTTGGATTGAGCGGTTCGGATCGGTTCGCCGATTTCTAGGATTTCTTGAACACCCCTAGTTGTGGCACTACATCTCCACGAATTATGTAGTGACATGTGATGTTTGTTTTATATAAAACCGAAAACGAAACCAAATAAGATCAGTTCGTTTTGGTTCGGCTCGGTTTATCAGTTCAGTTCGGTTTTCGTTTGATTTTGCTTGGCCCTACAAAACACTACCCTAGACTAGAGATGCACAAAACCTCCGAAGTATCATAATCCTATAGGTGCACACTATAGTATCTAAATAAGCCAACCATAACTAGTTCACACGAAACTATGTGACTAAAGTTGACAATTCATCCTAGTCCATACGCATAGCAAGTTTTGAAAAATAAAAGCGATAATAGTCCACATAAAATAATTTGCACGTTTCTCACCCCAAGTATTGAAAACAAAGTTCAAGAGTAAAAGTGGGGCTATGACTCACCTCAAGTCGAGAAATCAGCAAGAAGAAATCGGTAGAAGTAAGATGTATAGTAACTCAAAAGACGGCAACTACGGACTCGGCACTTCCTAACAATATCAACTCGTTCAGAAATCATTTCCTCAAAATCAAATATTCCCAAACCCGAACGTATTCCGTTTTACTTTCCGAAAATCCATTTCTCGTATTAATCTCGTATTAGTTTGGAGTTTGACGTTTGGTATCCATACGGGTGGAGGGTCGATACAACTCAAACCAAGAAATCACAACGAAAGAATAATAAAAACCATCTATAGGTATAATATTAGTCCAATATATTATTTAAATAAATCATCGAAGTTTATCAAATCAGTCGATTTGGTAATCCCCCATATTTATTTACTTAATATACCACTCTAAGATTATACCAAAATCCTAGGTCATATTGCACGTATAGTACTATATGGTATATATCAAAGTTTAATAAATTCTCTAATTATGCCGTCAAGCTTACCAAATTCGTCAATTTGGCAACTTCACGGGATATTTAGTAATCCATTATTCTTGTACACATGCCACAACCTATGGGCGTCGTAGGATACGACGCCCATTAATATACTCAATTTATATAACTAAATAGCTCTTATTTAACCCGTCGATTAAATAAGTTACATAGTTATAGAAAGTGAATGTATTAATCGTCACATATCCGTGACAACACGAACATCACAAAATAATAATATAATCCACTTGGACTCAAGTGACCACGACCCCGTATAACTCGATAGTTTTCCTCGTTTATTTAAAAGAAGTTATTTTATTTAATATTTATTCAACATCAAGGATTTCATCGTTATTTATAGTCGTTTAATTATAGTAACGCTCCCGACATTTATTACACTACTTTCATAGTATAATATTTATCGTTCCGTTATTATTATAATATTACTCGTGATCGTTTTATTTTTAATATACACATTTATATATTTATATATACGTTTTTCACGTCTATATACTTATATAAACGTTTATATTACCAATAATATTATTACGAGTTTTATTATTAGCGTTTGATTATAAATATTTATCGAGTCATACGAAATGGTCACATGTCTGAGTCATCACTCTCGGCTCATTGTCCAAGTCGAAAATAAAAATAACCAAGTCACAATCAATTAATCCAACTCCGTCCAACAATACCCATAACACGTGCTACAACAATAGGGTCCGACTACGGTACCCGACTAACCTATCTCCGTCATCTAACTTGACCGTCTCACAATCGGTCCCCATATTTCCCATTCGACAACAACTCCTCAATCATCAAATTAAATCCATTGTCGAGACCACAAAGGTCTCGACCCAATCAAAGTATTCAGCGAACAATCAAAGTATCACAACAATACCAATAACAATATGAACCACAACTAGAAAAACATTAAGATACACTAGTTCCGGGTTGGTTTACCAAGTCAAACCCGAGCCATGTAACCCACTTGGGTCTCGGCTAGACACATGAGTCGCAAAGACTCGAAACCAAGACCATGAGGTCTCGCTATAAGCTCAAGTGAGCAACCAAAATCTGCCAAGAGGGACCCCTTGGGTCGAGACATACAACCAACAACAACAAGAGCCAAAAATCGAATCACAACTAAACTCCAACGCAACGACGGCTCGCTAACAAGAACACAAGATCAAAATCATAAAAATGACGAGCCACAAGGCTCGTACCCACATCAAGCCGTGAGCCTAGGCTCACGGTTCCATTGACCCTCACGGTGAGACTTAAACCCGGATACCAAACCAAAGAGTATAATCAAAACTTCATTTCCCATTCATAAAATTTCGAACCCAACAAAAACAACCCGTGTAGACACGGATTTAATCAAAATTCGAGGCACACGATATGAAAATCGTGGCCACTCACCTTCAAAACGGCTCCAATAATGTGTTTCTTCAATAACCTAACAAGTATTGACAAGATTGGTGATGTTAAAGTGACGGTGGTGGTAAAATCGAGGGTTTAAGGTTGTTTGTTACGCGCGTGAGGTACCTCAAAAGAAAGATCTTGATGAGATGAGCAATATGGTGGTGGTGGTTTGGTCGTGGGATCGGCGGTGTGATGGTGGCGGCCGGAAAAGGCAAACGGTGGCTAGGGTTTGTAAAAGAAAAGATGAGAGAGTAGTGTTGTTTATGTTTGTGTTGTTGTGTGGTGACAGGAAACCACAAGGACGTTTTTGTATATTACTCTTTAAAAAAATGTATTAATAATAATAATAATAATAATAATAATAATAATAATAATAATAATAATAATAATAATAATAATAATAATAATAATAATAATAAGTGTAAGGTGGGTGGGTGTAAATTACACGGACCAAAACCCGAAACTCGTTTCAAATCTTTTAATATCTCACGAGACGTTTCATAAATAAATATATATATAGTCAAATCCGTAAACTCAAGACATAAAATTTCTGTTAGGTTATCTAATGCCGGAGTCAACGTAGTGCCCAATAGAAAACTCAAAATAAATCACCACGTATATATCCATATCGAATCATTAAAATAAATCTCAAATCCCATAAGGATTTTAAAAAATAATCAACCATAATATAGGTTTTACAAGTTCGCTACGAATAAAATTTCAAATATAAATTTATAAACGAACTTTTAACGTAATGCGGGTTTTCAAAATGGCTCCCTAATTTGCCAGTTGTCACATCCTCCCAGCCTCAGAAGAAACCCGTCCCGGGTTTCTCTTGGAACAATCCATCTACGAAGTGAAAAGCTTCGGATATCTCTTTCGGAACTCGTCCTCACGTTCCCACGTAAATTCCGGTCCATGTCGGGAATTCCAACCAACCTTGATGAGTGGAATGCGACTTCGCTTGAGTCGCTTAATCTCACGATCCAATATCTCAATCGGCTCTTCCACAAAGTTCAATTTCTCATCAACACGAATATCTTTCATCGGTATAACCGGCGTCTCATCAAAAAGACACTTCTTCAAATTACTAACATGAAACACATCGTGAACTTTACTCAGTTCCTGTGGAAACTCCAACCGATAAGCCACGGGCCCAATTCTCTCCAAAATTAGAAATGGTCCAGTGTAGCGGGGATTGAGTTTCCCACGTTTCCCGAAACGTATCACTCCTTTCCAAGGCGAGACTTTCAGCATCACTTTGTCTCTAACCTGGAACTCTAGGGGTTTACGTCTCTGATAGGCGTAACTTTTCTGTCTATCTCTAGCTGCTTGTAATTGATCACGAATTTAAGTCACTTTCTCAGTAGTCTCCAATATAAGCTCGGGGCCTGTGAGTTGGCTATCTCCAACTTCAGCCCAACCAATAGGCGAACGGCATTTACGACCATATAAAGCTTCGAATGGTGCAGCTTTAAGACTTGTGTGGTAGCTATTGTTATAGGAGAATTCCACAAGGGGTAGATATTTCTCCCAACCTTTACCAAAGTCTATTATACATGCATGAAGCATATCCTCCAAAGTCTGAATAGTCCTCTCACTTTGACCATCGGTTTGGGGGTGATATGCAGTACTCATATCAAGTCTCGTCCCCAAAGCGGTTTAAAGTGGTTGCCACAAAGCTGACGTGAAACGACTGTCGCGATCAGAAATAATCGATATCGGAACTCCATGATGAGAAATAATTTCTTTCACATATAACCTCGCAAGTTTGTCGACACTATCATCTTCACTAATCGCCTGGAAATGAGTAGACTTAGTCAATCGATCCACAATTACCCAGATAACGTCACAACCGCTAGCTGTCTTCGGTAATTTGGTAATAAAGTCCATCGTGATCCGCTCCCATTTCTAAACTGGGAGTTCTGCCTGCGTCAATAATCCTGACGGTCTTTGATGTTCGGCCCTAACCTTAGAACATGTCAAGCACTTACTAACGTATAATGCTATATCCGCCTTCATGTTTGGCCACCAATATAGCTTCTTAAGATCCTGGTACATCTTGTCAGACCCAGGATGAATAGAGTACCTTGACTTATGCGACTCATGCATAATCAACTCTCAAATTCCTCCATACAATGGTGCCCAACTTCGGTCTCCAAAACACAATATTCCATCAGAACGCTTAGAAAATCCTTTCTCATTTTCAGCCATCCCAAATATGTTCTCAGCAGGTCGGTTTTTTGCTTTCAATGCTTCCGTTTGAGCTTCTAATATTTGAGACGCTAACGGCGATACGATAGTCATTCCTAATGACCTAACTCGTAATGGTGGTATTCTCTCATTTTGACTAAGAGCATCAGCAACGACGTTTGCTTTACCAGGATGATAACGAATTTCGCAATCATAATCGCTTAGCAGCTCAATCCAACGTCGCTGTCTCATGTTGAGCTCTTTTTGATTCAAGATGTGTTGTAGACTTTTGTGGTCAGTAAACACAACACACTTGGTTCCATACAAGTAATGTCTCCATATCCTTAAGGCAAAAACCACATCACCTAAATCCAAATCATGGGTGGTGTAGTTCTTCTCGTGCATCTTGAGCTGTCGGGAAGCATAAACTATCACTTTCTCTCGTTACATTAACACAGCTCCCAAGCCTTTATGAGAAGCATCACAATAGACGACAAAGTCCTCACTACCTTCAGGTAATGCTAAGATAGGAGCACTACACAACATCTCCTTAAGTAATTGAAAAGCTTCCTCTTCCTTATCTCCCCATTCATATTTAACATTCATTTGAGTCAATTTGGTCAACGGTTTTGCTATCTTCGAAAAACCCTCAATGAATCTTCGGTAGTAACCGGCTAAACCCAAAAATTGACGAACTTCAGTTGGGGTTGTCGGTGCAGCCCAATCCTTAATAGCTTCAATCTTAGCGGGATCTATATGAACTCCTTGACTATCAATTACATGACCCAAAAATTGTACCGTCGGAGTCGAAAATTCACATTTGGAGAACTTGGCATATAGCTTCTCTCTCCTGAGCAATTCTAAGATAAGTCTTAGATGCTCCTCATGCTCTTTCTCACTCTTCGAGTAGATTAGTATATCGTCAATAAATAAGATCACAAACTTATCTAAGTAAGGCTTACACACCCGATTCATGAGGTCCATGAATACTGCTGGTGCGTTAGTCAACCCAAACGGCATCACTTGGAACTCATAATGCCCGTAACGGGTTCTAAAAGCCATTTTCGGAATATCTTCCTCAAGAACTCTAAGCTGATGATATCCTGATCTCATATCGATCTTCGAATACACACTCGATCCTTGGAGCTGATCGAACAACTCGTCGATCCTCGGTAATGGGTATCTATTCTTCACTGTTAACTTGTTCAGCTCACAGTAACCAATACACATACGGAACGATCCATCCTTCTTTTTCACAAATAAGACTGGGGCTCCCCAAGGTGAAGAACTTGGTCGTATGAACCCTTTTTCGGCTAACTCCGCTAATTGTTTCGACAACTCTTCTAACTCGGTGGGTGCAAGTCGATAAGGCGCTCGTGCCACGGGTGCAGCACCAGGTATCAACTCAATCTGAAACTCTACTTGTCTAGTAGGCAGGATTCCCGGCAAATCATCGGGAAATACATCAGGAAAATCATGAACTATAGGCACATGTCCAATGCATCTTTCCTTCTTCTCCTTCCCTCTTTTCTTAGAGATTTGAGTTAAGAAAAGGCAACATCCTTTTTCCATCAACTTTGGTAACTTAATGCAAGAAATGACCGCTAATCGAGATGGGCTCCTCGAACCTTTTCGATCTCCTTGTATATTTAGAATCTCCTTTCCGTAAGGCACACGCACGATCTTCTCATCGCAAAGTATGTGAGCACGATACTTTGACAACCAATCCATACCAACGATGACATCGAAACTTCCTAACGTGACGGGTAGAAGATCTATGTTGAAAGGGTGATTCAAGAAGTTTAACGTGCAACCGCAAATGATAGTTTTAATCCTTTCTATGTTTCCATTAGCTAACTCTACATCATAACCAATTCCTAAGGCCATCGGGTGTTTCTCTAGTAAGGACGCAAACGTAGTGGACGCAAAACTTCTATCGGCACCAGTATCAAATAGTATGGAAGCATAACGATTATTGAGAAGGAACGTACCAGTAACGACGTTCGGATCTTCTCCTCTCTCGTTTCCAAGTGCATACACTCTCCCATGAGCAGCTCCTGCTTCCACACGTTGGTCCTCATTGTCTTGACTTCCACGGTTTCCTCCAGCTCCACGATTTCCATAATTGTACCCATTACCACCCGAGCCTTGATTTCCTCGGTTCCACGATCCTCTACACTCACTCCTATAGTGTCCTTTCTTTCTACACCCAAAACAAGTAACATCCGCCCTACTTCTCACTTCAGGAGTAGCTTGAACCATAGCAAGAGGTCGAGCCCTACAATCCTTAGATGTGTGTCCTTTCCTTGAGCAGTTTTGACATATTACACTACACCATCCAGAATGATTCTGGTGGCAACGACCACACTTGGGTGTATCACCATTTTGGTTCCTCTTATCTCCATTTCCAATGGCATAAGCCTTAGCAACAGCTTGTCGCTTGTTTTGGTGATCCTTACCTTTAGAGTGATGGTCTCTCTTTCTCATCCCATTCTTATCCTTATCATCTCCTTCCAATTCCAACGAATCCATTAATTGTTGAGCGATTGTGATGGCCTCATGGATATTTGTAGGTCTAGCAGCAATCACATCATTCCTTGTAGCCACAGGCAACCCATCGGTATACCGCTCAATCTTTTGAGTCTCAGTCCTAACCATATCTGGGCAAAGCAAGGCTAACTCCTGGTAACGACGATTGTAAGTCGCCATATCAGTGCCCTTCACTTTGTGATTCCAGAACTCAATCTCCAGCTTCTTAACCTCATTTCTTGGGCAGTAACTCTGAATCAGCAAAGACTTAAATTGCTCCCAAGTCATAACATAAGCCACATCACTCCCAACCGAATTTCGGTAATTGTTCCACCAAGTTAAAGCTTCATCTTTGAAAGTAAAAGAAGCAAACTTTACCTTCGCATTCTCTGCACAGTTGCTGACATTGAACACTGACTCAGTTTTCTCTAGCCACCTGACCAAGTAGACCACTCCTTCAGTTCCTCCAAACTCAATGGGTCCACAAATTCGAAACTCCTTGTAGTTACATCCATTAGTACGAACAGGTGGAAAAGTTCCAACAGAGTTGTTGGAATGATTTGACTCAGCTAGTAGCTCAGCAACTCGTTGCTCCACAAGTTGATTGATCATTGATTGATCCATAGTAGGTGCATTAGGTGGAACATGATCATTGTCTCCCTGAACATCAACATTTTGATTCCTGTTGTTGCGGTTAGTAGTGTCCAGGTTGTCAGGAGTAGGGGTTTCAACATTTCGAGTAGGACGGCATCCTCGGCGACCAGGGGTAGTCACTGCAGGACCAGTTCGGGTTGCTCTAACAGGGTTTCGTCGTGGGGTCATTGATCTGAAACATCATACAAGGTTCATAAGTCTCCGATAAAACTTATCATACGCTCAACAAGAATTAAATCAATGAAGCCAAGTTATGGAAAGAATATCAGCAGTACACCACAAGACAACAATAAGGCGAATAGGAACTCAATTTCCATAACATCCAAAAATCACATAACATCATATAATAATAACCATTATCGATACAATAGTGATCCAATATCGTTCCAAACAAGACGAATAACCAACGGAAAATACATCAAATAAGATAACTAGCTTTTCTAACCAAACACGGTATAGAAAGCAACATAGCCACATAATCCTACTATCTAGCCACGATGCTGGCGTAGGCTCCTCAACTCCTGCCTCAAACCATCTAGCTCTCTCCACAATGATCCCAACTCCACACTATGGGTGTCGCTATCTCTCTTGAGGTCTGCTACCTCCTTCTCTAGCTCAGTGTTTCTCTACCACAACTTGCGATCGGCCTCACGAGCTGTGATGAAACCTCGCTGTAAGCTCTCGATCTGCTCGTGAATCTCCATCAAACCTCTCCTCATCGCTGTCGTCCTGCCCACGACAGTAGTCATATCAACTCTCAGCTCAGCGATAAACTCTCCAACAATCATCTCAAGTCGGTCAGACAACCGCGAGATCCTCTCACCCTGTGCAGTAATCTGAGTCCACATCCTACCAGTCTCACCTAACGCTGCATACTCAGCAGAAACATCAGATGGCGCGTCCGACGCCACGGGACTATCAGGTGGTGAATCAAACAAAAATGGGTGATCAGGTGACACAGGCTCTAACGGATGTATCGGAGAATCAGGCTCCTCAGCCTGAGCCGGTTGTGCTAGCAAACCATCATCATTAGGCATCTCCTCCTCTTGAGGATCATCCTCCTCCTCAGGGTCATCATCACACTGCTCAGCCTCCTGAGGGTCATCAACCTCATCCTCACCCTCGTACTCCTCCTCTTCCTCATCGGAAGAGTACACCATCAATCGTCGTCTCCTAACAGGTGAACCATGTGGTGATGGGGTAGGTGATTTAGGACGACGACGCAATGATGTAGGTGGTGCATCTGACAGAAGAGTGTGAGCATCAAAGTGTAAAGGTGGTGAAGCCGGGCGTACCAACATACGTGCCGTAGCTCGACAGGCAAAACGTGGAGCCACACGAGCCAAAGCCTAATGAAGAGTAAGCTGTCTCGAAGTACCAGGGAGCCGTAGAGAAGATGAGGGTCCCTGCGTAGTAGGTGTAGCAGGCGGTGCAGAAGTAGAAGCTGTTAGTGATGAAGTAGCTGAGTGCATGGCAATCCTGTAAGGATCATCAAGAGCCATGGTGATCTGTGCTGGGCGTACAGGTGCAGTAAGAATATCCTCAATAACGTCGAACGTACGGGAGGCCATAGTCTGTGACAACGGCGTAGGGTAGGTGTAAGTGTTTCAAAACAACTAAACCGCGAACTCAAAATACCGTATCAAAAATCATCATATAATCTCAATCATA
Source organism: Artemisia argyi (assembly GCA_030686995.1). NCBI lineage: Eukaryota > Viridiplantae > Streptophyta > Magnoliopsida > Asterales > Asteraceae > Artemisia > Artemisia argyi. Next base: position 17,249,051 of record CM060685.1, on the reverse strand, counting down.
TAGTTCAAGAAAGATTTAAAAATACCGCATTACTAAAACATTTATGAAAACAATTAAGCCATATAATTCCTCAAAACGCCACTATATCACATAATCAATAAATCCCAAATCCTCAAATCGTCTCAAAAATCTCATATCTACTAATCATCTCAATATACCTTAATATAAATAATGATGTTTCGGCTTGGCGGGCTGGCGAGCATTGGTCGAGGATCGTTTTCTATAAAAATCGGTTATAGTTTAGGTGTCTATTTACCTAGTTCTCTATAACCTTGGCTCTGATACCAATATGTAACACCCCCAAAATTTGATACAGTGGAAGACTCAACAAGCTTTCGGGGTGCTACGGGGATTGGTATCCAACACAAGACATAAAAGAACGAGATAAAGTAAACATAAGAAAAACACAACCAAACGGGGTTTTAAAGTTTACATTTATCTCAAATTCATCCAAAGTCAGGCCCAAAAGAAATAAACATATATAGGTCCACAATTAAATATCAGAGTTTTAGAAAATAGATCCATAAACCAGGTGCCATTGCCAAGCCTTCCAATCCAAGCATCCAAATCATCACTTAATTACCTGAGAAAACGTGCTAAAAGTCAGCTTTCGCTAGTGAGATCATAGGTTTAAATTCATAATTCAATCTAGTGGACATACACGCAAAACGCTTGCTAGCTAGACTAGGGATTCACTAAAAACCTGCGGATACCCTCCGCTCCTTCATAAATACACGGATACCCTCCGTAATAAACCTGCGGATACCCTCCGCCATAACATAAATGCACGGATACCCTCCGTAACATCATAAATACTCGGATAACCTTCGAAGTATCATAATCCTATAGGTGCACACTATAGTATCTAAATAAGCCAACCATAACTAGTTCACACGAAACTATGTGACTAAAGTTGACAATTCATCCTAGTCCATACGCATAGCAAGTTTTGAAAAATAAAAGCGATAATAGTCCACATAAAATAATTTGCACGTTTCTCACCCCAAGTATTGAAAAAAAAGTTCAAGAGTAAAAGTGGGGCTATGACTCACCTCAAGTCCAGAAATCAGCAAGAAGAAATTGGTAGAAGTAAGATATATAGTAACTCAAAAGACGGCAACTACGGACTCGGCACTTCCTAACAATATTAATTCGTTCAGAAATCATTTCCTCAAAATCAAATATTCCCAAACCCAAACGTATTCCGTTTTACTTTCCGAAAATCCATTTCTCGTATTAATCTCGTATTAGTTTGGAGTTTGACGTTTGGTATCCATACAGGTGGAGGGTCGACACAACTCAAACCAAGAAATCATAACAAAAGAATAATAAAAACCATCTATAGGTCTAATATTAGTCCAATATATTATTTAAATAAATTATCGAAGTTTATCAAATCCGTCGATTTGGTAATCCCCCATATTTATTTACTTAATATATCACTCTAAGATTATACCCAAATCCTAGGTCATATTGCACGTGTAGTACTATATGGTATATATCAAAGTTTAATAAATTCTCTAATTATGCCGTCAAGCTTACCAAATTCGTCAATTTGGCAACTTCACGGGATATTTAGTAATTCATTATTCTTGTACACATGCCACAACCTATGGGCGTCGTAGGATACGATGCCCATTAATATACTCAATTTATATAACTAAATAGCTCTTATTTAACCCGTCGATTAAATAAGTTACGTAGTTATAGAAAGTGAATGTATTAATCGTCATATATCCGTGACAACACAAACGTCACAAAATAATAATAAAATCCACTTGGACTCAAGTGACTACGACCCCGTATAACTCGATAGTTTTCCTCGTTTATTTAAAAGAAGTTATTTTATTTAATATTTATTCAACATCAAAGATTTCATCGTTATTTATAGTCGTTTAATTATAGTAACGCTCCCGACATTTATTACACTACTTTCATAGTATAATATTTATCATTCCGTTATTATTATAATATTACTCGTGATCGTTTTATTTTTAATATACGCATTTATATATTTATATATACGCTTTTCACGTCTATATACTTATATAAATGTTTATATTACCAATAATATTATTACTAGTTTTATTATTAGCGTTTGATTATAAATATTTATCGAGTCATACGAAATGGTCACATGTCCGAGTCATCACTCTCGGCTCATTGTCCAAGTCCAAAATAAAAATAACCAAGTCACAATCAATTAATCCAACTCCGTCCAACAATACCCATAACACGTGCTACAACAATTGGGTCCGACTACGGTACCCGACTAACTTATCTCCGTCATCTAACTTAACCGTCTCACAATCGGTCCCCATATTTCCCATTCGACAATAACTCCTCAATCATCAAATTAAATCCATTGTCGAGACCACAAAGGTCTCGACCCAACCAAAGTATTCAGCCAACAATCAAAGTATCACAACAATACCAATAACAATATGAACCACAACGAGAAAAACATTAAGATACACTAGTTCCGGGTTGGTTTACCAAGCCAAACCCGAGCCATGTAACCCACTTGGGTCTCGGCTAGACACATGAGTCGCAAAGACTCGAAACCAAGACCATGAGGTCTCGCTATAAGCTCAAGTGAGCAACCAAAATCTGCCAAGAGGGACCCATTGGGTCGCGACATACAACCAACAACAACAAGAGCCAAAAATCGAATCACAACTAAACTCCAATGCAACGATGGCTCGCTAACAAGAACACAAGATCAAAATCATAAAAATGACGAGCCACAAGGCTCGTACCCACATCAAGTCGTGAGCCTAGGCTCACGGTTCCATTGACCCTCACGGTGAGACTTAAACCGGATACCAAACCAAAGAGTATAATCAAAACTTCATTTTCCATTCATAAAATTTCGAACCCAACAAAAATAACCCGTGTAGACACGGATTTAATCAAAATTCGAGGCACACGATATGAAAATTGTGGCCACTCACCTTCAAAACGGCTCCAATAATGCGTTTCTTCAATAACCCAACAAGTATTGACAAGATTGGTGATGTTAAAGTGACGGTGGTGGTAAAATCGAGGGTTTAAGGTGGTTTGGTCGTGGGATCAGCGGTGTGATGGTGGCGGCCGGAAAAGGCAAAAGGCTGCTAGGGTTTGTAAAAGAAAAGATGAGAGTGTAGTGTTGTTTATGTTTGTGTTGTTGTGTGGTGACCGGAAACCACAAGGACGTTTTTGTATATTACTCTTAAAAAAATGTATTAATAATAATAATAATAATAATAATAATAATAATAATAGTAATAATAATAATAATAATAATAATAATAATAATAATAATAATAATAATAATAATAATAATAATAATAATAATAATAATAATAATAATAATAATAATAATAATAATAATAATAATAATAATAAGTGTAAGTTGGGAGGGTGTAAATTACACGGACCAAAACCCGAAACTCGTTTCAAATCTTTTAATATCTCACGAGACGTTTCATAAATAAATATATATATAGTCAAATCCGTAAACTCAAGACATAAAATTTCTGTTAGGTTATCTAGTGCCGGAGTCAACGTAGTGCCCAATAGAAAACTTAAAATAAATCAGCACATATATATCCATATCGAATCATTAAAATAAATCTCAAATCCCATAAGGATTTTAAAATATAATCAACCATAATATAGGTTTTACAAGTTCGCTACGAATAAAATTTCAAATATAAATTTATAAACGAACTTTTAACGTAATGCGGGTTTTCAAAATGGCTCCCTAATTTGCCAGTTGTCACAATATATATATATATATATATATATATGGTAAAGATCAAATAAAAAGACAAATATCCATAAAAAGGATATAAAGAATTTTTTTTCTAGAAAATGTTCTTGAAAATTCCACAAGATCGGGTATGTTCGTGCATAAAAAATTGTGAAGGAAGTTTTTCTAAAAGTGAATAGTTTTGCCAAAAAAAATTTATGAATATATATATATATATATATATATATATATATATATATATATATATATATAGGGAAGGGATCGGGTGCGTTTTTCCTTTTTAGTGCGGATGGTACGAATGAATGTGGACCACACGATCATCCGTCTATCTCAGATTCTGATAAAAAAAACGCGGTGGCATTATCGTAAATATCCCGTCTTTTTTTAAGATCGTTACTATCGTATTAGCTTTTTTCTGAAAAAAGTTCAAAAAAATCTGAAAAAATTAAAAAAATAAAGAGGACAACAAATAATTAAGAATCGCTGAAAAAAATTTCAAAAAAAATCGTTTTCATCGTTAAAGGTATTGTGATATCAGAATCTGATTTTGACTTTTTTACAAAAGTCAAGATCTGATCTTGACAAAATAAGATCTTGACTTTTGTAAAAAAGTCAAAATCAGATTCTGAAAACTTTTTTTTAATAAAAAATTTAATATCACAATAACTTTTTTAATATCGTAAAAACTTTTTCTTAATAAAAATTGTTAATATCACCGTAACTATCATGCTTTCTTAATATCAAAGTTAATATCGCTGTAACTTTTTTACTATCGTAATAAAAAAAGTCAAGATCATGATCAGATTCTGATATCAAATAAACTTTTTTACTATCGTAATAAAAAAAGTCAAAATCAGATTCTGATATCACATAAACTTTTTTACTATCGTAATAAAAAAAGTCAAAATCAGATTCTGATATCACATAAACTTTTTTACTATCGTAATAAAAAAAGTCAAGATCAGGCTCATAATATTGTTAATATCACGGTAGAACTCATAATATGGTTAATATCACGGTAGCTCTCATAATCAAAAAAACAAAAATTCTCAGAAAAATCTGAAAAAATAAAAAAATGAAAGAAGATAACAATATTAAGGATCGCTCAAAAGGAAAAAAATTAAAAAAATCATTTTCATTAAGAATGTTAAGAAGATAACAATAGCGCTAGATCTTGACTTTTTTTAAAAAGTCAAGATCAGATCTGGATTGGACGGACCAGATCAATCCGCACGTCCGCACTTAAAAAATGTATCCGCACGTGAGGAGGCATTTGAAGAATATGTCACCTCATTGCCCAGTAATTCATTATCAGCCACGTCATCAGCCACCTAAGCAACCAATTAAGTCATTAAAATCCGGAATTAATTTGTTCAAAAAATCCACTATAAAGGTTCGAACACTAGACCATCCATATATTATGTTGTATGTTTACCATTGAACCACAACGATTTTTTGGTTAGATTATGTAATCCAAAGTGTATATAGGATAACAAGTAATTATCTCTTTTTAAAATGCCAATTATTGACTATTTTAAATAATCTCCAATAATAATCCGTATAAGAATTTTTGATATCATAAATTGTAAATCTTGAATATTTACCATACTTTTTCACGATCTTTACCACAAACTCTTTTTCACGATCTTTACCACAAACTCTAAAACATACGATCCATCACAAACCATGCATATAGAAAAAAAGTTATATTGCACAAACCCTAATTGAATAATTATAGTGTCTTTGTCATTGCAGAAATTAGAGAAGCCTTAATCAAGATGTTATAGCTCTAGGTCCATGGAGGATGATGCTGAAACATTGGAGACATGCCCAATCACATATAAAAAAGTTGTACCATTCTTTATGCTTTGAATCTGTGAAAAGTAACCAAAGGCCAAAGCAGTTTGTAAGTAATGGAGATGAATTTTGAACAATGATTATAGGAAATCAGGTTTGTCTTATACATGATTTACGTAACAGATGATTTATTAACATGGTTTTTTAAACTTTTTATACTACTTTCAACACATTTGATTTTGTTATATGTTCTATCAATATTTATCAAATGTAATTGTCATTGAAAACTGCAGGTTATTGAAAACTGCTGGTTATGTACACCAGTACACTATGTCGGATTCCCAACCAGATCTTTTGAAGTCATTGTATTCACCCCTTTGGCCATCAAGCTCTCTAGAAGTCGTTACTTTCAACACATTTGATTTTGTTATATGTTCTATCAATATTTATCAAATGTAATTCTCACTGAAAACTGCAGGTTATGTACACTAGTACACTACGTCGGATTCCCAACCAGATCTTTTGAAGTCATTGTATTCATCCCTTTGGCCATCAAGCTCTCTAGAAGTCGTTAAGTAATGACACTTGAATATTATCATATTAACCTTTAGTTAACATTCTTCATGTTATTATATCTTTGATAATGATGATTAACTTATAAAAGCTATGAACTGTAAGATGAAAGTGATGACAATCAAATAAAGAAAGTATCTTACAAAACTGGTAATTTTAGAATATTCATCCTATATTGGCCAAATAAAGGAAACAACAATAATTGTGGATCAACAACAACCCACTTATATGAAGCATATTTTGATCTTTTTTCATGTAGGTCACCCGAGCTTCATTTTTATCGTTTCATTTGTATCAAGATACGTTTGCATAGCCAATGGTCTTAAAAGGCTAAACATGCCATCTTAACTTTGTTTAGCTCCAAAAAGCCACTTTGCTTACCATCAAGCTCAGAAGTTAAAAAAAAAAAAGAGAAAAAAACGATTGTTGCCCTGATTTTATTTGAAAATGGAAGTTAGGTGGCTTTATTAGGTTACACAACATTTAGCAAAAACCTTTTTTAGCATTTGTTTAACATTTTATAACATAATTAAATTGGAACAGAAAATGTCTATTTGCTCATATTGTAGTTCGTCAACACAATCACTTCTTACTATATTTTTCATATTAGTATTGCCTTTGCTCAATAATGCTTAATTATTGGTTTAGTGCAGAATTAGAGTGAGCTAGCAACGTCAAGTCATTCCTGGAAGAATTGCTGATGATAAGTTACAAGTTTATTTCTTATAGCTATCACGCTAGAACCTGTTTGACCAACTTATATATTGCTTATATGCATCTTTTGAAAATGATCACTTCTAGGCTTGCTTCATCTTAATCCATCTCATTATATCTTATCTTTATGTGCTAACAGATAAGATATAGATTATGTTTGCTAATTTTCCACCAGCATTTAGCAATATTATTCCAGATAAGATATAGCATTTACGATGAAAATGTACAATTGATAAAGCCCACATTATAGGTTTAGTATTATGCATTATAAGTATTAAACGAGTTTGTGTAATAGCTTCAGATATTTTCTAACCAACTGTGGTGTGTGTTTCTATGCTATTCGTATACAAGGGTATACGGACAAGGTTATTTGCAGAAAATGTAAAAGCTCAATGAAAGGAGCTAATGCAGAAAATGGAACAAGTAATCTGATAAAAGGAACTAATGCAAAAAATTTGTTATTTATGAATTCTTTTTTTTAAGGTCACTTTGTGTTGGAATATGTGAATAATATAAACACATAAACATCAAAGAGTACGCAGCGGAATAGATCAAATACAAATAATAAATTAACCGAATATAAATGGATGCGTACCTCTTTGTGATTTCTAGCAAGAACAAGAAACCAATGGAACAAGAACTATAAACCCTAATTGGGTTTAATGGTGGATCGACTAGGGTTAGTCGAATAGGGCAAATCACCTTGTTAGCAAAAGTATGCCAACACTTCGTTCTTGAACACACGTATTAGTAGCGTTTCAATAAGAAAAGCTAGGTTCTTAATTCACAAGCAATCCAAACACAATGTTTAGAAGATCGCGTAGGAACCCTAGAAGGGTGTAGTTGATCAACTAAACAAGAATGGTTTTGAGCTTAGAAATCTAGTAGGAACCCTATAAGGGTGTTGTTCGATTTCTAACTCAAGAGGAGAAAGAGAAGGAGATTTGGTTTGCAAGTGAACCAAGGGATGAATGAATGAATGAGAGGAGGTCTCATTATATAGTATTCAAGAAACTTGGAGCAAAAGCCATCCCAAACCCTAAGGGGAGAGGGGTGTGGCCGGCCATGGGTTCACAAGGCCCAACCCGAACCAAACTTTCACTCTATTCCAAATCTAGTCCTTCATCTTTCGTCTAACGGTCGTTAGGTACCGTTAAATGCTCATTTCGTGAATTTAATAATTATTCGTCACTAAAACAATAATTATTAATTAATTGAAACTCATACGTAAAGTGTGCAATCCCGAAGTCTCGAGTTCGAGTCCGGTCATGATATATTAATTTATTATCCGTTAAAACTAACAGCTCCCACTCGGATATAGATTAATGTAACAATGACAATGGTTAGTCTAGCATAACACGCCAATGTCCCCAGAACGATCTCGAGTATGGTTTCCTGGAAAAAACCACCTTTGATGATTCATCATCATACTTATCCTTTTGATTCTAATACTATGTTAATATGGATATGGATCGAAGTCATTCCATAATTAACTAGTGTTTCTCGTTATTAATGATCAAGCAAGATTACCAATCCATCTGAACGCATTCCAGATAGACCTTGGGCATGGCCATGCAAACATCTTGTTAATCCTACGAGTGGCCAAACAGTATTAAACTTCAAAACAAATTTGAAGGAACCAAATCCTGTATTGACTACAAGCATAACCTATGAACTTCGCATCACCTCTAAAAATAATCCTTATAACTACCAGTTACGGATAGCGTTAGATTATGTAACACCCCCAAAATTTGATACAGCGGAAGACTCACAAGCTTTCGGGGTGCTACGGGAATTGGTATCCAACACAAGACAATCTAGAACGAGATAAAGTAAACATAATAAAAACACAACCAAAACGGGGTTTTAGAGTTTACATTTATCCCAACATCATTCAGAGTTAGGCCCAAAATAAAATAACAATAGGTCCAAAATTAATTATCAGAGTTTAGAAAATATAGATCCATAAACCGTGTGCCTCAGCCGAGCCTTCCAATCCAAGCATGCACCTCAACACTAAATTACCTGAGAAAACGTGCTAAAAGTCAGCTTTCGCTGGTGAGATCATAGGTTTAAGTTCAACTAATAATATAGTGGACATATACGCAAAACGCTTGCTAGCTAGACTAAGGATTCGCTAAAAGCCTGCGGATACCCTCCGCTCTCAACATAACACACGGAAACCCTTCCGCAATAACCAAAACACACGGATACCCTTCCGTAACAACATAGATATTCGGGTAACCCCCGCAATACCAATAAATACTCGGATAACCTCCGAAGTATTAATAACCTATAGGTGCACACTACAGTATCTAATAAGTCAACCTTGAATAGTACACACGAAACTATGTGACTAAAGCTGACAATCCAAATAAGCCAACCTTGAATAATACACACAAAACTATGTGACTAAAGCTGACAATCCATCAATAACCAAATAAGCCAACCTTGAATAGTACACACAAAACTATGTGACTAAAGCTGACAATAGATCCTAGTCCATACGCATAGCAAGTTTAAAAAGCATATAAAAGTGTTGGGTCGATATACTCTGATCAAACTACTTTTTGTAGCTTGTAAAGGTTTAACAATATTGAATAAACTCAATACTATTAATATTGAAACACTGTTTTGACCTTGTAAAGTATGCGGAATCTACTAACACAAAGCTTAAGAAAACTTTTATATTAACCAAACTTAGAACCTGCTTTGTTACACAGATTCACTAACAATCCCTAACTATTAACTTTGATCGACTTCTAAAACTTGTAAAACTTCTAAACTCTTATCGACCAATACCTCTTAAGGCTCTTTATATAGATAACCTTAAGTCGGTTTACAACATATAATCCTTGAACGACAAGTTATAATCTCTAACTAATTCTAGAATATTCTCTTAATATTACACAATAATCCTTGTTTAATATTGCACGTCAGTCCTTGCTTTCTTCGAAGTATTTTAAGAATTCTTCATATCAGCAGTACTTTGACTTTAATCTTCAGCAGTACTTTGACTTTTATTCATCATGCAGCAGTACTTTGACATCCAGAAGCACTTTGATATTACATATCCCAACAATCCTCCCCTAACTTGAACTTTACTTGCTTAATTTCAAGTTTCTTTATTATCTTTAAACTTCATATCTTTAATCATTCAGTGAGGTTGTTTCTTTATTTCTTTTCTTCTATCTGTCATCTGTCAAAGTACTCTTTATCAGCATCAGATCTTCCACAGCATCTTTTCAGCAACTCAGCAACATTTAGGTACACAAATCATCAAATCGTAAAAGTTTCATACTATTCTCATCACTTCCAGGTGTGTTAACTCCTGTGAGAGGTGAATCATTGAAAATTATGATTTTTAGCAAATCATCAGCTATTAACGGATTTGATATGTCTTTACCATTAGCCGTTTGCTATGGACTAGCCAACTCTTGATCACTTAGATGTATGGTGAGTTGATAACCTAGTTTTTGGTAAACTATCAACCATCAACGGATTTGATAAGTCTTTACCAGTAGCCGTTTGCTCTGGACTAGTTGATTCTTATGTGAATAAGACATGGTGAATCAATAACCATTTGTTGTTTAGTATAAATACTAACACCATGTATTTCTTTTCAAATCCTTTTTCCTTTTTATCAAAAACATTTATTTTCTTGAACTTATACTGGTTTATATCAGCAAGCAGTACTTTGATAAAGTACTGTTTGTTTTTGCAGTACTTAGAAAAATACTTTAACTTTACAAAACAAGTCATACCAGTATTATGCAATATTACTCTTCAGATTTAACCCTTCTGATAAATAGCTTAATAACATCCAAAGCTACTTCAGATTCCTCTTCAAGTTCCATTCCATGATCCAGCATTCTGAGCATTATATCTCTGATCAATGGATATCTCCTCTCAGCCAACATATGAATCATAGTACCATCTTCCATCTCTAATGTATGAACTCCTGATGACTCAAAGAATCTCCATCTTGTAATTTCCCAATTCTCTTGATCATTCCAGAGAGTATCAACACTTGTTTCTTCAGTATCCCAGATGGTAAATAGATCTCCAAGCAAAACTAATCCCACTTCTGAAGCTTCATTCTTTGTATAATAAGACTGCACTTGCACATATAAGTCATACAAATCTTCCCTTGTAATACAGTGCAACAAATCCCATAACATATAGAATGTTGTGAAGCTTTCATCTTCCCTATGGATCATAAAATAATTTCCCTCTTGAGATTCTACCACAGAAAATAAGATTATCTTGGACTTAGTTCCAGATTCTTCAATTCTTTTGTTCTCAAAATCAACAACTCTTAAATAGTTTCTGAGTTCATCAACAGTATCTTCATGAACTAGCTTTAGCCTTTTTGTCAATTGATCATTTTCAGCTAATTTCTTTCTCTTCAATTTCCTTTGCTCAGCTTCTTCCTTTCTGACATCTTCCAATCTTTTTTCTCTATCAACTTCCATGGGTACAAAACTTTCTACTTCTCTTCTGATATCTTCTTGTACTTTGTCCCATAAAGCTTTTATTTCTGGATACCTTTCTTTATGCAAATTCTTGTATCCCTTCTTTCTTAAAAATTGTATCATCCAATTTCTTTCCTGAGCTTTAGTCATTGGCTTCTTTGTAATTGGCCTTCTAATTTCCTCCAAATACTCAGCATAAAATTCAGCTTGTTGCTTTTTAGCAAGCTCTAAATCACCTGCAGTCTCTAATTCTCTAACCTGAGCAATAGAAAATTTCTTCTTCTTCTTAGATTCTTTCTGAACCATTATACCTTTCCCTTTATCTTTTGGATCTGGTTTTTCTGATTCAGAAGTACTTTCACTTTCATCATCCTTTTGTGCAGGCTCAGATATATGTATTCCTCCAGTAGGTCTTCTCAAATTCATCATAACCTGAGCAATTGTTTCATCATCACTAGCAGTATGTTCTCTTTCTTCTTCAGGTATAAAAGTAGAAGGACCAGCTTCATCTGCATAATCCATTATGGAAGGTCCAGCTGCAGTAACTTCACTTTCATTAATAACTCTGGAAGAAATACCTTGCTCAACAGTACCTTGCAAACTTGTAACTTCTGCAACAGTACTTTGAACACCAGTACTTTGAATATTCTGTGCACCTTCATCTTGCTTAACAATCTCTTGCTCATCCTCTTTTTGCTCATTCTCTTTCTTTTGCTCATTCTCTTTCTCTTGCTCAATATGCTCTTCTTCTTGTGCAATATCCATATTAGCTTCAACATAACTTTCTGAGATGAGAATCTTTGGACTTTCTGGATATTTCCATAAATGAGCATCTTCAACATCATCTTTATTCAAATTATCATCTTGATTCCTCCCCAATTTGATAGATGATGACTTTCTAAGCTTCCTCTTAGACTTAGACTTCTTCTGTTTAGATTGTGCCTTCTGAGACTGTTTCTTTTCTTTAACAAAAAGCCTAAAATGCTTAATAAGAGGCCAAACAAATTTCTTCAATCTGATGAACTTCTTTCTGAGACTTTTAATCTTTGTATCTTGAGCAATAACAGTAGTCTTGAGCTTCTCCAATTCCTTAGCCAAATCAGAAGTACCTTCAGTACCTTTCATTCCCTCATCTCCTCCAGATGTTTGAAACCCATCTGTGGAAGTATAATCATTGGGAGTATGTACTGGTGAATCCTCTGAAGCAGTACCTTGAGAGTCAGTACTTTGAGGAGAAGTACCTTGAGGGGAAACAGAATAATCCAAAGAAGTCTTTTCATCTGAAACAGCTTGATGAGGAGAAACAATAGGTGGTGTGGGAGTATGCTCTGAAGCAGAATGCTCAGCAGATGAAGCATCATGATCAGTGTGTGCAGACCCACTATTTGCTTCTTCATCCCTAACAGCTTGAGCTACCTCTAACATATAAGCATTAAGAGGTGTATTCCTACCCGAAAAATTTATCCCCTTATGTGACATAAAAGTAAAGACTTTAGGTGGCATTTTAATGGTAGGTACATAATCCTGAGACTTGGGTATACCATCTAGTGGATTTTCTAAAAGCAATTGAACAAACCTAGGATACATAAGGAAAGGTTTGCCAGCCTGAATATGAGAAAGCATGCCCTCAAGAATCATGTAAGAAAAATTAAAAGGCTGATTAGTAATCAAACCCACAAAAGCAGAAGCTATAGAATGACTAAATTGATCCCAAGCAGTACTCTTTGGACTTAAACAATGTAACAAAACATGAATAAGAAATTTCCAATGAGGACTAACCATAGCTTTCTGAAAAGTAAGCTTAGTCAAAGCACCTTCATACCCAATAGCTCTGAGTGTATTCCAAATTTCTTGTTTCCCAAATAAAACAGAGCCTCCTTCATCATCAAATAACAAAACCTCTCTAATTGAAATCTCAGTTACACGAATAACTCTCCCAGCAACTGTAGCAACAATAATATCTTCTCCATTCTCAACCTGCGACTGAGCCGTATCCCAAAAAGCTTGAATCCATGGTCCAATAACCTCAGGGTTAACAAGAATGGAGTAACATATGTTTGTACCATTGAGAAAATCAATAATGCCATGAAAATCAATGTTTGCTTTGGTTTTCTCAAGGTTTGCAATCATGTTGTGTTTGGTGTTGGTTTGTCGATTAGCCATGATGATTAGGGTTTGATGATCGATGTGAGATATGTATGAGTTTAAATAACAAGAAACGGTGAATAAGGGGAATAAAAGGTAAAGATATGAGGGTTTAAATAAGGATAAGATACAAAAAATCACGGTTAATTAATGATTTTACCGTTATTTTTGGAAGTAAATATCCCCAAATCTTTCGAAAGTTTGTTAGCCGCAAATCTGACCGTTGGAACAGTGTCAGACACGTCAGCGTACCCTTTAATAACACCAAGCAGTACTTTCCATATTATATGGAGCAGTACCTTCCGTTATAAGCTCACACAGTATGTTGACTAAAGTACTTTCCCAAAAGAAAATCTTGAATGTTGACCATTTGACCAAAAGATTCTAGAAAGTCAACCAAAATTAATGACTATCTCCCCATAATAAATCTCAAAGCTACCATGGTAAGTGAACATCAATACTCTTTAATAAATGCCCATTAACCTTTACTTGGCTTATAAAAGCAACGTCATCACCAACTTGCAATCCTCATAACTGTCTTTAACACAAAAACTAGTAAACATCATGAGTCACATTCCAATTGTGAACATCTCATCAGACTCGGATTCAGAAATAAGCTACTACTCTGATTCTGAGTTTGAAGACCCTGGATGGTTAGGCTATTTTCCTCCTCAGGTGCAATGGATGGGACCTCAAGAAGCTTCATCAATTAGGAGTGCAGCTGAATCTACCATAACTGATGCAGGCAGTGCTTCCAGTAAGAAACCCAAAAAGAAAGTTGGTTCATCTTTGGCTAAAGAGCTCCCACAAGCTTTGACTCAGGCTCTTGAAACTGCAATACAGAACATGAAGTGGCCTGCTCCAAGAAAAGAAAGACCTCCCAAGCAGATCCTTGGCTTAGCTTGCCCAAGAAAGCAGACTTCTTTTGATGACAAGAGAAAAGCTGCTCAAAAAGGAAAGCATAGCTATGAGGGCAAGGGTAAAAGGCCTATGGAGTAGGGATAAGGATCTTGGTGGTAGTCTGTGATGGTCTTTTGTGTGGTTGTCTTGTCTTGTCTTGTGTCTAAGTCTATAACTTGATAACAATGATGATGTATGAATCTTAACTGAATAAAAAACTTTTCCTTTGTATGATACATGTAGCCTCCCCTTAACTAATGACTAACTAAAAAACTACTAAAGCCTCCCCTCAAAAATAGCTTACATATTAATCATTCCAATACTCACAACTAAGAAAGTAAATCTTGAAACATCAAAGCCTTTTGTGAGTAGATCTGCTACATTATCATCAGTATGAACTTTAACCACATTAATGAGCCTTTGTTCATAGCAATCTCTTATGAAGTGATGTCTAATCTGAATGTGCTTGGTTTTAGAATGATAGACTGGATTCTTAACAATGCATATGGTACTCTCATTATCAATGTTGATTGGAGTATTCTTGAAATTGAACCCATAATCCAAAAGCTGATTTTGCAACCAAAGTACTTGTGCACAACAACTTGCAGCAGCTACATACTCTGCTTCTGTAGAAGAAGTTGCTGCAATTGTTTGCTTCTTACATTGCCATGAAACTAATCTGTTTCCAAGGTACTGGCATCCTCCAGTTGTGGATCTTCTATCATAATTATCTCCAGCATAGTCACTATCTGAGAAGGCATGAAGATGGAAAGGTGAATCCCTAGGATACCATAATCCCAACTTAGGTTGTTGCCTGAGATACCTGAAAATCCTCTTGACAGCATTCAAATGAGATACTTTAGGATTAACCTGATGTCTTGCACATAAGCTTACAGCAAAAGTAATATCAGGTCTTGATGCAGTTAAATACATAAGACATCCAATCATAGACCTATATAGTGTGACATCAACATCTTCTCCATCTTCATCTTTTCCCAAAGGTTTGTTAGTATCCACTGGTGTAGATGTAGGCCTAACAGTTGTAAAGGTGAATCTTTTGAGAATATCTGCAACATACTTATCTTGACAAATGTAAATCCCACTGCTTGACTGTTGTACTTGAAGGCCTAGGAAGAATGTTAATTCTCCCATGGAACTCATCTGAAATTCTTTCTGCATAAGATCTTCAAATTCCTTCACCATAGATTGCTTGGTAGCACCAAAAATAATATCATCTACATATACTTGAACAAGCATAATATCCTTCTTATCTCTCTTGATGAACAAAGTTTTGTCAATAGCTCCTCTTCTGTAACCATGTTGTAGCAAAAAGTTGGAAAGCCTTTCATACCAAGCCCTTGGAGCTTGATGAAGACCATAAAGAGCTTTTATTACCTTGTAAACTTTGTTTGGATGTGCAGGATCTTCAAAACCAGGAGGCTGTTTGACATAAACTTCTTCTGTGATTTTGCCATATAGAAAAGCACTTTTAACATCCATTTGATATACAGGGAATCCCATATAAGATGCAAAAGCCAGAAATAGCCTAATGGTTTCAAGTCTTGCCACAGGAGCAAAAACTTCATCATAGTCTACTCCTTCTTCTTGTCTATATCCTTGAGCCACTAATCTTGCCTTGTTCTTAATCACATTACCTCTTTCATCTCTTTTTACTCTAAACACCCATTTAGTTCCAATAAGTTTCTTTCCATCAGGTAGATCACATAATACCCAAACTTCTTGAAGCTTAAACTGTAGAAGTTCTTCTTGCATAGCTTCCACCCAGCTTTCTTTGGCTAGTGCTTGTTTAATATTCTTGGGCTCCTCCTGAGATAGAAAACAAGCAAATAGACATAACTTCTGATCCTTGTGATTTACCCTGTTCTGCTTATAGATAAAACTAAGTAAAGAAGTATGTTGTTGAGACATATTCTTAGCCTTAGTCCTTGTGAGCACCCCTGATGATGATGGACCAATGATATTGGTAGCAGGATGAGTTTTATGAATTCTGAGTGTTGGAGTTGGTGAAACTGCAAGATTATCTTCCAAATTAGTGATATCTGGATCTTCATTAGAATCTGAGAAAATGCCTTCTTGATCTAATTCATCATCAGTATCTTCTAAAGTAATGGTGTTTGGATCAGCAGCATCTTCTAAGTCAGGTATGTTAAAATCTTGAACAACATCAGTACTTTTCCAATTTGAAGTATCCATAGGTTGAAAAGTACTTTCAAATGGATTAGAGGTGCTAGCTGTTTCTTTTGCCTTCTTCTTTTCTGCTTCATAGACCCTCCTTTGTTCATCATCATATGACTTAGCCATTTTGTCTTGAAAAAGCATTCTAGAAAGTTCATCTTGAATGGCTTGATCTTCTGCAGATACTGGTATATTAGGTGGAACAGTACTTTGAGGATCAACAGTACTGTTAAGAACAGCAGTACCTTGAGGCTCAGAAGTACTTTTCTTCTGACCATTGGCATTTTCTTTTGGCTCATCTTCAGATCTTAAATTAACATCATGAACAATGTACTGTGCTTCATCATCAGTGGGAGCAGCTTGATTTTCTTCCCTTACAGGTACATAATTCATTGATGAAGACATTAAATCAAGATCAAACATCCAATCAGGACCTTTACCTTTAGAGTTTACTTGTTCTTCCAAAAATTCAATATGAAGACATTCTTGAACCTTCTTGGTGACCTTATTGTACACTCTGAATCCTTTGCTATTTGTACAATATCCCAATAAATATCCTTCATCTGACTTCCCATCAAATTTGCCCAAATTATCAGCAGTATTTAAAATGGTTAGGGGACATCCAAAAGGTTTCATAAACTTGATACTTGGCTTCTTACCCATGAGTAACTCATAAGGTGTCTTCATTTGAGGTTTAGTCACTGACACTCTATTTAAAACATAGCAAGCAGCACTTACAGCTTCTGCCCAAAATGGAACTGGTAGTTGAGAGTCTGCAAGCATTGTTCTGGCTGCTTCTATAAGAGTTCTATTCTTTCTTTCTGCAACTCCATTTTGTTGAGGAGTTCTAGCAATACTGAATTCTCTTTTAATTCCTTTCTTAGCACAAAAGTCATCCATAAGCTGATTCTTGAACTCAGTCCCATTATCACATCTAATGCCTCTTACCTTGAGCCTTAACTGATTCTCTAATGCTATAATTAGATCATGAATAGCATCAAAAGTTTCATCTTTAAAACATAAAAAGAAGACCCAGCTAAATCTACTGCAGTCATCTGTTACAACCAAACAGTACTTCCTCTTGTTCAGACTGACAACTGAAACAGGTCCAAACAAGTCCATATGCAGCAGTTCCAAAGGCTCTCTAATAGTCTTTTCTTCAATCTTTTTACAAGAGACCTTGTGCTGTTTACCCTTCTTACAAGCAAGACATGTGTGATCATTCTTAAATGTCTTAGAAGGTAAACCTCTAACTAAATTTCCTCTGACCAGTTTATTGATGTTCTTAAAATTCACATGTCCCAGTCTTCTGTGCCATTGATGTGCTTCCTCCATAGATGCTCTTGCAATCAAACATGTTGCCTTAACATCAGAATTCACATTCTTCAAATCTATGCTGTACACATCATTAGTTCTTGGTGCTCTCAGTAACACCAAATTTCTGTCTTCTAACTTGAAATCAGGAGAGAGTATGAGACATTCTGTGTCAAAGAATAACACAGGATACTTCTTATCACAAATCTGAGAGACTGACAAAAGATTGAATTTGAGCTCCTTCACAAATCTAACATCTTCAAAATCAATGTTTCCAGCTTTGATTGTTCCTTTGCCAGTAATTCTTCCTCCATCAGGATCATTCCCAAATGCAACTTTTCCTCCATAATAAGCTTTAAAATCTGACAAGAGCTCCTTTTCTCCTGTCATACTTCCAGAGCAACCACTATCTACAATAAGATGATCTTTAAGCTCCTCCTCTGGGTTGCCCTGCATTAGCATGAAAAAGGTTAGTTATTTTTAGGAACCCAAGCCATTACTGACTTGTGTTCCCCTTGTGGAGTGACATACTCAAAGTTTTTGAGTATGTAATCACCACTATCTTTGAAAGCATGATCAAGAATTAAGGTTTTTGTTTCCAAAACTGTTTGTTTTTCATGATCAATTTTCCCTTTTTCACCCTTAACCTCTGAAAGTACTGGTTCTACCCCAGCAGTACTTTCTTTCTTAACCCATTTTGTTGTGACTTTAGTAGTTGGGTTCTGTGTCCTAGCATCTTTTCTTATGTTGTAAGTCTTTCTAGGGTTGTAATGACTGTAACTCCTAGGTCTTACACTTGAGTGTTTGCTAGAAACATTTGGAACCTTACTGTCAGTACTTTGGGAAGGTACTGATGGTTTGGAATATGACCTTTTCTGATGAGGGTACCTAAAGTCTTTTGAGAAATTACTGTGGTTAACCCTATGTGAATAATTCCAAACTGGTTTGTTAACTCTTGGCCTATTCTCTGTATAACTTGGTTGTGCAGTTCTGGTCTTAGGATATTTACTAAGGTATTCTGAATGATAGTTGCAATCTTTAATCAGATGATTAGGACTATAACAAACATAACAGACCTTTGGACCAATATCCCCAAATCCCCTTCCATAAGTGTTTCTAAAATTAGCAGTATTTTGAAAGAATTTTCTTTGAGGTACTGCTGAGTGATCAGCAGTTCTTTGAAAAGTGTTTGAAGGTACTGCTTGTTTTGGAAACATTGTCTCTTCAACCTTAGGTGCTTCAACAGGTTTTTCTAAAGTTTCAGGACTAAGTTTATTAATAAGCTTTTTCCTAAACTCTAGATTATCTACACCATAACAATCAACATCTTTTCTAGGTGGTTGAAAACTACCTGGGGGGTGAGGAACTGCATTATAACCCTTTTCTTTCTGAAATACAGGAGGTTTTTGACTAGGGGATTCCTCATCACTAGAAGTGTTTTCATCTAGACTTAGGAACTCTTCATCACTAGTGGAGGTTTCAACAGTTAGATTTAGTTCCTTGTTCTTGAATGGAATTCCTTCATTATTATCATAACCTAGGCCTGTCTTAATATTAGATGTTCTTTGCTTTTCAACAAATTGAACATGTGACACTCCTGCTTCTTTCCAAACAGCAAGTTTTTCTACCAACTTATCTCTTTCAGCAGTCACTTTCTCTAGTTCAGACACCTTGCAACCTAGTTTCCATTCATTCAACTTAACTAGGTAATCCTGTTGTTTATATGTTTCAAGCCATGCTACTTCATTGTTTTCATGTGTAAGGATTTTGGCCTCCATAGACTCTAAAGTTAATTGATAACCTGTTATCTCAGCCCTAGCTTTTTGAAATTTATCTCTTTCAGCTACATACTCAGTAAGTAACTTTTGATACATATCATTACACTTAGAGCATACCTCAGATTTGGTGGATGGACTTGGTGAAGCAGCTACCATAGCAAGCTGAACTGTCTCTTCTTCAAACTCCATGCTCCAATCAAAGCTTCCTAACTCTTCTCTTGACTCCAAAGCAGCATATCCAGGCTCTTCATCAAATGCTGTGCTCCAATCTTCCAAGGCAACCATTGAATAAGTTATAGGTTCTTCATCAAACTCATTGGACCAATCAATCTCTGACAGATTCTCTTGAGCAACCAAAGCTTTTGGTTTTGGTTCAGTAATTGGAATCTCCTTTCTTTCAGGCTTGGGTGGTTCAATCATCTTGTTAGCTTGATACTTTGCAAATTTGCATTCTCTTGCAAAGTGACCAGTCCTTTGACAGTTGAAACATTCAATCTTGGATTTGTCAAATGTTATGCCTTGTTTAGCTCTGAAGTTGATGCTTTTACCAGTCTTGTTCACATACTTCTTGATCCTTGCAGTGAGCATAGCAACTTGCCATCTAATATCAATTTCTTCCAAAGCATCATCATCTATTTGCAATACATCTTCTTGATAGGTGACAGGCATAGATGCTTGTTGAGCAAAGAATGAACATAGAACATCATCTGAGGTGGGGGTTAGTGATTGTGATGAATTGGTGGTGACCATTGTTGTGCAAGGAACCTGTGCTTCATTCACAGTACTTTGAGTAGGGTAAGCAGTACCTTTGTTAGAAGTACTGCTTCTCTTTTCAGAAGAAACAAAAGCAATGTTCTGCTGAGTACTTGAACCTGTAGAACCATTCATCTCATGCTCATACACCTTCAGATTATTGTAAAGATCATCAAAGTCCATAGTATCCAGCCCTGATTGTCCTCTGATCATAGTAGCAACAACATGCCAGGCTGATGGTAGACTTCTTAAGAACTTCAAATTTGCATCTTCAATAGATACCTCAGCATCATATAGTTCTAACATGCTTAAAAGATGTTGAAATCTTTCATATGCAGAATCAAGACCTTCTCTTTCACCAACTGTGAAGGTTTCAAATTGTTGCTTCAGCAAATTCCTATGCATCTTTTTGGAAGCATCATTACCTCCAAACTTCTTCTTTATTGCAGCCCACAGTTGTTTGGCATCTTTGGCATCATGAAACTTTAGTAAGTGACCATCAGGAATAGCAGAAAGCAGTATGTTGAGAGCTTTGTCTTGATTTCTTTTGGTAGCAGCAGGTACAGGTATTTTTGGAGGTGTTGGTTGTCCAGGTACTTCAATTGGTTCTTCAACTTGCATATTACCATTGACAATCACATCCCATAAGGCATGGTCTGTGATAGCAATGTACTGCCTCATCTTCATAGCCCATAGATTGTACTCTCCCTTCTTAACAATAGGAATTCTAACAGCAGTAATTGAGGGAGCAGGTGCAGCATCAGTCGACATCTTAAAAGGGTTTGTAGTGAAATCGGTTTAAAGGTTTTAAAGGTTTGTTTTCTTAATTCAGAGTTTCCAACACAAGCTCTGATACCACTTGTTGGATCGATATACTCTGATCAAACTACTTTTTGTAGCTTGTAAAGGTTTAACAATATTGAATAAACTCAATACTATTAATATTGAAACACTGTTTTGACCTTGTAAAGTATGCGGAATCTACTAACACAAAGCTTAAGAAAACTTTTATATTAACCAAACTTAGAACCTGCTTTGTTACACAGATTCACTAACAATCCCTAACTATTAACTTTGATCGACTTCTAAAACTTGTAAAACTTCTAAACTCTTATCGACCAATACCTCTTAAGGCTCTTTATATAGATAACCTTAAGTCGGTTTACAACATATAATCCTTGAACGACAAGTTATAATCTCTAACTAATTCTAGAATATTCTCTTAATATTACACAATAATCCTTGTTTAATATTGCACGTCAGTCCTTGCTTTCTTCGAAGTATTTTAAGAATTCTTCATATCAGCAGTACTTTGACTTTAATCTTCAGCAGTACTTTGACTTTTATTCATCATGCAGCAGTACTTTGACATCCAGAAGCACTTTGATATTACATATCCCAACAAAAAGCGATAATAGTCCACGTAAAATAATTTGCACGTTTCTCACCCCAATCGTTGAAAACATAGTTCAAGAGTAAAAAGTGGGGCTATGACTCACCTCAAGTCCAGAAAATAGCAAGACGAGGTAGGTAGCAATAAGATGTATGATAACTCACGACACAGCAACTACGGACTTGGCACGACCTAACAATATTAACTCTTTCAGAAATCATTTCCTCAAATATACAATATTCCCAAACCCGGACGAGAATCCGTTTTATTACCGAAAATCCATTTCGTATTAGTTTGGTGTATTTGCGTTTGGTATCCATACGGGTGGTGGGTCGACTCAAAACAAACCAACAAGATCACACATAGAACATATAATAAACTATAGATCTAATATTAGCCCAATATATCATTTAAATAAATCGTCAAAGTTTACCAAATCCGTCGATTTGATAATCCTCATATTTATTTACGTAATATACCGTTCCAAGATTACACCCAATCTAAAGCACATATAAAGCACATAGCACATAATTACTATATAGTATATATCATAGTTTAATAAATTCCTCATATATATCGTCAAATTGGCCAGATTTCCCGATATATACACTCGCAATCTATTACACTTTACATATACTACAACCTGTGGGCGTCGTAGGATACGCTGCCCACTAATATATTCGTTTCATATAACCAAACAACCCGGATCAACCTTACGGTTGAGTGGTTATTTACTTATAGAAAACGTCTATATTAGTCGTCATATATCCGAGACAACACGAAAGTCACAAATAATGACTTACCTGGACCCGAGTGACAACAATTTCGCTTAACTCAATAAACTTATCCGTTGTATATTCGAAATGACTTTTTATTAAATGTTTCATAATTGTCGGGAGTTTCCCATTTATGACACAATTTTTGTAATAATAATACGTTTAATAATATTACGCCACTTTCGTAGCGTAATATATATCTAATCGTATTATTTGTAATACGACTCGTGATTATTATTATTATTAATATACGCGTTTATATAGTTATATATATACGTTATTCACGTATATACTTTCTTATAAACGTTCATATTATTAATAATTATTATTACGAGTTTTATTATTCTCGTTCAAGTTTAATAGTTATTGAGTTATACGAAATGGTCATATGTCCGAGTCATGACCCTCGGCTCATTGTCCAAGTCCAACAATAAGGAAAAGTCATAAATAATAAATCTCCGTCCAATCACAATCTCAACCACGGGCTACAACAATAAGGTCCGACTACGGCACCCGACTAACCTATCTCCGTCAATCTAACGACCGTCTCACAATCGGTCCCCAAATCACATTCCAATCGACAACAACTCCTCAATACCAAAATCAATGCCCAATTCGACCACATGTATATACGGCCGAGAAAATAAATACCACAACAACAATATATACCAAAGACAATCATAACAAATAATAATATAACAAATAGTTCACAATTATAACAAGAAGAATAACATCAACCAAGTTAGTGTTCGGGTCGGTTTACCAAGCCGAACCCGAGTCTATACGACTCAATTGAGTCTCGGTCAATACCATGAGTCACAAGGACACGAACCAACAACCTCAAATGTCATCCAAAATAAGCTCCAAGAGCCACACTCAAAACTGCCATTCGACCACATGGGTCTCGGCAAGGAATAACCAAACACGGCCACAACGCCGTGACTCCAATGAGTCAAACCAAGGCCCAACGAAAATCAGTCATGAAAACCATGACTCAAGACCAAGAGAAGTAATATTATCGAGCCATACAATAACACCAAACCCGGATACCAAACTTCATAGAAAAACATGTTTTTCATCCAAGATCCATTATCATATCACGTTTTTAATAAAAACCCATTCGGATATCATCAAGTCGTGACCTTAGGTCACGATTTTATCAACAATACGAGTGAAAACTCGTCTCACCTTCGATTTAGAGCTCAAACCCGTGATAACCCTTCAAAAATAAACGATTTGTGGTAAATTTGGTGGTGATTCGTGTGATAAAAGTGGTGGTAGGAGGCGCGTGGTGTTGTAGATCTAGTAGATTAGATGATGTAGATCAAGAATATGGTGGTGGTTTAGAGTGGTGGCCGGCGGTGGTTAAGGTGGTGGCCGGATTTATGTTGGCGGCTAGGGTTAGAGTAGTAGAGAGGATGAGGGAGATGAGAGAGAGGTGGTGAAAGTTTGTGTTGTGTGTGAAATAACTGGACCAAACACACCCTTTTATTAATTAACTTTTTCTCCTTTTTTTTTTTTTTTTTTTTAAATGTAATAATAATAATAAGAATAATAATAATAATAGTAATAATAAAGATATTATTACGGTTGAGCGGGTAATGTGGGTAGATGTAAAAACACGTGGCCCGAACCCGAACTCATTTTAAAATTTCCATATTACACGAGAACCTCTCGTAATTAATTAAAATATATAACGGACTCGTTAAGACGAATCATAAAACTATGTTAGGTAATCCTAGTGCCAAAGTCAACGTAGTACCAAGTGAGAATTCAAATATACATCACCAATCATTTAATCAAAAATGAATTATGAACATAATTCACGAATTCCATAACGTCATTAATTAAAATATCCATAAAATAGGTCTTACAAGTTCGTCGTGAAATGAAAATTTCAATTAAAAATTATAGACGAACTTGAATTGTAATGCGGGTTTTAAAAATAGCTCCCTAAACTGCCGGTTGTCACAGATTATCTCACAGAAAATGAGCTACATCCACAGTAGTTACCTGGTATCTCAAGTCTGAGGATAAATATTCATGATTTACTCTAATGACAACATCCATAAGTACAATCATGTAATTGGGATTTTGTCCTATATCCAATTTATCCAGTATTGAATATCATGTGAATTTGGCATGTCCACGCATCAATATATTTTAATATGTTATACCAAAACTCAGATTTGTCTTAGTTCAATGATACTTCCATATCATTAATTGACAACGGACTATTTAGAATAACATAACATAAGTTATTCATGGATTAAACATGCTGTTAGGTCACCATTTAGTAAACACAAGCACAATGAAGGTAGAAATGAGATGAGAATGAGAGTGGGATGATTATGAGAAAATTGAGAATATGAAATGCAAGAGTTTCCTTAATGTTTTCAAATAACCAACCACTTACAAATGAGGCCTAAGTCTACTATTTATAGGAAAGGAGCTAGGGCAACATCCCTACTCCATCCTTACATAAAACGTGTGGGCTTTAAGGCCCATGGGTCATATCACTTAGGCCTAGTAAACATGTAACTTAACTAATATTGTAAGTAATAAATAACTTAAGCAACCTATTATTACAAATGACCGAGACTTGACAAAATAGTAAAAACTTAGGTTCCAACAATCTCCCCCTAAGGGTCGGTCATCATGGTTGCTTGACGTCTTTGTCGTAATCTTTGACTTTCATAGCTTCAGACGTCTTTTGAAATGATAAGAATAATGATGGATATACTTTGCTCCTTGTCTTTGTTCTTTGATGATGTTGTAGTGATTATGTTATGAAGTAATCTGCCATTCGTCACTCCTGCGTCTGTGGTGGTTGTCCGCCATTCCAACATACTCATACATCTTTGGACTTAGACTTTTACGTACAAGAAGTTCCTTTTTATGCATAGAGATCTTTGTCTTTATACTTTGTAGATTCTTCTTATTGGTGTTGAATCTTTCTTTGAACTTTGTGTTGCTAAGATCTTTGGGGAGCTTTCTTTGACTTCAAGATGTATCTATGAGCATGTTGGAATCTACGATCATGGAAGTGAGGTACCTGCGAGTAAACAGTTAGCAATAAAACAACCGGTACTTACGGATAAGGAATTAGAGCTCATCAACAGCATATTGTGAAGACTCCTTCTAATCCTTATCCAGGCCGTTCCCATATCAGATACTCCCGAAGGAGCTTACGAGACCTACTAGGTAGCTCAATGACTGGGTGAGTCGCTGGGGATCACTCCACGACTGTAGACCGAGATGGAACCACCGCAAACACTAAGCGTAACCCTTGTGAGGTTACCGAAGTGACCTGCTGTCAGGGCTGTTTGATGTTGACCCTGGCAGGATTTCCGTTCAATCATTGAGAAATACTTGCGTAATCCTCTCATAAACGTTCTCGGCAGATTGCTAAGATCTGCGAAGGACTCGATAGTTTACAACTGATGCCCATTGATGTAGAACACCAGTTGCAGAAATACTAAGTGTTCCTAAGAGATCTTTGATGTATCTCATGGCTCTAGACTCTATAAGTGCACACCTAGGTTTCCTATGCGGAGACTGGGGATGTCCTGCTTCAATATCAACCGTCTCTAAGAGATGGGTCGATAGGTTACGTGGGTTCCCCGTGAGAATGAAACAAGTCCTTTTAAGAGAACTTGAGTGGTTAAGAAGGTTTAGTGCATTGCGTCACTGGGTCCATGATGACTTTATCTTCAATACCGGTGTTGCCTTAGCAACAACCAGTAGCATATGAATTGAACCCGGTGTCTGCCCTAAGGTTGAATCACATGGAGGGCTATTTCTTTTCACCCTTTTCATTACTTTTCTTTTTAATTCTTCAACCCCTTCTTTCTCCTTTCATTCTTTACTCCTTTTTTCGTATCGTACCTAAGGACTTCTAATTCTAACTATGGGAGATGTCCTTGGGTAGATCCCTCCAGCTCTGGCGGATCATAGGACGGTTATTACCTAACCTTAGTCACCTTATAACTCCGACAGTAGCCAAGAAACCTTTGATTGAAAATCTCTCAAGGTGTTTGTGATAATCAAATATTTTGGTTAACACTTTGAGAGTTTTGTGTACACTTTTGAAGGGCTCCCCCTGCACATGTGCTCATAAGTATTAAGTAAATTTGCACATGCGGGAGGAGCAAGCATTTAGAATTGATCCACTTTCTGTGAACAAGACCGATTCGAGACACGCTTACATCACTAGTTAAACTAGCTTGAAGTTATTACCCGGCCTGGTCAAGTCCACAGAAAGTTTCTCGAGACGGTACATTTCTACTCAAACATATCCTTTTCGAGACACGCTTACGTGGTTAGTTAAAGAGATGCATTGTCGGCTTTTAGGTGACAACTAGCTCTAGTAACTAACTTGATGTTATTACCCGTCGAGGATAAGTCCTTTCAATGTTACTAACTTGTATTATCTCGTCAATTCCTGGGTCAACACTGAGTCTAGCTCGCACATGATACAACTTAAAGCTTTGACTTCGTATATTTTAATCACTTTTTCATTTTCTTCCCCTCAAAAATAGCATATACAATGTTGTTTTTGACAAACTTTTAGATTAAAATATGCCTTTTGAGTCTTACGGGGAGATTCACAAAGAACTTTTGATTTTGAGCATAGTATTTAGTTTTGACAAGTGCTCCCCCTCAACAAGTGATTAGGTCTTATTGAGGTGAAATACTTGTCCTTTTGAGCAGAATTGTGAAAAAATCATAAATGTTTGATTAATTCTACTCAAAAGTAAGAAGCCTTCGCTCCTTATATTTAGGATTGAGGCACTGATGCATACCTCAGGGTCCTTTCTTTACAAGATCGGGTTGTGCACTGTAATGCGTACACAAACCATTAAAAAACATGATTTTGACAAAGCATTTTGATTTCAAACTACTCCCCCTCAAAACGAGCATGTGTTTTGACATTTATTAAACTATGGATCGAATTGGGGAGTAAAGATTTGAAAAATCTTGAGCAAAATTTTGAAAAGTTTTGAAAAACCTTTTGAAAAAATTTTGAATAAATTTTGCTCAAGATTAAGAGAGTTTAAGATAAGCTTTGCATGAGAACTTCTTGTTTTCAAGGAAAAGTGCACGTTTTGTTTTTAAGAAATGGTTTAGCAAGGCACTTTCCTTTCTTTGAAAACCAAATTGTACACTGAAATGAGTGCACAAGTCGTTGTTTTAATACAAAATTAGTTTTCTTTAAACAAAAAATACTCCCCCTCAAATAATGAATGTTATTCGAGAGAAAGTCTTCTTGAGTAGAATTTTGAATCGTATTATAAAATACTTTTTGAAAATTTGTGAGACGACTCTTCTCAAGGTTTTAGAAAACACAATCAAGTATTATACAACAAAGAATGCTTGAAATTCAAAACTCTTTTACTGTTGAAAAGTTGTTTGAGACCCGGAGTCTCTCTTTTGAGTTTTAAAATCTGAAAAAGATTTCCATCTAAAGTTGAACCTCATGGGTTCTTTTTGAAGATTCGTTTTTGTGATGCATGGAAAACATCCGGTATTTGGGATGTTCATATCAGAGACATTCTTTTATTTAAGCCAAAGCATTCCAGATTTTGAAAATATGAAAGGTTTTGAATGACTTTGCTTTGGTCTCCACACTTGCTTTACCGGTGTAAAACGAGAGTGTAGAGTTTGGAAAAATTTGTTTCTCACCATTTTGAATCCATTTACCAGTTTAGCCTTTAAACACATTTAACCCTTTGACCTCAAAATATGTTCCATAAGAACCATTTTGTCGAATGTTGAAATTTTGACTTTCAATGGGATGACATGTACTCGCACACAGAGAAAATGCATTAGGCACAAACAAGTATACAGATGAATCAAGAAACTCATTCTAAATCTACCAAAATGCTCAGAATTCTCAAATTAACACACAAGATCACAGATTAATTCATTCTATCACTCGAGATTTTCCAATTATTGTCATGGTTTGGGGTCATGAATTGAGACTTTGCACGCATGTTAGCATCAAAATGCAAGAATATTGTACAAACAAACGCCCTAGTAGTAGCAGCAAAGACAACTATATCTTAAACCCTAAATCACATGATTTCAAACCTATGTTGTATCTAATCGTGCAAACACACCAATCGAGCATTCTTTAGTATTCTCTAAAGCTATATGAAATGATTAATTAGACTAAACACATAAAAGAAAATGCCCCGATCGATAATTACTTGAACCCTAGTTTCTGATTATGCCTTTTTGACTGTTGAAAATATTTGAAACATTTAGGGAACGATTAGAAAACAACAATGAAGAAATTAGAAACTCACAATCGAAAAAAATCGAGGATAAAAAATTGTTAATCTGATTATGTGTGAAACTTTTGAGAACATTTGTGAAAACATTGATGCGAGCCTGTTTTATTTTTTTCATGCAATGTCCTTTTACCTAAGTTTAAGACTTTTGTGAACTTTACTCATTAAAGGTTAACTACTTTTCCATTTGAAGTCTAAACATGGTTAAATTGGAATCCTTGCCGAAAAATTTCTTTTCTCCCCCTTGAATTAGCATTTATTTTGTGAAACATTTTTTTGCACATTTTAATTCGAGAGATCATAGAACCTTTTGAAAATGAGTTTTAATCCGAATGATGAAGAAACATTTTATCCTTGAAGAATAAAAGTTAGGTGTGCAAACTTCATGATTTTGTGAAACATTTTCTCCCCCTCAAAACATGTTCCATTTTGACAGTGTAAAGCAAAATTTGTTTTAATGGAGGAACATAGTTTTGAAGATTAGAAGTTTGTAAAAGAGAAAGAAGATTCTTTTTGTAGATTTTGTATTTTCTTAATGATAAAATATTTACAAAAAGAATTTGATGTTTGACTCTTTTAGGTTTTAAGAAAATTTTGCAAATCATCTGGAGTCAAACACCGCATACCAATATGGTGAACTAAATTAACAAACCTTGAAGGAGGTAATGCCTTTGTAAACAAGTCTGCCAACTGGTATTTAGTACCCACAAACTTTAATTCAATTATACCCTTATCGACATGCTCTGAGATGAAATGGTAGCGGAGAGCACTTTGTTGGGCTTTGGAATGATGAATGGTGTTGCAAGAGATTGCAAAAGCCCACTTTGAGTCGCAGTACATTGAGATCTAGTCAAATACATGGCCGTAGTTCGTGAGCTAAGTTCTCATCCGAATAACTTGAGCACAGACAGCAGACATGGCTACATACTAAGCTTTTGTTGATGACAGTGATTTACAATCCTGCTTCATTGACTGTATCCCTTTGTAACTAAAGAAGATTTGTTGCGAATCAATGTGCCTTCTGCGTCCAGCATGTTTTCCAAATCCATTTAAGTCCAATGATGTGTCGAAGGGTGATGTTGGTAGAACGTATGCATATCAGACAGATCCTAATTGCGAGAACACGACTCCGTTATATCAGGAACAGTTGGAGTCGGTGCAAATGGATTGAAGAAAGTATTTCCATCATAATCTGCAAGTTGTGGTACTGATTGCTGTAATGGATCTTCAGCTGATTGTCTGGAGTTGGAAGCGGTTTGTCCTACTGTTGTTGGAGATGCAATTGGACGACCGTCTTAATCAACAGTTGTTGTTGTTTGTTGAGGTGTGTCAGGTACTTGATTATGATCAAGGTGTGCAGCGGAAATTGGTGAGACCTCAGAAGGACGGTTTTCAATCGTATCATCGAACAATGGAACAAACAAGGTTTCCAATTCTTTGCGAGAGAGTAACAATGGTTCAGCCGAAGAATCCGGAAAGTTTAGACGGTTGGATGCGGGTCCTAAGCTGTTGTGCTCAGAAGCCATAGCTGAAGTGCTTTAAACGGTTGATTACGGGTCCTAAGCTGTTGTGCTTAGAAGCCATACCATTAAGCTTGGGTCCGAAACTGATTTGTTCCGAAGCCATTCCTGTTGAATCTGCACAGAAAGAAAGAAGAGACAAGAAAAACAGAGAACAAGGATCCCCAAGAGTAACTGGGTTCCAGATGTTAGAAGCATAAAGATGTAGTGTCAATTATCTTCTTGACACTCGAACACACAATACCGATGGTTTTCATTCTAGTCTCAGAGGTAGAAGTTGTGGAGATCACATTAGTTTTGGTGCAAATGTCTAAAATCTTTCCTGTAGGAATCCACCTAAGACCAATTGATTTGAATATTCTACCCGTGGGTACCCACCTAGTGTTAGATCTAGGAGATGTTTTCCTTTTAGATGCAGTTGAATGAAATGTGGGAGCATCACTTCTTAGAGAAAACCTACGTCCTATGTTGATCCACTTCTTAGGTTTCTGACTTATGACTTTTGGTTCAACAGGTTTGTTTGTCTTAGTCGATTGAGCCTTTTCAAGTGAATTTCCTTTTTGAAGATATTTTAAAGCACAAACAACATGATTATTTACGCAACTACTCTTAGATGCTAGCCAATTCCTATTAGTTTGTTGAGAACTCCTAGGTTTTGGTGTGCTACTACTAGCAGTATTTTGCACTACAGTGGAAGGCATAACACGAGGTTTTGAACCTAGAATTCCATCCTTTTGAAGTAGCGCCTTTTTTCTAGCCTTTTCTAGATCATAGTTCTTGCACATGTCATAATTTCCATAAGAATCTTTACTTTTAATGCTTGTTTTAGACACTATTTTCAAACTAATCCTAGATGAGCCAGGCATAATCACGTGTTGAGATTTAGCAGACGCAGATGCTTTTCCCTTAGGCCAAGAATGTGGAGTGACTGGTTTTGACAAATTGTTATTCTCAACAACTTGGGAGGCAAACCGAGTTTTTGAAAATTTAGGTCGTTCAGATTTAAATGCAGTTGGTTGTCTAACCACTGATTGTTTTCTGTTTGTTTGAGAAGGCGGTTTCCCCAAGATTGATGGTTTTGCAAACTTAGTATCCACACTATTGCCAGTCAGTCTTCTTAATTTGTTTTGCAATGCAGCATGTGCAAACACCTTTTCTTGAATTTGACCTTTTAAAAGCTCATTTTCTTTAACTAATGTATCCACACGTTTACTTAGTTCATTTGAAACTTGACCATTGTTGCCCGAATTTAGAGATTCGTTTTGCATTTGGAGTTCAAGTGAGATGCAATGTGCCTCTAGTTTTGAAAAATCTTTATGACACTGGGCAATGGTCTTTTTGGGAAGAAGGTTTTCAGACTCAATAGTTTGATTTGATGTTTCAGTCATTAGATTATCATGTAAAGACTCAGACTCAGAATGTTTGTCTTGACATTGAACAACATTCTGGTCAACCTCTCCTTCATTACTGAAGTTAGGTTGCTCAGATTGTTGTTTCTCATATGCAGGTATAATACGATCAACAGTAGATTGTACCTCGGCCATTAGCTCTTTGTCAAAGTTAGGTTCTGTGTCATAGATGGGTATGACATCTTCCTCATCCATCTGTCCTTTGTCAAAGTTGGGCTCTGAGTCATAGAAGGGTATGATCTCTGCACAATCTGCATCCTTATCATTCCCCAATCTGCTGTTGTCATCCTGCACTTCTGATTCTGTCCCTTTGCTTTCCATGACAACCACATTAGCTTTCAATGAATCATCTTTATGAACATGCTCTTCTTGAATCTGCAACTTCTGTTCTTTGATAGCACTCAGATGAAGTGATCTTTCATTAAGCATAAATTCTAAGCGGTTTAGGCGTGAAACAAGTTGATCTCTAAAATCTTCAACCTCCATACTTGTGATGTTCTCTCTCCATACATTGCATTCATATTTATAGTGTATGAGAGATTTAAAATGCAATGCCATGAACACTTTGAACTGAGCCTTGAGCGCTCTAAATCCTGCCATGCAATCGCTTCCCTGTTCAATTTGCTTTTCAATTTGAACAATGTTTTCTCGGAGTTTCCTTTGGAAGGTTAGACGATCCATTTCAGTTCCGAAGAATGCATTAAAGGTAACCCCCGTAGGAAACCATGCATCTGAGAGAATCTTGCATTGAGTCTTAACTGATTCAAAATGAGCTAAGCAATTTTCTGTAGAATTGATGGCTCTTTTCTCAGCTTCAGTCATCTTTCTCTCAAATGGGTCTTTAGAGTCATCAGAAGCATTTGTGTCGTATACTGGTTCAGTATCATCCATGACACCCGAATTATCTTCCAATATTTTAACCTCATTGCCTACATTAACGACATCTGTAGTATTCTCACTAGTCCTTTCAGCATTCCTTCCTTGTCTATCAACTCTTTCACCTTGCACAACAGCTTGATTCCTTATGTTAGAAGAAGAATGAAGACGGTTGTTTGTCTTGTTGGAGATTTTGCTGAGGGCATGAGCAATAAGTGCGATTTCTTGATTCAGAATTCTGAAATCCTCATCGTCATCTTTATTGGTTTTTGAATAGTACACTGCATCACTGTTGTCATATGGAACAAGTTGAGTTGAAGTCTGCTGCGGAGATGAATCATATTGGATCATGATATTTGAAGTAGCAGGTTCTTGAACATAATCATGATGTGACATTAACATGACATCTGCTGTATTGGCTACCAAATCTGCATATTCATCATCAGATGGAATATCTCCCATGACACTTTGCAAAACTGCATTGAGATTACCCCCTTCAACTTCCATTTGACTAAGTGTGTCATTGTATTCAACATTATCGTCAGAGAGTGAGGTTGAATCATAATCATGATCTTCCACATCTGCAATATTTTCTGTATATGCCAAAAATGCCATGCTCGGTTCGATAAGATCTTCTTCATCATAAGAATCTTTCATTGTGTAAAAGCATTTAGAAGTTGAAGTTATATCGCCATTGCCTTTCTTGGAAGATACTTGACTAATCTTCACGAGATTTTGCAGAAGAGATTGCACATTATAATGTAGTGTTGCAGGATGGTACTGTGGAATGAAGAAAGGCTCAGGTGCATTCGGAGGATTGAAGAAGAGACCATTTGGAGTGTAAATTAAGGATCCATGGTCAACAGCTGGAGCAGGGAGAATGGTCTTCAGAGGATTCATGCTTAAACAGGATTCAATATTTTGCATCATTCTGATGTGATGAAGTTCTTCTGTACGATGCATAGCTTCAAGATATTTCCACATTTCATAAGCACTGGCTTGAAAGTCCATATACATGTAAATTGAGTTGGGAAGTGCCACTGTTATGAACCATACAGCCTGTTGGTCAGCATCGTACTGAGCAAGTTCAGTTGCATTCAAATCTTCATCAGTTTGTATTCTGATAATCCCAGTTGAGTCAGCAAGAAATATCATTTTGTATGGACCATCTTGAATGGATTTAAGCATGAGATCTGCAGCAGGACGATCTGTGAGCCATTGTAAAAATCTCCGTTTCCAAACAGTATACGTTCCTGGTAGCAACATCGGAGGCCTTGATTCATTGCCAAAGAGCAGAACATGGCGAATGAGGGAGCTGTGACTATGTTGTTGATGATACTGTTGCTGATGAGAATATTGGTGAGGAAGGTAGTTGGAAGAAGGTCCTGTTGCTGATGACTGTTGCTGATGAGAATATTGGTGAGGAAGGTAGTTGGAAGAATGTCCTATTGCTGATGACTGTTGCTGATGAGAATATTGGTGAGGAAGGTAGTTGGAAGAATGTCCTGTTGCTGATGACTGTTGCTGATGAGAATATTGGTGAGGAAGGTAGTTGGAAGAATGTCCTGTTGCTGATGACTGTTGCTGATGAGAATATTGGTGAGGAAGGTAGTTGGAAGAAGGTCCTTGAGACGTTGTAGATGACATTGCTCTCCCCCTTGATTGTTGCGATGTAATCGAAAAAATCAAGCTAAATGTCACACGCAAGGTCGAAATAGTGTATTCAGATTTTCCCTCCAAAAATTCTTTGAAAAAATTTTCTTTCCCAAAATTTGAAAATCACTATGAAATGCAATTATAAGGTTGCAAGAAAAATTTGAGTTTCAAAAATTTTGCCGTCAAATTTCACCGAAAAAATTTGAATTTTGGCCTAAAAATTTGAATTTTGGGCCAAAATTTTCAACGTTATATCAAAATTGAAATTTTGCGTAAAAATTGAACGTATAATCTCCTGTAAAAATTAAATTTTACTCAAATTTTCCCGCCAATTTTTTTTTTTTTTTTTTTTTTGGAAATGATAGAAATTAGAAGATATTAGAAAGAAAGAAAGAAAGAAACTAGTGAAGATGTGTGTTTAATGGATCTTGTGGAAGTAAGTGCCAAGTTTTCGAAAAATAAAGCAGCAGTTCTCGAAAAAATAAGTCCTTAGTAAATTTCTCGAAAAAAATCCCTTATGAAGTTTTTCGAAAAACACTGTTCACTCTAATGTTCTCGATAAATTTGGACAGAGTAAGATCTCGAAAGAATTCAAGGTTCTCGATAAACTTGTTAGGTTCTCGAAAAAGTTCAAGGTTCTCGAAAAAATTTCAAGGTTCTTGAAAAATTTCAAGGTTCTCGAAAAATTGCGTTTTATCGAAAAAAAATGACTTTTTCGAAAAAAAATAGCAAAGTTTTCGAAAAAGCAGTGCAGTTTTCGAAATAATACTCACAATTATCTAAATCCTATGATTTAGATAATATTTCCGAAGTCGAAGTGTTTTCCAACTAGTAATAGTAAAAAAAAACACTGAGTCAAAACGGTGAATCCCCAAGATGAACAGTAAAGTTTTTAGATAACTAGGGTTTTGGAGGTTTTCGAAAAAAATTTGCCAGACAAGGTTTTCGAAAAAAAAGGCAGATTTTTGTTTTTTCAAAAAGCAAGCCAAAATCAAGTTTTTATTCCAAGATTTTTGTACTTCTAACCATAAAATGATGAGATCTTATGGAAAGTTGCAAACTTGACAATTTTTCCAAAACTTTTACAAGATTTAGATAAATAGTACAAATCAAGTACAAAAATCAAGATTTTGCAAAAAAGATTGAAACTTTTTGTGTTTTTGATGATTTCTAGCACACCTTTGTAAACAAAGAGATGATAGAAGCCAAAAAACAAGAAAAAGCTTGAAGCTTTAGTGAAAAATACGAATGAAAAACTTGTTTTTGGTTCGAAATAGATGAAAAAACAAAAAAAGCAAACTTCCTCTAGCGATTGATACCACTTGTTAGGTCACCATTTAGTAAACACAAGCACAATGAAGGTAGAAATGAGATGAGAATGAGAGTGGGATGATTATGAGAAAATTGAGAATATGAAATGCAAGAGTTTCCTTAATGTTTTCAAATAACCAACCACTTACAAATGAGGCCTAAGTCTACTATTTATAGGAAAGGAGCTAGGGCAACATCCCTACTCCATCCTTACATAAAACGTGTGGGCTTTAAGGCCCATGGGTCATATCACTTAGGCCTAGTAAACATGTAACTTAACTAATATTGTAAGTAATAAATAACTTAAGCAACCTATTATTACAAATGACCGAGACTTGACAAAATAGTAAAAACTTAGGTTCCAACACATGCAAATATGGGATACAATCTATTATTAATGAAAACAAACGTACTCAGTACTTTAATTCATTATTAAATAATAATTGCTTAACATCCCTTATCCAAATACTAAATAGATCAATGCATGAAAAATTCTTGTTAATGAATTTTGTCTCAAGTAATAACAATCGTACTTGTTGACAATCATGCCCAAGTAATGATAATCATACTTGTTGACAAGGCATTATTCAACTAACTTTGATCTATCGGAATTTTGAGAATACTTATTTCAATAATGAAATTCTTGTATATGTGCATTCAAATAATTTGATATAATCACATAATACATCATAAAATGTGTATGACATCCTCAACATACAATTTATGATAATTAAACTTCCAAACCTTTAAAGTTTAAAGTATTCTTATTCTTTAACGTATAATGCAACTATGCTTTCCGTTAAGCATAACTAGTACACATGGCTATTAACAAGGATGAAATCCTTCCATGACTAGTATTGAGTGTCATCTCAATTTATATTAGCATCATTGTATGCAAACAACAATATGCTTTTTTCCGTAAACTTCAATGTGTAATGTTTTATTCCTTCCAAACTTTCAAGTTTGTTGGCTATGACAATTTTACAAATTGTTCATTTATAGAATCTAGAAATTGTTCCAGGCTGAGGATGTGATTCTATATCCAAATATATTCCTTCAGAATATTCATTACACAACTTATCTAATATCTTTCATTAGATATCAATGTTGTCAAATCATCTTTTATCAAAGCATGATATAACAACAACATGATGTACATGAAAAATTCTCGTGTCCAACTTAATTTCATGCATGTGCTACATATCTATTTAAACTTTCTAAATGATATATCATGTTCTATTAGATTCATTTACCGCACATGTTTACATCAATAAACATATATTCAAGGTTGTATGTTTTACTTATTAAATCTTTCAAGTAAAGTTTCATTCCAAGTTATGACTTACCATTTAACTTATATAGAATGTTACTTCCTATATGTTATACAACATATATGATTTAAATAAGTAAACATAATACTCCCACTAGCTTTCAGAATTACTTAGGAGTTATCTTATTTTAAATTATAAATCAAAACATAGATTTAATATTTAAACATAAGATTTATCTCCTTGATGCATGCATCTATCCATACTTGGATTCTTGCATTTTGTATACTTTCAAAGATTAAATGAATTCATAAAACTCTAAATTACTTATCGTCCTCGCTTAAGTAATTATATAAGAAAGAGGTTTTATAATCCATTGTCAAATTTCATATTCATAAAAATGAGTATGACAATTACCATCTTTGTATTTTTAATGTGCTTAGGAAAAAGTATTCAATCATAGTTAATTACTTAAATATGATTAATAATCTTGTCATAAGACATACATTAAAATATGTATACAATTTTGTCCATATGATTCTTTATGCAAAGATTTAAACCTATAGGGTTTTTCTTCTCTTGCAGAAACTCATATTCATTAAGATAAACCAAGTTTTCAAAGTTGACTTATCTTTATGGACAGCATCTTAACATTCATAGTATGAGCAATTTACCATAATTAGTAATTGCGTCATTATGATTAACAGGCTTACTTTGATCCTGTAATTCATAATTCTCAGCATATTAATTAAATATCTGAGACATCCCTACGGATCTATGAATGAGAGTTTCATCATGTTGAGATTTAACCTTTACATTTCAAATCTCATCATGATTTTCACTAGTGTGGTTTTAGAAGATTATATATTTTATAATTTTGATCTTTCAAGATCTAAACAAAACTCCCACTTGCCTTTTGTATTTTATAAATACTTTAGCAAGATGAGCAACACTAAATCGTTCTCATTTGGGATATTACAAAAATATTTTACAGTTCCTGACTCTTGTTTGTTAAAACTACTTATTAACAAAATCAGAACTTCATTTTAAGACTTTAATGTGATTCATCACATTCCATAATGTCTTATTTAATCTTCTAGGTTGGAGTCTTATTGAGTATATTCATTCATACTCAATTTTCTAACCTTGATAACTTTTGGAAGAAAAGAAGTCATATTTATCTTTTAATCAAACAATATAACAAGAGTTTGATTTTTCCTAACTGAACACACCACCAACTTGTGATGTTTCATTAGAATTAATATTGTGAGACAAACTAACAATATGTAAGATAAACTTATTCCCTTTGGCTTACCTATTTACCAACTAAGTCAACTTAATGGTACAATAGAATTTCCAAGCCAATTGCATGCTATATAACATAAGTACCTTTTGAACAAGTTACTTCATGTTCATGTCTTAAGAAGACATAAACTGTTATATTCCCACTTTACGTTGTACATCATTGATCAACTCAATGATTTCTTGTTTGAAACATAACAAGTTTAACGTCTTACTTTATTATAAGTCTTGTAATAGTTAAAAGACTTCATGTTTATAAGAAGATATAAACATAAATAACTAAAGTATTTGTGAACACCACCACTTGGTTTCAATAGTAATTTCAAGTTAATTTACTACTTCATTTGCTTATGTCATTTTATGAATTATCCAATTTAAGAAACTGCAAACTCACATAATTCCATTACATCAGTTGATCTGCTAGTAATGAAATCATGTAGTTTACCTTTCTATTGCAATCTAGGCAGGTTACACCCTGACGTAAATTGTAAATTCAAGTGTTTCTTTTAATTTGAATATCATAAGACATAAAAGTAGTCTTATAATCATGACACATGTTCTACATAAGATAATCTTACACATTAAATGTATAAGTCCTATTAGAACATTGATTTCTTACCTTGCAATTAAGAGAATCCTATCATCATATTTCTATGTATTGTTCCTTTGCACACAATAAACAATTCTCCCACTTGTGCATTGAACAATATCATGTAGTATATAAACAACACAACATAAGTTTGTTTATGTGATTCAATATGATTTGTGTCATAAGTAGATGTAGGACTACTTTGTCTTATCAGGAAACGCATATGGCTATCCTAAGAACATGAGTGTCTACAATTTGAAAGTAATTATCTTGAAGATAATTTGGGCTACTACACAGAAATTAAGTCTTGTAGTTCCCACTGAATTAGAGAACATAATAACTCTATATTCAGTAAACAACACAAAGCTCCCACTGGATTTGACAACATTGTACGTGTTTCATAACTAGTGAAAACAATTTGCTTGTTTTTACTTTCCTACACATTTAGAAAAACCCATACGTAATAATTACTCAGGTTCTAAAATGTGTATTCTACTATGTTTATGATGGATTATCCATCAATGATATTAACTTGAAGAATTTGAGCATGCAGCTTCTTCCTTAATAGGCCTACCATCCCTATAATGGTATGTAGCACCTTTAAAGCACAACAACTAGATAAAATACTAGCTTTGCCTTTTACCAATTTTGCGGTAATCTGTCTAGCTTCTAATAACTCTCATTTTCCATTTAACCAAATGCCTTGTTTGTTATAGAAGAATTAATTCACCAAATAAGAGTAATGAAATTTCTATGGAAAATAAGATGTGCTATATCCTTAAATATTAAAGATTGCTATGAGTTATATATTAGAAAGTAGACAATTCCAATGTTCCTGTCATACCTTTCTCAATCATGAAAAGGAATAGGATTGAGTCTTATTCTTCTCTCATGGAAAATAGACTTAGGATTGAGTCTTATTCTTATGTTCCTATCATACCTTTCTCAATCATGAAAAGGAATAGGATTGAGTCTTGTTCTTCTCTCATGGAAAATAGACTTTCTTTCATTTCGGTAAATTTTTCTCAATCAAACATTATGTTTGAAAGCAGAATTAGATCAATTTACCAATTTAAGACCAAACCACGTTTACGGCTTTAATGTTGCATTAATACGTTAAAAAGAATTACAAAATTTAATTTTAGTATTTTCGATAATTAAATTTTCAAGAAAATTAAATACCCATGGTTCATAATCATAAAACCATTTAATTTTCACTGAAAACTAGGATCCAAATTGACATAGGTTCATCACATCAGTTTATCTGCTAGTGATGACGGTATTCAATAAGGTACGAGTCGAACCTCAATTGCCAATATTCAATTGCAATTCCTAGAATCGATGGAATTTACATATTTGCCAACCGCAGTTGCAATGTAAGCATATTTTATCCCCATCTTCTTATGCCTTGAGTGATCAGTCCCACTATCAACTCAATTAAGTTAACCAATTTAAGAAACAACAAACTTACATAATTACACCACACCAGTTGATCTGCTAGTGATGAAATCATGTAATTTGCCCCGCCATTGCAATCTAGCCAGGTTACGCCCTGACGTAGATCCAATTTTAGGTGTTTCCGTTTCATTGGATGGCATATAACTTAAATTTAAGGGTAGTAAATTTGATGTGTGTAATCAAAATATATGTACAAAGATGTCATGCATTCATCTTGTAGCATATGTTTCATGTAAAAAAACTTTACTCATTAGTTTCTTTACGAGCTTAAATCTCCAAAGTTTTGATTGAGGCGTTGAGAAACTTACAACTTTGCCTTAAGTGCTTCGTAGTTATCATGGATGTTAGGTAAAACTAAATTTGACTCACAGGCGAGCGGCAAGCCAGAATGGAGGCTTACTAAGGCCGCAATTTAATGTTAAGCCATCCTTATACCCACTTTATAGTTTGTCAAAATAGTTTCACCTTACAACTACTTAATACAGTCGCGATCAATCAACCAAAAGTTCAAGATTTACATATAAGCTCAAAACAGGATTTCACCATTATTAAGTCCGTTTAATATTTTATTTTTGAAATTACCCTTTTGTTACTATCATGTCACAAAACATATAAAACAAAAGTAATTAAATAAAATAAACAAACGACAACAATAATGGACATGCAAATAAAAATCAATTTAAAACACACAATTGATTTAATACACGATTAATAGGGTCTTCCCTAATCTTATAATTAATCAAATTTTAGTAATCTTTATTCACTAAACAATTTATCAATTATAATAGAATCGCATAATAAGCATGAAATCTTAAAACCAAATCATCATAATCCAAGACAACACATGCATGGTTTGTCATGGATGCCCATATTGCACATATTATAACAAATAATCATGTCAATCAAGGAACGCAACCAAACGGCATATCACCAATATCCATTTATATACACATAAATTACATGCAACCTAGGGTTTCTACAAGTTTTTATCACATAATTCATCAAACCCTAATTTTGTTTTTTTTTTTTTTTAAATTCGACATTTATATATAAAAAAAAAATTTGAAAAAATTAAAAAAAAATCTAGGGTTTATGAAAAATATAAAAACATAAGAACACCAAGCATGTGATTAATCAAACGATTCAATTTTTATGTGTTTCGGTAATTCATTATAATGTATTAACGGCTCTTGATGCCACTGTTGGGGTATGTGAATAATATAAACACATAAACATCAAAGAGTACGCAACGGAATAGATCAAATACAAATAATAAATTAACCGAATATAAATGGATGCGTACCTCTTTGTGATTTCTAGCAAGAACAAGAAACCAATGGAACAAGAACTATAAACCCTAATTGGGTTTAATGGTGGATCGACTAGGGTTAGTCGAATAGGGAAATCACCTTGTTAGCAAAAGTATGCCAACACTTCGTTCTTGAACACACGTATTAGTAGCGTTTCAATAAGAAAAGCTAGGTTCTTAATTCTCAAGCAAT
The DNA here is from genome assembly GCA_030686995.1 of Artemisia argyi. Classification (NCBI taxonomy): domain Eukaryota; kingdom Viridiplantae; phylum Streptophyta; class Magnoliopsida; order Asterales; family Asteraceae; genus Artemisia; species Artemisia argyi. Next base: position 17,207,296 of record CM060685.1, on the reverse strand, counting down.
CCAAACACAATGTTTAGAAGATCGCGTAGGAACCCTAGAAGGGTGTAGTTGATCAACTAAACAAGAATGGTTTTGAGCTTAGAAATCTAGTAGGAACTCTATAAGGGTGTAGTTCGATTTCTAACTCAAGAGGAGAAAGAGAAGGAGATTTGGTTTGCAAGTGAACCAAGGGATGAATGAATGAATGAGAGGAGGTCTCATTATATAGTATTCAAGCAACTTGGAGCAAAAGCCATCCCAAACCCTAAGGGGAGAGGGGTGTGGCCGGCCATGGGTTCACAAGGCCCAACCCGAACCAAACTTTCACTCTATTCCAAATCTAGTCCTTCATCTTTCGTCTAACGGTCGTTAGGTACCCTTAAATGCTCATTTCGTGAATTTAATAATTATTCGTCGCTAAAACAATAATTATTAATTAATTGAAACTCATACGTAAAGTGTGCAATCCCGAAGTCTCGAGTTCGAGTCCGGTCATGATATATTAATTTATTATCTGTTAAAACTAACACTTTGGTGTACTCTGAGCTTATGTTGCAGAATAGTTGTAGTTATTTTAAGTTATATAACATCAAGAAATGTGCATTCATGGTTGTTTTCTTTTATTTTCTTTTTTTAAAGTGATCGAGTTTAGAAATAAGAGAATGAAGACATGAATATCTTTGGATCTGTATGCAACTGCATACATTCCACCCTCTATAAGATGGACATGTGATGAAAGCAAAGGTTATGAGTCGAAAGTGGTAGGTACAACAACTGCTGATGCAAAATATCGTTGAGGTTGCTGCAATTAACATGATACATGATGGAAGAACCGAGGTATGTATTAATCATTCATAAAAAAGTAGAATCTAAATAAAAAATACTACTTGTGTAGATAACTACATATGACTTGTTACAAGCTGCCCAAATAAAAGAAAGATGAATACTTGATAAGAAAGATAAGAGCCCTGAGATTCAGAAGCAAGTGGCTATTAATGAAGTGGCTATGGCTGTTGTAGCAGTGAACTTCCATGATCTTAGAAATATCGAGTTTGTATGATCCTCGACCTTTGTTGGGTTTGACCAAGTGACACTGCTGCTACGAGACTCTGCTGCTGAGTAATACTGCTGCTACAATGAAACTGCTGCTTGTGTTAATGACTCTGCTGCTGAAGACAATCTGCTGCTTGGTGAAACTACTGCTGAATGGATTAACATTGTATACGATAGGATAATTATGGAATAGATTCTTTGTATAGTTTATCTATTTAGATTATTCTTATCTTGTAGAAAAAGGTATTGTAAACCTAGTAGGACTCCTTGTCCTATAAAAGGAGGATCCTAGGGTTAGATTATGTACGTATTATTATTCACTTCAAGGTTGTAAAACCCTAGCATTGTTGAGTGCTCGTATTAATAATATTGAAGTGTTGAAAGAGAATCCTAAATCTTCTTAAGTTAAGCTTTTATTTTCCGCGTTTAAGCTTAAGTATTTGTTTAAGTTAACTTCTATACAAGATCGTATTAGCTCAACTGGGATCAACAAGTGGTATCAGAGCTTGTGATCTAGAAGTTATAATCAAGAAGATTTTGTTTCTTTAAAGTTTGCTGTTTCAAAATCGTTTGCTTAAGATGGGTGATGAAACTCACATGGTGACTGCTTCAAGGGTACCTATGCTCAATCCTTCTGAGTATGAGCTATGGAAGAGGAGGATCAGACAATACATTCGCATGATTGACTTTAACATGTGGAATGTGATTATCAATGGTGATTCTGAACCTGAGAAGAGTGCAGATGGCAAGGAGATTCCAATTAAGTCTGCTGAAGCTAATGCAGCAAGGAAGCTGGAAATCAAAGCTCATAGTATTCTCTTAATGGGAATACCTAATGAATTTCAAATGGACTTTGATGATTGTGAAACAGGAAAAGAATTAATGGATGCTGTGGAATTCAGGTTTGGAGGGAATGATGCTACTAAGAAGTCCAGAAAGAATATGTTGAAGCATCAGTTTGAAAACTTTACTTCTGAACCTGGAGAAAAGATTATTGGCACATACAACAGGCTAAATCAACTGGTTAGTCATCTAAAGCTTGTTGGGTATGTTGTTCCACAGGAAGATGTGAATCTCAAGTTCCTAAGAAGTCTTGCACCTGAATGGAGTATGCACACAGTGGTATGGAGGAATAAGCCTGACTTTGAATCAATGAAGTTGGAGAGTCTCTACAACAATTTAAGGGTGTATGAGTCTGAATTAGCTACTTCTTCTACTTCATCTTCTAGTACACAAAACCTTGCTTTTGTGTCTTCAAAATCAAAAGAGACACAAGATACTCACTCTGCTGCTTATGGAGTATCTACTGCTGATGGATCTGGATCTGCTGCTAGTTCAAATGACAAGGTTTCTACCAGTGATGTTGCTTTATGTGCATTCTTGGCTGAGCTTACTACAACCATAAGATCACATGTCATAAATCAAGATTTGGATCATATTGATCCAGATGACCTTGAAGAAATTGATCTCAAATGGCAAATGGCAATGTTGACTTTAAGAGCAAGAAAGTTCTGGAAAAAGACTGGAAGAGAAGTCAAATACAAGGCTAAGGAGAGTCCAGGGTTTGACAAGTCTAAGATTGAATGCTACAATTGCAACAGGAAGGGACACTTTGCTAGAGAGTGTAGATCTCCAAAGAAGAATGCTGAAGTTCCTAAGAAGACTGAAGAATCAAAGTCTGCAATGGTAGCTTGTGATGGGCTGGGAGAATATGACTGGAGTGATATGGCTGAAGAAGAACCAAATTTCTCTTTGGTTGCTGCTGTTCAACCCAAAGTGCATAACTTTGCACTTATGGCATATGGTTCATCATCAGGCTCTGACTCTGAGGTATCTAATGATTCTGAATCATCTGGATGTTCTTTTAAATCTTGTTCTGACACTATAGAAGTTCTTAAGACTAGGAATGAGAGTTTAAATAAAGAAGTTGAACGTCTAAAACTTGATAACTTAGGTTATAAAGTAGGTATTCAAAATGTTGAGAGAAGGTTAGAATATCTCAAAGAGTGTGAAAAGGAATATGTAGAACAACTTAATCTCAGAGATATAGAAATTTTTAAGAAAAATAGTGAAGTAGAAGTTCTTAAAAATAAGTTAGAAGAAGCTGAAAAAGAAAAAGAGCAAGCTCTTGCTGAAAAAGATAAACATGTAGTAAGAGTACAAAAACAACAATATGCTTCTGACTTAGTTCATAAATCTATTGAGAATAATTTGATGAGAAAAGGCAGTGGAATTGGGTATAATGAAGTGGCTCCTCCAGCCAAAAGTGCTTTTGCTCCACCAGGAAAAGAGCTATCCTTCATTAGTGAGCTGAATATTGAAAAACCTGTAGGTGAAAGTAGCACAAGTGTCAATGAGACACCTAAGGTTGAGGCTAAAAAATTCCCTGAGGCTCCTATTATAGAAGATTGGTATTCTGATAGTGAAAGTGAAGAAGAACAGGTTCAACCAAAACTTACAGTTAAAAAGGAAGAGATTCCTACTCAGGTTAAACCTAAGGTAGAACAGATTAAGTTTGTCAAGCCTGTGTTAGGAAATAAGTTTGCTAAGAGAATGGTAGAGTACAATGAGGTGCCTAGAGAACAATTGAGAAGTTTTAATACTAAGCCTAGAGGTAACCAAAGAAACTTCAACAACCTAGTTTCACAGAGATTAGGTAACCAGTTTGAATTACAAAAGAAGGCTTGTTATAAGTGTGGTAGCTTTGACCACTTGATTGGTAGATGTCCTGAACAACAAAGACCTGTTTGGAATCAATATTCTAGGGTGAATCACAAATATGTCACAAAACAAACTCACCCACATCCAAATAGAAACATGGTTCCTAGAGCTGTTTTGTTGAGATCTGGTGCTACTAGATCTATTTATGCTGCTAAACCAAATGGTGTTTACAAATCAACAACTAGTTTTACTAGTGGCTCTACTGCTAGTAAGTATTCTGCTGCTAGTATGCACTCTGCTGCTAGCAAGCAAACTACTGCTAGTACAAAACTTTCTACTTTTGAGCCAAAACATCTTCCTAATACAGTTGTTGGTAATCACTTTTATGCTGTTAAGGCCTCAGCTTGCTGGACTTGGAAACCAAAAACTAATGTTTCAAATACTGTTTCCAAGAATAGTAGTGCATCAAGTGATTTAAAGAAATTTGATTATACTGATGCACAGGGCAGATCCAAGTCAGTAATGGCTTGGGTCATCAAGAGAAACTGATTTCTCTATTTTTCATGTGCAGGTCAATCTACTGGATGAGCTTAAGGATATGGTTATTGTTGACAGTGGATGTTCTGGACACATGACTGGAGATGAGTCTCAACTTGAAGATCTTGAGGCTTTTGATGGTGGTTATGTAGCTTTTGGGAATGATCCAAAAGGTGGAAAGATTGTTGGAATAGGAACACTGAGAACTGGAAATTTGGACTTTGAGAGGGTGCTCCTTGTGAAAGGACTTAAGTTTAACCTTTTTAGTGTCTCACAAATGTGTGACAAAAAGAATTTTGTTCTTTTTACAGACACTGAGTGTATGATTCTTTCTCCTGATTTTCAATTACCAGATGACAAATCTGTGTTATTGAAGGTTCCTAGAAAGGAAAATATATACAGTGACCATATTAAGAATATTATTCCTAAGAGGGCTCTAACTTGTCTAATTGCAAAGGCCACTATTGATGAGTCCAAATTATGACATAGAAGATTGGGACATCTGAACTTCAAGACTATGAACAAACTGGTAAAAGGAAATCTTGTGAGGGGTATGCCTACAAAGATTTTTGAGAATTGTGAAACTTGTGTTGCATGTCAAAAGGGTAAACAACACAGAGTTTCTTTCAAGTCCAAGACTGTTAACACAAATACTGTGCCACTACACTTGCTACACATGGACTTATTTGGGCCTGTATTTGTAAAAAGTCTGAACAAGAAGTCATATTGTTTGGTTGTCACTGATGACTTTAGCAGGTTTACTTGGGTATTCTTCCTTGCAACCAAAGATGAAACTCCAGGAGTACTCAAAGCTTTCATTACAAGAGTTGAAAACCTGCACAATCACAAAGTAAAGATTATCAGATGTGACAATGGTACTGAGTTTAAGAACAGTGAGATGAACAAATTTTGTGTGGGCAAAGGAATTCTACGACAATACAGTGTAGCAAGAACTCCACAACAAAATGGTGTTGCAGAAAGAAGAAACAGGACACTTATTGAGGCTGCAAGGACTATGCTATCTGATTCAAAACTACCTGTACCTTTTTGGGCTGAAGCTGTGAACACTGCATGTTTTGTGCAAAATAGAAGTAAGGTAGTCAAGCCTCATAACAAAACTCCATATGAACTATTTCATGGAAAGAAGCCAATGATTGATTTTCTCAAACCATTTGGATGTCCTGTTACTATCTTAAACACAAAGGATCAGCTAGGCAAATTTGATGAAAAAGCTGATGAAGGAAACTTGGTTGGTTATTCTGTAAATAGTAAAGCCTTCAGGGTATATAATAAGAGAACCAAACATGTGGAGGAGAATCTGCATATCAAGTTTAGTGAAAACACATACAATTCTGCAGGGAAAGGACCAGAATGGTTATTTGATGTTGACATTCTTGCTAAAACAATGAACTATGTTCCTGTCATTGCCAATGTTGATAAACCACAGGAAGAGTTTGTTGTGATTGAGAAATTGAAGATTGGTCCAACCTTTGTACCTCTTCAGAAGAAACAAAGCTCTCAAGATGATGTTGCTTCTCATGAAAAATCAAAGGAAACTGAAGAAGGTATTGTTATACCTAATAAAGCAGAAAAAGAAACTCCTGAAGTTCCCAAGGTAGTTGTTGATGTCTCTCCTATACAGCCAGAAGACTCTACTGCTGAGCCAAAAGACTCTACTGCTGACTCTGACGACTCTACTGCTAGGCCAAAAGATACAACTACTGCTTCACCACATTCTGCTTCTAAGCCCACTAACTCTACTGTTACTTCTTTGTCTCCTAATTTGGACACTCAGGGTAGATCTTTTGATGATACTATCTATCCTGATGATCCAAATATGCCTGATCTTGAGAATATTTATTATGACACAGATGATGATGTACTTGATGGTCAGTTATTTGGAGCTGCTGCAGATTTTACTAATTTGGAACTCAATATTCCTATTAGTCCTACAACTACCACAAGATTACACAAGGATCATCCAAAAGAACAGATCTTAAGTGATCCAAAATCATCTATTCAAACTAGGCAAATGACTAAAGCCTTGAAAGATCCTCAACATCAAAGTTTCTTTGCCAGATCTCTGCATCAAAGAAATAGTCATAAAGATCTTCAAAATTGCCTGTTTGCATGTTTTCTTTCTCAAGTTGAACCCAAAAATACTTACAAAGCCTTACAAGAAGCAAGTTGGGTGGAAGCAATGCAAGATGAGCTTCTACAATTTAAGCTGCAAGAAGTTTGGACTTTGGTTGAACTGCCAAATGGAAAAAGAGTGATTGGCACAAAATGGGTGTTCAGATGCAAAAGAGATGAGAGAGGAATTGTCATAAGAAATAAGGCTAGGTTAGTAGCACAGGGATACACACAACAAGAAGGGCTTGATTATGATGAAGTATTTGCACCAGTGGCAAGAATAGAGGCTATTAGATTGTTTTTGGCTTATGCTTCATACAAAGACTTTGTAGTGTATCAAATGGATGTGAAGAGTGCTTTTCTGTATGGGACCATTACTGAGGAAGTCTATGTGGCTCAACCACCAGGCTTTGAGGACCCTGATCATTCTGACAGAGTCTACAAGGTCAATAAAGCAATGTATGGTCTACATCAAGCTCCTAGAGCTTGGTATGACACCTTGTCAACCTACTTGCTAGAGTCTGGATTCAGTAGGGGCAAGATTGATAAAACTTTGTTTCTCAAAAGACAAAAAGATGATATTTTGCTGGTTCAAATTTATGTTGATGACATTATCTTTGGGTCTACAAACAAAGCTATGTGTGTTAGTTTTGAGAAGCTTATGAAGGATAAGTTTGCTATGAGTTCCATGGGAGAACTCAACTTCTTCTTAGGTCTGCAAGTTACACAGAAAGAAAATGGCATCTTTATTAGTCAAGATAAGTATGTCAATGATATTTTGAAGAAGTTTGGATTTGAAGATGCTAAGCCTGCCAAGACTACCATGGAAAAGGATAAACCATTGCTGAAGGATGAACATGGAAAGGAAGTGGATATACACTTGTACAGGTCTATGATTGGATCATTGATGTATCTTACTGCATCAAGGCCTGATATCTGAGGTATCAACCAAAATTGGGCCTTTGGTATCCTAAGGATTCACCATTTGATTTGGTATCCTACTCAGATAGTGATTATGCTGGAGCTTCTTTGGATAGAAAGTCTACAACAGGGGGTTGTCAATTTCTTGGAAGCAGGTTGGTGTCATGGCAATGCAAGAAGCAAATAGTGGTGGCTAATTCAACAACAGAAGCTGAGTATGTGGCTGCTTCAAGTTGTTGTGGACAAGTCTTATGGATGCAGAATCAATTATTGGATTATGGGTACAATTTCATGAATACTAAAATCCATATTGATAACAACAGCACACTTTGCATAATTAAAAATCCAGTGTTTCATTCTAAAACAAAACATATTGAGATAAGGCATCATTTTATAAGGGATTGTTATGAAAAGAAGTTGATTCAAATTGTTAAAATTCATACTGATAACAATGTTGCTGATCTTCTCACTAAACAGTTTGATGTGGGGAGGTTTCAATTTTTAATTGCAAACATTGGTATGATTAATCTTTGAAAAACTTATCTCTGTGTTTTTGTTAAAGTTTGTAATGTATGTGCTGCTTGTTACTCTGCTGCTTGTTACTATGTATATGTTTGAGATATAATGTACTATGCTGCTCATTGATTTTCTCACTCTACTGCTAGTACATATGTTGGTTGTTTGCTTTGTGGTGTTTGGTCTAACTTTTTGCAGGTATATGAATGGTGATTTAAAAGCAATTAAACAAGAAAGATCTAATCATTCATTCATTCAGAAAAGTACAATGATCTTACATCAAAAGACAAAATACAAAAGCTGAAATCACAACCTAACATCTAAATCATCACTTCCTAGGGCATGGAAGCCCGAGCACAACCTCTCTATCCTTTGGGAGAGGAGGGTTTTGTCTTGATGGTCCAAGAGAAAGACCAGGTGATGGTTGTGGCTTTGCCCTCAAAGATTGTGGCCTTGGTCTTGAAGACTGTGGCCTCTCTGGAGTAGCTGGTGGATTGGTTGGTGGTTCTTCTTCCTCTTCATCTGAGGATGTGAAGATGAAGGGAGATTGATGATGATGCACTGGAGGAGGTGGTTGCTCAAACGTCCACCATTGGTCGTCTGATGATTCTGATGATGCTGGAGCTTTAGGGGACATAGGTTGTTTACCCCTTGAGGTGCTTGGAAGATCATGCTTCCTCTTGCGTGCTTGTTCTTTGGTTCTCCAACCAAATCGTGGAGGACGAAAGGGTGGAACATTGGGTTCCATTGGGGATTCATCCTCTGATGATGAATCAGAAGAGATATTGATTATTTCGGGTGTTGATTTCATTGTGAGAAGATTTGATTATAAAGATGGATAGTATTGATTGTGTGTGAGGCGTTTTTGAAAGTGATTAGGGTTTGATTGTGTAATTTGGGGAAAAGATCTTGCCGATTTTATAGGGATTACGGAGTGATATATGCATTAATTGTTATGATTTTGTTGACCAAGTTCAATAGTCAACTCTGCTGCTGACTCAAGTTCACTCTGCTGCTAGTTCTATCACTCTGCTGCTAGTTGTGAATGATACGGTTCTGCTGCTATGATTGTAAGTAAGAGGGTGCTATGTGTAACTTTCATCTATCAGTTTAAAACCTAATTGACCTTCATAATTGGTTTTCATATGTTCTAAATTGAAGTTATCACAAACCCTTACACCAAATCATTCCACTAATCACAAATCCCCAAATTCTCTAAACCTAATTCATGGAGCTATCACGTACCTGGGTTGAGCAACACAATAGTGTGGTCGTTTTGAATGAAGAGTTAATTCCTGAAGGATTCACAGACATGGTAAAGTTTTTGAATGCTACTTCTCTTAGGTATGCACTCACTGTGAACCCTACTATATATGTTTCCTACATCAAACAGTTTTGGTCTACTGCCACAATCAAAACTATGAATGGGGAAAAACATGTCAGTGCTTTTGTTGATGGGCAAAAGGTTCGTGTAACTGAATCATCAATAAGGGAATTTCTTCTCTTAGATGATGAAACAGAGACCACTTGCCTTGCTAATGATGCTATTTTTGCTGGTTTGAAGGAATTGGGGTATGAGGGGAAACATACTAATTTAAAATTTCAAAAAGCTCTCCTCTGTCCTCAATATAAATTTTTGATACATCTATTCCTTCATTGTTTGAGTCCTAAAACATCTGGGTGGCATGAGTTCAGTACTACCATTGCATCTGCAATGATATGTCTGTGCAAAGGTCAACCATTTAATTTTTCAAAAATGATTTTGGCTGGGTTTCTTAAAGGTGTTGAAGATGGTGCTTATTTGTTATATCCAAGATTTCTTCAAATCTTTATTGAAAAACAAATTTCTAAAACTAGAGCCCATCGTGCTGAATATGAGGCTCCTAAATTGGCCTCAAGGACTTTTACCTTTTTGAATAAACATGGAAAAGGTTTTTCTGGTGCACATACAAATCTTACTTCTTTTATGGAACAAATTGTGCACAACAATCAGGGTGAAGGATCAGGAAATCCCACTGATTCCCATCACACACCCAATGTTACTACATCTGTTACACAACCTACAAAACAATATACCCGTAGGAAAACCAAAAAGGACACTAATCTACCTCAGGATAGTGTTAGTATGGCTGTACCAGATGAGGCTGTCCTAGGTGATGAAGAGGACATGTTGGCAAGGGCTGTCACTACTGCTTCTAGCTTAGCAGCAGAGCAGGACAGTGATAACATCATTAAGACCCAAACCAAGGCAACATCTAGAGAAAAGGATTCATATGAGTCTGCTTCTCAGGATGGTAACCCTAGCCAAATGGAAAACATAGGGGGCTCAGATGATCAAACTAGGTTTGATACTGAGTTTTTGTCCCAAGATTCACCTCTCGGACCAGGTTACACAGGTCGAAGTGATGAGGACAGGCCAGTGACTCATGAATTGACGGATCCACTTGTACATGATGACAATGTCAGGGATTCACCTCTCGGACCAGGTAATACAGGTCGAAGTGATGAGACTACAATGCAACTTATAAAAGAATTGACGGCAACTTGTACCACATTGGGGTTGACATGTAAATCTTTGGAGGAGAAGGTTCTTAATCTATCTGGTGTTGTTGCTGATCAAGCCAAGGTTATCATCAAAATGAGAAAACAGATTAAGAGCTTCAAGAAATCAGGATCTTCAACCTCCTTGAAAAGATTGAAGAAAGTGGGGGCTAATCAGGTTGTAAGTTCTTCTGAACCATCTACTCATTTGGAAGAGGATGCTTCCACACAGGGGAGGAAAGAGATTGTCATGGATTCAGGGGAGGTAAATCTTGAAAAAGTTGATAATGTTCAAAATATGGATGCTGGAATAGTTTCAGGGGAGGTTCCAGTGATTGAAGATATGGATGTGGATAGTCCTCAGAATGATGAAAATTTTGTGGTTGCTGATAAGTCTGGGAATGAAGTTGTTATGGAAAAGGTGGTGGCTGCACAAGAAAAGATGGAAAATGTGTTAAAGACTTCAGTGGAAAATATTGCTATTGCTGACTCTATTGCTGACTCTACTGCTGCTAAGAATGTTGATGGTTCTGCTGATAGTGGAATAGTAAATGCTGCTGAAGTTCACGACTCTGCTGCTGGTTCTATGGTCAATGTTGCTGCAGAGGCAATGGTCTTGCTAAGTAAGAAGACTGCTGCTGACACCCATACATTACCATTGCCAACTCCATCATTATCACAACCTATCACAACAACAAGTATAACATCAGCAACAAGAAAACCTCAAAAAGGAATAACAATAAGAGAACCTGCTGCTACTCAAAAGAAGACAATCACATCATCTTCTACTGATAAGGGTAAAGGCAAGCAAGTTGATGCTCATAGATGGATATATAAAGGGGTTGATTTTACTGATGTACCTTTTGATTCTTGGCCTAAGCCTTTACAAGTTGAACATGATGAAGCTGCTGCTATTAAAGCACAAGAGGTGTTTAATTTGGAAGATCAGCAGCTGGCTGAGAAAGAGGCTGAAGGTTTAAGAATGTATGATGAATGGAATGATGAAAAGATCAGAATTGCTGCTGATATTGAATTAAACAAGCTGATCAAGATTGAAGAAAATGAAGTTCCAAATTTTAATGTGCAATCTTGGTATAATAACTTTGCTTCCAATAAGAGAAAAGAGAATGCTGCTGCTAGAAGAAAAGTTAAAGTATTCAAAGGACCAACAGTTAAACAGCAAAGGAAAGAATATGAAAGATATCTAAAGAATATGGGTGGATGGACATTGGTGCAGTTGAAAGCTTACTCTGACAAAGAAGTTTTTGATTTGTATCAACAAACTAAGAGGAGAACAGATACTTTTTATAACATGGGATGTGCTGAGGACTTGGAGCAAATTGCTCAGATGAACAAGAAGTTGGTGCCTGAGAAGATAGCTGAAGCAGAGCAGATTCAAGAAGCTAATGTTGTTGAAAAGCTTGAAAGTGATGCAGCAAAGACTACTTCTTCTGTGCAAGGTGATAAAAGAAAAAGTGTTGTTCAAAAATCAATTGCCAAGAAGAAGAAGAGAAAGATTGGAGAAGGAAGCAGTTCTATGCCTGAAGGTAATGAATTTAAACATGATTTTGATCATATTCCTCCAGAGCATTTGAAAGAAAGATTGAAGGTGTATACTGTGGTTGGCAAAATGGAAGATCCAGAAGTTGTAGATGCTAAACCATTAGGAGTCAAATATCCAATTGTCAAAGTAACTACAGGGTATGATACTAACATTGGAACATTTCATGATGTCCAGAGATCTGATGGTAAGTCTCACAGATTTCTAAGATTTCAACAAATGTTACACTACTTTGATAGAGAGGATGTTGAAGACTTGTGGAAGTTATACAAAGCAAAGTTTGGAGCTAAGAAATTTGATGGTGAAAAGTATGAGATAGATCAAATTGATCATGTCTTAACTTCTTCTGATAATGTTTTGTGGAGAGCTCTTAAACTTATGTTTGAACCTTCAATGGATGATTCTGAATGGACAGAAATAGTAGGGTACAAAGTAAGAAGATGGAGACTTTTTCAAGACTCTGGAGTTCATGTGTTGGATATTGGTCCAATTACTTTGTATATGCTAGCAGAAATGGATTATCCAGTGGTAAGATACTGGAATGTTGTTAATCAGATGGTTAATAGTGAAAGAACACTTAAGCTGCAGAAAGATTATGATTCTGATGATCAAGCATTCAATTTGCTGACAAAGTATAAGAAGATATTTGATCAACTGAATTCTAAAGAGCTGAAGTGTTTGGAAGCATCCTCCAAGTGATTAATTGAGCTTTGAAGAAACTTGAATATTTAGAAATAAATATTAAGTTTAGGGGAGGATTGTTGGGTTTGACCAAGTGACACTGCTGCTACGAGACTCTGCTGCTGAGTAATACTGCTGCTACAATGAAACTGCTGCTTGTGTTAATGACTCTGCTGCTGAAGACAATCTGCTGCTTGGTGAAACTACTGCTGAATGGATTAACATTGTATACGATAGGATAATTATGGAATAGATTCTTTGTATAGTTTATCTATTTAGATTATTCTTATCTTGTAGAAAAAGGTATTGTAAACCTAGTAGGACTCCTTGTCCTATAAAAGGAGGATCCTAGGGTTAGATTATGTACGTATTATTATTCACTTCAAGGTTGTAAAACCCTAGCATTGTTGAGTGCTCATATTAATAATATTGAAGTGTTGAAAGAGAATCCTAAATCTTCTTAAGTTAAGCTTTTATTTTCCGCGTTTAAGCTTAAGTATTTGTTTAAGTTAACTTCTATACAAGATCGTATTAGCTCAACTGGGATCAACAACCTTCACTTGATTTGATTTTGTGTTATGCTTGAGTTACGTCTAATCTTAGTCATGTTTGTTTCAAACAGATTAATATTTCCTGTCTTTCAAATGGTATCCAATCAATTTTGTAAAAGCCTTTACATGACAGTTCATGGATGTCTGTTTTCCATAGTTACTGTAGATATTTTAATTAATTTGGTGTAACTAAAATTTTACTGTCATATGTACTCTTTCTAAGTTTAATGACATTAATTTTGCTTATTTTGTAAGTTTGTTTTATTTTTAGAGTTACTCAAACAGATGATATCGAGTTCTAATACCAATGCTTTTGATTTAAGATTTTTCATTGAGTACTTTATCCCCAACATCACTACATCATATAAAACAGCTGTAGTTCGAGACATAGAGGAGATTCAGTTTAAATCGTTGTGGTGATGAATGATGTAGAGAAATGCGACATGTAGCATGTTATGACATATATGGTTCTTAATACTCCCCACTTACGAGGGTGTTAGTTTTATTTTTTTCGTCACTCTTAATTATTATTCTAAATTCGGATTCAACCTTAACCTTTCAAAGGAAATGTAAAGCTCTCTGTTACCAAACACGCCTAAAGTAAGGGCTTGGAGCCAGGGTGGTCGAATTATAAGACTTTGGAATGGGAATTCTGATTTTAGTATACAGTTTCTTGCAGGCGCCGTAAACCCAACGTCATTTTTTAAATGAATGATCGCATGCTTATTGGATATGAGTTTTGGAATTGCTTTTTTTCCCGTCTTAAGGGCTAACTAGCTTTCTATTTTTTTGTTCAGCTATCCTCAGGAAAGAGATTGGTTGGTTTGACAAGAATGAAAATTCGATCGGAAAGACTATCTATGTAATTCTCTTCTTTTCTCGACCTTTTCATTTTATACAAGAACAGTTGCACTTTTGTAGTAGTGGTAAACCAATTTATATCCCTTTGATTTTCATTCCGTTTAGCAAAACTTCTTAGATTAGAGATGTGTGAGTGTCTTACTCCACCTCTAAAATCTTGCAAATTATTTTGTATATATGGGTATATGATAGCCTAATTTTCATTTTTATCTAATTCAGTTGCAGCACAGAGTGAGATGGCAAACTAACGTCACTTGACCAGTACATCTCATGAATGAAATCCCGACAGAATTATACCTTCTACATCACAGGTAGCAGCAAAGAACAACTTGAAAGATCCCCATTCCTTGAGAGGCTTAAAAAGAAAAATGTATGACAGTCATAACCTGTCATACATACACATTCAACCCAAAATTAAGAAATTGTATTTGCAGATTATGTATGACAAGTAAGCCAATCATCTTATTCTACACATGTTGATGACACACCCATTTATCAGTAATCAGTTACGTTTGATTTCCAGTAAGTGTTTTTGTTTAGATTGTAAATGTGCCGGCTGACTAAAGCACTTTTCTCCAAAATTTTATTACAAATTTAAGTAACCATTATTGTGCAAAGTATAAATACTAAAATTAATGTTTTCAAAATTTCTAAAGAAACCCCGTCCACCCATCAGTTTAGGAGGCAACAGATGCAGGACAACAGAAAAACGATAAAAGGTACTCAAGGATTTAAGCATACTGGGTTGTGTTTATTTCAAATGAGTCAACTGGATTAAATATAAATAATTAGCTACAATAGGATTTAAGCATATTGTTTCAATGTTACTATTTGGCGACCACTTATGCACAATAAGTTAGCTTAAATCGACCAATTCATAAGTAACTGCACCATTTTTGTCAACTGATTTTGATGGCATTCAGATATGTCATGGAGACGGTTATGTTAGAATATGGACATTATTTTAGTAGACGTATGTTAGGATCGAACTCGAGATCACGGGATTGCACACAATACGTATGAAGAGTAAAAGAAATAATCATTTATAAATGTTATAATTAATTATTAAACACAAAATAAATAATAGTAATTAGTATTTAATGATTAATGACTAATTATTTATTAAACGAAGATTAGGAAAGTAATACTAGACAAAACATGGAAACAAGAGAAGGTTCCAGAATCCCCTAGGGGAATCCTTAACCAATCGACATAGGGAGGTTTTCACCTCCTTATGTGCCTTGAGCTCCAAGTTTTGTGTAGTATATAAGCAAACCCAAGATGTAGGTTTTTCTCATAACTTGTACACACACATCTTGGTGTTTTCTCTCCCTTTTCTTTTCTTTGGTCGATCCAACAAAACAACCCTTTAGGGTTTCGATTTTCTTGAATCAAAACAAGGTTTTGTGTTTATTACTTGCATAAACTTTTTCTTGAATTAGTACGTGTGTACAAGAACGTGAATCAAACACACTATTGTTTGATTCTTGGATTGAATTACAAAAAGGTAAGGGGTAATTCTTATAATCCTTATAAACCCTAATTAGGGTTCTTGGTTCCGGAAGATTGCATTGATTCTTGTTCGGGCTAGAATCACAAAGGTATGTTTACTATTTAATTATTGATTAATTAATTACATGTTATTCGATCTTATTATAATTGCTTCCGCTATGCTCACTTTGATGTACTTGGTTTATTTATATGAAGGTCATGATATAATAATTCCAACAATGGCATCTAGAGCCGTTATAATGTGTAATTAATTATCGAAACGCATAAAAATTGGATCTTGATTCGTTTAGTTACATGTTTTTAGGGTTTATTTGTTAGATTCCTAACCCTAAAAATTTTTATGGGTCGATTGACCTTAATAGGGTTTTAGGGTTTATGGTTTTTAATTTTTTTTTAATATGATTAGAAACCCTAGGATGTCATGTAATTGTTATGCGTTTTAGTAAACGATCTTGGTGCAATATGTTAATTGTTAAGTTAAATCCATGAAAAAGTGCATATTTGCATGGATTTTATATTGTGTTATAATTTAAATGGTTTAAATTTTTATATGAATTAATGGTTAAGTTATATCGAAACGTGTAAATTTATTAATAGATGTCGAATTGGGGAAAACTCCAATATTAAGTAATCAATTATGTGCTATGTGGTATTCTTTTAATTTTGGCTTACGCAATCGATTTATCGATGTATGTGGCTCTTTTTCCAAGAAGAAGAAAGCCTCAATTGAAGTAATACGTTATACACCTAGATTTGATTATTAATAGGACTATTGAATAAGATTTGCATGTGGCTACATGTTTTATACATATTTAATTGTTATGATTATGTATATTTGTTTATTTAGTTGTTTTATTTTTTATTGTATATTACTTGTTTTTGTTTATTTATTGTGTTAGACATGTTTATAAATGAAAAGGGTAATTTTTGAATAGAAAAATAATACGGACTAAATAATGGCGAAATTGTTTTGGTTTTTAGGAGTTTAAATTTCAAAGAATTGGTTGATTGATGTTTTTGTACGTAATGGTTAAATAGGCTCGACCGAAGTTTACACACTATAAGATGGGTATAAGGATGGCAACGCATTAAATTGTGGCCTTAGAGAGACAACATTCTGTCTTAACACTCGTTTGTGTGTAAATTAGACTTACCGAACAACGATTACATGTACATTGTCATCTTAAGGGTGAATAATCCACAATTCCACAATGAATTTCCGAAACACTAAGCTTTCGGGCTTATGCAAAAGTACGATATAGTGGACGATAATTGATGGTTATTCTTTAATTGGTGAACCCGATACCTCAATCAAAACTTTGTTATTTTACTCTTAGCTAATTGGTAATAAAATTGTTTTGTAAAACCAATGTTATGAAGTTGTATGCATGCTTCTTCATACATTATTTTGATCACATCAAAATAGTTATACCCTTATAAATTAAGTCGAATGCCATCTAATTAAGAACACTTGAAGTTGTAATTTACGTCAAGTGAGACTTGGCGAGATTGCAATGGAAAGGTAAATTTCATAAATTCATTGCTAGCAGATCAACTGATGTGATGGATTTGTGAGTTTGCAGTTTTTAAGTTAGAAGACTTAAATTGAATAGGAAGTGAGACTTGGACTCAAGGCATTAAGATGGGGACTAAACATGCTTACAATACAAATGTTTTGTGATTGTGGATCCCATAAATCTGGGAATTGCAATATGATATTGGCAATTATTGTTCGACAATTACCTTGTTGAATACTATCATTACTAGCAGATCAACTGATGTAATGGTACTATGTCAATTTAGGATCCTAGCTTTAAGAAAATACTATGGTTTATATGAATATTTGCCAATGGGTATTTTATTTTCTTAAAGATCTAATTATCGAAAATACTGAAATTGAATTTTGTAATTCGTTTTAATGTATTAATGCAACGTTCAAACCGTAAACGTATTTTGGGCTTTGGTAAATTGATCTAGTTCTGTTTTCAAACAAATGTTTGATTAAGAAATATTTACTTAAAAGACAAAAGAAGTCTCCTTTCTATGAAGGAAGAGTGAGACACAATCCTATTCCTTTTCATGAATGAGAAAGGATAATAGGAATATTAGATATGTCTAAATTCTAATATAACTCATAGCAAATTTTTTAATGGTTAAGGAAATTGCATACATTTGTCATAAGGATTTTATCATCCTCCTTCGGTGATCAAATTCTTAGTAACAAATATGATATTTGGTTAACAGAAAATTATGTATGACATTTTATGAGTTATTATAATTAGAAGCTAGACTAATTACCGCAAAATGTTTAAAACAAACTAGTTGTTTTAACTATTTTAAAGGTGCTACATACATTGTAGGATGGTAGACCTATTAAGGAAGAAATTGCATGCCCAATTTTCAAGTTAATAGCATTTGATGGATAGTCCATCATTTACGTAGTAGAATACACTTTTAGTACATAAGTAATTGTTACGTATGGACATTAAAGGTGTAGGAAAGTTAAAAGTACACTATTTTCTTTCACTGGATATGAAACATTTACAATGTTGTCAAATTCAGTGGGAGTATTGTGTACTTATCACTAAATAAGGAATTATTGTAATGATCTTTAATTCAGTGGGAGTTACAAGCTTTGATATCTTGGTAGCTAAAGATAATTACTTTCCAAGTGTAGACACTCATACTTTTAAGGATAGTCTTGTACGTTTCTTTACTAGACATTGTTGTTCTACATCTACTTGTTATGCTAAAATCTATGACACAATCATATTGATCACATAAACAAATGCATGGCGTGTTGTTTATCAACTATATGAGGTTGTTCCATGCACAAGTGGGAGAAATATTATCTTTATTGTGTGCAAGAAACAACTCATAAAAAGATATGATTTAATGGATTCTCTTGACTACAAGGTAAGAGAATAAAGTTCTAATTTGAATTTTACTTGTATAATTCTAGAAACACTTGGTGTTACAATTTATGTTATGTGAGAGCTTAACTAGATTGCAACAACAAGGTGAATTTCATATTTTCATTACTAGCAGATCAACTGATGTAATTGAACTATGAGAATTTGCAGTTTCTAAATTAGAATAATGTTCTAATATGAATTATACTAGGCTAATTCTAGAAACACTTGGTGTTACAATTTATGTTATGTGAGAGCTTAACTAGATTGCAACAACAAGGTGAATTTCATATTTTCATTACTAGCAGATCAACTGATGTAATTGAACTATGAGAATTTGCTGTTTCTAAATTAGATACCTATTAGAACATGTGTAAATATGATAACAAGACTACTTTTATTTATAGATTTATGAATTCATGGAATGACATAAATTAATTAAGTAATCTAATGCTACTTCAATCTGAATATTTATGTGTTCTTGGAATGACATAAATAAATGAAGAAATAATGTTATTTACATTATTGTGAAGTAATATATTAACTTGAAATTACTATTGAAGCCAAAAGATGGTGTTCATAATTACTTTAGTTAAACATGTTTATGTTTCATTGTAAAGATATAAACATAAAGTCTTTTAATTGTTACAAGACTTGTAATAAAGTAAGACGTTATCTTGTTTTTTAATTAAAACATATACATGAAGTTATTAAATTGTTAAAAGACTTATAACGTATAGTGGGATTATAACAGTTGATGTTTTTCTAGTAAAGACATGGACAAGAAGTAACTTTGTAAAAAGTACTTATGTTATAAGGCATGTAATAGGCTTGAAAATTATTGTACCACTAAAATTAATTAGTTGGTAAATAGACAAGTCAAAAGGAATATGGTTATCTTTAATATTGTTAGATTGTCTTACAATATTAATACTAATGAAATATCAAATGTTTATGGTATGTTCAGTTAGGAAAATCAAACTCTTGCTATATTGTTTGATTAAAGATAACTATGACTTCTTTTCTTCCAAAATATATCAAGGTTAGAATGTTGAGTATGACTTGGACATATTTAATAAAACTCCAACATAGAAGATTAATAAGACATTATCATATGATGGAATGTGATGAATGTGATGAATCACATTAAGTCTTAAATTGAAGTTCTAAATTTGTTTAACTGCTTATGAAGAGGTTGTTAACAAAGTTAAATCAGGAACTATCAATAAGTATTTGTAATATCCCAAAAGAGAACATTGTATTGTTTCTTTATTTGCTAAGTATTTAAAGATAGTCTTTAAATTACTAAAAGCAAGTGGGAGTTTTGATCTTTAAAAGATAAAATTATAAGATACATAATCTTCTAAAATAAACTAGTAAATATCATGATGAAGTTTGACATTTGAATGTTAAATCTCAACATGATAATAAAGTTTGACATTGAAATGTTAAATTTCAAGATGATGGAATTATCATTCATAGAATAGCAATATATCTCTGATATTTGATTAATATGCTGAGGGCTATGATTTACAGGATTATTGTAAACCTAATAATCATTATGATACATTACCAAATATGAAATTGGGTAAAGTATACTTGATATGAATGATTAAGATGCTGTCCATAAAGATAATCAATTTTTGAAATTTGATTTATCTTAATCGTTAGACTAGAAAATTAAGATGAGTTTCTTCAAAGATTAGGTAACCTTTGTGGTTTAAATCTTTGTATAGAAATCATATGGACAATGTTGTACACGTATTTAATGTATGTTTTATGACAAGATTATTAATCACATTTAAGCAATTAACTGTGATTGAATATTCTTTTCTAAACACATTAAATATACAAAGATTATGATTGTCATTGACAATGGAATATCAAAATTCTTTCTTGAGAGATTACTTGAGCGAGGACGATAAGTAATCAAAAGGAGTTTGTGAATTCAAATAAATCTTTGAAAGTGTACATGGTGCAATAATCCATGGATGGATAAATGCATGCATCTAGAAGATTACTCTTATGTTTAATTATTAAATTCATGTTTTGATTTATAATTGAAATAAGATAATTTCTAAGTATTCATAAAAGCTAGTGGGAGTATTATGTTTAATTTCTTAAATCATATATGTTGTAGAACATATGAAAAGTAATATTCCATATAAGTAAATGTTAAGTCTTAAAATGTAATGAAATTTTACTTGTAAGATTTAGGAAATAAGACAAATAACCTTGAAATAAATGTTTATTGTTGAAACATGTGCGGTAAATAAATCTAATATAACATGATATATTATTTAGAAAGTCTAAATAGATATGTATGACATGAATGAAATCTAAGTATGACTCAAAGATTTTTTCATGTACATCATGTTTTGTTGTATCATGCTTGATTACAAGGTAATTTGGCAATATTAATTTCTAATTAAAAGTTATTGGATAACTTGTGTAAAATTCTAAAAAGGATATGTTTGATTATAGAATTACATCCTAAATCTGGAACAGCTTCAAATTCTATAGATGAACAATTTTTCAATTGTTGTGAAAATTGTCATAGCCAACAAACTTGAAAGTTTGAAGGGCATCAAACATTACACAATAGATATTATGGTTTACGGAAAGTTTTAATAGCATATTGTTGTTGCATACAATGATGCTAATGAAATTGAGATGACACTCAATACTAGTCATGGTAAGGATTTCATCTTTGACTATATGTACTAGTTATGCTTACTAAAAGCATAGTTGCATTATACATTAAAAGAATAAGAATACTTTAAACTTTAAAATGTTTGGAAGTTTAATTATCATAAATTGGTGGTTAAGGATGTCTCACATTTTTATGAAATATGGCATTATCAAAATAGTTGACTATGCACATATAAGAATTTCAATAGTTGAATTCTTGAAATAAGTATTCTTAAAAATTCCGATAGATCAAAGTTGGATGATTTATGTCTTGTCAACAAGTATGAATGTCATTGCTTGAGACATAATCCATCAACAAGAGTTATCATGCATTGATCTATTTAGTATTTGGATAAGGGATGTTAAACAATTATTATGATAAATTGAAATACATGGTATGTTTAATTTATAATATATTGTATCCTATATTTGTATGTTTAATCCATGAATAAAGGTTATTCTTAAATTGTCCGTTGTTAGTTAATAATATGGGAATATTATTAAATCAAGACCAATCTGAAGGTTGGTATAATATACTTAAAGTATATTGATGCGTAGTCATGCCATTTCAGATGATATTCAATGATACCGAATATAGGACTTATCTCAACTACATGATGTTACTTTATGGATTTTGTTATTGAGTAAATCATGAGAAGTTATCCTTAGACTTGAGATGCAAGATAAGTGTCATGAATGTAGTACATTTTTGTGGAACAACTTAACGCTATACGTAACTGGTAGTCATAAGGGTTGTTTTCGGAAGTGTTACAAAGTTTGTGGGTTTTGCTTGTAGTCAAGATAGAATTTGTTCCTTCTAATTTATTTTTGGAGTTTAATACTGTTGGGCCCCTCGTAGGGTTGGTAAGATGCATGTGCGGCCGCACCCAATATCTCCCCTGAATATGTTCAGAAGATTTGGTAATCTTGATCAATCATAAACAACGAGAAACAGAATGGTTAATTAAGGAATGACTTTAATCCATATCCTTATTAACATGGTATTAGAAACAAAAGGATAATAATAATGAGAAATCATTAAAAGGTTTTCCAGGAGCCTTACTCGAGATCGTACTAGAGGCATCGGCGTGTTGCAAGACGCTAACCGATGTGATTACACTATTAAAATATGTCCAAGTGGGAGCTGTTAGAATATGGACATTATTTTAGTAGACGTATGTTAGGATCGAACTCGAGATCACGGGATTGCACACAATACGTATGAAGAGTAAAAGAAATAATTATTTATAAATGTTATAATTAATTATTAAACACAAAATAAATAATAGTAATTAGTATTTAATGATTAATGACTAATTATTTATTAAACGAAGATTAGGAAAGTAATACTAGATAAAACATGGAAACAAGAGAAGGTTCCAGAATCCCCTAGGGGAATCCTTAACCAATCGACATAGGGAGGTTTCCACCTCCTTATGTGCCTTGAGCTCCAAGTTTTGTGTAGTATATAAGCAAACCCAAGATGTAGGTTTTTCTCATAACTTGTACACACACATCTTGGTGTTTTCTCTCCCTTTTCTTTTCTTTGGTCGATCCAACAAAACAACCCTTTAGGGTTTCGATTTTCTTGAATCAAAACAAGGTTTTGTGTTTATTACTTGCATAAACTTTTTCTTGAATTAGTACGTGTGTACAAGAACGTGAATCAAACACACTATTGTTTGATTCTTGGATTGAATTACAAAAAGGTAAGGGGTAATTCTTATAATCCTTATAAACCCTAATTAGGGTTCTTGGTTCCGGAAGATTGCATTGATTCTTGTTCGGGCTAGAATCACAAAGGTATGTTTACTATTTAATTATTGATTAATTAATTACATGTTATTCGATCTTATTATAATTGCTTCCGCTATGCTCACTTTGATGTACTTGGTTTATTTATATGAAGGTCATGATATAATAATTCCAACAGGTTATACCATATCTTATACCAGATCTGTGATGGAGATCTGTTTCCTGTCCCAAGTCTATATTTTGTTTACTTTGCATTAATGTTTGTATTGAGAATTTTTACTGTTCATTTAGTGCCTCTTTAGAATACAAAACGCTAAAAATTTTACAATGAGACAAAAGTTAATTTATTTTGGAATCATACCAATACTTGCACGTATATTCTTATGGTCAATTTGGTTCAGTGCGATTGATGTCTTATAGTTTGGAAATCTTGGATCATATTCTTTGGGAATATTAGCAAGAAAAGGTTGTAGTTTGAGTTGCTCTAGGTTCTTAAGTTTCCTATGCTTTTTTTGTATGCAGAAATGGATGCTCAAGTGTCATACGGGTTTCATACAGAATCAAAGCTACACCCAGAAAAATTCAAGAATCAGGCGGCTAACCTGGTACTACTTCACTTTTTACAACTCGATATGCAGAAACTTATACTACCAGTTATGCCATTCTCTAATGTCTATATAAAGAAAAGACCAACCATCAATGAGTAGACCAAATTATGTTACATATTATGTCGAATTTGTTATTTTCAGGTAACACATCAGTTGATACGGTATATATTCGGCATTTATGGGGTGGTTCAAACATTGGAGCAAGAGTGTAAAGCAGACTACCCATCATATTTCACCCCCTCTAACTGTGCCGCTGTTAGAAGTGCATTAGTAGTGTTAACAATCCCATTGACCATCATGATCAAATATTATGGTAAGTTCTTAACTTTTTTGGAAATGATTAATTTCTCTAAAAAATACTTTTACAAATCTTTTGAACACTGCATGTAAATTTATAAGAGTAAGATGATATGCCACTTTATCAATCGCTAATAATCTCACTCTATATGTTATTAGAATATTTGTAGGAAGCTTGCCAAGAGGAATCATCTCCCATTCTTTTTTTGATACTGTCCATGCATTAGTATGATGATGGTGATAAATTTGCTTTAAAATACTAGATCTGGATGTGCATTATTTTTCATTTGAAATCACCGTTTCCATAATACTAGACGAGTACCCGTGCATAGCAACGGGATTTTATAGCGACAGATAGTTTATTGATAAAAAAAAGTTTATATGTTATAAATGAAAAATAATAAAAATTTGAAGATTTGGGAATTAAACATAATGTTTTGAAACCCGGTTCGACCCGGGTGGTTCAACCGGTTGAACCATTCCGGTCGAAAAATTAGTCGATTTAAACCGGGTCAACTTGCTAGGTTGGGTCGAAAATGGGTCAAATTAAACTGGTTCAACCCGTCGGGTTTGAAGCGTCACGGGTCAACCCGGTTTGTGATTTGTATTAATTGTTTTAATTGGTTGTATTTATTTTGGTAGATATATTTTTAATTGGTTGTACAATGTGAATAAATCATTGTACTTTTAACTAATAGGGTGTTTTAATAAGAGTATTAATTACATTTCATAATTTCCTAATTAACACAGGGGCAATTTTGGGATTGACCGAAAGTTCAGTTTTTCACATTCCCCTTTGACCATTTTTGCTTTATAGGTAGTAAAGATAAAGATTTGAATATTATACCTTTTCAAGATATATTTGATAAAACGACTAAACACTAACCATTCACGACCAAAATGATTGGTCCTGTGTGTTTGGTGGCTAGATCATATTTTTAAAATGTTAGATTATTATTCTAACAATAGTGTTAAGTCAAATGGTTCCCAAAGTGCATAAGGTGTCTTTTGTTTCAATATTTGGCTTAAGAAAACTAAACAAAAAAATAAGATTCATGTTGGATGCCAGAGTATGACATATGGTTTAGGCCACAAAAATGAAAAAGCCGTGTCGGGTTATGAAATAGAAGGTGGGGTGTTGGTACTGAAAATGAAATGTGTTGCGGGTTCATTGCATGATAAATTGTAAATGTTATAATTTCAAATGATTGAATATGAATGCGAGTTACTATTGGTTTCAATGATTTGGTTATTCACGAGGATATTTTCGATGGTGTTGCAGCCTTACGGGGTGGAGTAAAGGTGCTTGATTAAAATATACACACTTTTAGCAACAAGTCTAAAACCAAAACTATGGTTTAAAAAGTACAGTTACTTATGTATCAAACAACACAAGCATATAACGTGTTCCAACTTTTGTTTTATCTTGCTAATAAAATTATAATTTGTTATTTAATCAAAAATAATCTTAGTTTTAATCATATGGAGGGTGGCTTTTATTACAATGGCGGAGCTAGAAAAAATTTTGTGGGAGGGCCGAAACAAAAAAACATTAGATGGGAGGGCCGAGATGAAAAAAATCATTTTTTAACACATGAAATCGCAAATAATTACACTAACGGGCTTAGGCCTAGGGGGCCGGGACCCTTCCCGGTCGATCATTAAGCTCCGCCCATAGCTTTCAAGAATGCATGTTCATGGTATGGCTAACTCTTTGGCTCCTAATTGCTTGGCCAGAAGTAGCGGACTAAATCAAGTTGTGGGACATGTTAGCTAAACTGAGATGATGGTAAATTATACCATTGGCCTTCTCCATAACATAGTTTGTAATAGATACTCCATCGAGTGTACATTAACGACACTGACCTGACATGACCTGTACCACTGCAGTTTATTCTTCATTGACCTATTAAATTATATTGGCATACCAACAGGTAACTGATCTTGCTTCATATAAGAACAATTATATATTTGTCTTTTTACTGATTGTTAACAAACCGTTCATGGTACACATGCATCAAGCCTTTGATGGGTAGGGTTGATGGGTACCATTATGGTACACAGGGTTGAGGTGTCTCTGCCAATCTACACCTTTTGATCCAACAAACCGTTCATACCATAGCTGTAAATTTTGTTGAACAATTCTGGTAAATAACCATGAACCTAGACAGGGACGGAGCCAGGAACAAATATGATCGGGTGCACGAATTTTTTTTTAAACGTAATATAATAGAGTTTAAGATGCTAACAAAATAAGACTAAAAACACATTTCGATAGACCGGGGTCATTTATGATTTATTTGGGAAAAATCCATGTTTTTTCTTAAAATTAACATTACATCGAAAAAATCCATAGGTGTCCCGGGCACCAGCCGGACACCCCCTAACTCCGTCCCTGAACCTAGATTCTTTTTACCTTCCAAGATATGTTTTATCGACTAAAATAATGGGACTAATGATAGGTATTCATGTGATACTCACTCTATACCTTTCTTTTGTGACATGGTCACCTATATATGATTAATTTTAATTCTTTTGATGGCTGCAAATTTCTACTCATTTGATAAACTGTCATTTTTGGAAGCTGTGCAATCTATTAGGCTTCTCTCATTATATGAGAACAAACACTTGCACTACTTTAGATGTCAGGTACAGATTTTAAACACCTATCCACCATTCTTATAAGAAAAAAAAAAAATTGAAGTACCATGTTATTTAGGAAAGAGTTGTATAAAGACAAATGAAAGTAATGAATCACTTACATGATTCATTCATCATATAGATTGGCACAACCTATTATACAAAATCAAATATTTATATCAAAATATTATATATACTTGCATATTTGAGAGGAATAAAGTCAAATGACGTGCATGGTTCGGTCAAGATGGATACGAGCCAATTGTGTTTGTGAATGCTCCTGTTTTGACACAAGATAAAGTTGCAGAGATTTATTCATATTGAAAAATTTACTTTGTATTTTTTAATTATTCTATAAATTTTAACGTTCATTTGAGTTTAATTTATATACTCTGTTGTAACAAAAAATTTTGTATATTTTAATTGTTCTATAAATCTTGATGTTCAAATTATGTCCACTTTTTGCAACGATTCTTTAAAACCCTTAACAATTATATCTTTTTTTGTCTTAAACGATAAAGAACAAATGTTTAAACAAATAACTTCGTAAATTAAATAAGCGGCCTTATTTTCCATTAAACTTTTTTCGCTAATGTAAAATATGCCAACGATATTCATAATTATCTTTGTTCATAATACATTTAATAAATAATTTGGTATATTTATAAGTTATTTTCATTAACTTACCTTTGTAATTTATTATTCGTTAACTAATAACTCCAAGCGATATTTATAACTAATTCCCACCCATTGGTCGGGCTTCCCAAACAATATACAATTGGTTGTTGCGGTGTGCTCAACAACAACTATTAATAAAAGTAAACGCAAATATTTTTCACAAGTATGCAAATCTCTTCAGTGGTGAGTTTTCTTCTCGGACAAACAATATGCAAATGTCTAAAATGTGAATAGAATAAATAACGGTCAACTAATTTTCATGTTTAATGCATTAACAAACAAGCCCTAAGTAAACCTAAAAGTTTTTATGTACAACCCTTTCTTTAAACATGTACACTTTCCAATCATTTTTTACCACCATTTTTTCACTATAGTAAAATATGCTAACGATAATTATAAGTTATGTCCGCCCATCAGGCAGGCTTCGACTACTAGTATATATATATATATATATATATATATATATATATATATATATATATATATATATATATATATATATATATATATATATATATATATATATATATATAATCTAGATCAAATAAGATCAATCATAAAGTTGTAAAAATAAGATCAAACTAAAATCTGACAAGTGACACACTCGTTAAAATAAAATTAAATTTTTTATTGAGTGCAACTAAAATTGTTAAAGTTCCGATGGTTTTCTTTTTTAAATTGACGAAACCAAGGTGATACACTTTGATTCGACATGTAATGTATCAGGTTAAGGTGATACACTTTGATTCGACATGTAAATTTATAGTTGTGTATCACTAATCCAAACTCATGTATCAGTTGGTTATTTGTTGCTAAAATGTTAATTCGTATTAATACTTTATTTTTTGTGTATTATTGCCAATATAGTTATTTATAAAATGGTTTATGTGATTGTTTAGACTAGATCTTATTTTTATAACTTTAAGTTTGATCTCACATTAACCCTCCCCTATATATATATATATATATATATATATATATATATATATATATATATATATATATATATATATATATATATATATATATATTTGTGCGCTTTTTCATCCATCAAAAATTTGTTTTTGGACCAACTTCTTTTGACTTTTTGTATAAGAATAATATTGCGCATCAAATTAAAAAATGTTGAAAATTTTGTGCATCAAAATTTTTTACGCATCAAAAAATTCATTTTTTGTGCATCAAAAAAAGTGTGTAAAAACTCGAAAAACTTCTTTAACAAAAGTTTTATGTACCAACATATCCAATCTTGGGGATTTTTTTTTTTTTTTTTTTTTTTTTTTGAATTTTTCAATAACTTCTTAAAAAAATCATTTTTATCCATTTTACGGATATTTGTCTTTATATATAGGGTTTTTCTAACTTGTATCCCGGGATACAAGTTAAGCACACCAAAAAGATGGTGGGACCCGTGGAAAAGGACGGCTGAACCTACACAAAAGTACAGTTGGCCCTATATCTTTTATTTTAAAAGTGTACTTTTATGTGGGTCCGGTCATCCTTTTCCACGGGTTCCACCATCCTTTTGGTGTGTTTAATTTATATCCCGGGATACAATATATATATATATATATATATATATATATATATATATATACACACACACACACACATACTCACTGGAAGGTAAAATGAGGTCCAAGCACATTTGTATTCATGAATCCGGCGAACACTGCAAGAAAAATAGCATCATTTACTT
Organism: Artemisia argyi; assembly: GCA_030686995.1. Taxonomy (NCBI): domain Eukaryota; kingdom Viridiplantae; phylum Streptophyta; class Magnoliopsida; order Asterales; family Asteraceae; genus Artemisia; species Artemisia argyi. Next base: position 17,178,509 of record CM060685.1, on the reverse strand, counting down.
CAAAATATGCATGCACAAACGTTAAAGAACATATAGTAAGATTAGCAATGACTTACAGGGACATGGTATAATTAGAGAGATCTTTCTCTCCTACATGTTTAGCGATCATATCCATCATTTGTCCCGACACTACTTGAAATTCCCCCTGTCAAAACGAAATATTTTGTTAGAATAAACTAGTCAATTAGTATGTATACTACAACAAATATGTTTTTATGGTGAAATAATCCTCAAATTTTTGTTAACTTGTTCACATATATAAATTTGTAAAAGTTAATTACATTTACAAGCGCAGATAAGTATAAAAAATATTAAAGTTTACGCATTCAGAAATTGTATAGATAAAACAATTTGCATTTTTAAGTGTGTACAGGTATAAAATTTGTGTGAAAGAGTTAATATGCCGTACCCAATCAACTCAAGTTTATTGTCAAATTTTATCTTTCTAAGCGCTAATAAACATGCGAGCATTTTCTTAAACACCTGTAAACGCTTTCATTTTGAGCAATGCTAGATCCACACACAATTTATAAATTGTAATCAATCAATGACTTAGCAAATAAATGTGTAACGTAATTAAGAAGAAAGAGAGGTTATGATACAATATGATTAAATGACTAACCTTACTAAGTCATTATATGTGAGTAAAATTTCGTAATCTATTTGTGTATGTAGCATTGCCATTTACTCAAATACTCCGTATTTTTTGAATTAGTTCGCTACTATAAATGCAACTACGATGTATACAATAATAAATGAGAGCTTGGTGTGGTGGAGGCGAATAACACGTTATTTGTTTGCCACACCAGCGCCACATTATCAGGGAACCAATAATATGTTAGATTATGGACATTATTTTAGTAGTCGTATATTAGGATCGAACTCGAGATCACGGGATTGCACACAATACGCATGAAGAGAAAAAGAAATAATTATTTATAAATGTTATAAGTAATTATTAATAAACACAAAACTAGTAATAGTAGTATTTAATGATAAATGACTAATGACCTATTGACGAAGATTAGGAAAGTAATACTAATGAATATTTGGAAACAAGGGAAGGTTCTAGAATCCCTAGGGGATTCTCCAAACCGATTGGCCAAGGAAGTTTCCACACCTCCTTTGTGCCTTGAGCTCCAAGTTTCAATTAGTATAAATACAAACCCAAGATTCATTGTTTCTCATAACTTGTACACACACATCTTGGTGTTTTTCTTTCCTCTTTCTTGTTCTAGTCGATCCATAAAACAAACCCATAAGGGTTTCGATTTTCTTGATCTAAACAAAGTTTTGTGTTTAATTTACTTGCATAAATTTTTTCTTGAATTAGTACGTGTGTACAAGAACGTGATTCAAACACACTATTGTTTGATTCTTGGATTGAATTACAAAAGAGGTAAGGGGTAATTTTTGTAATCCACTGTAACACCCCCAAAATACCGCAGCGGAAGACTGTGTCATTGGGATGCTACTTCAGGGCACAAAGTACAAGATATAGAAAACGACCTCTAAATGAGATGTTTTGAAAAGTTACCATTCGAATAGATAAAAGTCATAGTTTACAAACCAAAAGATCCCAAAGTATAATAGTACATAAGTTTTTAAAGAGTATCGAATGGTAAATGATAAAAGCGAAAGTCTCCAAAAAGCATGCCCTAAGACTCTCAGCTCCACATACCTGCTATCGCCCTCCTAACCTGAGATGAACATGCTTAAAATTGTCAACACAAAGGTTGGTGAGTTCATAGAGTTTGTTTAACAAATAAAGTTTATAGAAAAATGGTCACACAGCAAAGGCATCGTAAATCCACTCAGTTACAAGTCCCGCCATAAGAGACTTGTAACCTGTGTGTTCACAACCCACTGCTAAAATATATACAGTAAGATTAAACATGTATAAGTTCATCACAACAGTTAAGCAATTAGTCGTGAGTCTACACTTCATCTCCGAAGACCTCACGTTTGTATGTATGTCTCAATGGTTGTGTCCAGCAACTTAATCTGGGGCCATTGGAAGTCTCAGCAGCCATCCAGCAACTTAATCTGGAGCCACTGGAAGTATGTATGTATGTATGATATCAAGTATAAAACAATCAAGTATAAATGTTTTGAGTATCAGGAAAGTATGTTTTGAGTATTTATACTAGTAAGCAAGTAGTTGAGCATGTATCTCCCCCAAAGAGTTAAAACAAGTATAAAAAGAGTAAAATTGGGGCTATGACTCACCTGGAGTGAAAATACAAAGATACGAAATGATAAGGACAACAAGGAGCGAACACAATCCGCAACCTAAAATGAATGATAGTGATCTAATTTAGATCATGCCGTGATGTAATGAATGCACATGCACATGATACCTATACCACTCGTGACTTGGAAATACTTGTTATTGTCAAATAAAATACTTTCCATACTTAGGAAAAATAAGTCCAAATAGAGTTATAAAAACTTGTCGTAATATATCGTATAAAAATGTTAGTGTTATATTCCTCGTCTTTGAAAGCCTTAAAATAATGTCTAGTAGTCGCGTAATAAACCTTGAGTCGTACGTACTTCGTTAGTTAAAAATAAACTCCTTGAATAAGAAATCTAGAAAATATATTATTTAGTACGTAGTTATATTATTTTCTAGTAGTGACTATATATATATTTATATATAATTTTGACAACTTTAAAACGTGTATAACTTGGTCGTTTTAAGCTCATTTTACTCGTTCTTTATATCCACGGATTCGTTTTAGTATATACTAATATATTTTCGATAGCTCGGCTCCACTAGGTTACGTTTAACGCCTCTATTTGCCCGTCGAAAACTGTCAAACAGCATGCAGTTTTTCAGAAAATAGTTTTCGTCGTTAAATTTACAAAAATCATATCTCCTTCGTTATAAGCTCGTTTTAATCCGTTCTTTCGCCAAAAGTTTCGTTTTTGAAAGTATTTTCTAAATCTTTGGTCAAAATTTATCCATCAACTACTGAGTTTTCCACGTTTTAAAAATGGGGACAGTAGGTCAATATATAGTTTCCAAAACCATTTTCCTAGTTTCAAACTTGTTCCAACTTCAACCAAACCACTTTCAATCACCACAAAACTAATCTAATCCTACCATACACCTTCTTAGGGTGTCATGGGTTCCTAAACTTCATAAACAAAGTAGATCTAACAAAGATCTAACTATAATCACTTTCTAAGGTTCAAAAGTTAAAAGTTTATAAAACAAAGTGGTATAAACCATTATATGCATGAGTTCTTGTAAGAAAAGTATATAACCATAGTAATAACTTGTAAAAATTATAAAAATGAGTTTGTTAACTTACTTGAAGGTTTAGGGAGTTTAGATGATGAAAAACCTACTAATCCTTGAGTTTCTATCTCAAAACTCCAACAAGGATGACTAAGTGAACAAGTTTACACTATGATCTTTGAAAAATTGATGTTCTTGCTTCTTGATTCACCCCTAGGTCGATTATACAAGAGAGAAAAATGAGAGAAAAGTTTACTTTGATCTTGGATAATTAATTGTGAGAAAACGGGATGAAAAGGTTAAATATATAGTTAGAGACAAATGTTAGTTGGGCATTTAATTTGGTTGGTGTGGTTTAGGCTTATTAGGACCAAGCGGGGGGGGGGGGGGGGGGGGGGGGGGAGGGGGGGTTGGCCGGCGCAAAAAGGAGGGAAAGGGGGGGGGGGGGGGTTGTCCTGGGTTTTAATTAGAAAGTTAGTGGTAGTATTATGTAGTGTTAGTTTTAGGTTTTATCGGGTACCGGGTTTGTTAGAAATAAATTTTATTGAAGTTATTCGGGACATAATAAAGTCATAAAAATTGTAAAAATATGTCGGGTACAAGTACGGAGAGTTTGGGTGATTATTGTTTAATTTTTATGAAAACCGTCGAAATTAAATTAGACGTACGATACGTAATAAATAAATTTCCAAAATACCAGGTAAATTAATATTATAATTTTTATATTATTAAAATGAATATAAAAATATATTGGGATAATAGTCGGGAGTGTCGGACATGTTAGTCACATTTATAGTTCGCGTATTAGTGTTTATTTAAAATAAACATACGTAAATCGTTAATTATACCAAAAGTATTAATTTAATTATCCTACGAGTGGAATAGTATGCAAGTGCCCTAATGATGATATGCAGACTATTTCTAGTCCGTATGAAATGTCCCTGATAATAATGCATGAATTCGCTCCTAAACCAATACGGTTACGCGAATTTGAATACTCGTAAACTAAATTTACGATGACATGAGTAATGCACGTGAATAGTGGTTTTCTCTCGGGAATGAATAGTGTCAAGTGAATAGTAAAATTTTTGAATGTTTCTCGGAATGTCAAATTGACCTCAAAAATGATGAATAGTAAAACGATGAATAGTGATTGATGAATAGTAATTTGTGAATAGTAGAATGTCGAAGTTTGGAAAAATGACCTAAAATTACGAGTTGTGACAGTCTCTACCCCTTAAGGGAACTTCGTCCCGAAGTTCAGCTTATTCATTCCACATATGTTCCTAGTGGTCTGATTAGACAATGTAAACTTTCCCAAACTCGTTAGAATTGCTTACACCAATCAAATCATCTACTATCAATATAACTAGGTTAATGATGCTAGGTCTCAGATTGGTCGGTGTTGTGTATAAGTTCTATACCAAGACTTAAGTGCTACGAAAATAATATAGTTGTTCAAGAGAATGTACCCGTTATGCTATCGTGAACATGCTGGGTGATAGGATTTCCTAGGAAGTAAGCTCTGCCACGCGCGGGTGGAATCTTAACGGCCTCATCTTGTGGCCCTTCAATTGCTGCTGCTAATTTTGGACGATTGCCTCCTTGGTTAAGATTCCTTTTCAACTTAGGACAGGTGTTCCGAAAGTGATCTGGGCTGTTACACTCATAGCATGTCTTTTGGTTGTTCGCCATATTGCCCATATTTACTGGTTCTCTACACTGGTTCATAAAATGACCAGATTGTCTGCAATTTGCACACACACGGCAGGGCACAGTCTTTTGGTGATGAAAATTACATTTCGTACACTTAGGATGCGAGCCTAAATACTCTCTCTGACAAGAACTAGTCGCCGCAAAGGTCCTTGCCCTTTTATTGTCAGCTATCGCGCCCATATGCTTGTTCGACTCGCTTGTTCCCTTCCTTTTATCACTGTTCCTCAAGCTTCCATTTCTAACCATCTCATCTGTCAGAGTCCCTGCTCTCAATATTGCACTCTGAATTGTAGAAGGCTCAGTTGCTTTCACAGTCCCACGAATTTCTGGGACAAGACCATATATGTACCTCTCGATCCTCTTGGACTCAGGGGTAACTAGGTGTGGAACTAGTCTGGCTAATTCATGGAATCGATCTGTAGAGGCTGCATGTCCAGCCCCTATCATAGAGTGATGATAAAGTTCATCCTCCAGCTTCTGCATTTCATTGTCCGGGCAGTATTCCTCCTTCAGTAATGCCTTAAAATCATCCCATGTCATACCTACAGCTGCCTCTCTACCCCTAGCTTGAACCTGCGTATTCCACCATGTCAATGCCTTTCCTGACAGCAAGCATACGGAGTACTTCACCATTTGATGTGCTGCACAGTTACTAATGTCGATCACCGACTCCATCTTTTCAACCCATCGAGTATACCCTAACGCGCCTCCTACACCATCGAAATCAATTGGCTTACATGATGTAAATTCCTTATACGTACATCCAGTCCTAATGTTGTTGTTGCCATTACCATTCTGGCCTATACCATTGGTGTTGTTAATTCCGCTTTCGTGATTTGCCAAGTTATTCATATGATCGCCAACTTGAGTGACAATAGTGGGGAGAAAGTTTTGAAGTTGTCGAGCGATGATGGCTTCAAAATCAGTATTTCCACTGTCGTTGTTATCATTGTTTTCAACGCCGTGACCACCTCCTCTACCTCCACGTCCACCAGTTCTTCCACCATCGCTACTTGAGTTACTAGTGTCATGAGCAGCTCCTCTACCTCCTCTACCTCCACGTCCACCAGTCCTTACACCCCTTGGTGTTGCGCCTCCTCGACCAGAGCTACGAGTCACTCTCTTTGGTGCCATGATTTCCTGAGAGGAAGGACATTTAGTGAACGTCAGAGTTGAGGGAAAACCGTTGATTAACCAAAGTCTATACTTAACATCCTCATATATAATACCGTGCCACCAATTGTCTCCTAAGTTGTGCCAACACCAATCTACATATGCATAGTCATATGTCCACGTGTGTCGTGAAGCACTTATAATTATGTTGGCCACCACAATTATAAATGTTTCCTTTCACAGGTGTACATATCACCAGGCACACATATCTCAGTGGTAGACGTTGCTTAAATGGGAATCTAGGGAATGTCACGCTCAGTACGAAGGAACAAAGGATTCTCCCTTAAGTGCTAAAGTCACTGAGTAGTCTAGTTTCTAACGGATTCTAAAGAGTATCTTCAAAAGAACTCCCATCCTCGTGAAAATCATCAAATCTCTACAGCTAAGTAATAACCTTCATTTAACTTAGTCTCATGTCTCATCAAACAAGAACTGTCACAAGATTAAGTTAAATGATCAGTTATTACCGAGCTCCATATTTCTGATAACTTGCCTAAATTTTGGGACTTCCCCATCGGTTCCACAAAATATCTAATAGCGTAGGTCTAAGAAAATTATCAGCAAGCGTACGTGTATGAAAAAAAAATGCAAGGCGATAGGGAGGAGAGTCTAAATGTATGTAGTTATAGTCTAGACTCTAAAAACAACCTAGTTCTCGATAACCAAGGCTCTGATACCAATCTGTAACACCCCCAAAATACCGCAGCGGAAGACTGTGTCATTGGGATGCTACTTCAGGGCACAAAGTACAAGATATAGAAAACGACCTCTAAATGAGACGTTTTGAAAAGTTACCATTCGAATAGATAAAAGTCATAGTTTACAAACCAAAAGATCCCAAAGTAGAATAGTACATAAGTTTTTAAAGAGTATCGAATGGTAAATGATAAAAGCGAAAGTCTCCAAAAAGCATGCCCTAAGACTCTCAGCTCCACATACCTGCTATCGCCCTCCTAACCTGAGATGAACATGCTTAAAAGTGTCAACACAAAGGTTGGTGAGTTCATAGAGTTTGTTTAACAAATAAAGTTTATAGAAAAATGGTCACACAGCAAAGGTATCGTAAATCCACTCAGTTACAAGTCCCGCCATAAGAGACTTGTAACCTGTGTGTTCACAACCCACTGCTAAAATATATACAGTAAGATTAAACATGTATAAGTTCATCACAACAGTTAAGCAATTAGTCGTGAGTCTACACTTCATCTCCGAAGACCTCACGTTTGTATGTATGTCTCAATGGTTGTGTCCAGCAACTTAATCTGGGGTCATTGGAAGTCTCAGCAGCCATCCAGCAACTTAATCTGGAGCCACTGGAAGTATGTATGTATGTATGATATCAAGTATAAAACAATCAAGTATAAAACAATCAAGTATAAATGTTTTGAGTATCAGGAAAGTATGTTTTGAGTATTTATACTAGTAAGCAAGTAGTTGAGCATGTATCTCCCCCAAAGAGTTAAAACAAGTATAAAAAGAGTAAAAGTGGGGCTATGACTCACCTGGAGTGAAGATACAAAGATACGAAATGATAAGGACAACAAGGAGCGAACACAATCCGCAACCTAAAATGAATGATAGTGATCTAATTTAGATCATGCCGTGATGTAATGAATGCACATGCACATGATACCTATACCACTCGTGACTTGGAAATACTTGTTATTGTCAAATAAAATACTTTCCATACTTAGGAAAAATAAGTCCAAATAGAGTTATAAAAACTTGTCGTAATATATCGTACAAAAATGTTAGTGTTATATTCCTCGTCTTTGAAAACCTTAAAATAATGTCTAGTAGTCGCGTAATAAACCTTGAGTCGTACGTACTTCGTTAGTTAAAAATAAACTCCTTGAATAAGAAATCTAGAAAATATATTATTTAGTACGTAGTTATATTATTTTCTAGTAGTGACTATATATATATTTATATATAATTTTGACAACTTTAAAACGTGTATAACTTGGTCGTTTTAAGCTCATTTTACTCGTTCTTTATATCCACGGATTCGTTTTAGTATATACTAATATATTTTCGATAGCTCGGCTCCACTAGGTTACGTTTAACGCCTCTATTTGCCCGTCGAAAACTGTCAAACAGCATGCAGTTTTTCAGAAAATAGTTTTCGTCGTTAAATTTACAAAAATCATATCTCCTTCGTTATAAGCTCGTTTTAATCCGTTCTTTCGCCAAAAGTTTCGTTTTTGAAAGTATTTTCTAAATCTTTGGTCAAAATTTATCCATAAACTACTGAGTCTTCCACGTTTTAAAAATGGGGACAGTAGGTCAATATATAGTTTCCAAAACCATTTTCCTAGTTTCAAACTTGTTCCAACTTCAACCAAACCACTTTCAATCACCACAAAACTAATCTAATCCTACCATACACCTTCTTAGGGTGTCATGGGTTCCTAAACTTCATAAACAAAGTAGATCTAACAAAGATCTAACTATAATCACTTTCTAAGGTTCAAAAGTTAAAAGTTTATAAAACAAAGTGGTATAAACCATTATATGCATGAGTTCTTGTAAGAAAAGTATATAACCATAGTAATAACTTGTAAAAATTATAAAAATGAGTTTGTTAACTTACTTGAAGGTTTAGGGAGTTTAGATGATGAAAAACCTACTAATCCTTGAGTTTCTATCTCAAAACTCCAACAAGGATGACTAAGTGAACAAGTTTACACTATGATCTTTGAAAAATTGATGTTCTTGCTTCTTGATTCACCCCTAGGTCGATTATACAAGAGAGAAAAATGAGAGAAAAGTTTACTTTGATCTTGGATAATTAATTGTGAGAAAATGGGATGAAAAGGTTAAATATATAGTTAGAGACGAATGTTAGTTGGGCATTTAATTTGGTTGGTGTGGTTTAGGCTTATTAGGACCAAGGGGGGGGGGGGGGGGGGGGTTGGCCGGCGCAAAAAGGAGGGAAAGGGGGGGGGGGGGTTGTCTTGGGTTTTAATTAGAAAGTTAGTGGTAGTATTATGTAGTGTTAGTTTTAGGTTTTATCGGGTACCGGGTTTGTTAGAAATAAATTTTATTGAAGTTATTCGGGACATAATAAAGTCGTAAAAATTGTAAAAATATGTCGGGTACAAGTACGGAGAGTTTGGGTGATTATTGTTTTATTTTTATGAAAACCGTCGAAATTAAATTAGACGTACGATACGTAATAAATAAATTTCCAAAATACCGGGTAAATTAATATTATAATTTTTATATTATTAAAATGAATATAAAAATATATTGGGATAATAGTCGGGAGTGTCGGACATGTTAGTCACATTTATAGTTCGCGTATTAGTGTTTATTTAAAATAAACATACGTAAATCGTTAATTATACCAAAAGTATTAATTTAATTATCCTACGAGTGGAATAGTATGCAAGTGCCCTAATGTTGATATGCAGACTATTTCTAGTCCGTATGAAATGTCCCTGATAATAATGCATGAATTCGCTCCTAAACCAATACGGTTACGCGAATTTGAATACTCGTAAACTAAATTTACGATGACAGGAGTAATGCACGTGAATTGTGGTTTTCTCTCGGGAATGAATAGTGTCAAGTGAATAGTAAAATTTCTGAATGTTTCTCGGAATGTCAAATTGACCTCAAAAATGATGAATAGTAAAAAAATGAATAGTGATCGATGAATAGTAATTTGTGAATAGTAGAATGTCGAAGTTTGGAAAAATGACCTAAAATTACGAGTTGTGACATCCACATAAACCCTAATTAGGGTTCTTGATTGAAGATTGCAATTTGATTCTTGTTCGGGCTAGAATCACAAAGGTACGTTTACTATTTAATATTGATTAATTAATTACATGTTATATGATCTTGTTATAATTGCTTCCGCTATGCTCACTTTGATATACTTGGTTTATTTATATGAAGGTCATGATATAATAATTCCAATAGTGGCATCTAGAGCCATTATAATGTGTAATTAATTATCGAAACGCATAAAAAATTGGATCTTGATTCGTTTAGTTACATATTTTAGGGTTTATTTGTTAGATTCCTAACCCTAATTTTTTTTTTGTCGATTGACCTTAAGGGTTTTTAGGGTTTTGGTTTTTAATTTTTTAATTTGATTACCCTAGGATGTCATGTAATTTTTTATGCGTTTTAGTAAACGATCTTGGTGCAATATGTTAATTGTTAAGCTAAATCCATGAAAAAGTGCATATTTGCATGGATTTTTATATTGTGTGATAATTTAAATGGTTTAAATTGTTTATATTAATTAATGGTTTAGTTATATTGAAACATGTAAATTTATTAATAGATGTCGAATTGGGGAAGACTCCAATATTAAGTAATCAATTATGTGCTATGTGGTATTTATTTAATTTTGGCTTACGCAATCTATTTATCGATGCATGTGGCTCTTTTTCCTAGAAGAAGAAAGCCTTAATTGAATTAATACGTTGTACACCTAGATTTGATTATTAATAGGACTATTGAATAAGATTTGCATGTGGCTACATGTTTTATACATATTTAATTGTTATGATTATGTATATTTGTTTATTTAGTTGTTTTATTTTTTATTGTACATTACTTGTTTTTGTTTATTAATTGTGTTAGACATGTTTATAAACGAAAAGGGTAATTTTTGAAGAGAAAAATAATACGGACTAAATAATGGCGAAATTGTTTTGGTTTTTAAGAGTTTAAATTTCAAAGAATTGGTTGATTGATGTTTTTGTACGTAATGGTTAAATAGGCTCGACCGAAGTTTACACACTATAAGATGGGTATAAGGATGGCTTCGCATTAAATTGTGGCCTTAGATAGACAACATTCTGTCTTAACGCTCGTTTGTGTGTAAATTAGACTGTAACACCCCCAAAATACCGCAGCGGAAGACTGTGTCATAGGGATGCTACTTCAGGGCACAAAGTACAAGATATAGAAAACGAACTCTAAATGAGACGTTTTTAAAAAGTTACCATTCGAATAGATAAAAGTCGTAGTTTACAAACCAAAAGATCCCAAATTATAATAGTACATAAGTTTTTAAAAAGTATCGAATGGTAAAAGATAAAAGCGAAAGTCTTCAAAATGCATGCCCTAAGACTCTCCGCTCCACATACCTGCTATCGCCCTTCTAACCTGAGATAAACATGCTTAAAAGTGTCAACACAAAGGTTGGTGAGTTCATAGAGTTGTTTAATAAATAAAGTTTAAAGAAGAAAGGTCACACAGCAAAGGCATCGTAAATCCACTCAGTTACAAGTCCCGCCATAAGAGACTTGTAACCTGTGTGTTCACAACCCACTGCTACAATATATAGTATGAGTAAAATATGTATAAGTTTATCATAACAATTAAGCAATTAGTCATGAGTCTACACTTCATCTCCGAAGACCTCACGTTTGTATGTATGTTTCAATGGTTGTGCCCAGCAACTTAATCTGGGGCCATTGGTAGTCTCAATGGTTGTGCCCAGCAACTTAATCTGGGGCCATTGGAAGTCTCAATGGTTGTGCCCAGCAACTTAATCTGGGGCCATTGGAAGTCTCAAGAATACACCATCACAGTTTAGTATAACACAGTTAAGTATAGCACAATCACGTATGTATGACATCAAGTATAAAACAATCAAGTATAAGGAAACCAAGTATAAATGTTTTGAATATCAAGAAAGTATGATTTGAGTATTAAGAAAGTAAGTACGTAGTTGAGCATGTATCTCCCCCAAAGAGTTAAAACAAGTATAAAGAGTAAAAGTGGGGCTATGACTCACCTGGAGTGAAAATACAAATATGCGTAATGATAAGGACAACAGGGAGCGAACACTATCCGCAACCTAAAATGAATGATAGTGATCTAATTTAGATCATGTCGTGATGTAATAAATGCACATGCACATGATACCAATACCACTCGTAATTTGGAAATACTAGTTATCGTCATAGTAAAATAGTTTCCATACTTAGGAAAAATAAGTCCATATATAGAAGTATATACTTGTCATATTAACTCGTACGAAAAAGTTAGCGTTATATTCCATGTATCAAAACCTTAGAATAACATTGTTAAGTCGTATAAATATTCCCTCGGGTTGTACGTATTCATTTGTTAAGAAAATAGTCATTAGTAACGTTGCTAGAAAATATACCATTTAGTACGTACGTTATTATTTTTATTTGTGACTATATATATATATATAGTTTTGACGATGTTTAAAACGGGTATAACTCGGTCGTTTTAGGCTCGTTTTCCTTGTTCTTTATGTCCACGGATTCGTTTTTGTGTATACTAGTATATTTTTGATAACTCGGCTCCTCTAGGTTACGTTTAATACCTCTTTTTACCCATTGAAATCTGCCAAACAGCAAGCAGTTTTTACAAAAATAGTTTTCGTCGTTAAATTTGCAAAAATCATAACTCCTTCGTTATAAACTCGTTTTAATCCGTTCTTTCGCCTAAAGTTTCGTTTTTTAAATTATTTTCTAAATCTTTGGTCAAAAATTAGCCATCAACCACTGATTTTCCCACGAAATAGAAATAGGGACAGTAGGTATTTCAAGTGTTTCAAAAACCATTTCTAGGGTTCTAATCTAGTTCCATCTTCATCCAAACCACTTTCAAACACCACAAAACTAATCTAATCCTACCATACACCTTCTTAGGGTGTCATGGGTTCCTAATCATCAAAACCAAGTAGATCTAACAAGGATCTAACCAAAAATCACTTCTAGGGCTTGTATGATCAAAAGTTTACAAAAATAAAGTGGTATAAGTATTTTGTGCATGGATCAAAGCATGAAAGCTAAAAGATATAAGTAAATACTTGATGAAAACATAAAAATTAGCTTGATAACTTACTTGAAAAGGTGGTGTGATTAGATGATAAAACCTTAGTATTCTTGAGTTTATATCTCAAAACCTTGTAAGAAATACTTAATTAAACTATAATAACACTTGATCTTGGAAAATAATTTTTGTCTTGCTCCTCCTTTCTTCCTTGTGGCCGTGGGTTGTAGAGAGCAAAAGAGAGAATGAGTTTGCTTGCAAAGTGAAAAATGAGATAGAAAAGATTTTAGTAAAGTAGATATGTATTATTGTTATTAATATTATATACAAGTTAGTATAGGGTATTAATTAATCTTGAGTGTACAAGTAAAATGTGTAAGAGATTGGAGAGGGGGGGGGGGGGGGGGGGCGGCAAAGTCAAGGGGGGGGGGATGCATGTAGGACTTTTGTGGTAAAAATGTATTATTAAGTGTTATTGGTAGTTTTAAAATGTACCGGGTACCGGGTTAACTAAAAATAAATTTTAACGGAGTTAACCGGGTCATAATAAAGTTATAAAAATTATAAAAATAGGTTGGGTAAAATTATTGGGTGTTTAGATAATTATAGTTAAATTTCTACGAAAACCGTCGAAGTTTTAGTAGCTTAAGTTAATAATTAAAATAAACATCCAAAATACCGGGTAAATTAATATTATAATTTTTATATTATAAAAATGAATATAAAAATATATTGGGCTAATAGTCGGGAGTGTCGGACATGTTAGCCACATTTATAGTTCGCGTATTAGTGTTTATTTAAAATAAACATACGTAAATCGTTAATTATACCAAAAGTATAAATTTAATTATCCTACGAGTGGAATAGTATGCAAGTGCCCTAATGATGATGTGCTGACTATTTGTAGTCCGTATGAAATGTCCCTGATAATAATGCATGAATTCGCTCCTGAACCAATACGGTTACGCGAATTTGAACACTCGTAAACTAAATTTATGATGATATGAGTAATGCACGTGAATAGTGGTTTCCTCTCGGGAATGAATAGTGTCAAGTGAATAGTAAAATTTCTGAATGCTTCTCGGAATGTCAAATTGACCTAAAAAATGATGAATAGTAAAACGATGAACAGTAAATGATGAATAGTAACTTGTCGAGGTTTGGAAAATTGACCTAAAATTACGGGTTGTGACAGTCTCTACCCCTTAAGGGAACTTCGTCCCGAAGTTCAGCTCATTCCTTCCCAAACTCGTTAGAGTTGCTTACACCAATCAAATCATCTACTATCAATATAACTAGATTAATGATGCTAGGTCTCAGATTAGTCGGGGTTGTGTATAAGTTCTATACCAAGACTTAAGTGCTACGAAAATAATATAGTTGTTCAAGAGAATGTACCCGTTATGCTATCGTGAACATGTTGGGTGATAGGATTTCCTAGGAAGTAAGCTCTGCCACGCGCGGGTGGAATCTCAACGGCCTCATCTTGTGGCCCTTCAATTGCTGCTGCTAATTTTGGACGATTGCCTCCTTGGTTAAGATTCCTTTTTAACTTAGGACAGGTGTTCCGAAAGTGATCTGGGCTGTTACACTCATAGCATGTCTTTTGATTGTTCGTCATATTGCCTACATTCACTGGTTCTCTACACTGGTTTGCATAATGACCAGACTGTCTGCAATTAGCACATATACGGCAGGGCACAGTCTTTTGGTGATGAAAATTACATTTCGTACATTTAGGATGCTGGCCTAAATACTCTCTCTGACCAGAACTAGTCGCCGCAAAGGTCCTTGCCCTTTTGTTGTCAGCTATCGCGCCTATATGCTTGTTCGACTCGCTTGTTCCCTTCCTTTTATCACTGTTCTTCAAGCTTCCATTTCTAACCATCTCATCTGTCAGAGTCCCTGCTCTCAATATTGCACTCTGAATTGTAGAAGGCTCAGTTGCTTTCACAGGCCCACGAATTTCTGGGACAAGACCATATATGTACCTCTCGATCCTCTTGGACTCAGGGGTAACCAGGTGTGGAACTAGTCTGGCTAATTCATGGAATCGATCTGTATAGGCTGCATATCCAGCCCCTATCATAGAGTGATGATAAAGTTCATCCTCCAGCTTCTGCATTTCATTGTCCGGGCAGTATTCCTCCTTCAGTAGTGCCTTAAAATCATCCCATGTCATACCTACAGCTGCCTCTCTACCCCTAGCTTGAACCTGCGTATTCCACCATGTCAATGCCTTTCCTGATAGCAAGCATACGGAGTACTTCACCATTTGATGTGGTGCACAGTCACTAATGTCGATCACCGACTCCATCTTTTCAACCCATCGAGTATACCCTAACGCGCCTCCTACACCATCGAACTCAATTGGCTTACATGATGTAAATTCCTTATACGTACATCCAGTCCTAATGTTGTTGTTGCCATTACCATTCTGGCCTATACCATTGGTGTTGTTAATTCCGCTTTCGTGATTTTCCAAGTTATTCATATGATCTCCAACTTGAGTGACAATAGTGGGGAGAAAGTTTTCAAGTTCTCGAGCGATGATGGCTTCAAAATCAGTATTTCCACTGTTGTTGTTATCATTGTTTTCAACGCCGTGACCACCTCCTCTACCTCCACGTCTACCAGTTCTTCCACCATCGTTACTTGGGTTACTAGTGTCATGAGCAGCTCCTCTACCTCCACGTCCACCAGTCCTTCCACCCCTTGGTGTTGCGCCTCCTCGACCAGAGCTACGAGTCACTCTCCTTGGTGCCATGATTTCCTGAGAGGAAGGACATTTAGTGAACGTCAGAGTTGAGGGAAAACCGTTGATTAACCAGAGTCTATACTTAACATCCTCATATATAATACCGTGCCACCAATTGTCTCCTAAGTCGTGCCAACACCGATCTACATATGCATAGTCATATGTCCACGTGTGTCGTGAAGCACTTATAATTATGTTGGCCACCACAATTATAAATGTTTCCTTTCACAGGTGTACATATCACCAGGCACACATATCTCAGTGGTAGACGTTGCTTAAATGGGTATCTAGGGAAAGTCACGCTCAGTACGAAGGAACAAAGGATTCTCCCTTAAGTGCTAAAGTCACTGGGTAGTCTAGTCTCTAACGGCTTCTAAAGAGTAACCTCAAGAGAACTCCCATCCTCGGGCAAATCATCAAATCTCTACAGCTAAGTAATAACCTTCATTTAACTTAGTCTCATGTCTCATCAAACAAGAACTGTCACAAGATTAAGTTAAATGATCAGTTATTACCGAGCTCCATATTTCTGATAACTTGCCTAGATTTTGGGACTTCCCCATCGGTACCACAAAATATCTAATAGCGTAGGTCTAAGAAAATTATCAGCAAGCGTACGTGTATGAAAAATGCAAGGCGATAGGGAGGAGAGTCTAAATGTATGTAGTTATAGTCTAGACTCTAAAAACAACCTAGTTCTCTATAACCAAGGCTCTGGTACCAATCTGTAACACCCCCGAAATACCGCAGCGGAAGACTGTGTCATAGGGATGCTACTTCAAGGCACAAAGTACAAGATATAGAAAACGAACTCTAAATGAGACGTTTTTAAAAAGTTACCATTCGAATAGATAAAAGTCGTAGTTTACAAACCAAAAGATCCCAAATTATAATAGTACATAAGTTTTTAAAAAGTATCGAATGGTAAAAGATAAAAGCGAAAGTCTTCAAAATGCATGCCCTAAGACTCTCCACTCCACATACCTGCTATCGCCCTTCTAACCTGAGATAAACATGCTTAAAAGTGTCAACACAAAGGTTGGTGAGTTCATAGAGTTGTTTAATAAATAAAGTTTAAAGAAGAAAGGTCACACAGCAAAGGCATCGTAAATCCACTCAGTTACAAGTCCCGCCATAAGAGACTTGTAACCTGTGTGTTCACAACCCACTGCTACAATATATAGTATGAGTAAAATATGTATAAGTTTATCATAACAATTAAGCAATTAGTCGTGAGTCTACACTTCATCTCCGAAGACCTCACGTTTGTATGTATGTTTCAATGGTTGTGCCCAGCAACTTAATCTGGGGCCATTGGTAGTCTCAATGGTTGTGCCCAGCAACTTAATCTGGGGCCATTGGAAGTCTCAATGGTTGTGCCCAGCAACTTAATCTGGGGCCATTGGAAGTATCAAGAATACACCATCACAGTTTAGTATAACACAGTTAAGTATAGCACAATCACGTATGTATGACATCAAGTATAAAACAATCAAGTATAAGGAAACCAAGTATAAATGTTTTGAATATCAAGAAAGTATGATTTGAGTATTAAGAAAGTAAGTACGTAGTTGAGCATGTATCTCCCCCAAAGAGTTAAAACAAGTATAAAGAGTAAAAGTGGGGCTATGACTCACCTGGAGTGAAAATACAAATATGCGTAATGATAAGGACAACAGGGAGCGAACACTATCCGCAACCTAAAATGAATGATAGTGATCTAATTTAGATCATGTCGTGATGTAATAAATGCACATGCACATGATACCAATACCACTCGTAATTTGGAAATACTAGTTATCGTCATAGTAAAATAGTTTCCATACTTAGGAAAAATAAGTCCATATATAGAAGTATATACTTGTCATATTAACTCGTACGAAAAAGTTAGCGTTATATTCCATGTATCAAAACCTTAGAATAACATTGTTAAGTCGTATAAATATTCCCTCGGGTTGTACGTATTCATTTGTTAAGAAAATAGTCATTAGTAACGTTGCTAGAAAATATACCATTTAGTACGTACGTTATTATTTTTATTTGTGACTATATATATATATATAGTTTTGACGATGTTAAAACGGGTATAACTCGGTCGTTTTAGGCTCGTTTTCCTTGTTCTTTATGTCCACGGATTCGTTTTTGTGTATACTAGTATATTTTTGATAACTCGGCTCCTCTAGGTTACGTTTAATACCTCTTTTTACCCATTGAAATCTGCCAAACAGCAAGCAGTTTTTACAAAAATAGTTTTCGTCGTTAAATTTGCAAAAATCATAACTCCTTCGTTATAAACTCGTTTTAATCCGTTCTTTCGCCTAAAGTTTCGTTTTTGAAAGTATTTTCTAAATCTTTGGTCAAAAATTAGCCATCAACCACTGATTTTCCCACGAAATAGAAATAGGGACAGTAGGTATTTCAAGTGTTTCAAAAACCATTTCTAGGGTTCTAATCTAGTTCCATCTTCATCCAAACCACTTTCAAACACCACAAAACTAATCTAATCCTACCATACACCTTCTTAGGGTGTCATGGGTTCCTAATCATCAAAACCAAGTAGATCTAACAAGGATCTAACCAAAAATCACTTCTAGGGCTTGTATGATCAAAAGTTTACAAAAATAAAGTGGTATAAGTATTTTGTGCATGGATCAAAGCATGAAAGCTAAAAGATATAAGTAAATACTTGATGAAAACATAAAAATTAGCTTGATAACTTACTTGAAAAGGTGGTGTGATTAGATGATAAAACCTTAGTATTCTTGAGTTTATATCTCAAAACCTTGTAAGAAATACTTAATTAAACTATAATAACACTTGATCTTGGAAAATAATTTTTGTCTTGCTCCTCCTTTCTTCCTTGTGGCCGTGGGTTGTAGAGAGCAAAAGAGAGAATGAGTTTGCTTGCAAAGTGAAAAATGAGATAGAAAAGATTTTAGTAAAGTAGATATGTATTATTGTTATTAATATTATATACAAGTTAGTATAGGGTATTAATTAATCTTGAGTGTACAAGTAAAATGTGTAAGAGATTGGAGAGGGGGGGGGGGGGGGCGGCAAAGTCAAGGGGGGGGATGCATGTAGGACTTTGGTGGTAAAAATGTATTATTAAGTGTTATTGGTAGTTTTAAAATGTACCGGGTACCGGGTTAACTAAAAATAAATTTTAACGGAGTTAACCGGGTCATAATAAAGTTATAAAAATTATAAAAATAGGTTGGGTAAAATTATTGGGTGTTTAGATAATTATAGTTAAATTTCTACGAAAACCGTCGAAGTTTTAGTAACTTAAGTTAATAATTAAAATAAACATCCAAAATACCGGGTAAATTAATATTATAATTTTTATATTATAAAAATGAATATAAAAATATATTGAGCTAATAGTCGGGAGTGTCGGACATGTTAGCCACATTTATAGTTCGTGTATTAGTGTTTATTTAAAATAAACATACGTAAATCGTTAATTATACCAAAAGTATAAATTTAATTATCCTATGAGTGGAATAGTATGCAAGTGCCCTAATGATGATGTGCTGACTATTTCTAGTCCGTATGAAATGTCCCTGATAATAATGCATGAATTCGCTCCTGAACCAATACGGTTACGCGAATTTGAACACTCGTAAACTAAATTTATGATGATATGAGTAATGCACGTGAATAGTGGTTTCCTCTCGGAAATGAATAGGGTCAAGTGAATAGTAAAATTTATGAATGCTTCTCGGAATGTCAAATTGACCTCAAAAATGATGAATAGTAAAACGATGAATAGTAAATGATGAATAGTAACTTGTCGAGGTTTGGAAAATTGACCTAAAATTACGGGTTGTGACATAGACTTACCGAACAACCATTACATGTACACTGTCATCTTAAGGGTGAATTAACCACAATTCCACAATGATTATCTGAAACACTAAGCTTTCGGGCTTATGCAAAAGTACGATATAGTGGACGATAATTGATGGTAATTCTTTAATTGGTGAACCCGATACCTCAATCAAAACTTTGTTATTTTATTCTTAGCAAATTGGTAATAAAAATGTTTTGTAAAACCAATGTTATAAAGTTGTATGCATGCTTCTTCATACATTATTTTGATCACATCAAAATATTAATACCCTTATAAAATTAAGTTGAATGCCATTTAATTAAGAACACTTGAAGTTGTAATTTACGTCATGTGAGAACTTGGCGAGATTGCAATGGAGAGGTAAATTTCATAAATTCATTGCTAGCAGATCAACTGATGTGATGGATTTGTGAGTTTGCAGTTTTTAAGTTAGACGACTTAAATTGAGTAGGAAGTGAGATCTTGGACTCAAGGCATTAAGATGGGGATCAAACATGCTTACACTACAAAAGTTTTGTGATTGTAAATCCCATAAATCTAGGAATTGCAATATGATATTGGCAATTATTGTACGACAATTACCTTGTAGAATACTATCATTACTAGCAGATCAACTGATGTAATGGTACTATGTCAATTAGGATCCTAGCTTTAAGAAAATACTATGGTTTATATGAATATTTACCAATGGGTATTTTATTTTCTTAAAGATCTAATTATCGAAAATACTGAAATTGAATTTTGTAATTTGTTTTAATGTATTAATGCAACGTTCAAACCGTAAACGTATTTTGGGCTTTGGTAAATTGATCTAGTTCTGTTTTCAAACAAATGTTTGATTAAGAAATATTTACTTAAAAGACAAAAGAAGTCTCCTTTCTATGAAGGAAGAGTGAGACACAATCCTATTCCTTTTCATGAATGAGAAAGGATAATAGGAATATTAGATATGTCTAAATTCTAATATAACTCATAGCAAATTTTAATGGTTAAGAAAATTGCATACATTTTTCATAGGGATTTTATCATCCTCATTCGGTGATCAAATTCTTAGTAACAAATATGATATTTGGTTAATAGAAAATTATGTATGACATTTTATGAGTTATTATAATTAGAACCTAGACTAATTACTGCAAAATGTTTAAAGACAAACTAGTTGTTTTGACTATTTTAAAGGTGCTACATACATTGTAGGATGGTAGACCTGTTAAGGAAGAAATTGCATGCCCAATTTTTCAAGTTAAAAGCATTTGGTGGATAGTCCATCATTCACGTAGAAGAATACACTCTTTAGTGCATAAGTAATTGTTACGTATGGACATTTAAAGGTGTAGGAAAGTTAAAAGCACATTATTTTCTTTTACTGGATATGAAACATTTACAATGTTGTCAAATTCAGTGGGAGTATTGTGTACTTATCACTGAATAAGGAATTATTGTAATGATCTTTAATTCAGTGGGAGTTACAAGCTTTGACATCTTGGTAGCTAAAGATAATTACTTTCCAAGTGTAGACACTCATACTTTTAAGGATAGTTGTACGTTTCCTTACTAGACATTGTTGTTCTACATCTACTTGTTATGCTAAAATCTATGACACAATCATATTGATCACATAAACAAATGCATGGCGTGTTGTTTATCAACTATATGAGGTTGTTCCATGCACAAGTGGGAGAAATGTTATCTTTAATGTGTGCAAGAAACAACTCATAAAAATATGATTTAATGGATTCTCTTGACTACAAGGTAAGAGAATAATGTTCTAATATTAATTCTAGAAACACTTGGTGTTACAATTTATGTTATGTGAGAGCTTAGCTAGATTGCAACAACAAGGTGAATTTCATATTTCATTACTAGCAGATCAACTGATGTAATTGAACTATGAGAATTTGCAGTTTCTAAATTAGAATAATGTTCTAATATGAATTCAAGAAACATTTGGTGTTACAATTTATGTTATGTGAGAGTTTAACTAGATTGCAACAACAAGATGAATTTCATATTTTCATTACTAGCAGATCAACTGATGTAATTGAACTATGAGAATTTTGCAGTTTCTAAATTAGATACCTATTAGAACATGTGTCAATATGATATCAAGACTACTTTAATTTGTATATTTATGAATTCATGGAATGACATAAATTAATAAAGTAATCTAATGCTACTTCAATCTGAATATTTATGTGTTCTTGGAATGACATAAATAAATGAATAAATAATGTTGTTTACATTATTGTGAAGTAATATATTAACTTGAAATTACTATTGAAACCAAAAGATGGTGTTCATAATTACTTTAGTTAAACATGTTTATGTTTCATTGTAACGATATAAACATAAAGTCTTTTAATTGTTACAAGACTTATAATAAAGTAAGACGTTATCTTGTTGTGTTTTTTAATTAAGACATATACATGAAGTTATTAAATTGTTAAATGACTTATAACGTATAGTGGGATTATAACAGTTTATGTTTTCTTGTAAAGACATGGACATGAAGTAACTTTGTAAAAAGTACTTGTGTTATAAAGCATGTAATTGGCTTGAAAAATACTATTATACCATTAAAATGACTTAGTTGGTAAATAGACAAGTCAAGAGGAATATGATTATCTTAAATATTGTTAGATTGTCTTACAATATTAATACTAATGAAATACCAAATGTTTATGGTATGTTCAGTTAGGAAAATCAAACTCTTGTTATATTGTTTGATTAAAGATAACTATGACTTCTTTTCTTCCAAAAGTTATCAAGGTTAGAATGTTGAGTATGACTTGGACATATTTAATAAAACTCCAACATAGAAGATTAATAAGACATCATCATTTGATGGAATGTGATGAATTACATTAAGTCTTAAATTGAAGTTCTAAATTTGTTTAACTGCTTATGAAGAGGTTATTAACAAAGTAAAGTCAGGAACTATCAATAAGTATTTGTAATATCCCAAAAGAGAACATTGTATTGTTTCTTTATTTGCTAAGTATTTAAAGATAGTCTTTAAATTACTAAAAGCAAGTGGGAGTTATAATCTTTAAAAGATAAAATTATAAGATACATAATCTTCTAAAATACACTAGTAAATATCATGATTAAGTTTGACATTTGAATGTTAAATCTCAACATGATAATAAAGTTTGACATTTAAATGTTAAATATCGAGATGATGGAATTATCATTCATAGAATAGTAATATATCTCAGATATTTGATTGATATGCTGAGAGCTATGATTTACAGGATTATTGTAAACCTGATAATCATTATGATACATTACCAAATATGAAATTGGGTAAAGTATTAATGATATGAATGATTAAGATGCTGTCCATAAAGATAATCATTTTTTAGAAATGTCGTTTATCTTAATAGTTAGACTAGAAAATGAAGATGAGTTTCTTCGAAGATAAGGTAACCATTGTGGTTTAAATCTTTGTATAGAAATCATATGGACAAAATTGTGCACGTATTTAATGTATGTTTTATGACAAGATTATTAATCACACTTAATCAATTAACTGTGATTGAATATTCTTTTCTAAATACATTAAATATATATATATAGATTATGATTGTCATATTTATGAAATTGACAATAGAATATCAAAACTCTTTCTTGAGTGATTACTTGAGCGAGGACGATAAAAAGGAGTTTATGAATTCAAATAAATCTTTAGAAGTGTACAAAGTGCAATAATCCATGGATGGATAAATGCATGCATCTAGAAGATTATTCTTATGTTTAATTATTAAATTCATGTTTTGATTTATAATTGAAATAAGATAATTTCTAAGTATTCCTAAAAAACTAGTGGGAGTATTATGTTTAATTTCTTAAATCATAATTGTTGTAGAACATATAAAAGGTAACATTCCATATAAGTTAAAAGTTAAGTCTTAGTTTGGAATGAAACTTTACTTGAAAGATTTAGAAAATAAGACATACAACCTTGGAATCAATGTTTATTGTTGAAACATGTGCGGTAAATGAATCTAATATAACATGATATATCATTTAAAAAGTCTAAATGGATATATATAACATGAATAAAATCTAAGTATGACTCAAAGATTTTCATGTATATCATGTTTTGTTGTATCATACTTGATTACAAGATGATTTGGCAATATTAATATCTAATTAAAAGTTATTAGATAACTTGTGTAATATTCTAAAAAGAATATGTTTGATTATAGAATTACATCCTAAATCTGGAATAGCTTCCAAATTCTATAGATGAACAATTTTTCAATTGTTGTGAAAATTGTCATAGCCAACAAACTTGAAAGTTTGAAGGGCATCAAACATTACACAATAGATATTAATGTTTACGGAAAGTTTTTAAGAGCATATTGTTGTTGCATACAATGATGCTAATGAAATTGAGATGACACTCAATACTAGTTATGGTAAGGATTTCATCCTTGGCTATTACTAGTTATGCTTACTAAAAGCATAGTTGCATTATACATTAAGAGAATAAGAATACTTTAAACTTTAAAATGTTTGGAAGTTTGATTATCATAAATTGGTGGTTAAGGATGTCACACATTTTATGAAATATTATATGGCATTGTCAAAATAGTTGAGTATGTACATACAAGAACTTCACTAGTTGAATTCTTGAAATAAGTATTCTTAAAATTCTGATAGATCAAAGTTGGATGATTTATGTTTTGTCAACAAGTAGGAATGTCATTACTTGAGACATAATTCATCAACAAGAGTTATCATGCATTGATCTATTTAGTATTTGGATAAGGGATGTTAAACAATTATTATAATAAATACATGATATGTTTAATTTATAATATATTGAATCCTGTTTTTGCATGTTTAAATCCATGAATAAAGGTTATTCTAAATTGTCCGTTGTCAGTTAATAATATGGGAATATTATTAAATCAAGACAAATCTGAAGGTTGGTATAATATACTTAAAGTATATTGATGCGTAGTCATGCCATTTCAGATGATATTCAATGATACCGAATATAGGACTTATCCCAACTACATGATGTTACTTTATGGATTTTGTTATTAAGTAAATCATGAGAAGTTATCCTCAGACTTGAGATGCAAGATAAGTGTCATGAATTTAGTACATTTTTGTGGAACAACTTAACGCTATACGTAACTGGTAGTCATAAGGGTTGTTTTCGGAAGTGTTACAAAGTTTGTGGGTTTTGCTTGTAGTCAAGATAGAATTTGTTCATTCAAATTTATTTTTGGAGTTTAATACTGCTGGGCCCCTCGTAGGGTTGGTAAGATGTATGTGTGGCCACATCCAAGATCTCTCCTGAATATGTTCAGAAGATTTGGTAATCTTGATCAATCACAAACAACGAGAAACAGAATGGTTAATTAAGGAATGACTTTAATCCATATCCTTATTAACATGGTATTAGAAACAAAAGGATAATAATAATGAGAAATCATTAAAAGGTTTTTCCAGGAGCCTTACTCGAGATCGTACTAGAGGCATCAGCGTGTTGCAAGACGCTAACCGATGTGATTACACTATTAAAATATGTCCAAGTGGGAGCTGTTAGATTATGGACATTATTTTAGTAGTCGTATGTTAGGATCGAACTCGAGATCACGGGATTGCACACAATACGTATGAAGAGAAAAAGAAATAATTATTTATAAATGTTATAAGTAATTATTAATAAACACAAAACTAGTAATAGTAGTATTTAATGATAAATGACTAATGACTAATGACCTATTGACGAAGATTAGGAAAGTAATACTAATGAATATTTGGAAACAAGGGAAGGTTCTAGAATCCCTAGGGGATTCTCCAAACCGATTGGCCAAGGAAGTTTCCACACCTCCTTTGTACCTTGAGCTCCAAGTTTCAATTAGTATAAATACAAACCCAAGATTCATTGTTTCTAATAACTTGTACACACACATCTTGGTGTTTTTCTTTCCTCTTTCTTGTTCTAGTCGATCCATAAAACAAACCCATAAGGGTTTCGGTTTTCTTGATCTAAACAAAGTTTTGTGTTTAATTTACTTGCATAAACTTTTTCTTGAATTAGTACGTGCGTACAAGAACGTGATTCAAACACACTATTGTTTGATTCTTGGATTGAATTACAAAAGAGGTAAGGGGTAATTCTTGTAATCCACATAAACCCTAATTAGGGTTCTTGATTGAAGATTGCAATTTGATTCTTGTTCGGGCTAGAATCACAAAGGTACGTTTACTATTTAATATTGATTAATTAATTACATGTTATATGATCTTGTTATAATTGCTTCCGCTATGCTCACTTTGATGTACTTGGTTTATTTATATGAAGGTCATGATATAATAATTCCAACATAATACACCAACTACAAAAATACCCTCACAGCAAAAAATCCACTAATATGTTATTCGTACCTCTAGATCCCAAAAAATTCCTCACCAAAAATACTTACTTACCACCAAAAAAAAAAAAAGTGATTGCTTTGGCTAAAATGTGAACCACAACCGAATGACGTGTTGCATGGTGCAGCACAGCCAAATGACGTCGTTGTTGGGTCAACGGCGAACTCCACACCTAGCTCTCTAACAACAATTTTGTGTAATGCATGATAATATAAAAATATTCTATGTTAAACACCTCGTTGAAATGCTCAATTAGGTCCACATAATAATCCTTTCCTTTGAAATGCTTTTTTAAGATTCTTGGGACATGGTTGCGGAGAATAACAGCATCGTTTATAGCTTCCAGACCAACCTGCAGTTTTTCAAGAATCCGTATTCATATTAGTACCTCTGTATTGTCCTTATTTTCATTTTGAAATGTTTCAAACTATTAGTCTCCTTTTTTTCAACCAATCAAAAGAAAGTTCGGTGTGTGAGGATGATAGTTGATTGGTTGAAGATTGTAGAACTCCTCACTTTTCTTAAGCCACGTGTTTTTTGTGTGGGACAATAATTTTGAGGCGGAGGAAATATCAATTTAAGAATGATACCAAAGGTCGTGAGCTCAGCAACCTAAAGGTTGTAAGCTCAAGTCTAGTTATGTGCTTTTCGGTTTTCCAAAAAAAGTGTGATTTTAAATGGCGACACTAAGCGCAGTCCTAAACATTTTCGTTTTTGCCATGAAGAAAATGGGTGAACCGCATAACAAAAGAATCTAAAATTTTATGTAAGCCATGAAGATAGATGCGTGTAAAATTCGCCTATTTGTTGAAGTGTATAGAGTCACATACCTCGGGTAGTCTGAACCAACACGGTTGACCTCTGCGTTTGTATGCACCATCCATTATATCATCATGCATAATAGCAAATGTTTGAAGCTACGTTTTGTCATCAATATCATCAAGTGATTAGATAAGAAAGTGATGATGAATACATGACTAATAAGAGTTATTAATTAGTTTAAGAAAATTCATGCATTAGGCACAAATTGCTTCGTGTATATATACATGTTATTAGTTATTACCCATTCAAGGCACCAACCAAGAGTACACGCAAGAAAAACTTCATCGTCCGTTAGTTCTTCTCCTTTTAACAACTCGTAGCTCTCCATGACAAAGAGGCCTCGAACCAACTTTCCTGTATTTTGTTGTAGTCGAAGATAAGACAACCAGTTGAATAAGAAAACGAAGTTAATTTCTTGCACAAGAATATTGGAGAATTAGTTATACCTTGTGGTACGTTGTAGTCAATCATCTGCAACACACAAATTTAAGAGTGTGAGCTCAAAAAATTTGTTCTATTTTTGTACTTGTATTTAGCATATGTTATATCACATATATGCATAAATAAATTAAATAATTTTTATCTTTTGTGTATGACAGCTCGTAATTCCTAAAGTAATGATACCTGGCTAACCCACTGACGAGAATGGTTGTCAAATGTTGGCGTATGTGTCCGAATGGTGCACAACCTTCGGACTATTCTACGTCCTCCGGTAACTAACCCTTCGGATCCTTAGCCATAAGCCGGAGGGTCAGAAAGAACTATCATATTTTCCGAGGAGTCCTCTATGACATGAAGGATAATAGCATTAATGACGGTCACGCCGCCATCCCAGATTTTCAGGGATTGTGTTACCCACGTGACCTGACACCTACCTACTATGTACAGTATAATACTATTTGCTCCTTCCCGAGGTAGAGCAGGTAAGGAGATGGGGTAGTATAAATACCCCCACCTCATTTATGTCATTCAACTAACACACACATATTGCATTTACTCTCAACTACTCTCTTACCCTTCGTATCATACATACTTACTCTCACACCGGAGGTGGGTCCTGGGAACACTCCCGGGGCGAGCCTAACGTGTGCTTCTTGTGTGCAGGTCTCTACGTTTATCCGAAGGTCCTACACAAGAAATATATGCTCGCAAGATTTTACCTTAACAAATTGGCGCCATCCGTGGGACCCGTTACTCAATCTACCTGAAAAAATGACCGATCCTCCTCCCCCACTATTCTCCACCCCTCTCTCCTTAGCCGGAGGGAGCGGGGCCAACACCAACCCGAACAACCACAATCCAGAAAATGATTCCCCAAACCTTCAAGAGTTAATTCTTGGACAAATGGCTTCCCTTACTGACCTAATCAACAAACATAATGCTCTAGGAGAAAATGTTCTCAGGCCGATGCGTTTGGAGTTCGGCGATGAAGGGAACGATGTAGTCCGAAAGAACAGGGTAGTCGAAACGGATGAAGACCTGAGTAAGCCATTCAAGGAGGTGTTACGGTCACCGTTTACCAGCCGAATAGTCAAATTCGCTGGAGAGAAGTATACCATGCCTCTTAACATGAGGTTTTATGACGGAACGACAGATCCGAATGATCATCTCACTCGGTTCACCGGGGCGGCAAATCAAGGACAATGGCCTATGCCAACTTGGTGTCTTATGTTTCAACAGACCCTGGATGGAGCTGCCGGAGGATGGTTCGAGCGATTAGAGCCCGGTAGCATCAACAGCTGGGAGGAGCTAAGGGAACAATTTTCAACTCGATTTTCTCTTCGGAGGAAATGCACCAAGGATCCGACAGAAATTACCAAGATAGTCCGGAGAGCACATGAATCATTGTTGGACTTCAAGGAAAGATGGACAGATGAGGCCAGCTACATCAGCGGCGTACCGGAAATCATGCGTATTTCGGCTTTCATGAATGCTCACAAGTGCCCAGCCTTGGCGAAGAAATTCTCGGACAGAGTACCCCGCTCGGTAACAGAAATGTTCGCCAGAGTGGATGATTACATCCGGGCGGAAGACGCATACCGAAGCACAGAACTGCCCAGAGGGGAAGGTTTCGAAGCAAACAGAAGAAGGGGTTTCAAGGATGACAAGTATAGGAATGAAAGGAAGAACGAACCTCGACACAAGGATTCGTACCACCCATACGTGGCTCCTAGAAGGGGCGTGAGTCGCAATGAGTATTATCGTCCGGATCACAAGCCGATGGAAGTCTTCTGAGAAAGACCACAGCGTCCCGGGTTAAACGCACTTATAAAACCTCCTAGGGAGATCCTGGCCACAGAGCATCATTTAAACTTACCGGCACCTAGGCCAACAGGTGGTAAACCATCTCGTGAAAACATGGGTAAGTTTTGTGAGTACCATAAAGAGGCCGGTCACTTAACTAACCATTGTCGAGAATTGAAAAAGCAACTAGAGATGGCATTGGAGTCCGGTAGACTCGATCACTTGTTGAAAGAATGGAAACAGAGAGATACCGGAAAAGATAGAGAACCGGCAAGAAATTACGACAGAGGAAAAAATAAAGTGATCAACATGATAAGATGTTCCGGAGGAATGAAGCGAAAAAGTTATGATCACGAAGAAGTATGGATGAAAGCTCCAATTACTTTCCCTCCAATCATGACGGAAGATCTGTCTGATGAGCCCCTCATAATCGAGGGAGACATCAGTGGGTATCTTGTTCGACGGATATATGTAGACGAAGGGTCGGCAGTTAATGTTATGTACGAGCACTGTTTCAACAACCTCAGCAATGACATCAAGGATAGACTCAAAGAAACCACCACTTCCCTCGTGGGTTTCTCCGGAGAAACAAGCAAGCCTTTGGGGAGGATCGATTTAGAGGTGTGCTTTGGCGACCATGGCATGTACCGAAGAGCAATGATGAGTTTCTGTGTAGTTAACTCTCCATCACCATACAATGTAATCTTGGGAAGAACAGGACTGAAGGAAATAAGGGCCGTACCATCCACCATTCACTCAATGATCAAGTTCCCCACTCCCAAGGGAATAGCAACTTTAAGAACCCGTCCGTCGATAATATCCGAGTGTCGGAGGTTAGAAGAAAAGCAGGTAAGCGAAGAATCTCAATCCGAGCAACTTCATGAAATAAAAGACGATGACATAACAACAACCGAGGAAGTCTTGGTTAACCCTGCTTATCCCGAGCAGTTGGTAACCATCGGAAAGAACTTCTCCAGAGAGGGTTGCAAAAACCTTATTGAACTATTAAGGAAAAACAAAGATGTGTTCGCGTGGCAGCCGTCGGATATGACGGGAGTTCCTAGATGGTTGATAAAGCATCGGCTAAATGTTAATGTGGCGGACACGCCGGTAGCACAAAAG
Organism: Artemisia argyi; assembly: GCA_030686995.1. Lineage (NCBI taxonomy): Eukaryota > Viridiplantae > Streptophyta > Magnoliopsida > Asterales > Asteraceae > Artemisia > Artemisia argyi. The sequence continues at coordinate 17,148,395 of CM060685.1, read as the reverse complement.
AAACGAAGCCTCTCTGCGGAGAAAAATCAAGTTGTGATGAACGAAGTGGAGGAATGGTTGAGGGCAGGAATCGTCAGACCCGTCAAATACCCGACGTGGATCTCCAATCCGGTTCTAGTGAAGAAATGTGACGGAAGTTGGAGGATGTGCATCGACTTCAAAAACCTCAATTCCTCATGTCCGAAAGATTATTATCCATTACCGGAGATCGATTGGAAGATAGAGTCGGTGGTAGGCTATAGATACAAATGTTTTCTAGATGCCTACAAAGGATACCACCAAGTTCAGATGGCCGAAGAAGATGAAGAGAAAACAGCGTTTTACACAGAGCAAGGTACGTACTGCTATACCAAGATGCCCTTCGGTCTCAAAAATTCTAGAGCAACTTACCAACGGTTAGTAGACTCAGCTTTCCAAAGTCAAATAGGAAGAAATTTGGAGGCATATGTAGATGACATGGTGGTCAAAAGTAAAAGTGAGAAAGAAATGCTGGCGGACATTTTTGAAACCTTTTATAACCTCCGGCAAATAAACATGAAGCTAAATCCGAAAAAATGTTCCTTCGGTGTGGAAGAAGGAAAGTTCTTAGGCTACATCGTAACATCCGAAGGGATCAGAGCCAATCCAAGAAAAGCCACGGCGATTGCTGAGATGAAATCCCCGTCCACTTTGAAGGAAATGCAAAGCCTAAGTGGAAAGTTAGCAGCTTTGAACCGTTTCCTAGCTAGATCCGCAGAAAAATCTCTCCCCTTCTTTGAGACTCTGAAGAACATCACAAAGGAGAATAAGGATGAATACAAATGGACGGAGGCGGCAGAAGAAGCATTCCAACTACTGAAGCAATTAATCTTAAAGCTCCCATTGTTAACTACCCCGAGGCCAAAAGAAACCCTGTATGTTTACCTAGCGGCTTCCCGTCAAGCAATAAGCGCCGTTCTCTTAACTGAAAGGGTTGGAAGGCAATTACCGATTCATTATGTCAGCCGGACATTGCAAGAGGCCGAAAGGAATTATTTACCTATCGAAAAGTTGGCTTTGTCACTCCTGCACGCATCTAGACGACTGAGAAGATATTTTGAAGCACACCCAATCAGAGTCATAACCGATCAACCCATAAAACAGACTTTAAATAAAGCCGAAGCATCAGGGAGATTGACGAAATATGCCGTGGAGTTAGGAGCATACGACATAACGTACGTTCCGAGAAGCTCTGTTAAAGGGCAAGTACTTGCTGACTTTATCTCGGAAATATCAGTTGACGCTAAGGGAAAGAACGGCAAACAAGTAACAAGAGAAGTATGTGATGTGTCAGGCTCAGATGAATGGGTGTTATATACAGATGGAGCGTCGAGCACGAAAGGTCCGGGGGCGGGGCTAGTCCTAATTGGTCCGGACCTGGTAGAACACACCTATGCTCTCCGTCTAAATTTCAGAAGCACAAACAATGAAGCAGAATATGAAGCGCTACTCGCCAGCCTACGAATAGCAAGAAGAATGAATGTTGACTCTCTGGATGTCAGAGTAGATTCCAAGTTAGTGGCAAGCCAAATAAACGGAGAATTTGTGGCATCCAAAGAAAGTATGATACGGTATTTAGCAAAAACAAGAGAACACATCGGACTGTTCAAAAAGTTTAAAATCCGTAATATCCTGAGATCCCAAAACCAAAAGGCCGACGTTTTAAGCAAGTTAGCTTCTGTAGCCTTCAACCATCTCACCAAAGAAGTGTTAGTGGAAGTATTGGAGAAGCCTTCTACATCGGAAGAAGAAGTTAAAGCCATTGTGGAAGAAGAAAGTGACAATTGGATGACGCCGATCATCAGATGTTTGCAAAACGGTATCTGGCCGGAGGACCCTAAAGAAACAAGAACTCTTCGGATGAAACTCCCTCACTATATCATGGAAGGGGACGTGCTATTTAAAAAGACCTACCTAGGTCCAATGGCACGTTGTGTGGGACCCCTACAAGCAAATTATATCATCCGAGAGGTTCATGAAGGTGCCTGTGGCATGAACTCCGGTCCAAGAGCGGTTGTGGCGAAGCTCATCCGTCAAGGATATTACTGTCCAACCATGCACAGCGACGCTCGTGAGGAAATAAACAAATGTGACTCTTGTCAAATTCACTCCCCAGTACCAAAGTTACCTAAAACGATATTGACTTCCATCATGGCTCCATGGCCCTTCTATGAATGGGGAATGGATGTCTTGGGCCCATTGACGGAGGCCCCAGGGAAGGTGAAGTATGTAATCGTAGCAATAGATTATTTCACCAAATGGATAGAGGCTAAACCTTTGGCGAAAACGACGGGTAAGGAGGTGAAGAAATTTGTCTGGGACAATATATTCTGTCGGTTCGGACTACCAGCCATCATTGTGACAGATAATGGCACGAATTTCGTGAATGATCCTTTCAAGAGTTGGTGTGCAAAGTTAAAAATCAAGCAGATCAATACAGCCGTGGCGCACCCACAAGCCAACGGTCTTGTTGAAAGGGCCAACGGTAGCCTCATGCACGGTATCAAGACAAGGTTAGGCCGGGCAAAGGCCGGATGGGTTGATGAATTGCCTAACGTCTTATGGGCATACCGAACGTCTCTTAAAACAAGCAATGGCGAAACGCCATTTAGTCTCACGTATGGAAGTGAAGCTGTCATACCGGCCGAAATTGGGATGCCAACTCATCGTACTATGATGTTCGATCCGGAAGATAATGAAGAGGAGCAACGTCTAAACTTAGACTTGCTGCAAGAAAGACGAGAAATGGCAGCAATCCGAGAGGCAAAATACAAAGCAAAAATTGAACAATACTACAATCAGAGGGTCCGTCCGATATCATTCAAAGTTGGCGATTTCGTCTACCGGAAGAACGAAGCTAGTAGAGTGGAAAACCAAGGAAAACTAGGCCCAAATTGGGAAGGCCCTTACCGAGTAGTGGAAGCACATCATAATGGATCATACAAACTCGAAAAAATGGAAGGCTGAAATGTCCCTCGAACCTGGCATGCAATTAACCTCCGGAATTGCTTCAGATAAATTTGTAATATGAACTTGGCTTTAATGATAACGCATACTTCTCCCGATCAGGAGAAGAAATTTTCCCCATCTATTCTATTTACACCATTAATCCACCGGTTCGTTGTTTACACCGATAAGATTCATGTTAAAATTAAACGGTTCGTTACTTTACACCGTTAATCCATCGGTTCGTTCTTTACACCGATGAGATTCATGTTAAAATTAAACGGTTCGTTACTTTACACCGTTAATCCATCGGTTCGTTCTTTACACCGATGAGATTCATGTTAAAATTAAACGGTTCGTTACTTTACACCGTTAATCCATCGGTTCGTTCTTTACACCGATGAGATTCATGTTAAAATTAAACGGTTCGTTACTTTACACCGTTAATCCATCGGTTCGTTGTTTACACCGATGAGATTCATGTTAAAATTAAACGGTTCGTTACTTTACACCGTTAATCCATCGGTTCGTTTTTTACACCGATGAGATTCATGTTAAAATCCAACGGTTCGTTATATTACACCGTTGAGCTTATGTGCCATTACAATCTAACGAGTCGGTTTTTACATCGTTGAGTTTACATTATAATCCATCGATTCGTTTTTTACATCGTTGAGATTAAATTATATTAACAATCAATATGGTTCGTTATTGTACACCGATGTGATCAAATTACATGAAAACCAAACGGGTCATTATCTTACACTGTTATATCGCTGTGATTAAATTACATTGACATCAAAATGGTTCGATTAATTGCAGCATTTATCCAACGGATCATGATTTTACACACGTTTACATTTAATGACAATCAAACGGTTCGTTATATTACACCGTAGTAAATATGTTAAAACAAAACAGTTCGTCAAGCCTACACTCAACCCAGCGGATTGCTATTACATTAACAAAAATGGTTCGGTGTATAACCGTCATTCGAGACTTGTTATGATTACAATAAAATCAAACATAAAAGACACATCCTAGATTCAAAAGTGAAAATTACATCTGTCCGAATACAAAAAAGAGAAGATACATGCCAAAAAACATCCAACCGCTAGTTGTTCTTCGGTTCGGGTGGCCCCGTGGCGGGTGCAGTCTTCTCAGGAACAACTGAGCCTTCCGGTAACAAATTCATCAGGTCACCCAAAGGAAGACGGTAGGACTCAGCAACCTTCTTGACATACGGATACTCGGCATCAAAGATCTTGTTAAATTCAGCCTTCCATAAGGATGGGGCTTCTCGGTTGAGGTTCTTGACCTGCCCAAGTATCCTCTCCACGTCCTCTTCATCTCGGGCAACCTTGGCCCCATCCTTAAAATCGGCCTTCACGCCGTCAACAAACCCAACCATATAAGAAAGGCTATACACCTTCCCCATGCTCTTTTTGTACTCTCGGCTCTGGAATAACCGACGGCAAACTGCCGAAAGGAGTTCTTTCACTGAGTTGTGTCGCACGACCTCCGACTGAGCAACTCTAGCAGTTAGTTGTTTGTTCTGTTCTTGCAGCTGGCTACACTCAGAGGATTTGTTCGACAGCTGCCCTTCAAGCTCTTTGATCCGAGCGGCTTGGGATGAGGCCGTTGACCGCCATTCATTTTTATCCCTCTCCATCTCCTCCAACTGCTCAACTAGACCTTCTTGACGAGTAGAAGCTACACTTACCTCATCCTCTAAAGCATGGAACTCTTTGAGCAGCTTATCAAAGTTCCTGGCCTTGGCATCACGCTCCTCCTCGACCTCCTTCAGCTTACCGGATACATCAACACACCCATTGTGAACCTCCGTCAACTCTCTGAAGTCTCGGTTCAGTTGGCTAAAACGTCGCAAAAGTTCAGCTTGAATGATGATTCCTGAACCAACGTTGATGTAAGCTTGACGAACCAGGTGATTGTTGGTAAGCCCGGAAACAGCCTCTCGTTCGGCAGGGGTGGCCAGATGGTCCATCATCTCTCGGCATGCCCTAAAAGAGTTCATGCGAACATCATCTCGAAGGGTCCACCCAGGGACGAAATACCCTCCGGTCCCGTCGGAATTACCTGAAAATATAAAAAAAAAAACAACAAACAAACAAAAACAGTAAGAACAGACAATACCCTACGGATAGACCCATATAACTCGACAAGTGTAGAAGGAACATACCGGGTTGCAAGGGAGGAGTGGTTCTTGAGGGCTCAGGGGAACGGAAAGCATGACGCTCAGAATGAGCTGTGTGAGCAGGACCATCTGTGAAGAGGGCAAACATGTAAAAAAAAAGAGAAGGGGGAAGGGAGGAAGAAGAGAAAAAGAAAGCATAAAAGCAAACAAGTGGACATATACTTACCAGGGGAGGGGGGTTTTGAAAAACCCTCAAGATTCTCCTCATCATTGCGACCGGCACCCTCAGCCAAGTCATCTTTCGGACCCTCCGCAGCATGTGGAATATTTTGCTCTTTGGGGATGGGAGGATCTTTCCTACCGGCTTCCACATTGGCCTGTGGCTCGGCCTGATTCAACGGAGTGACATCCAAGGTCTTATCTCCAGAAGAAACGACCTCCTCTTCCAACACCTTCCTCCTACGTTTTGAGGCACCCTTCGGATTATCATCAACTTTCCTCTTCGGAACAACATTTTTCTCCCTCTGTTTCCTCTCCTTCTCTTCCCGAGCGGCAACCACATCATCATCAGCAACTTCAACCACTTTTTGTAAGTTACTTTTGGCAGGAACCTTTTTCTCCGGCGAGAGGGGTTTGGTGATCTTGTCGGGACGAACATAATCTTCGGGTAAGGGATCTCCTTTGCTAACAACGGATCCCTCCAAGTCCGGAAGCTCCAAGTACTCAGACATTGTTATAACTGCAAAAGAGTAGACAAATAAGCACAAGTCAAGAAAAGGGGGAAAGATATGTAAGAATAAAAATGAATTATTACCACGCCCCTCGGCATCCTTTATAACCAATTTGTGCCCAGTAATCCGGAAAACATTGCAAAGTCCATATTCATACAAAAGGCTAGACGGTGTCTTCCGAAGAAGAATCGTCTTCTCGGCAATTTTCCTGGCGTCCCTCAAACAATAACCCTCCGGGAACCTGTCTGAAATCTTAGAGTCCCTGTGCCTCCAAGGCATAGCGTACGGAATTGCCCTACGGTCTATAAGAAAGAAGAAATCTTTCCAAAACTTCAAACCCGTTAACAATTCGTCAAAACACTTTAACGCTCTCTTCCCAGTTCGGCTTTCAAAAGAAAACCAATGGCCCTGCTTACATAACCGATAGAAAACCCTAAAGAGAGGGACGGTGGGCACAACGTCTAGACTATAGCACCGAACCTCAAAGAGAGTAACCCTATTCAGGCCTATAGGAACAAGCTGGGAAATATGTACCCTAAAATAACCTATCACGGCTAGAAGAAAGGAAGAAAAGGGAATTCTAACCCCTCCCAGCTTGATTTGCTGGACATATATGCCTATTTTGCTCTCCGGCAATTCACTCATGGTAAACCCGTCTGGAGGCACCATAGGGTGCAAATCAATCGGAATACCATATTCCGTACAGAACTTATCTAACGTATGCTGGGATAGTTTAGAAGTATGAACATGCATGTCAAACTTACCTATCGGTTTTGCCCTACTGGTCGTAGGACCTTTGTCCGGAATATTCATCTCGGCAGGCTCACTCACAGCCATTGAAAGGAAAGGATACCGAGGGATGATTATATGAAAAGAAAATTACGAAGTAAAAGTAACGCACCTCGGTGAAAACTCGATAAAAACAACGTGAAAACACTCCGGCAATAATAGTATGCAAAGGGAATAAACGAAACGACAAGTGCAAAATGAAAAACACAAGGGCGTTATTTATAGGGGAAAACCCTAGAGAAGCGTGAACGTCATGTCAAACAGTGCACCATGACGTGGCGAAGCGTGAAGCGTCCGATTTCTACAAACACGAGATTAGTGGCATCTAGCTGTAATTGCTTATAATATTATTTTAATCGGCCCATGGGCCACGTGAGTCCTTGAGCCCAAAATCAGCCCGCCATGCCGAAAACACCCCGGCTATCAAGTATTGAACCATCGGTCTACAACCAATACTCCAATACTGGGGGGGACATGTTGGCGTATGTGTCCGAATGGTGCACAACCTTCGGACTATTCTACGTCCTCCGGTAACTAACCCTTCGGATCCTTAGCCATAAGCCGGAGGGTCAGAAAGAACTATCATATTTTCCGAGGAGTCCTCTATGACACAAAGGATAATAGCATTAATGACGGTCACGCCGCCATCCCAGATTTTCAGGGATTGTGTTACCCACGTGACCTGACACCTACCTACTATGTACAGTATAATACTATTTGCTCCTTCCCGAGGTAGAGCAGGTAAGGAGATGGGGTAGTATAAATACCCCCACCTCATTTATGTCATTCAACTAACACACACATATTGTATTTACTCTCAACTACTCTCTTACCCTTCGTATCATACATACTTACTCTCACACCGGAGGTGGGTCCTGGGAACACTCTCGGGGCGAGCCTAACGTGTGCTTCTTGTGTGCAGGTCTCTACGTTTATCCGAAGGTCCTACACAAGAAATATATGCTCGCAAGATTTTACCTTAACATCAAACTTAAATATGGGATCATAAAGTATCTCGGATTTTAAGATTTCATATACTTGCATGAATTTGGATTTTGGATCGCTGCTCACTGCTGTAACGAGTGAAGAATATCTTCTATGTAGTGCTTGTTTTTGATAATGTACTACACACTTCTCACACGCAAAGGGTCCAAGAAATGGATTCATGTGACCTCGTACGACCCTGAAAAAGAAGAGATTTATATATCGTAATCTTTAGCATATCAAGGAAAACATAATTAACAATGTTTTGGTGAGATATTGTATCTACATTAGGAATAATGACTACCTATTACATAACATCATTTGGCAAGACATTCTTAATCTTGAGAAAGAGTGTATTAAGAAAGAGTGTATAATTAACAATGGCCAATTGTTGCTAAACTTGTCTTATATTATGCTCAGCTCATTTAAAAAAGAATTAATTCAACTCACGTGGGTGAGGGGAATATTTATATGGCCAACTAGTTATAATACCCGCGCATGCGCGGGTTTATTAAAATATTTTAAATCATATATTTTTATTTATTAAAAAACAAATAATTTAATCATTGTTTTGTTTGATTTATAATGTTTAATTATAGTTTTTTTACTAGTTATAATACCCGTGCACGCGCGGGATTTTTTCTAATTTTTAGAATAATGTATTTTTATTTATTAAAAAACAAATAATTTAATATATAGAGACTTTTGAGATAAGCATATTTTAAACAAAATTGTCACAAATTACTATCCTTTTCCCACATAGATATGAAAGAAATGGTGAGATATAGGAGATGATAAAGTGATCAAAAGTTGTTCTCCTTAACAAAAGCACATGGAACTTTTTAAAAAAGTGTTTGGATCCAATAGTCCACTACACAATGTAGACGGATTTGTCCAAAACAGTTAAATTACATTTGAACATCAAATAATTCAGGCCATGTTAAACTCATCAATCATATCAAGTGAGTCATTCCTTACAATATATCAAGTGAGTCATTCCAAACTGCCCTTTCATTATTACTAATTTGAACCATTAGAGATAAAGGGTAAGCTATATCGAGAAATAAAATTACCTGCTATGTTTTAATTCTGAGGCCAATAGTAATGCCTTTAAGGAATGTTGTATCCATAACTACTATTGATAGCATGACGATAAATAGGTATCGTTACAAAAGCAGCAAACACATGCGGAAATTCATTTCATAACACGAAAAGAGATGCAAATTATCAGTATGTGAACCCAAGACCGTGTTTAAATTAAGGTCACATGTTTATGTATAACTTTTTCCTTGCCGTGGGCATAAACATCCATCAATTCGTTAGGCTGACTTTCCACAGCATTACCTTGAGGACAACAAAACACAATTAGCTAGAACAATAAGTGTCAAATATACATTTTAGAAAAAAGAAATGGCCCATAATAATTCAAAATTCAATATCCAAGCAACTCGTCTTTTCAAGACAACATTATAACTTAAAACATGATTCCCACTCACCTTCAACATGAATATCAATCAACTCTACTTCTCCAATTTCAGCAGCCCGTGTCATAAGCATAATAAGAGTAGGTTGTTAAGTCATCACGACCGTCCATCGTCATTTCTGTAAAAAGAGTATGGTGACAATATATATAAACATACAAAAGAGAAGAAAATAAAGAAACAAAAGAAGAAAAAAAATCATTAGGTACCGTATAAAGCCATGTTACATTGGTATGTCGAGAAACAATGTTCAAGAAACGAGTTTCTTTCTAATTCGTTATTCACTACATGCCATTCTTGCGAACTGATCCCATAATGAGGAACATTCATTCCGATATAACCACCTGGCTCAGATTTGCCTTTCCTTGGGCAACTTGGCGTACCCGCCATGGCTGCAACCACATAATAGTCGTGGTTATCCCGCCAAGATATGGGAATGAGTGAGCCACACTCATGGAAGAGTTAATACACAAAAAGACACAAAAAAACAGAATTCAGCGGGATTCTTTTAATGCTCACATCCCTAAATGTTCAGCAAAACCTAAAAATGTACAGTCCAATACAATAAAGTTCCGTAAACTGAAGCTCGGATCTGCAACCACAAAAATAAGATTACCTTTGAGATAGAAGCTCGATTAGTAATCTCAATGGAAGATGACTTATAACCCAATGCTCATTCTAGCGCACCACGAACAGCAACATGATCTTGTAATCTTTTTGCTAGCTGCAATATCTGATTGAAATAAATATCAAGTTCTTATATATCATTAATTGGGTAAACTAATGTAAATAGTCACATACCCGAGTAGGGTAAATCCATATGTACACCATCATTGTATACAAATTTGCTAGAACCCTGTACAAAACAATAGAATAATAAGCATAACAAAACTAATTCGCATATACATACCATATAACTATGTCACAATGTATATCAGTTTGGCAATTACATCAGGATATGCACATCAAGGCATTCAAGACATTCAAGAAGCTGTAACTGATGTTTCTAATATTTTATCAAAGTCGCTTTGTGTATTCACAGTAAACACTACTTCATTTCCAATTAATTTTTGTTGCACCATAATTACTATTAAATATTTCTCAAGATGTTGATTTTGTGCTAATTAAAAATAAATACTCTTAAACATTAATCAATAATTAAATAAATATTGTTATAATACCCTGCAAACCAACTGCTGATGAAGTATTTATTGACGGCATTACCTTGGTGGATTGAGAGTATGCCTGGCTTGAACACTCCCCTGCCACAGCAACCCAATGCACCAAAGATCACAAAAAATTCTCGGCTACTGAGCACTCGTTCAAGACGTGAAAGGGGGGCTTAACCGCTAACCTACTATACCAGTAACTTTGTCGATAACTTCAAAGATGCATTCTCTACTACCTCTACTTATTTGCTTTTCTTAGTTCACTCTTTTTATATAGTGTATTCTTCATGGCGTTTTAACTAATGATCTATAAAATGTGTTTTAAAACTATAACTAATAATGTACAGTACGAATACATTGAATTAGGCCTAGGCAAATGTCTAAAATAATGAGCACATTTAACTTACATAGCTATCTTTAGACTGACTTTATGTCCTCATTGTTCATGGTAAGATGAAAGTGAAAAAAGGCTTCCTGCACCGTTGCCACCTAGAGAGCAGCATGCGACAAAGAGTGCAGTCCCATTGCGTAGTCAGCCATCAGAACTAAACTCAGACACCATCCGAAAGCAACTCATCCACGTCATCATCATCGTCACTCCTCTCAACCCACACAATTTCATCAAGAGTGTTTTAAGAATTTCAATCAAGCGGGTATGTTTTCTGAAGTGCTTGGGTAATATCTCCACCGCCTCTTTCAATCTTGCGCAAACAGCGGGCCTAGTGGACTGCAGTCCCCATGTCAATAGTCAAACCCAACTCCACCATTTCTGAACAGATTTGCTCAATGCCCGAGTATAGATAGTCTTCGGAGAGTAATGATGTCATCAAGCAGTGGTTTACAGCTCGGTCCGGTTTTAATCTGGCTTTTTTTTTATGTCTTCAAAGCATTTTAATGCTTTTTCGGGAAGTGAAGCGAGAGCCCAACCACGGATTACTGTTGTGTATGTTTTGAGAATTGGTTTTAATCATGCAGACTTCATCTCTTTAATCGTTTTTTCTGCTTTCTGCACTCGAAATATTCTCACTGCACTCATGATAATCAAATGTTACAAAACTGATTATGTAAGACCAATTTATCTCTTCTTTTGGTCTTGACCTTATATACTTTTACTCTCATTTCATAAGAGTCTTTTAATTGGTTCAGAAAATTTGTTTAATTAAAATAACTTGAAACAGCAGACGAACACTGAACAATTCTTAGTGCTCCTTATATATCACAAAAATCACTTTCAGACCAAACTTTCAAACACGCTCACGGTGGTATTTATTATATAACCTAACACCCTAACTACAATAAAAATACAAATAATTTATATAGAATAAAACTTACAATCATATCCCTCCTGCTTTGCAACACGTGTTAACTAAAAATGTGTAAGTGAGGATGGGTTGGACCTGTTCTTGCTTCATTTGTTGCAATAGGTCAGCTGCTTCCCGAACATCACCTCTTCGAGCCCACTTAAAAGGAAAAAGAAGATTACTTATAGGAAAAGGATGTAGAAGTTTGGTTATAGGGGCGCATATATTAAATCTTGTTTGAACAAAATGTTTCAATTGTATTAATTACTTTTTTAGTAAATAATTGTTTGAGTGAACTAAAGGGATGTATGATCATTAGTTTGTTATGTACTCGTTAAGCAATTCGGTTAAATTATTTCCTAGAATTAATACTGATTTTACAAATCACCCATTGCTCACTCCATTCTCTTATACTTATCTTTTGCTTTTCTCAGTTCACTCTTATTATAAAGTGTATTCTTCAAATGTATGTATGATGTTTTAGCTGATGACAAATAACATGTGTTTTGAAGTATAACAAACTAATTACGTACCGCACAAATACATCAAATTAGACCCGACTAAATGTCTACAATAATGAACACAATTAACTTACATAGCTATCCTTAGACTGACTTTATGTCCTCGTTGTTCCTGGTAAGTTGAAAGTGAAAAAAGGCTTCCTACACCGTTGGCACATAGAGAGCAGCATGCGACAACTGTAGTCCCATTACTGTTGGTATTTGTAAATAAAACATGTCCCCAGCCTCAAACTCAAGAATATTTGGTGGTTATTGACATGATGAAGCTTAAACATATCATAATTAAATCGACTTAGTTCAAGAAAAAGTAGTTGTTGACCATCATGAAGCCATCAAGAAATTCATTAAGGTTGAAAAGAACAAAAGTGGGTGGAAGTGTGGCTTGTAAATTGTTGTTCTTACAATTTTTAATTTTAACCCCTTACTATTGTGTATATTACTCCGCCTGTTTTAAGTTTGATTATTTTATACTTTTGACACATGTATGTTTTTACCCAATTTACTAAAAAAAATGAATTTTCATAACTTTTTTCCTAAAATTCCACTTCAGCCCAAAACTATTAAAATTGAGCAATGAAGTACATGCGTATGTATAACGTTTTTCAACATCTGAATTGATAAAACGAAATTTTATTAATTTATACTAAATTAGGCATTCTAACACACAGGATTACTACTATAACTCAACATATTCACTTTGGTAACTACTATAACTCAAAAGTAAATGGTTCAAAACTTCAAATAAACAGCTCAACTACCACTACCCAATTCACATAACCCAATTAAATAACCTGCTCATACATAAGCAACTTACCTGATGAGATTTTTCCGTTTCAACTTAGCAAGACACCTTGATATGCCTTTATTATTATCTCAAATAACTTAAAAAAAAATATAACTATGTCTCAATAGCCTATATAGATCAGGATGAAAATGTTTCCAAAAGTTGTTACAAAGGGTAAAAAGTTATACCTCATTTGACAATAATCTAAATACATGGATTTTAGAAAGAGAAGAAAACATACACACACACATACAACTAATTATTTTTAAATAACCCGTCATTTTCTTTGTAACCTGAATGCATGCAGTTGTCTTGTTCATGTAAAAGTAACCATTTAATGCATCACCATCCTACTTTATATAATTTGCATTCTAGTTGAATATGGTTATTACTTATAGTTCAATTAATATCAGATATTCATATATAATTTATAATACAATAACTAAACTTAAACATTGTCACTTTTACTTTTAGTAAATGGGACATTACAAACCTCTTAAAGGGCTCAACCAACTTCCCCATTTATAATACAAAAACTAAACTTAAACATTGATCTCTTTTGCATCAAGAATCATTTGGTGATTTATACTTTATTGTCTTTCTTTAGTTGGTGAATATTATGATGATGTGCCACAATTAAGTGATTTACAAACCAGTAGCAAAAAATGTAATTTAGTAGGCACATTCAAGATTACATATTAAAGCACCACTCCACTTAACCAAGAAAAAAATGCACAACATTAACTTGTATCAACGAATTATACTACACTAAGATCAACAAAGGGTGTAAATGCAAGTGAAAATATCAGAGTCTAAATAACTGTTACAAAAGTGATCCTAAACTATACGACAATATTGAGGCTTGTTTCATTCATTTTTAATTATTTTGTGGGGTAAAATTTTCAGAGGTAAAGCACTTTTCATATTTGATAATGAAGTGATGAGATTGATGGAAAGATAAAAAGGGATACGTATTCTAACCTGGAAATCCACAAATAATGTCATAAACTTCATCTCAAGAAGTGGATATTCTTGACTCACAAGTAACATTTTAAGTATTCATGTACCTGTATATGATGTAACCATTTAAAAAATGAACATAAGCATAATCACACAACAACTAAAAACCATAAAACTTTTCAACATGACTATCATTAAAACAATCAGCAATCAAACTTTTAGAACCCTTACTATCAATCAAACAACTCGTAATCCTATTCTAATCTTTTTTCACTATTTACTCTTGTCAATTAACCACAATAAAACCCCAACCTGTACTCCTTAAATCCGTTACCAACCTGTTGGTCCGGTGTCGAGAAGATTTAAGAAAACAAAACACAACAATTAACCTTAATTAAATTAAACAATTAATAACCTAAAATCTCAATCAAATTCAAATCAATAAACTATAAACGTATAATAAAAATTAACCTTGATCTCTTCCTTTTCAAGTTCTGGCGCAACCTTGAACTCTTCCTCTTCAATTTCTGGTGCGTCGCTACATCTTTCGTAAGCTGTAGCACCGGATCTTTCGTAAGCTGCAGCATCGAATTGTTGTTGTTATTAGGTTAATAAGATTATTATCTTATTAGGTGGATCAATCAAGGATTGAATTGAAGATTGAACAAAAGGATTGATAAACAATATTGAATTGAGGGTTTTTAGCGACAGGATTGGAGTTAGATGTAGACATGTTTGGAGGGTGAGTTCAGTTTGGTGTTTGTTTGTTATGTGAATCTAATGGGTACTCCGGGTTTGATAAAATATTTACACTTTAGGCCTGAAATATCTGAAAACAACAATCAAGTCCATGTGTATTTTTGCCCAATTTTAATGTTTAAGCATAAAAACGTTTTTTTATCAATTATTTGACAAATAAAGAAAGATTTTAGGTTTTTTTAATATTAAAAATCTTTTTAAAAATTCAAATTGTAAAAAATATTACCAAAAAAATTATGATTTGATTATTTTGAAATGAAAAAGTCCCCACTAGGGGTTTTATTTTATTAGGAAAAAGATTGTAGATTAGTCAGTTATATTGTGCTCAACTCATTTAAAAAAGAATTACTTACTTAAATGGTCTATCATAAAATGTTAACATGATTATCTAATTAACCAATCTATAAAATTTAATTTTCGTACAATTATATCCATTTTATAATTTATATTAACCCATATTGTATTGTATTAATATTGTAACGTGCTCGATCTTACATTTAGATTATTCCTTTCATGATTATATATTTATACACTATAATTGTGATTTCATCAATCAAAGCAGTCATTATCTCATGTACCGAACATGGTTTCAACCTAAATTATACGATCTTAAAACCTAAAACTCACTCCAGCCGCTCCAAAATCAAACCCATAAACCCTAACCAACTTTCACATACCAGTTTTTTATTCTTGCTTTCTTGTTCATATGTGTTGGTGATTTGTGCTTAGGTCACAAATCCACACCCTTTTGTTACTGTGGTGATTCGTGCTTCGGTCACGGTCCAGGTGGTGATTCGTGCTTTGGTCACAGTCCAGGTTCTTCAAAACCCTACATTATCATTTTATCCCATTAGCCTTGTGGTTCGAAGCAATTAGAAAAAGAAATAAATAGTGTTGTAGGCATGAAAGAAAATACCACCGGGTATTATTGACTCAACTTTTGAGTCGTTTGGGTATGGCTGAGTACCTGGACAAATCGCATACTTCACAGGCCTACAAAACCAAGCCCGATGTTGATAGCCCAGTGGCTTCTTACACTTCACCTGACCCGATGTATTACCCCAACCCAATCCATTATACCGGCCCAATTAGTCAGGTTACCCCTCCCCTTGGTTTTGGCTATTCAACCCTAGCCTAGTACATTCATCCCGCAACAGGCCCGATTACATATGCTCGCCCTTCTGGATATCCGGTTGCACACTCGGCCCAACAGGCCCAACCCGGATCGACACTATCCAATATCAGGTTGATAGGACCTACAGTTTTGCCAGGATGAGGAAACCGTACTGTCTGCCGGAACACTTCATGATCCTGCTACTGGCGCCTGGAACATGGACACAGGTGCGAGCTCACATCTTAATGCTTCAGTTAATAGTCTTAGTCATGTTTTTAAAATGTGCATGTATCCGTCTGTCTCGGTTGGTGATGGGCATTCTATTCCTGTCACCAATACGGTTCATAATATTTTGCCAACTCCCTTTCAACCTCTTCACCTAAATAATGTTCTTATTACCCCGCATATTGTCAAAAATTAATATATGTTCGTCAATTTGTTCGTGAAAATAACTGCACTGTTGAATTTGATCCTTTTGGATTTTCTGTTAAAGATTTCATGACACGTCGGGTGCTTCTCTGATGTGATAGCACGGGGGACCTTTATCCCGTCACACCTCCGTCTCCCATTCCTCAAGCTCTCATAGTCAGTCAACATAAGTGGCATCAACATCTTGGACATCCAGGAAGCGAAGTGTTACGTTGTCTATGTTGATATAAATAATGCGTAAAAACGTTATTAATATTTTTCCATATCCCTATGTTTTGACGATCACAAAATCTAAAATCATTAAACGTAAAATCATTACGTAAATAAGTATTTAGTGACAAAATATCATTATATCCATCTAATTCAATTAAGGTATGAATAAACAAGTGTCTAATACATTTTATGGTCAAAGGAAGGTTTATTTACTAATTACAAATTATATAAAATGGTATAAACATTTTATATATTTTAGAAAAACACTTTTGGTAATTAAAGAAAATGTTTATTTCATAATAAATATATGAATTCAAATTTTTAACCAAATTCAGTTAAATTTTCATCAAATAAACTTTCCCCAGAAAAAGACAAAGAATCTGGCCGTTTTCATATGGGCGGCCCCCTTAATTTTAAGGGGGCCGGCACACAATTAAGGGGGCCGGCATACGCTCCTGTGTCAGATTTCTTTGCCTATAAATATTGGTTCAAATCTGAATTTTTTCCTCACCTTTTGCACTAAAACTTTCTGTTCTAATTCACTCAAATCATCTTCCTAAATCCTTTGATCATAAACACATTAGTTCTTGTTTTCAAGTGATTCCATCCATCCTCATTCAAAGTGCAAGAGAAGAATACTCCTTTCATCTCAAACCAAGAAGTGTTGAAGATTAGTAGTGTAGCTTGTTTTTATAGTATAGTTGTGTAGTGATTGTAATTGATAGATCTAGGAGGGTTAGTAGTTGTGAATAGAAGTAGTGAAGAAATAGTTGTGGTGTGAAGAAGAAGTAGTGAAGGTGTGAGAAGTAGTGTTGTGTACAAGTTGTGAAGAAGGCGTGTAGTGGTGTGAGATTGGTTCTAGCTACTATTAGGACTCGACATTTAGCTTAGTGTCATTAATTGGTGTAAGCGAAATTTGTGTAAGGTTTCTCCGCCAAAAAGGGAGTTTGTTGACATAGTGAAGAAAACTCTCGAGTAGGTGACTCGAGGAGTGGAGTAGGGCGAAGAGGTGCTTCGTAGCCGAACCACTATAAATATCGCGTGTTGTGGTTTGATCTCTCTATCTCTATCTTTTCATTACTTTCATATTTACGTTATCATTATTTAGTTAGTTAGATTAAAATTGTTTGAGTTGTGCAAGTGTTGAAATTCACATAAATAAGAATCGAAGTTTTTATCAAACAAAGTTTTTAAAATATAAATTAACGTAAAACTGTTCAACCCCCCCCCCCCCTTCTAGTTTTCCACAGTCTAGTTTCATATAATTTCATTTCATGTAATAAAGAGAATCCTCCCGTAGTTTGCCATGCCTGCCGGCTTGGCAAACACGTTAGACTTTCATTTGCTAGTTCCAATACTGTCGTTAATGCTTGTTTTGACATCATTCACTCGGATGTATGGACTTCACCAATTTCGAGTCTTTCGGGTTTCAAATATTATGTATTATTCTTGGATCATTATTCGCTTTTTGTTTGGGTTTATCCTTTAATTAACAAATTTGATGTTTTGTCTAAATTTGCAATATTTTGTAATTATTTTCACACTCAATTTAAGTGTGAAATCCGGTCCTTTCAGTGTGATCATGGTATTCAGTTTCGTTTTTCATACCCCAAAACATCACAACAATATGGCAAGTTTGAACGGTTGGTTCGCACCATCAATAATCTCATTCGGACCTTGTTTTTTCAAGCCAACCTTCCACTAACATTTTAGGTTGAAGCTCTCAATATGGCTGTTCACTTAATCAATTTCTTGCCCTCAACTGCTATTGCCAACGAAATCCCTTATACTCGTCTGTTTGGCCTAAACCCGAATTATAGCCTTATACGCACATTTGGCTGCTTATGTTACCCCCACTAATATCATAATCACAAACTTGAACCACGCGCCACACCCTCCATCTATTTGGGTCAAGCTTCAAATCATCATGGGTATCGTTGCCTCAAATTAAACACCAACAAAACCATCATTTCTCGCCATGTAACCTCTGATGAAACTGTTTTTCCATATGGCAGTTCTAAACCTGATGGATCGTGTTTTTATGTTGATTATGTGATTCGGGAGGTTGGGTTTGGTGGAAGAAGATGAAAGCCATAGTTAGAGAGAGAGTAGAGAGAGAAAGGAAAACTAGTGATTTTTATTGATAAAGATGAAAAGTGAAAAACACACACAAGTCTCACCCTCCTAGTGAAGTCTAGGAGGGTATATATAGGCTAACAAACACACGACTTTACATAGTTGATGGTTTCAGTCCCTGTGTTTGTGCCTTACAATATTGCTAATGTAATCCCGTAAATGTCGTTCCATTTACGTGTTAGGATGATTCCCAACAATCTTCCCCCAATGGGGCGACATAAGGGATTACTTACAACATTTCCTACAAGTACAAATACAAATAAAGAAAGGTCTTCATTGGCTCTTCAAGTGCTGAGGATGACTACAGTTGACGCTTTTTGTCTTCATCTTGTACCTCGGCTTGAGAACTTTATCTTTACTTATAGGCAAATGATGTAATATGCATGAAATGGATTAACTTCCCCCCAATTCATGTTGCATGTCTTTAGCGGCTTCTTCGTAAGCTTCTTTTTGGCGAAGTTTCTGAATCAGCTTCCCCCCAAACTGACAACCGGCTTCACCAAATTTGAAACTTTGATGTAGTTAACATGTCTTCTAACTTTTGAAGTTTTGAGTACGCAGCGGAATTTGTAGATGACACCGTAAACCACACCAAGCAAATCTGACTAGTCACTTAATCACAGTTATGCTCAATGCGGAAACTCCGTTCGGGGGTAACATGCAAGAAATTAGCAAGATCTTCTCACTTAAGTAGGCTACTTCACACTTCACACCCCGCGAGAGTTGAAATGATTACACCAAAATCACAACATTGAAACACTGATCATCTCTGCGGACGTCTCTCCGGTAGTAATAAAATTGTAAGCTCGATCGCGTGAGTCTATTATACGTCCCTGATGTGCACATTTCTTCCCCCTAATTGCAGAACCTCATGGAAAATGAGTGTTTTCGCAAAGAAGTCAAGAAAAGTCAAAGAAAGCAAAGAACACCCACACTCTCTTCCCCCATGATGTCTTCGCGGAATCGGAAGCATACACACTATGTTTACGATGGAAACGGAGGCAGCGTAACCCCATATGTCTAACTAACCGATTACGTGTGAAGTATCATAAATAGCCTGTGAGAATCAACTACTGATAAGCATCTCTACTCTTTGATACTCTTCTCATCTAACTCTTTACCGACCCCATTATCATTCTGACGGCTTTTTGTAGTGACTACTGATGGAGAAAACTCAATATGACGAACTTGAGACTAAAGTAAAAGAACCCGAACTTGTGACTTAAACTTGCACTATTGTCTGACCAAGAACCAATACTGAGAATTACAATAATGGTAGGAAATCATATACCCATCCAACCTTCCTTAAATGTATATGAACGGCTCTTGAATCATCCACATCTTTTGGTGACACTTGAGCACTACAACGTAACTCCTTTAAAGTGATAGCTATACACTGTGAGCACAACAACGTAACTCCTTACATCAGGTATAACTAGACAACTCAAGTCTTGGTCATTTGTACGAATAAAAGCTCGAACAAGGATCTCGAAGAATCATGCATCCAACCAACCCTGATATCTTCAAGATACTAAGTACACGCACCCGTGAAATTCCACTTCAACCTCAAATAAATAATAAAGAATTATCGCCGTAGTCACATCTTACGGTTAAATGCCCATATCTAGCCTTTTGACGGTTTAAGTTAACTTGATAATGGTTTCCCGATCTTGTCAAAAATGTATCCCCGTGAAAATTTGCAACAACCAAAACACCACTCTTTTTCTCGCCAACAATTATACCAAAAAAAAATAACACTTTGTATTTTAAAAATACATATGTATAATTAAAATTCAGCCCCATGTGTTATTTATTTTGGATCCAAGTTATAAATACGTGTGTGATAAAATTTAGGCCCAATCATATAAACTGATCCAGTCCGAGATAAAAAAAATGAATCTGGCCCGCCTGACTTCAACTCGTCCCAACCCAAGTGATATCAGCCCAAATCCAAAAGAAAAACTACACCTATAACCGGATCTAAAATTGATACCTTAAATACACTCAGTCATTTGTATTAACCTAACCCTAGTCACAAATAATCCGCCCCCATCATGTCTGTCATGTGAAGAAAGCAGCAACACTCATCATTCAACCGTCCATCACCTTCTCTTCAACACAACCAACCATCGCTCACATCTTTTGATATAACTAAATATAAACCTGAAACCTCTACATTTCTTGATATACGATTGAACACAACGATCACGATTGAAGATGGTTATACCACGCAGCTTCAAGATCTTATCTAAGGTCTCGGGTAGGTTTGTTTTTGTTTTGTAATTCATTCAACGAAACAAAGTGAGAATGTAACACGCTTGTTACAATTCTTTCTTTCTATTCGGATAATATCAAAGAAGCTTAGCTTCGACATGATCGATGATGATTTTGCCTATCGTGGTTTTTGATCTTTGAGGTCAAAACGATTCTAGTACCATACGATAAGCAACAACTGAGATCCTTTTAATTACGTTTGTATTTGATTCGAAGCATGGTATAGCTAGATGAGTGTTGATTAAGTAAAGGTGAGGGTTTGGTTGTGTCTAGGATTTGGTGGTCATTTTGGGCTCGTTTCTTGGATTTGTAGTAGTTGAGGATGTGGGCTGTTGGAGATTGATTGTTGTTGATTGATGTTTCTGGTCATCCTCCTTCTATTTTTTCATTATGTTAAAATTTTTGAAACTATGAATAGTCTGAAAATTTTCGAAACTTTTTGCAACTTTTGAAATTTACGAAACTTTGGAAAAACTTGAGATTTTCAAAACCTTTTTATTTATCGAGAACACTGATTTATCGAGAACAGGATGTTTATCGAGAACATGTATTCGAGAAATAGGGTATTGTGTTCTAGAAAACCAAATGTGTTCTCGAAAACAAGTACATATCGAGAACTTCTTATACAAGAAATTATGACCAGATTCCGGCGACCCATTTTTCAGTTTCCGATGAGTTTTCCGATTCGATTAACTTTTCTGACCAGTTTCTTGACCATGTATAAGCCAATGTTTTGACCACAAATATTCACGGGATGATGGTTCAAATAGTCACAAAAATGATAAGTTGCATAAAGCTGTTAACTTGGGACTGTTGATGCCACACGAAACAGATATGAAACTGATATAGAAATGTTTGGACTTTTGACTATTTTGAAACCAAACAAAACTATATTAACCAAATGAATATTATAAAAATGAAAACTTGATAAAAAACAGTTTAAGGATGACGTTTTTGACAAGATAAAACCACGAAATCAACAAAATAATAACCTTGGCTCTGATGCCACTTGATGGATCGTGTTTTTATGTTGATTATGTGATTCGGGAGGTCGGGTTTGGTGGAAGAAGATGAAAGCCATTGTTAGAGAGAGAGAGTAGAGAGAGAAAGGAAAACTAGTGATTTTTATTGATAAAGATGAAAAGTGAAAAACACACACAAGTCTCACCCTCCTAGTGAAGTCTAGGAGGGTATATATAGGCTAACAAACACACGACTTTACATAGTTGACGGTTTCAGTCCCTGTGTTTGTGCCTTACAATATTGCTAATGTAATCCCGTAAATGTCGTTCCATTTACGTGTTAGGATGATTCCCAACAAAACCTACATCGGCACCCAAATATAATTTCTTGGATGACTCACCTGATATAAATCGTTCATTCAATCCATCCGCCCCCGTTGTGCAACCCATTGTGCCTTAATCCACAAATGAGCCAACAACACCAATTATCACCAATCCCAATACAGACCAACATGACGCAGCCCATGACCCATCACCACCCGCAACCCAACAACATACACCAAAGCCATCACCACCCCGCGAACCAACACCAACACATTATCCCAGATCCTCCTCACAACCCAAACCCTATCTCAATTCATCCCATGGTCACATGATATCGTGTCGGGTCTAATCGTCCTACAGAGCGTCTCAATGATGAGGCGAAAAATGTACTGCTTTTAAGGGGTCATTTAAGCCCGAATTCGTGATTATTTGATCAAATATTGCCCTAAATCGTTCCTTTTATCATTTTAGGTACTTTTGGAGAGAAATCTGGAAAAGGAAGCATTTTGGACTTTTTTGGAGCATAAAAGTGAAGAAAACGGCAAAGTCTCAATTTTTCTTGCTGGAACAGTACCTGACGGCGTCAAGACTCTCCACATGATGGCGTCAAGAGTTACAAAAGAGGTGGATGTGCAAAATACACGTGACGATCCAGAGAGTTTTTGTGCATAGGAGATGACGGTTGTCACCCAAGGCCATCATGGTCCAAGTATTAGTGACGTCCCAGAAGAAAATCCTACATGACGGCGTCACAAGTAGATCTAGGCAATACGATTTCATTATGGCGGCGAGTTGACGGCATCACAACTTAACACATGACCCCGTCACCCTGTAAAATCTATATATAGTTTTCCAAATTTCATTCATTAGTGTGCAACTTTGAGGGAATAAACCC
Source organism: Artemisia argyi (assembly GCA_030686995.1). Classification (NCBI taxonomy): domain Eukaryota; kingdom Viridiplantae; phylum Streptophyta; class Magnoliopsida; order Asterales; family Asteraceae; genus Artemisia; species Artemisia argyi. The sequence goes on along the minus strand of CM060685.1, from coordinate 17,125,450 downwards.
TAGGCCGAATTTTACAGCTTTTTCAAGGGTTCCGACCCCTTGAATCTTTCATGTTCAATTAAAGATAAGTATTCTTCCAAACCATTCAATATGTCTATGTGTTGTTTGATTATATCTTACGCTTATCTTCTATTTAACATGCTATGCTAGATTTCTTTTGTGTTTGCTTAGATGTAGGGAAACCTAGATGTTGATTATGGGTTGATTGTTTGTTTATAATTGTTACGGATGATTGTATTCGATGTTAGGCTTAAGAAAACTGGCAGACTTCCATTGGTAACTTGCTTGAACGTCTTAAGAAACATGATCGGAGGTGTACTACGATTTTTGGTTGTATTTAATGCGTAGGAGAATTCTAATGATCCCATGTTAGGAGCTTCTAACGGCTCGACATAATTGTGAAGTAGGATCCTATAGAGTTAGGGAATATTGTACACGGCCCTACTGTAGAAAACTAGAAGGGGGGGTTGAATAGTTTTATGTCCTTTTTAAAATTTATTTCCAAAATATTTTGTTGGTTATAAAAACTTTCGATTCGATCTTAAGTGAATTCAAGCAACAACCAATATAAGCAATTCTAAACTAATATTGAAAGTATTGAAATATAATGAAGAAAAGATAGAGTTAGAAAGATCAAACCACAACACGTGAATTTATAGTGGTTCGGCTACAAGGACACCTTCCTTGCCCTACTCCACTCCCCGAGTACCACACTCGAGAGTTTTCTTCACTATGTCAACAAACTCCTTATGGTGGAGAAACCTTACACACCTTGGCTTACACAAGTTAACGACACTAAGCTAAATGTCGAGTTCTAATCGTAGCTAGAACCAATCTCACACCAAATATCACACCACGTGATCTTCACACCTTAATCACACCTTCTTCAAGACTTCACACCGTCTTCACACCTTGTCAATCTTCACACCTTCTTCTATGCACAACTAAGTCACAACTACTAAACTAGTTTACAACACACCAAGATTCTACAATCAACAAATATACACAACACCTTAACAAATAACTATCACTAGTACTATATGAAACTAGCTATACACAACACCACTACAATAAGATGGATGTAGAGAAGTGTTCTTCTTCTTGCACTTGAATGGATGAAGCTTTGGATCACTTGGAAACAAAGACTTATGAAATATATGATCAAAGGATTTTAGATCTAGAGAAGAAGATTGGATCAGAAAGTTTATAGTGCAAAAAGGTGAGAAAAATATGTGAAATGATCCAATATTTATAGGGCCAGAAAATACTGTTCGGGAGCGTGCCGGTCCCCTTAATTGTAGGCCGGTCCCCTTAATGATTAAGGGGGCCGCCTAGTAAAATTAAGGGGGCCGCCCTCCTGAACGTTTCAAAAGTTTTTCTGGATAAAATTTGCCCTTTTTGGTTGGAAAGTTGAAATCATATTTTTGTGGTTTAATAAAGCTTTACCAAAAATGATTTACAAATATATATAAAATGTTAAAATCATTTTATATAATGTTATGTATTAATATAAAATTTCCTTTGATCATGTAATGCATAAGTTACTAAGTTTATGCATAAGTGATATAAGATGTAGAGGTAAATATTTGTCACCAAATACTTGTTTATGTCTTATTCTTGACTTAATTTGATTTAAGTTTTGTGATTATCAAAACATAGGTTTATTGAGAAATATTAATAACATTCACAAACATTATTTATATCAACAATCTCCCCCTTTTTGATGATTACAAAACTTAAACTCATTAACTCAAAAATTAGTTTTTAAACAAGTATTTTAGTGAGTTTATATGTACTTCTCCCCCTTTTTGTAACATCAAAAAGGTTATGCCGACAAGTTTTCATACGTGAAAATTTTGACGGGTAGAAACTCCCCCTTGATGTGTACTCCCCCTCGCTTGGGGGCACCAAGAGAACGAGCTATGGAATGCTTGCAAAACAAAAATATTAGAAGCACAAGTATAAACATGCATGCAAATATAATGTAATAAGGAAAGAAAGAAGCATTCATATTAGAGCAATGGTTGTGTCAAGACACAACAATACAAGTACAAGTAATGAATAGTACAAGATGTTAGCAATTACATAAGCTAACAACAATAGAAATACATCATCATGCAAAAGTACATGGACTTCATAGAGCTTGCAAGCAAAAGGGGTGGCAAAGACTTTATTTATTAAGCATGTCAAATGCTTAATTTGGAGAGCATGATGGTGATGGTGGAGGAGTGCATGAGATTTGTGGTGGAGGAATTATAGGAGAGGATGGTGGAGATGGAGGTGGTGGTGGGTTGGTAAGCAAATGTTCAATATATGAAAACATATATTGAATTTCATCTTTAAGGCCAAAGATGATGGTTCGGTTGTGGATACAACAAAGGCAAGTATCACCATGTGATTCAAGCATCCTCCAAGGTACGGGATTGGTAAAGTATGGTGGTGTAATTTGTGGAGATGAGAGTTGAGTATCAAGTGGTGTTATTGGTGAAAGTGAGATTGTAAGATGGGTGGATATAGGTTCTTGTGTGGGAAGTGGTGATGATACTTGTGGTGACAAGTGTGAATTGATGTAGTCATTGATTGATGAGGTTGAGGGTAAGGAAGATGAGGAAGTTCCATGAGTGGAAGGTGTTTTGGATGGTGCATTAGGTGAACTTGGAGAGGAGCATTTTGGTGGAGGTGATGGGGTTATGTTGTCTTCATTTGTTAAGTCAATGAAGAGTTGTTTTGGAGGAATGACCACAAGTTTTTGTTTCTTGGAGGTTTTGGAGTTTGAGGTGCTTGGAGGAGTCATGATGATATGATGAATGATGAGATGAAGAATGGTGATAATGGAGGGAATTTATAGTATGGAAATAGGTGATTTAGGTAAATGTTTGAAATGGTTGAAAGAGATTCTAAGATCAGTTGGGTCAAAATGGGAAATGGTAGCTGAAACTAGAGAAAGGATTCACAAGATGCAAAAGAATACAGTAAACCCAGTTCCAGATGGCCGGTCCCCTTAATTGTATGCCGGCCCCCTTAATAATTAAGGGGACCGCCTAGGGAATTAAGGGGGCCGCCCATCTGGTGTTTTCCCAGACGACCAGAAACCCAAAATTTGCAAAATTTGGTGATTTTTCAAGTGTGTTTTTCCAGCAAGCTCTATTAGGAGTACATACTTTAGGAATGATGATATATAAACATATATATATATATAATCAAATTTTGCATGCAAATAAACATATTATAATCCATATTGAAAAGAAGCATGGCATAACATTAATATAGAAGCATGATAATAATTAAAGTCTAAACATCATTCCGAATAACACAAGAAATTAACACAAGTATTTCCGAATAAATCGGGCAAATAGCAAACCATACAAATGTCTAAAAGAAACAAGTAATAACAAGTAACAACACGTCAATATCTTCTACTTCTTTTTCTTTCCAAGCATCTTCCTAAACATCTTCCCCACGGATTTGAATCCCCCTCGAAGTTCTTCATGCATTTGTTGTTAACGATTGATGATAGACGTTTGACGAGTGAAGAGAAGCTCATCGGTACGTTCATGAGGAAGAGGAATTTGATACTCGGTATCATCAAGATCGGAAAGATCTTTAACAAAGGTCGTGGGCGATGGAGTACTAACACGTGAGGTGTCTTCCTCCTCATCATCATCGTCATCACGATGAGATGTAGAACCAAGAGGCCTAGAATACAAAGGAACACGAGATTTTCCTTTGTCACTACGAGGACGGCGAGTACGAACACGAGTAAGTTGGTTCAAAGTAGGAAGGATATGAACGTAGTAGTCTCTTTGAAGATGTGGGTAATGTTCCATCACATAACGATAAAGTCGTGTGAGAAACATACCGTAAGGAAGATTGGCATTTGAGGTGTTTTTGGCGGACACGATTCGATGAACAAAAAGATAAGCCAAATTGTATTACTCTTCAGCAATAACACAATAAAGCATGTGGGCAATGCTCGCCGTGACATGATCACGGTGACCACCAGTACCAAACGCATTCTCTCGAATGAGTTCTTCCCACTTCTTCATATCTTGGCTTAGCTCTTTGAGGAGGATTTGATTGGCATGAATATCGACATTCTTCGACTTGATTACTCGACTAGTCGTACGACGTTCTAGTTCAAGCATTCGACGAATGTCTTCAGGACTAGGAATATCAGAATAGTAGGGGCCATCCTGAGGACGATTTCTTTCAAGAGTGGAGAGATCCCATTCATTTGAGAAAACGGCTTGGCCGTTGAATGGGATTCTAAGAATTTGTCCAAATTGAGCAAGAGTAAGAGTAATAAATTGATTTTGAATCATGAAGGAAATGAGGAGATTACCATAGGGATCGGTTTGCACCGTCACTTGGCTATAGAAGTCGAGGACAAAACGAGGAATGATAGGTTCGTTGATTTGGAAAAGACATTCAAAACGAATATTGGAGAACATTCGTTCGGTGTCATCAGATTCATAGAAAGATGGATCGACAATTCTTCCTTCGTGAATGTTTCTATTTTCAATAGGACGATAGAAACTTGCAACTGAAGGAGACATGCCGGGAGTAGAAGAGACTTTTGGAATGTATTGTTTGGTTTTGGAGACATCACCAACCATGGTCTTAGGCATTTTCACAAAAGATGTTGTTATATGTTTGGTTGATGTTTGCCCCTTGCGAAACAACCCCGGATTGGTGATATGATGGAGGATTTTGAAGTTTTTGGGTGTTTTGGTTCGTACTCAGTAGCAGTGGGGAGGAACAAATGAGTGAATGGAGTGTTTGGGAATGGAATTAAGGAGAAAAAAAACGGATTTGGAAGTGTCAGATGGCCGGCCCCCTTAAAAATTAAGGGGACCGCCCTCGATAACAAGCCGGTCCCCTTAATCATTAAGGGGGCCGCCTTTGAAACTTTCCAAATTTCGCGGAATTCGTTTCTGGAACAAAAATATTTATACGTATATAATTAGATTTATAATATATCAAAAATACGTAAACGTTTATTGGCACGATGATAGAATTCTTAACAATTTTTAATTACCGTTTCGATAATTAAAATATACCTTTGACAATTTTTGGATAAAATGATCAAAGTGTTAAGTTGATGAAGGGTTTGAGGTATGTTAGGGAATATGTGAATACGTGTGTATATATATATATATTTATATATAAGTATAAATGTGAGTGAAAGATGGGTTGATGGGTGAGGTTTAAAAGATGGTAGCGGAGATAGGATATAGTCGGCGAGAGGAGTTTGTATCATCCATAGTGTTCACGTGCGAAGGCTTTCTTGCATTATAAAAGTCCACTTGACTCATATCCCTTCATCATCATGAGTCTCCTAGAAGATGACTTACTAGAATAACGCGAGGGGGGAAGGAAAGGGTTCGATAAAGAACGATTTCCTGGAGTTCTAGAAAGTCAACAAATGACGTATCTAGGTTATGTGCAAGTGAATATATATATATATATATATTTAATATATTACGTATAATAGTATATATATATATATGTATATATAAGTATATATGTGATTCTAACAAATAGAAGACAATAACAAATTATATCTAAATAATTGACGAAATCAAACAATGCATATTTATCTAAGCATGGCAATGAGTTGTGAAAGAATGGCGTACCCGGTGGTCTTCAAAAGAAATCTTCAACATCATCAAGATGAAATATAGACTTTGAAAAAGTCTATGTTGAGAAAAAGACCAAGATTTCCTCAAGGAATGTTCGTCTAGCCATTTGATCTCCATTGTTCTTTTGGTCCAAAGTTGTTTGGTCCAAACATGGTTAACATTTGACTCGGGTGCATGAAAGGTGGTAGAATGCCCCAAGGATTGTAGCCTTGTTGGTAGTTCCACATTTGATTGCTATTGTTATTATAGTTTTGTCTATTTTGATTTCTTCTTGGTTGAGGTGTTTTAGACCTAGGATGAGAATTATTTGGTTTTCTAGGTGGTGGAGTTTTAGATCTTATTTTGGGTTTAGAAGATCCTACTTCGGTCTTTAAAGATGGTTTATAAAAATCTTTAACTTCTTCGTCGTTGGCAAGAGGTATTTTCTTATCATTAATAAGTATATACTTAGGATTAGATTTTAAAGGTTTTTGTTTGTTGAGTTCACTTTCAAATTTTACATTTTTAATCTCGCTTGTTGAAGCCTCATTTAAATTAAATCCTAAGCCGGTTTTGTCTCCGGATGTTCTTTGAATACTTATTATTTTACTAAGTGATTTACTACTATTTTCAAATTTGTCAAGTTTGCGAATTTCTTCCCTAAGTATTTCGTTTTCACCTTTAAGCTCTTGACATGATTTACATTCTTCAAAAATTTCTTTACCTTTTTCTAGTTGATGTATTTTAATTTTTAGTTCAAGTACTTCACTTTCTAATTGATTGTTAATGTATTTTAGTGATTTGTTTTTGGTCATTACTAGTTGTCCTAATTTGCATAGTTTAATATATTCATTATCTAGATCTTTTTCATCTAATGATATACTTTCATCACTAAAATATTCGGTTTCGAAACGTACCTCATTTGGTGTATTCGCCATGAGACATTTTTCTTCCTTTGTCGTTTCATTCTCATCATCATCACTATCACTCCAAGCACCTCCAACAAGTGCTCTTTGATTTTGATCTCTTGTCATCATTGGACATTTTCCAATAAGGTGATTTGGATCTCCACACTTGAAACACTTTCTTTCAATCTTGTTGTTCTTGTCATCTTTACTCTTTTGAAATGTTTTCTTTTCATCATACGGTTGTCTTACGAATCTTCCTCGCCTTTTGAAGAATTTCTTGAAATCTCTTACGGCCATGGCGTATTCTTCGTCATCACTTTCGGAAGATGAGCTATCTTCGATACTAGATTCCTTTCTAGCTTTCAAGGCGATTGACTTGCTTTGCTCTCGTTTTTCCTTGACCATTTCGGAGTCCTTCTTAATGATGACTTCGTAGACTTTTAGATTTCCAATTAATTCGTCAAGTTGCAAAGTTGACAAATTCTTCGATTCTTCAATAGCCGTCACTTTAGCTCGCCATTTTGGATGAAGAGCCCTAAGAAACTTCCTAACAAAATTCTTACTAGAAAAATTCTAATCAAGTGCTTTTAAACTTGTGATAATAGTGTTAAATCTAGCAAAAGCATTGTCAATTGATTCCTCTTCCGGAATCGTGAATTGCTCGTATTGTTGAACAAGTAGATCTATCTTATTATCTTTGACTTGACTATTACCTTGGTGAGTTATTAGTAAAGAGTTCCAAATTTCTTTTGCGGTTTCACACATAAAGATCCTTTCGTACTCTTTACGTGGTAGCGCATTATAAATAACCATTTTTGCTTCATTATTTTTAGCAAGTTTTCTTTTTAAATCATCATTTTGTTTTTCAAAAGGTACGATTTCATCTTTCTTAGTTTCCGGGTTATTTTGAATAGGTAAAAAATCACCATTAGTAATAACATGCCAAAGATCTAGATCTTTTGACTTCACATAAGTTTCGAATCGATTTTTCCAATATAAAAATCCATCACTTTCAAATAGTGGTGGTCTTTGCATAGATTGCCCTTCTAAATATTTTTCAGATTCCATAGATCGTTACAAGTTTTAAAATACAATATATTTTAAAGATCTTGCTAGACGTGGCTCTGATACCAATTGTAGAAAACTAGAAGGGGGGGTTGAATAGTTTTATGTCCTTTTTAAAATTTATTTCCAAAATATTTTGTTGGTTATAAAAACTTTCGATTCGATCTTAAGTGAATTCAAGCAACAACCAATATAAGCAATTCTAAACTAATATTGAAAGTATTGAAATATAATGAAGAAAAGATAGAGTTAGAAAGATCAAACCACAACACGTGAATTTATAGTGGTTCGGCTACAAGGACACCTTCCTTGCCCTACTCCACTCCCCGAGTACCACACTCGAGAGTTTTCTTCACTATGTCAACAAACTCCTTATGGTGGAGAAACCTTACACACCTTGGCTTACACAAGTTAACGACACTAAGCTAAATGTCGAGTTCTAATCGTAGCTAGAACCAATCTCACACCAAATATCACACCACGTGATCTTTACACCTTAATCACACCTTCTTCAAGACTTCACACCGTCTTCACACCTTGTCAATCTTCACACCTTCTTCTATGCACAACTAAGTCACAACTACTAAACTAGTTTACAACACACCAAGATTCTACAATCAACAAATATACACAACACCTTAACAAATAACTATCACTAGTACTATATGAAACTAGCTATACACAACACCACTACAATAAGATGGATGTAGAGAAGTGTTCTTCTTCTTGCACTTGAATGGATGAAGCTTTGGATCACTTGGAAACAAAGACTTATGAAATATATGATCAAAGGATTTTAGATCTAGAGAAGAAGATTGGATCAGAAAGTTTATAGTGCAAAAAGGTGAGAAAAATATGTGAAATGATCCAATATTTATAGGGCCAGAAAATACTGTTCGGGAGCGTGCCGGTCCCCTTAATTGTAGGCCGGTCCCCTTAATGATTAAGGGGGCCGCCCTCCTGAACGTTTCAAAAGTTTTTATGGATAAAATTTGCCCTTTTTGGTTGGAAATTTGAAATCATATTTTTGTGGTTTAATAAAGCTTTACCAAAAATGATTTACAAATATATATAAAATGTTAAAATCATTTTATATAATGTTATGTATTAATATAAAATTTCCTTTGATCATGTAATTCATAAGTTACTAAGTTTATGCATACCTTAAGTGATATAAGATGTAGAGGTAAATATTTGTCACCAAATACTTGTTTATGTCTTATTCTTGACTTAATTTGATTTAAGTTTTGTGATTATCAAAACATAGGTTTATTGAGAAATATTAATAACATTCACAAACATTATTTATATCAACACCTACGACTAGTATTAAGGAATATGACCCGTCATCCATGCAATTGTAACAAGCTATCAACCTGTAAAAGATATCTAGGGAGTAATGAAACCTAAGTAAACACAAATTTTCTCATTATTGTTTCATCACATTAGTATAATTAGCTTTATTTTCATTTCTTTTATTTTATTTTGATTGCATCTTTAGTTAATTGGGTTAGTTGGCTAGCAACTAATTCCGCCCACTCCTTCAAAACCTGAGATTTTAATTGCTTTCCATAAAATATAAAAATACAAAAAGAATCATCTCTCACCTCTAGACCTAGTTTAGTAGGCTTCCTAATCCTAGCGACACTATTCCTGAGTTGAACGATCAATCCCCCGGTACTTGTCACTATACTATACTACAACGATCAGGTACACTGCCTGGTGGGGGTTGTAAGCTTCTCAAGATCCCTTGAGAGGTAAAACCTTTTGTGAGGGTGCAATCCCACGCATCACTCAACATGCATGTGTCTTCTATCTCACCATTACCAAAATCTTATCGAGTTGCGTTTACTGATCCTAATTGGCAAAATGCTATATGTTAATACAAATATCGCCTAAAAACGTTATTTATATTTTAACGATCTTTGCTAAGTTTTGTTAATGACAAAGTACAAACTTTAGATTGTAGTAAAACATCATTTTAGTTTAAGTCTTGTATAACTAGTCTTTACATTTCTTTTTAAACTTAACATTGTTTTTATTTCCTTAATAAGAAAGTATTTCTTTAATAAGAAAGTGTCACATCTCATCAATGTGCATTTATGGTAAGTTTATGTGTTTGACTATCCATGAAGTTCTTACACACTTTGGAAGTATTCCATGTTTGATACAATGCATGTTGACTAGTATTTAGTAGATGTGACATTGCTTGTTTATGTGTTTGACTATCCATGAAGTTCTTACACACTTTGGAAGTATTCCATGGTTGGTACAATGCATGTTGACTAGTAATTAGTAGATGTGACATTGCTTGTTTATGTGTTTGACTATCCATGAAGTTCTTGCACACTTTGGAAGTATTCCATGTTTGGTGCAATGCATGTTGACTAGTATTTAGTAGATGTGACATTGTTTGTTTTGGAGTGATTTATTGTAAGTTTGGTTGAACAGTTCTGGCGGACCCCTGGAGGAACACGGGCGGACCCCTTCTGAGGGTACCGCCGTGTCCGCCAGACTGCTGACTTCCTTTGGTATAAATACCAAAGGACTTGCAAGAAATCCCTCATCACTTAGAGTAATATTTTACACATATTCTCTCATTATACTCAGTAGCTACTAACTTGTGTGATTCTCTTATGTAGCAAAGGAGTTCACATATTCATCTAAGAAGTTACAAGTTTCAACTCTAAGTTGCAAGACTTGTTAGCTTTGTCATGTATAAGCTTTGGTAGTTTATACTTCATTTGTATCATGTATGTAGAAGTGATCGGTTAGTATTTTAGGCCTCAAAATACATAGTGTGTCGGGAGTTGTTGTACCCTTGTAAAAGAACTAACGGGAGTGGTTGTACCCTTGGTAAAGAACTCGACATCTAGCTTAGTGTCGGTAAAAGTGTAAGCGACGAACGGGAGTGGTTGTACCCTTGTAAAAGAACTCGACATCTAGCTTAGTGTCGGTAAAAGTGTAAGTGACGTTGTAAAGGTTTTCTCCGCCGGTGAAAGGAGCTTGTTGATTAGTGCTTATAACTCTCGAGTTGGAAACTCGGGGCGTGGATGTAGGGCAAGGAAAAAGAGTCCTTGTAGCCGAACCACAATAAACAATCGTGTTGTGGTTTGATCGTTTCTTTCTTTATCTTTGCTTATTACATGTTGTTCTTTAGTTAGAATTGGTTGTTACATATAAAGGTTTTCAAAGAACTAAACAAGTAAAGATGTGTTTATATCTTTAAACAAAAGGAAAGCTTTTCAAAGTACTAAACAAGCAAAGTTAGGATCATCACAAGCAAAGCTTTTCAAAGTATGAAACTAGTATAGTTAGAATTGTTACTCACATGAAAAGCTTTTCGAAGAATCAAACATATAACATTGTGTTTATATCTTTAACCAAACGTAAAGGTTTTTAAAGATATTCAAGTCTAAAAGAATCAAAAAAGCGGTAAACTATTCAACCCTCCTTCTAGTTTTCCACAATTGGCATCAGGAGCTACGTTACTCAAGATCTTTAAAATAGAATGTATTTTAAAACTTGGATCGATCCATGGATTTTGAAAATCTCAAAGAAGGGCAACCTATTCAAAACCCACCGCTATTTAAAAAAAGAAAACTTACTTGAATGGAAAAGTAATTTTTAAAACTATGTGAAATCAATTGATCAAGATCTTTGGCATGTTATTTCTTTTGGTAATTTCAAATCAAAGAAAACAAGTTTTTGAAAACCAAGATAACTAACTTAAACTTGGTAAAAATACTAAAGCCAAAACAATGATTTATAAAGCTTTAGTACCAAATATGAAAGAATGATATTTGGAAAAATATGTTAAATTTTCATCAAGAAATATGTCAAGCCAAAGATGATCAATTTGATCTCACAAATGTATTAGAAATCTTAGATATATTAGTTGATTGATTTTTAGTTGAGATAAATACATGTGCTACTAGTTTAAATGTTTTAAAATGAAGGTGTAAGTGAAGATGATTACTCATGTTGAGCTCTTAGTGGACTTGCTTGCGATTCATGGAACAACACGGATGAAGATGAAGCCAACCATCCGGTTTGTGATTCTCAACTAGATAAAACATCAAGCAAGGTACATTTTGAAAACCAAACACTTTTGCTTTGACAAATTCATCCTAGAGTTTTCTAAACTAGAAAATGAGTCTAAACGTTTATGCAAAATGGACCTAGAAACTATCTTCAAGAATGAGTCTTCAAAATCTTCTTAGAATATCTTTGTAAAGGAAATCTTGTTAGAAGATAAAATTTCTAGAATTGAGAGTTATGTTAAAATTGATCTAGAATGTAAATTGTGTCTAGATTACAAACATAAGATTAGAAAGCAAAATGAGAAAGGAAAATTATTAGTTAAATTTGATGAAAGCTCAAAATCTCTTGAAATATTGTTGAGGAATCAAAGGTTGTTTAAAGATAAAACCGGATTAGGATTTAACTCAAAAGCACCATCAACTAATAAAACAAAGCAAGTAAAATTTGTCAAACCTAGAAGAAAGATTTAGAGATAATTCAATCTCTAATAGAAACTCATGATAAAAGGATTAGGATTATCATTCTCTATGCTTTTATATGATTATCTAACCTTCTTGGATACATGAGTAATTGAGTTTCAAAGCATGTCGTCAAATCACGATTTTACGCGTTGTGTTTATCCTCTTGATAGCATCTCTATGCAATTTAAAAGGTACGCATTACTTCAACTCGACTTTGATTGTCTCTTGTTTCTAACATTATGTGTTGGAATATGTGTTATTTGTAATACTCTTAAGTGTTTACCTGCTATTAGTAATAACTAAGATTAGATTCTATGCAACAAGGAATTTCGTCATTAGTACTAGTAGGAGATATAAGGTGTTTCGGTTCTTTAACCGTCAAGAGATAAACACGAGAAACTCTTGAGTGAGTCTCACTCAACTCTTGCTTACAAGTGAGCTAACTAAGAATTTCCTAAGTGTTAAAATGTCTAACACTTTTGTGATGCTTGCAAAACAAACCTTTGTTAAACAACTTTCTCAAACACCATACTTTGAGTCTTTAATTGTGCTTTTCTTTAATCACTCCTTTATGATAATCTCACATAAAACACACAAGGTGAAATAAATCACATTAGCATACATTAGGATGTGTGAAAGAAAATGAGTTTTCAACATCTAGGATTTACTCATCAAATGTGACACATAGTCTCATGATGTTGTACCTCTTGGATTTTTTCAAAACAAATAGAGTTCATAGTGTCTTAAGTAAGAAAACCCAAAGAGTCGAGGAGTCGTTGATGATCTCCTCCTTCTAAGATATCATCTTTGGTAGATGATAACTTAGTCGAAAGTCCAAGACAAGTATGTTGTGTAAAACATTAAGAATAAAAGTACAAAATAACATCTTCTCACCATGAGTCAAACATTGAATCAAGTAAAATTGACATAAGTTATAAAACTTGATTTATAGGTCATAGTTGTGTCTAAACAAATTCAACAAAAACAGTTTTTGGAATTTTGAGTAAAACAACTAGTGAAACAAAATAAATGTTTCGAAGTAATCATGTGATTATAAGTGTCAATATTTGAAAGTCTTTTTGATAATAAAAGCAAGCTCCAAAAGCAAGAGATTTTAACTTAAAGACATTCCTAGTTACTTTCTAGTTCTCAATGGTTAGGTTATTGATGACTTTTCAAGAATGAGATTAGTAAATCCGTAGGTAAAACTAAACGTAGAGAAATGTTCGGAAGACTACTTGTTCTCATAACAATTAGATCCAACATTATGTTTAGCATTTGTCTATGTGCTCGTGTTAAAGAAGATCCTAAAGCAACTCTTTAGTTGAGCTTGGTTGGATATATCATAAAGTACTGCACAACTAGGATTATGGTATCCCAAAAGAACGGGAATAGAAACCATAGTGTATTCCAAATGGAATTATGCCGGTAATAAGTTGATAAGAAAAGCACAAGTGGTACTTGCACTTTTATACTTACTTACCCAATGATTCTTCAAAACACTTAAGGTTCTCAAATTAGTTTCGGATGGAGAAGCACATCAACAAGCTCCGCTTGAACATGCAAATTCGTGTCAACAAAGGAATTCATCTCATCAACATTGTTATCCCTTCAACAAAGGAAGCATCGACTTCAGCAACAACCCAATCCATTATGTTATTAATTGACATATTGTGATCCGTCATCATCGTATTGGTAAAAATGTTCATTGAGGAACATCTTTACTAAGAAAGTCGTATACGTTAACCATTCTATCAACGTTTTCACAAAACCTCTTGAATGAGAAGCATTCATTATCCCTAGGCTTAGTCAAGGACTCATAAGACCTAAAACCTTAGTTTTGAACGTTAGGATAAAACCACAAAAATCAAGACAATCCCTTTTGAATTTTTCCCTGCAGCTCCCACGGTACCCTCAGACCATACGGGCGGAACCCACTTTTTGGTTCTGCCTGGTCCGCCAAAGCCACAGGATGTTTTTTTTTTAATTTCTAAACCAAACACCCTCTTAACTTAATCATTCACTTGTTCTTTCACCATCATCTCATCACATTCACCTTGTGATATATCTCAGCCCATGAGATTCACAAAATGAGCAAAACTTCAAGCATATTCCTCATAACCTTTCATCACTCAAACCTCAAACAACCAATGTGATATGAGAAACCGAGTTATCCTTTGTCCTATCAATATCGAGTCATCAACAATTTCCATGCCCTCAAAGAAACCAAGAGTCAATATCATCTTCACCAATAACTCCACCTAGTCATCTTCACAAGAAGATTCCACAATGTAACCAAACAAGTATGCCATCCCCACTATAACCTAACCTATTAAGATTAAACCACCTTTCATGATACATAAACCTATGTTCACCTTTGTGTCGCTCTTTGAAACAAAGGGCAATTGTCATATCCATACTCTCATTAACATATTTGTCTATGTCGTCAAAAGTCGAGAGAACTTCATTATGAAATGCGTCTCTTCCACTTTCTAGCAAGTGAAGAACACAAAGATGATATCCAAGCTTTAAGTGTTGTCAAACAATCACCACCTCATTTCACATATCCACTCTCGGTCGTCACCCATACTTTACCACCGTTCACCACATTGTTAAAACAAATGAAAAATGTCATTGAAACATCACTTGCATTACAAAACATTTTTAAGCATCAAAATGAGTCAAGTCAACCGCACCTCCACATTGTTTTCATATAGGCACACACTAGAACATACACATTACAATAGTCATTTACTTAAATGTGAAATTTTGATTTTCTAGGAATCATCATGCCTCCTCTAACTCACTACGACCACAAGGACACCATCAAGTACCTACCCAAATACCACAAAACCAAAGGTCTCACTCAAACTCAAATCGTTGTCTTCAAAGCCTTAGAAAAATGATATGTCCCTAAGGGTAGAACCATTGATCCATCCTTCTTAGAAGGTACAAACCTATACACGGAATTTTCCACAATCAACTTTGAGTATCTCTTAGAAATCGACGAGCCTATTTGTTCTAGGTTCATTTTAGAATTATATGCATCCGTCACCCTCTCCAAGGATGAGTACGGTCGCATGTCTATTAACTTTAGGGCTAGTAGTCATTAATACTCCTTCACTCTCGAGGAGTCTGCTCAAATCCTAGGTGTCTCAAACCATGGTACTTGCATCTACTCCTATTTGCACTCCCTCTCAACTCTTGACACACTCTTTGACCGCATCTATCCCTATGATACCCCTCTTGTGTCCAAAAATGAACTACGTAACCACCTCTTCATTAGGACCACCAACACTAGGAGAACTAGAACCAGAAATGAGGTCATCTAGGACCCATATGGTATGGAATTCAATGAACTCAAGCCCCAATTAAAAGAATGAGAAGAACTCCTTAGAACCAATGAAATTAGCACCATAGAAAACCGGGATCACATCAATGTTTGTCTTAGCTACATGCTCTATAGCATTTCCACCGGTCAACCTTTTAACTTAGCCTATTACCTCGCCAAAAGAATGACCGACATACCTTTGGTAGGAACAACCGCTCTTCCTTATGGAATGCTTCTCACCCGCCTCTTTAGAACAATCTCACCCATTCCTCCTAACGATAATGGAATGTGCCTTGACTATTCTCTCATTCCTCACATCTTCGTTCCTCTAAGTGATAAACAAGTTTTCAAAGGTAAGGGCAAACGTACTCGCTCACCTACACCATCATCATCATAATCTGACATGAGAAAGGATGATTAACTTCCTAACTCTAAGTTACCTCCTTTAGACTACCTTCTAGAACTCCCCGTCATTGAAAATGTATCCGAAGAGTTCAAGCAAACCAAAGGAATTTTAAAGTGCTTTGGAAGGTACATAAGCAAGCTCAATAAGAGGATAGACCGGTTATGAGACGATTAAGGAGTGTTTGGCTTAAGAATACTTTAGAATCATCTTTGTGTTAAAACTACGTGAATTATGTGTTTTTCACTTTCATGGTTTATTATGTTTGTTGGATTATGTTTGTATGAACTTTTATGCATAATGACAATGTTTAAGGTGTTTGTCATTTTTTTTATTTTTTTTTTCTATGCTTATGGCAATTCTTACTAAGTATAGTAAAATCCTCGACCTCAAGGTCAAAGTCCCATGATATGTATGTTTACATGTCTAATTTTTGCATTGCCTAACCAGAAATACCTTATCTCTTTGATTTTAGGAGTTTTCGAAAATTTTGAAAATCGTCTCGCGGGTCAAAAACGCGGACTGCCTAATTTTTTACCCCTGGCGGATCTGGCGGTACCCAAAATTGGGGTCCGCCAGTGTATTTTCTGGGAATTCCAGAAATGGCCCAACGGACCAGGCGGTACCCTCAAATGGGTTCCGCCAGTGTCTTCTGAGGGTTCCGCCAGACACCTGCAGAAAATTTTTGTCATTTTTCTTAAGTTCAAAACTTGTAAAGTGTTAAACCATTATCCTAAGTGAGAAACATCTTCCATTAACTCCAATAACCATATTAGAACAACTCTCACTCACTAAAACAATTAGGAAGCCACTTCCCTCCAAAAATTCAAATTCAAACATAACTAACCCAAGGAACCCTTTTAAAGGATCCTTCAAACCATTGAAACATTTTTAACCAAATCACATCCCATGATCACAAAGCATTGAGTGCATATGTTGATCTTTCACTCCACCCTATTCCATTGAATTAACATCAAATGATGTGACATGGTCATGAAAATCATTTGAAACCTCATTCTTTGAATGGTAGAACATCAAATCCAAACACCCATTTCAACCCCTTTTCAACCTTATAAATTTGAAAGTTTTGCAACAATTCAAATCACACCATAACCATCAAAATCCTTCTCAAAAACCACTAGGATTAGTGTCAAACCTTGTTGCGTCAACAAAACCGTCAAGTCAAGCTCATCATCTTCAAGTGATGCTTCGCTTAACATTTCTTCACCTATCCAAGATTTCCTTAACCTCACTACCTCAACACCATCCTCAATACATTTCAATACCAATGTGAACACTATTCAAGATTTGCTTAATCTTGCTACTTCAACACTTACACCAATGGAACTTTTCCATACACCACCAACATCACCACATCCACTATTGGAAACTTTTGAAAACCTATCACCTAAACCATCAAGCCCTCCATCATTGTCACTTTTTAACACCATTGCCGAAATGGAAACCCAACAACAACCAACATTTCAACCAAATGAGTCATTGGATGATAGACCTCATCCACCGTCATTGCTTGAGAGTTTGGCCTACTGTTATGCTAAATCCTCAATTTTTCCAAATGATCAAGGCCATACACACCTACAATCATTTGTGTTTCAACCCATTCACAAAAACCTTCATGGTAACCATTTACAAATAACCAAGCCTACACCATTTTGCTCAAACAACAACCACCACAACAACAATAACTACCACCACCACAAGAACCTTCCCAACATTTTGAATCTCTATTTTCTACGTATAAGAAAATAAAAGCATCTCAATGATCTTCCACCAAGACCAACAACAACCACCACCCAAAACCATTGTTGTTTCACCCTATCCAATAAAATGAGGTTTATCCTAAACCACATTTTGGATAGTCTCAAGTTTAGAGTCTCCAAAATGAAACAAAACCGTTTCTTTTGGAAAATGTTGCTCATTAAAACCAACAAACCAAGTTTAGAGTACCAACACCACCTCAAGTTTAGAGTCTCCAAAATGAAACACAACCGTTTCTTTTGGAAAATGTTTCCCATTTAAACCAACAAACCAAAACCCGTGTCACCCTCTCAACCTTCAAAATAAAGCCCGCTACAACCCTCAACACACATTTTCATCCTTAAACAACCTTAGCCTTGTTTTTGGAAAATGTTTCTCATTAAGGAAAATGATGATTTCCTTGTAGCTTTTTATGCTCTTAGTTTATTTTTAGTTTTTCTTTATTTTTAAAAGTAGGATGTTGTCATCCAAATTTCTTGTCTTTTTAAGAGTCAAACTTTTACATGAAATGAATTTCATTCTACTACAAGGTTTGTATTGTTTGTTGACCATTTAGGTATAATAAGGGAACTATACCTTGCTATGGTAGCATACATATATCTTGTGTTTTAGGAACTAACCTTTCTTTTTGTAGGATCATTATCCATGTTTCCTTCCTTGATACTCCATTTAGGGGAGTAATATTCAAGGGGGAGCATGAGTGTTGCATTATTCCACTTCACAACTCTTAGTTGTGTTCTAGACATGAAATGCTTTCATAACTTGTCTTGCACAACAACTAACCGTTTCTTGTAGGTTCAAAATCCATGTCTCCTCTCTTGGCACTCCATTTAGGGGGAGTATCGTCCAAGGGGGAGCAAGTGGTTACTTCCGCTTCGCTACTCTTCTTTTTGTTTCGACAAAAAGGGGGAGAATTTATATATAAACTTGTTTAAAAAAAAATTTTTTTTGCATATCACATCTTTTTAGCAAAAACAAGTTTTTATACTAACTTTATAAGACTTAACACTAAAACTAGTGTTTTGCTTATAAATAAAGTTTATGTTTTGTCATCAACAAAAAGGGGGAGATTGTTAATACAAATATCGCCTAAAAACGTTATTTATATTTTAACGATCTTTGCTAAGTTTTGTTAATGACAAAGTACAAACTTTAGATTGTAGTAAAACATCATTTTAGTTTAAGTCTTGTATAACTAGTCTTTACATTTCTTTTTAAACTTAACATTGTTTTTATTTCCTTAATAAGAAAGTATTTCTTTAATAAGAAAGTGTCACATCTCATCAATGTGCATTTATGGTAAGTTTATGTGTTTGACTATCCATGAAGTTCTTACACACTTTGGAAGTATTCCATGTTTGATACAATGCATGTTGACTAGTATTTAGTAGATGTGACATTGCTTGTTTATGTGTTTGACTATCCATGAAGTTCTTACACACTTTGGAAGTATTCCATGTTTGGTACAATGCATGTTGACTAGTAATTAGTAGATGTGACATTGCTTGTTTATGTGTTTGACTATCCATGAAGTTCTTACACACTTTGGAAGTATTCTATGTTTGGTGCAATGCATGTTGACTAGTATTTAGTAGATGTGACATTGTTTGTTTTGGAGTGATTTATTGTAAGTTTGGTTGAACAGTTCTGACGGACCCCTGGAGGAACACGGGCGGACCCCTTCTGAGGGTACCGCCGTGTCCGCCAGACTGCTGACTTCCTTTGGTATAAATACCAAAGGACTTGCAAGAAATCCCTCATCACTTAGAGTAATATTTTACACATATTCTCTCATTATACTCAGTAGCTACTAACTTGTGTGATTCTCTTATGTAGCAAAGGAGTTCACATATTCATCTAAGAAGTTACAAGTTTCAACTCTAAGTTGCAAGACTTGTTAGCTTTGTCATGTATAAGCTTTGGTAGTTTATACTTCATTTGTATCATGTATGTAGAAGTGATCGGTTAGTATTTTAGGCCTCAAAATACATAGTGTGTCGGGAGTTGTTGTACCCTTGTAAAAGAACTAACGGGAGTTGTTGTACCCTTGGTAAAGAACTCGACATCTAGCTTAGTGTCGGTAAAAGTGTAAGCGACGAACGGGAGTGGTTGTACAATTGTAAAAGAACTCGACATCTAGCTTAGTGTCGGTAAAAGTGTAAGCGACGTTGTAAAGGTTTTCTCCGCCGGTGAAAGGAGCTTGTTGATTAGTGCTTATAACTCTCGAGTTGGAAACTCGGGGCGTGGATGTAGGGCAAGGAAAAAGAGTCCTTGTAGCCGAACCACGATAAACAATCGTGTTGTGGTTTGATTGTTTCTTTCTTTATCTTTACTTATTACATGTTGTTCTTTAGTTAGAATTGGTTGTTACATATAAAGGTTTTCAAAGAACTAAACAAGTAAAGATGTGTTTATATCTTTAAACAAAAGTAAAGCTTTTCAAAGTACTAAACAAGCAAAGTTAGGATCATCACAAGCAAAGCTTTTCAAAGTATGAAACTAGTATAGTTAGAATTGTTACTCACATGAAAAGCTTTTCAAAGAATCAAACGTATAACATTGTGTTTATATCTTTAACCAAACGTAAAGGTTTTTAAATATATTCAAGTCTAAAAGAATCGAAAAAGCGGTAAACTATTCAACCCCCCTTCTAGTTTTCCACACTATACGTGATGAATACACTGCACTTATTAAGAACGGAACTTGGACTAGTGTGCCCCAACCCACGAACACTAACATTATTCACAGTATGTGGCTCTTTCGCTACAAGTATTTGGCTGATGGAACTCTTAGTCGCTACAAGGCTCGTCTTGTGGCAAATGGTAGTAATCAGTTAGAGGGGGTTGATGTGGCAGTGGTTAAACCAGGTACTATTCGAACTATACTGAGTTTAGCTACTTCTCGATATTGGCCGATTCACCAGCTTAATATCAAGAAAGCTTTCTTACATGGTGATTTGTCCGAGATAGTTTATATGCATTAGCCTCTGGGATTTCGCGACTCTGTGCACCCTGATTATGTGTGTTTATTGCATCGGCCTTTGTATGGGCTCAAGCAGGCCCCTAGAGCCTGGTTTCAGCGATTTGCATCTTATATCACTCAGGTTGGGTTTTCTCATAGTCGTTGTGACTCATCACTATTTATATACAGACAAGGATGGATACTACTTATCTGTTATTATATATTGATGATTTTGTTCTCACAGCTTCTTCTAAGAGTTTGATGCAACGGATTATTATTTTCTTACATCAGGAGTTTGCTATGATAGATATGGGTCCACTTAATTATTTGTTGGGTATATCTGTTACCCGTGATTCTTCAGGGTTGTTTTTATCTCAGAAGAAATATGCTATTGAGGTTTTGGAGAGAGCTCACATGGTTAATTGTAATCCCAGTCGGACTCCTGTTGACACCGAGTCTATACTGGGTGATCCAGTCTCTAATCCTTCTTTAAATCGGAGTCTTGCACGTTCTCTTCAGTATCTCACATTTACCCACCCAGATATATCATATGTAGTTCAGCAGGTCTGCCTTGACCCTCAAGAACCTCATCTCTCAGCCCTCAAATGGATTTTACGATATGTTCAGGGTACCTTACACTATGGGTTACAGTTGTTTGCTTATTCTATTTCATCATTGGTTGCCTATTCTGATGCGGATTGGGCTGGTTGCCCTACTACTAGGAGATCGACTTCAGTCTATTGTGTCTTTCTTGGCAACAACCTTCTATCTTGGTCATCCAAGAGACAACCGAATCTCTCACATTCTAGTTCCGAAGCAGAATACCATGGGGTTGTTAATGTTGTTGCTGAAACTTGTTGGTTACGGAATTTACTTCGTGAGCTACACACACCTTTATCTTCCACTACGCTAGTCTACTGTGATAATGTCAGTGCAGTCTACTTATCCTGTAATCCGGTTCAGCATCAGCGAACAAAACACATAGAGATTGATATTTATTTTGTTCGTGACTTGGTTGCCACTGGTAGGTTCGGGTTCGCCATGTTCTCTCAGGTTACCAATATGCAGATATTTTCTTCAGGAAAGGTTACCGGCTGCTCGAAGAATTTCGCTCTAGCCTCAGCGTCCGGTGTCCTCCCGCTTCGACTACGGGGGAGTGTTAGCCCATATTGTATTGTATCAATATTGTAACGGGCTCAAGCCCACATCTATATTATTCCTTTCACGATTATATATTTGTACACTGTAATTTTGATTTCATCAATCAAAGCAGTCATTATCTCATGTACCAAACAATTAAATCATAACTGCATCATAAAATATTAGCATGATTAACTAATTAACCCATGCTATCTATAAAATTACCCTTTATATTCAATTTCCGTTACAATTGTGGAAGGACATCGTTACTGAAAGTTGTTTATAAGTTGGCCAATTTCGACTTTTTTTTTGGATATATCTGTGTGACGTCACGCGCACAAGTGTTTCCTCAAGATGTACTCTCGAAGCTTCCACATACATGAAGATACGTCTAAGAGTTTCACTTTTTAACTATTTGGTGGTGTAGATAGATCTAGTAAAAGGGTTTGAGGGGTTGTTTATGGTTTGGATTTTGGGGGGTTTTTTTGCTTTTCTTCATTAGTGTTCAGATAAAGGTATACTTTCTTTTTTTGATGTACTGTTTATGGTTTTGATTTGGGGTTCTTTTTGTTCGTACGCGTTCTGTAAAAGTTATTTATGGGTTGGTAACATTAAAGGTTTTGTCTCTGATGTTTAACTGTCACGGTGTTTGCCTTTAGCTGGATTCGGTAGTCGCAGTGACGGCTACTATTTGGGATATGCATGATTTTTCCTAAACATATGCCATATGCTTCGTATCTGTACCATGTATCTTTTTACAATGCCCGTTTAAGCCCATGTCCGTTCGGGTCCGAGCCCGTTTGAACCATTGCCCGTGCCCTGCCGATCTGCCCTTTTTGCCATCTCTAACTTATATAGGTTCCCTGTGCTGTAATTCACATGTCAACTAATGCATACTTTTGGCTTTATGACATTGATTTTAAATACTAGTACAAAGGATGGATACAGCTGGAGTGTTTAGAATTCGGGTTTCTCTTAAAAAACTGTAAATGATACCTAAATCGAAGAGAAAAAAAATCGAACCTTCACATATTTAAAGCTGAAACATGTGTGCCTTCACATATTTTAAGTTTGCTGGCTTGTGTACACTTGATACTTTGTAAATGGGCCTGATAAAAGCTGGAACATGTGTACCTTCACATATTTAAAGTTGGCAAGTCTGATATTGGGCTTGGTAAATATGAACAAAACTTAAGGGCCCGTTTGGTTTGTAGATGAGTTTAGATTAGGATTTGGATTTGAATATAAAGTTGTAGATTAGGATTTGGATTTGGATTTGATGTAGGAGAGAGAAAATAATATTTAATAGTATTAATTATTTTGTATAATATTTTTGTAATAAAAATATTATTATTAAAAATAAATATAGAGATAAATGAGAGTAGAGTTGTAAGTGGGTCTCACAAAAAACATAAATATTTATCAAATCCCCCCTACTTTTGAAAAGTGTGGGACCATTGGGGTTGAGTCCCAATTTTAAACCCAATAAATACAACCAAACACATGATTTGCATTTATTAAATCCAAAACCCAAGCAAATCCGACATACCAAACGGGTAGTAAGAGTCATTAATTTGGCTTTCTATTTAAATTTTGATATTCATAACTTCAAAAGTCTCTTTTAAAACACATGAGAGTTAACTTTAGATTATGTCTTTCCAATGGAGTGAAACAGCGGATCAAAGGTTTGCAGGTAGCACGTTGTCAAAGGCAAGGAACGAATGGTCAGGAAATGAAATGTAGAAACTAGATGTAGCAGCTGTAAGCAACGAAAGTATAGCCAAAGCGGTAACGAATGGTCACAAATTGGTTTTCTAGACTTGTAACAGTATCAAACAATTTAGATATGATAGGATACTTGACTAGCCTGATCAAACTTACATTTTTTTTTTATGACTATGACTAATCTATATTTTATGGAAATAGTTTTTAACCACAAATGACAAACTCAACTGACCAACTGTATGAAAGGATAGTAACCAGTAGAATTAAAAACAATAGCTAGAAACAGCTTAAGCATTGTTAAAACTTTAAAGACAAACATATAAAACAGGATCAATATACTTGTATAACAATTTTATATAAAAAACCAACATAGATACTACAGTATAAATTAGACATGCACATTTTTTATATAATAAAACAAAACCTCTATTGGAATTTTTCACTTAAAAAAAATGGATTCATATCTTATTTAGTAATAATTTTATTTAAAAAAAATATTATTTTCTTATTAGGTAACATTTTATATTTATCTATAACACAAGTAGAAGATAAATACAAAAAATAAAGATAAGATGCAATTAACAATATGATTAAAATTTTTAAATTATTATCTTTAATAATAAAAAAACTATAATTAAACATCATAAATCAAACAAAACAAAAATTAAATTATTTGTTTTTTAATAAATAAAAATATATGATTCAAAAAATTTTAAAAAACCCGCGCGTGCGCGGGCATTATAACTAGTAAGGCTAAATAACTAAATAAGTATATATATATACAAACTTTTTACTAAAATGTAGAGCCTAAATGGAACAGATGTGAGCATAGTAAGCTAAACACATCTGTAACGATAGGTTCAATTAATATTCCAAACAAGTAACGATATCGACTATATAAGTGAAGTAAATCTCTGACTAATGTTTGGTTATCAAATACTATTCATACAAAAAAATTAATGTACCCAAAAAAATAAATAAATAAATAAAATAAAAAAACCCTACAGTGACAAGTAATGTGACTACTAAAGTTAGGGTTTGGGTTGGTGGTGTATACTTATAGGTGAAAGATAATTTAGGGTTTGTGATTTCATATTGGGCCTGATAGATCTGAAACATGTTTTTGAGCTTGTATTATTGGTAATTATAAGTTGGGCCTGATAAAAGGTGAAGCATGTGGGCTTTTGCTGCTAATTTATAAGTGTAGTGCTTTTTTTAGAGCTTTATGTGATAAGCCAAATAGGTGCTGATGTTTGTTAAAAAAAAAAAAAAAAAAAAAAAAAAAAAAAAAAAAAAAAAAAAAACCGTCGGATCCCATAACGCGACAATGGGAAAGGACTAGTTTAGTGTAGCTCAATAACATGGGTCTTAACCGTTTTACAAAACACTTACATTGTGTTCTTTATAAGCCTTTTTATGATGGAAAGGTAATGTAATGGCATGATATAAAATATTTCATGTTCTCAACATTGTGATTTTTCTATAGATACCAAAAGAAAGTCCATGCTACAACAAAAGTGTTAAAATATAAAATTAGAGTCTTCGATCTATCGTTAAGGGCGTGCAACATATTTACCCATACCCCGCTCTGCCTGCATTGGGTATGTTGTTGTTGTTATATTCAGGAGCTAAAGAGTAAAACGATTTTCTTGGTGAAATGAACGTTTCTATTCCACGTCTTTTGAACTGTATGGTACACAAATCCTGGTTTTTTTTTTTTTAAGACTATGGAGTATGTTAAACATCTCATGACCTTTGACGGTTCGATTCATGGATACATACCCGTCACAAAATTCAACCAAAAAGGCATGCACACTTACGATGCACGAACGTTGTCCTGTTATATTTTAATATGCATAAAATGTGGGTCGGAGGGCTGGATTATGAATATGTATTGTTGCCACTGCAATTGAAAGAGCTTGTAGAGGTGACAGAGCTGATTTGTAACAAAGATCATACGCACAACCACTTACGCCCGACATTTTTAATACTGGTATACTTTGCTTACCACCCTGCAAGTATATATAAGACCATTAACTACTCTGATACGAACAAAGATAAGCACTTCCAGATTCTTCTAGAGAATGAAGAAGGCTGATTGAGCCTGAACCACCTAATTATTATTGACCAAGGTCAATAAGTCAAAGATAGCCTAGAATCAATACTCCGGTGATAGTGTAGTGTTTCCCCGGGTCGTAAAAGTCCCAGCGAGATTGAAATGGTGCTTTTGGAATCGTTTATGAGTGAGTGGGACTGAGGACAGTAGCCCAGATGATATGGAATTGATTTTGCTACTGTTATTTTGGTATTGGTAAACAGATATAATATTCACAAAAATCAGATACCAGATATATGCACAAATTTACAATTAAGAACACGTATCGGACTGGAAAAGTGGGTTTTTGGTATTTATCAAACTACAGGGGGTGCTTTTGGCACTTTTCAAAACTTAAAATTAAAAATGAAAAAGAAATTATAAAAGTGAATAAAATACTATTAAAATATTATTTAATTAATTAAACTATTTAAAATCTAATTTAAATCTAATTTATATTTAACTAATAATTATGACTATTACAAATTAAACTAAAAATTTGCAAAAACAATTTCTAAACTTAAAATAGAACTTGAAGAAAGTATAAAAAATTAAAATAAATATTTTTGTCTTTTTATGATTTTTATTAAAAACTATTTAACTTAATTAAACTAATTAAACTACTTTTAATTTATATTAATACTAAATTAACTTAGAAAATTAAGATAAAATTTATAAAATTAATTAACCATCACAGGAATCCTACAAAATTATAAAAACTCTAAAAATTATGTTTTAAGATTAAACAACTAATTATTTACCTTTTAATTAACTTAAGTCTATTTTAAACAAATAAAATAAGAAAAATAGAAAATGAACAATAGAATCTCAAATTATATTTTATAAAAACTTATTATACTATATTAGAACTAGGAAAATTATAAAAACTAGATTTAACCTTATAAAAACTAATTAAGCTATTTAATACTTGATATTAATTAATAATAAAGAAAATTAAAATTAAATCTAATTAACACTAAATGACAAAATAAAAATCTGAAAAAATTTTCAAAATTACTTTACTATATAAGGTATTTAATAAAAATATAAAAACACTAGTGACTTAATTAAAATATAAAAATGAAAATTAAAATTAACTTGAATTAAATAGAAACTATCACTTATTTTAAACTTGACTTTTTTTGGATTTTTCTTTTTCAGAGCTACTTAACACCTTAAAATAACAAACTTTTGTAAAGACACTTTCCAAGATAGCTTATAAATAAGCTATAACACCCCCTTGTCTTAAACAGTTGACTTTGGTTGAGTGTTTGGTCAATCTGGGTCAAATGGCCTTGGGTGGGGTCCACAATGGTGAAATCAGATGCCAATTAGTTCAACAAGCTTAAACAAACAGATAATAACAAGAAATAAGCTCAAATAAGCTAAACACAAGCAAATAAGCACTTATCACTTTGCACTTATGGCTCAGAAATGGGACAAACTTGATGAGCAATTTCAGGTGGGGTCCACTTGTCCTAAGGTCAAACCAATGGTCAAAGGTGAGACCCTGGTAAAAGGGGGGATGTAAAAACCTATCTATGAGGTCTGGGGTCCACTGAGGTGGTCACAAAACACCACCAAAGTGGTGGTAGTGACTGGGTGACTGGGTGAGCAGGGCACAACCTTGCCCTGCAACTTAGTTTAGGGGTCTGTGGGGCCCACTAGAAAAATGCTAAAAATATGATGAAGGTGGGAAATCAAAGTTGAGCTGGTAGAGTGTAATTAGAAACAAGTTTCAAAGCCTAGATCCCAATCCTAAATTCTAAACAATTCTCCCAATATTTGAGAAAATTTGAGTGTGTACAAATTGACTTTTTAGGAAACTTGAACTAGTTGACTTTTATGAACTTCTATTGAGCTTAACTGATTTAACTAGATATAATAAGCTATTACTAACCTAAATTAAGCTATAACTAATGGATATGAGCTAATGTAATGGGTATGAAATCCCAAATCCTTGACAGTTAACTATCAAGGAATTTGATATTGGATTTTGACTTTCTAGTTTAATTGTGACAAAACCAATGGTCAACCTGACCTTTTATGAACTTAAGTGATTGATTAAAACCAACTTCTACCCTAATAAACAACAAGAGTAGAGCAAATCAGCATTATCCAAACACTCCCTTACAAACTACTTTTGATTATTTTCAAAACTAATGATGAGTTTAAGCTACAATACAGATTCAAAACACTAAATTAAGATTAACTAAGATCAAATGAACACCAATCAAACACAACACAAGCTGAAAACTCAGATTTTGTCACAAGGGTGTTTTAACTGTGAGATTTTGGATTTGAGTTAAAATGATTTCCAAGGAACAAGAAACTGGTTCTAACTATATTATCAATAACAATTATCCAATAAACACTTAAGAGCACTTAATCAAACAGTAACAAGTATTATCAATCTAAAAAGCATAAAATGGAAATATCACTTACAAAGGGTACATGCCTGAGAAACCAAGAACCATGGACCAATCTCATAACCTAACATCCCCCATGGGATTCTAACCCAAGGCCTTCCATTTTACACCTTGCTCCAGCTGTGAATTCCAAGAACACTTGATTTTGACTTTAGTTGACTTTTTTTTGTATTTTGAATTTTTTATTTCTAAACTGTTTTAAGTTATTACTAATAGCTTCAATAAGCTACTTAGGAGCTTATATGTACCTAGGAGTCCAATACAAACTACTAAAACAACAATTGAGCAATACAAGATATTGAAATAGAATTAAAATTGCATACGATGTAATAATAAAAGAAACTTGAACTTTATAATTGAAATGAAGTCACAATACAATAAAAAGAAGGTTACCACTGCTTAATAGCTTGGGTGTACCCTAAAATTGAACATTGCAATTATACGACATAAATAAAACTAAAATTAACTTTTTTTTTCTTCCTTGTGCTTCCCCCTCTATTTATAGCTCCCAATTAGGGTTTCCCTGAGCACTCTGAGCAAATCCCACCATGTCTTGATCAATTTGGTCCACTAATGATCTTACACGTGGATTTGGCGCCAAAATCTGTTTCTTCAATTTGGCTCTGATAACGTGTAGTGGGGAGGGTGCATTAATTGTGGAGGTGAGGGGTAGGTGTAGGGGGTGGGATGGTGATGATTGAGGTGCAAGTGGGGGGTGGTGGTGGCAAAACCAGGTGGTTTTGGGCCTGAGTGGTGGTGGTGGTTTGGGAGGGAAAAAGTAGTCGGGGTGGTTTTGTTTTTGGAGGCGTTGACCGAGGTCAAAATGGACCCGGGTCAAAGAGTGGGTGGACTGGGCTGAGGGTGTGGATTGTTTGTTATTTGGGCCCAAAGATGGATCAGGCTAGTGTTGGTTTTGGTTTTGGTTAATATTGGATCCGGATTTGGTTTTTAGTTTACAAGGACCATTTGTGTAATTTTGGGAAAGTTAAGGGTTGGGTTTTGGCATTTTCTAAATTTGTTTCCAAGGGTGTAATATGCCCATGATGAATAGTGTGAGGGTTCCAAATGATTTTTTCCAATTTTACCCTTCCAGGGACTATTTCTGCCAAACCTTGTAATTCCAGGGACCAATCATGAAACTTTTCCCAAAATTCACATAAGGACCAAACCTGCATTTAAACATTAGCACAAGGACCACAAGTATTATTTTAAACCTCAGGGACCAAATCTGCCAATTTCACAAACTCCAGGGACCTGTTTTGCCAATTTTGGATTTTGAGGGACCAAATGTGTAATTTTCTCAAACTTTTTACCCAAGGATCATTTTTTATAACTTTTGACTTTTTCATGCCTTGGGTTGACTTTTCTTTCGTTTTAAACTTCCAGGGACTAGTTTTGTCAATATTTGAAACCTGAGGGACTGAAACTGCCAATTGTGCAAACTTTGTGCGTTTTTCATCTGTTTTTGGTATTTTGCATTTAAAACATGTAAAACACTTTCCTGGGATATTTTCACTATTTTGATTCATTATTGAGTATTTTTGGATGTTTTGGCAGCTCAGAAATGGTAAAAATGATGAGTATTTACACACTCATCAATCCCCCACACTAAAACATTGCTAGTCCCTAGCAATCTTTTGAGAAAAACTTAATGGATTTGAAACTCTTTACCAAAAGCCATCACTTCTGGAGTAGCCAGGTGTAAGAACTGTGGCACACCTGATAACCGTGTGATTTTGAGCAAACCACCAGCTGTCAACGGATTTGATTTGTCTTTACCAAAAGTCGTTTGCTTCTGGACTAGCCAGCATCTTGATGGACTAAGTCAACATCTTGGTGAGCTGAATACCAATTATGGATTTTCCACTGCCTTTACCACAAGCCATAATCTTGTGGGCTAGCCAACTCATTTGCTTATGAGGATGCGGGGGAGCTGAGGAACCATGCAATTTTTGGCAAACTGCCAGCCATCAACGGGTTTGAGATGTCTTTACCAAGAGCCGTTTGCTCCTGGACTAGCCAATCCCTTTGTCATTTAGACTTTGGCGGACTGATAACCACAAAAATTTTGGAATAAAGTGAAAAATTTTGAAAAATTTTGGAATAAAGTGAAATTTTGAAAAATTTTGGCCTAAAATGGGGGTATTTGGAAAGTTTTGCGATAAAATTCGTAAGAATTTCCCCCCCCCCCCCCCCCCCCACACTAGAACTGAATATTGTCCTCAATATTCAAAGTCCCGGCTATTATGCCGAATCTCTGAATGGAAAAGCTAATATTCGATTCTAACTGTGGAAATTTCTATTTTTCACTTTATTTTATCTGTACATACAATCTTTTTTTTTTTTCTTTTTTTTTTTTTTTTTTTTTTTTTTTTGTACACTACCTCCCAGGCTTGTGTTAGGTTTACCACGCTAGCTAATCACTTGTGAATGATTAACTGTAATAAATTTGCCCTAACAGCCCGGGAGTTGAATGATAAAGTTTATAATATACATACACCTTCCAGGTTTGTGTCAGGTTTACCACGCTAGCTAATCACTTGTGAATGATCAACTGTAATAAATCTGCCCTGACAGCCTAGAAGTTGAATAATAAAGTATATAATATACATACACTTCCCAGGCTTGTGTCAAGTTTACCACGCTAGCTAATCACTTGTGAATGATTAACTGTAGTAAATTTGCCCTGACAGCCCGGGAGTTGAATGACATAATATACATACAAAACATGTTTATTGAATTTTGAAAAATATTTACTTTTAAAATGGTGGGGGATGGCCACTCCCCCACACTAGGGTGGTAGAAAGTAGAAAGAAGTCAAAAATACGGGTGAAAACCCATATATGCTGCTAATTTTTGTTCACCGAGTCACTAGCTTGACTCGATCCCCGAATTCATTGGTCCATGGGGAAAGTTTGGAGATCCGGGACAACCATGGGTGGTGTGCCCTCTCCAAAATAATGTTTCAATCTGTGACCATTCACTTTGAAGTTGGGACCTTCGGGTTGAGATAACTCAACAGTCCCGTATGGGTAAACTTTAGCAATGGTGAATGGTCCGGTCCATCGGGTTTTTAATTTCCCCGAGAAGATCTTTAATCTTGAATTGAAAAGAAGGACTCTGTCACCGACGTTGAAAACTCGGTTCTTAATCTTAGAGTCGTGAATCTTCTTTGTCTTTTCTTTGTAGATCAAAGAGTTCTCGTAGGCTTGATCACGAAGTTCGTTTAATTCATTGATTTGAACCTTACGGTGATCACCCGCTTTATGAAGGTCGTAGTTAGCATGTTTCAAGGCCCAGTAGGCTTTGTGCTCGAGCTCGATCGGTAAATGACACGCCTTCCCGTATACAAGCTTGTATGGAGTGCACCCGATGGGTGTTTTGTAAGCTGTACGGAAGGCCCAGAGTGCATCATCTAGTTTATCCGACCAGGAAGCACGGTTTTCACCTACTGTCCTTTCAAGAATCCGTTTAATACCACGGTTGGAAACCTCCACCTGCCCACTTGTTTGGGGGTGATATGCGGTGGAAAGACGATGAGTAACACCGTACTTAAGCATGACTTTTGCAAACTGATCGTTGCAAAAGTGAGTACCCGCGATCACTAATGATGGCACGTGGGGTTCCAAAACGAGCAAAGAGGGATTTCAAGAATTTCACCACAACTCGGGCATCATTAGTGGGTAAGGCCTTAGCCTCAACCCATTTTGACAAGTAGTCAACAGCCACGAGTATGTATTTGTTTCCATGAGAAGATGGGAATGGCCCCATAAAGTCAATGCCCCAGACGTCAAAGATTTCACAAACTTGAATAGCATTTTGTGGCATTTCGTTCTTTTGTGAAATATTCCCGTGACGCTGACAAGCATCACAGGCTTTGACTAACTCGTGGGCATCCTTATAGATTGTGGGCCAATAGAAACCGGAATCAAACACCTTTTTGGCGGTGTAGTTAGGACTATGGTGGCCCCCGGTGGGTCAAGCATGGCAAGCCTTGAGAATATCAGTGGCTTCCTGTCCGTATACACATCGCCTGATGACTTGATCGGCACAGATTTTGAAGAGGAAGGGGTCGTCCCAGAAGTAATGTTTAACGTCTTTGAAGAATTTTTTCTTTTGTTGGGACGTTAACCCCTTCACTATGAAGTTACCCGCATGGTAATTTGCAAAGTCGGCAAACCATGGGGTAGTAGAGTCACCACGAAAAGCAACCGCATTGAGTGTCTCGAGAGGAAATGTTTCATTTATTTCCTTTTTCTCGGACACATCTTGATGAGGGTTCTCTAATCGTGAGAGATGATCAGCAGCAAGGTTCTCGGCTCCTTTTTTATCACGGATAATGATATCAAATTCCTGAAGGAGGAGAACCCAACGGAGAAGCCTCGGCTTTGCATCTTGTTTTGCAAATAGGTATTTCAAAGCCGAGTGATCTGTGTACACTACGCATTTAGTCAAGATTAGGTATGACCGGAATTTCTCGAAGGCATACACCACAGCTAGGAGTTCTTTTTCGGTAGTGGTGTAATGACCTTGAGCCTCAGTCATAGTTTTGCTTGCGTAGTGTATAGGCTGAAAGTATTTTGCTTTTCGTTGCCCCAAGACCGCACCTATGGCAAAATCACTAGCATCGCACATAAGCTCAAAAGGTTGGTCCCAATCGGGGGCAACAAGAATCGGTGCCTCGGTAAGCTTTTTCTTTAATGTTTCAAAAGCTTCGATGCACTCAGGAGAGAAGATGAAAGGAGCATCCTTCTCGAGGAGATGGGTCATAGGCCGGGCAATCTTAGAAAAATCTTGGATAAACCTACGGTAGAAGCCGGCATGACCCAAAAAGCTCCTAACACCTTTTACGGTGGTGGGATGAGGTAATTTGGCAATGACATCGATTTTAGCTCTGTCAACCTCAATCCCGTCTTTTGAAATTTTATGGCCGAGGACAATGCCCTCCTTGACCATAAAGTGGCTCTTCTCCCAGTTGAGACTTAGATTCGTTTCTTTGCAACGTTTAAGCATCTGTTCCAAGTGGGAGAGGCAAGTCTGAAATGAATCCCCGATGACCGAAAAGTCATCCATGAATACCTCCATAGTTTTCCCGATCATGTCGGAAAAAATAGACATCATGCATCTCTGGAACGTGCCTGGTGCATTACATAAGCCGAAAGGCATACGTCTGTAAGCAAAAGTTCCGTAGGGGCATGTGAAGGTAGTCTTCTCTTGATCCTGGGGATCAATGGGGATTTGGAAGTAACCCGAGAAGCCATCGAGGAAGCAGTAGTATTCATTCCCCGCAAGTCTTTCGAGCATTTGGTCCATAAAAGGGAGAGGAAAATGGTCTTTACGGGTGGCTTCATTTAACTTTCGATAGTCAATACAAACACGCCAACCCGTGACCAAACGAGTTGGAATCAACTCGTTATCCTCGTTGGTGACAACGGTAATGCCACCCTTTTTGGGAACACAATGAATTGGGCTAACCCAAGGACTGTCAGATATAGGGTAAATCAATCCCGCATCAAGAAGTTTAAGAACTTCTTGTTTGATAACTTCGTGGATTTTTGGATTTACCCTTCTCTGATGTTGCACAGCTGGTTTAAAGTCATCCTCCATTAAGATTTTATGAGTACAAAAGTTCGGGCTTATGCCCTTAATGTCGGATAGTTTCCAAGCAATTGCTTGCTTGTTTGACTTAAGAACCTTTAGGAGTGCAGCCTTTTCCTCATCTTTTAAGTCTTTGGCAATAATGACGGGTAATTTATTATCACCCTCCAGAAATGCATATTCTAGATGAGGAGCCAAGTCCTTGAGCTCAACCTCGGGAAAGTCTTCAGTTATTTCAACATTTTTGACTTCTGCTTTATGAAGTATTTGTGGAGACGGAGAGGGTGAAGGATCGTCATTTAACAATCTTTCAAGGAGAAGAATGTCCCCCTCCGGGTCAAGGTAGTTTTCATCAACTCCATCGGGAATTGAGCTATCTTGAGCAAGAAAAGCCTCGAGCTCTTCCAAAAGGAAGTCACCTCCCTCAAACGGAGTGAGGGAAGGGGAAGAGTCGGAAATGATCGGATCAGTGGACGGAGTGGTATTGCCACTTGCTGAGAAACCAAGGACCTCTTGAGAATACTCCTCAGACGCAACATCAATTATATCAATACGGTTAACCGTTTCAGCGTCATAATTGGAGGAATATCTTGAAGTCTGATCAAGATTGAATGTTATGGCTTCGCCATCAACACGTAGAGTGATTTCTTCTTCGAATACATCGATCAAAGCACGACCCGTTCTTAAAAATCCTCTCCCGAGAATGAGAGGGACTCGTGGGTCAGCATCGAAATCAACAATCACGAAATCTGCCGGAAAATGGAACTTTCCTACTTTCACGAAGATATCTTCGGCAATGCCGAGAGGACGGGATATGGTACGGTCTGCAAGTTCGAGTGTCATGCAGGTCGGAGTGAGAGTAGGTAGAGAAAGTCTTTTCCAGACTGAGTAAGGCATCAGGTTAATGCTTGCGCCAAGATCGGCCAAGGCAAAGCATTCAACCATCCCAGGGAAAATACATGGAATGAGAAATTTCCCGGGATCTCCAAGCTTTTCAGGAAGCTTTTTCAAGAGCACTGCTGAGCAATGCTCATTGAGTGAAGTTTTTGCCATTTCACAGAGTTTTTCTTTGTTGCTTATCAGATTTTTGATTGTCGAAGCAAACTTAGGCATGAGAAGAAGAGCGTCCGCGAAGCTAATATCGAAGTGTAATTCTTGGAAAATTTGATAAAATTTTTCCATCTGATGATTAGCTCTTTCGCGGTTCTTTTGATCATACACACGTGAAGGATATGGAATTGAAGGCTTAGGATCATTCTTTGGAATTTCATCAGGACTCACAGGAGGATCAAATACAACTTTCGGCTTATGAGCCGGGACCGGGACAACTTGAGGGTGGACGTTGTTGGTACCTCCGTTATTAGTAGGAAGTACCTTGCCCGTAGTAACCTCAGGCTCACGTTCCGCTACCTTAGGAGGAGAAGAAGAGGTAGAAGGAATTGAGGGTCCATTGTATGATACCCCACTTCGGGTAGTGATCGCTTTGACATCGCCCCTCGGGTTTGCGATCGTGTTGCTCGGTAATGTACCCGGGCCCGAGGGTCGATCATTTAAATACTTCTGAAGTTCAGAGATAGTCTTGATCAATAACCGATTTGTTTCCTCTTATGCTTTCATGAATTGTTTAATCTCAGCATCGGAGGAAGACGGGGGTGGAACAACGTTTTGATTTTGAATAGGGGGATTTTGAACACGGTTGTTTTGAAAATTCCCTTGATTTTGATTGTTGTTACCCTGAAAAGTGTTTCTCTGATTGAAATTACCCTGATTGTAATTCCCTTGATTCTGGTTTCTTTGAAAATTTCCTTGAAAACCTTGGTTTTGATTGCCATTTTGAAAATTGTTTTGATTAAACTGGCCTTGATTTTGGTTCGGGTTTTGGAAATTTGAGTTTTGACCTTGGTTAAAATTCTAATTCGCGTTACGGTTTTGATTTTGGTTAAAACCGGGAGGTCCGAGAAAATTGTTGGAACGATAGCTTAAGAGATTACGGTCCCCTTGCGGTTGGTAAGAATTACCCCCCATGTTATAGGAACCGTTAGCAGCATAAACGTTCTCTTGAGGAAATTCAGCAGTAGCTGGACACTCGGAATACAGATGTGGGCCCCCACAAGTCTCACAACTTCGGGCCACGGCTTTCACTTGTTGATTTTGAACCTGATGTTGTATCGTTTGGTTCATTCTCAACACAGCCGTAGAAATATCATCCATCTTTTTGGTAAGAGCAATTATTTCAGGAGATGATGATGAGGGAGTAACTGAATTACATGACGCATCCCTCTCCGCAGAGGAATCCCAAAAGTTATGATGGGCAGTCATGTTCTCGATTAAGTCATAGCACTCCTCGGGACGCCTTTTCATAAAGGTCCCACCAGCAGCAGCATTGAGAATGTCTCGGTGCCTCAATGTCAGACCATTATAGAAGGTATCTATGATGGTAACTTGCAACATATTGTGGTTAGGGCACCGATCAATAGCTAGCTTATAACGTTCCCAAGCCTCAAAAAGAGACTCATCGGGACGTTGCCGGAAGTTGCTGATATCATTTCGTAACTTGGTAACCATGGAAGGTGGAAAATATTTTGCTAGAAACTTGGTTACCATGTCATCAAAGGTACGAATAGAATTCCTTGGAAGTCGGTCAAACCATGCAGTGGCATGATGAGTGAGAGAATAGGGGAAGAGGTACAGCCGAAGGGCATCATCGGTGACACCATGCTGTTTCATGCTTTGGGTGACCATGAGATATTTGTCAAGATGCTTGTTAGCATCGTCACCAGGTAATCCGTGAAATTGACACGAATTCTGGACTTGTTGGATCATGTGATGCTTGAGGCCAAAGTTCGCGGCCCCAATAGTGAGTGGTGCAATAGGCCCACCCCGCCCTTGCATGGTAGGTTGGCACAGCTCCTCCATTGTTCGGAGATCGGGAGCTGGCTCACCCCTAGGAGGGTCAGGGGGTGGTAATGGTGGTGGTGGCCCAGCGGCCATTTCGGTTTCTGTGTTAGAACGTAGCTCGGGTACGTCTTTCTGTTTTTTATTCTTTGCTTGAGACCGAGTGCGCATGCACTAAAAACAATTTTTTAACACAAGTTCGAGGCAAAACTACAGTGAACTTAAACCAATAATCACAAGTGAGCAGCTTCTTTGAAAAAGGTACACCACTCACAGGGATACAAAGGCAAGTTTTAATCTTAAGTTTGGGAACTTATTATGGGTTTATTAATTGATTTTTGAAAAACTGCTTTAGGCTTATGGGTGTGTGTGCAGAAAACTTGGGAAATATTTTTGGAACTGATTTGTTAACCGAAATCGTCCCTTTAAGATTACTCGCAGGCTGGCGGGAGGAAGTAAATAGGTTTCCTCTTCAGTTCGCAATTTAATGTCAGAACTTACCTTAAACCAACTGTTTCAGGTTGTAATCTTAAAGAACATGAAGTAATTTAACTTCACAGTTTGTTTTTGATTTGTTTTTAATTTTTTTGGTGTTTTTCAACACTTCAGGAGAAGTGTTAATGAACGTTTTTTCTGATATGATTATATTTTTACAAAAACTTTTTACAGGGAGGGTTTTTAAAAACCACTAAACTTAAAACGAT
Source organism: Artemisia argyi (assembly GCA_030686995.1). NCBI lineage: Eukaryota > Viridiplantae > Streptophyta > Magnoliopsida > Asterales > Asteraceae > Artemisia > Artemisia argyi. The sequence continues at coordinate 17,088,291 of CM060685.1, read as the reverse complement.
TTTGTAAAACACGCAACAACCTCCCCGGCAGCGGCGCCAAATTTTGATTGAGCCTGAACCACCTAATTATTATTGACCAAGGTCAATAAGTCAAAGATAGCCTAGAATCAATACTCCGGTGATAGTGTAGTGTTTCCCCGGGTCGTAAAAGTCCCAGCGAGATTGAAATGGTGCTTTTGGAATCGTTTATGAGTGAGTGGGACTGAGGACAGTAGCCCAGATGATATGAATTGATTTTGCTACTGTTATTTTGGTATTGGTAAACAGATATAATATTCACAAAAATCAGATACCAGGTATTGGTTGCCACTGGTAGGTTCGGGTTCGCCATGTTCTCTCAGGTTACCAATATGCAGATATTTTCTTCAGGAAAGGTTACCGGCTGCTCGAAGAATTTCGCTCTAGCCTCAGCGTCCGGTGTCCTCCCGCTTCGACTACGGGGGAGTGTTAGCCCATATTGTATTGTATCAATATTGTAACGGGCTCAAGCCCACATCTATATTATTCCTTTCACGATTATATATTTGTACACTGTAATTTTGATTTCATCAATCAAAGCAGTCATTATCTCATGTACCAAACAATTAAATCATAACTGCATCATAAAATATTAGCATGATTAACTAATTAACCCATGCTATCTATAAAATTACCCTTTATATTCAATTTCCGTTACAATTGTGGAAGGACATCGTTACTGAAAGTTGTTTATAAGTTGGCCAATTTCGACTTTTTTTTTGGATATATCTGTGTGACGTCACGCGCACAAGTGTTTCCTCAAGATGTACTCTCGAAGCTTCCACATACATGAAGATACGTCTAAGAGTTTCACTTTTTAACTATTTGGTGGTGTAGATAGATCTAGTAAAAGGGTTTGAGGGGTTGTTTATGGTTTGGATTTTGGGGGGTTTTTTTGCTTTTCTTCATTAGTGTTCAGATAAAGGTATACTTTCTTTTTTTGATGTACTGTTTATGGTTTTGATTTGGGGTTCTTTTTGTTCGTACGCGTTCTGTAAAAGTTATTTATGGGTTGGTAACATTAAAGGTTTTGTCTCTGATGTTTAACTGTCACGGTGTTTGCCTTTAGCTGGATTCGGTAGTCGCAGTGACGGCTACTATTTGGGATATGCATGATTTTTCCTAAACATATGCCATATGCTTCGTATCTGTACCATGTATCTTTTTACAATGCCCGTTTAAGCCCATGTCCGTTCGGGTCCGAGCCCGTTTGAACCATTGCCCGTGCCCTGCCGATCTGCCCTTTTTGCCATCTCTAACTTATATAGGTTCCCTGTGCTGTAATTCACATGTCAACTAATGCATACTTTTGGCTTTATGACATTGATTTTAAATACTAGTACAAAGGATGGATACAGCTGGAGTGTTTAGAATTCGGGTTTCTCTTAAAAAACTGTAAATGATACCTAAATCGAAGAGAAAAAAAATCGAACCTTCACATATTTAAAGCTGAAACATGTGTGCCTTCACATATTTTAAGTTTGCTGGCTTGTGTACACTTGATACTTTGTAAATGGGCCTGATAAAAGCTGGAACATGTGTACCTTCACATATTTAAAGTTGGCAAGTCTGATATTGGGCTTGGTAAATATGAACAAAACTTAAGGGCCCGTTTGGTTTGTAGATGAGTTTAGATTAGGATTTGGATTTGAATATAAAGTTGTAGATTAGGATTTGGATTTGGATTTGATGTAGGAGAGAGAAAATAATATTTAATAGTATTAATTATTTTGTATAATATTTTTGTAATAAAAATATTATTATTAAAAATAAATATAGAGATAAATGAGAGTAGAGTTGTAAGTGGGTCTCACAAAAAACATAAATATTTATCAAATCCCCCCCTACTTTTGAAAAGTGTGGGACCATTGGGGTTGAGTCCCAATTTTAAACCCAATAAATACAACCAAACACATGATTTGCATTTATTAAATCCAAAACCCAAGCAAATCCGACATACCAAACGGGTAGTAAGAGTCATTAATTTGGCTTTCTATTTAAATTTTGATATTCATAACTTCAAAAGTCTCTTTTAAAACACATGAGAGTTAACTTTAGATTATGTCTTTCCAATGGAGTGAAACAGCGGATCAAAGGTTTGCAGGTAGCACGTTGTCAAAGGCAAGGAACGAATGGTCAGGAAATGAAATGTAGAAACCAGATGTAGCAGCTGTAAGCAACGAAAGTATAGCCAAAGCGGTAACGAATGGTCACAAATTGGTTTTCTAGACTTGTAACAGTATCAAACAATTTAGATATGATAGGATACTTGACTAGCCTGATCAAACTTACATTTTTTTTTTTATGACTATGACTAATCTATATTTTATGGAAATAGTTTTTAACCACAAATGACAAACTCAACTGACCAACTGTATGAAAGGATAGTAACCAGTAGAATTAAAAACAATAGCTAGAAACAGCTTAAGCATTGTTAAAACTTTAAAGACAAACATATAAAACAGGATCAATATACTTGTATAACAATTTTATATAAAAAACCAACATAGATACTACAGTATAAATTAGACATGCACATTTTTTATATAATAAAACAAAACCTCTATTGGAATTTTTCACTTAAAAAAAATGGATTCATATCTTATTTAGTAATAATTTTATTTAAAAAAAATATTATTTTCTTATTAGGTAACATTTTATATTTATCTATAACACAAGTAGAAGATAAATACAAAAAATAAAGATAAGATGCAATTAATAATATGATTAAAATTTTTAAATAATTATCTTTAATAATAAAAAAACTATAATTAAACATCATAAATCAAACAAAACAAAAATTAAATTATTTGTTTTTTAATAAATAAAAATATATGATTCAAAAAATTTTAAAAAACCCGCGCGTGCGCGGGCATTATAACTAGTAAGGCTAAATAACTAAATAAGTATATATATATACAAACTTTTTACTAAAATGTAGAGCCTAAATGGAACAGATGTGAGCATAGTAAGCTAAACACATCTGTAACGATAGGTTCAATTAATATTCCAAACAAGTAACGATATCGACTATATAAGTGAAGTAAATCTCTGACTAATGTTTGGTTATCAAATACTATTCATACAAAAAAATTAATGTACCCAAAAAAATAAATAAATAAATAAAATAAAAAAACCCTACAGTGACAAGTAATGTGACTACTAAAGTTAGGGTTTGGGTTGGTGGTGTATACTTATAGGTGAAAGATAATTTAGGGTTTGTGATTTCATATTGGGCCTGATAGATCTGAAACATGTTTTTGAGCTTGTATTATTTGTAATTATAAGTTGGGCCTGATAAAAGGTGAAGCATGTGGGCTTTTGCTGCTAATTTATAAGTGTAGTGCTTTTTTTAGAGCTTTATGTGATAAGCGAAATAGGTGCTGATGTTTGTTAAAAAAAAAAAAAAAAACCGTCGGATCCCATAACGCGACAATGGGAAAGGACTAGTTTAGTGTAGCTCAATAACATGGGTCTTAACCGTTTTACAAAACACTTACATTGTGTTCTTTATAAGCCTTTTTATGATGGAAAGGTAATGTAATGGCATGATATAAAATATTTCATGTTCTCAACATTGTGATTTTTCTATAGATACCAAAAGAAAGTCCATGCTACAACAAAAGTGTTAAAATATAAAATTAGAGTCTTCGATCTATCGTTAAGGGCGTGCAACATATTTACCCATACCCCGCTCTGCCGGCACTGGGTATGTTGTTGTTGTTATATTCAGGAGCTAAAGAGTAAAACGATTTTCTTGGTGAAATGAACGTTTCTATTCCACGTCTTTTGAACTGTATGGTACACAAATCCTGGTTTTTTTTTTTAAGACTATGGAGTATGTTAAACATCTCATGACCTTTGACGGTTCGATTCATGGATACATACCCGTCACAAAATTCAACCAAAAAGGCATGCACACTTACGATGCACGAACGTTGTCCTGTTATATTTTAATATGCATAAAATGTGGGTCGGAGGGCTGGATTATGAATATGTATTGTTGCCACTGAAATTGAAAGAGCTTGTAGAGGTGACAGAGCTGATTTGTAACAAAGATCATACGCACAACCACTTACGCCCGACATTTTTAATACTGGTATACTTTGCTTACCACCCTGCAAGTATATATAAGACCATTAACTACTCTGATACGAACAAAGATAAGCACTTCCAGATTCTTCTAGAGAATGAAGAAGGCTGATTGAGCCTGAACCACCTAATTATTATTGACCAAGGTCAATAAGTCAAATATAGCCTAGAATCAATACTCCGGTGATAGTGTAGTGTTTCCCCGGGTCGTAAAAGTCCCAGCGAGATTGAAATGGTGCTTTTGGAATCGTTTATGAGTGAGTGGGACTGAGGACAGTAGCCCAGATGATATGGAATTGATTTTGCTACTGTTATTTTGGTATTGGTAAACAGATATAATATTCACAAAAATCAGATACCAGATATATGCACAAATTCACAATTAAGAACACGTATCGGACTGGAAAAGTGGGTTTTTGGTATTTATCAAACTACAGGGGGTGCTTTTGGCACTTTTCAAAACTTAAAATTAAAAATGAAAAAGAAATTATAAAAGTGAATAAAATACTATTAAAATATTGTTTAATTAATTAAACTATTTAAAATCTAATTTAAATCTAATTTATATTTAACTAATAATTATGACTATTACAAATTAAACTAAAAATTTGCAAAAACAATTTCTAAACTTAAAATAGAACTTGAAGAAAGTATAAAAAATTAAAATAAATATTTTTGTCTTTTTATGATTTTTATTACAAACTATTTAACTTAATTAAACTAATTAAACTACTTTTAATTTATATTAATACTAAATTAACTTAGAAAATTAAGATAAAATTTATAAAATTAATTAACCATCACAGGAATCCTACAAAATTATAAAAACTCTAAAAATTATGTTTTAAGATTAAACAACTAATTATTCACCTTTTAATTAACTTAAGTCTATTTTAAACAAATAAAATAAGAAAAATAGAAAATGAACAATAGAATCTCAAATTATATTTTCTAAAAACTTATTATACTATATTAGAACTAGGAAAATTATAAAAACTAGATTTAACCTTATAAAAACTAATTAAGCTATTTAATACTTGATATTAATTAATAATAAAGAAAATTAAAATTAAATCTAATTAACACTAAATGACAAAATAAAAATTTTCAAAATTTTCAAAATTACTTTACTATATAAGGTATTTAATAAAAATATAAAAAACACTAGTGACTTAATTAAAATATAAAAATGAAAATTAAAATTAACTTGAATTAAATAGAAACTATCACTTATTTTAAACTTGACTTTTTTTGGATTTTTCTTTTTCAGAGCTACTTAACACCTTAAAATAACAAACTTTTGTAAAGACACTTTCCAAGATAGCTTATAAATAAGCTATAACACCCCTTTGTCTTAAACAGTTGACTTTGGTTGACTGTTTGGTCAATCTGGGTCAAATGGCCTTGGGTGGGGTCCACAATGGTGAAATCAGATGCCAATTAGTTCAACAAGCTTAAACAAACAGATAATAACAAGAAATAAGCTCAAATAAGCTAAACACAAGCAAATAAGCACTTATCACTTTGCACTTATGGCTCAGAAATGGGACAAACTTGATGAGCAATTTCAGGTGGGGTCCACTTGTCCTAAGGTCAAACCAATGGTCAAAGGTGAGACCCTGGTAGGAGGGGGGATGTAAAAACCTATCTATGGGGTCTGGGGTCCACTGAGGTGGTCACAAAACACCACCAAAGTGGTGGTAGTGACTGGGTGACTGGGTGAGCAGGGCACAACCTTGCCCTGCAACTTAGTTTAGGGGTCTGTGGGGCCCACTAGAAAAATGCTAAAAATATGATGAAGGTGGGAAATCAAAGTTGAGCTGGTAGAGTGTAATTAGAAACAAGTTTCAAAGCCTAGATCCCAATCCTAAATTCTAAACAATTCTCCCAATATTTGAGAAAATTTGAGTGTGTACAAATTGACTTTTTAGGAAACTTGAACTAGTTGACTTTTATGAACTTCTATTGAGCTTAACTGATTTAACTAGATATAATAAGCTATTACTAACCTAAATTAAGCTATAACTAATGGATATGAGCTAATGTAATGGGTATGAAATCCCAAATCCTTGACAGTTAACTGTCAAGGAATTTGATATTGGATTTTGACTTTCTAGTTTAATTGTGACAAAACCAATGGTCAACCTGACCTTTTATGAACTTAAGTGATTGATTAAAACCAACTTCTACCCTAATAAACAACAAGAGTACAGCAAATCAGCATTATCCAAACACTCCCTTACAAACTACTTTTGATTATTTTCAAAACTAATGATGAGTTTAAGCTACAATACAGATTCAAAACACTAAATTAAGATTAACTAAGATCAAATGAACACCAATCAAACACAACACAAGCTGAAAACTCGGATTTTGTCACAAGTGAGTTTTAACTGTGAGATTTTGGATTTGAGTTAAAATGATTTCCAAGGAACAAGGAACTGGTTCTAACTATATTATCAATAACAATTATCCAATAAACACTTAAGAGCACTTAATCAAACAGTAACAAGTATTATCAATCTAAAAAGCATAAAATGGAAATATCACTTACAAAGGGTACATGCCTGAGAAACCAAGAACCATGGACCAATCTCATAACCTAACATCCCCCATGGGATTCTAACCCAAGGCCTTCCATTTTACACCTTGCTCCAGCTGTGAATTCCAAGAACACTTGATTTTGACTTTAGTTGACTTTTTTTTGTATTTTGAATTTTTTATTTCTAAACTGTTTTAAGTTATTACTAATAGCTTCAATAAGCTACTTAGGAGCTTATATGTACCTAGGAGTCCAATACAAACTACTAAAACAACAATTGAGCAATACAAGATATTGAAATAGAATTAAAATTGCATACGATGTAATAATAAAAGAAACTTGAACTTTATAATTGAAATGAAGTCACAATACAATAAAAAGAAGGTTACCACTGCTTAATAGCTTGGGTGTACCCTAAAATTGAACATTGCAATTATACGACATAAATAAAACTAAAATTAACTTTTTTTTCTTCCTTGTGCTTCCCCCTCTATTTATAGCTCCCAATTAGGGTTCCCCTGAGCACTCTGAGCAAATCCCACCATGTCTTGATCAATTTGGTCCACTAATGATCTTACACGTGGATTTGGCGCAAAATCTGTTTCTTCAATTTGGCTCTGATAACGTGTAGTGGGGAGGGTGCATTAATTGTGGAGGTGAGGGGTAGGTGTAGGGGGTGGGATGGTGATGATTGAGGTGCAAGTGGGGGTGGTGGTGGCAAAACCAGGTGGTTTTGGGCCTGAGTGGTGGTGGTGGTTTGGGAGGGAAAAAGTAGTCGGGGTGGTTTTGTTTTTGGAGGCGTTGACCGAGGTCAAAATGGACCCGGGTCAAAGAGTGGGTGGACTGGGCTGAGGGTGTGGATTGTTTGTTATTTGGGCCCAAAGATGGATCAGGCTAGTGTTGGTTTTGGTTTTGGTTAATATTGGATCCGGATTTGGTTTTTAGTTTACAAGGACCATTTGTGTAATTTTGGGAAAGTTAAGGGTTGGGTTTTGGCATTTTCTAAATTTGTTTCCAAGGGTGTAATATGCCCATGATGAATAGTGTGAGCGTTCCAAATGATTTTTTCCAATTTTACCCTTCCAAGGACTATTTCTGCCAAACCTTGTAATTCCAGGGACCAATCATGAAACTTTTCCCAAAATTCACATAAGGACCAAACCTGCATTTAAACATTAGCACAAGGACCACAAGTATTATTTTAAACCTCAGGGACCAAATCTGCCAATTTCACAAACTCTAGGGACCTGTTTTGCCAATTTTGGATTTTGAGGGACCAAATGTGTAATTTTCTCAAACTTTTTACCCAAGGATCATTTTTTATAACTTTTGACTTTTTCATGCCTTGGGTTGACTTTTCTTTCGTTTTAAACTTCCAGGGACTAGTTTTGTCAATATTTGAAACCTGAGGGACTGAAACTGCCAATTGTGCAAACTTTGTGCGTTTTTCATCTGTTTTTGGTATTTTTGCATTTAAAACATGTAAAACACTTTCCTAGAATATTTTCACTATTTTGATTCATTATTGAGTATTTTTGGATGTTTTGGCAGCTCAGAAATGGTAAAAATGATGAGTATTTACACACTCATCAATCCCCCACACTAAAACATTGCTAGTCCCTAGCAATCTTTTGAGAAAAACTTAATGGATTTGAAACTCTTTACCAAAAGCCATCACTTCTGGAGTAGCCAGGTGTAAGAACTGTGGCACACCTGATAACCGTGTGATTTTGAGCAAACCACCAGCTGTCAACGGATTTGATTTGTCTTTACCAAAAGTCGTTTGCTTCTGGACTAGCCAGCATCTTGATGGACTAAGTCAACATCTTGGTGAGCTGAATACCAATTATGGATTTTCCACTGCCTTTACCACAAGCCATAATCTTGTGGGCTAGCCAACTCATTTGCTTATGAGGATGCGGGGGAGCTGAGGAACCATGCAATTTTTGGCAAACTGCCAGCCATCAACGGGTTTGAGATGTCTTTACCAAGAGCCGTTTGCTCCTGGACTAGCCAATCCCTTTGTCATTTAGACTTTGGCGGACTGATAACCACAAAAATTTTGGAATAAAGTGAAAAATTTTGAAAAATTTTGGAATAAAGTGAAAAATTTTGAAAAATTTTGGCCTAAAATGGGGGTATTTGGAAAGTTTTGTGATAAAATTCGTAAGAATTCCCCCCCCCCCCCCCCCCCCACACTAGAACTGAATATTGTCCTCAATATTCAAAGTCCCGGCTATTATGCCGAATCTCTGAATGGAAAAGCTAATATTCGATTCTAACTGTGGAAATTTCTATTTTTCACTTTATTTTATCTGTACATACAATCTTTTTTTTTTTTTTTTTTTTTTTTTTTTTTTTGTTCACTACCTCCCAGGCTTGTGTTAGGTTTACCACGCTAGCTAATCACTTGTGAATGATTAACTGTAATAAATTTGCCCTAACAGCCCGGGAGTTGAATGATAAAGTTTATAATATACATACACCTTCCAGGTTTGTGTCAGGTTTACCACGCTAGCTAATCACTTGTGAAGGATCAACTGTAATAAATCTGCCCTGACAGCCTAGAAGTTGAATAATAAAGTATATAATATACATACACTTCCCAGGCTTGTGTCAAGTTTACCACGCTAGCTAATCACTTGTGAATGATTAACTGTAGTAAATTTGCCCTGACAGCCCGGGAGTTGAATGACATAATATACATACAAAACATGTTTATTGAATTTTGAAAAATATTTACTTTTAAAATGGTGGGGGATGGCCACTCCCCCACACTAGGGTGGTAGAAAGTAGAAAGAAGTCAAAAATACGGGTGAAAACCCATATATGCTGCTAATTTTTGTTCACCGAGTCACTAGCTTGACTCGATCCCCGAATTCATTGGTCCATGGGGAAAGTTTGGAGATCCGGGACAACCATGGGTGGTGTGCCCTCTCCAAAATAATGTTTCAATCTGTGACCATTCACTTTGAAGTTGGGACCTTCGGGTTGAGATAACTCAACAGTCCCGTATGGGTAAACTTTAGCAATGGTGAATGGTCCGGTCCATCGGGTTTTTAATTTCCCCGAGAAGATCTTTAATCTTGAATTGAAAAGAAGGACTCTGTCACCGACGTTGAAAACTCGGTTCTTAATCTTAGAGTCGTGAATCTTCTTTGTCTTTTCTTTGTAGATCAAAGAGTTCTCGTAGGCTTGATCACGAAGTTCGTTTAATTCATTGATTTGAACCTTACGGTGATCACCCGCTTTATGAAGGTCGTAGTTAGCATGTTTCAAGGCCCAGTAGGCTTTGTGCTCGAGCTCGATCGGTAAATGACACGCCTTCCCGTATACAAGCTTGTATGGAGTGCACCCGATGGGTGTTTTGTAAGCTGTACGGAAGGCCCAGAGTGCATCATCTAGTTTATCCGACCAGGAAGCACGGTTTTCACCTACTGTCCTTTCAAGAATCCGTTTAATACCACGGTTGGAAACCTCCACCTGCCCACTTGTTTGGGGGTGATATGCGGTGGAAAGACGATGAGTAACACCGTACTTAAGCATGACTTTTGCAAACTGATCGTTGCAAAAGTGAGTACCGCGATCACTAATGATGGCACGTGGGGTTCCAAAACGAGCAAAGAGGGATTTCAAGAATTTCACCACAACTCGGGCATCATTAGTGGGTAAGGCCTTAGCCTCAACCCATTTTGACAAGTAGTCAACAGCCACGAGTATGTATTTGTTTCCATGAGAAGATGGGAATGGCCCCATAAAGTCAATGCCCCAGACGTCAAAGATTTCACAAACTTGAATAGCATTTTGTGGCATTTCGTTCTTTTGTGAAATATTCCCGTGACGCTGACAAGCATCACAGGCTTTGACTAACTCGTGGGCATCCTTATAGATTGTGGGCCAATAGAAACCGGAATCAAACACCTTTTTGGCGGTGTAGTTAGGACTATGGTGGCCCCCGGTGGGTCAAGCATGGCAAGCCTTGAGAATATCAGTGGCTTCCTGTCCGTATACACATCGCCTGATGACTTGATCGGCACAGATTTTGAAGAGGAAGGGGTCGTCCCAGAAGTAATGTTTAACGTCTTTGAAGAATTTTTTCTTTTGTTGGGACGTTAACCCCTTCACTATGAAGTTACCCGCATGGTAATTTGCAAAGTCGGCAAACCATGGGGTAGTAGAGTCACCACGAAAAGCAACCGCATTGAGTGTCTCGAGAGGAAATGTTTCATTTATTTCCTTTTTCTCGGACACATCTTGATGAGGGTTCTCTAATCGTGAGAGATGATCAGCAGCAAGGTTCTCGGCTCCTTTTTTATCACGGATAATGATATCAAATTCCTGAAGGAGGAGAACCCAACGGAGAAGCCTCGGCTTTGCATCTTGTTTTGCAAATAGGTATTTCAAAGCCGAGTGATCTGTGTACACTACGCATTTAGTCAAGATTAGGTATGACCGGAATTTCTCGAAGGCATACACCACAGCTAGGAGTTCTTTTTCGGTAGTGGTGTAATGACCTTGAGCCTCAGTCATAGTTTTGCTTGCGTAGTGTATAGGCTGAAAGTATTTTGCTTTTCGTTGCCCCAAGACCGCACCTATGGCAAAATCACTAGCATCGCACATAAGCTCAAAAGGTTGGTCCCAATCGGGGGCAACTGTAACACCCCCAAAATTTGATACAGCGGAAGACTCAACAAGCTTTCGGGGTGCTACGGGGATTGGTATCCAAACACAAGACATAAAAGAACGAGATAAAGTAAACAAGATAAAATACAACCACGCAGGGTTTTAAAGTTTACATTATCCCAAAAACATCCAAAGTCAGGCCCAAAAGGAACAAATATAGGTCCACAATAGTTATCAGAGTTTTAGAAATATAGATCCATAACCGGTGCCAAATGCCAAGCCTCCAATCCCAAGCATCCGCAGAGCATCACTTAATTACCTGAGAAAACGTGCTAAAAGTCAGCTTTCGCTGGTGAGATCATAGGTTTAGATTCTTAATTCAATATAGTGGACATATACGCAAAACGCTTGCTAGCTAGACTAGGGCTCAATCATCCAACCAAAATAATCCAGCCAAATCAAATCCAACCAAATCAAATCATCCCTATAGGTGAACGCTATAGCTCAAATCAATCCAATCAATAGCTTACCTAGCTCAAGTCTAGGCCTCGCTCTATAATCAATCCAATAGCTTACCTAGTTCGGGGACTAGGCCTCGCTTAACAACCAAATCAATAGCTTACCTAGATCTAGTCTAGGCCTCGCTCTATAACCAAATCAAATAGTTTACCTAGTTCAGGGACTAGGCCTCGCTCAACAACCAAATCGATAGCTTACCTAGCTCAGGTCTAGGCCTCGCTCAATAACCGCATCAATAGCTTACCTAGATCTAGTCTAGGCCTCACTCTACCTAGTTCTATAAGCATAGCAAGTTTTGAAATCAAAAAGCGATAATAGTCCACATAAAACATTTGCACGTTTCTCACCCCAAGTATTGAAAACAAAGTTCAAGAGTAAAAAGTGGGGCTATGACTCACCTCAAGTCCAGAAATACTCACAAGAAACGATAGAAGAAAGACGTAAGCAAACTCAAGCAACTCACGTAACGGCGACTACAGACTCGGCACTTCCTAACAATATCAAGCTCGTTCAGAAATCATTTCCTCAAAATCAAATATTCCCATTCCCGAACGTATTCCATTTTACTTTCCAAAAATATCCATTTCTCGAATTATCTTCATATTAATATGAAATTTGACGTTTGGTATCCATATGGGTGGAGGGTCGACACAACTCAAACCAAGAAGCCACAACGAAAGAAATAACAAACCATCTATAGGTCTAACATTAGCCCAATATATTATTTAAATAAATCATCGAAGTTTATCAAATCCGTCGATTTGGTAATCCCCCATATTTATTTACGTAATACATCGCTCCAAGATTATACCCAACCTAAATCACATTGTACAAAGAATACTATATGGTATATATCGTAGTCCAATAAATTCCCTATATATATCGTCCAATTTGCCAAATTCGTCAATTTAGCCAATTCCACGAGATATATAGTAATTTATCATCCTAATACACGTACCACAACCTATGGGCGTCGTAGGATACGATGCCCATTAATATACTCATTTTATATAGCTAGATAAACTCGATTTAACCCGTCGATTAAATAAGTTACGTAGTTATAGAAAATGGATATATTAATCGTCATATATCCGTGACAACATAAAAGTCACATAATAAGGCCCACTTGGACTTAAGTAACCACAACTCGTATAACTCGATAAGTCTTTCTAAATTTACAAAAAGTCATCATGTTTTTATTTATTACTTACCCGACTTATTAGTTTTCGATATTATTTCTAGTTATTGCTTATAATAATACTCCGACATTTATTGCACTATTCGCATAGTACAATAATTATCGTTATATTATTATAACGTTCACTCGTGATCGTTTTATTATTAATATACGCATTTATAATAATATATATACGTTTATTACGTCTATATACTTATATAAACGATTATATTACTAATAATATTATTACGAGTTTTATTATAAGCGTTTGATTTTTAATATTTATCGAGTCATAAGAATTTGGTCACATGTCCGAGTCATCACTCTCGGCTCATAGTCCAAGTCCACAAATAATAATAACAAAGTCATAAATAATAAACCAACTCCGTCCAAATCAATCTCAATTCCACGTGCTACAACATGAGGGTCCGACTACGGCACCCAACTAACCTATCACCGTCATCTAATGACCGTCTCACAATCGGTCCCCAAATACCATTCCCTCGACAACAACTCCACAAAACAAATCATTATACCATATCAATCTCGGCTCCAAAGTAACGACAATAATACCAATGTACCAAAAGCAAAATACCACAACAACCATAACACAATCATGGAACAAAATATGAAAGTATCAAGTTACACATCATCCGGGTTGGTTTACCAAGCCAAACCCGTGCCGCAAGACCCACTTGGGTCTCGGCTAGACTACGAGTCACAAGGACTCCAAACCAAGGCTATTTTGGTCACAACTAGAGCTCATCCGAGCGCTCCCAAATCTGCCAAACGGACCCTTTGGGTCGTGGCACACAAGAACAACAACAAACATCAAATCGGTAACCCAAATCAAGCCAAGAATCAACCAATCGGACCAAGGGTCACATCCGACACCTAACGATCCAAACATAGCATCACACCGAGACCATGGTGTCTCGGTTAAGCTCTAACGAGCTATACCCATATCCAAACGCGACCCAAAATCAGGATCGAGCACCAACATTAGCCAATTCGACAACCCAAGATACCAAACCATCAAATCCTTATTTTTCTTTTAAAAACCCACTTGATTTACATGTGTATAACCAAAACCCACAAGAAAGATTTTAATTTCGTGACCCTAGGTCACGATTTCGCCAAGAACACGAGTAGGAACTCGTCTCACCTTCGATTTCTCAAGACCAAAAACGTGATAACCTCAAAAACACGAAGAAAATGATGATTTTTGTGATTTAACGTGGTGATTTGTGGGGGTATTTAGGCGCGTGTGATAGTAGATCAAGAAGGAAGTGAGATAGGGAGTTGATTGGTGGTGGTGGTGTTGATGGTGGAGCGGCGGTGGAGCTGTGGTGGCGGCGGCTGCACTTTGGTGGCTAGGGTTTGGTGATGGTGTTGTTGGTATAATAGAGAGAGAGATGAAGATGTGTTTGTATGTTTTTGTTTATGTGTGTGGTGTGGGTGTGATATACCCAAGAAACCAAAACCGGCCTTAGGCCCAAAAAAATAAAATAAATAAAATGATAATAATAATATGGATATTATTATATAAGTGGGTGAGGAAACCCGAAACTTAAATAACCAAATATCTTCTCAAACCAAACCCGTTCCAAAATAATAACATCCGATCCAATAATAAAATGAAATTAAAATTGTTAGGTTAACCTAGTGCCGGAGTCAATGTAGTGCCAAAAATAACGATCTCACAATAAATCATCACGACCGAATCAAGTCAAACCATAAATAAATAACCAAATCTCATAAATATCGTACGATTAAAATTCACGTACCAACGTTTGTAAAATATCTCGTCATAACAAACTTTCAAAAATTCCAAATTATAATTTTAATGTAATGCGGGTTTTATAAAACGGCTCCCTATTTTGCCAGTTGTCACATCCTCCCAGCCTCAGAAGGAACCCGTCCCGGGTTTCTCTCGAAATAACCCATCTACGAAGTGAAAAGCTTCGGATATCTCTTTCGAAACTCATCCTCACGTTCCCACGTGAATTCCGGTCCGTGCCGCGAATTCCAACGAACTTTGATGAGCGGAATACGACTTCTCTTGAGTCGTTTGATCTCTCTATCCATTATCTCAATCGGCTCTTCCACAAAATTCAAACTTTCGTCCACACGAATATCCTTGATAGGTATAACTGGTGCTTCCTCTGAAAGGCATTTCTTCAGATTGCTAACATGAAACACATTATGAACTTTACTCAATTCTGGTGGTTATTCCAACCGATAAGCCACGGGCCCAATTCTTTCCAAAATAAGAAATGGTCCAATGTAGCGGGAGTTAAGTTTCCCACGTTTCCCAAAACGTATCACACCCTTCCAAGGCGAGACTTTCAGCAGCACTTTGTCTCCAACCTGGAATTCTAGGGGTTTACGCCTCTGATCGGCGTAACTTTTCTGCCTATCTCTAGCTGCTTGCAATCGATCTCGAATTTGCGTTACTTTCTCAGTAGTTTCCAAAATAAGTTCAAGGCCTGTGAGTTGGCTATCTCCAACTTTTGCCCAACCAATAGGTGAACGACATTTACTACCATATAAAGCTTCAAATGGTGCAACTTTAAGACTTGTGTGGTAGCTATTGTTGTAGGAGAACTCCGCAAGGGGTAGATATTTCTCCCAGCCTTTACCAAAGTCTATTATGCATGCACGAAGCATATCCTCCAAAGTCTTAATAGTTTTCTCGCTTTGACCATCGGTTTGGGGGTGATATGCAGTACTCATATCAAGTCTCGTCCCCAAAGCGGTTTGAAGTGATCGCCACAATGCTGACGTAAAGCGGCTATCGCGATCAGAAATAATCGATATCGGGAAATAATTTCCTTCACATACAACTTCGCAAGTTTGTCGACACTATCATCTTCACTAAGCGCCAGGAAATGAGCAGATTTAGTCAATCGATCCGCAATTACCCATATAGCGTCACAACCGCTAGCTGTCTTTGGTAATTTGGTAATGAAGTCCATCGTAATCCGCTCCCACTTCCAAACCGGTAGTTCTGGCTGCGTCAATAATCCTGACGGTCTTTGATGTTCGGCCTTAACTTTCGAACATGTCAAACACTTACTAACATACAATGCTATATCTGCCTTCATGCTTGGCCACCAATATAACTTTCTCAAATCCTGGTACATCTTGTCAGACCCAGGATGAATAGAGTATCTTGACTTATGCGACTCGTGCATAATCAACTCTCGAATTCCTCCATACAAAGGTACCCAACTTCGCTCTCCAAAACATAACACTCTATCAGAACGTCTAACAAATCCCTTCTCGTTTTCTGCCATCCCAAATATATTCTCAGCAGACCGATTTTCTGCTTTCAACGCTTCCGTTTGAGCTTCTAATATTTGAGATGGTAAAGGCGATACGATGGTCATTCCTAATAACCTAACTCGTAACGGTGGAATTCTCTCCTTTCGACTAAGAGCATCAGCAACGACGTTTGCTTTACCAGTATGGTAGCGAATTTCACAATCATAATCGCTTAGCAACTCAATCCAACGTCGCTGCCTCATGTTAAATTCTTTTTGGTTCAGAATGTGTTGCAGACTTTTGTGGTCAGTAAACACTACACACTTGGTTCCATACAAGTAATGTCTCCATATTCTCAAAGCAAAAACCACAGCACCTAACTCCAAATCATGGGTGGTGTAGTTCTTCTCATGCTTCTTGAGCTGTCGGGAAGCATAAGCTATCACTTTCTCTCGTTGCATTAACACGGCTCCTAAACCTTTATGAGAAGCGTCACAATAGACGACAAAATCCTCGTTACCTTCGGGTAACGCCAAGATAGAAGCACTACACAACATCTCCTTAAGTAATTGAAATGCTTCCTCTTCCTTATCTCCCCATTCATACTTAACCCTCTTTTGAGTCAATTTGGTCAGCGGCTTTGCTATCTTCGAAAATCCCTCAATGAATCTTCGGTAATAACCGGCTAATTCCAAAAATTGACGAACTTCTGCTGGGGTCGTAGGTGCAGCCCAATCTTTAATCGCTTCAATCTTAGCAGGATCCACACGAACTCCTTGTCTATCAATCACATGACCTAGAAATTGTACCGTCGGAATCCAAAATTCACATTTCGAAAACTTGGCATACAGTTTCTCCTTCCTGAGCAATTCTAAGATAAGTCTTAGATGCTCCTCATGCTCCTTCACACTCTTCGAATAAATTAGAATGTCATCGATGAACACAATCACGAACTTATCCAAATAAGGCTTACACACCCGATTCATGAGGTCCGTGAATACCGCCGGTGCGTTAGTCAACCCAAACGGCATTACCTGAAACTCGTAATGCCCGTAACGGGTTCTGAAAGCCGTTTTCGGAATATCTTCCTCGCGAACTCGAAGATGATGATATCCCGATCTCAAATCGATCTTCGAATACACACTCGATTCCTTGAAGCTGATCGAACAAATCGTCGATCCTCGGTAACGGGTATCTATTCTTCACCGTTAGCTTGTTCAACTCTCGATAGTCAATACACATACGAAACGATCCATCCTTCTTCTTCACAAATAAGACCGGGGCTCCCCAAGGCGAAGAACTTGGTCTTATGAATCCCTTTTCGGCTAACTCTGCTAATTGTTTCGACAACTCTTCCAGTTCAGTAGGTGCAAGAAGATAAGGCGCTCGTGCTACAGGTGTAGCACCAGGTATCAACTCAATATGATATTCCACTTGTCTAGTAGGCGGGATTCCTGGCAAGTCATCGGGAAATACATCCGAAAAATCACGAACTATAGGTACGTCTCCAATGCACCTTTCCTTCTTCTCCTTCTCTCCTTTCCCAGAAATTTGGGCAAAGAAAAGGTAACTTCCTTTCTCCATTAGTTTTGGCAACTTAGTACAAGATACAACCGCTAATCTAGATGGGCTTCTCAAATTCTTTCTATCTCCTGGTATGTTCAAAATCTCCTTGCTGTAAGGCACACGCACGATCTTCTCATCGCAAATTATATGTGCACGATACTTCGACAACTAATCCATACCAATAATGACATCAAAACTTCCTAACGTGACGGGTAGAAGATCTATGTTGAAAGGACGGTTCAGAAAGTTTAACTTGCAACCGCGAATGATAGTCCTAATCCTTTCTATGTCTCCATTAGCTAACTCTACATCATAACCAATTCCTAAGGCCATCGGGGGTTTCTCTAGTAAGGGTGCAAACTTAGTGGACACAAAACTCTTATCGGCACCAGTATCAAATAGTATGGAAGCATAACGATTATTGAGAAGGAACGTATCAGTAACGACGTTCGGGTCTTCTCCTCTCTCGTTCCCAAGTGCATACACTCTTCCATGAGCAGTTCCAGCTTCCACACTTTGGTCCCCATTATCTTATCGTCCACGATTTCCTCCAGCTCCACGGTTTCCATTATTGTACCCAGTACCACCCGATCCTTGATTTCCTCGGTTCCACGATTCCCTATACTCATTCCGATAATTTCCTTTCTTTCCACATCCATAGCAAGTAACATTTGCTTTGCTCATAGTTTCAGGAGTAGCTTGAACCATAGCAAGTGGTCGAGCTCTACAATCCTTGGCTATGTGTCCCATCTTAGAGCAATTCTTGCACATCACAGTACATCGACCAGAATGATGCTTGTAACATCGGTTACATTTGGGTGCATCTCCATTGTGGTTCTTCTTGTCTCCATCTCCCATAGCATAAGCTCTAGTAGTTGTTTGTCGCTTGTTCCGACGATCGTTACCCTTAGAGTGATCGTCCCTCTTTCTCTTTCCATTCTTATCTTTCTCAGCTTCTTCCAATGCCAAAGAGTCCATCAATTGTTGAGCAATAGTAATAGCCTCATGAATGTTTGCAGGCTTAGCAGAAATCACATCGTTCCTTGTAGCTACCGGAAAACCATCGGTATACCTCTCAATCCTTTGAGTCTCAGTCCTAACCATATCGGGGCAAAGTAAGGCTAACTCTCGATAACGGCAATTGTAAGTTGCCATATCGGTACCTTTCACTTTATGGTTCCAGAACTCAATCTCCAGCTTCTTAATCTCATTCCTTGGGCAGTAAGTCTGAATCAGCAAAGACTTAAATTGCTCCCAAGTCATAGCATAAGCCACATCACTCCCAACCGAGTTACGATAATTGTTCCACCAAGTTAAGGCTTCATCCTTGAAAGTAAACGAAGCAAACTTTACCTTCGCATTCTCCGCACAACCACTGACATTAAACACTGACTCAGTCTTCTCAATCCACCTAACCAAGTAAACCACTCCCTCAGTTCCACCAAACTCAATGGGTCCACAAATTCGAAACTCCTTGTAGTTACATCCCTTAGCACGAACAGGTGGAAATGTTCTAGCAAAATTGTTGGAATGATTTGACTCAGCTAGTAGCTCAGCAACTCGTTGCTCCACAAGTTGATTGGTTATTGCTTGATCCACAGTAGGTGCATTAAGTGGATCATGATCATCGTCTCCCTGAATATCAACATTTTGATTCCTGTTGTTGCGGTTGGTAGTGTCCAGGTTGTCAGGAGTAGGGGTCTCAACATTTCGAGTAGGACAACGTCCTCGGCGACCAGGGTAGTCGCTGCAGGACCAGTTCGGGTAGCTCTAACAGGGTTTCGTTGTGCAACCATTAATATAGTACCAACACAAGGTCAACTACGCAAATAGGAACACAATTCTCCATGTACGCCAAAAACCGTAGAATATCATACGAGATCACCATCGTCCATACAAGTAGTGATCGATACTTCGCTCCAAAATATCAAAAGACATAATAAATACTAATCGTTCCATACGAGACGAATCATACAATCCGAATAACATGACTTAAGGGATAGAATAACCAGCTCTCCTAACCAAGTACTCCCTGGCTTAGGAAGCAACATAATAACAACACAAATCCAAATCGATCTAGCCATGAAGCTGGCGTAGACTATTCAACTCCGATCTCAAACCATCCAAATTCCTCAATAACGATCACAGCCCAACACTATGTGTATCTCTGTCCCTCTTGAGGTCCGCAACCTCCTTTTCTAACTCTGTGTTCCTCTGCCACAGCTTGCGATCTCCCTCGCGAGCCGTGAGGAAACCTCTTTGCAGACTCTCTATCTGCTCATGTATCTCCATCATACCTCTCCTAATTGATGTCGTCCTGCCCATGACAGTAGTCAAATCAACTCTCAACTCAGCAACAAACTCAGCAATAAACTCAGCAATAACTCAGCAATAATCATCTCAAGTCGGTCAGACATCCGCGAGATCCTCTCGCCCTGTGCAGTAATCCGAGTCCACATCCTACCAATTTCACCCAAATCTGCATGCTCAGCAGAAACCTCAGAAGGTGCATCCAACTCAACGGGACTACCAGGTGGCAACTCAACCGAAAATGGATGATCAGGTGAAACCGGCTCTAACGGATGTATCGGTAAATCGGGCTTCGCAGAATGAGCTGAATGTGCTAGCGACCCATCATCATCGGGCATCTCCTCCTCCTGAGGATCATCCTCTTCCTCATCTTGAGGGTCATCATTCTGCTCACCCTTGTACTCCTCCTCATACTCCTCGTCGGGGGGTACTCCATCAATCGTCATCTCTGAGTAGGTGAACCACGAGGCGATAAAATCGGTGACGTAGGGCGTCAATGAGGCGATAACGTAGTGGCCGAACGCATGACCAACACGTATGGGTCATCAGGGGCCATAGTGATCTACGATGGGCGACGCGTACTAGCAATAACAATTCTTAATAACAACACGTGCAAAGGAGGCTATGATTTGTGACAACGGCGTAGGGTAGGTGTAAGTGTTTCAAAACAACTAAACCGCGAATTCAAAATACCATATCAAAAATCATCATATAATTCCCAATCATATATATCAAGAAAGATTTAAAATACCGCATTACTAAAATCATTCGTAAAACAATTAAGCCATATAATTCCTCAAAACGCATATAATTCCTCAAAACACATATAATTCCTCAAAACGCCATCATATCGCTAAATCAATAAACCTCAAATCCTCAAATCATCTCAAAAAAAAATCCCAAATCTAATAATCATCTCAATAATCTCATAATACCTCAATAATAAACAATGATGCTTCGGCTTGGCGGGCTGGCGGGCAATGGTCGAGGATCGTTTTCTATAAAAATCGGTTATAGTTTAGGTGTCTATTTACCTAGTTCTCTATAACCTTGGCTCTGATACCAATCTGTAACACCCCCAAAATTTGATACAGCGGAAGACTCAACAAGCTTTCGGGGTGCTACGGGGATTGGTATCCAAACACAAGACATAAAAGAACGAGATAAAGTAAACAAGATAAAATACAACCACGCAGGGTTTTAAAGTTTACATTATCCCAAAAACATCCAAAGTCAGGCCCAAAAGGAACAAATATAGGTCCACAATAGTTATCAGAGTTTTAGAAATATAGATCCATAACCGGTGCCAAATGCCAAGCCTCCAATCCCAAGCATCCGCAGAGCATCACTTAATTACCTGAGAAAACGTGCTAAAAGTCAGCTTTCGCTGGTGAGATCATAGGTTTAGATTCTTAATTCAATATAGTGGACATATACGCAAAACGCTTGCTAGCTAGACTAGGGCTCAATCATCCAACCAAAATAATCCAGCCAAATCAAATCCAACCAAATCAAATCATCCCTATAGGTGCACGCTATAGCTCAAATCAATCCAATCAATAGCTTACCTAGCTCAAGTCTAGGCCTCGCTCTATAATCAATCCAATAGCTTACCTAGTTCGGGGACTAGGCCTCGCTTAACAACCAAATCAATAGCTTACCTAGATCTAGTCTAGGCCTCGATCTATAACCAAATCAAATAGTTTACCTAGTTCGGGGACTAGGCCTCGCTCAACAACCAAATCGATAGCTTACCTAGCTCAGGTCTAGGCCTCGCTCAATAACCGCATCAATAGCTTACCTAGATCTAGTCTAGGCCTCACTCTACCTAGTTCTATAAGCATAGCAAGTTTTGAAATCAAAAAGCGATAATAGTCCACATAAAACATTTGCACGTTTCTCACCCCAAGTATTGAAAACAAAGTTCAAGAGTAAAAAGTGGGGCTATGACTCACCTCAAGTCCAGAAATACTCACAAGAAACGATAGAAGAAAGACGTAAGCAAACTCAAGCAACTCACGTAACGGCGACTACAGACTCGGCACTTCCTAACAATATCAAGCTCGTTCAGAAATCATTTCCTCAAAATCAAATATTCCCATTCCCGAACGTATTCCATTTTACTTTCCAAAAATATCCATTTCTCGAATTATCTTCATATTAATATGAAATTTGACGTTTGGTATCCATATGGGTGGAGGGTCGACACAACTCAAACCAAGAAGCCACAACGAAAGAAATAACAAACCATCTATAGGTCTAACATTAGCCCAATATATTATTTAAATAAATCATCGAAGTTTATCAAATCCGTCGATTTGGTAATCCCCCATATTTATTTACGTAATACATCGCTCCAAGATTATACCCAACCTAAATCACATTGTACAAAGAATACTATATGGTATATATCGTAGTCCAATAAATTCCCTATATATATCGTCCAATTTGCCAAATTCGTCAATTTAGCCAATTCCACGAGATATATAGTAATTTATCATCCTAATACACGTACCACAACCTATGGGCGTCGTAGGATACGATGCCCATTAATATACTCATTTTATATAGCTAGATAAACTCGATTTAACCCGTCGATTAAATAAGTTACGTAGTTATAGAAAATGGATATATTAATCGTCATATATCCGTGACAACATAAAAGTCACATAATAAGGCCCACTTGGACTTAAGTAACCACAACTCGTATAACTCGATAAGTCTTTCTAAATTTACAAAAAGTCATCATGTTTTTATTTATTACTTACCCGACTTATTAGTTTTCGATATTATTTCTAGTTATTGCTTATAATAATACTCCGACATTTATTGCACTATTCGCATAGTACAATAATTATCGTTATATTATTATAACGTTCACTCGTGATCGTTTTATTATTAATATACGCATTTATAATAATATATATACGTTTATTACGTCTATATACTTATATAAACGATTATATTACTAATAATATTATTACGAGTTTTATTATAAGCGTTTGATTTTTAATATTTATCGAGTCATAAGAATTTGGTCACATGTCCGAGTCATCACTCTCGGCTCATAGTCCAAGTCCACAAATAATAATAACAAAGTCATAAATAATAAACCAACTCCGTCCAAATCAATCTCAATTCCACGTGCTACAACATGAGGGTCCGACTACGGCACCCAACTAACCTATCACCGTCATCTAATGACCGTCTCACAATCGGTCCCCAAATACCATTCCCTCGACAACAACTCCACAAAACAAATCATTATACCATATCAATCTCGGCTCCAAAGTAACGACAATAATACCAATGTACCAAAAGCAAAATACCACAACAACCATAACACAATCATGGAACAAAATATGAAAGTATCAAGTTACACATCATCCGGGTTGGTTTACCAAGCCAAACCCGTGCCGCAAGACCCACTTGGGTCTCGGCTAGACTACGAGTCACAAGGACTCCAAACCAAGGCTATTTTGGTCACAACTAGAGCTCATCCGAGCGCTCCCAAATCTGCCAAACGGACCCTTTGGGTCGTGGCACACAAGAACAACAACAAACATCAAATCGGTAACCCAAATCAAGCCAAGAATCAACCAATCGGACCAAGGGTCACATCCGACACCTAACGATCCAAACATAGCATCACACCGAGACCATGGTGTCTCGGTTAAGCTCTAACGAGCTATACCCATATCCAAACGCGACCCAAAATCAGGATCGAGCACCAACATTAGCCAATTCGACAACCCAAGATACCAAACCATCAAATCCTTATTTTTCTTTTAAAAACCCACTTGATTTACATGTGTATAACCAAAACCCACAAGAAAGATTTTAATTTCGTGACCCTAGGTCACGATTTCGCCAAGAACACGAGTAGGAACTCGTCTCACCTTCGATTTCTCAAGACCAAAAACGTGATAACCTCAAAAACACGAAGAAAATGATGATTTTTGTGATTTAACGTGGTGATTTGTGGGGGTATTTAGGCGCGTGTGATAGTAGATCAAGAAGGAAGTGAGATAGGGAGTTGATTGGTGGTGGTGGTGTTGATGGTGGAGCGGCGGTGGAGCTGTGGTGGCGGCGGCTGCACTTTGGTGGCTAGGGTTTGGTGATGGTGTTGTTGGTATAATAGAGAGAGAGATGAAGATGTGTTTGTATGTTTTTGTTTATGTGTGTGGTGTGGGTGTGATATACCCAAGAAACCAAAACCGGCCTTAGGCCCAAAAAAATAAAATAAATAAAATGATAATAATAATATGGATATTATTATATAAGTGGGTGAGGAAACCCGAAACTTAAATAACCAAATATCTTCTCAAACCAAACCCGTTCCAAAATAATAACATCCGATCCAATAATAAAATGAAATTAAAATTGTTAGGTTAACCTAGTGCCGGAGTCAATGTAGTGCCAAAAATAACGATCTCACAATAAATCATCACGACCGAATCAAGTCAAACCATAAATAAATAACCAAATCTCATAAATATCGTACGATTAAAATTCACGTACCAACGTTTGTAAAATATCTCGTCATAACAAACTTTCAAAAATTCCAAATTATAATTTTAATGTAATGCGGGTTTTATAAAACGGCTCCCTATTTTGCCAGTTGTCACAGCAACAAGAATCGGTGCCTCGGTAAGCTTTTTCTTTAATGTTTCAAAAGCTTCGATGCACTCAGGAGAGAAGATGAAAGGAGCATCCTTCTCGAGGAGATGGGTCATAGGTCGGGCAATCTTAGAAAAATCTTGGATAAACCTACGGTAGAAGCCGGCATGACCCAAAAAGCTCCTAACACCTTTTACGGTGGTGGGATGAGGTAATTTGGCAATGACATCGATTTTAGCTCTGTCAACCTAAATCCCGTCTTTTGAAATTTTATGGCCGAGGACAATGCCCTCCTTGACCATAAAGTGGCTCTTCTCCCAGTTGAGACTTAGATTCGTTTCTTTGCAACGTTTAAGCATCTGTTCCAAGTGGGAGAGGCAAGTCTGAAATGAATCCCCGATGACCGAAAAGTCATCCATGAATACCTCCATAGTTTTCCCGATCATGTCGGAAAAAATAGACATCATGCATCTCTGGAACGTGCCTGGTGCATTACATAAGCCGAAAGGCATACGTCTGTAAGCAAAAGTTCCGTAGGGGCATGTGAAGGTAGTCTTCTCTTGATCCTGGGGATCAATGGGGATTTGGAAGTAACCCGAGAAGCCATCGAGGAAGCAGTAGTATTCATTCCCCGCAAGTCTTTCGAGCATTTGGTCCATAAAAGGGAGAGGAAAATGGTCTTTACGGGTGGCTTCATTTAACTTTCGATAGTCAATACAAACACGCCAACCCGTGACCAAACTAGTTGGAATCAACTCGTTATCCTCGTTGGTGACAACGGTAATGCCACCCTTTTTGGGAACACAATGAACGATGTGATGCAGCGGAATTCATGATGCAGCGGAATTCAACTTGGGTGTTACTCGACGGCACAACAGTCATAATAATAGAAAACGATCTCTAAACGAATCGTATTAAAAAGAGTTGTCATTCATATTTATTCAAATATAACAGAGTTTACATAGTAAGGTCCCAAAATGTTCCATTGTTTCAAAACACATCAATATAAAGTCTATGATGTTTTTAATGAATGACATAATAGTTTATAGCCTTCTTCCTTCGGTACGTGCCCTTCCCGCTCCATTCTTGATTATCATGGACCTGAAATACATGCTTAAGAGGTCAACACAGAGGTTGAGTGAAATTCATAGAGTTTGTTTAACGGTTGAACACAATATGTTGGTAGTAATGAGTTAATTAGACTCATACTTATGTTAGAAAACAAAACAGTTATTATTATGTACTAAGCTCATGCAACCAATACGTTAACGGGTACCAATATCAATCGGCGGTTATGTTGCCCCGGTAAGTACTTTGCCGTCATACTTAATGTTTCAAATATAGTGCATTCGTTTGAACTAACTGCTCAAACAAATGGGATTCGTCAATCCCAATAGGCCTATTCACAATACTCGCGCTCACTAATACTAGTGATTAAATGGTTCATGATGGGGCCTAGGATTGGCAAGGTAGGTACTTAGTAATAATAAAACAATCAGGCAGCATACAGTTTCAAAGCATTGTGTTCGGTTTAAAAGTAGCATGTATTCCCCCCAAGGGTTTGTAAAACATTAAAGTAATGTAAGTTGGGGCTATGAACTCACCTTAAGTACGATAGCAAGTAATGAAGGTGATAGTCGGATCGTGTAGGTTTCTACGAGCAACCTATAATAGAATGTTGCGACTTAGGATTTGTGTAAAGAATATAACGGAGTGCCTATATATATATATATCTTGCATTTAGTCCATGATGATGTATGATGTATATTTGTAAGTCTTTGTAAGAAAGATTTATGAACATGTATATTTTGGTATATCGTTTACTACCGTTCGGGCTAACATATTTCAGAAGTCATGTTAGTAAGCGTTCGAGGAGCCAGGACACTTTAACTCGTAAATCCACAACTCATCTCGACGGCTTACGTAATGAACTCCTCACATGAAGCTCCCTACTATTGTAGTAGTTGATAAAGTATATAGATATAAGTTTTGATCCGAAAAAGTTACATGTCCGATATTTGTATAAACTTAGGAAAGTTTATAGTACATGAAGATTGTTATTAGGGGTAGTTTTATAAGTCTTGTGTGACCATTTGTCTTGGTAAAATCTCATGGTTTCCTTTTAGGTGAAGTAGATACAAATTGCTTGTTCATGTTATCGCCAATTTCATTGTTTCATGTTTACGCCTTTGTAAGTTGGTTTGGTCATTTCGTCATGGCCTAGCCATGACCTTTGGTCCTTGTTCCAAGGTCATGTTACACAACCTTGGCTCTAGCCATGGTGGGGGTCTTGGTTATAGGTCATAATACCTTTTATTCCTTTGAAAGTATGACAATAACTTAGTGACTTAAAATATGTAAATAGCTGTTAAGAAACTGAGAAATATCTCACTCAGAAGGCGTTTTCAAGGCTTGAGCCTCTTTGTTCCTGAATGAAAACGTAATTCCGGACAACTTTCGTGTTTTAACTTTTTCATGAATCGGACCAGAAAGGCCTCTTTTTGCGTGTTTTAGGTTCTGTCACAGAAACATTTAGGCAGATTTGCCGGAAATCTGGTAACTTCAAATCGCCATAACTTTTGACTCGTTTACTCTTTTTAGGTGGTTCAAATTGCTATGGTTTTCTTGTTAAGTCCTCTACTGTAATATGTAATAATCCAATATAAAATGTTTACCATTTTGATCAGGTTATACCAAGATATTCACTAGTTTGCTTGTTTTAGTAACTTGTTTCAATAATTCATTACAACAACATCTTTTACTCATCATGATACATCATGGACATAATTACAACACATAATATAGCAAAGATAACATGTAAATGATATGAACATGAAAAATAAACAAGAAGCATGTTAGGTTTAGTCTTACAACTTTTGGCTTTCTAATTAAAGAAAGGAGTAACAAGTAAGGAAATGGACTTTGATAGACTAGCTTCAACCCTTTTCACTTCAAGCAACCTTTCTACCCTTGGTATTCTTGAAAGATATGTAATGAAAGTTGAGGTGTATTGAGTGGATTTAAACTCAAGAGAAAACACCAAGTATGTTAGGGTTTGGAAGATTTTTGGTGAAAAATAAGCTATCTAGGGTTTCTATCTTGAACTTCACTTGAACCTTGCAATAACTTGGAAGAAAATAAAGCTAAGGAGAGAGTGTTTTGGTGTGTTGTGATGGCCGGCCATATGGGGGGAGAGGGGGGTATTTATATGCCTTTGAGGAGGTTAGTTTTCATAAGATATTTTGCCAAAAGAACACATGTAACACATCTAGATAACAAGCCATGAGATCAAGCCACCAAGGGTGTGACTCCCCCCCCTAGAGGCGGTTCCAAAGGGATAAGGGGGGTTGAGGTGGCTTGGCTTGATAAAAATCTAGATATTATGTGAATTTTGACTCCGGGAAATGCCAACCGTAAATGATTAGGCCTCAAAACGTAAAACCGGGTGTCGTAAAATTATGAAACTTTAAAGTATTGTTAGAAATGTTCATAAGTCCCATAATAAAATATAAAATGGGTGATAAGTTCCATTTGGGTGGTAAAACCTGCTAAAAGCTGGAAACACGGGTCTAAAACGCGTAATACGTAAAATGTACGAATATTGCGTAAAACTGAGAAAAGTAAAATGTTACTTTTCTAATATGCTAAAAATGATTTAAAATGATTTATAATGTCTAGACTGGGCTCAGTCTGGCGTCGGTTGGTCTTAAATGTCTTTTAGACATCAAACCGGAAGCCTAAAAATCACGAGATGACTTATAAAATCAAAGAATGATTTTTAGTCAATGGAGGAGGGAAAAATATGTTGACTTATTTTAATAAGTTGAAAGCTCAAATCATCTTAGAAATGCGGTGCAGGTAAAGGCTAGGGTTACGGCTGAGTAAAAACGCTTAAAACTGAAAATTCCAGTTTTTCACGGCCGAAGTTTATTTGGGCCATGATTTTTCTCAGTCATGATTTATCTCAAATAAATCATGAATGTGTTAAACATTTTTCTGATGTGGGGTCACCTGACGGGATCAAATTTCGTTGTGCGGAGAATTTCTGAATGACGTTTTGCCCTAAAACGGGTAATTCTATGTAATTCCTTAATAACTTTCACGAAACTGATCTGACGAATGTCAAACATTTAATTTGCCATGGAAATGATTTATCACTCGAGAATATGAAATAAAAATCAACTTTCGGGAATATTTCAGAAAGAAATGAATAGTAACATGAATAGTAAAATTTTCCGAAAATAGAAATTAACCTGAAATTGCGAATTGTTACAGTCTCCACCCCATATGAGAGCTCCGTCCCGGAGATCAATTTACGTTGGAGGTAGAAGCTTCGTTGGTAAAAAGATGTGGGTATTTCTTACGTATCTGGTCCTCTCGTTCCCATGTGTATTCAGGACCACGTCGTGAGTTCCAACGAACTTTGATAATTGGTATTCGGCTTTGTTTGAGTTGTTTGACCTCTCGGTCCATGATTTCTACGGGTTCCTCAACAAATTGAAGATCGTCATTGAGTTGAATTTCATCGAGTGGAATCACAAGTGATTCATCCGATAAGCATTTCTTTAGGTTAGATACATGGAAAGTGGGGTGTACACTACTGAGTTCTGATGGAAGCTCAAGTCTGTACGCCACAGGGCCAACCCTGGCTAGGATTTTGAATGGTCCGATGTATCTTGGGTTTAGTTTTCCTCGTTTACCGAATCGTATCAAGCCCTTCCAAGGCGATACCTTTAGCATAACCCTATCTCCGACTTGGAATTCTAGGGGTCTGCGTCGTGTGTCGGCATAACTTTTCTGTCGATCTCTTGCGGCTTGTAACCGATTTTTGATTTGTACAATCTTATCCGTTGTTTCACGGATGAGTTCTGGTCCAGTGAGTTGAACTTCTCCTACTTCAGCCCAACAAGCAGGTGAACGACACTTTCGACCATAAAGTGCTTCAAATGGAGCTGCTTGAATACTTGTATGATAGCTGTTGTTGTAGGAAAATTCGACTAATGGTAGATGAGTATCCCATCCTTTTCCAAAGTCTATTATACAAGCTCGAAGCATGTCTTCAAGTGTGTGAATGGTTCGTTCACTCTGACCATCGGTCTGAGGGTGATACGCTGTACTCATGTCTAGATTTGTTCCAAAGGCGCCTTGGAGTGACTGCCAGAAATTGGAAGTAAATCTACCATCTCTGTCGGATATGATGGATATCGGTGCACCATGTCTTGAGACTATTTCTTTGACGTACAGTCGGGTTAGTTGTTCCATTTTGTAAGTCTCTTTGATTGGTATAAAGTGTGCGGATTTTGTGATACGATCAACTATGACCCAGATGGAGTCATAACCGCTTGATGTCTTTGGGAGCTTGGTAATGAAGTCCATAGTAATTCTTTCCCATTTCCAGGTAGGAATTTCTGGTTGTTGCAATGGACCGGATGGTTTTTGGTGTTCGGCTTTTACTTTGGAGCAGGTAAGACATTTGCTAACGTATGTTGCAATGTCGGCTTTCATGTTCGGCCACCAATAGAGTAACTTAAGATCATGATACATTTTATCAGATCCTGGATGTATGGAGTATTTAGACTTGTGTGATTCATGCATGATCAAGTCTCGTAGGCCACCAAAAAGTGGTAACCAACTTCGACCTTGGAAGCATAGAGTTCCATCTGAACGGGTTTCGAATTTCTTTTGTATCATGCCATCCAACCTTTCCTTTTGGATGTCTTCTTGTTTCACCGCCTCAGCTTGAGCGTGAAGGATTTGGGTAGGAAAGTTTGAATTTATGGTTAAAACTAAGGCTCGGACTCGTAATGGTTTAACCCGTTCCTTTCGGCTCAGGGCGTCGGCTACTACGTTTGCCTTTCCTGGGTGATAACGAATGTCGCAGTCATAATCACTAAGTAATTCCAACCAACGACGTTGTCTCATGTTTAGTTCTTTTTGGTCCAAAATGTGTTGTAGACTTTTATGATCGGTGTACACAGTACATCTAGTACCGTATAGATAGTGTCTCCAGATTTTTAGTGCAAAGACCACAACTCCTAACTCTAAGTCATGAGTGGTGTAATTTTCCTCATGAACCTTGAGTTGTCTTGATGCATAAACCATGACCTTATCGCGTTGCATCAACACGGCACCTAACCCTTGGTGCGATGCATCACAATAGACTACAAAATCTTCTATCCCATCGGGCAATGCTAGGATAGGAGCACTACAAAGTTTCTGTTTGAGGGTTTGGAAAGCTTTTTCTTCGTTTTCATCCCACACGTATTTCTTGTCTTTCTGAGTTAGCTTAGTCAAAGACTTTGCTATTGAGGAAAATCCTTCAATAAACCTTCGGTAATACCCGGCTAAACCCAGAAATTGCCGAATTTCTGTAGGTGTGGTAGGTGTTGGCCAGTTTTTGATAGCTTCAATTTTAGCGGGATCGACATGTAGACCGGTCTTGTCAATCACATGCCCAAGGAATTGTACGGATTGAATCCAAAATTCGCATTTGGAAAACTTTGCATACAATTTCTCTTCCTTGAGTAGTCCTAAAATTGTTCTCAGGTGTTCTTTGTGTTCTACTTCGTTTTTGGAATAAATGAGAATGTCGTCTATGAATACGATCACGAATTTGTCCAAATATGGTTTACACACCCGATTCATAAGATCCATGAATACTGCCGGTGCATTTGTTAACCCAAATGGCATCACTTGGAATTCGTGGTGACCATATCGTGTCCTAAAGGCTGTTTTTGGAATGTCTTCATCACGAACTCTAACTTGGTGGTAACTTGAACGTAGGTCAATTTTTGAGTAATAGGTTGAGCCTTGCAATTGATCGAATAAATCATCAATTCTTGGTAGTGGGTATCGGTTCTTTATGGTTAATTTGTTTAGTTCACGATAGTCAATACACATGCGTAATGACCCGTCTTTCTTTTTCACGAATAAAACTGGAGCTCCCCAAGGTGAGGAACTGGGTCGAATAAATCCCTTGTCCGAAAGTTCTTGTAATTGATTTGATAGCTCTTGCATCTCTGAAGGTGCTAGCCGGTATGGTGCGCGGGCAACTGGCGCCGCTCCTGGTATTAAATCAATTCTGAACTCTATTTGACGATTTGGTGGTAGTCCAGGTAAATCTTCGGGAAAGACTTCAGGAAACTCGCGGGCAATAGGAACATCTTCGAGACGTTTTTCATCGGATTTCTTTTCGGTTACGTGAGCTAAGAAAGCATAACATCCTTTCTCAATGTACTTCATGGTTTTGATACATGAGATGATGTTTATTCGAGTTCCACTTTGATCACCACGAATGATCAAAGTTTCATTGTCACATGGAATGTGCACAACTCTTTCACCACAAATTATGTTAGCTTGATGTTTAGACAACCAATCCATGCCAATAACAACATCGAAACTTCCGAGTTCGATTGGCATAAGATTGATGTTAAAGGGGTGGTCTAAGAGATTAAGGGTACAGTTTGGAATTACGGTATTGGTATTTACTAAGTCACCGGTAGCTAGCTCAATATTATAACTAGTGGTTAAAGTGATTGATGGAATATCAAGTAAAGGCGCAATTCTAGTAGATATAAAGCTCATATCAGCACCAGAATCGAATAATACTTTAACAGGAATATTATTGAGTAAGAACGTACCGGTAACCACGTTCGGGTCCTGGTGTGGTTCTTCTTTTCCCATGACGTAGGCCCTACCACGAGCACCTCCGCCTTGGGGTCCTTGGTTCTGAGGACAGTTGTTCTTGTAGTGTCCCCTTTCACCACACCCGAAACATGTAACTATAGGCTGTGTGTTAGCCCCAGTAGCTATACCCTTGCCTCTACAATCTTTGGCAAGATGTCCGGGCTTTTGGCACTTGTGGCATTTGGCCGGGCAAGGACCTTCGTGATGGTAATTTCACTTGGTACATTGTGGTTGATTACCCACGTACCTACCACCAGCTGGTGCAGCAACATAAGCCGTCGCGGCTTCCTGTCTCTTGTTCTGTTGATTGTGGTGGTTGTTGTTTCGGGTTTGGTTGTTGTTGTTGTTGTTGTTGTTATTCCCACGGTTACCATCATATGGTCGTTTGTTGTTGTTGTTCTTGTTGTTGTTGTTGTTACGGTAGTTGGAATTGTTGGGATTGTTGGCATTGCTGTTGTTGGTGTTGTTGGTGTTGAGGTTGTTTTGCTTGCGGGTTTCCAACATACGTACCACTTGATCCATGAGGCTACGGGACATCCGTATAGCCTCATCAAGTTCTTTGGGATTTGCCGAAGTCACATTCCCCTGTATGCTTGATGGTAGACCCCAAATATACCTTTCCAACAATTTTTCCTTTGGGGAAACCATTGCTGGACAAAGTATCCTCAGTTCCTGGAATCTACGGTTGTAGGTCATGATATCATTTCCCTTAACCGTAAGATCCCAGAACTCAACTTCCAACTTTTGTATCTCACTACGTGGACAGTATTCCTTGATCATCATTTGTTTCAAATTAGCCCAAGTAATTTTGTAGGCATTCTCAATGCCCATGGGTTGAGCAATTGAGTTCCACCAGGACAAGGCCTCATTCAACAGAGTATTTGTGGCATACTGAACTTTATCCCCCTCGATACATTTACTAACAATGAACACCGACTCCGCCTTTTCGAACCAACGGGTCAAACCCACAGCCCCTTCAGTACCCTTGAATTTGAGGGGTTCACATTTCAGGTAGGAAATGAACGAGCAACCCTTTGGTACTGTAGTAACATTGGTCACCAGAGGGGTAGGTCCTCCAAGGTTAAGACTGACAATTCTGGCAGCCTCTGCAGCTATAGCAGCTTCCGCAGCAGTGGCGGCTTCTGCGGCTGCTGCAGCATCAGCAGCTGCTGCAGCATCAGCGGCTGCTGCAGCATCAGCAGCACCAGTAGCTGGGTCGGCATTGGCAGCTGCTGCAGCTACGGCTGCTCTTTCTGCGATAAGTGTTGCATTGACACTATCCTTTACCAGTTTGCGGATGGCGGCTTGCGTCATCGTTGGTGGTGGGGTCTTTTTCTTTGGCGCCATGGTTCTATTGTTCAAAAGATACGTTGTAATTAGAGAGTTGTGAAATGAGCACAATTTGATAAGGATGATAGGATAATAATGTTGAAACTTAAAAGCATCACACATGATAGTATATAAAACAAGAGTTTTATTTATATAACGTTGATTACAAAATCGAACTTATTACAAGTTCATTCAAAACTTACTAACTGATACTTTCAGTTAGTAATTACAACGTTGTACTAAAAGATAACTAGTATTATAACACTAGTCTAACGTCGGTTGGGAGGTTGTCGTAGTCCGGACGGATTATTAATTCCGCGTGTTGCTAACACATCGACACTTTCATTCGGACGGTATTCTTTGACATCCTTTCGGTATAGCCTTTGTTGTATGGAACTCATTTGAGTTTGCATCCCACACAAATCATTCCTAAGTTGATACCTGTCAAAGTTTGCAACATCTAACCGGATTTCGGCGGTATTTAGGCGGTGAAGTAGTTTATGAATTTGTACCGCATCCTGTTCTTGGGCCCTCTCAACCAAAGTGAGTCTATCCTTGACATTATCCAAGCCAGTCAAAGGATTTAAGACTACTTCCCCAACATGAGTCGAGTCACTCTTCACGTAGCTCATGTCAAGCTTAAACCAATATAGGTCGTCTCGAGCATTCATGGCATCCATTCTAGCAGAATTTACCTTGGACATACATTCGTGCATTTGACTTGCCATACATTTAACTTTGAGTTGGGTTAGGTTGAGAGCTTGTTTCAAAGAGTAGATTTCGTATTGAGCTGAGTTTGGGAACATATGTGTAGATGTAGATGTTCCACCGGTTTGGTGAGTAGAATTCGGAACTTGAGCTGGAGTGGTACGGTTAGATTCGGATGAAATTGGTGAAACCGGAGGTGGAGATGTCAATGGTGATAGATGTGGCACTACTAATAGTTCCTCCGCTTCCTCATCGATGCCTTCGATGTCAACATCCATTTCAGGATCCTCTTCGTACTCATCGATGTTTATTTCCATATCCATTTCAGGATCTTCGTCCGAATCTACATCTAAATCCTCGTAAGGTTCTTCCTCGTCGTCGTAATCAATTGGTTCAAAATAAGGATCATCGGGTCCGGGAAGAATTGGTAAATACTCAGGCATAGCAGGAAGATGATCGGGAGATGGAGGTGCGGACATGATGTCTACAATTAGTATTATGATGTCAAAATAAATCAAATATTTATGGAAAATGCTCAAACTAAGGAAATGTGCATATGACAATATACAAATATGTTCATGTAGCATAACATGTGTAATAAGTCCATAATCTTCTGGAGGATGGAAGGCACGAAGAGCGGAAGGCTATAAAAATGTTTTTGCTTGTTATTGTAGTTATAGTTTAGGTCTCACTTAGACCCGTTTCTCTATAA
This sequence comes from Artemisia argyi, assembly GCA_030686995.1. Taxonomy (NCBI): domain Eukaryota; kingdom Viridiplantae; phylum Streptophyta; class Magnoliopsida; order Asterales; family Asteraceae; genus Artemisia; species Artemisia argyi. Next base: position 17,053,122 of record CM060685.1, on the reverse strand, counting down.
CCATGGCTCTGGTACCAATCTGTAACACCCCCAATTCATGATGCAGCGGAATTCAACTTGGGTGTTACTCGACGGCACAACAGTCATAATAATAGAAAACGATCTCTAAACGAATCGTATTAAAAAGAGTTGTCATTCATATTTATTCAAATATAACAGAGTTTACATAGTAAGGTCCCAAAATGTTCCATTGTTTCAAAACACATCAATATAAAGTCTATGATGTTTTTAACGAATGACATAATAGTTTATAGCCTTCTTCCTTCGGTACGTGCCCTTCCCGCTCCATTCTTGATTATCATGGACCTGAAATACATGCTTAAGAGGTCAACACAGAGGTTGAGTGAAATTCATAGAGTTTGTTTAACGGTTGAACACAATATGTTGGTAGTAATGAGTTAATTAGACTCATACTTATGTTAGAAAACAAAACAGTTATTATTATGTACTAAGCTCATGCAACCAATACGTTAACGGGTACCAATATCAATCGGCGGTTATGTTGCCCCGGTAAGTACTTTGCCGTCATACTTAATGTTTCAAATATAGTGCATTCGTTTGAACTAACTGCTCAAACAAATGGGATTCGTCAATCCCAATAGGCCTATTCACAATACTCGCGCTCACTAATACTAGTGATTAAATGGTTCATGATGGGGCCTAGGATTGGCAAGGTAGGTACTTAGTAATAATAAAACAATCAGGCAGCATACAGTTTCAAAGCATTGTGTTCGGTTTAAAAGTAGCATGTATTCCCCCCAAGGGTTTGTAAAACATTAAAGTAATGTAAGTTGGGGCTATGAACTCACCTTAAGTACGATAGCAAGTAATGAAGGTGATAGTCGGATCGTGTAGGTTTCTACGAGCAACCTATAATAGAATGTTGCGACTTAGGATTTGTGTAAAGAATATAACGGAGTGCCTATATATATATATATCTTGCATTTAGTCCATGATGATGTATGATGTATATTTGTAAGTCTTTGTAAGAAAGATTTATGAACATGTATATTTTGGTATATCGTTTACTACCGTTCGGGCTAACATATTTCAGAAGTCATGTTAGTAAGCGTTCGAGGAGCCAGGACACTTTAACTCGTAAATCCACAACTCATCTCGACGGCTTACGTAATGAACTCCTCACATGAAGCTCCCTACTATTGTAGTAGTTGATAAAGTATATAGATATAAGTTTTGATCCGAAAAAGTTACATGTCCGATATTTGTATAAACTTAGGAAAGTTTATAGTACATGAAGATTGTTATTAGGGGTAGTTTTATAAGTCTTGTGTGACCATTTGTCTTGGTAAAATCTCATGGTTTCCTTTTAGGTGAAGTAGATACAAATTGCTTGTTCATGTTATCGCCAATTTCATTGTTTCATGTTTACGCCTTTGTAAGTTGGTTTGGTCATTTCGTCATGGCCTAGCCATGACCTTTGGTCCTTGTTCCAAGGTCATGTTACACAACCTTGGCTCTAGCCATGGTGGGGGTCTTGGTTATAGGTCATAATACCTTTTATTCCTTTGAAAGTATGACAATAACTTAGTGACTTAAAATATGTAAATAGCTGTTAAGAAACTGAGAAATATCTCACTCAGAAGGCGTTTTCAAGGCTTGAGCCTCTTTGTTCCTGAATGAAAACGTAATTCCGGACAACTTTCGTGTTTTAACTTTTTCATGAATCGGACCAGAAAGGCCTCTTTTTGCGTGTTTTAGGTTCTGTCACAGAAACATTTAGGCAGATTTGCCGGAAATCTGGTAACTTCAAATCGCCATAACTTTTGACTCGTTTACTCTTTTTAGGTGGTTCAAATTGCTATGGTTTTCTTGTTAAGTCCTCTACTGTAATATGTAATAATCCAATATAAAATGTTTACCATTTTGATCAGGTTATACCAAGATATTCACTAGTTTGCTTGTTTTAGTAACTTGTTTCAATAATTCATTACAACAACATCTTTTACTCATCATGATACATCATGGACATAATTACAACACATAATATAGCAAAGATAACATGTAAATGATATGAACATGAAAAATAAACAAGAAGCATGTTAGGTTTAGTCTTACAACTTTTGGCTTTCTAATTAAAGAAAGGAGTAACAAGTAAGGAAATGGACTTTGATAGACTAGCTTCAACCCTTTTCACTTCAAGCAACCTTTCTACCCTTGGTATTCTTGAAAGATATGTAATGAAAGTTGAGGTGTATTGAGTGGATTTAAACTCAAGAGAAAACACCAAGTATGTTAGGGTTTGGAAGATTTTTGGTGAAAAATAAGCTATCTAGGGTTTCTATCTTGAACTTCACTTGAACCTTGCAATAACTTGGAAGAAAATAAAGCTAAGGAGAGAGTGTTTTGGTGTGTTGTGATGGCCGGCCATATGGGGGGAGAGGGGGGTATTTATATGCCTTTGAGGAGGTTAGTTTTCATAAGATATTTTGCCAAAAGAACACATGTAACACATCTTGATAACAAGCCATGAGATCAAGCCACCAAGGGTGTGACTCCCCCCCCTAGAGGCGGTTCCAAAGGGATAAGGGGGGTTGAGGTGGCTTGGCTTGATAAAAATCTAGATATTATGTGAATTTTGACTCCGGGAAATGCCAACCGTAAATGATTAGGCCTCAAAACGTAAAACCGGGTGTCGTAAAATTATGAAACTTTAAAGTATTGTTAGAAATGTTCATAAGTCCCATAATAAAATATAAAATGGGTGATAAGTTCCATTTGGGTGGTAAAACCTGCTAAAAGCTGGAAACACGGGTCTAAAACGCGTAATACGTAAAATGTACGAATATTGCGTAAAACTGAGAAAAGTAAAATGTTACTTTTCTAATATGCTAAAAATGATTTAAAATGATTTATAATGTCTAGACTGGGCTCAGTCTGGCGTCGGTTGGTCTTAAATGTCTTTTAGACATCAAACCGGAAGCCTAAAAATCACGAGATGATTTATAAAATCAAAGAATGATTTTTAGTCAATGGAGGAGGGAAAAATATGTTGACTTATTTTAATAAGTTGAAAGCTCAAATCATCTTAGAAATGCGGTGCAGGTAAAGGCTAGGGTTACGGCTGAGTAAAAACGCTTAAAACTGAAAATTCCAGTTTTTCACGGCCGAAGTTTATTTGGGCCATGATTTTTCTCAGTCATGATTTATTCTTAAATAAATCATGAATGTGTTAAACATTTTTCTGATGTGGGGTCACCTGACGGGATCAAATTTCGTTGTGCGGAGAATTTCTGAATGACGTTTTGCCCTAAAACGGGTAATTCTATGTAATTCCTTAATAACTTTCACGAAACTGATCTGACGAATGTCAAACATTTAATTTGCCATGGAAATGATTTATCACTCGAGAATATGAAATAAAAATCAACTTTCGGGAATATTTCAGAAAGAAATGAATAGTAACATGAATAGTAAAATTTTCCGAAAATAGAAATTAACCTGAAATTGCGAATTGTTACACAATAATGACGGGTAATTTATTATCACCCTCCAGAAATGCATATTCTAGATGAGGAGGCAAGTCCTTGAGCTCAACCTCGGGAAAGTCTTCAGTTATTTCAACATTTTTGACTTCCGCTTTATGAAGTATTTGTGGAGACGGAGAGGGTGAAGGATCGTCATTTAACAATCTTTCAAGGAGAAGAATGTCCCCCTCCGGGTCAAGGTAGTTTTCATCAACTCCATCGGGAATTGAGCTATCTTGAGCAAGAAAAGCCTCGAGCTCTTCCAAAAGGAAGTCACCTCCCTCAAACGGAGTGAGGGAAGGGGAAGAGTCGGAAATGATCGGATCAGTGGACGGAGTGGTATTGCCACTTGCTGAGAAACCAAGGACCTCTTGAGAATACTCCTCAGACGCAACATCAATGATATCAATACGGTTAACCGTTTCAGCGTCATAATTGGAGGAATATCTTGAAGTCTGATCAAGATTGAATGTTATGGCTTCGCCATCAACACGTAGAGTGATTTCTTCTTCGAATACATCGATCAAAGCATGACCCGTTCTTAAAAATCCTCTCCCGAGAATGAGAGGGACTCGTGGGTCAGCATCGAAATCAACAATCACGAAATCTGCCGGAAAATGGAACTTTCCTACTTTCACGAAGATATCTTCGGCAATGCCGAGAGGATGGGATATGGTACGGTCTGCAAGTTCGAGTGTCATGCAGGTCGGAGTGAGAGTAGGTAGAGAAAGTCTTTTCCAGACTGAGTAAGGCATCAGGTTAATGCTTGCGCCAAGATCGGCCAAGGCAAAGCATTCAACCATCCCAGGGAAAATACATGGAATGAGAAATTTCCCGGGATCTCCAAGCTTTTCAGGAAGCTTTTTCAAGAGCACTGCTGAGCAATGCTCATTGAGTGAAGTTTTTGCCATTTCACAGAGTTTTTCTTTGTTGCTTATCAGATTTTTGATTGTCGAAGCAAACTTAGGCATGAGAAGAAGAGCGTCCGCGAAGCTAATATCGAAGTGTAATTCTTGGAAAATTTGATAAAATTTTTCCATCTGATGATTAGCTCTTTCGCGGTTCTTTTGATCATACACACGTGAAGGATATGGAATTGAAGGCTTAGGATCATTCTTTGGAATTTCATCAGGACTCACAGGAGGATCAAATACAACTTTCGGCTTATGAGCCGGGACCGGGACAACTTGAGGGTGGACGTTGTTGGTACCTCCGTTATTAGTAGGAAGTACCTTGCCCGTAGTAACCTCAGGCTCACGTTCCGCTACCTTAGGAGGAGAAGAAGAGGTAGAAGGAATTGAAGGTCCATTGTATGATACCCCACTTCGGGTAGTGATCGCTTTGACATCGCCCCTCGGGTTTGCGATCGTGTTGCTCGGTAATGTACCCGGGCCCGAGGGTCGATCATTTAAAGACTTCTGAAGTTCAGAGATAGTCTTGATCAATAACCGATTTGTTTCCTCTTGTGCTTTCATGAATTGTTTAATCTCAGCATCGGAGGAAGACGGGGGTGGAACAACGTTTTGATTTTGAACAGGGGGATTTTGAACACGGTTGTTTTAAAAATTCCCTTGATTTTGATTGTTGTTACCCTGAAAAGTGTTTCTCTGATTGAAATTACCCTGATTGTAATTCCCTTGATTCTGGTTTCTTTGAAAATTTCCTTGAAAACCTTGGTTTTGATTGCCATTTTGAAAATTGTTTTGATTAAACTGGCCTTGATTTTGGTTCGGGTTTTGGAAATTTGAGTTTTGACCTTGGTTAAAATTCTGATTCGCGTTACGGTTTTGATTTTGGTTAAAACCGGGAGGTCCGAGAAAATTGTTGGAACGATAGCTTAAGAGATTACGGTCCCCTTGCGGTTGGTAAGAATTACCCCCCGTGTTATAGGAACCGTTAGCAGCATAAACGTTCTCTTGAGGAAATTCAGCAGTAGCTGGACACTCGGAATACAGATGTGGGCCCCCACAAGTCTCACAACTTCGGGCCACGGCTTTCACTTGTTGATTTTGAACCTGATGTTGTATCGTTTGGTTCATTCTCAACACAGCCGTAGAAATATCATCCATCTTTTTGGTAAGAGCAATTATTTCAGGAGATGATGATGAGGGAGTAACTGAATTACATGACGCATCCCTCTCCGCAGAGGAATCCCAAAAGTTATGATGGGCAGTCATGTTCTCGATTAAGTCATAGCACTCCTCGGGACGCCTTTTCATAAAGGTCCCACCAGCAGCAGCATTGAGAATGTCTCGGTGCCTCAATGTCAGACCATTATAGAAGGTATCTATGATGGTAACTTGCAACATATTGTGGTTAGGGCACCGATCAATAGCTAGCTTATAACGTTCCCAAGCCTCAAAAAGAGACTCATCGGGACGTTGCCGGAAGTTGCTGATATCATTTCGTAACTTGGTAACCATGGAAGGTGGAAAATATTTTGCTAGAAACTTGGTTACCATGTCATCAAAGGTACGAATAGAATTCCTTGGAAGTCGGTCAAACCATGCAGTGGCATGATGAGTGAGAGAATAGGGGAAGAGGTACAGCCGAAGGGCATCATCGGTGACACCATGCTGTTTCATGCTTTGGGTGACCATGAGATATTTGTCAAGATGCTTGTTAGCATCGTCACCAGGTAATCCGTGAAATTGACACGAATTCTGGACTTGTTGGATCATGTGATGCTTGAGGCCAAAGTTCGCGGCCCCAATAGTGAGTGGTGCAATAGGCCCACCCCGCCCTTGCATGGTAGGTTGGCACAGCTCCTCCATTGTTCGGAGATCGGGAGCTGGCTCACCCCTAGGAGGGTCAGGGGGTGGTAATGGTGGTGGTGGCCCAGCGGCCATTTCGGTTTCTGTGTTAGAACGTAGCTCGGGTACGTCTTTCTGTTTTTTATTCTTTGCTTGAGACCGAGTGCGCATGCACTAAAAACAATTTTTTAACACAAGTTCGAGGCAAAACTACAGTGAACTTAAACCAATAATCACAAGTGAGCAGCTTCTTTGAAAAAGGTACACCACTCACAGGGATACAAAGGCAAGTTTTAATCTTAAGTTTGGGAACTTATTATGGGTTTATTAATTGATTTTTGAAAAACTGCTTTAGGCTTATGGGTGTGTGTGCAGAAAACTTGGGAAATATTTTTGGAACTGATTTGTTAACTGAAATCGTCCCTTTAAGATTACTCGCAGGCTGGCGGGAGGAAGTAAATAGGTTTCCTCTTCAGTTCGCAATTTAATGTCAGAACTTACCTTAAACCAACTGTTTCAGGTTGTAATCTTAAAGAACACGAAGTAATTTAACTTCACAGTTTGTTTTTGATTTGTTTTTAATTTTTTTGGTGTTTTTCAACACTTCAGGAGAAGTGTTAATGAACGTTTTTTCTGATATGATTATATTTTTACAAAAACTTTTTACAGGGAGGGTTTTTAAAAACCACTAAACTTAAAACGATTTTGTAAAACACGCAACAACCTCCCCGGCAGCGGCGCCAAATTTTGATTGAGCCTGAACCACCTAATTATTATTGACCAAGGTCAATAAGTCAAAGATAGCCTAGAATCAATACTCCGGTGATAGTGTAGTGTTTCCCCGGGTCGTAAAAGTCCCAGCGAGATTGAAATGGTGCTTTTGGAATCGTTTATGAGTGAGTGGGACTGAGGACAGTAGCCCAGATGATATGGAATTGATTTTGCTACTGTTATTTTGGTATTGGTAAACAGATATAATATTCACAAAAATCAGATACCAGGTATTGGTTGCCACTGGTAGGTTCGGGTTCGCCATGTTCTCTCAGGTTACCAATATGCAGATATTTTCTTCAGGAAAGGTTACCGGCTGCTCGAAGAATTTCGCTCTAGCCTCAGCGTCCGGTGTCCTCCCGCTTCGACTACGGGGGAGTGTTAGCCCATATTGTATTGTATCAATATTGTAACGGGCTCAAGCCCACATCTATATTATTCCTTTCACGATTATATATTTGTACACTGTAATTTTGATTTCATCAATCAAAGCAGTCATTATCTCATGTACCAAACAATTAAATCATAACTGCATCATAAAATATTAGCATGATTAACTAATTAACCCATGTTATCTATAAAATTACCCTTTATATTCAATTTCCGTTACAATTGTGGAAGGACATCGTTACTGAAAGTTGTTTATAAGTTGGCCAATTTCGACTTTTTTTTTGGATATATCTGTGTGACGTCACGCGCACAAGTGTTTCCTCAAGATGTACTCTCGAAGCTTCCACATACATGAAGATACGTCTAAGAGTTTCACTTTTTAACTATTTGGTGGTGTAGATAGATCTAGTAAAAGGGTTTGAGGGGTTGTTTATGGTTTGGATTTTGGGGGGTTTTTTTGCTTTTCTTCATTAGTGTTCAGATAAAGGTATACTTTCTTTTTTTGATGTACTGTTTATGGTTTTGATTTGGGGTTCTTTTTGTTCGTACGCGTTCTGTAAAAGTTATTTATGGGTTGGTAACATTAAAGGTTTTGTCTCTGATGTTTAACTGTCACGGTGTTTGCCTTTAGCTGGATTCGGTAGTCGCAGTGACGGCTACTATTTGGGATATGCATGATTTTTCCTAAACATATGCCATATGCTTCGTATCTGTACCATGTATCTTTTTACAATGCCCGTTTAAGCCCATGTCCGTTCGGGTCCGAGCCCGTTTGAACCATTGCCCGTGCCCTGCCGATCTGCCCTTTTTGCCATCTCTAACTTATATAGGTTCCCTGTGCTGTAATTCACATGTCAACTAATGCATACTTTTGGCTTTATGACATTGATTTTAAATACTAGTACAAAGGATGGATACAGCTGGAGTGTTTAGAATTCGGGTTTCTCTTAAAAAACTGTAAATGATACCTAAATCGAAGAGAAAAAAAATCGAACCTTCACATATTTAAAGCTGAAACATGTGTGCCTTCACATATTTTAAGTTTGCTGGCTTGTGTACACTTGATACTTTGTAAATGGGCCTGATAAAAGCTGGAACATGTGTACCTTCACATATTTAAAGTTGGCAAGTCTGATATTGGGCTTGGTAAATATGAACAAAACTTAAGGGCCCGTTTGGTTTGTAGATGAGTTTAGATTAGGATTTGGATTTGAATATAAAGTTGTAGATTAGGATTTGGATTTGGATTTGATGTAGGAGAGAGAAAATAATATTTAATAGTATTAATTATTTTGTATAATATTTTTGTAATAAAAATATTATTATTCAAAATAAATATAGAGATAAATGAGAATAGAGTTGTAAGTGGGTCTCACAAAAAACATAAATATTTATCAAATCCCCCCCTACTTTTGAAAAGTGTGGGACCATTGGGGTTGAGTCCCAATTTTAAACCCAATAAATACAACCAAACACATGATTTGCATTTATTAAATCCAAAACCCAAGCAAATCCGACATACCAAACGGGTAGTAAGAGTCATTAATTTGGCTTTCTATTTAAATTTTGATATTCATAACTTCAAAAGTCTCTTTTAAAACACATGAGAGTTAAATTTAGATTATGTCTTTCCAATGGAGTGAAACAGCGGATCAAAGGTTTGCAGGTAGCACGTTGTCAAAGGCAAGGAACGAATGGTCAGGAAATGAAATGTAGAAACCAGATGTAGCAGCTGTAAGCAACGAAAGTATAGCCAAAGCGGTAACGAATGGTCACAAATTGGTTTTCTAGACTTGTAACAGTATCAAACAATTTAGATATGATAGGATACTTGACTAGCCTGATCAAACTTACATTTTTTTTTATGACTATGACTAATCTATATTTTATGGAAATAGTTTTTAACCACAAATGACAAACTCAACTGACCAACTGTATGAAAGGATAGTAACCAGTAGAATTAAAAACAATAGCTAGAAACAGCTTAAGCATTGTTAAAACTTTAAAGACAAACATATAAAACAGGATCAATATACTTGTATAACAATTTTATATAAAAAACCAACATAGATACTACAGTATAAATTAGACATGCACATTTTTTATATAATAAAACAAAACCTCTATTGGAATTTTTCACTTAAAAAAAATGGATTCATATCTTATTTAGTAATAATTTTATTTAAAAAAATATTATTTTCTTATTAGGTAACATTTTATATTTATCTATAACACAAGTAGAAGATAAATACAAAAAATAAAGATAAGATGCAATTAATAATATGATTAAAATTTTTAAATAATTATCTTTAATAATAAAAAAACTATAATTAAACATCATAAATCAAACAAAACAAAAATTAAATTATTTGTTTTTTAATAAATAAAAATATATGATTCAAAAAATTTTAAAAAACCCGCGCGTGCGCGGGCATTATAACTAGTAAGGCTAAATAACTAAATAAGTATATATATATACAAACTTTTTACTAAAATGTAGAGCCTAAATGGAACAGATGTGAGCATAGTAAGCTAAACACATCTGTAACGATAGGTTCAATTAATATTCCAAACAAGTAACGATATCGACTATATAAGTGAAGTAAATCTCTGACTAATGTTTGGTTATCAAATACTATTCATACAAAAAAATTAATGTACCCAAAAAAATAAATAAATAAATAAAATAAAAAAACCCTACAGTGACAAGTAATGTGACTACTAAAGTTAGGGTTTGGGTTGGTGGTGTATACTTATAGGTGAAAGATAATTTAGGGTTTGTGATTTCATATTGGGCCTGATAGATCTGAAACATGTTTTTGAGCTTGTATTATTTGTAATTATAAGTTGGGCCTGATAAAAGGTGAAGCATGTGGGCTTTTGCTGCTAATTTATAAGTGTAGTGCTTTTTTTAGAGCTTTATGTGATAAGCGAAATAGGTGCTGATGTTTGTTAAAAAAAAAAAAAAAAACCCCGTCGGATCCCATAACGCGACAATGGGAAAGGACTAGTTTAGTGTATTTCAATAACATGGGTCTTAACCGTTTTACAAAACACTTACATTGTGTTCTTTATAAGCCTTTTTATGATGGAAAGGTAATGTAATGGCATGATATAAAATATTTCATGTTCTCAACATTGTGATTTTTCTATAGATACCAAAAGAAAGTCCATGCTACAACAAAAGTGTTAAAATATAAAATTAGAGTCTTCGATCTATCGTTAAGGGCGTGCAACATATTTACCCATACCCCGCTCTGCCGGCATTGGGTATGTTGTTGTTGTTATATTCAGGAGCTAAAGAGTAAAACGATTTTCTTGGTGAAATGAACGTTTCTATTCCACGTCTTTTGAACTGTATGGTACACAAATCCTGGTTTTTTTTTTTTTTAAGACTATGGAGTATGTTAAACATCTCATGACCTTTGACGGTTCGATTCATGGATACATACCCGTCACAAAATTCAACCAAAAAGGCATGCACACTTACGATGCACGAACGTTGTCCTGTTATATTTTAATATGCATAAAATGTGGGTCGGAGGGCTGGATTATGAATATGTATTGTTGCCACTGCAATTGAAAGAGCTTGTAGAGGTGACAGAGCTGATTTGTAACAAAGATCATACGCACAACCACTTACGCCCGACATTTTTAATACTGGTATACTTTGCTTACCACCCTGCAAGTATATATAAGACCATTAACTACTCTGATACGAACAAAGATAAGCACTTCCAGATTCTTCTAGAGAATGAAGAAGGCTGATTGAGCCTGAACCACCTAATTATTATTGACCAAGGTCAATAAGTCAAAGATAGCCTAGAATCAATACTCCGGTGATAGTGTAGTGTTTCCCCGGGTCGTAAAAGTCCCAGCGAGATTGAAATGGTGCTTTTGGAATCGTTTATGAGTGAGTGGGACTGAGGACAGTAGCCCAGATGATATGGAATTGATTTTGCTACTGTTATTTTGGTATTGGTAAACAGATATAATATTCACAAAAATCAGATACCAGATATATGCACAAATTCACAATTAAGAACACGTATCGGACTGGAAAAGTGGGTTTTTGGTATTTATCAAACTACAGGGGGTGCTTTTGGCACTTTTCAAAACTTAAAATTAAAAATGAAAAAGAAATTATAAAAGTGAATAAAATACTATTAAAATATTATTTAATAAATTAAACTATTTAAAATCTAATTTAAATCTAATTTATATTTAACTAATAATTATGAATATTACAAATTAAACTAAAAATTTGCAAAAACAATTTCTAAACTTAAAATAGAACTTGAAGAAAGTATAAAAAAATTAAAATAAATATTTTTGTCTTTTTATGATTTTTATTAAAAACTATTTAACTTAATTAAACTAATTAAACTACTTTTAATTTATATTAATACTAAATTAACTTAGAAAATTAAGATAAAATTTATAAAATTAATTAACCATCACAGGAATCCTACAAAATTATAAAAACTCTAAAAATTATGTTTTAAGATTAAATAAACTAATTATTTACCTTTTAATTAACTTAAGTCTATTTTAAACAAATAAAATAAGAAAAATAGAAAATGAACAATATAATCTCAAATTATATTTTCTAAAAACTTATTATACTATATTAGAACTAGGAAAATTATAAAAACTAGATTTAACCTTATAAAAACTAATTAAGCTATTTAATACTTGATATTAATTAATAATAAAGAAAATTAAAATTAAATCTAATTAACACTAAATGACAAAATAAAAATCTGAAAAAATTTTCAAAATTACTTTACTATATAAGGTATTTAATAAAAATATAAAAACACTAGTTACTTAATTAAAATATAAAAATGAAAATTAAAATTAACTTGAATTAAATAGAAACTATCACTTATTTTAAACTTGACTTTTTTTGGATTTTTCTTTTTCAGAGCTACTTAACACCTTAAAATAACAAACTTTTGTAAAGACGCTTTCCAAGATAGCTTATAAATAAGCTATAACACCCCCTTGTCTTAAACAGTTGACTTTGGTTGACTGTTTGGTCAATCTGGGTCAAATGGCCTTGGGTGGGGTCCACAATGGTGAAATCAGATGCCAATTAGTTCAACAAGCTTAAACAAACAGATAATAACAAGAAATAAGCTCAAATAAGCTAAACACAAGCAAATAAGCACTTATCACTTTGCACTTATGGCTCAGAAATGGGACAAACTTGATGAGCAATTTCAGGTGGGGTCCACTTGTCCTAAGGTCAAACCAATGGTCAAAGGTGAGACCCTGGTAGGAGGGGGGATGTAAAAACCTATCTATGGGGTCTGGGGTCCACTGAGGTGGTCACAAAACACCACCAAAGTGGTGGTAGTGACTGGGTGACTGGGTGAGCAGGGCACAACCTTGCCCTGCAACTTAGTTTAGGGGTCTGTGGGGCCCACTAGAAAAATGCTAAAAATATGATGAAGGTGGGAAATCAAAGTTGAGCTGGTAGAGTGTAATTAGAAACAAGTTTCAAAGCCTAGATCCCAATCCTAAATTCTAAACAATTCTCCCAATATTTGAGAAAATCTGAGTGTGTACAAATTGACTTTTTAGGAAACTTGAACTAGTTGACTTTTATGAACTTCTATTGAGCTTAACTGATTTAACTAGATATAATAAGCTATTACTAACCTAAATTAAGCTATAACTAATGGATATGAGCTAATGTAATGGGTATGAAATCCCAAATCCTTGACAGTTAACTATCAAGGAATTTGATATTGGATTTTGACTTTCTAGTTTAATTGTGACAAAACCAATGGTCAACCTGACCTTTTATGAACTTAAGTGATTGATTAAAACCAACTTCTACCCTAATAAACAACAAGAGTACAGCAAATCAGCATTATCCAAACACTCCCTTACAAACTACTTTTGATTATTTTCAAAACTAATGATGAGTTTAAGCTACAATACAGATTCAAAACACTAAATTAAGATTAACTAAGATCAAATGAACACCAATCAAACACAACACAAGCTGAAAACTCAGATTTTGTCACAAGTGAGTTTTAACTGTGAGATTTTGGATTTGAGTTAAAATGATTTCCAAGGAACAAGAAACTGGTTCTAACTATATTATCAATAACAATTATCCAATAAACACTTAAGAGCACTTAATCAAACAGTAACAAGTATTATCAATCTAAAAAGCATAAAATGGAAATATCACTTACAAAGGGTACATGCCTGAGAAACCAAGAACCATGGACCAATCTCATAACCTAACATCCCCCATGGGATTCTAACCCAAGGCCTTCCATTTTACACCTTGCTCCAGCTGTGAATTCCAAGAACACTTGATTTTGACTTTAGTTGACTTTTTTTTGTATTTTGAATTTTTTATTTCTAAACTGTTTTAAGTTATTACTAATAGCTTCAATAAGCTACTTAGGAGCTTATATGTACCTAGGAGTCCAATACAAACTACTAAAACAACAATTAAGCAATACAAGATATTGAAATAGAATTAAAATTGCATACGATGTAATAATAAAAGAAACTTGAACTTTATAATTGAAATGAAGTCACAATACAATAAAAAGAAGGTTACCACTGCTTAATAGCTTGGGTGTACCCTAAAATTGAACATTGCAATTATACGACATAAATAAAACTAAAATTAACTTTTTTTTTCTTCCTTGTGCTTCCCCCTCTATTTATAGCTCCCAATTAGGGTTCCCCTGAGCACTCTGAGCAAATCCCACCATGTCTTGATCAATTTGGTCCACTAATGATCTTACACGTGGATTTGGCGCCAAAATCTGTTTCTTCAATTTGGCTCTGATAACGTGTAGTGGGGAGGGTGCATTAATTGTGGAGGTGAGGGGTAGGTGTAGGGGGTGGGATGGTGATGATTGAGGTGCAAGTGGGGGGTGGTGGTGGCAAAACCAGGTGGTTTTGGGCCTGAGTGGTGGTGGTGGTTTGGGAGGGAAAAAGTAGTCGGGGTGGTTTTGTTTTTGGAGGCGTTGACCGAGGTCAAAATGGACCCGGGTCAAAGAGTGGGTGGACTGGGCTGAGGGTGTGGATTGTTTGTTATTTGGGCCCAAAGATGGATCAGGCTAGTGTTGGTTTTGGTTTTGGTTAATATTGGATCCGGATTTGGTTTTTAGTTTACAAGGACCATTTGTGTAATTTTGGGAAAGTTAAGGGTTGGGTTTTGGCATTTTCTAAATTTGTTTCCAAGGGTGTAATATGCCCATGATGAATAGTGTGAGGGTTCCAAATGATTTTTTCCAATTTTACCCTTCCAGGGACTATTTCTGCCAAACCTTGTAATTCCAGGGACCAATCATGAAACTTTTCCCAAAATTCACATAAGGACCAAACCTGCATTTAAACATTAGCACAAGGACCACAAGTATTATTTTAAACCTCAGGGACCAAATCTGCCAATTTCACAAACTCCAAGGACCTGTTTTGCCAATTTTGGATTTTGAGGGACCAAATGTGTAATTTTCTCAAACTTTTTACCCAAGGATCATTTTTTATAACTTTTGACTTTTTCATGCCTTGGGTTGACTTTTCTTTCGTTTTAAACTTCCAGGGACTAGTTTTGTCAATATTTGAAACCTGAGGGACTGAAACTGCCAATTGTGCAAACTTTGTGCGTTTTTCATCTGTTTTTGGTATTTTTGCATTTAAAACATGTAAAACACTTTCCTGGGATATTTTCACTATTTTGATTCATTATTGAGTATTTTTGGATGTTTTGGCAGCTCAGAAATGGTAAAAATGATGAGTATTTACACACTCATTAAAGGCCGTAACATACAACAGATATTCAAAGGCTTTGTTATTTGAACATGAATTGTAGTTACACGGTTTGTTACAATGAGAGAGAATGTGAGAGAGAATAGAGAGAAGAAACAACTATGTGTTTTTACAAAATGAGAGATGAAATGAAAATGAATCACTAATGTGGTATTTATAGTGGAAAGAGTTAGCAGCAGATGAAGAGAACTCAAAGTCAAACTAAAAGTCAAACTTGGTCTTTTATTCATATCAATATCCCTCCCTTCACCAGATTCTTGTCCTCAAGAATCTACTTGAAACTCAGGGAACCTTTTGACTATGTCACTATGCAGCTCCCATGTTGCATCACTTTCTTCACCATTAGTCCACTGAATAAGCACATAAACAGCAGCTTTATTCCCAACTTTACCCAACCTTCTCTGCAATACCTTTAATGGCTCTTGTAGGACTTCCCCTTGTTGATTACAAACAGGCAGAACAGCACTAGCATTAGGCAAGGAACCCTTGAACAATTTCAACTGAGAAATGTGAAAGGTTGGATGAATTTGGGAAGTAGCAGGTAACAACAATTTGTAAGCAACCTTCCCCACTTTCTCACTAATCTGAAAAGGGCCATAGTACTTAGGAACCAACTTGTTGTACTTGCTCTGCCTCAATGTCACTTGTCTGTGGGGTTGTAACTTCACATAAACCCACTGACCCACATCAAAGTCTCTCTCAGTTCTATGCTTGTCAGCATTGATCTTCATCTTCTGTTGAGCCCTATGCAAGTGAAACTTCAGAAGATGTACAGCTGCTTCCCTGGCACTCAAAGATCTATCAACTGCATCCACATGGCTTTGACCCTGAACATAAGCAATAGGACTGGGTGGTGGTTGTCCATACACCACTTCATAAGGGGTTGTTTGGATAGAAGTGTGGAAATTGGTATTGTACCAATATTCTGCCAAAGGCAACCACTTTGACCATTCCTTGGGTCTTTCCCCTGTCATGCATCTAAGATAAGTCTCTAAACATCTGTTAACCACTTCACTTTGCCCATCACTTTGTGGATGATAAGCAGTGGAAAAATGCAGGCTAACATGCAACATCTTAAACAGTTCCTTCCAAAACAAGCTGAGAAACACCTTGTCTCTGTCACTCACTATGATCTTAGGCAGCCCATGAAGCTTGTAAACATTATCCATGAAAACATTGGCTACTTGAACTGCTGTAAAAGGGTGACTCAAAGCAATGAAATGGCTATACTTGCTAAGCCTGTCCACAACCACCAAAATCACTGTCTTTCCATGAGACATTGGCAACCCTTCTATGAAGTCCATAGAAATCTCATTCCACATCAAATTAGGAATGGGCAGTGGTTGAAGTAATCCAGGGTAGGCACTCAAATCAGGCTTACTTCTTTGGCACACATCACACATGGCCACAAAAGTTTTCACATCTTGCCTCAAACCCTTCCAATAACACATGCCACTGAGTCTACTAGTTGTTGCTCCACTTCCTGAATGACCCCCAACTGAATCATTATGAAAATGGACCAAAAGAGCTTGCTTCAAGTTTTTATCATTACCCACCACTAACTTTCCTTTCCTTCTCAACTGATTATTGGTCCAACTGTAATGTTTAACAGATTCACCAGCTTGCAATTTAACAATCAAAGGTTGCAACACTGCATCATTTGACCAACTGGCTTCAATCTTTGTTAACAAATCAGTAGAAACTGTGGTAAGTACCAATTGCAGCAATTGACCACTAGTAGATACTCTTGACAAAGCATCTGCTGCACAATTTTCACTTCCTCTTTTGAACACAATTTCATAATCAAAGCCCATTAATTTAGGAAGCCATTTCATTTGAGCTGGTGTTGTAATTCTTTGATCCAGTAAGTACTTCAAGCTAAAGTGATCAGTTTTAATCTTGAAGTGTCTGTCCAACAAATACCCTCTCCACTTGTCCAAAGCTTGTATCACTGCCAACAATTCTTTCTCATAAGTGGACAAGGTCTGATGCCTAGGTGCCAAAGTTTTACTGAAGTAGGCTATTGGATGTCCTTGTTGTTGCAAGACTGCTCCAATACCACCACCTGAAGCATCAGTTTCTAAAACAAATTCTTCTTCAAAATTGGGAAGTCTAAGTACCGGTGCCTGAATCATTGCTTGCTTCAGGGTCTCAAAAGCTACTTGTGCTTCTTGACCCCATTGAAAAGAATTCTTCTTCAAAAGTTGTGTGAGTGGGTGACTTATACTTGCATAGTTTTTAATGAATCTCCTGTAATAGCCTGTCAAGCCCAAAAACCCTCTCAACTGCTTGACATTAGTAGGAGTAGGCCATTGTTTTATAGCATCTATCTTTGAATCCTCAGTTGAAACCCCTTCCTGAGTAATCACATGGCCCAAGTATTCAACCTTCTCAGCTGCAAACACACATTTGGACTGTTTGGCATACAAAGTACTGTTTCTTAACACCTCCAATACTTCCCTGAGATGCTCATAATGGGACTGCAAATCTTTGCTGTACACCAATATGTCATCAAAAAACACCAACACAAACTTCCTCAAATACTTTTTGAACACAGAATTCATCAAAGCTTGAAAAGTTGATGGAGCATTGGTGAGTCCAAATGGCATCACCAGAAACTCATAATGCCCCTCATGTGTTCTGAATGCTGTTTTGCCAATATCTTCCTCCCTCATTCTTATTTGATGGTATCCAGATCTCAAGTCCAACTTGGTGAAGTACTTAGATCCTTGTAACTCATCAATAAGTTCTTCAATGATAGGAATAGGAAACTTATCCTTGATAGTTTGGGCATTCAATTTCCTGTAATCAATACACATTCTCCAACTTCCATCCTTTTTCTTTACCATAACCACAGGAGAAGCAAAAGAACTTTGACTCTCTCTTATGACTCCTGATTCCAATAATTCTTTGACCATGCTCTCTATAGCATCCTTCTGAGTAGGAGGATGTCTATAAGGCCTCACATTAACTGGTTCAGATCCTTCCTTAAGCACAATCTTATGGTCATAAGGTCTCAATGGTGGCAATGTTGTTGGCAAAGCAAACACATCAGAATATTCTTCCAACAACTCTGTCATTGAAGCATCAACCTTATCACCATTGGTAGCTTGAAGCATTGACATCTCAGCCATGGGGTACACACACAGCATCATGGAATTAAGCTGTATTGAAGCAGTCACCTTGCCCTCCATCCATTGCAATGCAGGCCTCTTTGTACCTCTAATAGTGACTCTCCTTCCCTCATAATCAAAAGCCATCCTGAGTTTTCTAAAGTTCCAGAGAATGTCTTCCAAAGTCTCTAACCATTGAATGCCAAGCACCATTTCACACCCTCCCAAAGGTACTAGCATAGCATCAGTCTTAAAGGTCTCTCCTTGCAACTGCCAAGTGAAGCCCTTACAAACTGAAGTACTCAACAGCTTACCCCCATTAGCTACATCCACTTGAAGAGGCACTGTTGATGTTATCCTACACCCCATTCTTTTGGCTGTATTGGTATCCATAAAGTTGTGAGTACTGCCTGAATCAATGAGAATATGAATTTTGTGCCTCCCAACATGACCACAAACTCTCATTGTTTGAAAATGAGGTACACCAGACAAAGCATGGAGTGAAATTTGGGGTGTGAATTCAATCAACTCCCCTGTTTCTTCCTGCTCATCAATCTCTGGTAGCACAAGTTCCTCATCCTCGTCATTTCTGTCTACCAGCACTTCCAAAGCAAACATTTGTCCACTACACTTATGACCTGGTACATACTTTTGGTCACAGTAGAAGCACAAATTTTTAGCTCTTCTTTCCTGTAACTCCTTTTGAGACAACTGCCTCTTAGGATAAGGTGTGTTAAAACTGCTATTAGCTGCTAAAGGAGTGTTTGGAACAGGCATTTTTCTTACTGTTGTGCTATTTTGAGGAGTATAATTGTGGCTGTTTGTTAAAAACTTAGGAGTAGGCAACAAAGGTGGCCTATACTTCTGCTTATTCGCCTTCAAAGCAGCCTCTTGGATCTTTGACAAATGATACACTTCTGCTAGAGTTCTAGGCCTGAACATCCTAACAGCCAATTCCACATCAGTTTGCAAACCAGCTATGTAGAAGCTTATTTGCTGATCCTCAGGCAATTCAACTCTACTAATCAATTTGTCAAAAGCATTTTGATACTCCTCAATACTGCCTACATGCCTTACATTCTTAATATCCGCCATTGGATCATCATAAGCACTACCAAATCGTTGCAATATAGCTTCCTTATAGATAGGCCAACTCACATTTTCTCCCATTATTCTAATGAATTGCCTATGCCACATACTAGCAATGTCATAGAGATGAATGGAAACAAGTTGTACCTTCTGATGATCAGCCACATTATCTATTGCAAAAAATTGCTCACACTTATAGATCCAACCCCTCACATCTGCTCCTCCAAACTGAGGGAACTCTATCTTAGTCATTCTAGTAAACTGTGAAGCTTGAGGTCCTCTACTTGTTCCTTCACCATGAGGCCTCACAACCTCCATAGTTCTATTAGTTTGAGCATTCAAGGCTTCTGTAACAATAGCACGCATATCAGCTTTCACTCGCTCCAAAGCTGCATCTACATGAGCTGTCACCCAGTGTTTGATGCTATCATCCACTGTTGACTCATTAGAAGTGTTTCGAGTTCCCACAACCATTGCCACAATTATCAGTTATAACAGATTCCCAACTGATTAACTGAATAACAGATTTCCAACTGATTAACTGAATAACAGATTTCCAACTGATTAACTGAATTTCGAACACAACAGAGCATCAATGGTGGAAAGTCGCAGGATTATTCTCTGATACCACTTGATATGAACAAAGATAAGCACTTCCAGATTCTTCTAGAGAATGAAGAAGGCCGTAACATACAACAGATATTCAAAGGCTTTGTTATTTGAACATGAATTGTAGTTACACGGTTTGTTACAATGAGAGAGAATGTGAGAGAGAATAGAGAGAAGAAACAACTATGTGTTTTTACAAAATGAGAGATGAAATGAAAATGAATCACTAATGTGGTATTTATAGTGGAAAGAGTTAGCAGCAGATGAAGAGAACTCAAAGTCAAACTAAAAGTCAAACTTGGTCTTTTATTCATATCATACTCCAATAAACATAGAATAGTGTCGTGTTCTACTTTTTTGCTAATATTAATAAACGGATTGATTCATGCTATGTTATATCTTTAACGGGTTAAACCGGATAATATTTATGAAATTAGCTTAAAAAGGAAAAGGGCCATATGGATTAAACAAGTCGCCCAAAGTGTACTTTGTGTAAGGAAATTTTCCAAGTCAATTTACTCGACGACATAGGCGCAGCTATATAGGGGCGGGAGGGGGCGCCCGACCCCCCGAAATTTTTTTTGCGATATAGGGGGTATATAGTTTTCGTGTAGAAAAATTTTGGTATATTCGGTTTCGACCTCCCATTTAATTGTGATTTTTTTTTTCATACATTAAGCAATAAAATTGATCCATTACATTTTACATAAGTCCATCTACCCAAACTAAAATCCATTAACAAACCAAATCCCAAACTAAAATCCATTACTTAGCCCATTAAAAAAAAAAAAAAAAAAAAAAAAAAAAAAAAAAAAAAAAAAAAAACGGAACAATAACAATTAACAAACCAATTAACCAAATCCCGAACCCTCCCCCTTCGACCCTCATCTCCTCCCACCTTCCTGGCTCCTGTAGTCCCGCCGACCACCGCCGACGGCCGACCAGCCTCCGCCACGCCTGCCGCCGCCTGCAGCGGCCCTTCTGGTTTGTTATCTTTAAATCTACTTGTCTTTTATTTAGATATTTAGTAGAAATTAGGGATTTAAGTAGAAATTAGGGATTGGGGTTGAAAGTTCAATATGTCAGTCTGACAGGAATCGTCAATCGTGTACCACTAATATAAGTTCTTTGCAATTTAGTTGTCTTGGACAAATGTTTAGTTTTTTAGTGAATGAAACATTTTTTTTATATAATAATAGTATTTAATTTTTGACCCGACCTGAATCGAATCACCGACCCGAACATATTACCCGAAAAATAGAGTTAGGAAAAAAAAATTATATCCCGACCCCACTGAAAATTTTCTAGCTTCGCCACTGCTCGACGAAATATGTTACTAACATTTTTTGTAAGCGTATTCGACTCAAAAGATGTACATAAATATGGACAAACATGTTTCAGTCAAGCTGACCCGTATCTAAGATACCTGTTTTGATCGACCCATTACCTAAACCGCCTATTTTGCTACCTATATAACAGTTCAAAAAACTTATGCTAATAGACCACTGAGTTCATAAGATACAAATAAATCAAACGAAACACTCTCCTCAAAACCGTCATGGCAATTCAGTTGAGCATGAAGCATGGTGAGTTGACAACCAAGGTCCCAACCACCACAGTCACAAGAACCACCACTCTTCCACCTCTCAACGAGACGAATGGAAGGAAGTAAAATCGATATCCTTTTTTTGGAGCTGACGCACTTTTTTTTTTTTTTTTTTTTTTAAGGTCCGCCATGAAAACCAGCAGGAACAATAACATTTATACCCGTACTTTCTTTACAAGATTCACAGTCTCCGTCTTTTCTGAGAAATTTTAGTCCCCACCCACCAACCAGAGAAGGAGACAGTGGGGGAGCCAGGGGTGCTCGGCCCCCTCCAACACGTCCAATCGCTTTGCTTTTTATCTTATAAAATTTAAGTCTATGACCCAACTATAAGCAAATGAGCCCCCTAACCTTTAGATGTCAATACAATTAATAGAAACTTGACACCGTTTCATGCACAATATTTTCATCTAACATTTATTTTATTAGTTATCAATGTGTTTTCTTATCAAAATTTTAAGTTTCTAACCTAACGTATGTGATCATTAGAACATATTGTTCGAAGTTTTAGTTAAATTACTTTGTTAGCTTGAGAAAAAAATTTCGGCCCCCCACATTCCTAATTCCTGGCTCCGTCCCTACCACCAACTGCTACATCTTCTTGACTCTCACGAATAAAATCTCTCATAACAATGGTGGCTAACTCGACATTTGGAGATGAAATACGAACGTCGTTTTCTTGCATAGCGGAAATTCTTTATTTGTAAGAGTTACACTTGAAGATGTTAACCATTTTCGACAACCCTTTATTCTTTTCTTGTGTATGATCTAAAGTATGTGCATGTCCTTCAATATTGTCACCATTGACATACAAAACAAACTTTGTCTCCGTCATCTGAGTACCATGTGGACATAATTCAGAAGAGGTAGAAACACTCATTTCACCAAAAAGAGTCGATTTTTTAGCTCGTGAATGAAACACGTAAACGTAGTCCACGTTCTTATCACAACAAGACTCGACTTTTATCAAGTTTGAGGTTATATAGACTTTTCTTTTTTCTGTTGTGAACGTATAATGTGGGAATCCATCTTTCCATGAGCACTGTAGCATCCCTTGATAGTACGAAGATGCATCGGGTAACCTTGAGTCTGCATTCTGCAACAGTTTAGGCCCATAGTCGTGATCTTCAGCAACTATTTTACGATTTTGTCTTTCTTGTGGGGAGCCTAAGGTCAACCTATGTTCTGTAATCTTTAACGTGCTTGTTCTTTTGTAACGAACATCATCATCCAATTCATCTATTTGGCGTACTAAAAGGCTGTTAAGAAAGGTGTGATAATCATATGTTTGAGCATTTGATAAGCCAATAGGTAAAATGACCAAAAGCCAAAAGGACATTTTTACGAAGAAAAAACTAGACGTTTTCTGAAATGGGAGTATAAGTCTCCAAGATTACATTAATTATACTCTTGATTGTTTTCTGTCAGTAAGTAAAAAAGGGATCATCTAAAACTATATGACATGTAATTCGATACAGAATTTGTTTAAAAAGTGTAGCAATGATGTAATTAGTTCCAAGAAAATAGTATATAGCACCCTGTTGGCCTTAACGATTAACAATATATAACTTAATTTTGGCTTACCATACCTCGATAGCAACCCATCTTCAAGCTTTACCTCCACATCCAATCCATTAGACAAACTAACAGTTTCGGAAGATTTAACTATTTTCATTTTTGTAGACATCATTCTTGACATGCACAATTGCATTTCTCATTATCTCTACCTTTTATGAAGCTGAGTTATCCAAGGTAGAATAAGTTGTTACATCTTCTATATGTCAGTTGTCAAAAACCAAATAATATTGACTTCAAAATTGTGCCACAAATTGTCAAAATAAGGCTGCAGATAATAAAAGAGAACCCGAAACTAGAATAATGGATCCAAACTTGTCCCAATTGACTTTCCTTTCATTGAAACACGAGATAGATATGGCATAAGAATTGAATCAAGCGCCAATATGCATCGGGTGTTCTTGTCTATTTGATTATATATGATACAAATTAAAGTCATAAGAACTTATCAATCTTCATAATATCACCATTAACTTTCAATGCACCATTAAATCAATAATGAAGATGAAAATCTAAGTTTTGAGCGATAAACGTTGGTGATAAAATCTGGTTATGTAAAGATTTTCTTGTGAAATGACACGTATATGTAAATATATAAGCATACTCATTTTTGTTACATGTACAGCTAGTCCTATATATGTAACTATATAAGCATATTCTTAGTATTTTTCAAATATAATCATGAAGCTAGCTCCCCCATTCGGATGTGCCACGAGACTAGTATAAACATATAAAATAAGTTTTTTATTTTATTTTATTTTTTTTATTTTTTATTTTTTTTTTTAACAATTTGTAAAAGTCCATTTTCTAAATATTGACACATTAAAAGATCATCTTTTTGTCGTAAAAAATTGTCCTTTACATTAAAAGATCATCAAAAACAAGCTCATCTAAAAGATCATCAGCAATCATCTCTTCAAGTTCAACACCTACAAACTCCGCATCAGCTTGGAGGTTCATCCACCTGTCCCCTTTTGCTAAATCACGGCTTACTGCATCATCTAACGATGGTTGTAGTTCTTGGTTCCAACATAAATATATGTTAACAAGATCCCAAACCTCTTCTAAAACACGAAACCCTACAGGCATTGGGTGCACCTTTGAACGGTAAGTCAACGGATGTGGGCAATAAGTGTACGTGTTATTATGAATCTCCAATAAGGCCTCGTTAACTAAATCAAAAAGAAGAAGATGGTGATCATTGATAATCCTTTGAGTAGCTTCCTCGTCCTTCATGGAATCCAACTCTTCTAGATATTTTGTTTGAAGAAAACTAGCTTCTACTTCCTCGAATAGTAAAGGGTCAATTGGTTGGTAACTAGAATACCATTCTCCAAGAAGTTCATTCTCAAGGAAACCTGACCGCTCCAACACTTCTTTTACGAATTGGAATTCAGAGTTGTCCTTAACCGAATTTATATCCAAGTGTAAAAATGTATTTACGACCATGTAATCATCGGCTGCACTCATGTCTTTCTTATAAATAGGTAACTGATCATTTTTAGCGAACATGTACAAGCGGTTTTCATAAGAAAGTTCTGCAAGCATCAATGTAGAAAACAAGATTCATGTTCGGAACATATATACAGTACTTGAAGTTGTAGTTAACTTTTTTTCTTTTTTTCCAATTTTTAAAACATTTTTGAAATTGGATGTCAATATAAAAATTTGAACATTAGTTAAGCATATGATATGATGAAAGAATGATACCTTGCAGTAAAGAGTTGTCTATGTTAATAACATTAGATGAATCATGTTTTGAATCTTTCATCGACCATTCAACCTCAAGATCAGAGGTTAATGGTGACTTATAGCTTCTATGATGATCCAAAGTCTTTTGAGAAACTTCCTTATTTTTGTGAACACCCTGATCTTTGTCAACGGTTGTGTTCTTGGAAACTTTTCGTACAAGACTACTAGACTCATTTTCAGGGTTTAGCTTTGTTCGTTCATCAGAAACCTTTTTAAACATTCCAAGAACTTCATTAAAGGACTTGTCACTCTCCAACTGGATAGTAACACGAGACTCATTTTGGTTTTCAATATCTTCTTGATGAAGATCATTATCTTGAACTGCATTAGATTCATTTTGGCCATCAATGTTTTTTTGATGATCAATATTGTCTTCTTTGGCAACTACTTCGTTGTTATTGGCTGCACTAGACTCCTTTTGTTGGTTGTTTTCTTGATGATCTCAATTATCATCGTCAACGACCTCATCCTTGTTAACAAATTTGGTGTCCTTCATTGCACTTTCTATAGAAGCGGTAAGCTCCTTTTCATGTTTAACACCGATATCTTTGTTAAATTCCTTGCCTAAATTTCTTCTTTCTGCAAATACTGAATGATCTGATGATATTTCTTCATCAAATATATCACTAGTTATACTTTGATGCATGTTCATAGTTGGTTTAACGGGAAACTCTTGGTTTAGCAAGGAATCGGAGAGACTGATACTAGGTAACGAGCGAATTCTCTTATGTGATTTTCTCTCAATAGAGCCATAAGAATGATCTTCGGCTACACATAACCTTGGTTTATGATCACTATGATGCAATTTATCCTCTCTAGTTGATGTTTGGCTTAGTAACTTCCGATACTTGCTCATTGCAAGACCCGTGGATGATGTTTTTTTAAGATGTAATTTCTCAAGGGATGACTGATGATTTCCGCTGCTACTGGTAGAATTGCTTTTAAGGTTTTCAGGGCTAAGCTTCTTCGGATCTTTAGAAGTTCTTTGACCGTAAGGAATTTTATGTAAAACTGAATCCATAAGAATCCTACGTTTCTCCTTTCTTCCGTCTTTGATGACAAAACCAATCTTTTGTTTGAGACTCTTGGCTTGAATTTGCTTGTTCTCTTTTTGTGAAATTGAAGATGAGACTGTGAAAGATGCGGGCCTTGTTAACATTGGTTTCGAAAATCCAATATCGCTCCATTGCTTCATTGGTAGAATGAATTTTTCTTTGGCAGTTTGTAAATCCTTACAATCTTTGAGCTTACTTTTAATATCTTCTAGCTCGAAATCTCTTCTTTTTGATGATCCAATTATGGGGATAGAAAAAGACTTTGTTAGTCCTATCTGTTAAAAGTTACGTATAAATATTAATAAGTAAATGACTAGTATCGAACCCGAGACCTCGGGATTGCACACATTACAAACAAGAATAAAGTATAATAAATATGTATATGTTATATGTATCGTATATATATATTTATATAAACACTTGAAGGGCTTAATGATCGTTAAATGTTAAATGTAAGTACTAACTATCACTAGTAACGAAAGAAAATGACTAGAATGTAATTTGGAGGACAAGAAGGATCCGGAACACCCTTGGAGGGTGCATGGCCGGTCGATCCTAGGCCCAAGGGGGTCGACCCATGCTTCCTTGCTCCCCAAGATTACTCTAGTATAAATACAAGGCCAAGGGTTAGACTTTCATATCTTTTGTGCACTCACACAAAACCCTAAAGCTTTTCTTTTCTTTCTCTCTTCCTTGGCCGATCGGCACACAACCCAACTTAGGGTTTTGGGTCGATTTTCTTTAAGCTAAAACAAGTGTTTTTCGTTTACTTGCATAAACCTTTATTCGTTGGTAGTTTGTGTGTACAAGAACGAGGTAATTACTCACTATAGTAATTATCAAGAGATCGATAAACAAAACGGTAAGGGGTTTATCATTGATCTAATTTACACAAGTTCAAGGTTTATTGAAGTGCATCGGGTACGTTACTATTTATGTTTTAGTTATCTTTATACGTGTTATAATTGATCCTAGCTTCCGCATAATGTGATTATTGATTGTCAAACTCTAACACTATCCTGGAGTTTAACGGTGTGTGGCTATGCAAGTAATGTGTATCATGACCATCTGACTCTTGTGAAATCTCGATGGTAGTCGATTGTTGCTTTTCGTCTAAGTTATCTTCCATACGACGCTCATGTGCAAGTCCTTGTTGTCTTAAGTAACTTAAAGTTAACATGGCTGCACAAATATCACATTTTCTTTTCTTCTTAGTAGTCCTTGGACTATCGCAATTGTTTTCAGTAACGTTCGTTGGAGATTTTTTATTCACCTCACTTTGTTGAGCATTCTTAGTTTGATTTGCTGAGTTTGTTTTTTTCTTTTGGGAGGTTTGACGTCGCCAATGATTTATTCCCCTTCATTTGGCCATTTCATCTGAGATCATCGATCTTATTTTAAATTTATTTGAGGATTTTGAGTGAGCTTCTTTGTTTCCTTGCTCAATCTGAAAAAATGAAGAAATTATTAGTTGAATTGAGTGAGCTTCTTTGTTTCCTTGCTCAATCATCGATCTTATTTTAAAGTTGAAGTGATTCCCGTTCGCAGGTCATCTAGACCTGTGAAGGCTCCTACACGTCTATGTCTTAACATGGAGTGTGATGACAACTTGATAGGGGATCTTGATGAACCTACAAGTTATAAAGCTGCCATGAATAGTCCTGAAAAGGAAAAATGGCAGGGAGCTATGAATGGGGAAATGCAATCCATGAATGACAATGAAGTCTGGGAAGAAGTAGACCTACCTCCGGGTGCCAAGTTAGTTGGGAGTAAATGGCTCTATAAGAAAAAGACTGATATGGATGGCATTGTACACACCTATAAGGCCCGTTTGGTAGCTAAAGGCTATACTCAAACTTTTGGTGTTGACTATGAGGAGACCTTTTCTCCTGTAGCTGACATAAGGGCAATTAGGATTCTTATAGCCATAGCCGCTTACTATGACTATGAGATTTGGCAAATGGATGTCAAAACCACCTTCTTAAATGGTCGCCTAGATGAAGACATCTATATGGCGCAGCCTGAGGGGTTTGTGAATCCAGAATTCCCAAATCGTGTATGCAAGCTTAAAAGATCCATTTATGGATTGAAGCAAGCATCACGACAATGGAATAAGAGATTTGATAGTGAGATTAAGAAGTATGGACTCACTCAAAATCTTGATGAGCCATGTGTATATCACAAAGCTAGTGGGAGTAATGTAATTTTCCTTATATTATATGTCGATGACATATTGATCATGGGAAACGATATTCCAAGTTTGCAAAAGGTTAAGGCATATCTTGGAAGTTGTTTTTCTATGAAAGATTTAGGGGAAGCTGCATTTATTTTGGGAATCAAGATATATAGAGATAGATCTCAGCGATTAATTGGATTAAGCCAAAGTGCTTACATTGATAAAATATTGAAGAGATTCAATATGCAAAATTCCAAGAAAGGATATTTGCCGATGCAAGAGCAACATGGCTTAATCGAGAAAGTTTGTGCTTCAACACCTGAAGAGGTGCAACGCATGAAGAGAGTCCCTTATGCTTCGGCTGTGGGATCTATTATGTATGCGGTGAAAAGCACAAGGCCTGATGTGGCATTTGCTCAAAATTTAACTAGTCGATATCAACAGAATCCTGGTGAGAAACACTGGACTGCTATTAAGAATATTCTTAAGTACCTTAGGGCTACTAAAGAGATGTTGTTAGTTTATGGGGGTACTCCATCTGCAGAACTTGATGTTACAGGTTACTGCGATGCTTCTTGGAAAGGTGATAAAGAAGATACGAAGTCTCAGACTGGTTATGTTTTTGTCATTTATGGAGGAGCTGTGGATTGGAGGAGCAGAAAGCAGAGTGTACTAGCGATGTCTACTAGAAAGTGAGTATATAGCTGCTTCAGAAGCTGCAATGGAAGCTGTTTGGATCAGGAAGTTTGTTTCAGGGCTTGGGTTTATGCCTTCGATTCAGCGACCTATAAAAATGTATTGTGACAACTCAGCTGCAATTACATTTGCCAATGAACCTGGAATCATGAAAGGCACCAGACATTTCCCGATTAAGCACCACTATGTTAGAGAACAAGTTGAAATAGGTGAAATCGAAATGCTCAAAGATCACACAGATGAAAACTTAGCTGATCAATTTACAAAGCCTTTACCTGGCACCAAGCTTTACAAGCATGCTGAAGGAATAGGTTTTAAATTAGCTGAAAGTTTCATGCCCATTTGTGATTAGTATTTGGATAAAGGATGTAATGTACAATTATTATTTTAATGAAATAAAGTATTGTTTATGTTAATTTATTCATTGTCTTAATAATATATCCTATATTTGCATGTTTAAAATCCATGAATAATTTATTATTCTAAATAGTCCGTTGTCGATTAATGATATGGGAATATCATTAAACTAAGACAATTTTGAGTATTGGTTAAGGATATACTTGAAAGTATATTGATGCGTAGTCATACCAATTTCACATGATATTCAATGAATTGAGTATTGGACTTATCCCAACAATATGATTTAATATTTAATGTGAGAATCATATTTAAAGTTATCCTGAGACTTGAGAAACCAGATAAGAGTCATGGATGTAGTGCATTTTTGTGAGACAATCTACCGCTTACCGTAATTGGAAGTCATAAGGGTTGTTTTCAGAAGTGTTGCAAAGTTCATGGGTTATTCTTGTAGTCAAGAGAGAATTCGTTCCTTCTGATTTGTTCAGAAGTTTAATACTACTGGGCCCCTCGTAGGGTTGACAAAATGTTTGCGTGGTCACACCCAAAGTCTATCTGGAATACGTTCAGATGTTTTGGTAATTTTGTTCAATCATAAAGAAACGAGAAACAGAATTTAATAAAGAACCTCACATCTTTATTAATGTAGTATTAGAAGCGAAAGGATAATTATAATGATGAATCATTAAAGGTTTTCCAGGAAACCTAGCTCGGGTCGAACTGGGGGCATTGGAGTCTTGCAAGACGCCAACCAATGTCATTTTACTATTAATATATATATGAGTG
This sequence comes from Artemisia argyi, assembly GCA_030686995.1. Taxonomy (NCBI): domain Eukaryota; kingdom Viridiplantae; phylum Streptophyta; class Magnoliopsida; order Asterales; family Asteraceae; genus Artemisia; species Artemisia argyi. Next base: position 17,023,100 of record CM060685.1, on the reverse strand, counting down.
GGAGCTGTTAAAAGTTACGTATAAATATTAATAAGTAAATGACTAGTATCGAACCCGAGACCTCGGGATTGCACACATTACAAACAAGAATAAAGTATAATAAATATATATATATATATATATATATATATATATATATATATATATATATATATATATATATATATATATATATATATATATGTTATATGTATATATATATATATATATATATGTTATATGTATCGTATATATATATTTATATAAACACTTGAAGGGCTTAATGATCGTTAAATGTAAGTACTAACTATCATTAGTAACGAAAGAAAAGGACTAAAATATAATTTGGAGGACAAGAAGGATCCGGAACACCCTTGGAGGGTGCATGGCCGGTCGATCCTAGGCCCAAGGGGGTCGACCCATGCTTCCTTGCTCCCCAAGATTACTCTAGTATAAATACAAGGCCAAGGGTTAGACTTTCATATCTTTTGTGCACATACACAAAACCCTAAAGTTTTTCTTTTCTTTCTCTCTTCCTTAGCCGATTGGCACACAACCCAACTTAGGGTTTTTGGTCAATTTTCTTTAAGCTAAAACAAGTGTTTTTCGTTTACTTGCATAAACCTTTATTCGTTAGTAGTTTGTGTGTACAAGAACGAGGTAATTACTCACTATAGTAATTATCAAGAGATCGATAAACAAAACGGTAAGGGGTTTATCATTGATCTAATTTACACAAGTTCAAGGTTTATTGAAGTGCATCGGGTACGTTACTATTTATGTTTTAGTTATCTTTATACGTGTTATAATTGATCCTAGCTTCCGCATAATGTGATTATTGATTGTCAAACTCTAACAGTGGCATCACGAGCCATGTATAACATGTAATTGATTACTAAAACGTAATAAAAATCGAATCTTTAATTGTTTTAGATACATGTTTTTGATCTAGGGTTTTCTTTAAAAAAAATTTAATAAAATTTAAATCCTAACCCTAATTTTGTGGGGGGGTCGATTTCCACATAAAAACCCTAATTAGGGTTTGTGGTTTAACTTGATTAATTGTAATCACTAGAAACCCTAGGTCTTTAACCGGTTATGTGAACGTACTTGTGACCTATGTGCTAATTGTTAGGTTTAATTCATGACGAAACATGCATGTTAGTCATGGATCTTGTTTGTTTTATTTATTTGTCACATGTTTTAGATAGATCTAAAATTGGGGAAGACTCCAATATATATATTAAAATCAATTTATATGCTATGTGGTGTGTATATTATCTTTGGCCTACGCAATTGATTCGTCAATGTATGTGGCTCTCCTCCATCAAGAGGAGAAGGCCTTAGTTGATTACATGCATTATTATACCTAGAATTGATTTTATTAGGATCTTTTTAACAAGGTTTGCATGTGGCTAATTGTTTCACGTTATTATTATTAGTTGTTTATTTTTTCTTTAAATTACTTGTCTTTTTATTGTTTCTTAATTGTTGGACTAGTTGTAAGCAATAAAAAGGGTGATTTTCATAAAAGAAAATAATATTGACTAATAATGGTGAAACCCTAAGTGATAAAGATTGAATCTTGCGGAGTCTTAGATGCCAACAACGGTTCGCTTCGCACGGTAATTCGCTCCAAGGCGAGACTAGCAAGATTCATACTTTATTGCAAGATTTTGAGAATGAATCCATAAACTTTTGCTTGATTGATGTTTTGTACAAATATGCTTTTAAAATTAAATCTTTTAAGACGATATTCATAACCGTGATTTGAAGGCTTAGAAAAGAGCCTTAGAGTCTGCCTTGGTTGTCACAATCTTGAATATGTCTTAAACGAATTAATTTTAAAATCATAATTGTAGAAAGTCATCTTAGGGTTTATTAAACCTCAAGTAAAACTTTGTGTATTAATTTCACGAATTGGTAATAAAAAGGTTTTGAAAACTTATGCTATAAAGATGAGTGCATGCATCTTTATACATATTTTGATTTACATATCAAAATTGAATACCCTTATAATTTAAGTTACATGCCATCTATCTATAAGGAACACTTGGAATTTTAATTTAGTAAACGTGAGACCTAGGCTAAATTACTATAACAAGGTAAAATTCTTCTAACGCATGAGACCATAATTGTAATTTTACAGTTTCTAAGGTAGACGACTTAATTAAGTTGTGCGTGAGACCTAGAACTTAAGGCATGAGATGGGATGAAACATGCTTACAAGGCAAATTGATGAATCAATTTGATGTAATTCCCATAATGATCTAGGAATTGGAAATCTTGTTTGCCAATTATTGTTCGACAGATTACTATCTTTTGTACTTTCACCACTAGCAGATCAACTGAAATGATTGATGCAATGTATTCCCCCGTGGGATTTGAAAACAATAAAAAATGTTGAATTGAAAACGGGGCTATGAAAACTCACCTCTAGCTGATGATACTGTGATGATGTGAAATGAACAACCATGAACATGTAATGAGCTGAAAAACAAGGCGCGCACACTAGCCGCAACCTAATGTGAATGATGAACGATCTACTTTAGATCACCAAATGATGTTATGAATGTCCATGCACATGTTTCCTATACCACTCTACTCTTTGAAAAACACTTGTTGTTATCAAAAATATATATTCCAAGACTTAGGAAAAATATGGCTATTAGAAAAATAAAACTAGTTGCAATATATATATATATACTTATATATATCGTATGTACCAATGTTTGTGTTGAAATCCTCGGTTTGAAATCCTTGAGATAACGCCTTGTAGTGATGAAAATATACTTGTGTTCACTAATACATCATTAGTTATGAATTTGGGTACTTGGTTAATATTTCTAGAAAATCTAGAATTTAGTACGTAGTGTTATTATTATTTCTAAAAGCTGCCAATTATAGAGGATTTTTGCCGATATTGAAACGTGAATATCTTTGTCGTTATGAGTCCGTTTTACTTGTTTTTTATATCCACGGTTACGTCTTAGTATGTAGTAATATATTTTGGAAAGCTTGGCTCCTCTGGGTTACGTCTAAAGTCTCGTTTTGTCCGACGAAAAACGTCCAACAGCACTATTTTTCAGAAAAATACTTTTCGTCAATAAACTTGCAAAAATCATAACTTCTTCGTTATAAACTCTTTTTAATCCGTTCTTTCGCCTACGGATTCGTTTTTGAAAGTATTTTCTAAAAATTTTGCCAAAGTTTCCTTTGTTTTTACTGATTTTCCAGGATTTAACAAAATGGGACAGCATGTTTATTTACTTGTTACAAACCCATTTTTCTTGCTCAAAACTAGTTTCAACCTCAACCAAAACTCTTGCAAACTCCACAAAGCTATACTAATCCTACCATACACCTTTTTAGGGTGCCATGGGTTCCTAATGACTAGTAAACAAGTTAATTAAACAAGGGAGTACCTAAAACCAATTCTAGGGTTTGTATGTTTCAAAAGTCTACAAAAATAAAGTGGTATAGCTAGTTTGTGCATGAAATTAAGCATGAATACTATAAGATACATATGTTAATTAGATGAAAACATGAAAATAAATTTGAATACTCACTTTGAAATAATAGGTGGTGAGATGATAAGAAACCTTGGATTACTTGTGTTTTTGTGTTATGATTCTTGATTAGGATGATGAAATGAACAACTTTGTAGCTTTGTACTTTGGAAAATCATCACTTGATCATGGAGATTGGAAATGGGTCGTGGGTTTTGATGGGGAAGATGAGAAAATGAGTTTTGATTCTCAAAAAGTATAAGTGTTATGTTTTAGGTGTTTTTCCTAGATATTTAGTATAAGTCTATATTGATATAATAAGATACTTAAGTCAATATGTAGTAAAGAAAGCACATGGTGTCTAGGAGGGGGCATGAGGCCGGTTTTCAATGTGGAAAAGAGAAGAAAAATCGGTTTTGATCACTTAGAAAATGTAGTGTATTATTTGTTGTAGTTTAGTGTAAGTATTAGTTATAATCGGGTACCGGGTTTGCTAGAAATAAATATTAACGAAGTTGACCGGGACTTAATAAAGTCATATAAATGTTAAAATTATGTTGGGTACAATTACTGAGTGTTCGGGTGATTATTGTTTAGTTTTCACGAAAACCGTCGTAATATTCATAAGCTCACGTTATAAATAAAATAAATTTCCAAAATACTGGGTAAATGAATGTTATAACTTTTATGATGATAAAATGGATATAAAAATATGTCGGGACCATTGTGGGAATATTTAGATATATTCGTCGTGTATAAACCGGGTGTTAACGTTTATTTATAAATAATTATAAGGAAAACGTTAAATGTATCAAATATAGAAATTTGAAAATCCTGAGAGTGGTATAACATGTAAATGACCTACTGATGATATGCAGACTGTCTCTAGTCCGTATGCAGTATCCTTACTGATAATGAAATGAATTCGCACCTAAACCCATACGGTTACGCGAATTTTAATACCCGTAAACTAAATTTACGATGAAATGTGTAATGCACGTGAATGATGAAATTTCTTCCGGAAATGAATAGTGTTCAGTGAATAGTAAAATTTCTGAATGCTTCTCGGAATGTCAAACTGACACAAAAAATGATGAATAGTAAACTGATGAATAGTGTTTTGATGAATAGTGTTTTTCCAAAGTTCGTGAAATGACTTGAAATGGTGAGTTGTGACAGTCTTCCCCTCTAAAAGGAACTTCATCCCGAAGTTCAGTTTATGTTGGTCTCTGAAAACGTATTGGTGAAAAGGTGATGATATTCGAAAATTCCAGCGAACTCTAACGATACGAATTCGACTCTGATTCAACTGTTTGACCACACGGTCCATGATTTCTGTTGGTTCTCTTGCAAGGTCTGAGTTTGTCCTTGGGTTGGATTCCTTTCCAAATGGGATTATGAGTGACTAATCTGAAAAGATGATAATACATGGTTGTGTAATCCTGTTGTTCTCTAACAAGGCTCAAGTCTGACGGCCACTAGGCCTACTCCGTCTGAAATATTACATGGTCCAGTGTATATCGGGTTTAACTTTCCAAGTTTTCTGAATGATATCATGCTTTTCCTAGGCAGAACTTTCTACATAACTCTGCCTACCAACTTGAAGTTTTAATGGTTTATAACTTATTGAACTTGTAACTGATTCTTGACTTGTAGGAAATTTCTGGTTATCTCATGAATGCCTACTAGACTAGTGAGTTGAGCTTTTTCCGAGTTTAGCTCATCAATCGATGGTCTGCGCTTCTTAATGTTTTAAATGTGATACTGGTAATATATACTGCTGAATTCTGCCAGAACTCAAGTTTGTATGCTAGTTGGTCGATTCTAAAATGAATCTTAGATGGTCCAATATGCTAAAAGTTCGACCTCTCTTGTTATCCAATTTGTATCATGCCAACCCAAGGCAATGTTTTTAACTTAATTTATCCTCCCACTTGAATCTGGATGGTTTGTTGTTCAGGATACCCAATCCAAATGCTGTGTGTTATGTACCAATTTAACTTCTGCCAGTTTCTCGCTGTTGGTGTGATAACTATTGTTGTAGATGAATTTGATTTATGTTAAATGATTAGTCCAACCATTTCTAGGGTCAATCACTCATGCTCTGAGCATACTTTCCTATGTTTGAATTGTTCTCCCGCTTTGACCATCGGTCTGATGATGATAGGTGATGTTCACGTCTAAATGGGTTTCTGAAGGAAATCTTGAAATGATTACCTGAAGTCCAAGGTGAATCGGTTTCCTTAACAGGAATAACTGAAATGGGTACAATAAACCTTTGTGACTAATTCCACAACGTTCGGTCCTTCGAACTTGGTGTTATTTGAAAGGGATAGAATATAGGTAACAATTTGATTCCTTGTGTTTTGTTCCAACGGATGATAAGACATATGTTTTTCTTTGTCTGGTGGGTTTGGTCTCCACTACTGAAGTTCGTGATTAATTTGTGATGTCTTTCCTAATTCCTTCATCACATATTCCAAATATTCTTTATTGTCAAGTCACAAATCCTAAATGCATAAGCCATGTTGTAGGGAAGTTGGTTCTGGAAATTTGTCTCGCGATTGTGAGTTTTAGTTGAAATCCTTTTCTGAATAAACGAATTTAGAAAAATGGAGCAAATGATTTACTAAGTAATATTTTTCCTACTGATTCAAAATTTCAGTAGTTATGAAATAGAAAAATGTTTTCAAACATGTTGTGATTAAGACTGCTTACCAAAGTTTGATGTTTATGTATATTTCTCATTGTACAATAGTGTTGCTAAAGATTGACCAAAAAGTATCGTACTTGTTCAAAATAGAAATTTCAGAAATCATTTTTCCACAAGGTATGTGATTTATGTAAACGCATCAACTTTATTTAAAAGTGAAAACACTAACAAGGATAAAATGGTAGAATAGGAAATGTTCGCTTAAATGCATAGGTGTCTAACATTTAGTTCTTGAGGTTGGATAATGCCTATAGGTGGTTATCAGGCATAACTACAAGCATAGGTATTTAGACTAACTTAAGTCCTGAAATATTTTATCGTTGTAATTGACAAGGCGAACGTATCACTTGATGTTGTGTCGATGAATGTCTATTCTGTTTTCCCATGTAGATGAGGAGATATGTTCCGGTTTGATCCCTTTCTTGGTATGAAGGTGAGGTTATCTGAAATTTCTAGAGACATAATACCTTAGGGGAATCTACATCGATATTCTTGATTCAAACAATTGTCCTTTGTGAAAACTTACTGCAGGAAAGTTTATGTATGGATGAGGCCATGTTTAAATGAAATGCTCTACAGTCTCAATTAGAAGCTTGGTTTATTTCTATTGTGTTGTCCTGCGGACATCTATATTGAGTTCAATCCTGTAGCTCAGTCTAGCTAGTACTTTTAAATGATAGAATTTGACAACTAAGTCAGAGATGGTGATTCGGATGGTCTCGCGGTATCTTAGAATTTGTTGTTGAGTTATGAATTCTCTCACTATATACTTCTAGTTCTGTTTAGTAGTTCTGAAATCCTTTCATTGCTCTTATTGTATAGAGGAATCCTGCATGTAATTGATATGGAAAGTCTCTCCTAGGGAAGTCAATGGAAAAATCCAACTTAATGGATAAGTGGGTGACAGGTAGGGTAAGTATTCAGGGATAGTTCGGCAAAAGGGATGTTTATGAAAGAGTTCCTTTGTTTACAAAACTTTTAAATGAAGATTGTTATTAACAATCCTTTGAAAAGGTAATTATTTCCTTCATGGCATAATCCTTCCTGAATTTTACATAGGTGATCAGGCTATGTACAATTGAGGACTAATGATGCGATGTTAGATTTTGTCAAAATATCATAACTTTCCTCAAAAGTTTTAGATGGTGTTCAACGCATTGTTATTAAAAATGGTATCCTGATGTTTTCTTTCAAGTAACATGAAAATTGCCTCGCGTAATAACAGTAAATACTTGGTGTAATGACAGAAAAATCAATTTATAGGATGGTAATAAAATAGCTTACTTTAGAAATTTTTCTGTAAAACAATTTCCCCATATGATAGTAAACTAGCTTGAATGGTGTATTGGATACGTGGGTGAATCTTGTCGAATGGTAATAGTCTACTAATTCATCAAAAACGAAATCAACCTAATCCCTGATAAGACAATGCTAAATGTTGCGAAACGATTAAAATCTGAGCAATTGGGATTGAAAATGCTTAATACAACTAGGTTATGTCATCGTACCAACGGTAAGTACAAAAGGAAAGATACAACCCTAAAGGGCTCGAACTACGGTTTATTTATTGAAACAAAGCTCCTCCTGTTGAAGCATTGTTGTTATCCTTGATGTTGCTAATATCCTGACGGTTCTCTTTCAACAGCTCACGCTATTCCTCGAGCGATTCAGTCTTGATTCCAAGTTCCTGGTTTTTCCGTGTTCCTTAGCTTCGGGCAGTCATTCTTGAAATGCCCTAAGTTTCCACATTTGAAGCAACTCCCTGGGATCTTCTGATTTGTGAGTTTCCTACAATCTTCAGTCCGATGACCCTGTTTCTTGCACACTCCACACGTTTTACTGCAATGATCTCGGTGATGTTGATTACACAGGTTGCAGTAAGGTAACTTTCCAATATACCTTCTCTTCGTGTGCGGTTCTGCAGCAAAGGCCCTATTCACTTCTTGTCCTTTGGGTGATTGTTGAGCAGCATTGCAACCTAGATTGTTGTTCCACTTCCTTTTATTGTCACTACTGTTTCCTGATGTCTCGGCGTGAACTATGAGTTCCTTTGCCTCGATTGCCATTTTGATAGCTTCATACATGGTATCGGGTTCCCATGTGATGACCAACATACGAATTTCATTTGAGAGTCCCCCAATGTACTTTTCAAGTTTCTTGCTTTCCGGTTCATCCATTGCAGAACCTAGTCGTGTTGATTCATAAAAATGAGTAGTGTACTCGTCAACATCATTTCCTACCATGGTAAAGTTTAGTGTTTCCTGTTCCTTTGTTCGTAATTCACTTCCTACACCAAATTTTATACTCATCATCCTTCTTAGTTTCTCCCAAGAGTGTGAGTAAGCAGCATCAACTCCCACCATCTTAATATGTTTGGTCCACCATTCCTGGGCATGATCCTGAAAAGTGCATGTGGCGAATTTAACCTTGTCTTCCTTACGACAGTCGCCACATTGAAATATTGTTTCTATTTCTTCGAACCATTTGAGAAATTCCTTTGTGTTTCTAGTTCCGCTAAAGGAGGGAGGATTGCACCCCATAAATTCCACGTGAGTAAGTTCCTTAGTGAGGGCGGTGGCTATGTTCTTGGCAATGACTTGTCCAACAGTAGCTTGCGTCATGTTTGGAGTGGTTTGCTTAAATCTCTCTTCATCAAATCATAAGAGACCATGAGGATATATGGTTAATCAAAGTCATCATATTCACAACACATGAATATAATACATGAAAATTTCGGTCTACGTGAACCGATATCACAAATAGCACAACCATTTCTTACATAGTAGAGTGACACTTGATATATTTGTTTGTACAACAATCAAAAGACAACAAGTTCTTTAGACTATGTCCCACACTTTCTGTGGCTAGGATAATAGTAAAAGCTAGTGAGGATATAAGTCTGGTCTAAGGACTTCCTGGTGTCCCTCTGTGTGAAATCAGGTTTGTGGCATCATAAGGTCGAGATAGTCCTGAAGTGGTGTCTGAAGTTGTGCATCGATCAAATCTTAGATAATGTAGGTTCTGAACCATTCCTGAAGAATATGCGGATGTTCCTGTTGAGTCCGTGTTATTGGTATTATCTACTAGGTGTTATCTAGTTCATGGCAAGTGGGAATGGAAAAGGAAATGACAATGATGGTACTAGTGAATGAAATACTACCCTCTTTCGCGCTACCTCGCGACATCTAAGAGGTAAAACTGAAGTACGCATTATAGGATGACCAATAGTGTAATAAGTAACTGATGGTGGTGGTAGTACCTGAATAGTGAGTGCTCTACTAGTGATGGAAAGAAACATACTATCTTCCTTGTAATAAACATCCTAATAAGTCCATTAAGATTAAGTCTGAATACTCTAACACAAGGCATTCTATGTATGAGCTGAATGATAGGAAAACCCTGTTCCTATGGCAAATCAATAGTGCTAATGATGGTGTAAGTGAAACTGGTGGTATAATGGTAGTGGAAGATGACAAGGCATCTTCAATGTCGGAATCCGATAAAAGGATGTCAGGGTGAGTATCTGAAGACATGTCACTTGTGAACCAGGTCAATAAAATGATATATATATACAAATATAAGTGTAAATAACTCGCACAGGGTATGCATGAAACAACATGTATCATGATTATGCACTTATGATGAAATGATGAGATGCTATGATGATGTGGTTATAGTCTAGGGTCCAAGATACATCCTAGTTCGCTATAACCTTAGCTCTGATGCCAATCTGTCACACCCCCAATTTACCTGACTTGCAGCGGAATAGAATACCTGGGGGTGTCTGTCATAGCACCACAGTTACAGTTACATTTAACGACCTAAAGTGTCGTTTGGAAAATACTGCATTTGATCATTGAAATAATCCAGAGTTTACAAAATGAGGTCCCCAAAATGTGTTGCAAGTTTATGAAAACAAGTCCTACTAGATCAAATGTTCACATAAGTGCATGAAATAATGATGAGATGCGTCGACTCCGCGACTCCATGAAGGTCCAAATGCATGTCACATGAGCTACCTTAATAACCTGAAATACATTGCTAAAACGTCAACACGAATGTTGGTGAATTCCATATGTTTTTAAAATGTAATGATGTACGGCCACCACAAGTAAAAGTGCAAGATAAAAATCTCATGAAAATTGTACAATAGACCTTAAGCTCATGACCCCGAAGCTATGACTGATGTATGCCCCTCCCGAATGTTTTACCAGAACACTCGTAACTGTAAAAGACATGAAATGCATCCGCTTACGGTTGGTAATCACTACCACGGATGGAGGCGTCACCCTCGATAGATCTATCCACTCACTCTCGCTTACCGGCAAATTAACGGTCCATGATAATAACAGGGGACTTTAACTGAATGGTAAGGTAACTTAAGCAATGTACATATATTTTGGTACTTGGGCTCGTACTAAAATGATTGATGCAATGTATTCCCCCGTGGGATTTGAAAACAATCAAAAATGTTGAATTGAAAACGGGGCTATGAAAACTCACCTCTAGCTGATGATACTGTGATGATGTGAAATGAACAACCATGAACATGTAATGAGTTGAAAAACAAGACGCGCACACTAGCCGCAACCTAATGTGAATGATGAACGATCTACTTTAGATCACCAAATGATGTTATGAATGTCCATGCACATGTTTCCTATACCACTCTACTCTTTGAAAAACACTTGTTGTTATCAAAAATATATATTCCAAGACTTAGGAAAAATATGGCTATTAGAAAAATAAAACTAGTTGCAATATATATATACTTATATATATATATATATATATCGTATGTACCAATGTTTGTGTTGAAATCCTCGGTTTGAAATCCTTGAGATAACGCCTTGTAGTGATGAAAATATACGTGTGTTCACTAATACATCATTAGTTATGAATTTGGGTACTTGGTTAATATTTCTAGAAAATCTAGAATTTAGTACGTAGTGTTATTATTATTTCTAAAAGCTGCCAATTATAGAGGATTTTTGCCGATATTGAAACGTGAATATCTTTGTCGTTATGAGTCCGTTTTACTTGTTCTTTATATCCACGGTTACGTCTTAGTATGTACTAATATATTTTGGAAAGCTTGGCTCCTCCGGGTTACGTCTAAAGTCTCGTTTTGTCCGACGAAAAACGTCCAACAGCACTATTTTTCAGAAAAATACTTTTCGTCAATAAACTTGCAAAAATCATAACTTCTTCGTTATAAACTCTTTTTAATCCGTTCTTTCGCCTACGGATTCGTTTTTGAAATTATTTTCTAAAAATTTTGCCAAAGTTTCCTTTGTTTTTACTGATTTTCCAGGATTTAACAAAATGGGACAGCATGTTTATTTACTTGTTACAAACCCATTTTTCTTGCTCAAAACTAGTTTCAACCTCAACCAAAACTCTTGCAAACTCCACAAAGCTATACTAATCCTACCATACACCTTCTTAGGGTGCCATGGGTTCCTAATGACTAGTAAACAAGTTAATTAAACAAGGGAGTACCTAAAACCAATTCTAGGGTTTGTATGTTTCAAAAGTCTACAAAAATAAAGTGGTATAGCTAGTTTGTGCATGAAATTAAGCATGAATACTATAAGATACATATGTTAATTAGATGAAAACATGAAAATAAATTTGAATACTCACTTTGAAATAATAGGTGGTGAGATGATGAGAAACCTTGGATTACTTGTGTTTTTGTGTTATGATTCTTGATTAGGATGATGAAATGAACAACTTTGTAGCTTTGTACTTTGGAAAATCATCACTTGATCATGGAGATTGGAAATGGGTCGTGGGTTTTGATGGGGAAGATGAGAAAATGAGTTTTGATTCTCAAAAAGTATAAGTGTTATGTTTTAGGTGTTTTTCCTAGATATTTAGTATAAGTCTATATTGATATAATAAGATACTTAAGTCAATATGTAGTAAAGAAAGCACATGGTGTCTAGGAGGGGGCATGAGGCCGGTTTTCAATGTGGAAAGGAGAAGAAAAATCGGTTTTGATCACTTAGAAAATGTAGTGTATTATTTGTTGTAGTTTAGTGTAAGTATTAGTTATAATCGGGTACCGAGTTTGCTAGAAATAAATATTAACGAAGTTGACCGGGACTTAATAAAGTCATAAAAATGTTAAAATTATGTTGGGTACAATTACTGAGTGTTCGGGTGATTATTGTTTAGTTTTCACAAAAACCGTCGTAATATTCATAAGCTCACGTTATAAATAAAATAAACTTCCAAAATACTGGGTAAATGAATGTTATAACTTTTATGATGATAAAATGGATATAAAAATATGTCGGGACCATTGTGGGAATATTTAGATATATTCGTCGTGTATAAACCGGGTGTTAACGTTTATTTATAAATAATTATAAGGAAAACGTTAAATGTATCAAATATAAAAATTTGAAAATCCTAAGAGTGGTATAACATGTAAATGACCTACTGATGATATGCAGATTGTCTCTAGTCCGTATGCAGTGTCCTTACTGATAATGAAATGAATTCGCACCTAAACCCATACGGTTACGCGAATTTTAATACCCGTAAACTAAATTTACGATGAAATGTATAATGCACGTGAATGATGAAATTTCTTCCGGGAATGAATAGTGTTCAGTGAATAGTAAAATTTCTGAATGCTTCTCGAAATGTCAAACTGACACCAAAAATGATGAATAGTAAACTGATGAATAGTATTTTGATGAATAGTGTTTGATGAATAGTGTTTTTCCAAAGTTCGGGAAATGACCTGAAATGGTGAGTTGTGACAGTCTTCCCCTCTAAAAGGAACTTCGTCCCGAAGTTCAGTTTATGTTGGTCTCTGAAAACGTATTGGTGAAAAGGTGATGATATTCGAGAATTCCAGCGAACTCTAACGATAGGAATTCGACTCTGATTCAACTGTTTGACCACACGGTCCATGATTTCTGTTGGTTCTCTTGCAAGGTCTGAGTTTTTCCTTGGGTTGGATTCCTTTCCAAATGGGATTATGAGTGACTAATCTGAAAAGATGATAATACATGGTTGTGTAATCCTGTTGTTCTCTAACAAGGCTCAAGTCTGACGGCCACTAGGCCTACTCCGTCTGAAATATTACATGGTCCAGTGTATATCGGGTTTAACTTTCCAAGTTTTCTGAATGATATCATGCTTTTCCTAGCAGAACTTTCTACATAACTCTGCCTACCAACTTGAAGTTTTAATGGTTTATAACTTATTGAACTTGTAACTGATTCTTGACTTGTAGGAAATTTCTAGTTATCTTATGAATGCCTACTAGACTAGTGAGTTGAGCTTTTTCCGAGTTTAGCTCATCAATCGATGGTCTGTGCTTCTTAATGTTTTAAATGTGATATTGGTAATATATACTGCTGAATTCTGCCAGAACTCAAGTTTGTATGCTAGTTGGTCGATTCTAAAATGAATCTTAGATGGTCCAATATGCTAAAAGTTCGACCTCTCTTGTTATCCAATTTGTATCATGCCAACCCAAGGCAATGTTTTTAACTTAATTTATCCTCCCACTTGAATCTGGATGGTTTGTTGTTCTGGATACCCAATCCAAATGCTGTGTGTTATGTACCAATTTAACTTCTGCTAGTTTCTCGCTGTTGGTGTGATAACTATTGTTGTAGATGAATTTGATTTATGTTAAATGATTAGTCCAACCATTTCTAGGGTCAATCACTCATGCTCTGAGCATACTTTCCTATGTTTGAATTGTTCTCCCGCTTTGACCATCGGTCTGATGATGATAGGTGATGTTCACATCTAAATGGGTTTCTGAAGGAAATCTTGAAATGATTACCTGAAGTCCAAGGTGAATCGGTTTCCTTAACAGGAATAACTGAAATGGGTACAATAAACCTTTGTGACTAATTCCACAATGTTCGGTCCTTCGAACTTGGCGTTATTTGAAAGGGATAGAATATAGGTAACAATTTGATTCCTTGTGTTTTGTTCCAACGGATGATAAGACATATGTTTTTCTTTGTCTGGTGGGTTTGGTCTCCACTACTGAAGTTCGTGATTAATTTGTGATGTCTTTCCTAATTCCTTCATCACATATTCCAAATGTTCTTTATTGTCAAGTCACAAATCCTAAATGCATAAGCCATGTTGTAGGGAAGTTGGTTCTGGAAATTTGTCTCGCGATTGTGAGTTTTAGTTGAAATCCTTTTCTGAATAAACGAATTTAGAAAAATGGAGCAAATGATTTACTAAGTAATATTTTTCCTGCTGATTCAAAATTTCAGTAGTTATGAAATAGAAAAATGTTTTCAAACATGTTGTGATTAAGACTGCTTACCAAAGTTTGATGTTTATGTATATTTCTCATTGTACAATAGTGTTGCTAAAGATTGACCAAAAAGTATCGTACTTGTTCAAAATAGGAATTTCAGAAATCATTTTTCCACAAGGTATGTGATTTATGTAAACGCATCAAATTTATTTGTTGACATAAATAATGTCTTAAAACATTGTTAGCATATTAACAATGTCTCTATGTTTTGATAATTACAAAGCATAAACTCATTAATCTAAAACTTATGACGTAAACAAGTTTTTGGTGCTTAATATTTGTCTTTGCTTCCATATCACTTAAGGTATGAATAAACAAAGGGTTTATTACATTTCATGATCAAAGGAAATTTTTCTAATCACTAGAATTTTTATAAAATGTATTAAACATCTTATATCTTTTACAAAATTACTTTTGGAATTAAAAGAATATGTTTAATTCATAATAAATATATGATTTCAAATTTCCAACCAAAAATGGCAAATTCTATCCAGAAAAATATTCCCCACTAAAAGACAAGAAAAACCAACGTTCTGAAATGGGCGGCCCCCTTAATTCCTTAGGCGCCCCCCTTAATCATTAAGGGGACCGGCCACTAATTAAGGGGACCGGCCACGCTCCAGAACAGTGTTTTTCTCCCCTATAAATACTGGATCAGTTCACAATTTTTCCTCACCTTTTGCACTTCTAAACTTTCTGATCTAGATCTATTTCTCTATTCTCTCATCCTTTGATCATAAGTGTATATATTCTTTGTTTCAAAGTGATCCAATTTCCATCCTCTCAAGTGCAAGAGAAGAATACTTCTATCTTCCTAGACAAGAAGTATTACAACTTGTTGTGATCTCCACATCCAAGTTGTTGGTGTATCATCAAGATTCTTTACATATTCTTTGTGAAGATTGTTGTGAATATTTGCTTGTAGATAGTTGTGTTAGATATAGATTGTGTGATTAGTTGATAGCTTGGTGTGAAGAAGAAAAGCTAGGAAATCTATTGGTGTGAAGAAGATAGAGTTGAAGTAGTTAGTTGTGAGGTAGATTTGAAGAAGGTGTGTAGAAGTTGTGACTTAGGTGTGAAGGTGTTGTGGTGTGATTATTGGTGTGTAGATTGGTGTGTAGATTGGTGTGTAAATTGGTGTGTAAGGTTTTCTCCGCCATAAGGGAGCTTGTTGATATAGTGAAGAAAACTCTCGAGTTAGGTGCTCGGGGAGTGGAGTAGGGCAAGGAAGGTGTCCTTGTAGCCGAACCACTATAAATCTCTTGTCTCGCGGTTCGATCTTTCCATCTCTTACTTATTTCATTACTTATCATTGTTATATATTTCGTATTGATATTTGTTTGTATTGTGCAATACTTGAGATCACATATTATCGAATCTAAGTTTTAAAAAATTAAGTAAACAATAAAACTCTTTTTAAAACTAATTAAAAAGACGTAAAACTATTCAACCCCCCTTCTAGTTTTCCACAATTGGTATCAAGAGCCACGTCTAGCAAGATTTTTAAAATATATTGTATTCTAAAACTTGTAACGATCTATGGAATCTGAAAAATATTTAGAAGGGCAATCTATGCAAAGACCACCACTATTTGAAAATGATGGATTTTTATATTGGAAAAATAGATTCGAAACGTATGTGAAATCAAAAGATCTTGATCTTTGGCATATTATTACCTTTGGTGACTTTCCTCCTATTCAATATAATGTTGAAACTAAAATGAATGAAATTGTATCTTTTGAAGCACAAAATGATGATTTGAAAAAGAAATTAGCAAAAAATAATGAGGCTAAAATGGTAATTTATAATGCGTTACCACGCAAAGAATATGAAAGAATTTTTATGTGTAAAACCGCCAAAGAAATTTGGGATTCTTTACTAATTACTCACCAAGGTAATAGCCAAGTCAAAGATAATAAAATAGATCTTCTTGTACAACAATATGAACAATTTACGATTCCGGAAGAGGAATCAATTGATAATGCTTTTGCTAAGTTTAACACTATCATCACAAGTTTAAAAGCACTTGATGAGACATTTTCTAGTAAAAATTGTGTTAGGAAATTTCTTAGGGCATTGCATCCAAAATGGCGAGCTAAGGTCACGGCAATTGAAGAATCAAAGAACTTGATGACGTTATCACTAGATGAACTAATTGGCAACTTGAAGGTTCATGAAGAAATCATCAGAAGAGATTCGGAAACGGTCAAAGTCAAGAAAGAACAAACCAAATCCATTGCTCTAAAAGCCAAAAAGGAACCTAGTGATGATGATGATTCAAGTGACGAAAGTGAAGACGAAGAATATGCAATGGCCGTAAGAGAATTCAAGAAGTTCTTCAAGAGACGAGGAAGATTCACTAGATCATCACATGACGATAGAAAATCGTTCCAAAGAAATAGAAGTGACAATTACGTGAAAAGAAAATGCTTTAGATGTGCAAGTCCAAATCATCTCGTTGGTGAATGTCTAAAGCCGCCGAGTTATGATAATCAAGGTGCATTTGTTAGTAGAACATGGAGTGATAGTGACAATGATGAAGTGGAAAAACCAAGAGAAGAAAAGTGTTTCATGGCAAAAGCAACCGACGAAATATGCCTTGGAATTGACTTGGAGCCTGACGAATGGATCAAGGATAGTGGATGCTCGAGGCACATGACAGGGAACCGAAAGCTATTCTCTACATATAAGGCATACAACGGAGGTAACGTTATTTTTGGTAGTGACTTGCGTGGAAAAATTATTGGCAAAGGTACGATTTCTCAAGACTCACTTACTATTGAAAATGTTGAATATGTAAATAATTTAACATATAACTTACTTAGTGTAGGCCAAATATGCGATAATAAATGTAGAGTTATCTTTTCCGAAGAAGATAGCGAAATAGTTAAGAATGGAAAAATTATAGGTAGAGGTATTAGGAAAGGAGGTGTATATGTTATGAAACTAGGAAACAAACCTGAAGATAGGATATGCCTAACGACCCTAGACGAAAACTCCACATTATGGAATAGGAGATTAGGACATGCTAACATGCAACAAATACAATCTTTGGCCTCTAAGGAATTAGTTAGAAACTTGCCTAATCTAAAATATGACAAACATTTTTGTGATGCATGTAAAATTGGAAAACAAGCTCATGCTAGTCACAAAGCTAAGAATATAGTATCCACTACTAGGTGCCTAGAATTATTACATATGGATCTTTTTGGTCCATCCGCTGTGCGGAGCTATGGAGGAAACAAATATACCTTAGTAATAGTAGATGACTACTCACGATACACGTGGACTAGGTTTTTAAGTGACAAAACCCAAGCCTTTGAAAAATTTGAAATATTTAGTAAAATGATTCAAAATAAATTAGGATGCTCAATAGTTGCCATTAGGACGGACCATGGTAGGGAATTTGATAACGAAGTACAATTCGGAAAATATTGTGAGTTAAATGGAATATCTCACAATTTCTCCGCTCCTCGTACTCCTCAATCAAATGGGGTAGTAGAAAGAAAAAATAGGTCACTACAAGAAATGAGTAGAACTATGTTAAATGAACAATCCATTCCACAAAAATTTTGGTGTCACGCCGTAGATACATCGACTTATATTTTAAATAGGGTATCAATTAGAAGAATTCTAGGAAAAACTCCTTATGAGTTATTAAGAAATAGAAAACCAAACTTAAGCTACTTTAGGGTATTTGGAAGTAAATGCTATATCTTAAACACTAAGGACTACCTCACTAAGTTTGATCCAAAATCATATGAAGGAATATTTTTAGGATACTCACAAAATAGTAAAGCATATATAATACTTAACAAACACTCCATGAAAGTAGAGGAATCACTAAATGTAACATTTGATGAAACACCACCACCTCCTAAAACGCTACCTTTAGAAGATGATGATTTAGTCGAAGATGAAGCCATTGAGGTTAGTAAAACAAAACCCATAGGAAATGATAATGAGGACATTCACTTAGAAAATAACGAAACCGTTAATATTAAAGAATCTAGATCACATCCATTAGATAATATAATAGGACATCTTAATCAAAGAACCCTTAGGTCACAAGCCCAAGATAAAAACAACTTCTTCTGTTTCCTCTCGGCAATAGAACCTAAGAATATTAGCGAGGCTTTAAAGGATGAAAGTTGGATTATAGCTATGCAAGAAGAATTAAATCAATTTAAGGCAAATGATGTTTGGGAACTAGTCCCAAATCCAAAGGATATGACTATCATAGGAACCAAATGGGTATATAGGAACAAGTTAGACGAGAATGGAGTAGTTACTAGGAATAAAGCTAGGTTAGTTGCCCAAGGTTATAATCAACAAGAAGGAATTGATTATGATGAAACTTATGCCCCCGTAGCTAGACTAGAATCAATTAGGATACTACTTGCCTATGCTTGCGCCCTAGATTTTAAGTTATTCCAAATGGATGTGAAAAGTGCATTCCTTAACGGTTTTATCAATGAGGAGGTATATGTGGCACAACCTCCAGGATTCATTGACTTCGCAAAACCTGATTATGTTTATAAGTTAAAGAAAGCTTTGTATGGACTCAAACAAGCTCCCAAAGCTTGGTATGATCGATTAAAAGCTTTTCTTATTAAACATGATTATTCCATGGGAATGGTAGATAACACTCTTTCCACTAAAAGGAAAGACCCTAATCTCATCATTGTTCAAATATATGTTGATGACATTATATTTGGATCGACTTGTCAAGACATGTGTGATGAATTTGCCAAAATCATGCATGATGAGTTTGAGATGAGTATGATGGGTGAACTTAACTTCTTCCTAGGATTACAAATAAAACAATTAGAAGATGGAATATTCTTTAACCAATCTAAGTACATTAAGGAAATGCTTAAGAAATTTGGCCTAGAAGACTCAAAACCCATGAAAACACCCATGTCTACGGAGGTAAAGCTCACAAAGGACGATGAAGGTGAATCCGTAGATAACACCAAGTATAGAGGAATGATAGGTAGTTTACTATACTTGACGGCAAGTAGACCCGATATCATGTTTAGTGTCTGCCTTTGTGCCCGTTTTCAAGAGGATCCCAAAACCTCTCACCTAGAAGCGGTTAAGCGTATCTTCCGATACGTTAAAGGCACTATACACTTAGGATTATGGTATCCTAAGGAATCCGGCATAGAAACCATTGTCTATGCGGATTCGGATCATGCGGGAGACTACGTAGATAGAAAGAGCACTAGCGGTATTTGCACGTTTATGGGATGTTGTCTAACGTCTTGGTTTTCGAAGAAGCAAACCGCTCTTGCTATTTCTACAACCGAAGCCGAATATGTAAGCGCCGGAAAGGCATGTCAACAAGCACTATGGATGAAACAAGCTCTCGTAGACTATGGCATTAGGTTAGAAAATGTTCCCATTATGTGCGATAACAAAGGTGCGATAGATTTAAGTAAAAATCCGGTGCAACACTCTAGGACTAAACACATAGAAATACGTTACCATTTTCTTAGGGATAATGTACAAAAAGGAAATATATCTATAGAAAAGGTTGCATCGGAAGACAACATTGCGGATATATTCACAAAACCCCTTAAGCGTGAATTATTCAACCACTTGCGTTTAGGATTAGGAATGATGGAACAAGTTGACTAAATTATATTGAATTAATTCAAATTTATACTTGCATGAAATTCATTTTTCTTCCATTTCACCTTTTCTGAGTCTAGGAATCTATTTCGCACAAAACTAAAGATTGAGAAGATTTATTTTCTTTGCATAAACCTTTTTGTAAAACTCAATCAATTTTCTCTAAAAAATTATTCTCACAATCTAGGAATCACATGAAGATCATTTTCCTTGCATTGTTGACTAATTCTAAAAACATTGTATTTCAAAATCATGCATAAACTCTCACATAAATTGTCAAGGTATATAATCTAATATATGTCTTTGACATTCATGATCGAGCAAAAATTGAATCAAGGAGATCATTTGGATTGTTTCTTAGGATCGTTATTTTTTTTCTAGGAGTCGAAACAATCACAACTCCACATTTGTTGCATATAGACACTCACTAGGACAAATTCCCTAATAATGGTGTCATCTTGATCCATCACTAGTTTTTCACTCACTAATTGCCTTTGCCTTTAATCTAAGATAGGTGCCTTAGGAAGCTTAAGTGTGCTTGCCTTTACTTACCCCCTATTGCTTATTATGTGTTGATTATTTGCTCCTTTGCCTATGTGTTTTTGCATGCATGCTATATCTTGATTAGATTAGATTCTATATTGCCTAAGAGAATTGAACTTGCTTGAATTCTAATCCAAACACATAACCTTTCTGCAAATTTTCTGCCAAAAACCCAATTCTGGCAACCTGGAAATCACCAGATGGGCGGCCCCCTTAATTTTGTAAGGCGGCCCCCTTAATCATTAAGGGGACCGCCCCCTAATTAAGGGGACCGGCCATCTGATGGTTGGGTTTACAGAATCTTTTCTGCTTTTTAGCCCATTTCAACCTACATTTCCCAATTTTCACCAACACAATTTGTCCTAATCTCCCAAACAAACTTTATCCATCCATAAACACACAAATCTTACACTATAAATACCCCCAATCCTCAAGACTCTTTACTCATACCTTCATGGCTTCTCCAAACAAACCCAAACCAAAAGCCTCAAGGCTTGCAAGAATGACGGAAAAACCCGTTTGGCGAAGAAAAAGCCCTCGAAACAAATCCATCATAACCAATGAGATTGGAAGACATTCAACACCTCCAACTTCTTACTTCCCAAACTTTACCTCAAACCCACAAGGTCATTCATTTGATCCTCTTTACAAACCATACAACATTGGCCAACCATCTTCCTTCAAGCCAAACTACACATCTCAACCTCCTACCACTTACAATGATCCATACAAGTTTGATCAACTATCAAACTACAATTCCAACTACACAAATCCAACACATCCATACCAAACCTATGATCCTCTCCACATTGCCACGGAAAAGCAAAAGTTCCGTGATGAAATAAACCAAATCCATGATCTTAGTGATCTCCTTGCTATGCATCTTGCACAACGCAACAAAGGGCAACCTCCATCATCACCCTATGCAAATTGCCTTCCCCACTCTCTCAATTTGGATCAAGTTACCAACCACACTCACTTTTGCCCTTGTTGCATATTCCTTCAAAAACAAATCCTCTACTTGAGTGAAGATATTTTTTGGATTGAATATCTTCTCACTCGTAATCATCCAATACCACCCTTAACACGATACAACATCGTGAGATCCACCTCTTCCGCTCCATACTCCACCCCATATCCCTCTCCATCTAACAACTAAGCTTCATGCTTATGTTATCCTTCAAGCAAATAAAACAATCAACCATGAGTTGCAAGCAAGTCCAAGTGCTCTTTCTAGGCAATATAGGACTATGTCTTTTCATTTGTTTTATTATGATTAATATGCCTTAAGCATATTAAATGTTGTAATGCTTTCTATGATGCTTGAATGAATATATTTTTATAACTATTGCTTTGCATGTATATTTGCCTTGCTCTCTTCTAATATTTTGTGTAGCCAAGATTTCCATAGCTCATCTCCTTGATGCTCTCAAATGAGGGGGAGTATACATCAAGGGGGAGCTTTAACCTTTTTGATTTTACAAAAAGGGGGAGAAGAGAATGTTAAACTCTAAATTCTTGTCTAAAAATTATTTTTTAGACCTAATGAGTTTAAGGTTTTGTAATCATCAAAAAGGGGGAGATTGTTGACATAAATAATGTCTTAAAACATTGTTAGCATATTAACAATGTCTCTATGTTTTGATAATTACAAAGCATAAACTCATTAATCTAAAACTTATGACGTAAACAAGTTTTTGGTGCTTAATATTTGTCTTTGCTTCCATATCACTTAAGGTATGAATAAACAAAGGGTTTATTACATTTCATGATCAAAGGAAATTTTTCTAATCACTAGAATTTTTATAAAATGTATTAAACATCTTATATCTTTTACAAAATTACTTTTGGAATTAAAAGAATATGTTTAATTCATAATAAATATATGATTTCAAATTTCCAACCAAAAATGGCAAATTCTATCCAGAAAAATATTCCCCACTAAAAGACAAGAAAAACCAACGTTCTGAAATGGGCGGCCCCCTTAATTCCTTAGGCGCCCCCCTTAATCATTAAGGGGACCGGCCACTAATTAAGGGGACCGGCCACGCTCCAGAACAGTGTTTTTCTCCCCTATAAATACTGGATCAGTTCACAATTTTTCCTCACCTTTTGCACTTCTAAACTTTCTGATCTAGATCTATTTCTCTATTCTCTCATCCTTTGATCATAAGTGTATATATTCTTTGTTTCAAAGTGATCCAATTTCCATCCTCTCAAGTGCAAGAGAAGAATACTTCTATCTTCCTAGACAAGAAGTATTACAACTTGTTGTGATCTCCACATCCAAGTTGTTGGTGTATCATCAAGATTATTTACATATTCTTTGTGAAGATTGTTGTGAATATTTGCTTGTAGATAGTTGTGTTAGATATAGATTGTGTGATTAGTTGATAGCTTGGTGTGAAGAAGAAAAGCTAGGAAATCTATTGGTGTGAAGAAGATAGAGTTGAAGTAGTTAGTTGTGAGGTAGATTTGAAGAAGGTGTGTAGAAGTTGTGACTTAGGTGTGAAGGTGTTGTGGTGTGATTATTGGTGTGTAGATTGGTGTGTAGATTGGTGTGTATATTGGTGTGTATATTGGTGTGTAAGGTTTTCTCCGCCATAAGGGAGCTTGTTGATATAGTGAAGAAAACTCTCGAGTTAGGTGCTCGGGGAGTGGAGTAGGGCAAGGAAGGTGTCCTTGTAGCCGAACCACTATAAATCTCTTGTCTCGCGTTCGATCTTTCCATCTCTTACTTATTTCATTACTTATCATTGTTATATATTTCGTATTGATACTTGTTTGTATTGTGCAATACTTGAGATCACATATTATCGAATCTAAGTTTTAAAAAATTAAGTAAACAATAAAACTCTTTTTAAAACTAATTAAAAAGACGTAAAACTATTCAACCCCCCTTCTAGTTTTCCACATTATTTAAAAGTGAAAACACTAACAAGGATAAAATGGTAGAATAGGAAATGTTCGCTTAAATGCATAGGTGTCTAACATTTAGTTCTTGAGGTTGGATAATGCCTATAGGTGGTTATCATGCATAACTACAAGCATAGGTATTTAGACTAACTTAAGTCCTGAAATATTTTATCGTTGTAATTGACAAGGCGAACGTATCACTTGATGTTGTGTCGATGAATGTCAATTCTGTTTTCCAATGTAGATGAGGAGATATGTTCCGGTTTGATCCCTTTCTTGGTATGAAGGTGAGGTTATCTGAAATTTCTAGAGACATAATACCTTAGGGGAATCTACATCGATATTCTTGATTCAAACAATTGTCCTTTGTGAAAACTTACTGCAGGAAAGTTTATGTATGGATGAGGCCATGTTTAAATGAAATGCTCTACAGTCTCAATTAGAAGCTTGGTTTATTTCTATTGTGTTGTCCTGCGGACATCTATATTGAGTTCAATCCTGTAGCTCAGTCTAGCTAGTACTTTTAAATGATAGAATTTGACAACTAAGTCAGAGATGGTGATTCGGATGGTCTCGCGGTATCTTAGAATTTGTTGTTGAGTTATGAATTCTCTCACTATATACTTCTAGTTCTGTTTAGTAGTTCTGAAATCCTTTCATTGCTCTTATTGTATAGAGGAATCCTGCATGTAATTGATATGGAAAGTCTCTCCTAGGGAAGTCAATGGAAAAATCCAACTTAATGGCTAAGTGGGTGACAGGTAGGGTAAGTATTCAGGGATAGTTCGGCAAAAGGGATGTTTATGAAAGAGTTCCTTTGTTTACAAAACTTTTAAATGAAGATTGTTATTAACAATCCTTTGAAAAGGTAATTATTTCCTTCATGGCATAATCCTTCCTGAATTTTACATAGGTGATCAGGCTATGTACAATTGAGGACTAATGATGCGATGTTAGATTTTGTCAAAATATCATAACTTTCCTCAAAAGTTTTAGATGGTGTTCAACGCATTGTTATTAAAAATGGTATCCTGATGTTTTCTTTCAAGTAACATGAAAATTGCCTCGCGTAATAACAGTAAATACTTGGTGTAATGATAGAAAAATCAATTTATAGGATGGTAATAAAATAGCTTACTTTAGAAATTTTTCTGTAAAACAATTTCCCCATATGATAGTAAACTAGCTTGAATGGTGTATTGGATACGTGGGTGAATTTTGTCGAATGGTAATAGTCTACTAATTCGTCAAAAACGAAATCAACCTAATCCCTGATAAGACAATGCTAAATGTTGCGAAACAATTGAAATCTGAGCAATTGGGATTGAAAATGCTTAATACAACTAGGTTATGTCATCGTACCAACGGTAAGTACAAAAGGAAAGATACAACCCTAAAGGGCTCGAACTACGGTTTATTTATTGAAACAAAGCTCCTCCTGTTGAAGCATTGTTGTTATCCTTGATGTTGCTAATATCCTGACGGTTCTCTTTCAACAGCTCACGCTATTCCTCGAGCGATTCAGTCTTGATTCCAAGTTCCTGGTTTTTCCTTGTTCCTTAGCTCCGGGCAGTCATTCTTGAAATGCCCTAAGTTTCCACATTTGAAGCAACTCCCTGGGATCTTCTGATTTGTGAGTTTCCTACAATCTTCAGTCCGATGACCCTGTTTCTTGCACACTCCACACGTTTTACTGCAATGATCTCGGTGATGTTGATGGTGTAAGTGAAACTGGTGGTATAATGGTAGTGGAAGATGACAAGGCATCTTCAATGTCGGAATCCGATAAAAGGATGTCAGGGTGAGAATCTGAAGACATGTCACTTGTGAACCAGGTCAATAAAATGATATATATATATATACAAATATAAGTGTAAATAACTCGCACAGGGTATGCATGAAACAACATGTATCATGATTATGCACTTATGATGAAATGATGAGATGCTATGATGATGTGGTTATAGTCTAGGGTCCAAGATACATCCTAGTTCGCTATAACCTTAGCTCTGATGCCAATCTGTCACACCCCCAATTTACCTGACTTGCAGCGGAATAGAATACCTGGGGGTGTCTGTCATAGCACCACAGTTACAGTTACATTGAACGACCTAAAGTGTCGTTTGGAAAATACTGCATTTGATCATTGAAATAATCCAGAGTTTACAAAATGAGGTCCCCAAAATGTGTTCCAAGTTTATGAAAACAAGTCCTACTAGATCAAATGTTTACATAAGTGCATGAAATAATGATGAGACGCGTCGACTCCGCGACTCCATGAAGGTCCAAATGCATGTCACATGAGCTACCTTAATAACCTGAAATACATTGCTAAAACGTCAACACGAATGTTGGTGAATTCCATAGGTTTGTAAAATGTAATGATGTACGGCCACCACAAGTAAAAGTGCAAGATAAAAATCTCATGAAAATTGTACAATAGACCTTAAGCTCATGACCCTGAAGCTATGACTGATGTATGCCCCTCCCGAATGTTTTACCAGAACACTCGTAACTGTAAAAGACATGAAATGCATCCGCTTACGGTTGGTAATCACTACCACGGATGGAGGCGTCACCCTCGATAGATCTATCCACTCACTCTCGCTTACCGGCAAATTAACGGTCCATGATAATAACAGGGGACTTTAACTGAATGGTAAGGTAACTTAAGCAATGTACATATGTTTTGGTACTTGGGCTCGTACTAAAATGATTGATGCAATGTATTCCCCCGTGGGATTTGAAAACAATCAAAAATGTTGAATTGGAAACGGGGCTATGAAAACTCACCTCTAGCTGATGATACTATGATGATGTGAAATGAACAACCATGAACATGTAATGAGCTAAAAAACAAGGCGCGCACACTAGCCGCAACCTAATGTGAATGATGAACGATCTACTTTAGATCACCAAATAATGTTATGAATGTCCATGCACATGTTTCCTATACCACTCTACTCTTTGAAAAACACTTGTTGTTATCAAAAATATATATTTCAAGACTTAGGAAAAATATGGCTATTAGAAAAATAAAACTAGTTGCAATATATATATATATATACTTATATATATATATCGTATGTACCAATGTTTGTGTTGAAATCCTCGGTTTGAAATCCTTGAGATAACGCCTTGTAGTGATGAAAATATACTTGTGTTCACTAATACATCATTAGTTATGAATTTGGGTACTTGGTTAATATTTCTAGAAAATCTAGAATTTAGTACGTAGTGTTATTATTATTTCTAAAAGCTGCTAATTATAGAGGATTTTTGCCGATATTGAAACGTGAATATCTTTGTCGTTATGAGTCCGTTTTACTTGTTCTTTATATCCACGGTTACGTCTTAGTATGTAGTAATATATTTTGGAAAGCTTGGCTCCTCCGGGTTACGTCTAAAGTCTCGTTTTGTCCGACGAAAAACGTCCAACAGCACTATTTTTCAGAAAAATACTTTTCGTCAATAAACTTGCAAAAATCATAACTTCTTCGTTATAAACTCTTTTTAATCCGTTCTTTCGCCTACGGATTCGTTTTTGAAATTATTTTCTAAAAATTTTGCCAAAGTTTCCTTTGTTTTTACTGATTTTCCAGGATTTAACAAAATGGGACAGCATGTTTATTTACTTGTTACAAACCCATTTTTCTTGCTCAAAACTAGTTTCAACCTCAACCAAAACTCTTGCAAACTCCACAAAGCTATACTAATCCTACCATACACCTTCTTAGGGTGCCATGGGTTCCTAATGACTAGTAAACAAGTTAATTAAACAAGGGAGTACCTAAAACCAATTCTAGGGTTTGTATGTTTCAAAAGTCTACAAAAATAAAGTGGTATAGCTAGTTTGTGCATGAAATTAAGCATGAATACTATAAGATACATATGTTAATTAGATGAAAACATGAAAATAAATTTGAATACTCACTTTGAAATAATAGGTGGTGAGATGATGAGAAACCTTGGATTACTTGTGTTTTTGTGTTATGATTCTTGATTAGGATGATGAAATGAACAACTTTGTAGCTTTGTACTTTGGAAAATCATCACTTGATCATGGAGATTGGAAATGGGTCGTGGGTTTTGATGGGGAAGATGAGAAAATGAGTTTTGATTCTCAAAAAGTATAAGTGTTATGTTTTCGGTGTTTTTCCTAGATATTTAGTATAAGTCTATATTGATATAATAAGATACTTAAGTCAATATGTAGTAAAGAAAGCACATGGTGTCTAGGAGGGGGCATGAGGCCGGTTTTCAATGTGGAAAGGAGAAGAAAAATCGGTTTTGATCACTTAGAAAATGTAGTGTATTATTTGTTGTAGTTTAGTGTAAGTATTAGTTATAATCGGGTACCGGGTTTGCTAGAAATAAATATTAACGAAGTTGACCGGGACTTAATAAAGTCATAAAAATGTTAAAATTATGTTGGGTACAATTACTGAGTGTTCGGGTGATTATTGTTTAGTTTTCACGAAAACCGTCGTAATATTCATAAGCTCACGTTATAAATAAAATAAATTTTCAAAATACTGGGTAAATGAATGTTATAACTTTTATGATGATAAAATGGATATAAAAATATGTCGGGACCATTGTGGGAATATTTAGATATATTCGTCGTGTATAAACCGGGTGTTAACGTTTATTTATAAATAATTATAAGGAAAACGTTAAATGTATCAAATATAGAAATTTGAAAATCCTAAGAATGGTATAACATGTAAATGACCTACTGATGATATGCAGACTGTCTCTAGTCCGTATGCAGTGTCCTTACTGATAATGAAATGAATTCGCACCTAAACCCATACGGTTACGCGAATTTTAATACCCGTAAACTAAATTTACGATGAAATGTATAATGCACGTGAATGATGAAATTTCTTCCGGAAATGAATAGTGTTCAGTGAATAGTAAAATTTCTGAATGCTTCTCGGAATGTCAAACTGACACCAAAAATGATGAATAGTAAACTGATGAATAGTGTTTTGATGAATAGTGTTTGATGAATAGTGTTTTTCCAAAGTTCGGGAAATGACCTAAAATGACCTTAAATGGTGAGTTGTGACACCAGCACATCAGGTGCGTTCTTTATGATTGAATTATTCACTCTTACTCCTAAATTGAATTCATGGGTATATGATACGGGATGTGGCATTCATATTTGCAATACCTTGCAGGGGTTTAGAGTTGAGAGAAAGTTGGCCTATGGACAACAATTCTTGCACGTTGGTAACGGAGCGCATGCAGGAGTTGAAGCTATAGTAGTTTTTGATTTAGTGTTGCCTTCGGGCTTAGTACTATCTTTAAATAATTGTCAATATGCACCGTCAATTGTTAGAGGTGTAATTTCATTTTCATGTTTGTTGAACCTTGGTTTTGAGCATACTATTTCTAGCAATGGAATTTCAGTTTCTTTAAATGGTGTTTTTTATTTTAATGCTATTGCTGTGAATGGTGTCTTTGAAATTGATATGAATGATAATGATAATGCTTTTGTTAAAAATAATTCAATGTATAGCATCAACAATAAGAGAATCAAGAAAGGTCTAGATTCGTCTTATCTTTGGCATTGTCGACTTGCTCACATTGGCAAGGATCGCATGAAAAAGCTGCAACATGATGGGCTTTTAGAAAAGATCAATGATGAATAATATGATAAAAGCGAATCTTGCATTGCTGGGAAGATGACAAAGAAACCCTTTAAAAATAGGATTGAAAGGGCTAATGATCTACTTGGTCTTATTCACACAGATGTGTGTGGACCACTTAGACATGTGTCAAGGAGAGGTGCTAGTTACTTCTTAACATTTACGGATGATTACAGCCGTTATGGTTATGTTTATTTACTTAAACATAAACATGAGGTGTTTGAAACATTCAAAGTGTTTAAAGCAGAAGTAGAGTTGCAACTAGGAAAGAAGATTAAAGCTCTTCGATCCGATAGAGGTGGTGAATACCTAAGTCAAGAGTTTATAGATTACTTAGCAAAGGAGAGAATTGTCCAGCACCTTACTTCTCCATATACTCCACAACAAAATGGTGTATCTGAAAGAAGGAATCGTACATTGCAAGACATGATACGATCTATGTTTAATCTAACAACTCTTCCTTACTCGTTTTGGGATTATGCCTTGGAATCTGCGGTTCGCATTCTTAATATGGTTCCAACAAAGAAGGTGGATAAGACTCCATATGAGGTATGGACTGGAAAAGCTCCTAACTTGTCTTATCTAAAGGTCTGGGGTTGTGAGGCGTATGTTAAACGTGACTCAGCAGACAAACTCCAACAAAGATCTGTGAAGTGCATCTTCGTAGGATACCCTAAGGAAACTATGGGTTACTACTTTTATTACCCAACTGAAAACAAAGTTTTTGTTGCACGGTATGGAGACTTCTTGGAAAAGGAGCTCATATCTCAAGAATTCAGTGGGAGAGTATATGATCTGGAAGACGATCATGAAGATGTAGCACCTTCTGAAAACACTAGCCAACTTCCTGTGGAACCTGAAAGTTTAGGTCCTCCACCAGAAGTTGAAGTGATTCCCGTTCGCAGGTCATCTAGACCTGTGAAGGCTCCTACACGTCTATGTCTTAACATGGAGTGTGATGACAACTTGATAGGGGATCTTGATGAACCTACAAGTTATAAAGCTGCCATGAATAGTCCTGAAAAGGAAAAATGGCAGGGAGCTATGAATGGGGAAATGCAATCCATGAATGACAATGAAGTTTGGGAAGAAGTAGACCTACCTCCGGGTGCCAAGTTAGTTGGGAGTAAATGGCTCTACAAGAAAAAGACTGATATGGATGGCATTGTACACACCTATAAGGCCCGTTTGGTAGCTAAAGGCTATACTCAAACTTTTGGTGTTGACTATGAGGAGACCTTTTCTCCTGTAGCTGACATAAGGGCAATTAGGATTCTTATAGCCATAGCCGCTTACTATGACTATGAGATTTGGCAAATGGATGTCAAAACCGCCTTCTTAAATGGTCGCCTAGATGAAGACATCTATATGGCGCAGCCTGAGGGGTTTGTGAATCCAGATTTCCCAAATCGTTTATGCAAGCTTAAAAGATCCATTTATGGATTGAAGCAAGCATCACGACAATGGAATAAGAGATTTGATAGTGAGATTAAGAAGTATGGATTCACTCAAAATCTTGATGAGCCATGTGTATATCACAAAGCTAGTGGGAGTAATGTAATTTTCCTTATATTATATGTCGATGACATATTGATCATGGGAAACGATATTCCAAGTTTGCAAAAGGTTAAGGCATATCTTGGAAGTTGTTTTTCTATGAAAGATTTAGGGAAGCTGCATTTATTCTGGGAATCAAGATATATAGAGATAGATCTCAGCGATTAATTGGATTAAGCCAAAGTGCTTACATTGATAAAATATTGAAGAGATTCAATATGCAAAATTCCAAGAAAGGATATTTGCCGATGCAAGAGCAACATGGCTTAAGCGAGAAAGTTTATGCTTCAACACCTGAAGAGGTGCAACGCATGAAGAGAGTCCCTTATGCTTCGGTTGTGGGATCTATTATGTATGCGGTGAAAAGCACAAGGCATGATGTGGCATTTGCTCAAAATTTAACTAGTCGATATCAGCAGAATCCAGGTGAGAAACATTGGACTGCTGTTAAGAATATTCTTAAGTACCTTATGGCTACTAAAGAGATGTTGTTAGTTTATGGGGGTACTCCATCAGCAGAACTTGATGTTACAGGTTACTGCGATGCTTCTTGGAAAGGTGATAAAGATGATACGAAGTCTCAGACTGGTTATGTTTTTGTCATTTATGGAGGAGCTGTGGATTGGAGGAGCAGAAAGCAGAGTGTACTAGCGATGTCTGCTAGAAAGTGAGTATATAGCTGCTTCAGAAGCTGCAATGGAAGCTGTTTGGATTAGGACGTTTGTTTCAGGGCTTGGGGTTATGCCTTCGATTCAGCGACCTATAAAAATGTATTGTGACAACTGATACGTGGGAATCGCACCAGGCTTTACCTCTCAAGGGATCTTGAGAAGCTTACAACCCCCACCAGGCAGTGTACCTGATCGTTGTAGTATAGTATAGTGACAAGTACTGGGGGATTGATCGTTCAGCTTAGGAATAGTGTCGCTAGGATTAGAAAGCCTAAATACTAGTTCTAAAGGTGAGGGAAGATTCTTTTTGTATTTTTATATTTTTTAGAAAGCAAGTTAAAATCTCGGGTTTGAAGGATTTGGGCGGAATTAGTTGCTAATCAACTAACCCAATACTAAGATGCAATCAAAATAAAATATTAAAAATGAAAATAAACTAAATTATACTAAAGTTGTGAGCAGTAATTGGAGAAAATGTGTTTACTTAGATTTCACTACTCCCTAGACATCTTTTACACGTTAATTACTTGTTATAATTGTATGGATGACGGATCGTATTCCTTAATACCATTCATGGGGTGGCACACTTAACTCCCCAATTCTATGAGCTCTTATCTCCTCCTACACCATGCCCAGCACAACTATAGGGATTGTAAACAGTGGCTCATGCATTAAATACAACCAATAAAGACCTAGTGCGCGTCGGTTCATGTTTCTTAAGACGTTCAAGCATGTTACCAATTGGAGATCTGCCAGTTTTCTTAAGCCTAACATATAAATCATTCATCCAAGACAAGAATAAACAAGTAATCAACACATAATCAACATCTAGGTTTCATTAGATCCAAGCAAACACAAGATAGATCTAGCCTAGCATGATGGAATTAAGACAAGAACAAGATATAGACAACCAACACATAGACATATTGATTGAATTAAAAGAACACTTATCTTGATTACACATGCAAGGTTTCAAGGGGTTGGAACCCTTGAAAAACCTGTAAAGTTACACCAAAATCGTACTTAGGGTTTCTCCCAAAAACTTTCTCTCTTTAAATGTGAAAAATTAGAAAACTATATATAGGAAAAGGGATCTGACGGCGTCAAGACAAAGCTTGTGACGCCGTCACCTCGCCGCCAAAACTAATCTCGGACTGCCTTGATCTACATTTGACGCCGTCAAGACTTAATCATTTCCAGGCCGTCATGACTTTTACTCTTGACGCCCTACCTTCATGACGCCGTCAAATCTCTTCTGGATCATCATGGAATTTTGCTCTTGATGCCGTCAGGGAGTTACTCTTGACGCCGTCACCTACTGTTCCCAGCATGGAAAATTAAGACTTTGGCGTTTTCTTCACTTTTATGCTCCAAAAACGTCCGAATTGCTTCCTTTTCCAGATTTCACTCCCAAAGTACCTAAAATCATAAAAGGAACGATTTAGGGCAATATTTGATCAAATAAATTCGAATTCGGGCTTAAATGACCCCCTAAAAACGGATCATTTTTCGCCTCATCAACAACTCAGCTGCAATTACATTTGCCAATGAACCTGGAATCATGAAAGGCACCAGACATTTCCCGATTAAGCACCACTATGTTAGAGAACAAGTTGAAATAGGTGAAATCGAAATGCTCAAAGATCACACAGATGAAAACTTAGCTGATCAATTTACAAAGCCTTTACCTGGCACCAAGCTTTACAAGCATGCTGAAGGAATAGGTTTTAAATTAGCTGAAAGTTTCATGCCCATTTGTGATTAGTATTTGGATAAAGGATGTAATGTACAATTATTATTTTAATGAAATAAAGTATTGTTTATGTTAATTTATTCATTGGCTTAATAATATATCCTATATTTGCATGTTTAAGATCCATGAATAATTTATTATTCTAAATAGTCCGTTGTCGATTAATGATATGGGAATATCATTAAACTAAGACAATTTTGAGTATTGGTTAAGGATATACTTGAAAGTATATTGATGCGTAGTCATACCAATTTCACATGATATTCAATGAATTGAGTATTGGACTTATCCCAACAATATGATTTAATATTTAATGTGAGAATCATATTTAAAGTTATCCTCAGACTTGAGAAACCAGATAAGAGTCATGGATGTAGTGCATTTTTGTGAGACAATCTACCGCTTACCGTAATTGGAAGTCATAAGGGTTGTTTTCAGAAGTGTTGCAAAGTTCATGGGTTATTCTTGTAGTCAAGAGAGAATTCGTTCCTTCTAATTTGTTCAGAAGTTTAATACTGTTGGGCCCCTCGTAGGGTTGACAAAATGTTTGCGTGGTCACGCCCAAAGTCTATCTGGAATACGTTCAGATGTTTTGGTAATTTTGTTCAATCATAAAGAAACGAGAAACAGAATTTAATAAAGAACCTCACATCTTTATTAATGTAGTATTAGAAGCGAAAGGATAATTATAATGATGAATCATTAAAGGTTTTCCAGGAAACCTAGCTCGGGTCGAACTGGTGGCATTAGAGTGTTGCAAGACGCCAACCAATGTCATTTTACTATTAATATATATACGAGTGGGAGCTGTTAAACGTTACGTATAAATATTAATAAGTAAATGACTAGTATCGAACCCGAGACCTCGGGATTGCACACATTACAAACAAGAATAAAGTATAATAATATATATATATATATATATATATATATATATATATATATATATATATATATATATATATATATATATATATATATATATGTTATATGTATCGTATATATATATATATATATTATATAAACACTTGAAGGGCTTAATGATCGTTAAATATTAAATGTAAGAACTAACTATCATTAGTAACGAAAGAAAAGGACTAGAATGTAATTTGGAAGACAAGAAGGATCCGGAACACCCTTGGAGGGTGCATGGCCGGTCGATCCTAGGCCCAAGGGGGTCGACCCATGCTTCCTTGCTCCCCAAGATTACTCTAGTATAAATGCAAGGCCAAGGGTTAGACTTTCATATCTTTTGTGCACACACACAAAACCCTAAAGCTTTTCTTTTCTTTCTCTCTTCCTTGGCCGATCGGCACACAACCCAACTTAGGGTTTTGGGTCGATTTTCTTTAAGCTAAAACAAGTGTTTTTCATTTACTTGCATAAACCTTTATTCGTTGGTAGTTTGTGTATACAAGAATGAGGTAATTACTCACTATAGTAATTATCAAGAGATCGATAAACAAAACGGTAAGGGGTTTATCATTGATCTAATTTACACAAGTTCAAGGTTTATTGAAGTGCATCGGGTACGTTACTATTTATGTTTTAGTTATCTTTATACGTGTTATAATTGATCCTAGCTTCCGCATAATGTGATTATTGATTGTCAAACTCTAACACTATCCTGGAGTTTAACGGTGTGTGGCTATGCAAGTAATGTGTATCATGACCATCTGACTCTTGTGAAATCTCGATGGTAGTCGATTATTGCTTTTCGTCTAAGTTATCTTCCATACGACGCTCATGTGCAAGTCCTTGTTGTCTTAAGTAACTTAAAGTTAACATGGCTGCACAAATATCACATTTTCTTTTCTTCTTAGTAGTCCTTGGACTATCGCAATTGTTTTCAGTAACGTTCGTTGGAGATTTTTTATTCACCTCACTTTGTTGAGCATTCTTAGTTTGATTTGCTGAGTTTGTTTTTTTCTTTTGGGAGGTTTGACGTCGCCAATGTTTTATTCCCCTTCATTTGGCCATTTCATCTGAGATCATCGATCTTATTTTAAATTTATTTGAGGATTTTGAGTGAGCTTCTTTGTTTCCTTGCTCAATCTGAAAAAATGAAGAAATTATTAGTTGAAATGTAAGAAAGATCATATCAAACAACTTTCTGCTATGAACTTACTTTGGATTTGTCCTTTTTAGCATCGCCGTGAACCTCTCCTGGTTTACTTGTGTTCTCGGTGGGTTCGCTAGTTCCCCCATCTGCAAAAATTTTGAAAATTTTGTTCCAAATTGGTACCCAACATTTCATAAAATTCTGAAAATCTGCATAAATTTATTGATATGAAATGATTCAAAAATGCTAGGGCATAGCAAGAAAATATGTCCCATGCATCAAAAAACATTATGACATGTAGCAGAAGGAAACCATACTTACCAATAATATGTTTTCCGGTACCTTGCCGTTTATTAGGCAACACTTTTCGGACATTCTGCCAACGATGACGACGTTTAAGAGCATGAAGTACTCTATTCATACGTCCAGCATGATTACCATTTTGTAAGGGAACATTAGTTGACTCTTGGTGTCATATGTTCTTTCCCATTTAATATGATGTGGATGATAACCTAATCCATGTTACAAACAAACTCAACCATCAAAACAAATACTTATGTAACGAGGGTTCTTCATTATACGCAATTCTAACTAATCCAATAATCCTAAGCGCGGAAAAAATCTATTAAAATAATTGGAATAAACATAAATGAAATAGGTAATAAATAAATAAATAAATAAACAAACACCACGGTGGTCATACAAATTAATCGATGAGTTGGAACAAATGTTTAAAAACGACTGAAAAGAACAAGGCATAATGCAAGGGCCGGATCAAATATATATGAACAAATAACATTGGTAAAAATGTATGTACCTTTGCAAGAGATGTGAAAATGCAAGAAACAAA
Source organism: Artemisia argyi (assembly GCA_030686995.1). NCBI lineage: Eukaryota > Viridiplantae > Streptophyta > Magnoliopsida > Asterales > Asteraceae > Artemisia > Artemisia argyi. Next base: position 16,986,942 of record CM060685.1, on the reverse strand, counting down.
GTTTGTTCAGAGAAAGAAGATGAGAAAAATTAATTTGTGGTGAAAAGATATATTGATTTTGATTATTTGTTTTTAACATGTTGGCCCGTTTAGCCAAGCCATATTATTCTCTCCTATAAGCCATTCATTTACCATTACATGCGATTTTTAAAAAAATTAGCAGCAATATGGTTTTTGTTTCCAATTTATAAAAGCAATCACAAAATTTTCAATGTTCTTACTATTAATAAATGAAAGAAAACATTAAAAATAAAAGGGATAAAAATAGAATTGGAGAGGGCTGCTCCAAGCTCCTTTTGTTGTGAAGCTAATCACTAATCATCTCAAAAAAATAAAAATAAATAAATAAAATAAAATAAAATAAACTAAAATAAAAATAAAAATAAAAAATTCATTAAATCTACAATTAAAAGGTATATGTGTTAATTTTGCTTCATTGTTAACAACTAGTTCTATAACCCCGTAAAAATCACGGGATAAAATTTAAAACAGTAAAATCGATCGAGAATATATTATAGACGAACATTAACAAATGTGGATATTATAGACGAACATTTAACCAATCAATGATTGATAGTTGAGAATATGTGAGTAAGAATATGTTAAATTGATGTGGTATAGACCGGTGTGGTTCGCTCGCGCCATAGGCCTAAGACATGGGCAATAACGCCCCATGAGCTCTTATATTCATAAAGCAATGTATTCAAATATACCAAGGTATCGTTTTTAGTTAAATTCCCACTCCTTAAGGCCAATAAATTCAGCTAGATAAGCTAACAACCAAACTCATTAACCCAAAATACTTTTCCCCAATATAATGACTTGGCTTCAGTAGGTTGGAGTTATTTATTTAACGGTGCACTTTAGATCAAAGGGTATGGTGAAGAGGGGGGCTTGCCGTTTCCGACGTGGCACCTCTTCACCCCTCGCCATTCCTTCGCCACCACACCATGCCCTCTCGCCACCCCTCATCACTTGCCCTTTCACCGTGGAAGTGAAGCAGAAAAGGACAAAACAAATTTCCAAAAAAAAATTATTAAAGTAAACAAATAATTATTTTTATAGTGGATGTGTATGTTTTGATGGTGTATTAAAGTGAAATGAATGATATAAAGTGATTTGTGGTTGTAAGTATTTGGTTTGATGAAGAACTGGTGTTTCGTTTCTTATGAAAGAGAAGTAGAGTGGGAGGCGAGTGTTTTACAGGAGAATAAGTAGGGTTGTGAATGGACTTCGGCTTTGTTCCAAAAAAAAAAAAACAAAAAAACAAAAAAAAACAAAAAAACAACAAAAAAAAATCTTGGCGTTGTTTTTGTTATGCTTTTTATATACGTTTTTTAGTATTATTCTTTATTTTAGTATTGTATTTTTATTTAAATGAAATGATTATAGTTTATTTGAAAAATAAAAAAGAAAATAAAATTGAGGGTGAGTGGCGCTCAAATGAAGAGATTGTTTTATGTTATAAATGAGGAGGTATTTGAAAGTTGAAGTGTTAAAATGAGATGGCATCCGATGAGGTTCAAATGAAGAGCCAAAGCGTTTCACCATACCCATAACTCTTAGTAAGCCATGTACCTCAGACACATTTGCATATGTTATCATAGACCCACGAATTTAATTGCAATAAATGCTAATGTAATAAGATAAACATATAGATGATCGAAGTTTGGAGCACAAAAATCTAACTAGAGCTGCAATAAATTTACAAAAGTTTAACTAAGAGTATCCACTATGTTAAACCTTTATAAAGGTTTATAGTTTTATGATGACATTAATTAACAAACCTTGAACCTATCTTCACTATGCATAAACCTCATAAAGCTTTATAAAAAGTATACAAAATTCAAATGCATTAAATTATGAAGAGGTTTAATATTCTAGACCTATTCAACATAAACCTATCTTCACTATGGTTTACAAGTTCTTAGACCTATTCATCATTTTATAAACCTTTTCATAAACTACTATAGTGGTTGCCCTAAGGTATGTGGCAAAATCGAAAACAATTCTCATAATCTTTAGAGCACCAAGTGTGTTAACATATCGTACCTCATTTTTTGTATCACGTCATGTCACATAAGCTTTAACATCAACGTAACTCACACTAATAAAAAATATTCTCACTCATAATATGTCATGACACCATCTTTTGAGACCTACCATTTTATTTTATTTTCTATTATTTAAAATTAACTAAATTTTTTATTCATAAAAATCAAAAATACAAATTAAGGGTATGTTTGGCAAAATTAGCTGTAAGCTGTTAACTGTAAGCTGTAAGCTGTAAACTACAAAGCTCTTAACATGAGCCACAAGCTGTATCTTTTTTTCAATAAAAGTGCTTGGTAAGTTAGCTGTTAAATGTAAATGTAAGATGTAAAATGACATAAAAAGACATATCTATAACTGTAATCAAAAGTTTGGAGGGTATATCAGTAATTTAAAGTTTTAACAGCTCCAAGATATTTAAAAAGCTTCATGAATCAGCTTTTCATTTAGAAGCTATTTGTTTGAAATAAAAGCTTGAAGTTAATGTATCCAAACGGAGCTATTTATTTTAAAAGAGATTATTTTTTAACAAAAAGCTAACAGCTTCCCCAAAAAGCTCCTACCAAACAGGCCCTAAATATTTTAACATGTTCAGGACTAAAAGTATAACAAAGAAAACAGCTAGGGACCAAATTTTACATATTAAGAATTATCATAAAATAAGACCAATACATAGGGACTAAACCTGATAATTTATAACTTTTAGTACAAAACTCTAAGTTATTGATTAAACAAATAAAACGAAAAACAAAAGGTTATCTTAAAATTTCCTTATGTACACACACAATCCACACACGTTTTAAACCAAACACACACCAAATACAAACTCAATAGTAATACAACAAAAACCGAAAAAAAAACACCACAAACATACTTGAAACTTTAGTTTTTTTATTTCAAACTTCGTTTAAATGGGTCTAAAACTTGTACGTTTCTAACAAATGCATAGGCCATGACCTAAAAACCAAATAGAGAGGATTTTAAGCCATAATAGAGAGAAAATGACATAAAATGTACGAAACAATGATGTAAATAACCCCTAATATCAACTTGCACCTCCTCATTGATGGTTAATGAAGGTCCCTCACTTTGTAAGGTTTTGGTGTTTTTTGTTTCTTTGATTCTTGCCTATGTTACAACAAGTTTAGTGGATTGGGTGTTTGTTGTCTAGTGGTGGAAGATCGTTGTCAAAGCCAACGTTGGCCAAGAACTCATTAAGCCGACTTTCCATGTCGATGGAAAATAAATCGGCCCACATGATTAAGTTTCCTTGGTTAAAGTGTCAACCACACTTTTGGAAGCCTGCCAAAATGGCCTCCCTAAAATTAATGAATGTTCTACATCATCCTCCTCCTTGTTCACGACAAAGTCAAAGATGATTACTACTCTGCAACACATTTTCTCTCATCCTTTCAACTTATAAAGAAAACACACGTTACAATAACAATTACATTTCTTTTACTACATGTACTGATAAGGAAAACTATCGCATGAGGCTAAGATAGTACCATCACTCACGCGTGATGACTTTTCTCATTAGCGACGTGATGATTTTGAAAACAATGGGCCGTGTGTTTGGGTATCCCACATCTCTCCTGCAACACCACCTTAGCATCCCCTTCCCGCATGAACAAAAACACCCACACTCTCTTGTTCGTCGAGTTCAACCCTACAAGTATAGACATTTCATGTTTGAGTTAATTGCATGAAACTGTATTATATTTGTCACTTTTTGTTATTGTATGTACTTAACTTTTCTTTTCTTATTTTGTGTACTGAACTTTCAAATTTTGATTATTGTTTGTATTTTGTGACCATTTTACCCTTACTTTTTTCAAAATTTGAAGGGTAAAACGGTCATTTTACATGGCTGAATACTCATAAAATGTATACAATAATCGAAATTTTAAATTTCAGTACACAAAATAAGAAAAAAAAAAGTTCAGTACACACAATAACAAAAAGTGACAAATATAATATATTTTCAAGTAATTAACCTTTTATAATTTTGACGAATTAAGTTTTACATTGTTTTGAATTAAGTTTAAAGTTGAAAGAAAAATTTGGAAAAGATAAACCCCACTAAAATGAAAAATTAATAATTTGAAAAAATATATCAAAGTAGACATTAAATAAAAAACATAAAAATTTAAAAAATATGATGAAACTAAATTATTTATTTAAAAGATATTTCAGTTGATAAATATAAAGGTGATTTTTCTTTTATTGAAATCAAATAATTTAGTGATAAAACACATAGCTTCCTCACAAAAATATTCAGAAGTTCAAACACCAATAGATAGATATTTGACGGCGACCATGAAGTCACATAAATATTTTCAATTAAACCATGTAGATCTTAGTTAACACTACTAGAAAAAGGTCTATCCTTGACTCGCATTTTATGACGCACACAATATAATGACTCGCATTTTTGTGTGTCATAAAAAACTGTCATAAATTGTAAATCCTTGACTCGCATTTTTGTGTGTCATAAAATTCGTGTCATATGTCAAATTTTTTAAAAAACACGCGCGGATTACAAAACTTGAAAACTTTCAAACCAACACAGATCTCATACTATTAATATTATTATTATTATTATTATTACTACCATTTTTTTTTATAAGAGTATATTACAAATCGTCCCTTGTGGTTTTCCTGGACATCACACACCAACACATCCGCTTCTTGGGTTTTGGATTTGGGTCGACTCGTTAGTGTTTCTAGTTTATTCTTAAGGGTTTGATCAAGGTGATTAGGGTTCGTTGATTCGAAGTTAATACCACCACCATCCGCAGTCGCCACTTCATCACCACAACTTCCCTCTCGATTTTTGGGTATGTTGAAACACCCTCCTATTTTTGTTAATCTTTTAATTAACCCCGTATCAAAACCAATTATACATTCGTGGAATTAAAACAAGTTCTAAAAACGTTTTTGATTATCATTCGTGTGGTATAAAAACATATAAGAGGCATTTATTTGATTTGTTTTACTTTTGATTTGGGTTTAAACCCGAGTGGGTTTCACAGCCGAGACCCTTAAGGGTGTTGTGATGGTTATATGATATACTTAGTTCTTTCTAGTTTTGATTTTTGGAAGATGAAGCATAAGTGGTTTACCTGATATGTGTTGATTTCGGGTCGGGTCGAACCCGATTAGTTTTCAGTCGACCCAGTTGGGTTTCGAGTGGTCATGGTTTGTTTATTTCAAGCTTATTTGGATTATGGATCATTTATTTCGGTAATGGGTTCGGTTAATGATAAACCCAAGAGGGTTGTGCTGGTTGTGTGCCGAAGAACCAAAACAGCCCCGAATGGTGCTTGGTTGATCCTCGACCTCTACTGGAATCACCCAAGAAAGTGTTAGTCTTGATGGTTGTTGCCTTGTTGTGTTATCATTGTTGTTAACTAGTTGCTCGCCTATCTTGGACCACCAACGCGAGCCCATCAGGGTGCGTTTGGTTTGTTTGTTTTCTGCGTATAACAGCCCCACAGGAGGGTGTTTAACTGCTGAAACTCAGCCCCAAAACAGCCTCAACCAAGGGCGTTTGATGGCTGCCAAACAGCCCCAACATAGGTGTGTTTGTATGCTGAAATTCTGCACTAAATATAGGTGTTTATCTGCTGCAAAACAGCCCTACATGGGGCGTATTTGCTTCTGAAAATCAGCATATATAATGGAGTTTAGATGCTGATTTTTCAGCATGTTTAAGGGTGTTTGGTTGCTGATTTTTCAGCATGTTTAAGGGTGTTTAGATGCTGATTTTTCAGCGTATTTGTGTTTCTGTATCCATGTACTCTCTTTTCTGTTTCTGTATCCATGAGGATTTTAATGTCACATATCTTTCTGTATTAATAGTATTAAAAAACTTATGCAACATAGGTTGTTTGTTTGTTGCTTTCTGTCCATCCAAAACCATCCCCAACCGAGGGTGTTTAGTGGCTGCAAAACAGCCCCAAATAGGGGTGTTTGTGTGCTGATTTTCTGCACCAAATGGGAGTATTCGTGTGCTAATTTTCTGCATAATAGGGTGCGTTTTGTTTGTTAAGGTTCGATTAATAGTTGGGATGATTAGTGAATGGGATTAGGCTAGTTAGAGCTTATGGTGATGTTGTATATTGCGAAAATTGAAGTTTGAAGGGGTTTAAAGCTACCCATTTTAGACCAGAAAGTTGAGGCTTCTTTATCCTAGGTTGAAATTTTTGAAACTGATTTTTGTCTTTTGAATATGATAGAGGATGTTAATATGAACGTTTTGATATAAAATTCGGCTTCTAACTCTTAATAACGGACGTTTGGCGCTCATTTGAAATTTAGAAAAATTATAAATTTCCAAACAGCACTTGTATAAAATTTATTTGCTGTCAAATCTGAATAAGGGCATTTACGTTATTTTCTGGCCCGTTTCGGCCTTCGGCCGAAACACGAAAGTTGTCCGAAACAACGTTTTTAGTCTACCGCGAGGAATTGGGGTGTGAAAGTGCGAAAATGAGGGTGATTTTGATTAAAAATCAGTTCTACATTTTGTTTTGTTTTGTGTTGGACTCGGCTGGAAATACCAGCCCAAAGAGGGTGTCCGTTTGATTTGTTTCGACCCATCACCGAGAGCCACACAAGGGTGTGTTGGTTTATTTTTTGGTTCGATTGGAAATCACCCAAGGGGGTGTGTTGATTCGGTCCACATTCACAGCCGAGAGGCTGTTATTTTGTTGTTAGGATTAGCTACAAAGTCCATCCAAAAGGGGTGCGTTTAGTGGCTGCAAAACAGCCCCAAATAGGGGTATTTGTGTGCTGATTTTCTGCACCAAATGGGAGTGTTTGTTTGCTGGAATTTCAGCACTAAAAAGGGTGCGTTTGCTGCAGATTTTCTGCACTTAAAAGGGTGCGTTTGCTGCCGATTTTCTGCACTAAAAAGGGTACGTTTGTTGCTGATTTTTCTGCGCAAAAAGGTGCGTTTGGTTTGGTTGCTGTCACACAGATAAGGGCATTTACGTTATAAAATTTATTTGTTATTTTACTGCTGTTAATATGCAGACTGTATTTTAAGTCAATTGTTCTCTTGTAACGTATTTTGAATTTGTCTATCTTTTCTCTTTTTTAGATGTGGTTAAAGGGAATGGGAGACTTATTCCTAAAGCGGTTAAATCGTGGGTCGAGCAATACGAAAAGGAGCCAAAACCAGCAATGGTTGTATACTCAGTGGTCGATGTGGAAGCTGTCAAACTAACTTGTGAATTACTATCGATATGTAATTTTTGTCGTTAATTAACTTGTGACTTATCGTGAATTAGTACTTGAATTAACCTCATTGTTTTGATATATATATATGAAATGCGTTATTTTGATATTTGTGTTTTTAATTTTGTATTATCAGGTTTTTAATTGTCATTTAATAGAAAATTAGGAACTGGAAAAAATTAATTTAAAAAAAAAAATTAAGTTATGACTCGCAAAAAGGAGAGTCATAAAACCTGGGTCGGGTCGGGTCGGCCCGTTTCCGGCCAAAAACCGACCAAACCAAACCGACCCCAGTAATTTCGGTTTCGGTTTAGGTTTTTTGCGTTTTTCAAGTTTCGGGCTTGTCGGGTCGGGTTTGGATAGATGACCAGACTAGACCGCAATATGTTCGGTCTCGTCCGATTCAAGCCGATTCGCTCCGATCCATAGTCTATTAAGCTAAGCCCTACATCTACATCTGAGTCAAAAACTCGCCGCAAAAACAAAAGTTACAAGACTTACCACTTTACAAACCTTTTTCTTACCGCTAGTACTAGTAGGGTTTATTTATGGGAAGTGATTTGTACACCACTAAAATTGGTGTGTACACCACTAAGTATGAAGTATATAGTTGTACTATATGTATTATCAACACAATTTAGTGGTGTGCATTGTATTATCAACACAATTTAGTGATGTGCACTCCAATTTTAGTATTTATAAACATTTTCCCCATTCAACCAAACCAATCCCCAAAACAAAAACCAAAAAAACCCGATCCATCTCCATCACTCCACTCCCACTGCCTCCAAAACCCTAAAACACGCACACACACAAAAACACACACACACACACACATCATGATTTGTTCAAGTAAGCTTTCACTCATTCAATTCAACTCATTACGATTCTTATATATGTGTTAATTGTTATAACTGATCTGTTATTTGTTTGTTTTACAGTTTCCGGCGAGGTGCCGGAGGAGCCTGTTGTATCGAAGACGTCCGGTTTACTTTTCGAGAAGCGGTTGATTGAGCGTCATATTAGTGTGAGTTAATTTGTTCAGTTTTTGTATATAAATTAGGGCTTGGATGTTAAATTTACCGTTTCAATTAGTTTTCGAGAAGCTGTTGACTGAACGACACGTTAGTGTGAGTTTTTTTTGTATATAATTAGGGCTTGGTTGTTAGTTTTACCGTTTGACGTTGATTTAAGCTGTTTCGATTAGTTTACGAGGAGCGATTGACTGAACGATAAGTTAGTGTGAATTATTTTGTGATATTGTTTAAATTTGAATGTCATTAGGGTTTGGCGTTGATTAAAGCTGTTAGGATTAGTTTTAGAGAAGCCGTTGACTGAACGACACATTATGTTTGTGATTCTGTTATAATTTATCCTAGTTAGTATATGATTAGGGCTTGGATAGTAAGTTTTAGTGGTTGATGTTAGTGTTAAGTGTCTCGATTAGTTTGTTTTTGTGAGCGGTTAGTGAGCGATGCATAAGTGTGAGTTATTTTTGTGATAAGTTGTTTAGATTTTGAATATAATTAGGACTTTGATGTTAATTGTAGCGTTGGATGTTGATTTAAACTGTTCAGATAAGTTTACGAGATATATTGTTTTAAAATTTTGAATAAGTTAGGGCTTGGATAGTATGCTTTAGTGGTTAATGGTATATCGAGTTGCTCGGTTTACTTTCAAGAAGCCGTTGACTGAACGATATGTTATGTTTGTTTATAATAGGGTTTGATTCGTAAGTTTGAGTGGTTGAAATGACACATTTATTTGAATTAGTTTGGTGACACTTGGTGAAAATTTGAATGTAATTAGGGTCTGGATGTTAATTTTACTGTTTATTGTTAGTTGTAAGCTGTTTCGATTAGTTTACGAGAAGCCGTTGACAGAAGGATACATTATGTGTGATTTTGTGATAATTTGTTCTAACTTGAATATATAGTAGTATGTTTTAGTGGTTAATGCTATATAAGTTGTGCTGATTAGTTTTCCAAAAGCGATTGTATGAATGATACATTAGTATGAGTTAGTTTGCGATATTTATTGAAATTTTGGGTATAATTAGGGATTGGATTTTAAATTTACTGCTTAACGTTTTAAGCTTCTGATTAGCTAACAAGATATGTTGTTTAGTTTGTGAATTAGTTAAGAACTTGGATAGCAAGTTATAGTGGTTAATGTTATTGTAAGTGTGTATTGTTAGCGGTTGTTTAAACGCTACATAATTATGAATTATTTTGTGATATGTTGTTTAAATTTGAAGTAATTAGGGCATTGATAGTATGTTATGAGAAGCGATTGTTAGCGGTTATTGTTATTCTAAGCTGAGCAGGATTATGTTTTGAGAAATGATTGTTTGAACTGCATATAAGTGTGAGTAATTTTGTGAGATGTTAAAATCTGAAGTATTTAGGACATAGATAGTAAGTAATACTCTTTCCCAGTCTCTTTACCCTTGGGCAGGGGTGCGACTGTTTACACCATATCTCCCCCATACCCCTCTTTGGCGGGATTGGGTATGGTGGTGGTGTTGTTGTTGTTGGGCATGAATAGTAAGTAATAGTTGGAATGTTATTTTAGGCTGTGCTGTTTAGTTTTTGAGAAGCGATTGTTTGATTGGTACATGAGTGTAAGCTATTTTGTTATATGTTGTTTAGAGTTTGAGATAGTCTGGGCTTGGATACCAAGTTTTATTGTTTGAATTGGAGTATGAATACTGATCGAGTGAGATTTGTCGAACTTTGATTAGGAATATAGGGTAGTAAAGTCTAAAGATGTGTCATTTCAATGTAAAAGTATCGCTATAAAAGTGTAATTATTGGCTTCGATGTAATGTGATACGGCTAAGTAGTCACTGTTTTTTAAGAAGCGATTGATTGAAAGACGGTTGCAAGCTTTTTTTTAGCTATGGTTTGATTAGTATTTTTGGCAATGAAGGAGTTGTGAGTAATTAGGGTGCAAATACTAGATGCATGGTTAAAGAGAAATATGACTATAGATATTGAATGTTGATGATGCTATAATTTATCAAATCATTGAATAACATTGGTGTTGTTATTTTTGTTGATTAAAGTGTATTGATGTTATTTGTTTGATTTTGACTAGGATTTTGGAAAATGTCCGGTGACCGGGGAAACTTTGACTTTGGATGATCTTGTGCCGATTAAAACTGGAAAGGTTTGCATTTTGTGGTCTTGTACATTAATCTTGTATTGTTATAACTTGACATTGTGATAGTTGCTAGCGCATTGATGCTTAAAAACTTTAACAGTAATTGGTGATGTGTGCAGGTTGTGAAGCCTAGACCAGTGCAGGCGGCCAGTATCCCTGGGATGCTTGGAATGTTCCAAAATGTATGTGTTTCTCTCCTTGGTAATCTTCGGTTTGCAGTTTCAATTAGTTTTACGTCTGGATGTGCTAACATGACAGTTTTAAAGAAGCTTGTACTTAACTATACAACCTGGCCATTTAATTTAGCGCTCATATGTTTTTTTGATGCTAGGAATGGGATGCCTTGGTATTATCTGCTTTTGCATCAGAGCAACAAATTACATACAACAAGGCAAGAGCTTAGTCATTGTTTATACCAGGTACTGCTGATAACTAAGCTGTTCATATTTTGAATCTTATGCTCTGTTTGAAGAGTCAAATTGTTAGCTTTTCAAAGGATCATGTTTATTTGGCAAGCCACATATGTAGGTTGTTAATGTGTCTTTGAGGTCCTGAATTTAGGATGTTAAATATATCTCACGAGAACACATCATGTTATTCCCAAAGTATTAATTATTCTAGTCACTTCATGTACCACTTATGGATATAGGTATTAGGTTAGTGCGAGATTCCGGCAATCTCATATCTCCAGGTCCCAGTCTCCAGTCTCTATTAGACTGAAAATTTGTGTTTTTGTTGAAGAGGGTTTTAGCTCAAGGCTATATTCTAACTCAACTGGAAATATGAGAACCCTTTAGTAAATTAGCTATTTGCTAAATATGAGAACCCTTTAGTAAATTAGCTATTTGCTTGCTGATAGCTCTGATATCTCCTCAATTATTAGTGCTGTTACAAAGTATTGGGAGGACTAGAATTTTAAGAATCTGACTTTAGAACTCTTATGGTTTTAATTCCTATGCCGTAGAACTTGCAGCGATAGTTTAAAAAGTTTTTGGGTGATGACATAGCTTATTTCATCTGTGAGAATAGTTTGTGCTGGGTACTGAGAAACCACATGATGATCTGCTCTTATTGTTCTTTGTGGTATAATAAAGAAGCTTATTGCGCATCTAGTTTATATGCTCTTTATCTGATTCGAGACTCGAGGAGTTGTCCTGGTTTTCTTTGTACTGCGAAAACAAAAAAACCAACTACTTACTTCAAAGCCTACTAAAACAAAACCACTAACAAGTTTATTGACAGTTTTGATGCAGTCTGATGCTTACTGTCAGTTTTGGTTTTGTGTTTGCAACTAACTTATATCTCTGTATTGACAGCATGATTCAGCTTGCCGTGTAATAGCAAGGTTAAAGAAAGAACTTGATGAAGCCAGGACAATGTTGGCACATTTAGAAAGGCAAGCGCCAATGCCAGCATCAACGGCAGTTGCAGCAAGTTCTGCTTTAAGCAATGGGAAAAGAGGTTTTTGTTTGCCATACATCTGTGCTCTAATATGCTTTATGCTGTTATTTGATGACTCATTATGTCCTATTTGGTGTGACAGCTGCTGAGGATGATGAGTTGGGTCCTGATGGTAAGAAAATCCGGCAAGGAATTTCATCTGCCATAATTACTGAGCTACCGGATTGCAATGCTGCACTTTCACAGCAAAGGAAGAAAAGACAGGTACTCTATCCATTATTCTCTATCATGTTATTGCGTCTCAGGACATCGCTATTAAAAGTGAAAGACACAAATTTACTTGTCATTCTTATACTCTATTTCAGGTTCCTCCCACATTGGCTCCCTTGGATGCTATCGAGAGGTATACACAACTCAGTAGTTATCCTCTTCACAAAACAAACAAAGCAGGCATTTTGTCTATAGATGTCCATCAATCAAAGGTACACATTTTCAATTCATACTTATGCATCTGTTCTGTATCTTCTTAGACATCTTGTCCCTCTGTTAATATGATTTTGAGCTTCCTGTGAGATGAAATGCTGTAGTCTTCAATCGATCTACAGGGGAGAATATATCTACGCTCAGTGGCCACTCCAAGAAGGTGTTGTTCACTATTTGGTATAACAGTTACAGTTGTCATGTTTAGATGTCGTTAGCTTATTTTTGAACTTTGGTTTTTTTTCCCTTGCTCTTAGGTCACCAGCGTTAAATTTGTGGGCGATGGTCAGATGGTTGTTAATGGTTCTGCTGATAAGGTAAGTTCATTCTTCATTTTCTAAATTTGTGTGATAAGTGATTTCTTTCACCAGCCTTGTCAAAACCTGTTTTTTCTTCTTTCATGTTTTGTTTAAAGTTAAATGTCTACTGGAAGCCTATAAAGGGTTGCTCATTAATGATTAAAAAATGCTTAGTGGATTATAAAAGTAGTTATAAATTTGTTTTCACATTAAAGTGAGTTTCTTTTATCTGCCTGCAGACTGTTCGTGTGTGGCAACAGTCTGAAAATGGAGAATATGGTTGCAAGCATGTCTTAAAGGATCATACAGCTGAGGTAATCATGTTTATTCCTTGTGTTTGAAATGAAGACATTTTGTTTTTGCACAGTTGCATTTTTTTCTTTTTTTGCTTCATATTAATCGTTTTTGTGTGTGTGTGTATGTTGTGGGAGGGAGGGTGGGCTATCTCCTCAAATTGGATTATGGATCTTCACCTAACTAATTTTACTTTATCTAGTAAATGCTTTGCACTTGTATTAGGGACACTCTTCTTATTATTATTTTATTACTAGTCTTCTACCAATTTTATATGCATACGCCGCTAGTCTAGAGAAAGGTGTTTTTATGAATTGCACTTGATTTATTTGACCTTTTCAACTTCACCCACTATCCGACCTGCTTAATTCACAACTATTTTTACGTTAATTTCTAGACCCTTGGATGAAAGACCAGCTTTTCTGGATATATTTTTTATTTATATTAGTAATTTTTATATAGTACATTAACCTCTTTAAAGCTGCCACTTTAATGATGTTGCTGGTATTGATTCAGGTTCAAGCTGTGACTGTCCACGCAACAAATAACTACTTTGTAACTGCTTCTCTCGACAGCTCATGGTGCTTTTATGACGCTAAAGATGACAAGTTTGACCCGTTTACTAATGAATGGGTTAATTTGGGTTATGGTTGAACGTATTGAACCTATCTATAGACTGGTTGAACGTATCCAACCTAAACAATACAAAACTACTTTATTTAACCTGGATCTATATTTTACTGGAGTGTTCATTTTTGCATAAGATGTGCGTTCATTGTTTGTATTGTAATCTACAACATTGTAAATGTATTTACTGTTTTTGTTTTTTCTGCAGTTGAATTTGATCACAGCGGAAGCTACCTAGCGATAGGAGGTTCAGACATAAGGTATGTCGTTACATACTTCAATTTTGTTTGTACTAAAGGTTGCAAGTTTTACCCGTTACTTACAAATAACTCGTTTTTTATGGGACGCTCTACATATTTTGGTTGTTTCTGACAAAAGTTGTATCTGTATTGCAGAGTTTATCAAGTTGCAAGTGTTAAGGCCGAGTGGAACTGTATTAAAACGTTACCTGATTTGTCTGGCACAGGTTTCATTCTCTCTTGTATTAGCTCTTGTGGGGTAGTTCTTTCGTCTTTCCATCTTTTCATCTTGATGACTTTTTTTGTGTGTTAAATATGTAATGCAGGTAAAATTAACTCAGTAAGATTTGGCCCTGATGCAAAATACTTAGCAGTCGGGTCTATGGATCGAAACCTTCGGTTGTTTGGCTTGCCTGGAGAAGATGGTGACATGGAGTCTTGAAAAACATCTTTTGAAGTGTTATGGACGGGTTTTAGTTGAGGGTCAATTTGTATCATTCGGATGTAGCATTTTTCAATGCCTATGCATCTTGTGTTCATGAGATTGGTGATTAGAACTTTTACATTATGCAAGAACTGGGGTTCATACTTTATATGTAAAAACGATGCCTTTCTCTTAACTTTGTATTGTATCACTTTCATTGCTTAACGACTAAAAAAGCATATTTGCCGTTTATGAAAACATGTTTTTTTTTTTTAATCTTATGCAAGTCATAATTTCGAGTTTGTCTTTTTCTCGTTCAAGAGTCCCAAAAAGAGTACAAACAAAAAAATGGAGAAATTTTGATGTGTGATTAATGCTAGTTTTGAATGATAAAAAGTTATTTTTACTCTCATAAATATAGAAATAAAAGAAATGCATAATTAATGCAAGTTTTGATTAGAAGGGTAAAGTAGAAAAACTAATCATAATTACCGTCTATATATAAAAAACTGGACACTTATTTTGAGACAAATATAAATAATAAGGTGTACATTTTTTTTTTTGGACAAATATAAATAGTAAGGTGTACACTTTTTTTTGGAACGGAGAGAGTAGAACTTATGAAGAGTTGATCTATGTAGATATCATATTTTCTCATCAATCTAAAGTGCGTAAATAGTGTTATTGCGAAAGATTAAAGCTAATGTTTGCATAACGAAGATCTGGTTCCGCAACTTGTTACATTCATACTCGAGCAGGAGATGATTTCACACATACATATATTGCGGCAACCATTGGGTTAGGAACCAGATCACTTGTAAAAATAAAACCAAAATTTGAAAGAAAACTATGGCTAATTAATAATCTCTTGATACATAAATCAAAATTCTGCAAATCTGTGCATGCTTTATAGATTTGGAGATTTTGAGCCCTTTGCTTATGAATGGGTTGATTTGGGTTGTGCTTTGTTTCAAACGGGTCACATAAGCTGAACAAGTTACCTTGGTCAAATAAGCTGAAAGTAACTCAAAGTGTCTATTAATGCTACACAACCTTTTAAAAATGTAGATTATTATTGCAATAATATTTTACTAGTTATTAGTATATTTAAAAATGGACAATAAAGTGCTCGCCCGGTGATTTCTGATATCGATTTAACTAACTTTTCACAGGGATGGTTGCCGGGATCTAAAGCTGATGGCGATTCAAACCAGCTTCCAACTATCACCATTGTCGCATCATATGACACGTGGTGCAGCTCTGGTAGTTTACCCGTCTTATAGGCGTTATCAGTTGGAAGTGATAGCAATGGCAGTGGTGTGGCCTTATAACTACAACGGTACTCAGAAGGTGTGTTCCTCTTTAGACTTCATATCCACTCTTGACTTATATTTCCGAAGTTGGTCACTCAATATGCTTTATTTTTCGTGCAGTGGCTTAGAAGTTTTGATCAACGTTTGCGAGTTCCAAACCTCCAGAGAATGCGTATGTAAAGCAACTCTTTGCGGTAAGTGATTGAAAACATCATAGGTGACCAAATGGCCAGATTGGGCAATATTGTATTCATGTCTTATCGTTCTTGTGTGCAGGGGTTATCTTATGTAGCAGTTGGGCTAAAACACAAGAAAATAAATGTTTCCAATTCCCGAGTAACTTACGATTCATTTCTTCATCTTGTAATATGATTTAGAAAGTCGGTTGCTTTATGTTAAAAACATGCAGGTAGCTTGGGAGCCTGAACAGTTTTCGAGGTTGAGAGTTACTGCAACAACACTTTGTGGGCTTTCAAAAGATAAAGAAAAAACAAAACAATAAGAGTGCTAAAACTTCTTAACCTAATGAAAAGCAATATATCAATCGTGCAAAGCTGGTATTGATACAGAATAAATGCTCAAAGTAAACAAAACTATCATATTTATTTTGCAATGAATGGAAATGATGACAGATTGTACCCAAAGGGTGTTTTCACCTTTAATTACCACATGCACATGTCCTCTAGGACTAACACACAGACCAAGCTCACAACACAGTAATGGTCTTTTACTCCTTTGCATGATGCTACAACTAGATTATACAAAACCAAAGAAGATGCATACCCAAAAAATTTGTGGGTACGCGTCTTTTGCTACCAACCAACTTGGTTGCACTAGAACATACGCAACCAATTCCACATGGATGGAATAGTATCTCCACAACATATATGTTGAGTTACTTCATGTTTATCATAAACAACCACTCAGCTCAGGCCGTCAAAGACATTAAGTTCAAAGGCATACTTGTGTATTTTCTCTTCAGTTTGATAATTATACTTTCTTTTTGTTGAATCAAAAGGGATAAAACATCCCTTAATAAGTAGGACTTGTATAAAAACACAGTAGAATCAGTCTTTCGACAAACTAGTGAATGAGTAACCAAACCATAAATTTCACTCATTATATAAATAAAAAAGTTGAAAAAGTACAGTAAAAAAACAAAGCAACTAGAAATTTGAAACAGTAAATAACGAAACAATACAATTGGACGGTGTGTTCTATTGTGAACACCAGCTAAGTTTGAACTCACAAAAGCCATGAGGAGTTGTTGTATCAAGCAGATTAAAAGAAGAACTTGTCAGTGCTACCCATCTTCCATCAAGAGGATTTCTAATTTCACAATTTTCGATCACCCCCTTTAAGATTAGCTTCAAGAAGTATTTAGTGACTATGAGCCGTAATTCATCATTAGTCTTTGCATACATGGGATGGCAAATAGAAAAAACTGCATCAAGGAGTAGTGAGTGCTCGCACTCCCAAGAGACATTATTATTTGCATGTTCTTGTAAAAACAGTTCTTCAACATTTGTAGCAGGATGCTGGGCGATTGTTTTCACATCATCAACGTTGAAAAGGTCTGAAACCCCAAATCTCAAACTGCTCATCACAATGTTAAACTTGCTTGATAATTTGAGTGCTTCCCTCATCTTAAGAAAGAACGATACATCGATGGAAAAACCCAATGAGAAAGATAGCTTAATTTGCTCGGGAGGAGTGGTTGTAAACAAGAGAATGGGGACTGAGTCGCTTTCGTGCGAGTAAGTAAGTAAATTTGGAGCATAAACTTGTACCTTGATTTCCTCGACGAGTGAAAAAAATAACATCAACCTCCGCAACGTAAGACATGTGATATCCAAAATCTTCACACTAGACCACTTGATTTCAAGGATCAACTCCTCTAGAAAGGGGAAGCTCGATTTGATCATATTGGAAAAAGCATCATCCATGTACACATTATCTAATTGTAACATTCTCAAGCTCCCTATCGTGGAGATTTCAAATAATGATGGAGACGTATCCCTCATTAACATTGGCGCGTTAAATACAAGCGAGCGTAGAGATGGGGCATCAAAAATTTCCAAAATATCAATCCAACCCATGGTATTTAGGCATACTATAAACTCACGAAGATAGGGGAGGTTATTTACCTTGATTTCGTCCAAGCCTGGGGTTACCCCGAGGAAGATCTCTTCAAGTAACTTATTCTGAGATAATAATTCATTAAGTACAGCTCGACTTATGCGGACATGAGACAACTCTAGTACTCGTAGGTTGGTGCATCGGACCTCAGGATAGCTACTAATGTGAAGTGAATGTTTATTATCACAGGGGCTTATAAGTTGCAAAATTAATGTGGTGAGATTTTCATTTGAGAATATCTCATCGGGCAAAGTAAAAGATTCAGCCAAGATTGCGAGGCGAAGCTCTTTGAGAGAAGTTTTAGAATAAGCTATTGATTGCTTAATCAATTTTCGAGCAACACGATGATTAGTGGTGTGAATGCCCAACTGAAGATCGAGACTTGTGATAGGTAAGCTGTGTCGGTGATAACGTAGTAAAGTCAGGTGGATCCACCTCATGTAATTTCTTTGATGTTGCCTTTTTAAAGACGTGGGACAAAATCTGATGGCAGGGCTGGTAGACCAAGCGTGTAGCCATGACTTGGACAAGATGCAGGTGCTTGCCGCATCTTTTGACGGCAATTCTAATTGTATACGTTGAATCAACTCCGGAACATCATCTAGTTGTTGTCTGTGGATCAGTCTCATTCTCTTCTTCTCCTGCTCCATTCACGCAACCCAAAAAACGACAATCACTTTAATAACAGTCGACAGAAACTTGTAAAAGAATCAAGTACTCACCTCCTTTTATAAAGAATAATAATGCCGACTCTACTTCATAATTGCATATGTAGTCGTCCAAACTTTCTTCTTTTCCTAACCGTCCCTACACTATGCCGTCCGTGTCTTCATCCGGTGGATCTTCCTTTCCTCCATCTAAATCAACAAAATACAATCAAGGATATGATGGGCTTATGTTTCAAATCATATAACAATTGACAAATGTTTTCTTAATAGATCTACAAACTTTGGATCTGGGTGTTTTGGTTTATCAAAAGGGTGGGTTAGAGACGCGGCACATGGGTGGTGGATGAGGTTACTTAAACATACTCACTCTAGGGTTGTTTAGTGTAAATTTCAAAATCATCCTTATGGTCTGCTCAAAACGTAGATTTCGTCCCTGACCTTCTGAAAATGTCCCTGATTAAACTACTCTTGTCAAAACTGCAACACAACGACGAAATCTAAAACCTAAAGTTCCCCGCAAAATAATATTTACTTATGATCCATGGATAGATGATGTCATGCCTGATGTCAAAGACATCTTGGGTCATGGACTTTGAGCAGGGCCGGTCCTGAAATTTCGGATGCCCTGGGCGAGATATTAGAATAATGCCCTTACCCAGAGGTTTGGCATATAAACAAACTTCGCGTATTCCTTTATATGCAGAATTGCACATATAACCCTCCCAAAGTGAATAATTGCATATATATTATTTGTACAAGTTTTTTATGCACATAGTATAATGGTTTTTATACATACTTTGGATATATATATGCAATTATGCATTTTTTGAAAGATATATATGCAAAAGCCATAGGCAAAATTTATAAAAGAATTATAAAGTTTAATTTACTTTGTAGATCGATTCATGTGCATTATAACAAAAAAATAATAATAACTAAAAAATATAAGAACATATGCGTGCCATATTTGAAATTTATACATGATTAAAAGTAGAGAACATGTTACGACAGGTATGATATGTATAATTTTTTTAGCGACATAGCTTATTCTATTACTGATAAAGTTGAAAAAATAAATCAAATCCTTTACATATATTGCTATGTAAATACAGGATATATTTTGTGGTGCTACTCTTTTGGCAAAGTAAAAGTAGTTCAAGAGAAAATATAATATAATAAAGAAATATATTATTTAATATAAGATAAATAAAAAATGAAAGTAATATAAACTAAAAGGGTTGAAGTGCTAATTCAGTTGAAAGTTGAGGGTGTTGTTTCGAAATAGATCAATTAATATACACCAGACACACACAAAAAACAAAATCAATCCCAAAGTCCTTCTTACTCACTTTTTACAGTCGACAATGTCTCCTAGTACGACGTCTATGTCCGGCAACATCTTGACTCAACTTTTATCTTTTTAACTCTATTTGTAAGTAAGCTAGAGGTACAAAGAAGCCAAGCTAGTAATACTTTCAAGCACACTTTTTTTTTTCATTCCATTTACCGATTCACAGGACCAAAACTTGATGCCCCTCTTTTATTGATGCCCTGGGTCGTCGCCCGCGCTGCCCATAGCCAGGGCCGGCCCTGACTTTGAGTTATGGGTTATGGATAATGATCCATGGATAGATGATGTCATGCCTGATGTCAAAGACATCTTGAGTCATGGACTTTGAGTTATGGGTTATGGACTTTGAGTCATGGACTTTGAGTTATGGGTTTCAGAGTCTACGCATAAGCTTCATCAAAGGTCTTCTCTTTGTGCTACGGTGACTCGGTACTTCCCTAGCTTGGATAAGTTAGTGGAATACTTCGACTACGGATATCTTTCAAGCTTGGATAAGTTTGAAAGATTTGTTTGGTCTTTGAACCTTACGCATAAAATCTTACGCATAACTTTATAGTTTACGCATAAGATCAATCTTACGCGTAACTTTGAAGTCTACGCATAAGTTTCTTTATTACGCGTAAGATTCCAACTTACCCCAGGGATTTTTGAACTTAACCAAAGGAACGTGCATTTCAATCTTCTACAAAGATCCATCATTCACACAAGTTTCTTTCTATAATCTTCTTTCATATTTTTAAAAAAAAAAAAAAAAAAAAAAAAAAAAAAAAAAAAGAGTTTTTTGGCGGGAAAATTTGAGTAAAATTTAATTTTTACAGGAGACTAAACGTTCAATTGTATAACAGTGAAAATTTTGGCCCAAAATTCAAATTTTTAGGCCAAAATTCAAATTTTTTCGGTAAAATTTGGCGGCAAAATTTTTGAAACTCAAATTTTTCTTGCAACCTTATAATTGCATTTTAAGTGATTTTCAAAATTTTGGAAGAGAATAATTTTTTCAAATTATTTTGGAGGGAAAACCAGAAATCACTATTCCGACCTTGAGTGTGACATTTTGTTTGATTATTTCGATTACGTCGCAACAATCAAGGGGGAGGGAAATGTCATCTACAATGTCTCAATCATCTTCTTCCAACTATCTTCCTCACCAATATTCTCATCAGCAACAGTCATCAGCATCAGTACCTTCTTCCAACTACCTTCCTCACCAGTATTCTCATCAGCAACAGTCATCAGCATCAGTACCTTCTTCCAACTACCTTCCTCACCAGTATTCTCATCAGCAACAGTATCATCAACAACAAAGTCACAGCTCCCTCATTCGTCATATTCTGATCTTTGGCGATGAAACAAGGCCTCCAATGTTACTACCAGGAACATATACTATTTGGAAACGGAGATTTCTACAATGGCTCACAGATCGTCCTGCTGCAGATCTCATGCTTAATTCCATTCAAGATGGTCCATACATAATGATACTTCTTGCTGACTCAAAAGGGATTATCAGACTACAAAATGATGAAGATTTGAATGCTACTGAACTTGCTCAGTACGATGCTGACCAACAAGCTGCATGGTTCATGACACTAGCCCTTCCCAACTCAATTTACATGAATATGGACTTTCAAGCCAGTGCTTATGAGATGTGGAAATATCTTGAAGCTTTGCATCGTACCGAAGAACTTCATCACATCAGAATGAAGCAAATTCTTGAATCTTGTTTAAGCATGAATCCACTGAAGACCATTCTCCCTGCTCCACCAACTCCAGCTGTTGACCATGGATCATTAATCTACACTCCAAATGGTCTCTTCTTCAATCCTCCGAATGCACCTGAGCCTTTCTTCATTCCTCAGTACCATCCTGCAACACTACATAATAATGTGCAATCTCTTCTGCAAAATCTGGTGAAGCTTAGTCAAGTATCTTCTAAGAAAGGCAATGGCGCTATGATTTCAACTTCTGAATGCTTAAACACAATGAAAGATTCTGATGATGAAGAAGATCTTATCGAACCGAGCATGGCATTCTTGGCATATACGGAAAATATTGCAGAAGAGGAAGATCAAGATTATGATTCAACCTCACTCTCTGACGATAATGTTGCATACAATGTCACACTTAGTCAAATGGAAGTTGAAGGGGGTAATCTCAATGCAGTTTTGCAAAGTGTCATGGGAGTTATTCCATCTGATGATGAATATGCAGATTTGGAAGCCAATACAGCAGATGTCCTGTTAATGTCACATCATGATTATGTTCAAGAACCTGCTACTTCAAATATCATGATCCAATATGATTCATCTCCGCAGCAGACTTCAACTCAACTTGTTCCATATGACAACAGTAACGCAGTGTACTATTCAAAAACCAATGAAGATGACGATGAGGATTTCAAAATTCTGAATCAAGAACTCGCACTTATTGCTCGTGCCCTCAGCAAAATCTCCAACAAGACAAACAACCGTCTTCATTCTTCTTCTAACATAAGGAATCAAGCTGAAAGAGTTGATAGACAAGGAAGGAATGCTGAAAGGACTATTGGGAATACTGCTGTAGGCAATGAGGTTAAAATATTGGAAGATAATTCGGGTGTCATGGATGATACTGAACCAGTATACGACATAAATGCTTCTGATGACTCTAAAGACCCATTTGAGAGAAAGATGACTGAAGCTGAGAAAAGAGCCATCAATTCTACAGAAAATTGCTTAGCTCATTTTGAATCAGTTAAGACTCAATGCAAGATTCTCTCAGATGCATGGTTTCCTACGGGGGGTACCTTTAATGCATTCTTCGGAACTGAAATGGATCGTCTAACCTTCCAAAGGAAACTCCGAGAAAACATTGTTCAAATTGAAAAACAAATTGAACAGGGAAGCGATTGCATGGCAGGATTTAGAGCGCTCAAGGCACAGTTCAAAGTGTTCATGGCATTGCATTTTAAAGCTCTCATACACTATAAATATGAAAGCAATGTATGGAGAGAGAACATCACTAGTATGGAGGTTGAAGATTTTAGAGATCAACTTGTTTCACGCCTAAACCGCTTAGAATTTATGCTTAATGAAAGATCACTTCATCTGAGTGCTATCAAAGAACAGAAGATGCAGATTCAAGAAGAGCAAGTTCATAAAGATGATGTATTGGAAGCTAATTTGGTTGTCATGGAAAGCAATGGGACAGAATCAGAAGAGCAGGATGACAACAGCAGATTGGGGAATGATACAGATGCAGACTGTGCAGAGATCAGACCCCTCTATGACTCAGAGCCCAACTTTGACAAAGGACAGATGGATGAGGAAGATGTCATACCCATCTATGACACAGA
Organism: Artemisia argyi; assembly: GCA_030686995.1. Classification (NCBI taxonomy): domain Eukaryota; kingdom Viridiplantae; phylum Streptophyta; class Magnoliopsida; order Asterales; family Asteraceae; genus Artemisia; species Artemisia argyi. The sequence continues at coordinate 16,963,915 of CM060685.1, read as the reverse complement.
ACCTAACTTTGACAAAGAGCTAATGGCCGAGGTACAATCTACTGTTGATCGTATTATACCTGCATATGAGAAACAACAATCTGAGCAACCTAACTTCAGTAATGAAGGAGAGGTTGACCAGAATGTTGTTCAATGTCAAGACAAACATTCTGAGTCTGAGTCTTTACATGATAATCTAATGACTGAAACATCAAATCAAACTCTTGAGTCTGAAAACCTTCTTCTCAAAAAGACCATTGCCCAGTGTCATAAAGATTTTTCAAAACTAGAGGCACATTGCATCTCACTTGAACTCCAAATGCAAAACGAATCTCTAAATTCGGGCAACAATGGTCAAGTTTCAAATGAACTAAGTAAACGTGTGGATACATTAGTTAAAGAAAATGAGCTTTTAAAAGGTCAAATTCAAGAAAAGGTGTTTGCACATGCTGCATTACAAAACAAATTAAGAAGACTGACTGGCCAGAGTGTGGATACTAAGTTTGCAAAACCATCAATCTTGGGGAAACCGCCTTCTCAAACAAACAGAAAACAATCAGTGGTTAGACAACCAACTGCATTTAAATCTGAACGACCTAAATTTTCAAAACCTCGGTTTGCCTCCCAAGTTGTTGAGAAAAACAATTTGACAAAACCAGTCACTCCACATTCTTGGCCTAAGGGAAAAGCATCTGCATCTGCTAAATCTCAACACGTGATTATGCCTGGCTCATCTAGGATTAGTTCAAAAACAGTGTCTAAAACAAGCATTAAAAGTAAAGATTCTTATGGAAAATATGACATGTGCAAGAACTATGATCTAGAAAAGGCTAGAAAAAAGGCGCTACTTCAAAAGGATGGAATTCTAGGTTCAAAACCTCGTGTGATGCCTTCCACTGTAGTGCAAAATACTGCTAGTAGTAGCACACCAAAACCTAGGAGTTCTCAACAAACTAATAGGAATTGGCTAGCATCTAAGAGTAGTTGCGTAAATAATCATGTTGTTTGTGCTTTAAAATATCTTCAAAAGGGAAATTCACTTGAAAAGGCTCAATCGACTAAAACAAACAAACCCGTTGAACCAAAAGTCATAAGTCAGAAACCTAAGAAGTGGATCAACATAGGACGTAGTTTTTCTCTAAGAAGTGATGCTCCCACATTTCATTCAACTGCATCTAAAAGGAAAACATCTCCTAGATCTAACACTAGGTGGGTACCCACGGGTAGAATTTTCAAATCAATTGGTCTTAGGTGGATTCCTACAGGAAAGATTTTAGACATTTGCACCAAAACTAATGTGATCTCCACAACTTCTACCTCTGAGACTAGAATGAAAAACATCGGTATTGTGTGTTCGAGTGTCAAGAAGATAATTGACACTACATCTTTATGCTTCTAACATCCGGAACCCAATTACACTTGGGGATCCATGTTCTCTGTTTTGTCTATTCTTTCTTCTTTTCAGATATAACAGGAATGGCTTCGGAACAAATCAGTTTCGGACCCGCACTTCAGCAATGGCTTCTGAGCACAACAGCTTAGGACCCGCATCCAACCGTCTGAACTTTCCGGATTCTTCGGCTGAACCATCGTCTTACTCATAAAGAAGTGGAAACCTTGTTTGCTCCATTGTTTGATGATACGATTGAAAAACCGTCTTTCTGAGATCTCACCAATTTCCGCTGCACATCTTGATCACCATCAAGTACCTGATTCATCTCAACAAACAACAACAACTGTTGGGAGAGACGGTCCTCCAATTGCATCTCTAACAACCACAGAACAAACCGGGTCCAACTCACGACAATCAGCTGAAGACTCCATACCTATATCAGTTCCACAAACCGCAGAGCATGACCCTGAGGCATTCTTTAAACGTTCTTTAAACTGTTTGCATCGGCTCAACTCATTCCTGACATTACTGAGTCGTCTACACGCAATTTGGATCCTGCTCACATGCGAGATAATTACCATTATCACCCTTCGACACAACATTGGATTTAAATGGATTTGGAAAACAAGCTGCACGCAGAAGGCACAATGATTCGCAACAATTCTTGTTTAGTTACAAAGGGACACAGTCAATGAAGCAGGATTGTACATCACTGTCATCAACAAAAGCTTAGTATGTAGCCATGTCTGCTTTCTATGCTTACGTCAATTGGATGAGAACTTAGCTCACGGACTTCGGCTATGTATTTGACTAGATCTCAATGTACTGCGACTCAAAGTGTGCCTTTGCAATCTCTTGCAACACCATTCATCATTCCAAAGCCCAACTAAGTGCTCTCCGCTACCATTTCTTCTAAAGAACATGTCGAGAATGGTATAATTGAATTAGATTTTGTGGGAACTACATACCAATTGGCGGACGTGTTTACAAAGTCATTACCTCCATCAAGGTTTGTTGATTTAGTTCACCATATTGGTATGCGGTGTTTGACTCCAGATGATTTGCAAAATTTTTAAAACCTAAGGGAGTCAAACATCAAATTTTTTTTTTGTAAATATTTTATCATTAAGAAAAAAAAAAAAAAAAAAAAAAAAAAAAAAAAAAAAATCCTCTTTCTCTTGTGTACAAACTTCTAATCTTCAAAACTATGTTCCTCCATTAAAATAAATTTTGCTTTACACTGTCAAAATGGAACATGTTTTGAGGGGGAGAAAATTTGTTACAAAATCATGAAGTTTGCACACCTAACTTTTATTCATCAAGGATAAAATGTTTCTTCATCATTCGGACTAAAACTCATTTTTTCATAAACTTCTATGATCTCTCGAATTAAAATATGCAAAAATGTTTCACAAAATAAATGCTAATTCGAGGGGGAGAAAAGGAATTTTTTTCTGCAACGATCCCAAATTAATCTAGTTTGGACTTCAAATGGAAAAATAATTAACCTTTTAATTAGTAAAGTTCACAAAAGTCTTAAACTTAGGTAAAAGGACCTTGCATGGAAAATAAAACAGGCTCTAATCAATGTTTTCACACATGTTCTCAAAAGTTGCACACATGAGATAAACCTCAACGATTCAGACTAACGATTTTTTTTCCTCAAATGTTCCCGATTGTGAGTTTCTAATTTCTTCATGGTTGTTGTCTAATCATTCTCTAAATGTTTCAAATGTTTTCAACGGTCAAAAAGGCAAAATCAGAAACTAGGGTTTATGTAATTATCGATCAGGGCTTTCAATTTTTTATGTGTTTAGTCTAATTAACTAGTTTATATAGCTTTAGAGAACACTAAAGAATGCTCGATTGGTGTAGTTGCTCGATTAGGAACAACATAGGTTTAGAATAACGTGATTTAGGGTCTTAGATGTCGATGTCTTTGCTGCTACCAGGGCATTTGTTTGTTCACTATTCCTGCATTTTGATGCTAACATGTGTGCATAGACTCAAATCATAACCCCAAACCATTATCATAATTGGAAAATCTCGAGTGATAGGATGAGTTAATCTGTGATCTTGTGTGTTAATTAGAGAATTCTGAGCATTTTGGTAGATTTAGAATGAATTTCTTGATTCATCTTATACTTGTTTGTGCCTGATGCATTTTCTCTATGTGCAACTACATGTCCTCCCATTGAAAGTCAAAATTTCAACAATTGTCAAAATGTTTCTCACGGAACATACTTTGAGGGCAAAGGGTTAAATGTGTTAAAAGGCTAAAACTGGTAAAAGGATTCAAAATGGTGAGAAACAAATTTTTTCCAAAACTCTACACTCTCGTTTTACTCCGGTAAAGCAAGTGTGAAGACCAAAGCAAAGTTGTTCTAAACTTTTCAAAATTTTCAAAATCTGGAATGCTTTGGCTATGATAAAAGAATGACTCTGATTTGGGCATCCCTAATACCGGAAGTTTTCCATTCATCACAGAAACAAATCTTCAAAAAGAACCCATGAGGTTCAACTTTAGATGGAAATCTTTTTCAGATTTTAAAACTCAAAAGAGAGACGCCGGGTCTCAAACAACTTTTCAACAGTAAAAGAGTTTTGAATTTCAAGCATTCTTTGTTGTATAATACTTGATTGTGTTTTCTAAAACCTTGAGCAGAGTTGTCTCACGAATTTTCAAAAAGTATTTTATAATACGATTCAAAAATCTGCTCAAGAAGACTTTCTCTCGAATAACATTCATTATTTGAGGGGGAGTATTTTTTGTTTAAAGAAAACTAATTTTGTATTAAAACAACGACTTGTGCACACATTTCAGTGTACAACTCGGGTTTCAAAGAAAGGAAAGTGCCTTGCTAAACCGTTCTTTAAAACCAAACGCGCACTTATCCTTAAAAACAAGAAGAAGTTTTTCATGCGAAGCTTATCTAAAAACTTCTTAATCTTGAGCAAAATTTATTTAAAAATTTTCAAAAGGTTTTTCAAAACTTTTCAAAATTTTGCTCAAGATTTTTTCAAACCTTTACTCCCCAATTCGCTCCAAAGTTTAAAAATGTCAAAACACATGCTCGTTTTGAGGGGGAGTATTTATAATCAAAATGCTTTGTCAAAATCATGTTTTGTTGGTTTGTTCACACATAACAGTGTACAACCCGTGCTTGTAATTAAAGGACCCTGAGGTACGCTTCAGTGCCTCAATCCTTATATAAGGAGCGAAGGCTTCTTACTTTTGAGTAGAATTAATCAATTTTCTGATTTTCATAATTCTGCTCAAAAGACAAGTATTTCACCTCAATGAGTATTCACTTGTTGAGGGGGAGCACTTGAAAACTCATCGTTTTGGATAACAAAAGTTCTTGTTGATTTCTCCCCATAAGACTCAAAAGGCATATTTTAATCAAATGTTTCTCAAAAACAACATCTTATATGCTATTTTTGAGGGGGAGAAAAGTGAAAGTGATTAAAATATGAAAGTTAAATGTTGCTGTAAAGTCAAATCTCATGCGAGCTAGACTCAGATTCACCCAGGAATTGACGAAACATAAAAGTTAGTAAATTCGAAAAGACTTTTCCTCGACGGGTAATAACATCAAGTTAGTTACTAGAGCTAGTTGTCACCTAAAAGCTGACAATGGAACTCTTTAACTAGCCACGTAAGCGTGTCTCGAAAAGGATTTGTCTTAGTAGAAATGTACCGTTTCGAGAAACTTTCTGTGGACTTGACCAGGCCGGGTAATAACTTCAAGCTAGTCTAACTAGTGATGTAAGCGTGTCTCGAATCGGTCTTGTTCACTGAAAGTGGATCAATTCAAAAAGTGCTCGCTCCTCCCGCATATGCAAATTTATTAAAATACATATGAGCACATGTGAAGGGGGAGCCCTTCATAAGAAAACGTAAAACTCTCAAAGTGTTAAACAAAATGTTTGAAAAACACAAACACTTTGAGAGATTTTTCAAAGGTTTCAATGGCAATTATAGGATAGTCATGGAGTTATAAGGTGACTAAGGTTAGGAAATAACCGTCTTATGATCCGCCTAAGCCGGAGGGATCTACCCAAGGACATCACCAATAGTTAGAACTAGAAGTCCTTAGGTATGACACGAAAAAAGGAGTGAAGAATGAAAGGAGAAAGAAGGGGTTGAAGAATTAAAAAGAAAAGTAAAGAAAAGGGTGAAAAGAAATAGCCCTCCATATGTTCAACCTTAGGGCAGACACCGGGTTCAATTCATATGCTACTGGTTGTTACAAAGACAACACCGGTATTGAAGATTAAGTCGTCATGGACCCAGTGACGCAATGCACTAAACCTTCTTAACCACTCAAGTTCTCTTAAAAGAGCTTGTTTCATTCTCACGGGGAACCAGTGTAATCTATCGACTTATCTCTTAGAGATAGTTGATATTGAAGCAGGAGACCCCTCCCTAGTCTCTGTATAGGAAACCTAAGTGAGCACTTATCGAGTCTAGAGCCATGAGATACATCAAAGATCTCTTAGGAACACTTAGTATTTTCTACAACTGGTGTTCTGCATCAATGGGCACCAGCTGTAAATTATCGAGTCCTTCGCAGATCTTAGCAATCTGCCTAGAACGTTTATGAGAGAATTGCATAAGTATTTCTCAATGATTGAACGGAAACTCCTGTCAGGGTCATCATCTAACAGCCTTGACAGGTCACTTCGGTAACTCCTCGTGAGTTACGCTTAGTGTTTGCGGTGGTTTCTAACGGTCTACAGTCGTGGAGTGATCCCCAGCGACTCACCCAGTCATTGAGCTACCTAGTAGGTCTCGTAAGCTCCTTCGGGAGTATCTGATATGGGAACGGCCTTGATAAGGGTTAGAAGGAGTCTTCACACTATGCTGTTGACGATCTCTAATTTCTTATCTGTAAGTACCGGTTGTTTATTGCTAACTGTTTACTTTCAGGGACATATCATCTCCATGGAGACTGATTCCCCATGCTCATACATACATCTTGAAGTCAACAAAAGCTCCCTCAAGATCTAAGCAACACAATGTTCAAAATTAGATTCTACGCCAAAAAGAAGAATCTACAAAGTTTAAGGACTAAAGATCTATGTGAATGAAAGGGAACTACGTGCATGTGAATGTCTAAGTTCAAAGGTGTATGAGCATGTTGGAATGGACGACGACCACCACAGACGCAGAGTGACGCATGGCAGATAACTTCATAAGATGATCACTACCACATCTATTACGAACAATGAACAATGCAGCAAAAGAACACCCACTCTCTTTTGAAGACGTCTTAAGTTATACGAGTCAAAAGTCAAAGACAAAGAAGAAGACGTCAAGCAACCGTGATGACCGACCCTTAGGGGGAGATTGTTGGGATCATAGTTTTCACTATTTTATCAAGTCTCGGTCATTTAATGTAATAGGTTGCTAGGGCTTGTATGTTTATTTAAAGTTAAGGCTTATGTAGCAAGCCCATGGGCCTTAAGCCCATTTCGTTTGAAAGAAAAGAGAGGAAGGGAGTGTTGCCCTAATCCTCCCCTATAAATACATTGTATCCTCTCATTAGAGAGGTGTTGGTTATTTCACTATTCTAATCAAACTCTTCCATTTCTCTTTCTCTTATTGTCTTAATCAACCATCTCTCCTTCTCATCTTATTTCTATCATTCTTATACTTGTGTTTACATAAAGTGTGACCTTACAATTATGGATGTCATGCAATGGGTCATGCGTTATGCATCAAGCTCCATGGGTAATGGGTTATGGACTTGGTTTTAGGCCATGGTTAGTCCAAGTGTTTACAAGCTTTTTCTTAACATGTATATTATAAATGTAAGTAACAAATATTTACTTAAGTGTTTTTATAACATAATTTTGGTTTCATGTAAACTACTTAACTAAACATGTTTAATATTTGTTTAGTGAAATGAGTTTTGGCTCAAAGCATTACATGTTTTATTTATTTCGTTAAAATGATTTACGTTTGTTATCAACAAAACATTGAAAGATTGTAAAATATAAATTAACATTTTGAAGGTTTATTTGTATTAACAATCTCCCTCTTTTAGTGGATGACAAAACATAAAATTATTTTAAGTAAAAAATAAAATTTGTAAATTTTTAATTGGAGTTTTTACTTTTTCTCTCCCTTTTTGTCGAAACAAAAAGAGCGTCGAAAAGAAACTAACCCAGATACAAGTTTTAAGAAAAGTAAATGAAAGAAGAGGTGTAGAATAGAGAAAAGAGAGTAATAAGTTCATAGTTGCACCCCCTTGACGGTTGCTCCCCACAAGCACTTTCGAAAGGTTAATGACGTAACCTGCAATTTAGCCATATCACAAGGACGTTTTTTGCAATTTACATTGTTGCTTATATATACGGGTATAAGCTTTTAATAAATAATCTAGGGTAAATTGCAAATTTGTTCCCTAAACTATCACGAATGCGCAAGGATCACACCGACACGATTTTTGTTGCAAAAAAGACATTAATGTTTCATATTTTTGCAAAACAACCACTGAGAGGCACTGTTCACTAACTCTCGTTATTTTTCCTCGTTAAGTGCCTCATCACTAAAGGTAGTATTGTCATTTCACTGTTCCGGTTAATATGTCCACGTGTTCACTGTTGCTATAAGGGCTAAATTTGCAACCGAATTTTTTACCCGAATTTAATATGAACGTTGCATCACACAATTCCACACAACTTTTTTTATACACCCTCCAAAGTAATAATAATAATAATTAAAAAGGAAAAAAAATAGTTATTTGTAAATGTGGCAAACAAGCAACAATTAAAACAAGCTGGACAAACAGTAACGCAGGCCGACAGTTCTACTATTGTCAAGCATGTGGGTTTATTGGATGGACAGATCCTCAAATGTGTTGTCGAGTAGTCGATGTGATTCTTGGCCTCTTGAGGGAAAGGAATGACCTCGAAGAAGACTTGGAGGAGAAAATGATGTTGATGAGGGACAAGGATGAGCAGTTGAAGAAGCTTAACAAGTTTCTTGTTTTAAGTTGGGTCTTTATTGAATCATCTGACAACTTCACGAGGTCGAAATGACACCAAATTTTGGGTTGTTTCTAAAACTTGAACAATCCAGAGGCGGAGGGAGGTGGTGACTAGCAGGTGCTAGGCCCCTTCCAATAAGCCTAATAGTAGTATTAATGCATTAATTTTTAGCCCATAATTTAGCTATGATATATGTAGAAAACTAGAAGGGGGTTGAATAGTTTTAACCGGTTTAAATTAAGCTTATAAAACTTTAGATTGATTGTATGTGAAATCTTTGGATGTTGAGATATGCATAATGAAAACTACTTCTAAAGAAATGAATACGTGAAAGTAAAGAGATAAAGGATAGAAATGTGACACAATTGTTTATAGTGGTTCGGCTACAAGGACACCTTTGTGGAGTTTAGAATTACTCCATGGATCGTTTTGAGCACTAGGGATGACAATAACTAAAGGCGGAATATTCAATAAAAGAATCAATTGTTATTGATACAAAGTTTCTTCGTCATTATCTTTAACACTATAACTACAACCACCAACAGCCCCAATACAACGTGATCAAGTGTAGTACGGTTACCTAATCTAACAGGAATTATTAAGATCCTTGGGGATTAAAACAAACAAACATAGTCTAGGCGTTTTATAGAACTCACGCCCTAGACACACACACACACACACACACACACACACACACACACACACACACACCTTTTACTAGTTTAAATCTTGACACGCCTGTAAAAATAATTCCCTCTATCTTTCTATATAATAGAGATACTAGGGTTACAAAGTAATAAACTTAGAATAATAAAAGATACGTAGTAATCTTTTCTTTTTGTGAAGTTTCATCCTTTGTCTCCTTAAGTCCCTCATCTTTCATTATTTTGTCTTATCAACGCAAGAATAATTCCTAACAATCTTCTCCTAGTTGATAATGACAAAACCAAGTAAGCACGAACTTCCCCTGAAGTTAATATGTATGAAAGAAAACGACTTCCCCTTAATCCATGCTATATCATCAAGGATCTTTAAGTTGCAGCTTCTATGTAAATCTTCTTCCCCTTTTTGTCTTATCCACTAGGGGACTCAAAGTAAATGCAACTTTGAACCACAAACCGATATCACACGTTGTAACACCTCCATTTTTGACAGATCACAGCGGAATATAGATCTGGGGTATCACATGTAACAATTCGCATTTTCAGGTTAACTTCTATTCCCGAAAATTTTACTATTCATTTTTACTATTCACTTTCACTATTCATTTTCCGAAATTTAATTTTTATTTCATATTCTCGTGTGATAAATCATTTCCATAGCAAAATAAAAGTTTGACACTCACCAGATCATTTTCGCGAAAGTTATTAAGGAACTACACGTTTAGGTTAAAACGTCATTTAAAAATCCTACGCACAACGAAAATCAACCGCGTTAATTTTCCCCACATCAGATAAATGTTTGATACACTCATGATTAATTAGAGAATTTATCATGACTAAGAAAAATGTTACCAAATAGACCCTGGACCGTGAGAAACAGAAATTTACGTTTTTAAGCACTTTTACTTAGCCGTAACCTTAGCCTATACCTGCACCGCGTTTCTGAGACGATTTGAGTTTTCACATTTTTGGAAAATTCAACATATTTTTCCCTCCTCCTTTGACCAAAAATCATTCCTTGATTTTATAAATCATTCCTTGATTTTTAGGCTTACGGTTTTATGTCTAAAAAGACATTAAATGCCAACCGACACTAGACTGAGCCCAGTCTAGACATTATAAGTCATTTTAAATAATTATTATCCTATTAGAAAAGTAACATTTTACTTTTCTCAATTTTACACAATATTCATACGTTTTACGTGTTACGCGTTTTAGACCCGTGTTTCCAGTTTTAGCAGGGTTTGAGCACCCCAATGGAACCTACCACTCATTTTATATTTTATTATGGAGTATACTGACAAGTTTAGTCATTCTTTAAAGTTTCACATTTTTACGATACCCGATTTTACATTTAGTGACTTAAATACTTACCGTTAGCGATTACCGGGACCAAATGACACTCCGTAACTCAGTTATATCATAAAATTGATACACATTATCACCTCCCATGTATGTAGTCGACATTTTTGGTGAATCACCAAGACAATTAAGTCTTGGTGATGAGTCTATTAGACACATATGCTTCCTTTACTTATTAACTAAGTCGTAGGCTAGATATTTTCTTCATATATATATCCTAAACTCATAAGTTCACTAGAAAACTCTCCCACCTTTGTTTTCCTCTCAATACCAACGACCCAAGCACCATAAAAACATCATTTTGATCATTGTTCTTTCAACTTTAATCCATCACAAGTGTTAGTCTTATGTTCCTTGTTGATTCCTAGTTCCATTTATACCATAAATCACCATAAACAACACCATAATCTCATCATCATTCCATGATTGATTTGGAAGCTACACAAAGGTGCTAGGGCTGAGTTAAGAAGGATATTACAAGGGCTACCTAAGGTTATAATCAAGTGGTTAAAAGATTTGTAAGCTAGGGATAAAGGATTGGAAGCTAGGGTTTTCGATTGAAGGATTTAGATCTTGTCTTAGTTCATGAGTTCCCTTTTCATTAAGGCCAAAAGTTGTAAGAAAACTTATACTCATCATCCTTACTATTTTTTTTCATAAGCTCTATATGCTATATATTTCTTGTTATATTGATCTCATGATGTACAAATCCTTAAAACAAGTTTAAACTTATATATCATTATATGTTATCATTTATAAAACAAACAAGTAAACTAGTGACATATATTGTGAAATTCGACCAAAATAGTATAAACATGATATTGGAAAATCACATACTGTGGTAGAGGGTTTTAAAAGGAAAACATAGCAATTTGAATCACCTAAAACGAGTACACGTGTCAAAAGTTATGGCCAAAAGAAGTTAGCGAAACCAAAACGCCGAAACTACCTAAAACAAACTGTTAACGATCTGACCATTTTGAAAGAGACCCTTCTGGTCCGATTCATCAAAAAGTTAAAACATGAAAGTTGTCCGGAACGAAGTTTTCGTTCAAGTTTAAAGAAGCTCGAGCCCTGAAAATGCTTAACGAGTGATTTTTTTCTTCAAATTCTTAACAGCCCATTTTTAATACCAAATGACCATGTAATGGTTATGGTTAGTTATAGCCAAGAGGTCTAATGACCTAAAGCCAAGACAACAACCATGGCTAAGGCCAAGGTTGAGTCTCAAGCCCATGGTAACAACGACCAAGGTCAAGGCAAAGCCATGGCTAAAGACCATATAAACTTACCAAGACGAAAACATGAACTAAAGAATTAATGGCAACATAAACATCCAATTTGGATCTACTCCATCAAAACAACCATGAAACTTTACAAGTAATATTCATACTAGACTCAAGAAACTCATTGTAATAACAATCTTCATCCAAAAGTAAACTTTCTTAAGTTTATTCAATTATATGGACATGTAACTTTTTGGATCAAAAACTTATATATATTTTATCAAATAATACAATAGTAGGGAGCCTCATGTGAGGGTGATGAGTGTGTAAATACTCATCATTTTTACCTTATTTTAACTGCCAAAACGCGTGAAAACATTCAAGAATACATCAAAATAATGAAAATATCCCAAAGATGCCTGCTAGAAAGTGAGTATATAGCTGCTTCAGAAGCTGCAATGGAAGCTGTTTGGATTAGGAAGTTTGTTTCAGGGCTTGGGGTTATGCCTTCGATTCAGCGACCTATAAAAATGTATTGTGACAACTCAGCTGCAATTACATTTGCCAATGAACCTGGAATCATGAAAGGCACCAGACATTTCCCGATTAAGCACCACTATGTTAGAGAACAAGTTGAAATAGGTGAAATCGAAATGCTCAAAGATCACACAGATGAAAACTTAGCTGATCAATTTACAAAGACTTTACCTGGCATCAAGCTTTACAAGCATGCTGAAGGAATAGGTTTTAAATTAGCTGAAAGTTTCATGCCCATTTGTGATTAGTATTTGGATAAAGGATGTAATGTACAATTATTATTTTAATGAAATAAAGTATTGTTTATGTTAATTTATTCGTTGTCTTAATAATATATCCTATATTTGCATGTTTAAGATCCATGAATAATTTATTATTCTAAATAGTCCGTTGTCGATTAATGATATGGGAATATCATTAAACTAAGACAATTTTGAGTATTGGTTAAGGATATACTTGAAAGTATATTGATGCGTAGTCATACCAATTTCACATGATATTCAATGAATTGAGTATTGGACTTATCCCAACAATATGATTTAATATTTAATGTGAGAATCATATTTAAAGTTATCCTCAGACTTGAGAAACCAGATAAGAGTCATGGATGTAGTGCATTTTTGTGAGACAATTTACCGCTTACCGTAATTGGAAGTCATAAGAGTTGTTTTCAGAAGTGTTGCAAAGTTCATGGGTTATTCTTGTAGTCAAGAGAGAATTCGTTCATTCTGATTTGTTCAGAAGGTTAATACTGCTGGGCCCCTCGTAGGGTTGACAAAATATTTGCGTGGTCACGCCCAAAGTCTATCTGGAATACGTTCAGATATTTTGGTAATTTTGTTCAATCATAAAGAAACGAGAAACATAATTTAATAAAGAACCTCACATCTTTATTAATGTAGTATTATAAGCGAAAGGTTAATTATAATGATGAATCATTAAAGGTTTTCCAGGAAACCTAATCGATGTTACAAACAAACTCAACCATCAAAACAAATACTTATGTAATGAGGGTTCTTCGTTATACGCAATTCTAACTAATCCAATAATCCTAAGCGCGGAAAAAATCTATTAAAATAATTGGAATAAACATAAATGAAATAGGTAATAAATAAATAAATAAATAAACACCTCGGTGGTCATACAAATTAATCGATGAGTTGGAACAAATGTTTAAAAACGACTGAAAAGAACAAGGCATAATGCAAGGGCCGGATCAAATATATATGAACAAATAACATTGGTAAAAATGTATGTACCTTTGCAAGAGATGTGAAAATGCAAGAAACAAAGTTTGTTTAGAGAAAGAAGATGAGAAAAATTAATTTGTGGTGAAAAGATATATCGATTTTGATTATTTGTTTTTAACATGTTGGCCCGTTTAGCCAAGCCATATTATTCTCTCCTATAAGCCATTCATTTACCATTGCATGCGATTTTTAAAAAAATTAGCAGCAATATGGTTTTTGTTTCCAATTTATAAAAGCAATCACAAAATTTTCAATGTTCTTACTATTAATAAATGAAAGAAAACATTAAAAATAAAAGGGATAAAAATAGAATTGGAGAGGGCTACTCCAAGCTCCTTTTGTTGTGAAGCTAATCACTAATCATCTCAAAAAAATAAAAATAAATAAATAAAATAAAATAAACTAAATTAAAAATAAAAATAAAAAATTCATTAAATCTACAATTAAAAGGTATATGTGTTAATTTTGCTTCATTGTTAACAACTAGTTCTATAACCCCGTAAAAATCACGGGATAAAATTTAAAACAGTAAAATCGATCGAGAATATATTATAGACGAACATTAACAAATGTGGATATTATAGACGAACATTTAACCAATCAATGATTGATAGTTGAGAATATGTGAGTAAGAATATGTTAAATTGATGTGGTATAGACCGGTGTGGTTCGCTCGCGCCATAGGCCTAAGACATGGGCAATAACGCCCCATGAGCTCTTATAATCATAAAGCAATGTATTCAAATATACCAAGGTATCGTTTTTAGTTAAATTCCCACTCCTTAAGGCCAATAAATTCAGCTAGATAAGCTAACAACCAAACTCATTAACCCAAAATACTTTTCCCCAATATAATGACTTGGCTTCAGTAGGTTGGAGTTATTTATTTAACGGTGCACTTTAGATCAAAGGGTATGGTGAAGAGGGGGGCTTGCCGTTTCCGACATGGCACCTCTTCACCCATCGCCATTCCTTCGCCACCACACCATGCCCTCTCACCACCCCTCGTCACCAGCCCTTTCACCGTGGAAGTGAAGCAGAAAAGGACAAAACAAATTTCCAAAAAAAAATTATTAAAGTAAACAAATAATTATTTTTATAGTGGATGTGTAGGCTTTGATGGTGTATTAAAGTGAAATGAATGATATAAAGTGATTTATGGTTGTAAGTATTTGGTTTGATGAAGAACTGGTGTTTCGTTTCTTATGAAAGAGAAGTAGAGTGGGAGGCGAGTGTTTTACAGGAGAATAAGTAGGGTTGTGAATGGACTTCGGCTTTGTTCCAAAAAAAAAAAAAAAAAAAAAAAAAAAAAAAATCTTGGCGTTGTTTTTGTTATGCTTTTTATATACGTTTTTTAGTATTGTATTTTTATTTAAATGAAATGATTTTAGTTTATTTGAAAAATGAAAAAGAAAATAAAATTGAGGGTGAGTGGCGCTCAAATGAAGAGATTGTTTTATGTTGTCACACCCCCAAAATCGTATCCAGCGGAAGCATACATGTAGTTGGGGTGTAACTCAATTGGTATTACAACACTAGTTCAAAAATGGTTTTAACTTCAATCATTTAGAATAAAATAGTTAAATCAAAATTATTGAATTTACATCGTTAAAAGTAGTGCGGAAGTAGGCCCTTAAAATAGTTTAAAACAGTCCCCATATAAATAATCAGAGTCTTCTATGACCATGCCATGCCCTGCCAAAACCTCCTGTAGCGTGCCATTGCTTAATACCTGAAGATACATGCTAAAGTGTCAACACTAGGTTGGTGAGTTCATAGAGTTTGTTTAACAAATAAAGTATATAGAAAAATGATCACACAGCAAAGGCATCGTAAATCCACTCAGTTACAAGTCCCGCCATAAGAGACTTGTAACCTGTGTGTTTACAACCCACTGCCAAATAGTTGCACGTTTAGTAGTCAAGTACACGTGGTCAATATAGTTCACAATAAAGGCACATAGTACAACATAAGTCAAGGCCGCTCCGAACAAGGGAGACTTGAAGTCACTCCGCCACCTAGGCAAAGAATTATTAGTCACTCCACCGACTTGGTGAAGAATTATTAGTCACTCCACCATGGCGAGAATTATTAAGGATGCTCTGAACAGGAGAGACTTTATAGCGTTGCTCCGAACATGGGAGACTTTAAGTCTTAGAACGTACAGTACAATAAGTCCAAAAGTTCAAGTCAAAAGGTTCAATAGTTCAAACAAGTTAATTTGAGTACGTTTTGCTTATGAGCATAAATAGTGAAGCAAGAATCATTTAAGTTCAATTAAGAGCAAACAGTTTAAGCATGTATCTCCCCCAAAGAGTTTAAAACAAGTACTAAAGAGTAAAAGTGGGGCTATGACTCACCTGGTGCGAAAGCTACGATGACAAAAGTGGATACACAGAAATGAGGTTCGATCTCTAACCGCAACCTAATATGAATGATAGTGATCTACTTAGATCATGAAATGATGAAGAGAATATGCATGCACATGATACCTATACCACTCGTAACTTGGAAATAATTGTTATTGTCAAAGTAAAGTATTTTCCACACTTAGGAAAAATAAGTCCAACTAGGCTTATAAAAACTTGTTGTATTATATCGGATATAAAAGGTTAGTGTTATATTCTTCGTTTTGAAAACCTTAAGATATCGTCTAGTGGTCGCATAAATAAACCTTGGGTCGTACGTATTTCGTTAGTTAAAAATAAACCCCTTGAATAAGAAATCTAGAAAATATGTTATTTAGTACGTAGTTATATTATTTTCTAGTAGTGACTAAATATATATATATATATAGTTGTGACGATTTTAAAATGTGTATAACTTGGTCGTTTTAAGCTCATTTTACTCGTTCTTTATATCCACGGATTCGTTTTAGTATATACTAATATATTTTTGGTAGTTCGGCTCCTCTAGGTTACGTCTAACGCCTCTATTTGTCCAACGAAAATCGTCCAACAGCATGCAGTTTTTCAGAAAATAGTTTTCGTCGTTAAATTCGGAAAATCATATCTCCTTCGTTATTAACTCGTTTTAATCCGTTCTTTCGCCAAAAGCTTCGTTTTTAAAAGTATTTTCTAAATCTTTGGTCA
This sequence comes from Artemisia argyi, assembly GCA_030686995.1. NCBI lineage: Eukaryota > Viridiplantae > Streptophyta > Magnoliopsida > Asterales > Asteraceae > Artemisia > Artemisia argyi. The sequence continues at coordinate 16,947,415 of CM060685.1, read as the reverse complement.
AAAATTATCCATCACCTACTGAGTTTCCCACGTTTTAAAAATAGCAACAGTAGGTAAATATATTGTTTCAAAAGTCATTTCTAGTGTTCCAATCTAGTTCCAACTTCAACCAAACCACTTTCAATCACCACAAATCTAGTCTAATCTTACCATACACCTTCTTAGGGTGTCATGGGTTCCTAAACATCATAAATCAAGTGGATCTAACAAGGATCTAACTATAATCTATTTCTAGGGATCAAAAGTTATATATATATATATAAATGAGTGGTATAACTAACATATGCATGTAGATCTTGAATGGAAATCATATGACCATAAAAATAACATGAAGAAATTATGAACAAGAGTTTGACAACTTACATGGAAAGATTATAGAGCTTGGATGAGAAAAACCTAAGAAACCTTGAGTTTTTATTACAAAACCCAAACAAGGATCACTAAAGGAACTAGATTAGAGCTTGATCTTGGAAAAATTATGGTTTCTCTTTGTGGTCTTGTGGTGGCCGGTCATGGTGGAGAGGAAGAAGAGAGAAATAAGTTGCTAGTTTTCTTTGAAGTGTAGAAATGAAGTAATAAGGAGTAGATATGTTTAGACTAAGATATATATATATATATATATATATATATATATATATATATATATATATATATATATATATATATATATATATATATATATATATATATATATATATATATATATTAGGACAAGGGAGCAAGATCCACTTTTTAAGGAGGCTTGGGGGGGGGCGGCATTTCAAAAGGGTAGGAAGAAAAGAGTGAATTGTGTAAGAAAGTTAGTATGTATTTGGTAGTGTATTGGTGTTTTTAGGTAATACCGGGTACCGAGTTAACTAAAAATAAATTGTAACGAGATAAAATAAAATATAATGAAGTTGTAAAAAAATATTCCTGATGCGAATCGGAAGTTAAAATAATGATCGGGTTTAAATATCGCAAACCGACGGAGTTATAAGCTTCGACCGGAAAACGTAACAGTTGATTTTGAAAACACCGGGTAAATTAATAATATAATTTTTAGATTATTATTATGAGTATAAAAATGTGTTAGGACCATAGTTGGGATTGACGGATCAATTATTCATAGTAATAGTTTATAGGATAACGTTTATTAGGTAGATAACCGTACGTATACAGAAATGACGCAACTCACGTATAAATGACAAATTTTCTCCGGAGGTGAATAGTGTTTTATGAATAGTAAAATTTTTGAACGCTTCTCAGAATCACAAACTGACTCCGAAAAAGATGAATAGTAAAATGATGAATAGTGATCGATGAATAGTAACCGATGAATAGTAAATGTTGAAAGTTCGGGAAAAGACCAGAATTTACGAGTTGTGACAGTCTCTACCCCTTAAGGGAACTTCGTCCCGAAGTTCAGTTAACGTTGGTCTCCGAAGTGTTATAAAGGTGAAGATTCATGAGATGAAATGACCAGTTGACGTGCTTCCAGGAGGCGGTTCACGAGGTGAGGAAAAGTATAAGCGTTCTGACAACGAGGGTATACACACACATAAATGAAGCATTTGGAAATTGGGTAGAGGATTCAATCCAGACAGAATTTTATTATAACCATTCTCAGTGTTGCAAAATTCATTTCTGAGTCGGATATAGGTAGTCAGCCTATGTCCCACTATCCCGGGTTGAATATAGGTGACTAGTCTATATTCCACCGAGGTTCCATGAATTTTGAAATACTCAGCTCAGTTATACTAAGACTATGTCCTTCACAAATACCAAGACGTTCAGAAAGACTAAGGCAGGTGACCAAACTCAAGGTCAAATGATGAAACTATGCAAGGAAAAACATAACAGGGTGACATATACGATACGTGAACATGCTTATATGAAAGACAATGATAGAAATCAATTAGAATAAATGAACATAATATACCAGATAATGAGACACAAATCTCATCATCTAAGTCAGCAACAAACCACAAGTGAGGCTTCATCTTGGCAGGCAGGCACGTGACGGTCGTAGGGTTAAGTTTTTCGTAAAAGTAGTTATAGTCTAGGTTTTAAAAACACTTAGTTCGCTATAGCCAAAGCTCTGATACCAATCTGTCACACCCCCAAAATCGTATCCAGCGGAAGCATACATGTAGTTGGGGTGTAACTCAATTGGAATTACAACACTAGTTCAAAAATGGTTTTAACTTCAATCATTTAGAATAAAATAGTTAAATCAAAAATATTGAATTTACATCGTTAAAAGAAGTGCGGAAGTAGGCCCTTAAAATAGTTTAAAACGGTCCCCATATAAATAATCAGAGTCTTCTATGACCATGCCATGCCCTGCCAAAACCTCCTGTAGCGTGCCATTGCTTAATACCTGAAGATACATGCTAAAGTGTCAACACTAGGTTGGTGAGTTCATAGAGTTTGTTTAACAAATAAAGTATATAGAAAAATGATCACACAGCAAAGGCATCGTAAATCCACTCAGTTACAAGTCCCGCCATAAGAGACTTGTAACCTGTGTGTTTACAACCCACTGCCAAATAGTTGCACGTTTAGTAGTCAAGTACACGTGGTCAATATAGTTCACAATAAAGGCACATAGTACAACATAAGTCAAGGCCGCTCCGAACAAGGGAGACTTGAAGTCACTCCGCCACCTAGGCAAAGAATTATTAGTCACTCCACCGACTTGGTGAAGAATTATTAGTCACTCCACCATGGCGAGAATTATTAAGGATGCTCTGAACAGGAGAGACTTTATAGCGTTGCTCCGAACATGGGAGACTTTAAGTCTTAGAACGTACTGTACAATAAGTCCAAAAGTTCAAGTCAAAAGGTTCAATAGTTCAAACAAGTTAATTTGAGTACGTTTTGCTTATGAGCATAAATAGTGAAGCAAGAGTCATTTAAGTTCAATTAAGAGCAAACAGTTTAAGCATGTATCTCCCCCAAAGAGTTTAAAACAAGTACTAAAGAGTAAAAGTGGGGCTATGACTCACCTGGTGCGAAAGCTACGATGACAAAAGTGGATACACAGAAATGAGGTTCGATCTCTAACCGCAACCTAATATGAATGATAGTGATCTACTTAGATCATGAAATGATGAAGAGAATATGCATGCACATGATACCTATACCACTCGTAACTTGGAAATAATTGTTATTGTCAAAGTAAAGTATTTTCCACACTTAGGAAAAATAAGTCCAACTAGGCTTATAAAAACTTGTTGTATTATATCGGATATAAAAGGTTAGTGTTATATTCTTCGTTTTGAAAACCTTAAGATATCGTCTAGTGGTCGCGTAAATAAACCTTGGGTCGTACGTATTTCGTTAGTTAAAAATAAACCCCTTGAATAAGAAATCTAGAAAATATGTTATTTAGTACGTAGTTATATTATTTTCTAGTAGTGACTAAATATATATATATATAGTTGTGACAATTTTAAAATGTGTATAACTTGGTCGTTTTAAGCTCATTTTACTCGTTCTTTATATCCACGGATTCGTTTTAGTATATACTAATATATTTTTGGTAGTTCGGCTCCTCTAGGTTACGTCTAACGCCTCTATTTGTCCAACGAAAATCGTCCAACAGCATGCAGTTTTTCAGAAAATAGTTTTCGTCGTTAAATTCGGAAAATCATATCTCCTTCGTTATTAACTCGTTTTAATCCGTTCTTTCGCCAAAAGCTTCGTTTTTAAAAGTATTTTCTAAATCTTTGGTAAAAAATTATCCATCACCTACTGAGTTTCCCACGTTTTAAAAATAGCAACAGTAGGTAAATATATTGTTTCAAAAGTCATTTCTAGTGTTCCAATCTAGTTCCAACTTCAACCAAACCACTTTCAATCACCACAAATCTAGTCTAATCTTACCATACACCTTCTTAGGGTGTCATGGGTTCCTAAACATCATAAATCAAGTGGATCTAACAAGGATCTAACTATAATCTATTTCTAGGGATCAAAAGTTATATATATATATATATATATAAATGAGTGGTATAACTAACATATGCATGTAGATCTTGAATGGAAATCATATGACCATAAAAATAACATGAAGAAATTATGAACAAGAGTTTGACAACTTACATGGAAAGATTATAGAGCTTGGATGAGAAAAACCTAAGAAACCTTGAGTTTTTATTACAAAACCCAAACAAGGATCACTAAAGGAACTAGATTAGAGCTTGATCTTGGAAAAATTATGGTTTCTCTTTGTGGTCTTGTGGTGGCCGGTCATGGTGGAGAGGAAGAAGAGAGAAATAAGTTGCTAGTTTTCTTTGAAGTGTAGAAATGAAGTAATAAGGTGTAGATATGTTTAGACTAAGATATATATATATATATATATATATTAGGACAAGGGAGCAAGATCCACTTTTTAAGGAGGCTTGGGGGGGGGGGCGGCATTTCAAAAGGGTAGGAAGAAAAGAGTGAATTGTGTAAGAAAGTTAGTATGTATTTGGTAGTGTATTGGTGTTTTTAGGTAATACCGGGTACCGAGTTAACTAAAAATAAATTGTAACGAGATAAAATAAAATATAATGAAGTTGTAAAAAAATATTCCTGATGCGAATCGGAAGTTAAAATAATGATCGGGTTTAAATATCGCAAACCGACGGAGTTATAAGCTTCGACCGGAAAACGTAACAGTTGATTTTGAAAACACCGGGTAAATTAATAATATAATTTTTAGATTATTATTATGAGTATAAAAATGTGTTAGGACCATAGTTGGGATTGACGGATCAATTATTCATAGTAATAGTTTATAGGATAACGTTTATTAGGTAGATAACCGTACGTATACAGAAATGACGCAACTCACGTATAAATGACAAATTTTCTCCGGAGGTGAATAGTGTTTTATGAATAGTAAAATTTTTGAACGCTTCTCAGAATAACAAACTGACTCCGAAAAAGATGAATAGTAAAATGATGAATAGTGATCGATGAATAGTAACCGATGAATAGTAAATGTTGAAAGTTCGGGAAAAGACCAGAATTTACGAGTTGTGACAGTCTCTACCCCTTAAGGGAACTTCGTCCCGAAGTTCAGTTAACGTTGGTCTCCGAAGTGTTATAAAGGTGAAGATTCATGAGATGAAATGACCAGTTGACGTGCTTCCAGGAGGCGGTTCACGAGGTGAGGAAAAGTATAAGCGTTCTGACAACGAGGGTATACACACACATAAATGAAGCATTTGGAAATTGGGTAGAGGATTCAATCCAGACAGAATTTTATTATAACCATTCTCAGTGTTGCAAAATTCATTTCTGAGTCGGATATAGGTAGTCAGCCTATGTCCCACTATCCCGGGTTGAATATAGGTGACTAGTCTATATTCCACCGAGGTTCCATGAATTTTGAAACACTCAACTCAGTTATACTAAGACTATGTCCTTCACAAATACCAAGACGTTCAGAAAGACTAAGGCAGGTGACCAAACTCGAGGTCAAATGATGAAACTATGCAAGGAAAAACATAACAGGGTGACATATACGATACGTGAACATGCTTATATGAAAGACAATGATAGAAATCAATTAGAATAAATGAACATAATATACCAGATAATGAGACACAAATCTCATCATCTAAGTCAGCAACAAACCACAAGTGAGGCTTCAGCTTGGCAGGCAGGCACGTGACGGTCATAGGGTTAAGTTTTTCGTAAAAGTAGCTATAGTCTAGGTTTTAAAAACACTTAGTTCGCTATAGCCAAAGCTCTGATACCAATCTGTCACACCCCCAAAATCGTATCCAGCGGAAGCATACATGTAGTTGGGGTGTAACTCAATTGGTATTACAACACTAGTTCAAAAATGGTTTTAACTTCAATCATTTAGAATAAAATAGTTAAATCAAAAATATTGAATTTACATCGTTAAAAGTAGTGCGGAAGTAGGCCCTTAAAATAGTTTAAAACGGTCCCCATATAAATAATCAGAGTCTTCTATGACCATGCCATGCCCTGCCAAAACCTCCTGTAGCGTGCCATTGCTTAATACCTGAAGATACATGCTAAAGTGTCAACACTAGGTTGGTGAGTTCATAGAGTTTGTTTAACAAATAAAGTATATAGAAAAATGATCACACAGCAAAGGCATCGTAAATCCACTCAGTTACAAGTCCCGCCATAAGAGACTTGTAACCTGTGTGTTTACAACCCACTGCCAAATAGTTGCACGTTTAGTAGTCAAGTACACGTGGTCAATATAGTTCACAATAAAGGCACATAGTACAACATAAGTCAAGGCCGCTCCGAACAAGGGAGACTTGAAGTCACTCCGCCACCTAGGCAAAGAATTATTAGTCACTCCACCGACTTGGTGAAGAATTATTAGTCACTCCACCATGGCGAGAATTATTAAGGATGCTCTGAACAGGAGAGACTTTATAGCGTTGCTCCGAACATGGGAGACTTTAAGTCTTAGAACGTACTGTACAATAAGTCCAAAAGTTCAAGTCAAAAGGTTCAATAGTTCAAACAAGTTAATTTGAGTACGTTTTGCTTATGAGCATAAATAGTGAAGCAAGAGTCATTTAAGTTCAATTAAGAGCAAACAGTTTAAGCATGTATCTCCCCCAAAGAGTTTAAAACAAGTACTAAAGAGTAAAAGTGGGGCTATGACTCACCTGGTGCGAAAGCTACGATGACAAAAGTGGATACACAGAAATGAGGTTCGATCTCTAACCGCAACCTAATATGAATGATAGTGATCTACTTAGATCATGAAATGATGAAGAGAATATGCATGCACATGATACCTATACCACTCGTAACTTGGAAATAATTGTTATTGTCAAAGTAAAGTATTTTCCACACTTAGGAAAAATAAGTCCAACTAGGCTTATAAAAACTTGTTGTATTATATCGGATATAAAAGGTTAGTGTTATATTCTTCGTTTTGAAAACCTTAAGATATCGTCTAGTGGTCGCATAAATAAACCTTGGGTCGTACGTATTTCGTTAGTTAAAAATAAACCCTTTGAATAAGAAATCTAGAAAATATGTTATTTAGTACGTAGTTATATTATTTTCTAGTAGTGACTAAATATATATATATATATATAGTTGTGACGATTTTAAAATGTGTATAACTTGGTCGTTTTAAGCTCATTTTACTCGTTCTTTATATCCACGGATTCGTTTTAGTATATACTAATATATTTTTGGTAGTTCGGCTCCTCTAGGTTACGTCTAACGCCTCTATTTGTCCAACGAAAATCGTCCAACAGCATGCAGTTTTTCAGAAAATAGTTTTCGTCGTTAAATTCGGAAAATCATATCTCCTTCGTTATTAACTCGTTTTAATCCGTTCTTTCGCCAAAAGCTTCGTTTTTAAAAGTATTTTCTAAATCTTTGGTCAAAAATTATCCATCACCTACTGAGTTTCCCACGTTTTAAAAATAGCAACAGTAGGTAAATATATTGTTTCAAAAGTCATTTCTAGTGTTCCAATCTAGTTCCAACTTCAACCAAACCACTTTCAATCACCACAAATCTAGTCTAATCTTACCATACACCTTCTTAGGGTGTCATGGGTTCCTAAACATCATAAATCAAGTGGATCTAACAATGATCTAACTATAATCTATTTCTAGGGATCAAAAGTTATATATATATATATAAATGAGTGGTATAACTAACATATGCATGTAGATCTTGAATGGAAATCATATGACCATAAAAATAACATGAAGAAATTATGAACAAGAGTTTGACAACTTACATGGAAAGATTATAGAGCTTGGATGAGAAAAACCTAAGAAACCTTGAGTTTTTATTACAAAACCCAAACAAGGATCACTAAAGGAACTAGATTAGAGCTTGATCTTGGAAAAATTATGGTTTCTCTTTGTGGTCTTGTGGTGGCCGGTCATGGTGGAGAGGAAGAAGAGAGAAATAAGTTGCTAGTTTTCTTTGAAGTGTAGAAATGAAGTAATAAGGTGTAGATATGTTTAGACTAAGATATATATATATATATTAGGACAAGGGAGCCAGATCCACTTTTTAAGGAGGCTTAGGGGGGGGGGGGCATTTCAAAAGGGTAGGAAGAAAAGAGTGAATTGTGTAAGAAAGTTAGTATGTATTTGGTAGTGTATTGGTGTTTTTAGGTAATACCGGGTACCGAGTTAACTAAAAATAAATTGTAACGAGATAAAATAAAATATAATGAAGTTGTAAAAAAATATTCCTGATGAGAATCGGAAGTTAAAATAATGATCGGGTTTAAATATCGCAAACCGACGGAGTTATAAGCTTCGACCGGAAAACGTAACAGTTGATTTTGAAAACACCGGGTAAATTAATAATATAATTTTTAGATTATTATTATGAGTATAAAAATGTGTTAGGACCATAGTTGGGATTGACGGATCAATTATTCATAGTAATAGTTTATAGGATAACGTTTATTAGGTAGATAACCGTACGTATACAGAAATGACGCAACTCACGTATAAATGACAAATTTTCTCCGGAGGTGAATAGTGTTTTATGAATAGTAAAATTTTTGAACGCTTCTCAGAATCACAAACTGACTCCGAAAAAGATGAATAGTAAAATGATGAATAGTGATCGATGAATAGTAACCGATGAATAGTAAATGTTGAAAGTTCGGGAAAAGACCAGAATTTACGAGTTGTGACATATGTTATAAATGAGGAGGTATTTGAAAGTTGAAGTGTTAAAATGAGATGGCATCCGATGAGGTTCAAATGAAGAGCCAAAGCTTTTCACCATACCCATAACTCTTAGTAAGTCATGCACCTCAGACACATTTGCATATGTTATCATAGACCCACGAATTTAATTGCAATAAATGCTAATGTAATAAGATAAACATTTAGATGATCGAAGTTTGGAGCACAAAAATCTAACTAGAGCTGCAATAAATTCACAAAAGTTTAACTAAGAGCATCCACTATGTTAAACCTTTATAAAGGTTTATAGTTTTATGATGACATTAATTAACAAACCTTGAACCTATCTTCACTATGCATAAACCTCATAAAGCTTTATAAAAAGTATACAAAATTCAAATGCGTTAAATTATGAAGAGGTTTAATATTCTAGACCTATTCAACATAAACCTATCTTCACTAGGGTTTACAAGTTCTTAGACTTATTCATCATTTTATAAACTTTTTCATAAACTACTATAGTGGTTGCCCTAAGGTATGTAGCAAAATCGAAAACATTTCTCATAATCTTTAGAGCACCAAGTGTGTTAACATACCGTACCTCATTTTTTGTATCACGTCATGTCACATAAGCTTTAACATTAACGTAACTCACACTAAAAAAAATATTCTCACTCATAATATGTCATGACACCATCTTTTGAGACCTACCATTTTATTTTATTTTCTATTATTTAAAATTAACTAAATTTTTTATTCATAAAAAACAAAAATACAAATTAAGGGTATGTTTGGCAAAATTAGCTGTAAGCTGTTAACTGTAAGCTGTAAGCTGTAAACTACAAAGCTCTTAACATGAACTACAAGCTGTATCTTTTTTTTCAATAAAAGTGCTTGGTAAGTTAGCTGTTAAATGTAAATGTAAGATGTAAAATGACATAAAAAGTGTCACACCCCCAAAATCGGGTCCAGCGGAAGCATACGTGTAGGTGGGGTGTAACTCAATTGGTATTACAACACTAGTTCAAAAATGGTTTTCATTTCAATCATTTAGAATAAAATAGTTAAATCAAAAATATTGAATTTACATCGTTAAAAGTAGTGCGGAAGTAGGCCCTTAAAATAGTTTAAAACGGTCCCCAAACGAATAATCAGAGTCTTCTATGACCATGCCATGCCCTGCCAAAACCTCCTGTAGCGTGCCATAAGCTTAAAACCTGAAAATACATGCTAAAGTGTCAACACGAGGTTGGTGAGTTCATAGAGTTTGTTTAACAAATAATGCCTATAGAGAAAAGATCGCCCAACAAAGGCATCGTAAATCCACTCAGTTGCAAGTCCCGCCATAAGAGACTTGCAACCTGTGTGTTTACAACCCACTGCCAAATGTATTAAAGTCTACGTGAACATAAATAATAATGGTATCCAAATTCCCAGATAAATATAGCAAAACGGCTATATAAATAAAATGATTCAGTCAAAGAGGTTATCTAAACAATACTGACAATGTCGCCAGATAAATAATACTGACAATGTCGCCAGATAAACAATACTGACAATGTCGCCAGATAAACAATACTGACAATGTCGCCAGATAAACAATTATGACAATGTGGTCATGTAAACAAGGATAATCAATCCCATGAGATACAAGAAAATCAAACATACCAATGAATGCAGGTGGTTAAATATACCAAAGAAATACCGGTAGTCAAGCATACTAATGAAGTGCAGGTGATCAAATATATATTTAGACAAAGCTGGAAATATTTGAGTAATCAACCAGGTAAAACAAGTAATGCGTTTTAAGTAAAACGAGCATGTATTCTCCCCCAAAGAGTTTACAAAACAATTAAAATAGTAGGGGCTATGACTCACCTGGAGCGATAGCTACGATGACAAGAATGGATACACTGAAATGAGGCACGATCTCTAACCGCAACCTAATATGAGTAATAACGATCTACCTTAGATCATGACATAATGAAATGAATGCACGTGCACATGATGTCTATACCACTCGTAACTTGGAAACACTAGTTATTGTCAAAGTAAAAATAGTTTCCATACTTAGGAAAAATAAGTCCCAATGGAGTTATAAAAACTTGTCGTAATATATCGTATAAAAATGTTAGCGTTCTATTCCTCGTATCGAAAACCTTAAAATAATGTCGTTAAATCGTATAAATATTCCTTTGGGTCATACGTATTTCATTTGTTAAGAATATAGTCCTTAGTAATAATTCTAGAAAATATACCATTTAGTGCGTAAGTTATTATTTTCTAGTTGTGACTATATATATATATATAGTTTTGACGATGTTAAAACGCGTATAACTTGATCGTTTTAAGTTCATTTTCCTCGTTCTTTATATCCCCGGAATCGTGGGACAAAATACTAACATATTTTTGATAAGTCGGGATGGCTAGATTTAGTTTTACGCCTCGAATTTGCCCGTGAGTACTGTTCATCAGCAAGCATTTCCGGAAAATATAGTTTTCGTCGTTAAACTCGTTTTTAGCGTATCTCCTTCGTTATTAACTCGTTTTTATCCCCGTTTTCGGCCATAGTTCCGTATCGGAAAGTATTTTCTGAATCTTAGGTCCAAAATTACCCAGAATTCCCTGATCTTTCCACGTTTTGCAAAAATGGACAGCAACTTTCTATAAGTGTCAAAACTTGGTTTTCCTAGTTACTAACTTGTTCAAAAACCAACCAAACCACTTTCAAACACCACAAAGCTAGTCTAATCCTACCATACACCTTCTTAGGGTGTCATGGGTTCCTAAACATCATAACCAAGTAGATCTAACAAGGATCTAACCAAAAATCATTTCTAGGGCTTGTATGATCAAAAGTTTACAAAAATAAAGTGGTATAAGTCAATATATGCATGAGTTCTTGTAAGAAAAATATATAAACATAGTAATAACTTGTAAAAATTATGAAATGAGTTTTGTAAACTTACTTGGAAGATTAATGAAGTTTGGATGGTGAAAACCTAACAATCCTTGAGTTTTTATTCCAAAACTCCAACAAGGACAACTATATGAACAAGATTACACTTTGATCTTTGGAAAATGACGAGTTTTTGCTTCTTGTATACCCTAGGCCGAGCACACCCTTGAGAGAAAAAGAAGAAAAGTTTTTCTTGCACCTAGTATTGTATGTGTGAATTCTTGGTGTTTTAAGTTTGTATAATAATTCAAAGACAAAAAGGACTTGTCATAAATGGAGTTAGTGAATTATTAATAATGTGTAAGGGATTAGAATGGAGGGGGGGGGGGGGGCAGCAAATCAAGGGGGGGGGGGGGATGAATGTGTAAGACTTTTGGTGACAATTGTATTATCTTGTTTTATTTTGTAGTTTTAAGGTGTACCGGGTACCGGGTTAACTAAAAATAAATTTTAACGGAGTTAACCGGGTCATAATAAAGTTATAAAAATTATAAAAATAGGTTGGGTAAAATTATTGGGTGTTTAGATAATTATAGTTTAGTTTTTACGAAAACCGTCGTAAATAAATTAGGCGTACAATATAAATTAAGTAAATTTCCAAAACACCGGGTAAATTAATATTATAATTTTTATATTATAAAAATGAATATAAAAATATATTGGGATCATAGTTGGGAGTGTCGGACGTGTTAGTCACATTATTGATCGTTTGTTAACGTTTATATAGAAATAATTACACGTAAAAGTTAATTTATACCAAAAGTATTAATTTAATTATCCTACGAGTGGAATAGTATGCAAGTGCCCTAATGATGCTACTCAGGCTATTTCTAGTCCGTATGAAATGTCCCAATGATAATGCATGAATTCGCTCCTGAACCAATACGGTTACGCGAATTTTGAATACCCGTAAACTAAGTTTACGATGAAATGAGTAATGCACGTGAATAGTGGTTTTCTTCCGGAAATGAATAGTGTCAAGTGAATAGTAAAATTTCTGAATGTTTCTCGGAATGTCAAATTGACCTCAAAAACGATGAATAGTTATTGATAAATAGTAATTGATGAATAGTAACTTGTGAATAGTAAATTGTCGAGGTTTGGAAAATGACCGGAAATTACGAGTTGTGACAAAAAGACATATCTATAACTGTAATCAAAAGTTTGGAGGGTATATCAGTAATTTAAAGTTTTAACAGTTCCAAGATATTTAAAAAGCTTCATGAATCAGCTTTTCATTTAGAAGCTATTTGTTTGAAATAAAAGCTTGAAGTTAATGTATCCAAACGGAGCTATTTATTTTAAAAAAGATTATTTTTTAACAAAAAGCTAACAGTTTCCCCAAAAAGCTCCTACCAAGCAGGCCCTAAATATTTGAACATTTTCAGGACTAAAAGTATAACAAAGAAAACAGCTAGGGACCAAATTTTACATATTAAGAATTATCATAAAATAAGACCAATACACAGGGACTAAACCTGATAATTTATAACTTTTAGTACAAAACTCTAAGTTATTGATTAAACAAATAAAACGAAAAACAAAAGGTTATCTTAAAATTTCCTTATGTACACACACAATCCACACACACGTTTTAAACCAAACACACACCAAATACAAACTCAATAGTAATACAACAAAAACCGAAAAAAAAAACACCACAAACATACTTGAAACTTTAGTTTTTTTATTTCAAACTTCGTTTAAATGGGTCTAACACTTGTACGTTTCTAACAAATGCATAGGCCATGACCTAAAAACCAAATAGAGAGGATTTTAAGCCATAATAGAGAGAAAATGACATAAAATGTACGAAACAATGATGTAAATAACCCCTAATATCAACTTGCACCTCATCATTGATGGTTAATGAAGGTCCCTCACTTTGTAAGGTTTTGGTGTTTTTTGTTTCTTTGATTCTTGCCTATGTTACAACAAGTTTAGTGGATTGGGTGTTTGTTGTCTAGTGGTGGAAGATCGTTGTCAAAGCCAACGTTGGCCAAGAACTCATTAAGCCCACTTTCCATGTCGATGGAAAATAAATCGGCCCACATGATTAAGTTTCCTTGGTTAAAGTGTCAACCACACTTTTGGAATCCTGCCAAAATGGCCTCCCTAAAATTACTGAATGTTCTACATCCTCCTCCTCCTTGTTCACGACAAAGTCAAAGATGATTACTACTCTGCAACACATTTTCTCTCATCCTTTCAACTTATAATGAAAACACACGTTACAATAACAATTACATTTCTTTTACTACATGTTTTGATAAGGAAAACTATCGCATGAGGCTAAGATAGTACCATCACTCACGCGTGATGACTTTTCTCATTAGCGACGTGATGATTTTGAAAACAATGGGCCGTGTGTTTGGGTATCCCACATCGCTCCCGCAACACCACCTTAGCATCCCCTTCCCGCATGAACAAAAACACCCACACTCTCTTGTTCGTCGAGTTCAACCCTACAAGTATAGACATTTCATGTTTGAGTTAATTGCATGAAACTGTATTATATTTGTCACTTTTTGTTATTGTATGTACTTAACTTTTCTTTTCTTATTTTGTGTACTGAACTTTCAAATTTTGATTATTGTTTGTATTTTGTGACCATTTTACCCTTACTTTTTCAAAATTTGAAGGGTAAAACGGTCATTTTACATGGCTGAATACTCATAAAATGTATACAATAATCGAAATTTTAAATTTCGGTACACAAAATAAGAAAAAAAAAAGTTCAGTACACACAATAACAAAAAGTAACAAATATAATATATTTTAAAGTAATTAACCTTTTATAATGTTGACGAATTAAGTTTTACATTGTTTTGAATTAAGTTTAAAGTTGAAAGAAAAATTTGGAAAAGATAAACCCCACTAAAATGAAAAATTAATAATTTGAAAAAATATATCAAAGTAGACATTAAATAAAAAACATAAAAATTTAAAAAATATGATGAAACTAAATTATTTATTAAAAAGATATTTCAGTTGATAAATATAAAGGTGATTTTTCTTTTATTGAAACCAAATAATTTAGTGATAAAACACATAGCTTCCTCACAAAAATATTCAGAAGTTCAAACACCAATAGATAGATATTTGACGGCGACCATGAAGTCACATAAATATTTGCAATTAAACCATGTAGATCTTAGTTAAAGGGCTGAGCACGATTTGAAAATCGGACTGGACCGAAAACCGATTTGGCCCAAAATTCTAGACCAAAGACCGGACCGAAAGGTGTTCAGTTCGGCTCGGTTGGTCCGACAAAGCATACTAATGGGATTTATGTAAAATCGGACCGAACCAAACAGACCGCAAGGCAGAGCATTTGGACCGAAGACCCGACCCGACCCGACCCGAGAACCGACCGAAGCGAATCGATTCGACCCAACCCGGCCATACTCGATTTTAGTTCGAGTTGGTATTCTACCGATTTGTCGTGTCGGTTCGGGTCGGGTCGGCCCGTTTCCGGCCAAAAACCGACCAAACCAAACCGACCCCAGTAATTTCGGTTTCGGTTTAGGTTTTTTGCGTTTTTCAAGTTTCGGGCTTGTCGGGTCGGGTTTGGATAGATGACCAGACTAGACCGCAATATGTTCGGTCTCGTCCGATTCAAGCCGATTCGCTCCGATCCATAGTCTATTAAGCTAAGCCCTACATCTACATCTGAGTCAAAAACTCGCCGCAAAAACAAAAGTTACAAGACTTACCACTTTACAAACCTTTTTCTTACCGCTAGTACTAGTAGGGTTTATTTATGGGAAGTGATTTGTACACCACTAAAATTGGTGTGTACACCACTAAGTATGAAGTATATAGTTGTACTATATGTATTATCAACACAATTTAGTGGTGTGCATTGTATTATCAACACAATTTAGTGATGTGCACTCCAATTTTAGTATTTATAAACATTTTCCCCATTCAACCAAACCAATCCCCAAAACAAAAACCAAAAAAACCCGATCCATCTCCATCACTCCACTCCCACTGCCTCCAAAACCCTAAAACACGCACACACACAAAAACACACACACACACACACATCATGATTTGTTCAAGTAAGCTTTCACTCATTCAATTCAACTCATTACGATTCTTATATATGTGTTAATTGTTATAACTGATCTGTTATTTGTTTGTTTTACAGTTTCCGGCGAGGTGCCGGAGGAGCCTGTTGTATCGAAGACGTCCGGTTTACTTTTCGAGAAGCGGTTGATTGAGCGTCATATTAGTGTGAGTTAATTTGTTCAGTTTTTGTATATAAATTAGGGCTTGGATGTTAAATTTACCGTTTCAATTAGTTTTCGAGAAGCTGTTGACTGAACGACACGTTAGTGTGAGTTTTTTTTGTATATAATTAGGGCTTGGTTGTTAGTTTTACCGTTTGACGTTGATTTAAGCTGTTTCGATTAGTTTACGAGGAGCGATTGACTGAACGATAAGTTAGTGTGAATTATTTTGTGATATTGTTTAAATTTGAATGTCATTAGGGTTTGGCGTTGATTAAAGCTGTTAGGATTAGTTTTAGAGAAGCCGTTGACTGAACGACACATTATGTTTGTGATTCTGTTATAATTTATCCTAGTTAGTATATGATTAGGGCTTGGATAGTAAGTTTTAGTGGTTGATGTTAGTGTTAAGTGTCTCGATTAGTTTGTTTTTGTGAGCGGTTAGTGAGCGATGCATAAGTGTGAGTTATTTTTGTGATAAGTTGTTTAGATTTTGAATATAATTAGGACTTTGATGTTAATTGTAGCGTTGGATGTTGATTTAAACTGTTCAGATAAGTTTACGAGATATATTGTTTTAAAATTTTGAATAAGTTAGGGCTTGGATAGTATGCTTTAGTGGTTAATGGTATATCGAGTTGCTCGGTTTACTTTCAAGAAGCCGTTGACTGAACGATATGTTATGTTTGTTTATAATAGGGTTTGATTCGTAAGTTTGAGTGGTTGAAATGACACATTTATTTGAATTAGTTTGGTGACACTTGGTGAAAATTTGAATGTAATTAGGGTCTGGATGTTAATTTTACTGTTTATTGTTAGTTGTAAGCTGTTTCGATTAGTTTACGAGAAGCCGTTGACAGAAGGATACATTATGTGTGATTTTGTGATAATTTGTTCTAACTTGAATATATAGTAGTATGTTTTAGTGGTTAATGCTATATAAGTTGTGCTGATTAGTTTTCCAAAAGCGATTGTATGAATGATACATTAGTATGAGTTAGTTTGCGATATTTATTGAAATTTTGGGTATAATTAGGGATTGGATTTTAAATTTACTGCTTAACGTTTTAAGCTTCTGATTAGCTAACAAGATATGTTGTTTAGTTTGTGAATTAGTTAAGAACTTGGATAGCAAGTTATAGTGGTTAATGTTATTGTAAGTGTGTATTGTTAGCGGTTGTTTAAACGCTACATAATTATGAATTATTTTGTGATATGTTGTTTAAATTTGAAGTAATTAGGGCATTGATAGTATGTTATGAGAAGCGATTGTTAGCGGTTATTGTTATTCTAAGCTGAGCAGGATTATGTTTTGAGAAATGATTGTTTGAACTGCATATAAGTGTGAGTAATTTTGTGAGATGTTAA
Organism: Artemisia argyi; assembly: GCA_030686995.1. NCBI lineage: Eukaryota > Viridiplantae > Streptophyta > Magnoliopsida > Asterales > Asteraceae > Artemisia > Artemisia argyi. The sequence goes on along the minus strand of CM060685.1, from coordinate 16,930,202 downwards.
AATCTGAAGTATTTAGGAAATAGATAGTAAGTAATACTCTTTCCCAGTCTCTTTACCCTTGGGCAGGGGTGCGACTGTTTACACCATATCTCCCCCATACCCCTCTTTGGCGGGATTGGGTATGGTGGTGGTGTTGTTGTTGTTGGGCATGAATAGTAAGTAATAGTTGGAATGTTATTTTAGGCTGTGCTGTTTAGTTTTTGAGAAGCGATTGTTTGATTGGTACATGAGTGTAAGCTATTTTGTTATATGTTGTTTAGAGTTTGAGATAGTCTGGGCTTGGATACCAAGTTTTATTGTTTGAATTGGAGTATGAATACTGATCGAGTGAGATTTGTCGAACTTTGATTAGGAATATAGGGTAGTAAAGTCTAAAGATGTGTCATTTCAATGTAAAAGTATCGCTATAAAAGTGTAATTATTGGCTTCGATGTAATGTGATACGGCTAAGTAGTCACTGTTTTTTAAGAAGCGATTGATTGAAAGACGGTTGCAAGCTTTTTTTTAGCTATGGTTTGATTAGTATTTTTGGCAATGAAGGAGTTGTGAGTAATTAGGGTGCAAATACTAGATGCATGGTTAAAGAGAAATATGACTATAGATATTGAATGTTGATGATGCTATAATTTATCAAATCATTGAATAACATTGGTGTTGTTATTTTTGTTGATTAAAGTGTATTGATGTTATTTGTTTGATTTTGACTAGGATTTTGGAAAATGTCCGGTGACTGGGGAAACTTTGACTTTGGATGATCTTGTGCCGATTAAAACTGGAAAGGTTTGCATTTTGTGGTCTTGTACATTAATCTTGTATTGTTATAACTTGACATTGTGATAGTTGCTAGCGCATTGATGCTTAAAAACTTTAACAGTAATTGGTGATGTGTGCAGGTTGTGAAGCCTAGACCAGTGCAGGCGGCCAGTATCCCTGGGATGCTTGGAATGTTCCAAAATGTATGTGTTTCTCTCCTTGGTAATCTTCGGTTTGCAGTTTCAATTAGTTTTACGTCTGGATGTGCTAACATGACAGTTTTAAAGAAGCTTGTACTTAACTATACAACCTGGCCATTTAATTTAGCGCTCATATGTTTTTTTGATGCTAGGAATGGGATGCCTTGGTATTATCTGCTTTTGCATCAGAGCAACAAATTACATACAACAAGGCAAGAGCTTAGTCATTGTTTATACCAGGTACTGCTGATAACTAAGCTGTTCATATTTTGAATCTTATGCTCTGTTTGAAGAGTCAAATTGTTAGCTTTTCAAAGGATCATGTTTATTTGGCAAGCCACATATGTAGGTTGTTAATGTGTCTTTGAGGTCCTGAATTTAGGATGTTAAATATATCTCACGAGAACACATCATGTTATTCCCAAAGTATTAATTATTCTAGTCACTTCATGTACCACTTATGGATATAGGTATTAGGTTAGTGCGAGATTCCGGCAATCTCATATCTCCAGGTCCCAGTCTCCAGTCTCTATTAGACTGAAAATTTGTGTTTTTGTTGAAGAGGGTTTTAGCTCAAGGCTATATTCTAACTCAACTGGAAATATGAGAACCCTTTAGTAAATTAGCTATTTGCTAAATATGAGAACCCTTTAGTAAATTAGCTATTTGCTTGCTGATAGCTCTGATATCTCCTCAATTATTAGTGCTGTTACAAAGTATTGGGAGGACTAGAATTTTAAGAATCTGACTTTAGAACTCTTATGGTTTTAATTCCTATGCCGTAGAACTTGCAGCGATAGTTTAAAAAGTTTTTGGGTGATGACATAGCTTATTTCATCTGTGAGAATAGTTTGTGCTGGGTACTGAGAAACCACATGATGATCTGCTCTTATTGTTCTTTGTGGTATAATAAAGAAGCTTATTGCGCATCTAGTTTATATGCTCTTTATCTGATTCGAGACTCGAGGAGTTGTCCTGGTTTTCTTTGTACTGCGAAAACAAAAAAACCAACTACTTACTTCAAAGCCTACTAAAACAAAACCACTAACAAGTTTATTGACAGTTTTGATGCAGTCTGATGCTTACTGTCAATTTTGGTTTTGTGTTTGCAACTAACTTATATCTCTGTATTGACAGCATGATTCAGCTTGCCGTGTAATAGCAAGGTTAAAGAAAGAACTTGATGAAGCCAGGACAATGTTGGCACATTTAGAAAGGCAAGCGCCAATGCCAGCATCAACGGCAGTTGCAGCAAGTTCTGCTTTAAGCAATGGGAAAAGAGGTTTTTGTTTGCCATACATCTGTGCTCTAATATGCTTTATGCTGTTATTTGATGACTCATTATGTCCTATTTGGTGTGACAGCTGCTGAGGATGATGAGTTGGGTCCTGATGGTAAGAAAATCCGGCAAGGAATTTCATCTGCCATAATTACTGAGCTAACGGATTGCAATGCTGCACTTTCACAGCAAAGGAAGAAAAGACAGGTACTCTATCCATTATTCTCTATCATGTTATTGCGTCTCAGGACATCGCTATTAAAAGTGAAAGACACAAATTTACTTGTCATTCTTATACTCTATTTCAGGTTCCTCCCACATTGGCTCCCTTGGATGCTATCGAGAGGTATACACAACTCAGTAGTTATCCTCTTCACAAAACAAACAAAGCAGGCATTTTGTCTATAGATGTCCATCAATCAAAGGTACACATTTTCAATTCATACTTATGCATCTGTTCTGTATCTTCTTAGACATCTTGTCCCTCTGTTAATATGATTTTGAGCTTCCTGTGAGATGAAATGCTGTAGTCTTCAATCGATCTACAGGGGAGAATATATCTACGCTCAGTGGCCACTCCAAGAAGGTGTTGTTCACTATTTGGTATAACAGTTACAGTTGTCATGTTTAGATGTCGTTAGCTTATTTTTGAACTTTGGTTTTTTTTCCCTTGCTCTTAGGTCACCAGCGTTAAATTTGTGGGCGATGGTCAGATGGTTGTTAGTGGTTCTGCTGATAAGGTAAGTTCATTCTTCATTTTCTAAATTTGTGTGATAAGAGATTTCTTTCACCAGCCTTGTCAAAACCTGTTTTTTCTTCTTTCATGTTTTGTTTAAAGTTAAATGTCTACTGGAAGCCTATAAAGGGTTGCTCATTAATGATTAAAAAATGCTTAGTGGATTATAAAAGTAGTTATAAATTTGTTTTCACATTAAAGTGAGTTTCTTTTATCTGCCTGCAGACTGTTCGTGTGTGGCAACAGTCTGAAAATGGAGAATATGGTTGCAAGCATGTCTTAAAGGATCATACAGCTGAGGTAATCATGTTTATTCCTTGTGTTTGAAATGAAGACATTTTGTTTTTGCACAGTTGCATTTTTTTCTTTTTTTGCTTCATATTAATCGTTTTTGTGTGTGTGTGTATGTTGTGGGAGGGAGGGTGGGCTATCTCCTCAAATTGGATTATGGATCTTCACCTAACTAATTTTACTTTATCTAGTAAATGCTTTGCACTTGTATTAGGGACACTCTTCTTATTATTATTTTATTACTAGTCTTCTACCAATTTTATATGCATACGCCGCTAGTCTAGAGAAAGGTGTTTTTATGAATTGCACTTGATTTATTTGACCTTTTCAACTTCACCCACTATCCGACCTGCTTAATTCACAACTATTTTTACGTTAATTTCTAGACCCTTGGATGAAAGACCAGCTTTTCTGGATATATTTTTTATTTATATTAGTAATTTTTATATAGTACATTAACCTCTTTAAAGCTGCCACTTTAATGATGTTGCTGGTATTGATTCAGGTTCAAGCTGTGACTGTCCACGCAACAAATAACTACTTTGTAACTGCTTCTCTCGACAGCTCATGGTGCTTTTATGACGCTAAAGATGACAAGTTTGACCCGTTTACTAATGAATGGGTTAATTTGGGTTATGGTTGAACGTATTGAACCTATCTATAGACTGGTTGAACGTATCCAACCTAAACAATACAAAACTACTTTATTTAACCTGGATCTATATTTTACTGGAGTGTTCATTTTTGCATAAGATGTGCGTTCATTGTTTGTATTGTAATCTACAACATTGTAAATGTATTTACTGTTTTTGTTTTTTCTGCAGTTGAATTTGATCACAGCGGAAGCTACCTAGCGATAGGAGGTTCAGACATAAGGTATGTCGTTACATACTTCAATTTTGTTTGTACTAAAGGTTGCAAGTTTTACCCGTTACTTACAAATAACTCGTTTTTTATGGGACGCTCTACATATTTTGGTTGTTTCTGACAAAAGTTGTATCTGTATTGCAGAGTTTATCAAGTTGCAAGTGTTAAGGCCGAGTGGAACTGTATTAAAACGTTACCTGATTTGTCTGGCACAGGTTTCATTCTCTCTTGTATTAGCTCTTGTGGGGTAGTTCTTTCGTCTTTCCATCTTTTCATCTTGATGACTTTTTTTGTGTGTTAAATATGTAATGCAGGTAAAATTAACTCAGTAAGATTTGGCCCTGATGCAAAATACTTAGCAGTCGGGTCTATGGATCGAAACCTTCGGTTGTTTGGCTTGCCTGGAGAAGATGGTGACATGGAGTCTTGAAAAACATCTTTTGAAGTGTTATGGACGGGTTTTAGTTGAGGGTCAATTTGTATCATTCGGATGTAGCATTTTTCAATGCCTATGCATCTTGTGTTCATGAGATTGGTGATTAGAACTTTTACATTATGCAAGAACTGGGGTTCATACTTTATATGTAAAAACGATGCCTTTCTCTTTGTATTGTATCACTTTCATTGCTTAACGACTAAAAAAGCATATTTGCCGTTTATGAAAACATGTTTTTTTTTTTTAATCTTATGCAAGTCATAATTTCGAGTTTGTCTTTTTCTCGTTCAAGAGTCCCAAAAAGAGTACAAACAAAAAAATGGAGAAATTTTGATGTGTGATTAATGCTAGTTTTGAATGATAAAAAGTTATTTTTACTCTCATAAATATAGAAATAAAAGAAATGCATAATTAATGCAAGTTTTGATTAGAAGGGTAAAGTAGAAAAACTAATCATAATTACCGTCTATATATAAAAAACTGGACACTTATTTTGAGACAAATATAAATAATAAGGTGTACATTTTTTTTGGACAAATATAAATAGTAAGGTGTACACTTTTTTTTGGAACGGAGAGAGTAGAACTTATGAAGAGTTGATCTATATAGATATCATATTTTCTCATCAATCTAAAGTGCGTAAATAGTGTTATTGCGAAAGATTAAAGCTAATGTTTGCATAACGAAGATCTGGTTCCGCAACTTGTTACATTCATACTCGAGCAGGAGATGATTTCACACATACATATATTGCGGCAACCATTGGGTTAGGAACCAGATCACTTGTAAAAATAAAACCAAAATTTGAAAGAAAACTATGGTTAATTAATAATCTCTTGATACATAAATCAAAATTCTGCAAATCTGTGCATGCTTTATAGATTTGGAGATTTTGAGCCCTTTGCTTATGAATGGGTTGATTTGGGTTGTGCTTTGTTTCAAACGGGTCACATAAGCTGAACAAGTTACCTTGGTCAAATAAGCTGAAAGTAACTCAAAGTGTCTATTAATGCTACACAACCTTTTAAAAATGTAGATTATTATTGCAATAATATTTTACTAGTTATTAGTATATTTAAAAATGGACAATAAAGTGCTCGCCCGGTGATTTCTGATATCAATTTAACTAACTTTTCACAGGGATGGTTGCCGGGATCTAAAGCTGATGGCGATTCAAACCAGCTTCCAACTATCACCATTGTCGCATCATATGACACGTGGTGCAGCTCTGGTAGTTTACCCGTCTTATAGGCGTTATCAGTTGGAAGTGATAGCAATGGCAGTGGTGTGGCCTTATAACTACAACGGAACTCAGAAGGTGTGTTCCTCTTTAGACTTCATATCCACTCTTAACTCTTATATTTCCGAAGTTGGTCACTCAATATGCTTTATTTTTCGTGCAGTGGCTTAGAAGTTTTGATCAACGTTTGCGAGTTCCAAACCTCCAGAGAATGCGTATGTAAAGCAACTCTTTGCGGTAAGTGATTGAAAACATCATAGGTGACCAAATGGCCAGATTGGGCAATATTGTATTCATGTCTTATCGTTCTTGTGTGCAGGGGTTATCTTATGTAGTAGTTGGGCTAAAACACAAGAAAATAAATGTTTCCAATTCCCGAGTAACTTACGATTCGTTTCTTCATCTTGTAATATGATTTAGAAAGTCGGTTGCTTTATGTTAAAAACATGCAGGTAGCTTGGGAGCCTGAACAGTTTTCGAGGTTGAGAGTTACTGCAGCAACACTTTGTGGGCTTTCAAAAGATAAAGAAAAAACAAAACAATAAGAGTGCTAAAACTTCTTAACCTAATGAAAAGCAATGTATCAATCGTGCAAAGCTGGTATTGATACAGAATAAATGCTCAAAGTAAACAAAATTATCATATTTATTTTGCAATGAATGGAAATGATGACAGATTGTACCCAAAGGGTGTTTTCACCTTTAATTACCACATGCACATGTCCTCTAGGACTAACACACAGACCAAGCTCACAACACAGTAATGGTCTTTTACTCCTTTGCATGATGCTACAACTAGATTATACAAAACCAAAGAAGATGCATACCCAAAAAATTTGTGGGTACGCGTCTTTTGCTACCAACCAACTTGGTTGCACTAGAACATACGCAACCAATTCCACATGGATGGAATAGTATCTCCACAACATATATGTTGAGTTACTTCATGTTTATCATAAACAACCACTCAGCTCAGGCCGTCAAAGACATTAAGTTCAAAGGCATACTTGTGTATTTTCTCTTCAGTTTGATAATTATACTTTCTTTTTGTTGAATCAAAAGGGATAAAACATCCCTTAATAAGTAGGACTTGTATAAAAACACAGTAGAATCAGTCTTTCGACAAACTAGTGAATGAGTAACCAAACCATAAATTTCACTCATTATATAAATAAAAAAGTTGAAAAAGTACAGTAAAAAAACAAAGCAACTAGAAATTTGAAACAGTAAATAACGAAACAATACAATTGGACGGTGTGTTCTATTGTGAACACCAGCTAAGTTTGAACTCACAAAAGCCATGAGGAGTTGTTGTATCAAGCAGATTAAAAGAAGAACTTGTCAGTGCTACCCATCTTCCATCAAGAGGATTTCTAATTTCACAATTTTCGATCACCCCCTTTAAGATTAGCTTCAAGAAGTATTTAGTGACTATGAGCCGTAATTCATCATTAGTCTTTGCATACATGGGATGGCAAATAGAAAAAACTGCATCAAGGAGTAGTGAGTGCTCGCACTCCCAAGAGACATTATTATTTGCATGTTCTTGTAAAAACAGTTCTTCAACATTTGTAGCAGGATGCTGGGCGATTGTTTTCACATCATCAACGTTGAAAAGGTCTGAAACCCCAAATCTCAAACTGCTCATCACAATGTTAAACTTGCTTGATAATTTGAGTGCTTCCCTCATCTTAAGAAAGAACGATACATCGATGGAAAAACCCAATGAGAAAGATAGCTTAATTTGCTCGGGAGGAGTGGTTGTAAACAAGAGAATGGGGACTGAGTCGCTTTCGTGCGAGTAAGTAAGTAAATTTGGAGCATAAACTTGTACCTTGATTTCCTCGACGAGTGAAAAAAATAACATCAACCTCCGCAACGTAAGACATGTGATATCCAAAATCTTCACACTAGACCACTTGATTTCAAGGATCAACTCCTCTAGAAAGGGGAAGCTCGATTTGATCATATTGGAAAAAGCATCATCCATGTACACATTATCTAATTGTAACATTCTCAAGCTCCCTATCGTGGAGATTTCAAATAATGATGGAGACGTATCCCTCATTAACATTGGCGCGTTAAATACAAGCGAGCGTAGAGATGGGGCATCAAAAATTTCCAAAATATCAATCCAACCCATGGTATTTAGGCATACTATAAACTCACGAAGATAGGGGAGGTTATTTACCTTGATTTCGTCCAAGCCTGGGGTTACCCCGAGGAAGATCTCTTCAAGTAACTTATTCTGAGATAATAATTCATTAAGTACAGCTCGACTTATGCGGACATGAGACAACTCTAGTACTCGTAGGTTGGTGCATCGGACCTCAGGATAGCTACTAATGTGAAGTGAATGTTTATTATCACAGGGGCTTATAAGTTGCAAAATTAATGTGGTGAGATTTTCATTTGAGAATATCTCATCGGGCAAAGTAAAAGATTCAGCCAAGATTGCGAGGCGAAGCTCTTTGAGAGAAGTTTTAGAATAAGCTATTGATTGCTTAATCAATTTTCGAGCAACACGATGATTAGTGGTGTGAATGCCCAACTGAAGATCGAGACTTGTGATAGGTAAGCTGTGTCGGTGATAACGTAGTAAAGTCAGGTGGATCCACCTCATGTAATTTCTTTGATGTTGCCTTTTTAAAGACGTGGGACAAAATCTGATGGCAGGGCTGGTAGACCAAGCGTGTAGCCATGACTTGGACAAGATGCAGGTGCTTGCCGCATCTTTTGACGGCAATTCTAATTGTATACGTTGAATCAACTCCGGAACATCATCTAGTTGTTGTCTGTGGATCAGTCTCATTCTCTTCTTCTCCTGCTCCATTCACGCAACCCAAAAAACGACAATCACTTTAATAACAGTCGACAGAAACTTGTAAAAGAATCAAGTACTCACCTCCTTTTATAAAGAATAATAATGCCGACTCTACTTCATAATTGCATATGTAGTCGTCCAAACTTTCTTCTTTTCCTAACCGTCCCTACACTATGCCGTCCGTGTCTTCATCCGGTGGATCTTCCTTTCCTCCATCTAAATCAACAAAATACAATCAAGGATATGATGGGCTTATGTTTCAAATCATATAACAATTGACAAATGTTTTCTTAATAGATCTACAAACTTTGGATCTGGGTGTTTTGGTTTATCAAAAGGGTGGGTTAGAGACGCGGCACATGGGTGGTGGATGAGGTTACTTAAACATACTCACTCTAGGGTTGTTTAGTGTAAATTTCAAAATCATCCTTATGGTCTGCTCAAAACGTAGATTTCGTCCCTGACCTTCTGAAAATGTCCCTGATTAAACTACTCTTGTCAAAACTGCAACACAACGACGAAATCTAAAACCTAAAGTTCCCCGCAAAATAATATTTACTTATGATCCATGGATAGATGATGTCATGCCTGATGTCAAAGACATCTTGGGTCATGGACTTTGAGCAGGGCCGGTCCTGAAATTTCGGATGCCCTGGGCGAGATATTAGAATAATGCCCTTACCCAGAGGTTTGGCATATAAACAAACTTCGCGTATTCCTTTATATGCAGAATTGCACATATAACCCTCCCAAAGTGAATAATTGCATATATATTATTTGTACAAGTTTTTTATGCACATAGTATAATGGTTTTTATACATACTTTGGATATATATATGCAATTATGCATTTTTTGAAAGATATATATGCAAAAGCCATAGGCAAAATTTATAAAAGAATTATAAAGTTTAATTTACTTTGTAGATCGATTCATGTGCATTATAACAAAAAAATAATAATAACTAAAAAATATAAGAACATATGCGTGCCATATTTGAAATTTATACATGATTAAAAGTAGAGAACATGTTACGACAGGTATGATATGTATAATTTTTTTAGCGACATAGCTTATTCTATTACTGATAAAGTTGAAAAAATAAATCAAATCCTTTACATATATTGCTATGTAAATACAGGATATATTTTGTGGTGCTACTCTTTTGGCAAAGTAAAAGTAGTTCAAGAGAAAATATAATATAATAAAGAAATATATTATTTAATATAAGATAAATAAAAAATGAAAGTAATATAAACTAAAAGGGTTGAAGTGCTAATTCAGTTGAAAGTTGAGGGTGTTGTTTCGAAATAGATCAATTAATATACACCAGACACACACAAAAAACAAAATCAATCCCAAAGTCCTTCTTACTCACTTTTTACAGTCGACAATGTCTCCTAGTACGACGTCTATGTCCGGCAACATCTTGACTCAACTTTTATCTTTTTAACTCTATTTGTAAGTAAGCTAGAGGTACAAAGAAGCCAAGCTAGTAATACTTTCAAGCACACTTTTTTTTTTTCATTCCATTTACCGATTCACAGGACCAAAACTTGATGCCCCTCTTTTATTGATGCCCTGGGTCGTCGCCCGCGCTGCCCATAGCCAGGGCCGGCCCTGACTTTGAGTTATGGGTTATGGATAATGATCCATGGATAGATGATGTCATGCCTGATGTCAAAGACATCTTGAGTCATGGACTTTGAGTTATGGGTTATGGACTTTGAGTCATGGGTTTTACTCATTATGGATGTCATGCAATGGGTCATGCGTTATGCATCAAGCTCCATGGGTAATGGGTTATGGACTTGGTTTTAGGCCATGGTTAGTCCAAGTGTTTACAAGCTTTTTCTTAACATGTATATTATAAATGTAAGTAACAAATATTTACTTAAGTGTTTTTATAACATAATTTTGGTTTCATGTAAACTACTTAACTAAACATGTTTAATATTTGTTTAGTGAAATGAGTTTTGGCTCAAAGCATTACATGTTTTATTTATTTCGTTAAAATGATTTACGTTTGTTATCAACAAAACATTGAAAGATTGTAAAATATAAATTAACATTTTGAAGGTTTATTTGTATTAACAATCTCCCTCTTTTAGTGGATGACAAAACATAAAATTATTTTAAGTAAAAAATAAAATTTGTAAATTTTTAATTGGAGTTTTTACTTTTTCTCTCACTTTTTGTCGAAACAAAAAGAGCGTCGAAAAGAAACTAACCCAGATACAAGTTTTAAGAAAAGTAAATGAAAGAAGAGGTGTAGAATAGAGAAAAGAGAGTAATAAGTTCATAGTTGCACCCCCTTGACGGTTGCTCCCCACAAGCACTTTCGAAAGGTTAATGACGTAACCTGCAATTTAGCCATATCACAAGGACGTTTTTTGCAATTTACATTGTTGCTTATATATACGGGTATAAGCTTTTAATAAATAATCTAGGGTAAATTGCAAATTTGTTCCCTAAACTATCACGAATGCGCAAGGATCACACCGACACGATTTTTGTTGCAAAAAAGACATTAATGTTTCATATTTTTGCAAAACAACCACTGAGAGGCACTGTTCACTAACTCTCGTTATTTTTCCTCGTTAAGTGCCTCATCACTAAAGGTAGTATTGTCATTTCACTGTTCCGGTTAATATGTCCACGTGTTCACTGTTGCTATAAGGGCTAAATTTGCAACCGAATTTTTTACCCGAATTTAATATGAACGTTGCATCACACAATTCCACACAACTTTTTTTATACACCCTCCAAAGTAATAATAATAATAATTAAAAAGGAAAAAAAATAGTTATTTGTAAATGTGGCAAACAAGCAACAATTAAAACAAGCTGGACAAACAGTAACGCATGCCGACAGTTCTACTATTGTCAAGCATGTGGGTTTATTGGATGGACAGATCCTCAAATGTGTTGTCGAGTAGTCGATGTGATTCTTGGCCTCTTGAGGGAAAGGAATGACCTCGAAGAAGACTTGGAGGAGAAAATGATGTTGATGAGGGACAAGGATGAGCAGTTGAAGAAGCTTAACAAGTTTCTTGTTTTAAGTTGGGTCTTTATTGAATCATCTGACAACTTCACGAGGTCGAAATGACACCAAATTTTGGGTTGTTTCTAAAACTTGAACAATCCAGAGGCGGAGGGAGGTGGTGACTAGCAGGTGCTAGGCCCCTTCCAATAAGCCTAATAGTAGTATTAATGCATTAATTTTTAGCCCATAATTTAGCTATGATATATGTAGAAAACTAGAAGGGGGTTGAATAGTTTTAACCGGTTTAAATTAAGCTTATAAAACTTTAGATTGATTGTATGTGAAATCTTTGGATGTTGAGATATGCATAATGAAAACTACTTCTAAAGAAATGAATACGTGAAAGTAAAGAGATAAAGGATAGAAATGTGACACAATTGTTTATAGTGGTTCGGCTACAAGGACACCTTTGTGGAGTTTAGAATTACTCCATGGATCGTTTTGAGCACTAGGGATGACAATAACTAAAGGCGGAATATTCAATAAAAGAATCAATTGTTATTGATACAAAGTTTCTTCGTCATTATCTTTAACACTATAACTACAACCACCAACAGCCCCAATACAACGTGATCAAGTGTAGTACGGTTACCTAATCTAACAGGAATTATTAAGATACTTGGGGATTAAAACAAACAAACATAGTCTAGGCGTTTTATAGAACTCACGCCCTAGACACACACACACACACACACACACACCTTTTACTAGTTTAAATCTTGACACGCCTGTAAAAATAATTCCCTCTATCTTTCTATATAATAGAGATACTAGGGTTACAAAGTAATAAACTTAGAATAATAAAAGATACGTAGTAATCTTTTCTTTTTGTGAAGTTTCATCCTTTGTCTCCTTAAGTCCCTCATCTTTCATTATTTTGTCTTATCAACGCAAGAATAATTCCTAACAATCTTTTCCTAGTTGATAATGACAAAACCAAGTAAGCACGAACTTCCCCTGAAGTTAATATGTATGAAAGAAAACGACTTCCCCTTAATCCATGCTATATCATCAAGGATCTTTAAGTTGCAGCTTCTATGTAAATCTTCTTCCCCTTTTTGTCTTATCCACTAGGGGACTCAAAGTAAATGCAACTTTGAACCACAAACCGATATCACACGTTGTAACACCTCCATTTTTGACAGATCACAGCGGAATATAGATCTGGGGTATCACATGTAACAATTCGCATTTTCAGGTTAACTTCTATTCCCGAAAATTTCACTATTCATTTTTACTATTCACTTTCACTATTCATTTTCCGAAATTTAATTTTTATTTCATATTCTCGTGTGATAAATCATTTCCATAGCAAAATAAAAGTTTGACACTCACCAGATCATTTTCGCGAAAGTTATTAAGGAACTACACGTTTAGGTTAAAACGTCATTTAAAAATCCTACGCACAACGAAAATCAACCGCGTTAATTTTCCCCACATCAGATAAATGTTTGATACACTCATGATTAATTAGAGAATTTATCATGACTAAGAAAAATGTTACCAAATAGACCCTGGACCGTGAGAAACAGAAATTTACGTTTTTAAGCACTTTTACTTAGCCGTAACCTTAGCCTATACCTGCACCGCGTTTCTGAGACGATTTGAGTTTTCACATTTTTGGAAAATTCAACATATTTTTCCCTCCTCCTTTGACCAAAAATCATTCCTTGATTTTATAAATCATTCCTTGATTTTTAGGCTTACGGTTTTATGTCTAAAAAGACATTAAATGCCAACCGACACTAGACTGAGCCCAGTCTAGACATTATAAGTCATTTTAAATAATTATTATCCTATTAGAAAAGTAACATTTTACTTTTCTCAATTTTACACAATATTCATACGTTTTACGTGTTACGCGTTTTAGACCCATGTTTCCAGTTTTAGCAGGGTTTGAGCACCCCAATGGAACCTACCACTCATTTTATATTTTATTATGGAGTATACTGACAAGTTTAGTCATTCTTTAAAGTTTCACATTTTTACGATACCCGATTTTACATTTAGTGACTTAAATACTTACCGTTAGCGATTACCGGGACCAAATGACACTCCGTAACTCAGTTATATCATAAAATTGATACACATTATCACCTCCCATGTATGTAGTCGACATTTTTGGTGAATCACCAAGAAAATTAAGTCTTGGTGATGAGTCTATTAGACACATATGCTTCCTTTACTTATTAACTAAGTCTTAGGCTAGATATTTTCTTCATATATATATCCTAAACTCATAAGTTCACTAGAAAACTCTCCCACCTTTGTTTTCCTCTCAATACCAACGACCCAAGCACCATAAAAACATCATTTTGATCATTGTTCTTTCAACTTTAATCCATCACAAGTGTTAGTCTTATGTTCCTTGTTGATTCCTAGTTCCATTTATACCATAAATCACCATAAACAACACCATAATCTCATCATCATTCCATGATTGATTTGGAAGCTACACAAAGGTGCTAGGGCTGAGTTAAGAAGGATATTACAAGGGCTACCTAAGGTTATAATCAAGTGGTTAAAAGATTTGTAAGCTAGGGATAAAGGATTGGAAGCTAGGGTTTTCGATTGAAGGATTTAGATCTTGTCTTAGTTCATGAGTTCCCTTTTCATTAAGGCCAAAAGTTGTAAGAAAACTTATACTCATCATCCTTACTATTTTTTTTCATAAGCTCTATATGCTATATATTTCTTGTTATATTGATCTCATGATGTACAAATCATTAAAACAAGTCTAAACTTATATATCATTATATGTTATCATTTATAAAACAAACAAGTAAACTAGTGACATATATTGTGAAATTCGACCAAAATAGTATAAACATGATATTGGACAATCACATACTGTGGTAGAGGGTTTTAAAAGGAAAACATAGCAATTTGAATCACCTAAAACGAGTACACGTGTCAAAAGTTATGGCCAAAAGAAGTTAGCGAAACCAAAACGCCGAAACTACCTAAAACAAACTGTTAACGATCTGACCATTTTGAAAGAGACCCTTATGGTCCGATTCATCAAAAAGTTAAAACATGAAAGTTTTCCGGAACGAAGTTTTCGTTCAAGTTTAAAGAAGCTCGAGCCCTGAAAATGCATAACGAGTGATTTTTTTCTTCAAATTCTTAACAGCCCATTTTTAATACCAAATGACCATGTAATGGTTATGGTTAGTTATAGCCAAGAGGTCTAATGACCTAAAGCCAAGACCACAACCATGGCTAAGGCCAAGGTTGAGTCTCAAGCCCATGGTAACAACGACCAAGGTCAAGGCAAAGCCATGGCTAAAGACCATATAAACTTACCAAGACGAAAACATGAACTAAAGAATTAATGGCAACATAAACATCCAATTTGGATCTACTCCATCAAAACAACCATGAAACTTTACAAGTAATATTCATACTAGACTCAAGAAACTCATTGTAATAACAATCTTCATCCAAAAGTAAACTTTCTTAAGTTTATTCAATTATTTGGACATGTAACTTTTTGGATCAAAAACTTATATATATTTTATCAAATAATACAATAGTAGAGAGCCTCATGTGAGGGTGATGAGTGTGTAAATACTCATCATTTTTACCTTATTTTAACTGCCAAAACGCGTGAAAACATTCAAGAATACATCAAAATAATGAAAATATCCCAAAGATGCCTGCTAGAAAGTGAGTATATAGCTGCTTCAGAAGCTGCAATGGAAGCTGTTTGGATTAGGAAGTTTGTTTCAGGGCTTGGGGTTATGCCTTCGATTCAGCGACCTATAAAAATGTATTGTGACAACTCAGCTGCAATTACATTTGCCAATGAACCTGGAATCATGAAAGGCACCAGACATTTCCCGATTAAGCACCACTATGTTAGAGAACAAGTTGAAATAGGTGAAATCGAAATGCTCAAAGATCACACAGATGAAAACTTAGCTGATCAATTTACAAAGACTTTACCTGGCATCAAGCTTTACAAGCATGCTGAAGGAATAGGTTTTAAATTAGCTGAAAGTTTCATGCCCATTTGTGATTAGTATTTGGATAAAGGATGTAATGTACAATTATTATTTTAATGAACTAAAGTATTGTTTATGTTAATTTATTCGTTGTCTTAATAATATATCCTATATTTGCATGTTTAAGATCCATGAATAATTTATTATTCTAAATAGTCCGTTGTCGATTAATGATATGGGAATATCATTAAACTAAGACAATTTTGAGTATTGGTTAAGGATATACTTGAAAGTATATTGATGCGTAGTCATACCAATTTCACATGATATTCAATGAATTGAGTATTGGACTTATCCCAACAATATGATTTAATATTTAATGTGAGAATCATATTTAAAGTTATCCTCAGACTTGAGAAACCAGATAAGAGTCATGGATGTAGTGCATTTTTGTGAGACAATTTACCGCTTACCGTAATTGGAAGTCATAAGGGTTGTTTTCAGAAGTGTTGCAAAGTTCATGGGTTATTCTTGTAGTCAAGAGAGAATTCGTTCCTTCTGATTTGTTCAGAAGTTTAATACTGCTGGGTCCCTCGTAGGGTTGACAAAATGTTTGCGTGGTCACGCCCAAAGTCTATCTGGAATACGTTCAGATATTTTGGTAATTTTGTTCAATCATAAAGAAACGAGAAACATAATTTAATAAAGAACCTCACATCTTTATTAATGTAGTATTATAAGCGAAAGGATAATTATAATGATGAATCATTAAAGGTTTTCCAGGAAACCTAATCGATGTTACAAACAAACTCAACCATCAAAACAAATACTTATGTAATGAGGGTTCTTCGTTATACGCAATTCTAACTAATCCAATAATCCTAAGCACGGAAAAAATCTATTAAAATAATTGGAATAAACATAAATGAAATAGGTAATAAATAAATAAATAAATAAACACCTCGGTGGTCATACAAATTAATCGATGAGTTGGAACAAATGTTTAAAAACGACTGAAAAGAACAAGGCATAATGCAAGGGCCGGATCAAATATATATGAACAAATAACATTGGTAAAAATGTATGTACCTTTGCAAGAGATGTGAAAATGCAAGAAACAAAGTTTGTTCAGAGAAAGAAGATGAGAAAAATTAATTTGTGGTGAAAAGATATATTGATTTTGATTATTTGTTTTTAACATGTTGGCCCGTTTAGCCAAGCCATATTATTCTCTCCTATAAGCCATTCATTTACCATTGCATGCGATTTTTAAAAAAATTAGCAGCAATATGGTTTTTGTTTCCAATTTATAAAAGCAATCACAAAATTTTCAATGTTCTTACTATTAATAAATGAAAGAAAACATTAAAAATAAAAGGGATAAAAATAGAATTGGAGAGGGCTGCTCCAAGCTCCTTTTGTTGTAAAGCTAATCACTAATCATCTCAAAAAAATAAAAATAAATAAATAAAATAAAATAAACTAAATTAAAAATAAAAATAAAAAATTCATTAAATCAACAATTAAAAGGTATATGTGTTAATTTTGCTTCATTGTTAACAACTAGTTCTATAACCCCGTAAAAATCACGGGATAAAATTTAAAACAGTAAAATCGATCGAGAATATATTATAGACGAACATTAACAAATGTGGATATTATAGACGAACATTTAACCAATCAATGATTGATAGTTGAGAATATGTGAGTAAGAATATGTTAAATTGATGTGGTATAGACCGGTGTGGTTCGCTCGCGCCATAGGCCTAAGACATGGGCAATAACGCCCCATGAGCTCTTATATTCATAAAGCAATGTATTCAAATATACCAAGGTATCGTTTTTAGTTAAATTCCCACTCCTTAAGGCCAATAAATTCAGCTAGATAAGCTAACAACCAAACTCATTAACCCAAAATACTTTTCCCCAATATAATGACTTGGCTTCAGTAGGTTGGAGTTATTTATTTAACGGTGCACTTTAGATCAAAGGGTATGGTGAAGAGGGGGGCTTGCCGTTTCCGACATGGCACCTCTTCACCCCTCGCCATTCCTTCGCCACCACACCATGCCCTCTCACCACCCCTCGTCACCTGCCCTTTCACCGTGGAAGTGAAGCAGAAAAGGACAAAACAAATTTCCAAAAAAAAAATTATTAAAGTAAACAAATAATTATTTTTATAGTGGATGTGTATGCTTTGATGGTGTATTAAAGTGAAATGAATGATATAAAGTGATTTGTGGTTGTAAGTATTTGGTTTGATGAAGAACTGGTGTTTCGTTTCTTATGAAAGAGAAGTAGAGTGGGAGGCGAGTGTTTTACAGGAGAATAAGTAGGGTTGTGAATGGACTTCGGCTTTGTTCCAAAAAAAAAAAAAAAATCTTGGCGTTGTTTTTGTTATGCTTTTTATATACGTTTTTTAGTATTGTATTTTTATTTAAATGAAATGATTTTAGTTTATTTGAAAAATGAAAAAGAAAATAAAATTGAGGGTGAGTGGCGCTCAAATGAAGAGATTGTTTTATGTTGTCACACCCCCAAAATCGTATCCAGCGGAAGCATACATGTAGTTGGGGTGTAACTCAATTGGTATTACAACACTAGTTCAAAAATGGTTTTAACTTCAATCATTTAGAATAAAATAGTTAAATCAAAATTATTGAATTTACATCGTTAAAAGTAGTGCGGAAGTAGGCCCTTAAAATAGTTTAAAACAGTCCCCATATAAATAATCAGAGTCTTCTATGACCATGCCATGCCCTGCCAAAACCTCCTGTAGCGTGCCATTGCTTAATACCTGAAGATACATGCTAAAGTGTCAACACTAGGTTGGTGAGTTCATAGAGTTTGTTTAACAAATAAAGTATATAGAAAAATGATCACACAGCAAAGGCATCGTAAATCCACTCAGTTACAAGTCCCGCCATAAGAGACTTGTAACCTGTGTGTTTACAACCCACTGCCAAATAGTTGCACGTTTAGTAGTCAAGTACACGTGGTCAATATAGTTCACAATAAAGGCACATAGTACAACATAAGTCAAGGCCGCTCCGAACAAGGGAGACTTGAAGTCACTCCGCCACCTAGGCAAAGAATTATTAGTCACTCCACCGACTTGGTGAAGAATTATTAGTCACTCCACCATGGCGAGAATTATTAAGGATGCTCTGAACAGGAGAGACTTTATAGCGTTGCTCCGAACATGGGAGACTTTAAGTCTTAGAACGTACTGTACAATAAGTCCAAAAGTTCAAGTCAAAAGGTTCAATAGTTCAAACAAGTTAATTTGAGTACGTTTTGCTTATGAGCATAAATAGTGAAGCAAGAGTCATTTAAGTTCAATTAAGAGCAAACAGTTTAAGCATGTATCTCCCCCAAAGAGTTTAAAACAAGTACTAAAGAGTAAAAGTGGGGCTATGACTCACCTGGTGCGAAAGCTACGATGACAAAAGTGGATACACAGAAATGAGGTTCGATCTCTAACCGCAACCTAATATGAATGATAGTGATCTACTTAGATCATGAAATGATGAAGAGAATATGCATGCACATGATACCTATACCACTCGTAACTTGGAAATAATTGTTATTGTCAAAGTAAAGTATTTTCCACACTTAGGAAAAATAAGTCCAACTAGGCTTATAAAAACTTGTTGTATTATATCGGATATAAAAGGTTAGTGTTATATTCTTCGTTTTGAAAACCTTAAGATATCGTCTAGTGGTCGCATAAATAAACCTTGGGTCGTACGTATTTCGTTAGTTAAAAATAAACCCCTTGAATAAGAAATCTAGAAAATATGTTATTTAGTACGTAGTTATATTATTTTCTAGTAGTGACTAAATATATATATATATATAGTTGTGACGATTTTAAAATGTGTATAACTTGGTCGTTTTAAGCTCATTTTACTGGTTCTTTATATCCACGGATTCGTTTTAGTATATACTAATATATTTTTGGTAGTTCGGCTCCTCTAGGTTACGTCTAACGCCTCTATTTGTCCAACGAAAATCGTCCAACAGCATGCAGTTTTTCAGAAAATAGTTTTCGTCGTTAAATTCGGAAAATCATATCTCCTTCGTTATTAACTCGTTTTAATCCGTTCTTTCGCCAAAAGCTTCGTTTTTAAAAGTATTTTCTAAATCTTTGGTCAAAAATTATCCATCACCTACTGAGTTTCCCACGTTTTAAAAATAGCAACAGTAGGTAAATATATTGTTTCAAAAGTCATTTTTAGTGTTCCAATCTAGTTCCAACTTCAACCAAACCACACCACTTTCAATCACCACAAATCTAGTCTAATCTTACCATACACCTTCTTAGGGTGTCATGGGTTCCTAAACATCATAAATCAAGTGGATCTAACAAGGATCTAACTATAATCTATTTCTAGGGATCAAAAGTTATATATATATATATATAAATGAGTGGTATAACTAACATATGCATGTAGATCTTGAATGGAAATCATATGACCATAAAAATAACATGAAGAAATTATGAACAAGAGTTTGACAACTTACATGGAAAGATTATAGAGCTTGGATGAGAAAAACCTAAGAAACCTTGAGTTTTTATTACAAACCCCAAACAAGGATCACTAAAGGAACTAGATTAGAGCTTGATCTTGGAAAAATTATGGTTTCTCTTTGTGGTCTTGTGGTGGCCGGTCATGGTGGAGAGGAAGAAGAGAGAAATAAGTTGCTAGTTTTCTTTGAAGTGTAGAAATGAAGTAATAAGGTGTAGATATGTTTAGACTAAGATATATATATATATATATATATATATATATATATATATATATATATATATATATATATATATATATATATATATATATATATATATATTAGGACAAGGGAGCAAGATCCACTTTTTAAGGAGGCTTGGGGGGGGGGGGGGGGGCGGCATTTCAAAAGGGTAGGAAGAAAAGAGTGAATTGTGTAAGAAAGTTAGTATGTATTTGGTAGTGTATTGGTGTTTTTAGGTAATACCGGGTACTGAGTTAACTAAAAATAAATTGTAACGAGATAAAATAAAATATAATGAAGTTGTAAAAAAATATTCCTGATGAGAATCGGAAGTTAAAATAATGATCGGGTTTAAATATCGCAAACCGACGGAGTTATAAGCTTCGACCGAAAAACGTAACAGTTGATTTTGAAAACACCGGGTAAATTAATAATATAATTTTTAGATTATTATTATGAGTATAAAAATGTGTTAGGACCATAGTTGGGATTGACGGATCAATTATTCATAGTAATAGTTTATAGGATAACGTTTATTAGGTAGATAACCGTACGTATACAGAAATGACGCAACTCACGTATAAATGACAAATTTTCTCCGGAGGTGAATAGTGTTTTATGAATAGTAAAATTTTTGAACGCTTCTCAGAATCACAAACTGACTCCGAAAAAGATGAATAGTAAAATGATGAATAGTGATCGATGAATAGTAACCGATGAATAGTAAATGTTGAAAGTTCGGGAAAAGACCAGAATTTACGAGTTGTGACAGTCTCTACCCCTTAAGGGAACTTCGTCCCGAAGTTCAGTTAACGTTGGTCTCCGAAGTGTTATAAAGGTGAAGATTCATGAGATGAAATGACCAGTTGACGTGCTTCCAGGAGGCGGTTCACGAGGTGAGGAAAAGTATAAGCGTTCTGACAACGAGGGTATACACACACATAAATGAAGTATTTGGAAATTGGGTAGAGGATTCAATCCAGACAGAATTTTATTATAACCATTCTCAGTGTTGCAAAATTCATTTCTGAGTCGGATATAGGTAGTCAGCCTATGTCCCACTATCCCGGGTTGAATATAGGTGACTAGTCTATATTCCACCGAGGTTCCATGAATTTTGAAATACTCAGCTCAGTTATACTAAGACTATGTCCTTCACAAATACCAAGACGTTCAGAAAGACTAAGGCAGGTGACCAAACTCGAGGTCAAATGATGAAACTATGCAAGGAAAAACATAACAGGGTGACATATACGATACGTGAACATGCTTATATGAAAGACAATGATAGAAATCAATTAGAATAAATGAACATAATATACCAGATAATGAGACACAAATCTCATCATCTAAGTCAGCAACAAACCACAAGTGAGGCTTCAGCTTGGCAGGCAGGCACGTGACGGTCATAGGGTTAAGTTTTTTGTAAAAGTAGCTATAGTCTAGGTTTTAAAAACACTTAGTTCGCTATAGCCAAAGCTCTGATACCAATCTGTCACACCCCCAAAATCGTATCCAGCGGAAGCATACATGTAGTTGGGGTGTAACTCAATTGGTATTACAACACTAGTTCAAAAATGGTTTTAACTTTAATCATTTAGAATAAAATAGTTAAATCAAAAATATTGAATTTACATCGTTAAAAGTAGTGCGGAAGTAGGCCCTTAAAATAGTTTAAAACGGTCCCCATATAAATAATCAGAGTCTTCTATGACCATGCCATGCCCTGCCAAAACCTCCTGTAGCGTGCCATTGCTTAATACCTGAAGATACATGCTAAAGTGTCAACACTAGGTTGGTGAGTTCATAGAGTTTGTTTAACAAATAAAGTATATAGAAAAATGATCACACAGCAAAGGCATCGTAAATCCACTCAGTTACAAGTCCCGCCATAAGAGACTTGTAACCTGTGTGTTTACAACCCACTGCCAAATAGTTGCACGTTTAGTAGTCAAGTACACGTGGTCAATATAGTTCACAATAAAGGCACATAGTACAACATAAGTCAAGGCCGCTCCGAACAAGGGAGACTTGAAGTCACTCCGCCACCTAGGCAAAGAATTATTAGTCACTCCACCGACTTGGTGAAGAATTATTAGTCACTCCACCATGGCGAGAATTATTAAGGATGCTCTGAATAGGAGAGACTTTATAGCGTTGCTCCGAACATGGGAGACTTTAAGTCTTAGAACGTACTGTACAATAAGTCCAAAAGTTCAAGTCAAAAGGTTCAATAGTTCAAACAAGTTAATTTGAGTACGTTTTGCTTATGAGCATAAATAGTGAAGCAAGAGTCATTTAAGTTCAATTAAGAGCAAACAGTTTAAGCATGTATCTCCCCCAAAGAGTTTAAAACAAGTACTAAAGAGTAAAAGTGGGGCTATGACTCACCTGGTGCGAAAGCTACGATGACAAAAGTGGATACACAGAAATGAGGTTCGATCTCTAACCGCAACCTAATATGAATGATAGTGATCTACTTAGATCATGAAATGATGAAGAGAATATGCATGCACATGATACCTATACCACTCGTAACTTGGAAATAATTGTTATTGTCAAAGTAAAGTATTTTCCACACTTAGGAAAAATAAGTCCAACTAGGCTTATAAAAACTTGTTGTATTATATCGGATATAAAAGGTTAGTGTTATATTCTTCGTTTTGAAAACCTTAAGATATCGTCTAGTGGTCGCATAAATAAACCTTGGGTCGTACGTATTTCGTTAGTTAAAAATAAACCCCTTGGATAAGAAATCTAGAAAATATGTTATTTAGTACGTAGTTATATTATTTTCTAGTAGTGACTAAATATATATATATAGTTGTGACGATTTTAAAATGTGTATAACTTGGTCGTTTTAAGCTCATTTTACTCGTTCTTTATATCCACGGATTCGTTTTAGTATATACTAATATATTTTTGGTAGTTCGGCTCCTCTAGGTTACGTCTAATGCCTCTATTTGTCCAACGAAAATCGTCCAACAGCATGCAGTTTTTCAGAAAATAGTTTTCGTCGTTAAATTCGGAAAATCATATCTCCTTCGTTATTAACTCGTTTTAATCCGTTCTTTCGCCAAAAGCTTCGTTTTTAAAAGTATTTTATAAATCTTTGGTCAAAAATTATCCATCACCTACTGAGTTTCCCACGTTTTAAAAATAGCAACAGTAGGTAAATATATTGTTTCAAAAGTCATTTCTAGTGTTCCAATCTAGTTCCAACTTCAACCAAACCACTTTCAATCACCACAAATCTAGTCTAATCTTACCATACACCTTCTTAGGGTGTCATGGGTTCCTAAACATCATAAATCAAGTGGATCTAACAAGGATCTAACTATAATCTATTTCTAGGGATCAAAAGTTATATATATATATATATATAAATGAGTGGTATAACTAACATATGCATGTAGATCTTGAATGGAAATCATATGACCATAAAAATAACATGAAGAAATTATGAACAAGAGTTTGACAACTTACATGGAAAGATTATAGAGCTTGGATGAGAAAAACCTAATAAACCTTGAGTTTTTATTACAAAACCCAAACAAGGATCACTAAAGGAACTAGATTAGAGCTTGATCTTGGAAAAATTATGGTTTCTCTTTGTGGTCTTGTGGTGGCCGGTCATGGTGGAGAGGAAGAAGAGAGAAATAAGTTGCTAGTTTTCTTTGAAGTGTAGAAATGAAGTAATAAGGTGTAGATATGTTTAGACTAAGATATATATATATATATATTAGGACAAGGGAGCCAGATCCACTTTTTAAGGAGGCTTAGAGGGGGGGGGGGCGGCATTTCAAAAGGGTAGGAAGAAAAGAGTGAATTGTGTAAGAAAGTTAGTATGTATTTGGTAGTGTATTGGTGTTTTTAGGTAATACCGGGTACCGAGTTAACTAAAAATAAATTGTAACGAGATAAAATAAAATATAATGAAGTTGTAAAAAAATATTCCTGATGAGAATCGGAAGTTAAAATAATGATCGGGTTTAAATATCGCAAACCGACGGAGTTATAAGCTTCGACCGGAAAACGTAACAGTTGATTTTGAAAACACCGGGTAAATTAATAATATAATTTTTAGATTATTATTATGAGTATAAAAATGTGTTAGGACCATAGTTGGGATTGACGGATCAATTATTCATAGTAATAGTTTATAGGATAACGTTTATTAGGTAGATAACCGTACGTATACAGAAATGACGCAACTCACGTATAAATGACAAATTTTCTCCGGAGGTGAATAGTGTTTTATGAATAGTAAAATTTTTGAACGCTTCTCAGAATCACAAACTGACTCCGAAAAAGATGAATAGTAAAATGATGAATAGTGATCGATGAATAGTAACCGATGAATAGTAAATGTTGAAAGTTCGGGAAAAGACCAGAATTTACGAGTTGTGACATATGTTATAAATGAGGAGGTATTTGAAAGTTGAAGTGTTAAAATGAGATGGCATCCGATGAGGTTCAAATGAAGAGCCAAAGCTTTTCACCATACCCATAACTCTTAGTAAGTCATGCACCTCAGACACATTTGCATATGTTATCATAGACCCACGAATTTAATTGCAATAAATGCTAATGTAATAAGATAAACATTTAGATGATCGAAGTTTGGAGCACAAAAATCTAACTAGAGCTGCAATAAATTCACAAAAGTTTAACTAAGAGCATCCACTATGTTAAACCTTTATAAAGGTTTATAGTTTTATGATGACATTAATTAACAAACCTTGAACCTATCTTCACTATGCATAAACCTCATAAAGCTTTATAAAAAGTATACAAAATTCAAATGCGTTAAATTATGAAGAGGTTTAATATTCTAGACCTATTCAACATAAACCTATCTTCACTAGGGTTTACAAGTTCTTAGACTTATTCATCATTTTATAAACTTTTTCATAAACTACTATAGTGGTTGCCCTAAGGTATGTAGCAAAATCGAAAACATTTCTCATAATCTTTAGAGCACCAAGTGTGTTAACATACCGTACCTCATTTTTTGTATCACGTCATGTCACATAAGCTTTAACATTAACGTAACTCACACTAAAAAAAATATTCTCACTCATAATATGTCATGACACCATCTTTTGAGACCTACCATTTTATTTTATTTTCTATTATTTAAAATTAACTAAATTTTTTATTCATAAAAAACAAAAATACAAATTAAGGGTATGTTTGGCAAAATTAGCTGTAAGCTGTTAACTGTAAGCTGTAAGCTGTAAACTACAAAGCTCTTAACATGAACTACAAGCTGTATCTTTTTTTTCAATAAAAGTGCTTGGTAAGTTAGCTGTTAAATGTAAATGTAAGATGTAAAATGACATAAAAAGTGTCACACCCCCAAAATCGGGTCCAGCGGAAGCATACGTGTAGGTGGGGTGTAACTCAATTGGTATTACAACACTAGTTCAAAAATGGTTTTCATTTCAATCATTTAGAATAAAATAGTTAAATCAAAAATATTGAATTTACATCGTTAAAAGTAGTGCGGAAGTAGGCCCTTAAAATAGTTTAAAACGGTCCCCAAACGAATAATCAGAGTCTTCTATGACCATGCCATGCCCTGCCAAAACCTCCTGTAGCGTGCCATAAGCTTAAAACCTGAAAATACATGCTAAAGTGTCAACACGAGGTTGGTGAGTTCATAGAGTTTGTTTAACAAATAATGCCTATAGAGAAAAGATCGCCCAACAAAGGCATCGTAAATCCACTCAGTTGCAAGTCCCGCCATAAGAGACTTGCAACCTGTGTGTTTACAACCCACTGCCAAATGTATTAAAGTCTACGTGAACATAAATAATAATGGTATCCAAATTCCCAGATAAATATAGCAAAACGGCTATATAAATAAAATGATTCAGTCAAAGAGGTTATCTAAACAATACTGACAATGTCGCCAGATAAATAATACTGACAATGTCGCCAGATAAACAATACTGACAATGTCGCCAGATAAACAATACTGACAATGTCGCCAGATAAACAATTATGACAATGTGGTCATGTAAACAAGGATAATCAATCCCATGAGATACAAGAAAATCAAACATACCAATGAATGCAGGTGGTTAAATATACCAAAGAAATACCGGTAGTCAAGCATACTAATGAAGTGCAGGTGATCAAATATATATTTAGACAAAGCTGGAAATATTTGAGTAATCAACCAGGTAAAACAAGTAATGCGTTTTAAGTAAAACGAGCATGTATTCTCCCCCAAAGAGTTTACAAAACAATTAAAATAGTAGGGGCTATGACTCACCTGGAGCGATAGCTACGATGACAAGAATGGATACACTGAAATGAGGCACGATCTCTAACCGCAACCTAATATGAGTAATAACGATCTACCTTAGATCATGACATAATGAAATGAATGCACGTGCACATGATGTCTATACCACTCGTAACTTGGAAACACTAGTTATTGTCAAAGTAAAAATAGTTTCCATACTTAGGAAAAATAAGTCCCAATGGAGTTATAAAAACTTGTCGTAATATATCGTATAAAAATGTTAGCGTTCTATTCCTCGTATCGAAAACCTTAAAATAATGTCGTTAAATCGTATAAATATTCCTTTGGGTCATACGTATTTCATTTGTTAAGAATATAGTCCTTAGTAATAATTCTAGAAAATATACCATTTAGTGCGTAAGTTATTATTTTCTAGTTGTGACTATATATATATATATAGTTTTGACGATGTTAAAACGCGTATAACTTGATCGTTTTAAGTTCATTTTCCTCGTTCTTTATATCCCCGGAATCGTGGGACAAAATACTAACATATTTTTGATAAGTCGGGATGGCTAGATTTAGTTTTACGCCTCGAATTTGCCCGTGAGTACTGTTCATCAGCAAGCATTTCCGGAAAATATAGTTTTCGTCGTTAAACTCGTTTTTAGCGTATCTCCTTCGTTATTAACTCGTTTTTATCCCCGTTTTCGGCCATAGTTCCGTATCGGAAAGTATTTTCTGAATCTTAGGTCCAAAATTACCCAGAATTCCCTGATCTTTCCACGTTTTGCAAAAATGGACAGCAACTTTCTATAAGTGTCAAAACTTGGTTTTCCTAGTTACTAACTTGTTCAAAAACCAACCAAACCACTTTCAAACACCACAAAGCTAGTCTAATCCTACCATACACCTTCTTAGGGTGTCATGGGTTCCTAAACATCATAACCAAGTAGATCTAACAAGGATCTAACCAAAAATCATTTCTAGGGCTTGTATGATCAAAAGTTTACAAAAATAAAGTGGTATAAGTCAATATATGCATGAGTTCTTGTAAGAAAAATATATAAACATAGTAATAACTTGTAAAAATTATGAAATGAGTTTTGTAAACTTACTTGGAAGATTAATGAAGTTTGGATGGTGAAAACCTAACAATCCTTGAGTTTTTATTCCAAAACTCCAACAAGGACAACTATATGAACAAGATTACACTTTGATCTTTGGAAAATGACGAGTTTTTGCTTCTTGTATACCCTAGGCCGAGCACACCCTTGAGAGAAAAAGAAGAAAAGTTTTTCTTGCACCTAGTATTGTATGTGTGAATTCTTGGTGTTTTAAGTTTGTATAATAATTCAAAGACAAAAAGGACTTGTCATAAATGGAGTTAGTGAATTATTAATAATGTGTAAGGGATTAGAATGGAGGGGGGGGGGGGGCAGCAAATCAAGGGGGGGGGGGATGAATGTGTAAGACTTTTGGTGACAATTGTATTATCTTGTGTTATTTTGTAGTTTTAAGGTGTACCGGGTACCGGGTTAACTAAAAATAAATTTTAACGGAGTTAACCGGGTCATAATAAAGTTATAAAAATTATAAAAATAGGTTGGGTAAAATTATTGGGTGTTTAGATAATTATAGTTTAGTTTTTACGAAAACCGTCGTAAATAAATTAGGCGTACAATATAAATTAAGTAAATTTCCAAAACACCGGGTAAATTAATATTATAATTTTTATATTATAAAAATGAATATAAAAATATATTGGGATCATAGTTGGGAGTGTCGGACGTGTTAGTCACATTATTGATCGTTTGTTAACGTTTATATAGAAATAATTACACGTAAAAGTTAATTTATACCAAAAGTATTAATTTAATTATCCTACGAGTGGAATAGTATGCAAGTGCCCTAATGATGCTACTCAGGCTATTTCTAGTCCGTATGAAATGTCCCAATGATAATGCATGAATTCGCTCCTGAACCAATACGGTTACGCGAATTTTGAATACCCGTAAACTAAGTTTACGATGAAATGAGTAATGCACGTGAATAGTGGTTTTCTTCCGGAAATGAATAGTGTCAAGTGAATAGTAAAATTTCTGAATGTTTCTCGGAATGTCAAATTGACCTCAAAAACGATGAATAGTGATTGATAAATAGTAATTGATGAATAGTAACTTGTGAATAGTAAATTGTCGAGGTTTGGAAAATGACCGGAAATTACGAGTTGTGACAAAAAGACATATCTATAACTGTAATCAAAAGTTTGGAGGGTATATCAGTAATTTAAAGTTTTAACAGTTCCAAGATATTTAAAAAGCTTCATGAATCAGCTTTTCATTTAGAAGCTATTTGTTTGAAATAAAAGCTTGAAGTTAATGTATCCAAACGGAGCTATTTATTTTAAAAAAGATTATTTTTTAACAAAAAGCTAACAGTTTCCCCAAAAAGCTCCTACCAAGCAGGCCCTAAATATTTGAACATTTTCAGGACTAAAAGTATAACAAAGAAAACAGCTAGGGACCAAATTTTACATATTAAGAATTATCATAAAATAAGACCAATACACAGGGACTAAACCTGATAATTTATAACTTTTAGTACAAAACTCTAAGTTATTGATTAAACAAATAAAACGAAAAACAAAAGGTTATCTTAAAATTTCCTTATGTACACACACAATCCACACACACGTTTTAAACCAAACACACACCAAATACAAACTCAATAGTAATACAACAAAAACCGGAAAAAAAAACACCACAAACATACTTGAAACTTTAGTTTTTTTATTTCAAACTTCGTTTAAATGGGTCTAACACTTGTACGTTTCTAACAAATGCATAGGCCATGACCTAAAAACCAAATAGAGAGGATTTTAAGCCATAATAGAGAGAAAATGACATAAAATGTACGAAACAATGATGTAAATAACCCCTAATATCAACTTGCACCTCCTCATTGATGGTTAATGAAGGTCCCTCACTTTGTAAGGTTTTGGTGTTTTTTGTTTCTTTGATTCTTGCCTATGTTACAACAAGTTTAGTGGATTGGGTGTTTGTTGTCTAGTGGTGGAAGATCGTTGTCAAAGCCAACGTTGGCCAAGAACTCATTAAGCCCACTTTCCATGTCGATGGAAAATAAATCGGCCCACATGATTAAGTTTCCTTGGTTAAAGTGTCAACCACACTTTTGGAATCCTGCCAAAATGGCCTCCCTAAAATTACTGAATGTTCTACATCCTCCTCCTCCTTGTTCACGACAAAGTCAAAGATGATTACTACTCTGCAACACATTTTCTCTCATCCTTTCAACTTATAATGAAAACACACGTTACAATAAC
Organism: Artemisia argyi; assembly: GCA_030686995.1. Taxonomy (NCBI): domain Eukaryota; kingdom Viridiplantae; phylum Streptophyta; class Magnoliopsida; order Asterales; family Asteraceae; genus Artemisia; species Artemisia argyi. The sequence continues at coordinate 16,900,230 of CM060685.1, read as the reverse complement.
AATTACATTTCTTTTACTACATGTTTTGATAAGGAAAACTATCGCATGAGGCTAAGATAGTACCATCACTCACGCGTGATGACTTTTCTCATTAGCGACGTGATGATTTTGAAAACAATGGGTCGTGTGTTTGGGTATCCCACATCTCTCCCGCAACACCACCTTAGCATCCCCTTCCCGCATGAACAAAAACACCCACACTCTCTTGTTCGTCGAGTTCAACCCTACAAGTATAGACATTTCATGTTTGAGTTAATTGCATGAAACTGTATTATATTTGTCACTTTTTGTTATTGTATGTACTTAACTTTTCTTTTCTTATTTTGTGTACTGAACTTTCAAATTTTGATTATTGTTTGTATTTTGTGACCATTTTACCCTTACTTTTTTAAAATTTGAAGGGTAAAACGGTCATTTTACATGGCTGAATACTCATAAAATGTATACAATAATCGAAATTTTAAATTTCGGTACACAAAATAAGAAAAAAAAAAGTTCAGTACACACAATAACAAAAAGTGACAAATATAATATATTTTCAAGTAATTAACCTTTTATAATGTTGACGAATTAAGTTTTACATTGTTTTGAATTAAGTTTAAAGTTGAAAGAAAAATTTGGAAAAGATAAACCCCACTAAAATGAAAAATTAATAATTTGAAAAAATATATCAAAGTAGACATTAAATAAAAAACATAAAAATTTAAAAAATATGATGACACTAAATTATTTATTTAAAAGATACTTCAGTTGATAAATATAAAGGTGATTTTTCTTTTATTGAAACCAAATAATTTAGTGATAAAACACATAGCTTCCTCACAAAAATATTCAGAAGTTCAAACACCAATAGATAGATATTTGACGGCGACCATGAAGTCACATAAATATTTGCAATTAAACCATGTAGATCTTAGTTAAAGGGCTGAGCACGATTTGAAAATCGGACTGGACCGAAAACCGATTTGGCCCAAAATTCTAGACCAAAGACCGGACCGAAAGGTGTTCAGTTCGGCTCGGTTGGTCCGACAAAGCATACTAATGGGATTTATGTAAAATCGGACCGAACCAAACAGACCGCAAGGCAGAGCATTTGGACCGAAGACCCGACCCGACCCGACCCGAGAACCGACCGAAGCGAATCGATTCGACCCAACCCGGCCATACTCGATTTTAGTTCGAGTTGGTATTCTACCGATTTGTCGTGTCGGTTCGGGTCGGGTCGGCCCGTTTCCGGCCAAAAACCGACCAAACCAAACCGACCCCAGTAATTTCGGTTTCGGTTTAGGTTTTTTGCGTTTTTCAAGTTTCGGGCTTGTCGGGTCGGGTTTGGATAGATGACCAGACTAGACCGCAATATGTTCGGTCTCGTCCGATTCAAGCCGATTCGCTCCGATCCATAGTCTATTAAGCTAAGCCCTACATCTACATCTGAGTCAAAAACTCGCCGCAAAAACAAAAGTTACAAGACTTACCACTTTACAAACCTTTTTCTTACCGCTAGTACTAGTAGGGTTTATTTATGGGAAGTGATTTGTACACCACTAAAATTGGTGTGTACACCACTAAGTATGAAGTATATAGTTGTACTATATGTATTATCAACACAATTTAGTGGTGTGCATTGTATTATCAACACAATTTAGTGATGTGCACTCCAATTTTAGTATTTATAAACATTTTCCCCATTCAACCAAACCAATCCCCAAAACAAAAACCAAAAAAACCCGATCCATCTCCATCACTCCACTCCCACTGCCTCCAAAACCCTAAAACACGCACACACACAAAAACACACACACACACACACATCATGATTTGTTCAAGTAAGCTTTCACTCATTCAATTCAACTCATTACGATTCTTATATATGTGTTAATTGTTATAACTGATCTGTTATTTGTTTGTTTTACAGTTTCCGGCGAGGTGCCGGAGGAGCCTGTTGTATCGAAGACGTCCGGTTTACTTTTCGAGAAGCGGTTGATTGAGCGTCATATTAGTGTGAGTTAATTTGTTCAGTTTTTGTATATAAATTAGGGCTTGGATGTTAAATTTACCGTTTCAATTAGTTTTCGAGAAGCTGTTGACTGAACGACACGTTAGTGTGAGTTTTTTTTGTATATAATTAGGGCTTGGTTGTTAGTTTTACCGTTTGACGTTGATTTAAGCTGTTTCGATTAGTTTACGAGGAGCGATTGACTGAACGATAAGTTAGTGTGAATTATTTTGTGATATTGTTTAAATTTGAATGTCATTAGGGTTTGGCGTTGATTAAAGCTGTTAGGATTAGTTTTAGAGAAGCCGTTGACTGAACGACACATTATGTTTGTGATTCTGTTATAATTTATCCTAGTTAGTATATGATTAGGGCTTGGATAGTAAGTTTTAGTGGTTGATGTTAGTGTTAAGTGTCTCGATTAGTTTGTTTTTGTGAGCGGTTAGTGAGCGATGCATAAGTGTGAGTTATTTTTGTGATAAGTTGTTTAGATTTTGAATATAATTAGGACTTTGATGTTAATTGTAGCGTTGGATGTTGATTTAAACTGTTCAGATAAGTTTACGAGATATATTGTTTTAAAATTTTGAATAAGTTAGGGCTTGGATAGTATGCTTTAGTGGTTAATGGTATATCGAGTTGCTCGGTTTACTTTCAAGAAGCCGTTGACTGAACGATATGTTATGTTTGTTTATAATAGGGTTTGATTCGTAAGTTTGAGTGGTTGAAATGACACATTTATTTGAATTAGTTTGGTGACACTTGGTGAAAATTTGAATGTAATTAGGGTCTGGATGTTAATTTTACTGTTTATTGTTAGTTGTAAGCTGTTTCGATTAGTTTACGAGAAGCCGTTGACAGAAGGATACATTATGTGTGATTTTGTGATAATTTGTTCTAACTTGAATATATAGTAGTATGTTTTAGTGGTTAATGCTATATAAGTTGTGCTGATTAGTTTTCCAAAAGCGATTGTATGAATGATACATTAGTATGAGTTAGTTTGCGATATTTATTGAAATTTTGGGTATAATTAGGGATTGGATTTTAAATTTACTGCTTAACGTTTTAAGCTTCTGATTAGCTAACAAGATATGTTGTTTAGTTTGTGAATTAGTTAAGAACTTGGATAGCAAGTTATAGTGGTTAATGTTATTGTAAGTGTGTATTGTTAGCGGTTGTTTAAACGCTACATAATTATGAATTATTTTGTGATATGTTGTTTAAATTTGAAGTAATTAGGGCATTGATAGTATGTTATGAGAAGCGATTGTTAGCGGTTATTGTTATTCTAAGCTGAGCAGGATTATGTTTTGAGAAATGATTGTTTGAACTGCATATAAGTGTGAGTAATTTTGTGAGATGTTAAAATCTGAAGTATTTAGGACATAGATAGTAAGTAATACTCTTTCCCAGTCTCTTTACCCTTGGGCAGGGGTGCGACTGTTTACACCATATCTCCCCCATACCCCTCTTTGGCGGGATTGGGTATGGTGGTGGTGTTGTTGTTGTTGGGCATGAATAGTAAGTAATAGTTGGAATGTTATTTTAGGCTGTGCTGTTTAGTTTTTGAGAAGCGATTGTTTGATTGGTACATGAGTGTAAGCTATTTTGTTATATGTTGTTTAGAGTTTGAGATAGTCTGGGCTTGGATACCAAGTTTTATTGTTTGAATTGGAGTATGAATACTGATCGAGTGAGATTTGTCGAACTTTGATTAGGAATATAGGGTAGTAAAGTCTAAAGATGTGTCATTTCAATGTAAAAGTATCGCTATAAAAGTGTAATTATTGGCTTCGATGTAATGTGATACGGCTAAGTAGTCACTGTTTTTTAAGAAGCGATTGATTGAAAGACGGTTGCAAGCTTTTTTTAGCTATGGTTTGATTAGTATTTTTGGCAATGAAGGAGTTGTGAGTAATTAGGGTGCAAATACTAGATGCATGGTTAAAGAGAAATATGACTATAGATATTGAATGTTGATGATGCTATAATTTATCAAATCATTGAATAACATTGGTGTTGTTATTTTTGTTGATTAAAGTGTATTGATGTTATTTGTTTGATTTTGACTAGGATTTTGGAAAATGTCCGGTGACTGGGGAAACTTTGACTTTGGATGATCTTGTGCCGATTAAAACTGGAAAGGTTTGCATTTTGTGGTCTTGTACATTAATCTTGTATTGTTATAACTTGACATTGTGATAGTTGCTAGCGCATTGATGCTTAAAAACTTTAACAGTAATTGGTGATGTGTGCAGGTTGTGAAGCCTAGACCAGTGCAGGCGGCCAGTATCCCTGGGATGCTTGGAATGTTCCAAAATGTATGTGTTTCTCTCCTTGGTAATCTTCGGTTTGCAGTTTCAATTAGTTTTACGTCTGGATGTGCTAACATGACAGTTTTAAAGAAGCTTGTACTTAACTATACAACCTGGCCATTTAATTTAGCGCTCATATGTTTTTTTGATGCTAGGAATGGGATGCCTTGGTATTATCTGCTTTTGCATCAGAGCAACAAATTACATACAACAAGGCAAGAGCTTAGTCATTGTTTATACCAGGTACTGCTGATAACTAAGCTGTTCATATTTTGAATCTTATGCTCTGTTTGAAGAGTCAAATTGTTAGCTTTTCAAAGGATCATGTTTATTTGGCAAGCCACATATGTAGGTTGTTAATGTGTCTTTGAGGTCCTGAATTTAGGATGTTAAATATATCTCACGAGAACACATCATGTTATTCCCAAAGTATTAATTATTCTAGTCACTTCATGTACCACTTATGGATATAGGTATTAGGTTAGTGCGAGATTCCGGCAATCTCATATCTCCAGGTCCCAGTCTCCAGTCTCTATTAGACTGAAAATTTGTGTTTTTGTTGAAGAGGGTTTTAGCTCAAGGCTATATTCTAACTCAACTGGAAATATGAGAACCCTTTAGTAAATTAGCTATTTGCTAAATATGAGAACCCTTTAGTAAATTAGCTATTTGCTTGCTGATAGCTCTGATATCTCCTCAATTATTAGTGCTGTTACAAAGTATTGGGAGGACTAGAATTTTAAGAATCTGACTTTAGAACTCTTATGGTTTTAATTCCTATGCCGTAGAACTTGCAGCGATAGTTTAAAAAGTTTTTGGGTGATGACATAGCTTATTTCATCTGTGAGAATAGTTTGTGCTGGGTACTGAGAAACCACATGATGATCTGCTCTTATTGTTCTTTGTGGTATAATAAAGAAGCTTATTGCGCATCTAGTTTATATGCTCTTTATCTGATTCGAGACTCGAGGAGTTGTCCTGGTTTTCTTTGTACTGCGAAAACAAAAAAACCAACTACTTACTTCAAAGCCTACTAAAACAAAACCACTAACAAGTTTATTGACAGTTTTGATGCAGTCTGATGCTTACTGTCAATTTTGGTTTTGTGTTTGCAACTAACTTATATCTCTGTATTGACAGCATGATTCAGCTTGCCGTGTAATAGCAAGGTTAAAGAAAGAACTTGATGAAGCCAGGACAATGTTGGCACATTTAGAAAGGCAAGCGCCAATGCCAGCATCAACGGCAGTTGCAGCAAGTTCTGCTTTAAGCAATGGGAAAAGAGGTTTTTGTTTGCCATACATCTGTGCTCTAATATGCTTTATGCTGTTATTTGATGACTCATTATGTCCTATTTGGTGTGACAGCTGCTGAGGATGATGAGTTGGGTCCTGATGGTAAGAAAATCCGGCAAGGAATTTCATCTGCCATAATTACTGAGCTAACGGATTGCAATGCTGCACTTTCACAGCAAAGGAAGAAAAGACAGGTACTCTATCCATTATTCTCTATCATGTTATTGCGTCTCAGGACATCGCTATTAAAAGTGAAAGACACAAATTTACTTGTCATTCTTATACTCTATTTCAGGTTCCTCCCACATTGGCTCCCTTGGATGCTATCGAGAGGTATACACAACTCAGTAGTTATCCTCTTCACAAAACAAACAAAGCAGGCATTTTGTCTATAGATGTCCATCAATCAAAGGTACACATTTTCAATTCATACTTATGCATCTGTTCTGTATCTTCTTAGACATCTTGTCCCTCTGTTAATATGATTTTGAGCTTCCTGTGAGATGAAATGCTGTAGTCTTCAATCGATCTACAGGGGAGAATATATCTACGCTCAGTGGCCACTCCAAGAAGGTGTTGTTCACTATTTGGTATAACAGTTACAGTTGTCATGTTTAGATGTCGTTAGCTTATTTTTGAACTTTGGTTTTTTTTCCCTTGCTCTTAGGTCACCAGCGTTAAATTTGTGGGCGATGGTCAGATGGTTGTTAGTGGTTCTGCTGATAAGGTAAGTTCATTCTTCATTTTCTAAATTTGTGTGATAAGAGATTTCTTTCACCAGCCTTGTCAAAACCTGTTTTTTCTTCTTTCATGTTTTGTTTAAAGTTAAATGTCTACTGGAAGCCTATAAAGGGTTGCTCATTAATGATTAAAAAATGCTTAGTGGATTATAAAAGTAGTTATAAATTTGTTTTCACATTAAAGTGAGTTTCTTTTATCTGCCTGCAGACTGTTCGTGTGTGGCAACAGTCTGAAAATGGAGAATATGGTTGCAAGCATGTCTTAAAGGATCATACAGCTGAGGTAATCATGTTTATTCCTTGTGTTTGAAATGAAGACATTTTGTTTTTGCACAGTTGCATTTTTTTCTTTTTTTGCTTCATATTAATCGTTTTTGTGTGTGTGTGTATGTTGTGGGAGGGAGGGTGGGCTATCTCCTCAAATTGGATTATGGATCTTCACCTAACTAATTTTACTTTATCTAGTAAATGCTTTGCACTTGTATTAGGGACACTCTTCTTATTATTATTTTATTACTAGTCTTCTACCAATTTTATATGCATACGCCGCTAGTCTAGAGAAAGGTGTTTTTATGAATTGCACTTGATTTATTTGACCTTTTCAACTTCACCCACTATCCGACCTGCTTAATTCACAACTATTTTTACGTTAATTTCTAGACCCTTGGATGAAAGACCAGCTTTTCTGGATATATTTTTTATTTATATTAGTAATTTTTATATAGTACATTAACCTCTTTAAAGCTGCCACTTTAATGATGTTGCTGGTATTGATTCAGGTTCAAGCTGTGACTGTCCACGCAACAAATAACTACTTTGTAACTGCTTCTCTCGACAGCTCATGGTGCTTTTATGACGCTAAAGATGACAAGTTTGACCCGTTTACTAATGAATGGGTTAATTTGGGTTATGGTTGAACGTATTGAACCTATCTATAGACTGGTTGAACGTATCCAACCTAAACAATACAAAACTACTTTATTTAACCTGGATCTATATTTTACTGGAGTGTTCATTTTTGCATAAGATGTGCGTTCATTGTTTGTATTGTAATCTACAACATTGTAAATGTATTTACTGTTTTTGTTTTTTCTGCAGTTGAATTTGATCACAGCGGAAGCTACCTAGCGATAGGAGGTTCAGACATAAGGTATGTCGTTACATACTTCAATTTTGTTTGTACTAAAGGTTGCAAGTTTTACCCGTTACTTACAAATAACTCGTTTTTTATGGGACGCTCTACATATTTTGGTTGTTTCTGACAAAAGTTGTATCTGTATTGCAGAGTTTATCAAGTTGCAAGTGTTAAGGCCGAGTGGAACTGTATTAAAACGTTACCTGATTTGTCTGGCACAGGTTTCATTCTCTCTTGTATTAGCTCTTGTGGGGTAGTTCTTTCGTCTTTCCATCTTTTCATCTTGATGACTTTTTTTGTGTGTTAAATATGTAATGCAGGTAAAATTAACTCAGTAAGATTTGGCCCTGATGCAAAATACTTAGCAGTCGGGTCTATGGATCGAAACCTTCGGTTGTTTGGCTTGCCTGGAGAAGATGGTGACATGGAGTCTTGAAAAACATCTTTTGAAGTGTTATGGACGGGTTTTAGTTGAGGGTCAATTTGTATCATTCGGATGTAGCATTTTTCAATGCCTATGCATCTTGTGTTCATGAGATTGGTGATTAGAACTTTTACATTATGCAAGAACTGGGGTTCATACTTTATATGTAAAAACGATGCCTTTCTCTTAACTTTGTATTGTATCACTTTCATTGCTTAACGACTAAAAAAGCATATTTGCCGTTTATGAAAACATGTTTTTTTTTTTTAATCTTATGCAAGTCATAATTTCGAGTTTGTCTTTTTCTCGTTCAAGAGTCCCAAAAAGAGTACAAACAAAAAAATGGAGAAATTTTGATGTGTGATTAATGCTAGTTTTGAATGATAAAAAGTTATTTTTACTCTCATAAATATAGAAATAAAAGAAATGCATAATTAATGCAAGTTTTGATTAGAAGGGTAAAGTAGAAAAACTAATCATAATTACCGTCTATATATAAAAAACTGGACACTTATTTTGAGACAAATATAAATAATAAGGTGTACATTTTTTTTTTTGGACAAATATAAATAGTAAGGTGTACACTTTTTTTTGGAACGGAGAGAGTAGAACTTATGAAGAGTTGATCTATATAGATATCATATTTTCTCATCAATCTAAAGTGCGTAAATAGTGTTATTGCGAAAGATTAAAGCTAATGTTTGCATAACGAAGATCTGGTTCCGCAACTTGTTACATTCATACTCGAGCAGGAGATGATTTCACACATACATATATTGCGGCAACCATTGGGTTAGGAACCAGATCACTTGTAAAAATAAAACCAAAATTTGAAAGAAAACTATGGCTAATTAATAATCTCTTGATACATAAATCAAAATTCTGCAAATCTGTGCATGCTTTATAGATTTGGAGATTTTGAGCCCTTTGCTTATGAATGGGTTGATTTGGGTTGTGCTTTGTTTCAAACGGGTCACATAAGCTGAACAAGTTACCTTGGTCAAATAAGCTGAAAGTAACTCAAAGTGTCTATTAATGCTACACAACCTTTTAAAAATGTAGATTATTATTGCAATAATATTTTACTAGTTATTAGTATATTTAAAAATGGACAATAAAGTGCTCGCCCGGTGATTTCTGATATCGATTTAACTAACTTTTCACAGGGATGGTTGCCGGGATCTAAAGCTGATGGCGATTCAAACCAGCTTCCAACTATCACCATTGTCGCATCATATGACACGTGGTGCAGCTCTGGTAGTTTACCCGTCTTATAGGCGTTATCAGTTGGAAGTGATAGCAATGGCAGTGGTGTGGCCTTATAACTACAACGGTACTCAGAAGGTGTGTTCCTCTTTAGACTTCATATCCACTCTTGACTTATATTTCCGAAGTTGGTCACTCAATATGCTTTATTTTTCGTGCAGTGGCTTAGAAGTTTTGATCAACGTTTGCGAGTTCCAAACCTCCAGAGAATGCGTATGTAAAGCAACTCTTTGCGGTAAGTGATTGAAAACATCATAGGTGACCAAATGGCCAGATTGGGCAATATTGTATTCATGTCTTATCGTTCTTGTGTGCAGGGGTTATCTTATGTAGCAGTTGGGCTAAAACACAAGAAAATAAATGTTTCCAATTCCCGAGTAACTTACGATTCATTTCTTCATCTTGTAATATGATTTAGAAAGTCGGTTGCTTTATGTTAAAAACATGCAGGTAGCTTGGGAGCCTGAACAGTTTTCGAGGTTGAGAGTTACTGCAGCAACACTTTGTGGGCTTTCAAAAGATAAAGAAAAAACAAAACAATAAGAGTGCTAAAACTTCTTAACCTAATGAAAAGCAATATATCAATCGTGCAAAGCTGGTATTGATACAGAATAAATGCTCAAAGTAAACAAAACTATCATATTTATTTTGCAATGAATGGAAATGATGACAGATTGTACCCAAAGGGTGTTTTCACCTTTAATTACCACATGCACATGTCCTCTAGGACTAACACACAGACCAAGCTCACAACACAGTAATGGTCTTTTACTCCTTTGCATGATGCTACAACTAGATTATACAAAACCAAAGAAGATGCATACCCAAAAAATTTGTGGGTACGCGTCTTTTGCTACCAACCAACTTGGTTGCACTAGAACATACGCAACCAATTCCACATGGATGCAATAGTATCTCCACAACATATATGTTGAGTTACTTCATGTTTATCATAAACAACCACTCAGCTCAGGCCGTCAAAGACATTAAGTTCAAAGGCATACTTGTGTATTTTCTCTTCAGTTTGATAATTATACTTTCTTTTTGTTGAATCAAAAGGGATAAAACATCCCTTAATAAGTAGGACTTGTATAAAAACACAGTAGAATCAGTCTTTCGACAAACTAGTGAATGAGTAACCAAACCATAAATTTCACTCATTATATAAATAAAAAAGTTGAAAAAGTACAGTAAAAAAACAAAGCAACTAGAAATTTGAAACAGTAAATAACGAAACAATACAATTGGACGGTGTGTTCTATTGTGAACACCAGCTAAGTTTGAACTCACAAAAGCCATGAGGAGTTGTTGTATCAAGCAGATTAAAAGAAGAACTTGTCAGTGCTACCCATCTTCCATCAAGAGGATTTCTAATTTCACAATTTTCGATCACCCCCTTTAAGATTAGCTTCAAGAAGTATTTAGTGACTATGAGCCGTAATTCATCATTAGTCTTTGCATACATGGGATGGCAAATAGAAAAAACTGCATCAAGGAGTAGTGAGTGCTCGCACTCCCAAGAGACATTATTATTTGCATGTTCTTGTAAAAACAGTTCTTCAACATTTGTAGCAGGATGCTGGGCGATTGTTTTCACATCGTCAACGTTGAAAAGGTCTGAAACCCCAAATCTCAAACTGCTCATCACAATGTTAAACTTGCTTGATAATTTGAGTGCTTCCCTCATCTTAAGAAAGAACGATACATCGATGGAAAAACCCAATGAGAAAGATAGCTTAATTTGCTCGGGAGGAGTGGTTGTAAACAAGAGAATGGGGACTGAGTCGCTTTCGTGCGAGTAAGTAAGTAAATTTGGAGCATAAACTTGTACCTTGATTTCCTCGACGAGTGAAAAAAATAACATCAACCTCCGCAACGTAAGACATGTGATATCCAAAATCTTCACACTAGACCACTTGATTTCAAGGATCAACTCCTCTAGAAAGGGGAAGCTCGATTTGATCATATTGGAAAAAGCATCATCCATGTACACATTATCTAATTGTAACATTCTCAAGCTCCCTATCGTGGAGATTTCAAATAATGATGGAGACGTATCCCTCATTAACATTGGCGCGTTAAATACAAGCGAGCGTAGAGATGGGGCATCAAAAATTTCCAAAATATCAATCCAACCCATGGTATTTAGGCATACTATAAACTCACGAAGATAGGGGAGGTTATTTACCTTGATTTCGTCCAAGCCTGGGGTTACCCCGAGGAAGATCTCTTCAAGTAACTTATTCTGAGATAATAATTCATTAAGTACAGCTCGACTTATGCGGACATGAGACAACTCTAGTACTCGTAGGTTGGTGCATCGGACCTCAGGATAGCTACTAATGTGAAGTGAATGTTTATTATCACAGGGGCTTATAAGTTGCAAAATTAATGTGGTGAGATTTTCATTTGAGAATATCTCATCGGGCAAAGTAAAAGATTCAGCCAAGATTGCGAGGCGAAGCTCTTTGAGAGAAGTTTTAGAATAAGCTATTGATTGCTTAATCAATTTTCGAGCAACACGATGATTAGTGGTGTGAATGCCCAACTGAAGATCGAGACTTGTGATAGGTAAGCTGTGTCGGTGATAACGTAGTAAAGTCAGGTGGATCCACCTCATGTAATTTCTTTGATGTTGCCTTTTTAAAGACGTGGGACAAAATCTGATGGCAGGGCTGGTAGACCAAGCGTGTAGCCATGACTTGGACAAGATGCAGGTGCTTGCCGCATCTTTTGACGGCAATTCTAATTGTATACGTTGAATCAACTCCGGAACATCATCTAGTTGTTGTCTGTGGATCAGTCTCATTCTCTTCTTCTCCTGCTCCATTCACGCAACCCAAAAAACGACAATCACTTTAATAACAGTCGACAGAAACTTGTAAAAGAATCAAGTACTCACCTCCTTTTATAAAGAATAATAATGCCGACTCTACTTCATAATTGCATATGTAGTCGTCCAAACTTTCTTCTTTTCCTAACCGTCCCTACACTATGCCGTCCGTGTCTTCATCCGGTGGATCTTCCTTTCCTCCATCTAAATCAACAAAATACAATCAAGGATATGATGGGCTTATGTTTCAAATCATATAACAATTGACAAATGTTTTCTTAATAGATCTACAAACTTTGGATCTGGGTGTTTTGGTTTATCAAAAGGGTGGGTTAGAGACGCGGCACATGGGTGGTGGATGAGGTTACTTAAACATACTCACTCTAGGGTTGTTTAGTGTAAATTTCAAAATCATCCTTATGGTCTGCTCAAAACGTAGATTTCGTCCCTGACCTTCTGAAAATGTCCCTGATTAAACTACTCTTGTCAAAACTGCAACACAACGACGAAATCTAAAACCTAAAGTTCCCCGCAAAATAATATTTACTTATGATCCATGGATAGATGATGTCATGCCTGATGTCAAAGACATCTTGGGTCATGGACTTTGAGCAGGGCCGGTCCTGAAATTTCGGATGCCCTGGGCGAGATATTAGAATAATGCCCTTACCCAGAGGTTTGGCATATAAACAAACTTCGCGTATTCCTTTATATGCAGAATTGCACATATAACCCTCCCAAAGTGAATAATTGCATATATATTATTTGTACAAGTTTTTTATGCACATAGTATAATGGTTTTTATACATACTTTGGATATATATATGCAATTATGCATTTTTTGAAAGATATATATGCAAAAGCCATAGGCAAAATTTATAAAAGAATTATAAAGTTTAATTTACTTTGTAGATCGATTCATGTGCATTATAACAAAAAAATAATAATAACTAAAAAATATAAGAACATATGCGTGCCATATTTGAAATTTATACATGATTAAAAGTAGAGAACATGTTACGACAAGTATAATATGTATAATTTTTTTAGCGACATAGCTTATTCTATTACTGATAAAGTTGAAAAAATAAATCAAATCCTTTACATATATTGCTATGTAAATACAGGATATATTTTGTGGTGCTACTCTTTTGGCAAAGTAAAAGTAGTTCAAGAGAAAATATAATATAATAAAGAAATATATTATTTAATATAAGATAAATAAAAAATGAAAGTAATATAAACTAAAAGGGTTGAAGTGCTAATTCAGTTGAAAGTTGAGGGTGTTGTTTCGAAATAGATCAATTAATATACACCAGACACACACAAAAAACAAAATCAATCCCAAAGTCCTTCTTACTCACTTTTTACAGTCGACAATGTCTCCTAGTACGACGTCTATGTCCGGCAACATCTTGACTCAACTTTTATCTTTTTAACTCTATTTGTAAGTAAGCTAGAGGTACAAAGAAGCCAAGCTAGTAATACTTTCAAGCACACTTTTTTTTTTTTTCATTCCATTTACCGATTCACAGGACCAAAACTTGATGCCCCTCTTTTATTGATGCCCTGGGTCGTCGCCCGCGCTGCCCATAGCCAGGGCCGGCCCTGACTTTGAGTTATGGGTTATGGATAATGATCCATGGATAGATGATGTCATGCCTGATGTCAAAGACATCTTGAGTCATGGACTTTGAGTTATGGGTTATGGACTTTGAGTCATGGGTTTTACTCATTATGGATGTCATGCAATGGGTCATGCGTTATGCATCAAGCTCCATGGGTAATGGGTTATGGACTTGGTTTTAGGCCATGGTTAGTCCAAGTGTTTACAAGCTTTTTCTTAACATGTATATTATAAATGTAAGTAACAAATATTTACTTAAGTGTTTTTATAACATAATTTTGGTTTCATGTAAACTACTTAACTAAACATGTTTAATATTTGTTTAGTGAAATGAGTTTTGGCTCAAAGCATTACATGTTTTATTTATTTCGTTAAAATGATTTACGTTTGTTATCAACAAAACATTGAAAGATTGTAAAATATAAATTAACATTTTGAAGGTTTATTTGTATTAACAATCTCCCTCTTTTAGTGGATGACAAAACATAAAATTATTTTAAGTAAAAAATAAAATTTGTAAATTTTTAATTGGAGTTTTTACTTTTTCTCTCCCTTTTTGTCGAAACAAAAAGAGCGTCGAAAAGAAACTAACCCAGATACAAGTTTTAAGAAAAGTAAATGAAAGAAGAGGTGTAGAATAGAGAAAAGAGAGTAATAAGTTCATAGTTGCACCCCCTTGACGGTTGCTCCCCACAAGCACTTTCGAAAGGTTACAGACGAAACCTGCAATTTAGCCATATCACAAGGACGTTTTTTGCAATTTACACTGTTGCTTATATATACGGGTATAAGCTTTTAATAAATAATCTAGGGTAAATTGCAAATTTGTTCCCTAAACTATCACGAATGCGCAAGGATCACACCGACACGATTTTTGTTGCAAAAAAGACATTAATGTTTCATATTTTTGCAAAACAACCACTGAGAGGCACTGTTCACTAACTCTCGTTATTTTTCCTCGTTAAGTGCCTCATCACTAAAGGTAGTATTGTCATTTCATTGTTCCGGTTAATATGTCCACGTGTTCACTGTTGCTATAAGGGCTAAATTTGCAACCGAATTTTTTACCCGAATTTAATATGAACGTTGCATCACACAATTCCACACAACTTTTTTTATACACCCTCCAAAGTAATAATAATAATAATTAAAAAGGAAAAAAAATAGTTATTTGTAAATGTGGCAAACAAGCAACAATCAAAACAAGCTGGACAAACAGTAACCCAGGCCGACAGTTCTACTATTGTCAAGCATGTGGGTTTATTGGATGGACAGATCCTCAAATGTGTTGTCGAGTAGTCGATGTGATTCTTGGCCTCTTGAGGGAAAGGAATGACCTCGAAGAAGACTTGGAGGAGAAAATGATGTTGATGAGGGACAAGGATGAGCAGTTGAAGAAGCTTAACAAGTTTCTTGTTTTAAGTTGGGTCTTTATTGAATCATCTGACAACTTCACGAGGTCGAAATGACACCAAATTTTGGGTTGTTTCTAAAACTTGAACAATCCAGAGGCGGAGGGAGGTGGTGACTAGCAGGTGCTAGGCCCCTTCCAATAAGCCTAATAGTAGTATTAATGCATTAATTTTTAGCCCATAATTTAGCTATGATATATGTAGAAAACTAGAAGGGGGGTTGAATAGTTTTAACCGGTTTAAATTAAGCTTATAAAACTTTAGATTGATTGTATGTGAAATCTTTGGATGTTGAGATATGCATAATGAAAACTACTTCTAAAGAAATGAATACGTGAAAGTAAAGAGATAAAGGATAGAAATGTGACACAATTGTTTATAGTGGTTCGGCTACAAGGACACCTTTGTGGAGTTTAGAATTACTCCATGGATCGTTTTGAGCACTAGGGATGACAATAACTAAAGGCGGAATATTCAATAAAAGAATCAATTGTTATTGATACAAAGTTTCTTCGTCATTATCTTTAACACTACAATTACAACCACCAACAGCCCCAATACTACGTGATCAAGTGTAGTACGGTTACCTAATCTAACAGGAATTATAAAGATCCTTGGGGATTAAAACAAACAAACATAGTCTAGGTGTTTTATAGAACTCACGCCCTAGACACACACACACACACACACACACACACACACACCTTTTACTAGTTTAAATCTTGACACGCCTGTAAAAACAATTCCCTCTATCTTTCTATATAATAGAGATACTAGGGTTACAAAGGAATAAACTTAGAATAATAAAAGATACGTAGTAATCTTTTCTTTTTGTGAAGTTTCATCCTTTGTCTCCATAAGTCCCTCATCTTTCATTATTTTGTCTTATCAACGCAAGAATAATTCCTAACAATCTTCTCCTAGTTGATAATGACAAAACCAAGTAAGCATGAACTTCCCCTGAAGTTAATATGTATGAAAGAAAACGACTTCCCCTTAATCCATGCTATATCATCAAGGATCTTTAAGTTGCAGCTTCTATGTAAATCTTCTTCCCCTTTTTGCCTTATCCACTAGGGGACTCAAAGTAAATGCAACTTTGAACCACGAACCGATATCACACGTTGTAACACCTCCATTTTTGACAGATCACAGCGGAATATAGATCTGGGGTATCACATGTAACAATTCGCATTTTCAAGTTAACTTCTATTCCCGAAAATTTCACTATTCATTTTTACTATTCACTTTCACTATTCATTTTCCGAAATTTAATTTTTATTTCATATTCTCGTGTGATAAATCATTTCCATAGCAAAATAAAAGTTTGACACTCACCAGATCATTTTCGCGAAAGTTATTAAGGAACTACACGTTTAGGTTAAAACGTCACTTAAAAATCCTACGCGCAACGAAACTCAACCGCGTTAATTTTCCCCACATCAGATAAATGTTTTATACACTCATGATTAATTAGAGAATTTATCATGACTAAGAAAAATGTTACCAAATAGACCCTGGACCGTGAGAAACAGAAATTTACGTTTTTAAGCACTTTTATTTAGCCGTAACCTTAGCCTATACCTGCACCGCGTTTCTAAGACGATTTGAGTTTTCACATTTTTGGAAAATTCAACATATTTTTCCCTCCTCCTTTGACCAAAAATCATTCCTTGATTTTATAAATCATTCCTTGATTTTTAGGCTTACGGTTTTATGTCTAAAAAGACATTAAATGCCAACTGACACTAGACTGAGCCCAGTCTAGACATTATAAGTCATTTTAAATCATTATTATCCTATTAGAAAAGTAACATTTTACTTTTCTCAATTTTACACAATATTCATACGTTTTACGTGTTACGCGTTTTAGACCCGTGTTTCCAGTTTTAGCAGGGTTTGAGCACCCCAATGGAACCTACCACTCATTTTATATTTTATTATGGAGTATATTGACAAGTTTAGTCATTCTTTCAAGTTTCACATTTTTACGATACCCGATTTTACGTTTAGTGACTTAAATACTTACCGTTAGCGATTACCGGGACCAAATGACACTCCGTAACTCAGTTATATCATAAAATTGATACACATTATCACCTCCCATGTATGTAGTCGACATTTTTGGTGAATCACCAAGACAATTAAGTCTTGGTGATGAGTCTATTAGACACATATGCTTCCTTTACTTAGTAACTAAGTCTTAGGCTAGATATTTTCTACATATATATATCCTAAACTCATAAGTTCACTAGAAAACTCTCCCACCTTTGTTTTCCTCTCAATACCAACGACCCAAGCACCATAAAAACATCATTTTGATCATTGTTCTTTCAACTTTAATCCATCACAAGTGTTAGTCTTATGTTCCTTGTTGATTCCTAGTTCCATTTATACCATAAATCACCATAAACAACACCATAATCTCATCATCATTCCATGATTGATTTGGAAGCTACACAAAGGTGCTAGGGCTGAGTTAAGAAGGATATTACAAGGGCTACCTAAGGTTATAATCAAGTGGTTAAAAGATTTGTAAGCTAGGGATAAAGGATTGGAAGCTAGGGTTTTCGATTGAAGGATTTAGATCTTGTCTTAGTTCATGAGTTCCCTTTTCATTAAGGCCAAAAGTTGTAAGAAAACTTATACTCATCATCCTTACTATTTTTTTTCATAAGCTCTATATGCTATATATTTCTTGTTATATTGATCTCATGATGTACAAATCATTAAAACAAGTCTAAACTTATATATCATTATATGTTATCATTTATAAAACAAACAAGTAAACTAGTGACATATATTGTGAAATTCGACCAAAATAGTATAAACATGATATTGGACAATCACATACTGTGGTAGAGGGTTTTAAAAGGAAAACATAGCAATTTGAATCACCTAAAACGAGTACACGAGTCAAAAGTTATGGCCAAAAGAAGTTAGCGAAACCAAAACGCCGAAACTGCCTAAAACAAACTGTTAACAATCTGACCATTTTGAAAGAGACCCTTCTGGTCCGATTCATCAAAAAGTTAAAACATGAAAGTTGTCCGGAACGAAGTTTTCGTTCAAGCTTAAAGAAGCTCGAGCCCTAAAAACGCTTAACGAGTGATATTTTTCTTCAAATTCTTAACAGCCCATTTTTAATACCAAATGACCATGTAATGGTTATGGTTAGTTATAGCCAAGAGGTCTAATGACCTAAAGCCAAGACCACAACCATGGCTAAGGCCAAGGGTGAGTCTCAAGCCCATGGTAACAACGACCAAGGTCACGGCAAAGCCATGGCTAAAGACCATATAAACTTACCAAGACGAAAACATGAACTAAAGAATTAATGGCAACATAAACATCCAATTTGGATCTACTCCATCAAAACAACCATGAAACTTTACAAGTAATATTCATACTAGACTCAAGAAACTCATTGTAATAACAATCTTCATCCAAAAGTAAACTTTCTTAAGTTTATTCAATTATTTGGACATGTAACTTTTCGGATCAAAAACTTATATATATTTTATCAAATAATACAATAGTAGGGAGCCTCATGTGAGGGTGATGAGTGTGTAAATACTCATCATTTTTACCTTATTTTAACTGCCAAAACGCGTGAAAACATTCAAGAATACATCAAAATAATGAAAATATCCCAAAGATGCCTGCTAGAAAGTGAGTATATAGCTGCTTCAGAAGCTGCAATGGAAGCTGTTTGGATTAGGAAGTTTGTTTCAGGGCTTGGGGTTATGCCTTCGATTCAACGACCTATAAAAATGTATTGTGACAACTCAGCTGCAATTACATTTGCCAATGAACCTGGAATCATGAAAGGCACCAGACATTTCCCGATTAAGCACCACTATGTTAGAGAACAAGTTGAAATAGGTGAAATCGAAATGCTCAAAGATCACACAGATGAAAACTTAGCTGATCAATTTACAAAGACTTTACCTGGCATCAAGCTTTACAAGCATGCTGAAGGAATAGGTTTTAAATTAGCTGAAAGTTTCATGCCCATTTGTGATTAGTATTTGGATAAAGGATGTAATGTACAATTATTATTTTAATGAAATAAAGTATTGTTTATGTTAATTTATTCGTTGTCTTAATAATATATCCTATATTTGCATGTTTAAGATCCATGAATAATTTATTATTCTAAATAGTCCGTTGTCGATTAATGATATGGGAATATCATTAAACTAAGACAATTTTGAGTATTGGTTAAGGATATACTTGAAAGTATATTGATGCGTAGTCATACCAATTTCACATGATATTCAATGAATTGAGTATTGGACTTATCCCAACAATATGATTTAATATTTAATGTGAGAATCATATTTAAAGTTATCCTCAGACTTGAGAAACCAGATAAAAGTCATGGATGTAGTGCATTTTTGTGAGACAATTTACCGCTTACCGTAATTGGAAGTCATAAGGGTTGTTTTCAGAAGTGTTGCAAAGTTCATGGGTTATTCTTGTAGTCAAGAGAGAATTCGTTCCTTCTGATTTGTTCAGAAGTTTAATACTGCTGAGCCCCTCGTAGGGTTGACAAAATGTTTGCGTGGTCACGCCCAAAGTCTATCTGGAATACGTTCAGATGTTTTGGTAATTTTGTTCAATCATAAAGAAACGAGAAACATAATTTAATAAAGAACCTCACATCTTTATTAATGTAGTATTAGAAGCGAAAGGATAATTATAATGATGAATCATTAAAGGTTTTCCAAGAAACCTAGCTCGGGTCGAACTGGGGGCATTGGAGTGTTGCAAGACGCAAACCAATGTCATTTTACTATTAATATATATACGAGTGGGAGCTGTTAAAAGTTACGTATAAATATTAATAAGTAAATGACTAGTATCGAACCCGAGACCTCGGGATTGCACACATTACAAACAAGAATAAAGTATAATAAATATATATATATATATATATATATATATATATATATATATATATATATATATATATATATATATATATATATATATATATATATATATATATATATATATATATTTATATAAACACTTGAAGGGCTTAATGATCGTTAAATGTTAAATGTAAGTACTAACTATCATTAGTAACGAAAGAAAAGGACTAGAATGTAATTTGGAGGACAAGAAGGATCCGAAACACCCTTGGAGGGTGCATGGCCGGTCGATCCTAGGCCCAAGGGGGTCGACCCATGCTTCCTTGCTCCCCAAGATTACTCTAGTATAAATACAAGGCCAAGGGTTAGACTTTCATATCTTTTATGCACACACACAAAACCCTAAAGCTTTTCTTTTCTTTCTCTCTTCCTTGGCCGATCGGCACACAACCCAACTTAGGGTTTTGGGTCGATTTTCTTTAAGCTAAAACAAGTGTTTTTCGTTTACTTGCATAAACCTTTATTCGTTGGTAGTTTGTGTGTACAAGAACGAGGTAATTACTCACTATAGTAATTATCAAGAGATCGATAAACAAAACGGTAAGGGGTTTATCATTGATCTAATTTACACAAGTTCAAGGTTTATTGAAGTGCATCGGGTACGTTACTATTTATGTTTTAGTTATCTTTATACGTGTTATAATTGATCCTAGCTTCTGCATAATGTGATTATTGATTGTCAAACTCTAACACTATCCTGGAGTTTAACGGTGTATGGCTATGCAAGTAATGTGTATCATGACCATCTGACTCTTGTGAAATCTCGATGGTAGTCGATTGTTGCTTTTCGTCTAAGTTATCTTCCATACGACGCTCATGTGCAAGTCCTTGTTGTCTTAAGTAACTTAAAGTTAACATGGCTGCACAAATATCACATTTTCTTTTCTTCTTAGTAGTCCTTGGACTATCGCAATTGTTTTAAGTAACGTTCGTTGGAGATTTTTTATTCACCTCACTTTGTTGAGCATTCTTAGTTTGATTTGCTGAGTTTGTTTTTTTCTTTTGGGAGGTTCGACATCGCCAATGATTTATTCCCCTTCATTTGGCTATTTCATCTGAGATCATCGATCTTATTTTAAATTTATTTGAGGATTTTGAGTGAGCTTCTTTGTTTCCTTGCTCAATCTGAAAAAATGAAGAAATTATTAGTTGAAATGTAAGAAAGATCATATCAAACAACTTTCTGCTATGAACTTACTTTGGATTTGTCCTTTTTAGCATCGCCGTGAACCTATCCTGGTTTACTTGTGTTCTCGGTGGGTTCGCTAGTTCCCCCATCTACAAAATTTTTGAAAATTTTGTTCCAAATTGGTACCCAACATTTCATAAAATTCTGAAAATCTGCATAAATTTATTGATATGAAATGTTTCAAAAATGCTAGGGCATAGCAAGAAAATATGTCCCATGCATCAAAAAACATTATGACATGTAGCAGAAGGAAACCATACTTACCAATAATATGTTTTCCGGTACCTTGCCGTTTTTTAGGCAACACTTTTCGGACATTCTGCCAACGATGACGACGTTTAAGAGCATGAAGTACTCTATTCATACGTCCAGCATGATTACCATTTTGTAAGGGAACATTAGTCGACTCTTGGTGTCATATGTTCTTTCCCATTTAATATGATGTGGATGATAAACTAATCCATGTTACAAACAAACTCAACCATCAAAACAAATACTTATGTAACGAGGGTTCTTCATTATACGCAATTCTAACTAATCCAATAATCCTAAGCGCGGAAAAAATCTATTAAAATAATTGGAATAAACATAAATGAAATAGGTAATAAATAAATAAATAAATAAACACCTCGGTGGTCATACAAATTAATCGATGAGTTGGAACAAATGTTTAAAAACGACTGAAAAGAACAAGGCATAATGCAAGGGCCGGATCAAATATATATAAACAAATAACATTGGTAAAAATGTATGTACCTTTGCAAGAGATGTGAAAATGCAAGAAACAAAGTTTGTTCAGAGAAAGAAGATGAGAAAAATTAATTTGTGGTGAAAAGATATATTGATTTTGATTATTTGTTTTTAACATGTTGGCCCGTTTAGCCAAGCCATATTATTCTCTCCTATAAGCCATTCATTTACCATTGCATGCGATTTTTTAAAAAAATTAGCAGCAATATGGTTTTTGTTTCCAATTTATAAAAGCAATCACAAAATTTTCAATGTTCTTACTATTAATAAATGAAAGAAAACATTAAAAATAAAAGGGATAAAAATAGAATTGGAGAGGGCTGCTCCAAGCTCCTTTTGTTGTGAAGCTAATCACTAATCATCTCAAAAAAATAAAAATAAATAAATAAAATAAAATAAACTAAAATAAAAATAAAAAATTCATTAAATCTACAATTAAAAGGTATATGTGTTAATTTTGCTTCATTGTTAACAACTAGTTCTATAACCCTGTAAAAATCACGGGATAAAATTTAAAACAGTAAAATCGTTCGAGAATATATTATAGACGAACATTAACAAATGTGGATATTATAGACGAACATTTAACCAATCAATGATTGATAGTTGAGAATATGTGAGTAAGAATATGTTAAATTGATGTGGTATAGACCGGTGTGGTTCGCTCGCGCCATAGGCCTAAGACATGGGCAATAACGCCCCATGAGCTCTTATATTCATAAAGCAATGTATTCAAATATACCAAGGTATCGTTTTTAGTTAAATTCCCACTCCTTAAGGCCAATAAATTCAGCTAGATAAGCTAACAACCAAACTCATTAACCCAAAATACTTTTCCCCAATATAATGACTTGGCTTCAGTAGGTTGGAGTTATTTATTTAACGGTGCACTTTAGATCAAAGGGTATGGTGAAGAGGGGGGCTTGCCGTTTCCGACGTGGCACCTCTTCACCCCTCGCCATTCCTTCGCCACCACACCATGCCCTCTCGCCACCCCTCGTCACTTGCCCTTTCACCGTGGAAGTGAAGCAGAAAAGGACAAAACAAATTTCCAAAAAAAAAAAATTATTAAAGTAAACAAATAATTATTTTTATAGTGGATGTGTATGTTTTGATGGTGTATTAAAGTGAAATGAATGATATAAAGTGATTTGTGGTTGTAAGTATTTGGTTTGATGAAGAACTGGTGTTTCGTTTCTTATGAAAGAGAAGTAGAGTGGGAGGCGAGTGTTTTACAGGAGAATAAGTAGGGTTGTGAATGGACTTCGGCTTTGTTCCAACAACAAAAAAAAAAAAAATCTTGGCGTTGTTTTTGTTATGCTTTTTATATACGTTTTTTAGTATTATTCTTTATTTTAGTATTGTATTTTTATTTAAATGAAATGATTTTAGTTTATTTGAAAAATGAAAAAGAAAATAAAATTGAGGGTGAGTGGCGCTCAAATGAAGAGATTGTTTTATGTTATAAATGAGGAGGTATTTGAAAGTTGAAGTGTTAAAATGAGATGGCATCCGATGAGGTTCAAATGAAGAGCCAAAGCTTTTCACCATACCCATAACTCTTAGTAAGCCATGCACCTCAGACACATTTGCATATGTTATCATAGACCCACGAATTTAATTGCAATAAATGCTAATGTAATAAGATAAACATTTAGATGATCGAAGTTTGGAGCACAAAAATCTAACTAGAGCCGCAATAAATTCACAAAAGTTTAACTAAGAGCATCCACTATGTTAAACCTTTATAAAGGTTTATAGTTTTATGATGACATTAATTAACAAACCTTGAACCTATCTTCACTATGCATAAACCTCATAAAGCTTTATAAAAAGTATACAAAATTCAAATGCATTAAATTATGAAGAGGTTTAATATTCTAGACCTATTCAACATAAACCTATCTTCACTATGGTTTACAAGTTCTTAGACCTATTCATCATTTTATAAACCTTTTCATAAACTACTATAGTGGTTGCCCTAAGGTATGTGGCAAAATCGAAAACATTTCTCATAATCTTTAGAGCACCAAGTGTGTTAACATACCGTACCTCATTTTTTGTATCACGTCATGTCACATAAGCTTTAACATCAACGTAACTCACACTAATAAAAAATATTCTCATTCATAATATGTCATGACACCATCTTTTGAGACCTACCATTTTATTTTATTTTATATTATTTAAAATTAACTAAATTTTTTATTCATAAAAAACAAAAATACAAATTAAGGGTATGTTTGGCAAAATTAGCTATAAGCTGTTAACTGTAAGTTGTAAGCTGTAAACTACAAAGCTTTTAACATGAGCTACAAGCTGTATCTTTTTTTCAATAAAAGTGCTTGGTAAGTTAGCTGTTAAATGTAAATGTAAGATGTAAAATGACATAAAAAGACATATCTATAACTGTAATCAAAAGTTTGGAGGGTATATCAGTAATTTAAAGTTTTAACAGCTCCAAGATATTTAAAAAGCTTCATGAATCAGCTTTTCATTTAGAAGCTATTTGTTTGAAATAAAAGCTTGAAGTTAATGTATCCAAACGAAGCTATTTATTTTAAAAGATATTATTTTTTAACAAAAAGCTAACAGCTTCCCCAAAAAGCTCCTACCAAGCAGGCCCTAAATATTTTAACATTTTCAGGACTAAAAGTATAACAAAGAAAACAGCTAGGGACCAAATTTTACATATTAAGAATTATCATAAAATAAGACCAATACATAGGGACTAAACCTGATAATTTATAACTTTTAGTACAAAACTCTAAGTTATTGATTAAACAAATAAAACGAAAAACAAAAGGTTATCTTAAAATTTCCTTATGTACACACACAATCCACACACACATTTTAAACCAAACACACACCAAATACAAACTCAATAGTAATACAACAAAAACCGGAAAAAAAAACACCACAAACATACTTGAAACTTTAGTTTTTTTATTTCAAACTTCGTTTAAATGGGTCTAACACTTGTACGTTTCTAACAAATGCATAGGCCATGACCTAAAAACCAAATAGAGAGGATTTTAAGCCATAATAGAGAGAAAATGACATAAAATGTACGAAACAATGATGTAAATAACCCCTAATATCAACTTGCACCTCCTCATTGATGGTTAATGAAGGTCCCTCACTTTGTAAGGTTTTGGTGTTTTTTGTTTCTTTGATTCTTGCCTATGTTACAACAAGTTTAGTGGATTGGGTGTTTGTTGTCTAGTGGTGGAAGATCGTTGTCAAAGACAACGTTGGCCAAGAACTCGTTAAGCCCACTTTCCATGTCGATGGAAAATAAATCGGCCCACATGATTAAGTTTCCTTGGTTAAAGTGTCAACCACACTTTTGGAAGCCTGCCAAAATGGCCTCCCTAAAATTATTGAATGTTCTACATCCTCCTCCTTCTTGTTCACGACAAAGTCAAAGATGATTACTACTCTGCAACACATTTTCTCTCATCCTTTCAACTTATAAAGAAAACACACGTTACTATAACAATTACATTTCTTTTACTACATGCACTGATAAGGAAAACTATCGCATGAGGCTAAGATAGTACCATCACTCACGCGTGATGACTTTTCTCATTAGCGACGTGATGATTTTGAAAACAATGGGTCGTGTGTTTGGGTATCCCACATCTCTCCCGCAACACCACCTTAGCATCCCCTTCCCGCATGAACAAAAACACCCACACTCTCTTGTTCGTCGAGTTCAACCCTACAAGTATAGACATTTCATGTTTGAGTTAATTGCATGAAACTGTATTATATTTGTCACTTTTTGTTATTGTATGTACTTAACTTTTCTTTTCTTATTTTGTGTACTGAACTTTCAAATTTTGATTATTGTTTGTATTTTGTGACCATTTTACCCTTACTTTTTTAAAATTTGAAGGGTAAAACGGTCATTTTACATGGCTGAATACTCATAAAATGTATACAATAATCGAAATTTTAAATTTCGGTACACAAAATAAGAAAAAAAAAAAAGTTCAGTACACACAATAACAAAAAGTGACAAATATAATATATTTTCAAGTAATTAACCTTTTATAATGTTGACGAATTAAGTTTTACATTGTTTTGAATTAAGTTTAAAGTTGAAAGAAAAATTTGGAAAAGATAAACCCCACTAAAATGAAAAATTAATAATTTGAAAAAATATATCAAAGTAGACATTAAATAAAAAACATAAAAATTTAAAAAATATGATGAAACTAAATTATTTATTTAAAAGATACTTCAGTTGATAAATATAAAGGTGATTTTTCTTTTATTGAAACCAAATAATTTAGTGATAAAACACATAGCTTCCTCACAAAAATATTCAGAAGTTCAAACACCAATAGATAGATATTTGACGGCGACCATGAAGTCACATAAATATTTGCAATTAAACCATGTAGATCTTAGTTAAAGGGCTGAGCACGATTTGAAAATCGGACTGGACCGAAAACCGATTTGGCCCAAAATTCTAGACCAAAGACCGGACCGAAAGGTGTTCAGTTCGGCTCGGTTGGTCCGACAAAGCATACTAATGGGATTTATGTAAAATCGGACCGAACCAAACAGACCGCAAGGCAGAGCATTTGGACCGAAGACCCGACCCGACCCGAGAACCGACCGAAGCGAATCGATTCGACCCAACCCGGCCATACTCGATTTTAGTTCGAGTTGGTATTCTACCGATTTGTCGTGTCGGTTCGGGTCGGGTCGGCCCGTTTCCGGCCAAAAACCGACCAAACCAAACCGACCCCAGTAATTTCGGTTTCGGTTTAGGTTTTTTGCGTTTTTCAAGTTTCGGGCTTGTCGGGTCGGGTTTGGATAGATGACCAGACTAGACCGCAATATGTTCGGTCTCGTCCGATTCAAGCCGATTCGCTCCGATCCATAGTCTATTAAGCTAAGCCCTACATCTACATCTGAGTCAAAAACTCGCCGCAAAAACAAAAGTTACAAGACTTACCACTTTACAAACCTTTTTCTTACCGCTAGTACTAGTAGGGTTTATTTATGGGAAGTGATTTGTACACCACTAAAATTGGTGTGTACACCACTAAGTATGAAGTATATAGTTGTACTATATGTATTATCAACACAATTTAGTGGTGTGCATTGTATTTAGAGGTGGCAAAACCTATCCAAATACATAAAGTTTGGGTCATTTGGATAATTATTTTAGATATTTTGGGTCATTTGGGTATCCAATATAAATTAAGTTTGGATCCAGTGGGCTTTTAAAAAATACTTTAAATTAAATGTTTGGGTCGAATGGTTATAAGAAAGGGTCAAACGGGTCAGTGAAAAACTAAATAACCCAAATCTATCTCAAATGGTTTTCAACTTTTCATATCTCAAATGGTCGGATGGTTACAATTAACTTCTTATAATCGGATGGTTTTCACGTAGGAATTAGAAGTCGGAACAGGCAACTTTCCAATCCTCGTAACTCGTAAGTAATTTTTCACTGTAAGTTTTAATGTTTTATAAATGGGGTTGCCAACCAACTGTTTGATGAAATGTCTGATTGAATAATGGTGTAAATTTGTTATTTAACTATGACCCATTTGAGTTCTTGTTGTTTAGAGTTGTTTTGTTGAATTGAGGTGCACACCAAGTGTGAGTGAAATAGTGAATAGTGGTGTGAATTTGTCAAACTGATAATGGCAAATCTGTGATGATGTTTGTAGCAACACATGCACTATTGGGGGTAAATGCACACGGTGGACCTTACGATTAAGTAGCCCGGGTTAGAAATTGTTCAGCGGATAATCTTCTTTAATGAAAGAAATCGTACTTTTTAGTTAACTTTTCATAAGGTTTTACTTCATTAGGCTATTTTTAATCTCATAATACATTGTTATACCAGACAGGCAGACATGGTACCTTGACTATCGTCTCAACCAATATTTTGTACCGACGAATGGTACTAGATAATTAATACTCCGTATGTGACTTAGCTAATTTGCTGTTGCACTAAATGAAAGGACATGGTATTGTCTCTTATATTGTACCTTGCTTTATATTCATGAGATAATAATTGCTATCATGGTAATATGAGAATGAAGCTTAATTGCGCTCTGAGCCAGGTTAAGTTTGATCTCATTAGAATGAATTAATGAAATAATTAAGTTTCTTCAGGCATCCATTCTGTTAGTATCAGTCTCATTCTCGACCATTTGACCATTTCAGTTGAGAATATCTTTGTTAAGAAGTCCATTATAAAAGATGCACTTTCAAATAAGCAGCTCCCTACTTGCTTATGTACCTCAAAGTAAGCAGATAACTAGAAGCAATTTGGATGACAGTAGATAAGCAGAAAAAATACGCGATCCCAGACACACCCTAGATATATATTGGTCTTGGAATTTTGTGTGCAAAATTGAAGTTGTGGACTGAAAGTAGATACTCCACCGTTCAGTATACAAAGTTTGTTAGCTTTGGGACAGACACACACAATAGCCGAGATATAGATTTCGAGAGGAACTCACATATATTTCAGAATACTTTTCTAGGCATATAACTGGTAGCTTTGCTAGTTTTTTCAGTAGGTTTTGTCTCTTTTAACATATAGGGGTATGCCTATAATAGCGAAGTCACCTAACTAAGATTAGCATGTTTTTTAGCTGTGAAATTCAGTTTACTTGTTATTTGGTAGCTTATCTTCAAGCTCCTATTTTTATTTTATTTTTAGGAATTTTATTAAGCAGCTTTTTAGGTTCCAAAATTGCCCATTTGGCCACTGTTTCCTGCATAGCTGATGATAAATTGACCATACACCTCTATTCCAGGTGTCTCATTAGCTTCACATAAGCTTAATCTTTTTGGAAGTTGGAACTTGGCGCTATCAGAACAATTAATGACCCTTCATGTTGGACTTATTGGTGTATAACTTGAGATTATATTGACAGTAGGCACTTACTTTCTTAATTATGAACATGTCTAAGACCTATACAAACCTTAATTCAGTGAGTCAAGCATCACACACCATTGGCCAACCTACTGAATAAAGATCAACTAGTTATTAGAACACCAAGAACTGCAATCTAATTATACACTCTAAATGACCCTTTATTTTCAACTTACTATGCAGATTAAAGCAATAATTGGTCAATATGTCGGTGGAAGGCTTTGAAGAACAAAATACGAATGAAGCGAATGAAGAAGAGGCCAGTTCATCAACAACAACAAAGGGTAAAACACGTTCTGATGTTTGGCTTTATTTTGAGAGAGTACCTACAGGGCCTGATGGTGTTCAAAGGGCAATTTGTACTTCATGTGGGACAACATATGTAGTGTCAGGAACAAGTAACATGCGACGACATATTTACAAGTGTTTTGAAGTTAGTGATGCATCCGGCCCACCACAAAAGCGTGTTCGTTTAGACCAAAAGATATATAAGGAGAAAATGGCTATTTCTATCATTAAACATAACTATTCATTTAGTTATGTTGAACATGATGCTACAAGAGAATTACACATGTTTTTACATCCGGAAGCACAACCCATGACAAGAAACACGGTAAA
The DNA here is from genome assembly GCA_030686995.1 of Artemisia argyi. Taxonomy (NCBI): domain Eukaryota; kingdom Viridiplantae; phylum Streptophyta; class Magnoliopsida; order Asterales; family Asteraceae; genus Artemisia; species Artemisia argyi. The sequence continues at coordinate 16,870,771 of CM060685.1, read as the reverse complement.
GGCGGAAGTTTTGAAAATTTATGAGAGAGAAAAACTGAAGTTAAAAGAAAAGTTACAGAAAGTAACAAGTAGAATTTGTTTAACTTCAGACTTGTGGACTTCCATTACTACGGATGGCTATATGACGTTAACCGCTCATTACATCGATGAAAGTTGGGTTTTAAGAAAACAAGTGTTGAATTTTAGAGTTGTACATCCTCCTCATAGTGGTCGTGTTTTGGCAGAGTGCATAAATAACCTTTTAAAAGATTGGGGTATTGAGAAAAAAGTTTTTACTATCACATTAGACAATGCAGCGTATAATAATGGGGTTGTTGAATGCTTGAAAGATCATATACGTTTAAACGACGCGTTAGTTTGTGATGGTGAGTTTTTACACGTCCGTTGTGGAGCACACGTGTTAAATTTAATTGTTCAATCAGGATTGAAAGTAATTGAAGGTGCCATTGAAAAGGTTCGGGAATCTGTCAAGTATGTTAGAGGAAGTTCAGCTAGAAAACGTAAGTTTGCCGAATGCATTTCACAACTTTCACTAAAATGTGGTAGACATGTGCGTCAAGATATTGTTACAAGATGGAATTACACTTATCTGATGCTTGATTGTGCATTGGTATATGAACGTGCGTATGCTCGATTAAAGTTAGTCGATTCTAGTTACAAGACTTGTCCAACAGAAGAAGAATGGGCACGGATAAGAGAAATCACTAAAATTTTGAAACCTTTTTATGACATTACAACCTTATTTTCTGGAAGTTCGTATCCCACCTCAAATCTTTATTTTCACAATGTGTGGAAAATCCAATTGCATATTCAAGAAGCAACCGACAGTTGGGACCCTGTTATAAGTGTCATGGCAGAAGAGATGAAAACAAAGTTTGAAAAGTATTGGGATACTTATAGTATGATTTTGTCATTCGCAGTTATCTTGGATCCACGTTATAAAATGAAGATCATTGAATATTGTTTTGACAAACTTGGGATGGTTGGTGAAATGCTTACTGATAAAGTTAGTAGTATTGAGAGCGGTTTACGCAAGTTATACATTGGGTACAAGGTTCGTGCGGATGAGATGCATGATTTGAATATAGCAACTAGTCAAAATGTTGCAGGTGAGAATCCATCGGATTATTTGGCTGGTTTTGAGTCATTTAAGAGTCGATATGACAAAAAGGTGAAAGAAAAGTCAGAACTAGATAAGTATTTGGAGGAACCACCCCTTGACAGATTTCAACATCCCGATCTTAATATTTTACAATACTGGAAGGAGAATCAAGGGAGGTATCCAGAGTTAGCTCTAATGGCTCGTGATATATTGAGCATCCCAATAACTACGGTTGCTTCTGAATCCTCTTTCAGTATCGGTGGTCGAATTTTAAGCAAATACCGAAGTTCGTTATTGTCAGATAATGTTGAGGCTTTGTTATGCACGCGTGATTGGATATTCGATCAAGAAGGTATTATATTTTATTCTTCTTTTGTGTATTGTTTTTTCTAATAATAGAATAATAGATCATTTTTCTAATAATAGAATAATAGATCATTAATTCTTGATCTTTTATACATGTACAGGTGAAGGTGAAGATATCAGGCACAAAGACAAAGAAATCGAGAAAGGACTTATAGAGGATATAGAGAAGTTGATATGATGTATGAGAAGTTGATATAGAGAAGTGTGATGGCATTACGTGTGCAGGTCTGTCTCAAGTTTATGTGATATCTGTCTGTTGCTGATCCAGATAGGTGCTTTCTTTGTTTATGTCCATGTTTTTCTTTTGCTGATCCAGATATCTGTCTGTTGCTAATCCAGATAGGTGCTCATATTGAATGTGCTGTTGGCTGACTTTTTAGTGAGATGAAATGTGCTTAATGTTGTTTTAGTCATAAAAAATTAGTCTTACTTAAGAAAAAAGTCAATATTGCATTTCAATTAGTTTTGTCTGCTCAAATATTATTTATTTAACACAACTTTTTACAATTGCAGGAGTGAGTTTGTCAATTTTGTTTTAGAAAGTAATGGATGCAAAGACCCGTACGGACCAGCCAGGTGTTACTGCAAGAAACTGATTGCTAGTAGTTGTTACTTGATAAGAAACTGATTATGACAATATTTGTACTCGTTAATTATGGCATTTTTTCTGTATGGATATAGTATTGTTATTGATGTAAACATTTTATTCTAATTGCTGCATAATAAATTACAGATTGTTACGGTAAACAAGATACAAAGTCATCAAACTTTTGATGCATAATAAATTAGTCTTTGTGATACAATGCTGCTGCTGCATGTTGTGCAGTGTTCTTCCGTCATCCAAGCTTAAAAATGTTCTTCTTTAAAAAACCTGCAGCATGTTATACAGATTGTTATGAATCCGGTTTATACGATGTTATCGAGTCATTGAATCAGGTTGCCACCATAAAAAAAAAAAAAAAAAAAAAAAAAAAAAAAAAAAAAAAAATGGGTCGAACCGACCCAATCTGACCCAAACCGTTTGACCCATGACCCATTCGACCCATTCTTAAAGTATGACCCATTTGACCCATGACCCATTTGACCCATAACCCATTTGACCCATGACCCAAACCGAACCGAACCGACCCGTTTGCCACCTCTAATTGTATTATCAACACAATTTAGTGATGTGCACTCCAATTTTAGTATTTATAAACATTTTCCCCATTCAACCAAACCAATCCCCAAAACAAAAACCAAAAAAACCCGATCCATCTCCATCACTCCACTCCCACTGCCTCCAAAACCCTAAAACACGCACACACACAAAAACACACACACACACACACATCATGATTTGTTCAAGTAAGCTTTCACTCATTCAATTCAACTCATTACGATTCTTATATATGTGTTAATTGTTATAACTGATCTGTTATTTGTTTGTTTTACAGTTTCCGGCGAGGTGCCGGAGGAGCCTGTTGTATCGAAGACGTCCGGTTTACTTTTCGAGAAGCGGTTGATTGAGCGTCATATTAGTGTGAGTTAATTTGTTCAGTTTTTGTATATAAATTAGGGCTTGGATGTTAAATTTACCGTTTCAATTAGTTTTCGAGAAGCTGTTGACTGAACGACACGTTAGTGTGAGTTTTTTTTGTATATAATTAGGGCTTGGTTGTTAGTTTTACCGTTTGACGTTGATTTAAGCTGTTTCGATTAGTTTACGAGGAGCGATTGACTGAACGATAAGTTAGTGTGAATTATTTTGTGATATTGTTTAAATTTGAATGTCATTAGGGTTTGGCGTTGATTAAAGCTGTTAGGATTAGTTTTAGAGAAGCCGTTGACTGAACGACACATTATGTTTGTGATTCTGTTATAATTTATCCTAGTTAGTATATGATTAGGGCTTGGATAGTAAGTTTTAGTGGTTGATGTTAGTGTTAAGTGTCTCGATTAGTTTGTTTTTGTGAGCGGTTAGTGAGCGATGCATAAGTGTGAGTTATTTTTGTGATAAGTTGTTTAGATTTTGAATATAATTAGGACTTTGATGTTAATTGTAGCGTTGGATGTTGATTTAAACTGTTCAGATAAGTTTACGAGATATATTGTTTTAAAATTTTGAATAAGTTAGGGCTTGGATAGTATGCTTTAGTGGTTAATGGTATATCGAGTTGCTCGGTTTACTTTCAAGAAGCCGTTGACTGAACGATATGTTATGTTTGTTTATAATAGGGTTTGATTCGTAAGTTTGAGTGGTTGAAATGACACATTTATTTGAATTAGTTTGGTGACACTTGGTGAAAATTTGAATGTAATTAGGGTCTGGATGTTAATTTTACTGTTTATTGTTAGTTGTAAGCTGTTTCGATTAGTTTACGAGAAGCCGTTGACAGAAGGATACATTATGTGTGATTTTGTGATAATTTGTTCTAACTTGAATATATAGTAGTATGTTTTAGTGGTTAATGCTATATAAGTTGTGCTGATTAGTTTTCCAAAAGCGATTGTATGAATGATACATTAGTATGAGTTAGTTTGCGATATTTATTGAAATTTTGGGTATAATTAGGGATTGGATTTTAAATTTACTGCTTAACGTTTTAAGCTTCTGATTAGCTAACAAGATATGTTGTTTAGTTTGTGAATTAGTTAAGAACTTGGATAGCAAGTTATAGTGGTTAATGTTATTGTAAGTGTGTATTGTTAGCGGTTGTTTAAACGCTACATAATTATGAATTATTTTGTGATATGTTGTTTAAATTTGAAGTAATTAGGGCATTGATAGTATGTTATGAGAAGCGATTGTTAGCGGTTATTGTTATTCTAAGCTGAGCAGGATTATGTTTTGAGAAATGATTGTTTGAACTGCATATAAGTGTGAGTAATTTTGTGAGATGTTAAAATCTGAAGTATTTAGGACATAGATAGTAAGTAATACTCTTTCCCAGTCTCTTTACCCTTGGGCAGGGGTGCGACTGTTTACACCATATCTCCCCCATACCCCTCTTTGGCGGGATTGGGTATGGTGGTGGTGTTGTTGTTGTTGGGCATGAATAGTAAGTAATAGTTGGAATGTTATTTTAGGCTGTGCTGTTTAGTTTTTGAGAAGCGATTGTTTGATTGGTACATGAGTGTAAGCTATTTTGTTATATGTTGTTTAGAGTTTGAGATAGTCTGGGCTTGGATACCAAGTTTTATTGTTTGAATTGGAGTATGAATACTGATCGAGTGAGATTTGTCGAACTTTGATTAGGAATATAGGGTAGTAAAGTCTAAAGATGTGTCATTTCAATGTAAAAGTATCGCTATAAAAGTGTAATTATTGGCTTCGATGTAATGTGATACGGCTAAGTAGTCACTGTTTTTTAAGAAGCGATTGATTGAAAGACGGTTGCAAGCTTTTTTTTAGCTATGGTTTGATTAGTATTTTTGGCAATGAAGGAGTTGTGAGTAATTAGGGTGCAAATACTAGATGCATGGTTAAAGAGAAATATGACTATAGATATTGAATGTTGATGATGCTATAATTTATCAAATCATTGAATAACATTGGTGTTGTTATTTTTGTTGATTAAAGTGTATTGATGTTATTTGTTTGATTTTGACTAGGATTTTGGAAAATGTCCGGTGACTGGGGAAACTTTGACTTTGGATGATCTTGTGCCGATTAAAACTGGAAAGGTTTGCATTTTGTGGTCTTGTACATTAATCTTGTATTGTTATAACTTGACATTGTGATAGTTGCTAGCGCATTGATGCTTAAAAACTTTAACAGTAATTGGTGATGTGTGCAGGTTGTGAAGCCTAGACCAGTGCAGGCGGCCAGTATCCCTGGGATGCTTGGAATGTTCCAAAATGTATGTGTTTCTCTCCTTGGTAATCTTCGGTTTGCAGTTTCAATTAGTTTTACGTCTGGATGTGCTAACATGACAGTTTTAAAGAAGCTTGTACTTAACTATACAACCTGGCCATTTAATTTAGCGCTCATATGTTTTTTTGATGCTAGGAATGGGATGCCTTGGTATTATCTGCTTTTGCATCAGAGCAACAAATTACATACAACAAGGCAAGAGCTTAGTCATTGTTTATACCAGGTACTGCTGATAACTAAGCTGTTCATATTTTGAATCTTATGCTCTGTTTGAAGAGTCAAATTGTTAGCTTTTCAAAGGATCATGTTTATTTGGCAAGCCACATATGTAGGTTGTTAATGTGTCTTTGAGGTCCTGAATTTAGGATGTTAAATATATCTCACGAGAACACATCATGTTATTCCCAAAGTATTAATTATTCTAGTCACTTCATGTACCACTTATGGATATAGGTATTAGGTTAGTGCGAGATTCCGGCAATCTCATATCTCCAGGTCCCAGTCTCCAGTCTCTATTAGACTGAAAATTTGTGTTTTTGTTGAAGAGGGTTTTAGCTCAAGGCTATATTCTAACTCAACTGGAAATATGAGAACCCTTTAGTAAATTAGCTATTTGCTAAATATGAGAACCCTTTAGTAAATTAGCTATTTGCTTGCTGATAGCTCTGATATCTCCTCAATTATTAGTGCTGTTACAAAGTATTGGGAGGACTAGAATTTTAAGAATCTGACTTTAGAACTCTTATGGTTTTAATTCCTATGCCGTAGAACTTGCAGCGATAGTTTAAAAAGTTTTTGGGTGATGACATAGCTTATTTCATCTGTGAGAATAGTTTGTGCTGGGTACTGAGAAACCACATGATGATCTGCTCTTATTGTTCTTTGTGGTATAATAAAGAAGCTTATTGCGCATCTAGTTTATATGCTCTTTATCTGATTCGAGACTCGAGGAGTTGTCCTGGTTTTCTTTGTACTGCGAAAACAAAAAAACCAACTACTTACTTCAAAGCCTACTAAAACAAAACCACTAACAAGTTTATTGACAGTTTTGATGCAGTCTGATGCTTACTGTCAATTTTGGTTTTGTGTTTGCAACTAACTTATATCTCTGTATTGACAGCATGATTCAGCTTGCCGTGTAATAGCAAGGTTAAAGAAAGAACTTGATGAAGCCAGGACAATGTTGGCACATTTAGAAAGGCAAGCGCCAATGCCAGCATCAACGGCAGTTGCAGCAAGTTCTGCTTTAAGCAATGGGAAAAGAGGTTTTTGTTTGCCATACATCTGTGCTCTAATATGCTTTATGCTGTTATTTGATGACTCATTATGTCCTATTTGGTGTGACAGCTGCTGAGGATGATGAGTTGGGTCCTGATGGTAAGAAAATCCGGCAAGGAATTTCATCTGCCATAATTACTGAGCTAACGGATTGCAATGCTGCACTTTCACAGCAAAGGAAGAAAAGACAGGTACTCTATCCATTATTCTCTATCATGTTATTGCGTCTCAGGACATCGCTATTAAAAGTGAAAGACACAAATTTACTTGTCATTCTTATACTCTATTTCAGGTTCCTCCCACATTGGCTCCCTTGGATGCTATCGAGAGGTATACACAACTCAGTAGTTATCCTCTTCACAAAACAAACAAAGCAGGCATTTTGTCTATAGATGTCCATCAATCAAAGGTACACATTTTCAATTCATACTTATGCATCTGTTCTGTATCTTCTTAGACATCTTGTCCCTCTGTTAATATGATTTTGAGCTTCCTGTGAGATGAAATGCTGTAGTCTTCAATCGATCTACAGGGGAGAATATATCTACGCTCAGTGGCCACTCCAAGAAGGTGTTGTTCACTATTTGGTATAACAGTTACAGTTGTCATGTTTAGATGTCGTTAGCTTATTTTTGAACTTTGGTTTTTTTTCCCTTGCTCTTAGGTCACCAGCGTTAAATTTGTGGGCGATGGTCAGATGGTTGTTAGTGGTTCTGCTGATAAGGTAAGTTCATTCTTCATTTTCTAAATTTGTGTGATAAGAGATTTCTTTCACCAGCCTTGTCAAAACCTGTTTTTTCTTCTTTCATGTTTTGTTTAAAGTTAAATGTCTACTGGAAGCCTATAAAGGGTTGCTCATTAATGATTAAAAAATGCTTAGTGGATTATAAAAGTAGTTATAAATTTGTTTTCACATTAAAGTGAGTTTCTTTTATCTGCCTGCAGACTGTTCGTGTGTGGCAACAGTCTGAAAATGGAGAATATGGTTGCAAGCATGTCTTAAAGGATCATACAGCTGAGGTAATCATGTTTATTCCTTGTGTTTGAAATGAAGACATTTTGTTTTTGCACAGTTGCATTTTTTTCTTTTTTTGCTTCATATTAATCGTTTTTGTGTGTGTGTGTATGTTGTGGGAGGGAGGGTGGGCTATCTCCTCAAATTGGATTATGGATCTTCACCTAACTAATTTTACTTTATCTAGTAAATGCTTTGCACTTGTATTAGGGACACTCTTCTTATTATTATTTTATTACTAGTCTTCTACCAATTTTATATGCATACGCCGCTAGTCTAGAGAAAGGTGTTTTTATGAATTGCACTTGATTTATTTGACCTTTTCAACTTCACCCACTATCCGACCTGCTTAATTCACAACTATTTTTACGTTAATTTCTAGACCCTTGGATGAAAGACCAGCTTTTCTGGATATATTTTTTATTTATATTAGTAATTTTTATATAGTACATTAACCTCTTTAAAGCTGCCACTTTAATGATGTTGCTGGTATTGATTCAGGTTCAAGCTGTGACTGTCCACGCAACAAATAACTACTTTGTAACTGCTTCTCTCGACAGCTCATGGTGCTTTTATGACGCTAAAGATGACAAGTTTGACCCGTTTACTAATGAATGGGTTAATTTGGGTTATGGTTGAACGTATTGAACCTATCTATAGACTGGTTGAACGTATCCAACCTAAACAATACAAAACTACTTTATTTAACCTGGATCTATATTTTACTGGAGTGTTCATTTTTGCATAAGATGTGCGTTCATTGTTTGTATTGTAATCTACAACATTGTAAATGTATTTACTGTTTTTGTTTTTTCTGCAGTTGAATTTGATCACAGCGGAAGCTACCTAGCGATAGGAGGTTCAGACATAAGGTATGTCGTTACATACTTCAATTTTGTTTGTACTAAAGGTTGCAAGTTTTACCCGTTACTTACAAATAACTCGTTTTTTATGGGACGCTCTACATATTTTGGTTGTTTCTGACAAAAGTTGTATCTGTATTGCAGAGTTTATCAAGTTGCAAGTGTTAAGGCCGAGTGGAACTGTATTAAAACGTTACCTGATTTGTCTGGCACAGGTTTCATTCTCTCTTGTATTAGCTCTTGTGGGGTAGTTCTTTCGTCTTTCCATCTTTTCATCTTGATGACTTTTTTTGTGTGTTAAATATGTAATGCAGGTAAAATTAACTCAGTAAGATTTGGCCCTGATGCAAAATACTTAGCAGTCGGGTCTATGGATCGAAACCTTCGGTTGTTTGGCTTGCCTGGAGAAGATGGTGACATGGAGTCTTGAAAAACATCTTTTGAAGTGTTATGGACGGGTTTTAGTTGAGGGTCAATTTGTATCATTCGGATGTAGCATTTTTCAATGCCTATGCATCTTGTGTTCATGAGATTGGTGATTAGAACTTTTACATTATGCAAGAACTGGGGTTCATACTTTATATGTAAAAACGATGCCTTTCTCTTAACTTTGTATTGTATCACTTTCATTGCTTAACGACTAAAAAAGCATATTTGCCGTTTATGAAAACATGTTTTTTTTAATCTTATGCAAGTCATAATTTCGATTTTTTGTCTTTTTCTCGTTCAAGAGAGTCCTAAAAAGAGTACAAACAAAAAAATGGAGAAATTTTGATGTGTGATTAATGCTAGTTTTGAATGATAAAAAGTTATTTTTACTCTCATAATTAATATAGAAACAATAAAATGAATAATTAATGCAAGTTTTGATTAAAAGGGTAAAGTAGAAAAATTAATTACAATTACTATCCATATATAAAAAACACTTATTTTTAGACAAATATAAATAGTAAGGTGTACAATTTTATTATTTTTTTTATTATTTATTATTATTTTTTTTTGACAAATACAAATAGTAAGGTGTACAATTTTTTTTTGGAACGGAGAGAGTAGAACTTATCAATAAGAGTTGATCAATATAGATATCATATTTTCTCATCAATCTAAAGTGCGTACATAGTGTTATTGCGAAAGATTAAAGTTATTGCGAAAGATTAAAGCTAATGTTTGCATAACGATGATCTGGTTCCGCAACTTGTTACATTCATACTCGAGCAGATGATTTCACACATACATATATTGCGGCAACCATTGGGTTAGGAACCAGATCACTTGTAAAAATAAAACCAAAATTTGAAAGAAAACTATGGTTAATTAATAATCTCTTGATTCATAAATCAAAATTCTGCAAATCTGTGCATGCTTTATAGTTTATATCAAAAATTGAGAAAAGTTCAATACGAAACAACATTTATCTAAAGAACAAATAACAAGATCTCAACCATTCATTATTTTTTCATCCAACGGTTTAGATTAAAATAAATAAATATACTGAGGGGCATTGTAGTCATTCCATACTTTTTATCTACCCCTAAACACACACTGTACACAAACTTGTCTCTCTCATCCTTTTCATCTCTCTCTCATATCCCCAATTCTCAGATCTCGAAACCCTAACAACCCAATTCAAAATCGATCAAAATTAATGCTAAACAATGGACATTCAATAGCACTATCAAAACGTAAGTTTGCTGTAGGTCAACTGTAACTTGTTATGTTTTTTTCTTTTTTGTTCTTTATATCCATTTGGGGAAAAATGGCTGTACCTAACTCCGGCCGGTTGCTCTGTCACCACTCACCAACCATGTATGTATCTTAAAAACAAATACAGTATCTTTTATTGGTTTCATTATTTACTCATACTTTTTATATTTTCTATTCCATTAAAAATAAACATTTAAGTTAGCTGAATGAATTATTTGGCGTTTATAAATTAGTAATTGAGTGGAAGACATCTGTTTGGACATAACTTAATTCAAATGTACTAGATTTTAATAATGATGTGATTTATATTAATTATAGTCAAATAGTTGCAAAATGTTAAGGAAAAAAAAAGAAAAAAAAAATTGTTTTAAGTTTGATTCTTATCTTCTATTTTTCATATACGTTATGGAACATGTCATAGCTATAACCAAGAAAAAAGTTGTATATTTATTTTCTAAAGTTGAGAGTCTGATCACAAATCTGTTACATGCCAAACACAACAAAGACAGCAAAGATATTGTGTTTATTGGTGTATTCATACTTTGTTTTTGTTGTTGCAGATGGATTTTGCTTCAATGTGACATTTGTTTATCGGATTTTGCTTGTGATTCATACAGAATACCATGTGATTCTTTGACCAATCCTTTGGGATTCATACAGAATCCCATGGGATTCTTGACCAATCCTTTGTGATTCATACTGAATCTCATGTGATGCACCAAAGAATCCCATGGGACTCAGAATGAATCCAATGAGATTCACAATGAGTCCAATGGGATTGACAATGAATCCCTTGTGATTTCATACAGAATCCTATGGGATTCACATCCCATAGGATGCACCAAAGAATCTCATGGGATTCATAATGAATCCCATGGGATGCACCAAAGAATCCTATGGGATTCACAATGAATCACATAGGATTCATACTGAATCCTTTGTGATTTATCGTCTTTTTACGAATCCTGTGAGATTTCTTTACGAATCCCGTGGGATTTTTCTTGACGGAAATTTTGAAAAAAAAATCGTCTATTTACGAATCCCATGGGATTTTTACGAATCCCATAGGATTTTTACGAATCCCATAGGATTTTTACGAATCCCATGAGATTTTTCTGAACGAAAATTTTGAAAAAAAAAAAAACCATCTTTTTACGAATCCGGTGGGATTTCTTTACGAATCCCGTGGGATTTATCTGGACGGAGATTTTGAAAAAAAAAAATTTAGTCTTTTTACGAATCCCGTGGGATTTTTCTGGACGGAAATTTTGAAAAAACAAATCGTCTTTTTACAAATCCCGTGGGATTTTTCTGGAAGGAATTTTGAAAAAAAAGTTTGTCGAAAGTATATAACAATGCATATCTATAGAAAGACATTTTTTTTCTCGTCGCGATGGTGTGTTTTTCGTAGCTTGAAGATTTACCGTTTGCAAGATATGTTGTTTTAAAAAAAAAGGTGGAAAGTGGGTTTTTATATTAAATGAACCAAAATGTCAATTTTGCCCTCCCTTTGTTATTTTTTGATTTGATCTTAGCCATTAGATGAAAGGTGGATTGATGGTTGAGATTGGCTTATTTGTTTTTTAAGTGATACTTGTTTTGCATAGATCTCACCTCATCAAAAATTAAACATACACTTGGTGATAAAACATATCTCATTAAATACGGAGTAATAAGAAAAGTAATTAGAACCCATAACTTTTTTAAGTTAATGATAACATAATACAGAAGTGGATGAACACATTCTGCCTATAATACAATTCAAAGAACAATAAATGAGCAATCTACCACACAGCTTTCTAACGCGCCAAGACAAAATCCTCTTGGGCTAATCACATCGTTGAAGGTCCCAAACAAAAAATGAACCAAATCCTCTTGAACCATAGGTTGCATATAATATTAAGGATACCGAGAAGAATGGGCGAAACCCCACAACTGCAAGGGTAAGAAACAACAGTTGTTATATAAGAGAGGAGAAAAAAGACAACGTTGTAAAGAATTTACAAATTTGGCGTAAAGCAAACAAATCACATATCAATAATCAAACTTGATCCACATTCGGGGATACTAATATTCCCATCTCAGAAAAAAAAGAAAAAAAGAAATAAAGAATTTATTTTCAACGCTTTTTGAAATAAAGGTGAAGTAGTACCTCGACATTCTTTAAAGCAAATGCTTCTTCATGAGCCAAGCACTCATTTCCAAATGTGTCACAACGTCCACTAGTTCCGTTTAACCTACACAATCGGGACAATAGACATTAATGATGTTATTTCCAACATTTCAGCAGAAAATTAGTACAATTATATTAAGCAAAGAACTTACAAATCTTCATCCAAGCTTAAAGCAAACTTTCCACCTCCTCCAAGTGCTAGCAGGTTATTTAGACACATGTAAAAGTACCGGTTTGCACCTTTTCAAAAGAAAAGCAATTGTATTAACATATATTACATTCATCGTGATATATTGACATAAAAAAGTACACTTGTACATACAAATGCTTACCAGTTGGTCTAAACAGCCTTGGTGCACCATACAACGTTGTGAAAACAAAGGTTTCGTATGTCCCCTGCCAACACAGTCAGTCATTCACCGTTTAGCTTTTGCATCAATACTAAGTGAAAGAAATCATAAGCAAAACACTATGAATTTATGAGGCAGCTAACGGGCTAACTTACTTGATACTTTCTCTTAGGTGTGGGGTTCAGCGGGCAATTTACCAGCCCTCCAAATACGGCACCTTGAGTATCTCCAGTTATCTAAAAGTTGCAAAACATATATTTTTAGTAATTACAAAAAGCATAAAACAACGTAAAGTTTGTAACTTTACCAGCAAAGAAGGGCCGGAAAGATCAGCACTCTTCCGAATAAGTGTGCGAAGTGATATGCCATGTTTCACCGTACTGCCCTTAATTTGAAAGAAAAAAGTAAATACATATATACACGTGACCCTACAGTTTTTTAGAAAGATTATAACTTCTTGAAGATATTACCTATACAACAACACCCATTGGCAACCTTTGACTATATTAGGTATCGACGACTGAAGACACTGGTATAATTCAGGAGAAATGAATAAAGAATCAATATTAAGGTCGATAACAGCTGTCATTGTATTATTTGGTTTAGCGGCATCTTCAAAGGCTTCTGAACTGCTGGTGCTTATTTCTGAGCCCTGATCTCCATTTTCTTCTCTACCATTTGACACTTCTTTATTCTCGGATTTTATGTCTTTCAAAGAATTTTGTGAGCCGTTTTGTTCACGAGGATTAAATGTATCATCATCCTCGTCGTAAGTATCTAAAGGGATATGTTGATATGAAATATCTGTATCTTTCCATCTGTTTGGAAGTGATTGAATTGGCTTAAGATGCTTATCGTCCTTGTTTGGACTGGAATCACTTGAAGGACGGATGTAAGTAAGTACTGAAGAGATGTAACTGCCATCCTTCGAATGTGACCTGGCCTACACATTAATATATCCATGTTACAAATCAGAGATATTTTCAAACGCGCAGGACCTACAGATTTCTACAACGGCAGGTATACACTTTATTGCAGCTAGAATTTGAATAACGTAAAACAATCACCAATCAAGCTTCAAGCTTTAAGTCAATCTATGAAAGTGATCACGCAATGTTATGGTCTTTTATAAAGAGTTAACTTGAGCTAGATCATCAAGTGAGTTCCTGGCGATTAATTGTCTAAGCAAGTACGATTGAGCAGAAGCAGAAGGATTTCACTCAAATATATCCGGTTTAGTTACTGTATGAACATATATGCAAACGGAAACTAAATCCATCAAACATGAGGGTGTTTGGGTTTATGTTTTGGAGACGATTATCTGATTATTGTGTTTGAAAAATGCAAATAATCAGAAAATAGTGTTTGGTACACCATTTGTAAAGATTGTTCATCCGCACACAGTTTTACAAACACAATACCAAACACCCCCTACATTTCATGATGATAGAAATAAGCCACATCCTGCATTTCACTGAAAACGAAAGAGGTATCATACTATCCTACACCAACATAAGGCTTTTTCTCATCCTTACATTACATTCTCAATCCCATTTATTAAAAAAAAAAAAAAAAAAAAAAAAAAAAAAGAAAAAGAAAAAAACGCTTGTTTGTTAAAGTGCACATTCAACTCTCTCAAAATGAAATCTATTCCAAACATACACAACATGATTCCTTACTTCGCCAAGCTACATGTACCCAAAGCTTCTATATTTGCACACATCTGATACTAACCGGATCAACTTAACACTAACAACCTGTCTCACATCAGTACAAGATAAAACATTTCAACCCCTTAGAGCACAAGGTGCCTTAACACAAGTTATTCCTTAACTCAGCGCCACATCAGCTTTAACCTTTTCACCTTAACTCAACATTTTGGGCCCCACTTTATAATTTTTTTTTTCTTTTTATTTAAACAAACTGAAATTTTTATTAATTAAATTAAACAAACTAAAAATTTTAAACAAACTAATAATAGTTGATAAAAAAAAATGCGATTGACTAAAATGGGCTGGGCCTGCAACACACACACACCCCTCAAAACAATCGTCCGACCTCATCTTCAACCTCAAAACACACACACACACCCCTTCAACCTTAACGCTGCGTCAATGCCCCAACGTGCTGCGTTAACGCCGGAATAACGCCGGCAATCGGTATGTTAACGCACCAATAACGCGCTGATGTGGCAGGTTTAACGTGGGGGTGCGTTAAGGTACCTAATGCTCTTATAAGTCTAAAGTATTGGGATACTAATATACCCTTTCACCATTGTTTCTTAGTCGAACCACGGGCATTACATTAACACCTAAACTTTATAACTATAAATCAAGCTACTTTCTAATAAGGTTATTTGTGGGCTTCTTATGAGGTTATTTGATTTCGCCTTATATTTCATAAGCCTGAATTTTCCAGCTTATTTTGGGACTTATGGGCTTATACAAGCTTATTATATACTATAATAAACTTATATAATATAAGCCCATAAATCCCAAAATAAGCCGGAAAATTCAGGATTATGAAATATAAGGCGAAATCAAATAAGCTCATAATAAGCCCACAAATAAGCTTAAACAAACACCCCCTAAACAAATACAAAAACTAGATAAAACCCATTATAAATCTTGATCCAAAACACCATAATATCAATCAAATAAGCTCATAATAAGCCCACAAATAAGCTGAAAAAAACACCCCCTAAACAAATACAAAAAGTACACAAAACCCATTATAAATCTTGATCCAAAACACCATAATATCAATAAAATAAGCTCATAATAAGCCCTTAAACAAACACCCCCTAAACAAATACAAAACCCATTAAAAATCTTGATCCCAAACACCATAAAATCAATCAAAAGAATGTACCTTTGGAGAGTTGGATGAATCAGAAAAAAGATTTGTGAGTTTGTCTGTGACTCTTTCTTTCCAAGAATGCATTTTTTATTACAAAAATTTTATAAAAAATTTGTGGGTTTTTTGGAAAATCCTTAAAAAATGAATCTGAGAGAATTTTGATTACGTTTCGTCGGTGATCAGCAAAAAGGTAAAGGTATGACAGCTGTCTCATTGGATTTTTGTTAGGTTGGTTTTTGTTTTTGTTTTATGGTACCTACTTTACGTGTCCAAAAGAGATCCTGTGCCCGAAACTGATAAGACACGGGGCGGAACTAGTGCGAGTCCCGAGACGTCTATAAATTTTGTGTCGTAGCGTTATTTTTGTTTTCGATATTTTTAAATGCATTCGGTCGTTACAAATTGTGTTTGTAGTATTGTTTATTTTATTAGAAATGAATCGGATTACTTTGTGTCCTGTTTATGTCCTTTGGTGTGGACTTCTCGTACGAGTCGTAATCATCACACGTTGTGTTGTTGCAAGGTCAAGGAGGGGTTTTGTGACCGTTTGAGGGGAACAAAATAAGCATGTCTTAAAAGCGTGTGTTACTCCATGTGTCTCATAAATCATAATATATGTCTACTTAAAAATGCTCAAAGTTTAAAAAAAATCATACTAACTAGTAACTACACTCCTCACCAATAAATCTTATCACAACACTTTAAAGTCTATTTTGATTGGTTAAAATATTAAGTGAGCATTTATTTGGGAACAATCAAAAATCGTAATATGGACACTTGTAGAAGCTGGATGAAGTAAATTATTGGTTTGTATTATAATAGTGCTAAGTGTAGGGAAGTATATTATTTGTGAATTGCATATCTGTCATTAATAAGAGTCATGGTATATAAATACCATTACAATGAGTATTCTAGAACATGGGCCGTAGCATGTACAAATACATTTTGGGCTATAATGAAATTATACGACTAACACTAAGTACAGTGTGGTGCTGTGAGAAAAAAATGGTGTCACCTTAGCATCTTTTTCGCATAGCACCCTTGGACCTCACACATATATATATATATATATTTTTCTTTTTCTTTTTATTATTATTTATTCATTTAAATAAATGAATTATTAGTACACAATTTACTTAAATAAAATGTTAAAGAAAACTTAAATGTTAACCAATGTATTAGGATATTCCCAATTCTCAAATGCAAACCCAACACCCAACTCGTATATACGTATGCCTAACCCAATATCACATTTAATAAACCAGACCCAATTTAAAAAAAGACTAAACCTAACCTTTCTTTTCTTTCCGGCCACAACAAACACATCAGTTCTTCCCGCTGCCAAATATAAAATAAAAAAACCAACACATCACAAACATAACACACAACACACAAACACAAACAAAAAGGAAACAAACCCGCAAAAAAAAAAAAAAAAGAAAAAAAAGAAAAGAAATCGCTTGGCGTGAGCTGGTAGCCATGGCGCCAGAAGCTACCAACCGAACACCGGTGTGGTATGTCGTGCCATAGGCTCGCGCTGAGCACAACAACTTGAGCCACCAGCCACCGTATCTATCCCTTTAAAAATAGAGTAGTAGCTTAAAAACCAAATATGAATGACTAAGGGTGTGTTTTGTATGTTTCCATGAATCTCAATCGATGTTAGATTGATATAGGGGTACAATAGGAATGGATATTTGCTACGATATGAATTTCAATATCGTTGCTTGGTTATATAATTAGATTTGGGTATAAAAAAATGGACCCGCTTATATTTGAATTAGTCTCTCATAATTTTGATGTGAGCCCACTTATTTTAGAATGAAACATTCATTGCATACCCTTTTGGTACATATGAAGTATGTCTCATATTCATTAATCATTTCCGTTTCAAATTCCAAAAAACATTAAACAAATAACATATATCGTTCTCATAAATTCAAACCAAACGCACTCGTCTTGAACCCACGTTGATCTTTCCACAAAGATTTTATTGAGGTGTCTCATTGAGACATTTCGGAATGTTGCGACCCACTCAACTTATCCCATGTATGAATATAGTTTGGTGGTGATACGTAACAAAACATTTTTTATTATCGTATGTGTAAGAAATTTTTTCTAATGAAAACGCAAAAGAAACAAACATATTTTGACAAATCGACAACAATCGTATAAAGAAAAAACAAAATGATGAGCATTATGTTTTTAAAAAGATACTTATGATTTATAAAGCGCACTTCAACATGATGGAAGTTATTATTAAACAACTTTAAGACAAAAATACATCGTTGGTCCCTAAACTTTCCACGAAACATCACAGGGCATCTTAACTTTTGAAAAACATCGTGTGGCGTCCAAAACTTGGGAATTTGAGGCCGATTGCGTCCCTCAGCCCGTAATAGAAACAGCAATGTCCCGTTGTAGTTCCCAAAACCCCGTTACATGTTTAGTTTGGAAGGTATTCATGTCTTTTTACATAGTCGCATTTTTCTCTCTCTGTGTGTACTTCCCAGCAGACGTTTAATCCTTTTTCCCGCCATTATGACTAATACAAGCAGCACAAGTACTCATTGCTCATCCCCAAACTTGTTTTGGAAGCCTACCAAAAAAAACCTTAATACAATGTCACCCACCAAATCTAATAATTTAAGTAAAAGATCAAGAATCTCAAACCTTGGATTTACATTATGGCAAATCAGGGATGCACCTTACTTTGATAGCCATGAAGTAGAGAGAAGTTGGGCAATTAGGCAATATGGTTAGTTTTTTTTTTTTTTTGATCTTTTACTAGCGTATGTATCTTAGATTGTTTAATGGTTTTCCCCTTTTTTGTTATAGAATCGTAATAGTGTTTTGAGAAAAAGCTTATTCAAGTTGTCAAAATTCATACTAATGACAACTATGCTGATTTGTTAACAAAAGGGCTTGATGTGGGTAGGTTTCAGTACTTGGTAACAGGTATTGGAATGTTAAACCCATAAATTTTTGATGTCTAATGATTTTCAGTGTTGCAGGATAGTTTTTAGGTACTAATATTGTTTGTATATGTTTGTATGGTTTTCTACTAACTTGTATGCAGAAGAATTAAAAGCACAGTGGAAACCATGGTACAAACAGTGGAAAGATGTGTTCTCTCAGTGGTAAAAGAAAAAGATATAAGTACTTTCATTCATCCATTCAAAAGAAACAGAGTACATAAACAAAGAGAGAAATACATAAACCAAATCTCAAACCACAAAGCTTCACAACCTCACCCTACTCAACAAACCAGCTACTCCATGGGCTTCTTGCCTTTACCCTCATAGTCATGCTTAGCCTTAGAAGCTGTCTTTCTCTTGTTCTCAAAGGAAAGTTGCTTCCTTGGGCAAGCAAGGCCCAGTACCTGTTTGGGTGGCTTTTAGAGTCTTGAAGGCTTTTCAAGTGCAGGCCACTTCATGTTGACTATTGCTGACTCCAGAGCTGTAGTAAGGGCTTTTGGAAGCTCCTTGGACAAGGTGTAGGTATGATCATCATAATCTTAGGAAGAGTGTAACACCCCCAATTCATGGATGCAGCGGAATTCAAACTGGGTGTTACTCGACCGCACAATAGTCACAATAATAGAAAACGAACTCTAATTGAGTCGTTTTTGAAAGATTTATCATTCAAATTATATAAATATCAGAGATTACAAAATGAGGTCCCAGATGGTTCCGTGTTTACAATTTACATTAAATGAGTTTTTGAATGATAATAAAATTTATAGCCCTCTTGAATATCCGTGCTCCTCCGTGCCAGCCTCGTTCATTATGGACCTGAAATACATGCTTAAAACAGTCAACACAAAGGTTGAGTGGAATTCGTAGAGTTTGTAGTTAAATCGTTGAACACAATAATCGTAGTGTGAGCTATAGACTCACACTCATAGTTAGAAAACAAAATCGTTATTATTGCACTAAGCTCATGCAACCAAAGCATTAACATCGAACCAAAAATTGGCATTATAGAAGCCCTACCAAGGTAATATTGCCAATGCCATTATACCTCAAACTATCAAATATAGTGCATTTGTTTGAACTCGTAGTTGTTCAACACAAATGGGATTCGTCAATCCCAATAGATCTATTCACAATATTCGCGCTCACTATAGCTAGTGACTAATGGTTCATGATATAGGGACTTCGAACATGGCAATCGTTACTTAGTGAGAATAAAACATAGTCGGGTAGCATACAGTAGAAAGCATTGTGTTCGAGTAGAAAAATAATAGCATGTATCCCCCCATGGGTTTGTAAAATAGTTAAACAATAGAAAGTGGGGCTACGAACTCACCTTAAGTTATGTAGTAAGTAGTGAATGTGATGGTCGAATCGCGAAGGTTTCTACGAGCAACCTATAATAGAATGTTGCGACTTAGGATTGGAGTAAAGAATATGAAGAATTGCCTATATATATGTCTTGCATTTAGTCCATGATGTGGTACGATGTATAGTGTAAGTCTTTGAAAAGAAATGGTTCATGAAACATGTATAGTTTATATATCGTTTACTACCGTTCGGGCCGACATAATTCAAAAGTCATGTTAGTAAACGTTCGAGGAGCCAGGACACTTTAATTCGTAAATCCACAACTCATCTCGACGGCTTACATAATGAACTCCTCACATGAGGCTCCCTACTATTGTAGTAGTTGATAAAATATATATATATAAGTTTTGATCCGAAAAGTTACATGTCCGATATTTGAATAAACTTAGGAAAGTTTATTATTACATGAAGATTGTTATTAGGGTAGGTTTCTTGATGCGTGGGAATCGCAACAGGCTTTACCTCTCGAGGGATATCGAGAAGCTTACAACCCCCACCAGGCAGTGTACCTGATCGTTGTAGTATAGTATAGTGACAAGTACCGGGGGATTGATCGTTCAGCTTAGGAATAGTGTCGCTAGGATTAGGAAGCCTAAATACTAGTTCTAAAGGCGAGGGATGATTATTTTTGTATTTTTATATTTTTAAGAAAGCAATTAAAAATCTCGGGTTTGAAGAATTTGGGCGGAATTAGTTGCTATTCAACTAACCCAATACTAAGATGCAATCAAAATAAAATACTAGAAATGAAAATAAACTAAATTATACTAAAGTTGTGAGCAGTAATTGGAGAAAATGTGTTTACTTAGATTTCACTACTCCCTAGACATCTTTTACACGTTAATTACTTGTTATAATTGTATGGATGACGGATCGTATTCCTTAATACCATTCATGGGGTGGCACACATAACTCCCCAATTCTATGAGCTCTTATCTCCTCCTACACCATGCCCAACACAACTATAGGGATTGTAAATAGTGGCTCATGCATTAAATACAACCAATAAAGACCTAGTGCGCGTTGGTTCATGTTTCTTAAGACGTTCAAGCATGTTACCAATTGGAGATCCGCCAGTTTTCTTAAGCCTAACATATAAATCATTAATCCAAAACAAGTATAAACAAGTAATCAACACATAATCAACATCTAGGTTTCATTAGATCTAAGCAAACACAAGATAGATCTAGCCTAGCATGATGGAATCAAGACAAGAACAAGATATAGACAACCAACACATAGACATATTGATTGAATTAAAGGAACACTTATCTTGATTAAACATGCAAGGTATCAAGGGTTTGGAACCCTTGAAAAACCTGTAAAGTTACACCAAAATCGTACTTAGGGTTTCTCCCAAAACTTCTCTCTTTAATGTGAAAAACTAGAAAACTATATATAGGAAAAGAGGTCTGACGGCGTCAATACAAAACTTGTGAAGCCGTCACCTCGCCGCCAAAACCATTATCGGACTGCCTTGATCTACATTTGACGCCGTCAAGACAAACTCATTTCCAGGCCGTCATGACTTTTACTCTTGACGCCCTACCCTCGTGACGCCGTCAAATCTGTACTGGGTCGTCATGGACTTTGCTCTTGACGCCGTCAGGAAATTACTCTTGACGCCGTCACCTACTGTCCCAGCATGGAAAATTAAGACTTTGGCGTTTTCTTCACTTTTATGCTCCAAAAACGTCCGAATTGCTTCCTTTTCCAGATTTCACTCCCAAAGTAACTAAAATCACAAAAGGAACGATTTAGGGCAATATTTGATCAACTAAAGTTGAATTCCGGCTTAAATGACCCCCTAAAAACGGATCATTTTTCGTCTCATCATATACCCTTACACTTGAGATTTGCTTGTCCTCAAGCAAATGCGCTTTTATTCTACTCAAAAGACAAGTTAGGGGTCATTTAACACTAATATAAAAGTAATTACAACAAATAATCGTTCCACTAAAGACCAATAGACAAGCACGGAGGTTATACACAAGCACCTCACAAATAGTGTTTAGATACTCACATCTCTCGGGTGTAATAAAGTGTAAATTACAATATGGAAACGGAAGATATCTCTCACTACCTGTCATAGCAAAATAGATTACCATAGGCTTGGGAAAGGATCAAACCTCCACCACATGGCGTAAGCACCTAGGATAAACTATCAAAGAGGTCTTTTGAAGGGTTGTAACGTTAGGTGTAGGGATATGAAATACACGGTTTTGTTGGATAAAGGAAGTTTTACTGGTGGCGAGTTAACACTCTTGGTTAATTACATGTACAATATGGCGTTGCTAAGCCAAGACTAGACTCGACTTAAGCTAATAAATGAAAAATAACAAAAACATAAAATAAACATAGAATGAAACGGGATGGTAGTCCGTATGTTTTTTCTCTTTTTTCCTTTTTTCTATTTTTTTTTTCTTTTTCTTGATTTTTTGATTTTTTTTTTTTTTTTTTTTTTTTTTTTTTTTTTTTTTTTTTTGCATACACTCTTACCCTACCATCCAAAATAATACATCATAGGGAATGAAGATTCCCCTTACACTTGAATCTTTACATACTTTACAATAAACTAATCTAATGACTCGAATTAAGAAAATCAAAACACTTGGAGCACTTTTAAGATTAACGTACATATGGGGGTAATAAGTGATGTTCTTCCCCATTACTTCATAAAATAAGTACTTACCCATGAGTCCCAATCGTCCCAAAACAATATGTACAAGGATATGACTCGACTTAGCAACCATGTAATCAATTAGAAAGTTAACTTAGGGTTTAACAAATAACAATAATGCACTAAAAATGAGTGCATACACGGAAGGCTAAGGCGATTTGGTTGTACATTTAAGTGGGGTGTAACAAATTCTTCCTTTAAGTAAAATGCTTAAAGTTAGAAACGAAAAGATAGGCTCGGAGCGGTGTACTAGGGGTTTCGTGTACTAAAAATGAGTACAACGCTAAGGGTGTGGGAAAAATTAGTTGACTTAACTAGTCAAGTAATATGACTTAAATGGTCAAGTAATTATGATACGGGTTTAACACAAGGGTAATCCTAATGCCTCTTATCATGTAGTAAATCCTACCACACGAATGTAGTCTCACTAGCGGTCTCGGGATGCATCACTAACGCAAGTTCTAGAATCTAAATGCTACCGGTACACTCATAAGCACTAATAATGAATGCTTTTCCTATCAAATCTAAAGGCGAACCCCACATATTTGGGTGGAAAATTTTTCTGAATATACGGTTATGTGCTAGTCATACAATCTCCTATCCATGAGACGCTTGCTATTGCTAAAGTTTCACTCCTAAATGTTGTAAAAAATTTTAAATTTGGCGCTAAAATTGCACTAACCAGTATTTCTCATAGTTTTATTACACATCTAATATCAAACAAAACAAACTCAAGCGAAAGTGCATATGTAAGGTATCATCTTTTTACCCTCCCCTTACACTTAAGATGAACATTGTCCCCAATGTTCAAGTAAAGAATGTAAAAGTGAAAAAGTAAAGAGAATGAAATCAAATACTCCCCTGATTCGCTCGGTATGGATAATAAGGTGGTCAGGTTAAATCTTCCTCCAAGAAAATGAACAATCAAAGCTTCCCTTCCAGAATATAAATCATCTTCTCGTCATACATAACCTGTAAAACCTGATAAAATAGACAAGACAACCTCGCGTAAAATCGGCGGCATCCTATATAAGTTACTAAATCCTAAAAAAAACAAAATAAGATATAATGCTTGTGGAATGAAGTTTGCAGATCTCCTGGAGATTATAAAACTTAATAATTTACAAAGACCATAAGACTCCGTTAGAAAAACAAAACCGGTAAAATTTCCAGATTTTTACACCTGACGCCGTCAAGAGTAAACTCCTGACGCCGTCAGAATTGACCTGCAGAAATTCTTATGTTAAGTTTCCGGAAAATTTCTGGAAAAACTTGGTCCTACTTCCTGGAAAATCCTGCAAAACTTCATTATGACTCAATACAAGCATTTGACTCTAACAAATACGAATATACATGTTCATTTATTATTGTGGAGAATCATGATCGGTTTGTTTCTTAAAAACATATTTGGGGTTTCCCCTTACACTTATCTTTTGCAAAAATACTTTTAGGTGGAGTTAAGACTAGGCCAAAACAACAAATTAAAGTATTTCCACTATTTAGTTTAGAAACATGATCTACCAACAATAAAAATAAAGCATGCATACGGAAGCAAATAACAAACAAACAAATAAAATCACACAAAACATGGGCTGCCTCCCAAGAAGCGCTTTTCTTTATTTACGAGTCTTGTAGCTAGACTCAAGGTCATGGGTTAACGTGTATCGCTTATGCTCACATAACCAAGTGTGAGCCATCTAATAGTCGCCTCATCTTTCTTATAATCATCTCCTAACTCTAAGCATCCGCGATAGTATCTTTTATTCTTTTCATGGGTATACTTAAGTCCTTTTCTCTTATCATTCTCACTTAACATTTCCATGGGCGGATACCTACTACACTTTTCCATGGAAAAATCCTTGAACCTAGGGTGTGTGCGGGGCATTTGATAGACAAAATCTTCATCCCCATCCGAGAATGTAATTAACCCTTCTATGAGTTTTTCATCGAGGTTGGTCAACCGTTTGAAAGGTTTTCCAAACACAACTTGGGTCAACTTATCATCAATAAACTCTCCTAGATTCTCCATAACCATGAACTCAACAAGATAAACCAAGCTTCCTACAAACACATGCAATGGTATTGCCCTAGCAATAATGTTTTCTCCTTTGTATTCTAACTCATCTACCATGATTTTATTATATTCATTGCGCGAGATTATGTTCATTGGGAGAGATGAGTTAAGATAGGCATTAAAGCTCTTAAATCCGATTTTACAAGGAAATAGCATGTTGAATGAACTATCGCACTCAATCCTAGTTCTAGGGTCGACATACCTAAGAGGGTTTATTTCCTCTTCCATCCTATTCTCATTAATCACATCACCATCATCAAGATCCTCATCGGAGTCTGAATAGTAAAAAGGGCTGGCCCTACGGTCATCATCATGATCAGACTCTTCTAGCTCAGAATTATTGTCAAAGTGGTGGTTGAGCGAAAGGTTAGGTGGGTTCTCATTCTCAACTAAAAAGGATGGGGCGGGCATTTGGAAAATCCTACGACGAAAAACACGAATAACAGGAATCAAACGATCAATGTTATTGTTATCCATCGAAACAGTTTACGAACAAAGGCACAAAGAAATAAGATAGACTAAAGAAAACTAAAAATAAAAATAAAATCTTACTAGAAAGGAATCTAGCAAGTAGACCTAATAAAAAGAAATTCTAACCTAGACAATAACTATTCCCCGGGCT
Source organism: Artemisia argyi (assembly GCA_030686995.1). Classification (NCBI taxonomy): domain Eukaryota; kingdom Viridiplantae; phylum Streptophyta; class Magnoliopsida; order Asterales; family Asteraceae; genus Artemisia; species Artemisia argyi. Next base: position 16,845,483 of record CM060685.1, on the reverse strand, counting down.
GCGGCGCCAAAAACTTGATGCGTGGGAATCGCAACAGGCTTTACCTCTCGAGGGATCTCGAGAAGCTTACAACCCCCACCAGGCAGTGTACCTGATCGTTGTAGTATAGTATAGTGACAAGTACCGGGGGATTGATCGTTCAGCTTAGGAATAGTGTCGCTAGGATTAGGAAGCCTAAATACTAGTTCTAAAGGCGAGGGATGATTATTTTTGTATTTTTATATTTTTAAGAAAGCAATTAAAAATCTCGGGTTTGAAGAATTTGGGCGGAATTAGTTGCTATTCAACTAACCCAATACTAAGATGCAATCAAAATAAAATACTAGAAATGAAAATAAACTAAATTATACTAAAGTTGTGAGCAGTAATTGGAGAAAATGTGTTTACTTAGATTTCACTACTCCCTAGACATCTTTTACACGTTAATTACTTGTTATAATTGCATGGATGACGGATCGTATTCCTTAATACCATTCATGGGGTGGCACACATAACTCCCCAATTCTATGAGCTCTTATCTCCTCCTACACCATGCCCAACATAACTATAGGGATTGTAAACAGTGGCTCATGCATTAAATACAACCAATAAAGACCTAGTGCGCGTTGGTTCATGTTTCTTAAGACGTTCAAGCATGTTACCAATTGGAGATCCGCCAGTTTTCTTAAGCCTAACATATAAATCATTCATCCAAAACAAGTATAAACAAGTAATCAACACATAATCAACATATAGGTTTCATTAGATCTAAGCAAACACAAGATAGATCTAGCCTAGCATGATGGAATCAAGACAAGAACAAGATATAGACAACCAACACATAGACATATTGATTGAATTAAAGGAACAATATTCTTGATTAAACATGCAAGGTATCAAGGGTTTGGAACCCTTGAAAAACCTGTAAAGTTACACCAAAATCGTACTTAGGGTTTCTCCCAAAACTTCTCTCTTTAATGTGAAAAATTAGAAAACTATATATAGGAAAAGAGGTCTGACGGCGTCAAGACAAAACTTGTGACGCCGTCACCTCGCCGCCAAAACCATTATCGGACTGCCTTGATCTACATTTGACGCCGTCAAGACAAACTCATTTCCAGGCCGTCATGACTTTTACTCTTGACGCCCTACCCTCGTGACGCCGTCAAATCTGTACTGGGTCGTCATGGACTTTGCTCTTGACGCCGTCAGGAAATTACTCTTGACGCCGTCACCTACTGTTCCCAGCATGGAAAATTAAGACTTTGGCGTTTTCTTCACTTTTATGCTCAAAAAACGTCCGAATTGCTTCCTTTTCTAGATTTCACTCCCAAAGTACCTAAAATCACAAAAGGAACGATTTAGGGCAATATTTGATCAAATAAAGTTGAATTCCGGCTTAAATGACCCCCTAAAAATGGATCATTTTTCGTCTCATCATTTCTTATAACTTGTATGACCATTTTTCTTTGTAATAACTCATGGTTCTTTTAAGTGAAGTAGATCCAAATTGCTTGTTCAAGTTATCGCCAATTCTTTGGTTCATGTTTTCGCCTAAGTAAGCTTCTATGGTCATTTAGTCATGGCCTTGCCATGACCTTTGGTCATTGTTCCATGGTCTTGCGACTCAACCTTGGCTCTAGCCATGGTTGTGGTCTTGATTCTAGGTCATAAGACCTCTTGGTCTTTTTAAAACATAACCATTATATAGTGACTTATATATATGTAAATAGCTGTTAAGAAACTGAGAAAAATCTCATTCGTTATTGGTTTTCTGGAGACGTGCTCCTGAGTTTTTGAAGAAAACGTGATTCCGGACAACTTTCGTGCTTTAACTTTTTCATGAAACGGACCAGAAAGGCCTCTTTTTTTGTGTTTTATGTTCTGTAACAGAAGTTATTTTGGCAGTTTTGCCGCAAAGTTTTGGTAACTTCAAATGGTCATAACTTTTGACTCGTATACTCATTTTAGGTGGTTCAAATTGCTATGGTTTCCTTGTTAGGTCCTCTACTACAATATGTAATGATCCAATATCATAATTTTACCATTTTGATCAGATTATACCAAGAAAGTCACTAGTTTACTTGTTTAGATAACTTAACTTAACAATCATTTACAATAACTTGTTTTACCCATTTTTATACATCATGGACATGATCACAAGACAAAATATAGCATGAATGATATGTAAATAGCATGAATATGATATTTAACAAGAAGTATGTTAGGGTTTGCTTACAACTTTTGGGCTTTCTAAGAGAAAGGAAAGTAACTAGTAAGGAAAGGACTTTGATTGACAAGCTTCTCTTCACTCTAGCAATCCTTCTACTCTTGTATTCTTGAAGGATTTGTGATCTTTGATAAACCGAGGTTATTTGAAAATTATAACTACGTCTTTTTGGAGACTTTAAAGTTATAACAACTTTTCTCAGAAAATTTCCAAGATCGAAGATCAAACACTAGTTTTCTTTCAAAAACTAGTTAACTTTCTTACAAAATATAAGAAAAGTGCCTTAGGGTTTTAGGACTTTGATAGATAAAGAGAGGAGGGTGCAAGGAATTTCATGTGTTTAGCTTGGTATTTATAGGGTAGGAAAAATAGTTAACCATATATTGGGTTAGAATTTAACCATGGTTAGTTAAGACACTTGTAATGATCTAAAGGATCAATGGTCAAGATCAAGCCACACCAAGGTGACTCCCCCCCTATTGGCGGTTTCATGAAGCTAGGGAGGGTGAGGTGTGCCTTGGTTGATAATATCCAAGATTTTTGGTTAGTTTTGACTCCGGGAAATGCCAATCGTAAATGATTAAGCCTCAAAACGTAAAACCGGGTGTCGTAAAAATGTGGAACTTGAAAGTATGGTTAAACATGTTATTATACTCCATAATAAAATATAAAATGAGTGGTAGGTTCCATTGGGGTGGTAAAATCCTGCTAAAACTGGAAACACGGGCTTAAACGCGTAATACGTAAAATATACGAATATTGTGTAAAATTGAAAAAAGTAAAATGTTACTTTTCTAATAGGATACAAATGATTTAAAATGACTTATAATGTCTAGACTGGGCTCAGTCTAGTGTCGGTTGGTATTAAATGTCTTTTAGACATCAAACCGTAAGCCTAAAAATCAAGGAATGACTTATATAATCAAGGAATGATTTTTGGTCAAAGGAGGAGGGAAAAATATGTTGACTTTTTCTAATAAGTTGAAAACTCAAATCGTCTTAGAAACGCGGTGTAGGTATAGGCTAAGGTTACGGCTGAGTAAAAACGCTTAAAACTGAAAATTCCAGTTTTTTCACGGCCGAGGCTTATTTTGGTCATGTTTTTCTCAGTCATGATTAATTCTCAAATAAATCATGAGTGTGTCAAACATTTTTCTGATGCGGGGTCACTTAACGCGGTCGAGTTTCGTTGTGCGTAGAATTTTTGAATGACGTTTTACCCTAAAACGTGTAATTCCTTGTTAACTTTCACGATAATGATCTGATGAGTGTCAAACTTTTAATTTGCCATGGAAATGATTTATCACTCGAGGCCAAGAAACAAAAATCAAATTTCGGGAAAAATGAATAGTAAAAGTGAATAGTGAAATTTTCCGGGAATAGTAATTAACCTGAAAATGTGAATTGTTACAGTCTCTACCCCTTACGGGGAAATTCGTCCTGAAGTTCTGTGTGTGTTATATGTTGGAGTGGTGTCGATGAAGAGGTGTGGTTACTTATGAGGATTAGAGTGATGTAGTTTGATTTGTCGTTTCAGTGTATGGCGTAGGATGAGGTTACTTATGAGAAGTTTGTTTCTAAGAAAACATTCAGGTGACTGCTCCCAACATAACATGATCCCTCCTGAATTAGACATAGGTGATCAGGCTATGTATAATTTAGGACCGATAATGTGATGTTCGGTTTAGTCACGTAGTATAAAAGTTTTAGATGGTATACAATCTTGTAAAGCTGATGAGGTTGCTTGTGGTGTAACTAAGGATGATTTGAGCTTTAAAAGTGCATCAAGATCGGTTAATGAGCTTGTGGTTGCAACGGTTGTGAAGATAATGATGGTGAAAAGACGAACGAGGCTTGTGTCCTTCATTTTGGCTTGATGAGTTTTAGTGGTTTGAGATGAAGCTGGGTAAAGAAGATATGATATCAATTTATAGGGTGGTATTAACGAAGTAATTTTTCTAAGATGGTGGTAGAATATCTTGGAGTACAATGATGTGAAACAATAAAGTGGTAACAAAATAGCTTGAAGTAAAATTTGTGGAATGGTTTATAGGATAACTAGGTAAATCTTATAGAATGGTAATAGTCTACTAATCAGTCAAATTGGTTTGGAGATAGAAAGTACAATAGATGAGAATTATCACAAAGAGTTGTTTATTGAATAGTAAATATTCTTAAGTCATAAAACTCCCATTACTAGGGATGACATACACGTAGTACAACATAGTGCATAAATAAATATGACTGCTAAGTTCTAAACTTCATTGTTCTGCAGTGTTGTTGAGATTCTGATAAGCTCCTTCTCCTCTTATCATATATGCTCACCCCTGGTTGTCTTCAACTTGTTCACCTTGGTTTTGGGGACATCGGTTCTTGTAATGTCCACTTTCTCCACACCCGAAGCATATAACTATTGGTTGTGTGTTTCTACCGGTAGCTACAGCCTTGACGCTACAATCTCTGGCAAGGTGTCCAGTGTTTTGACAGTTGCGACACTTAGCCGGGCAAGGACCAGAGTGATGGAAGTTACACTTATTGCATAGTGGAGCATTCCCGGTATACCCTGCGCCTCTAGTTGGTACAGCCACATAAGCCTTTGCGGCCTCTTGTCTTGTGTTTTGCTGGTTATGATGGTTGTTGTTTTGAGTTTGGTTGTTGTTGTTACTTCCATGGTTACCATCCCATGGTCGCTTGTTGTTGTTGTTCCTATTGTTATTGTTGTTACTGTAGTGGTAGTTGTTGGTGTTGTTTTGTCTTCGGGTTTCTGCCGTACGCACCACTTGATCCATGAGGCTGCGAGACATCCGCATAGCTTCATCAAGTTCCTTGGGATTTGTTGAAGTTACATTCCCTTGTATACTTGGTGGAAGTCCCCAGATATACCGTTCCAACAATTTTTCTTTTGTTGAAACCATTGTTGGACACAATATCCTTAATTCTTGGAATCGACGGTTGTAAGTTATGATTTCATTTCCCTTAACAGCATGATCCCAGAATTCTACCTCTAACTTCTGTATTTCACTGCGGGGGCAGTACTCTTTGATCATCATCTTCTTCAAGTTATCCCAAGATATCTTATAAGCATTTTCAATGCCTATTGGTTGAGATATTGAATTCCACCATGATAATGCTTCATCCAGCAGTGTACTAGTGGCATATTGAACTTTATCACTCTCGATACATTTGCTGACCAAAAATACCGACTCCGCTTTCTCAAACCAGCCGGTCAAACCTACGGCTCCTTAAGTACCTTTAAACTTTATCGGTTCGCATTTCAAATAGGAAATGAATGAGCAACCCTTAGGTACTGAAGCAACATTTATCACTGGAGGGATAGTTGGGCTTGGTCCTCCAATGTTAAGGCTGGCAATTCGGGCAGCTTCTGCAGCTATAGCAACTTCCGCAGCAGTGGCGGCTTCAGCGGCTGCTGCAGCATCAGCAGCTGTAGCATCTTCAACGGCTGCTGCAGCATCAGCAGCTGTAGCAGCTTCGGCAGCTGCTGCAGCTACGGCTGCTCGTTCCGTTGTGAGTGCTGCGTTGACATTGTCTTTAACTAGTTTGCGAATAGCAGCTTGAGTCATTGCTGGTGGTGTCTTCTTCTTTGGCGCCATGATTCTATTGTTCAAAAGATACGTCGTAAGTAGAGAGTTGTGAAATAAGCATGATTTTTTATGGGAAATGATAGAATAATTACGTTGAAGATTTAAAGGCATAACACATGATAATATAAAACAAGAGTTTTATTCGTACAACGTTGGTTGATTTACAAAATCGAAACCTATTACAAGCTTCTTCAAAATTTACTAACTGATACTTTCAGTTTAGTAATTACAACGTTTTTACTATCGCTAGCTATTACATAGATTTCGTAACATTTACTAACTGAGTCTAATCAGTTTAGTAGTACAAAAGTTAACTAGTATCATCACACTAGTCTATTGTGGGTTAGAAGGTCCGAGCAGCTCTGATTGATCGGCAACTTCTTGGTTTAGTGTGTCATAGAGGTACGAGTCGATGAAGTTTGAGAAGCTGTAGTTTCCATGCTGACTTTCTTGTTGGATCAATGGTGGTCGAGATACGATCCATAATGAGTGATCCAACTCATCACATGTAGGGATATCAAAGGGAAGTGATAGTGGTGGTGGTAATGGCGCTAGTACATATTCATACTCATTATCCTCCTCGGAGTCTGCCTCAACCCAATTTTGTTCAACATAATTAGAAGTATTTGACGCAAAAATATTTGGCATTGGTTCCTCCTCTTCTTCGTCGGTTGAATCTTCGAAAGGTTCTTCTTCGTCATCAGAAGCGAAGGCATTTACGAAGTCAAATCTGAACTCGAGTGGGGGTGGTAAGACTTGGAAGTTATTAGGTAGAGTGGGCACATGTAATACACCGTAAAATCCCAGGTCATTTATTAATGCTAATTACCAACACTATTCTAAACTAAGCCATTTTTGCGGGCTAATTTGAAATTTTTACATGAAGCACTGTTTGTTTGAGCACCCGAATGTCTTAATCACCGTTTGTTTAACACCCGATTATGTTTTGTCACCCGATATCACCCGAATGTCACTCTTGGATGTCACCCAATGAGGTTAACACCGGTAACTCCCACTTGCGACTGGGCACTCTATTTTGGACACCGAAACATTATTAATATATATATATATAACGATATGTATATATATTAATATGTACAATTTATTATTACAATTTATATATACGAGTAAATATATATATGTATATATATAAGTATATATATACGAATGACGACACCGTTCACGTTTTTATGTTTTTCTTTCACGAACCGACACCGACACCGAAACTAAAGTCACAATTTCCCTAATCACCGATACCTCGTCATACTTTTGGGCCGGACGTCATCCTTAGCCCAAGTCTTTTCATTTTTTTTGCCTTACTGCTGGGCCGAAACACGATCACAAGCCCAAAGCCAATTTTTCTATTTATTTCGATTGGGCCGAACATTCCACAAGCCCAAGGGCTACATGTGTTTTCTTTGGAGCATGGCTGTTTTCAAATTACTTTGTGATACAAGTAAACCAACGAGCTCAGCTCGTATTCCATCTAAGTATTACCCACGTTTTGATTTTTGGTTCCCCACTCACACAACACAAACCTACAACTTACCTTTGACTTTGTATCACTCGACAAGAAGCCACCATGTTGAGCCGTCAAACCCACGGTCCATAGCTTTATACACCAAGAGAATTGTTACACAAAGGGTCGAGTGTCCCATGCTTCCCCAACATACCTACCACATGTGTTCTAAATGCCATTGTTTATTGCCCTAGTAACCTAAACTATGACTAAACTAATCCAAAACAAGCCATCTTTGTTTCCTCCTACCCCAACTCGACGTGACAAGTGCAAGGCTAAAGAGACATGTTTGTCTCCCTTTGAATGACAATATAGAAAGGTGTCTCACCATATCAAACATGCAACCACCTTTGCCCTCCTATATAAGTCACATTTAATGCATTTCCTCACACTTGCAAGAATTCACAAGATCTCATATCACCAAAACTCTCTATTTCTTTCTTTCTTGGTTGTTGTCGAGAAGATCTTGGACACAAGTGAGGTTTTGGATCGAGAATACTACTTGGGTGGGTTATATTTTGGAACGAGGGTCACGAAGAAGAGGGTACCACGTTTGCTCGTTCACTTGTCTCGTATCACACGAACTCTTCACCACCCTTTTGGGTGTTGTAAGTCTTCATATCCTATTTCATTTTCCTACTCTAGTTTCATGCTTATCACGTAAAGTTTCATCACACGACACACGTATATTTTTAAGTATGAGTTTTCGTTACACCTATAACTACAAATCACATGCCTCGACACACTAGAAAAGGGTCTCGCCATTGCATTTTTACACGTACAATGTATATGTATTTTTCGACAACCTAAGACATCGACTCAAAATTTATCAACTCGACTTAACATGCAAGTCATACTCGGTATTATACTACGAAAACTTGATCCAAACCAAGTCCTAGTCGAACTAGAGTTTTAAACACAAACTACACCATTTTGGGCCTTGAACCGGGCTAATAAGCCCAATACCTTTCGAATGATATTTTCAGATTTGAACTAGGAATTTTAGAAATAAAATAAAATTTATAAAACCGATTTTTATAAATTTTAGAAAGTGAAATTTGCGATTTTTATAAAAATAAAAGCTAACTTGCGAAAACTATGATTTCGGACCATATTTGCAAAATTCCCACGTTAAGGGACTAAAACCGTCAAAATCACAAAACTTCGGACTAATTATGACAATATCGATTTTTGATGGAAGTTTAGGGTAGGAATTGTATTTTTCGAAAGTTTGGGGAATAAAGTGTCAAAAAGTACAAAAAGGACTAAAAGGAAATTATTTTTGACCAAAGGGTAAAAAGTGTAACCTTGTTAAAGTTAAGGGTAACTTTTGATAATAATTATATTCTTACAAATATATTTACTTTTACAATAAATCTTATGAATATTAAAAATTTATATGGTATTTTGTAAACTTTAAAATAAATACGTACTTTACTAAAAATATTTACGTATAAATATTTTTATTAACGACATTTATATCACGGAATAAATTGATATTTATCAAACACCGATTCGTAGCAACGCTAACAATAACTACGTAAAGTTATTTGAAATATAATTAAGACACTCGAAACGGATATCACCGTACACGAGACATATCACATGTCATTTACAACACGAATCTAAAACACCGATCACTATGTATTATTTAGGTCGCAAGTCGGAGGAATTTCATTGCTAGTCATAGCAATACACCATCACTTTTGAGCACCGTTGTGATTACGCACCTTTCAGGTGAGTTCATGGTCCCACATTTTTAATTGTTTTTAAACCCCGTGGGGAGATACATGCTATAAATCGAACACAAGTATTTTTCTGTATGCTGTTATCACCTGATATTGCCTAAGTTGACACCTGTGCTACAAGTCCCTCATATCACTAACCTTAATCACTTGCGAGTGAGCGCGAATATAGTTGATAGATCTATTGGAATGGCAGCCCGCCTCTGTCAAGGTGATCACTTGGCAGGAGGTGTGCTATATTCGAGGAATTATGGAAATTTAGCACATTTCCTGTCACCGAGGGCCACTTGTCATTTACATCCGCTGTGGTGTAGATGATTGTTATTATCATTATGATATGTCAACTCAATGTTAAGGCTTGCGTTTCGTGAGGCTTAGGAGCAATATTACACCCGATTTAGTCAAGACCTGTCTATCTTGGCTTGTTTATCTCAAATGCTTGACTTGTGTTTACACTATTACAATTTAAACTACTATGGATTCACTCAACCTTTGTGTTGACTTTTTAAGCATGTTTATCTCAGGTAATTAGCAAGCATGGCGGCACGGAGCTGGCAAAGGGCACAGGACCTCCCTTTTTATTTCAATAATTATATCATTCTTTACAAACTCATCACCACTTTTGTTGAACAATTAACATTTTGGAAAAATGTTTGTAACTCTGAATATTTGAGTTTTCATGGAATGATATTGACAATCTTTTGAATTGTTTTCTATGAGTATGACTGTGTACTAAACTGTAATGACCCCGATTAGACTTCCGCTGCTTAATCAAATTTCAGCGTGTTACAGATTGGCATCAGAGCCATGGTTATAGAGAACCAAATGATTTTTTAAAACATTGGACTATAACCTCACCGAATTTTTAAACAAACTATTTATCACCAAAGTGCCCTCCGTGCCAGCGCTTGCCAACGTCATGTTTTAAGGTTTGAGTTTTAGCACCCATCGCATTTAGCTCACTATGACACTATGATCACCGTGCATGTAGCATTATGTAGACTAAATGACTTATATCACTGCTATTTTTGGGATATTACAGTACCATGTCGCCCCCGGTTATTATTTTGTCCGACAGTGACGACGTCGTACCAGCATCATCCACTCACCCTACTATTGACTTATCTGACAATGTCACCCATGACACTCGAGACACCCATGATTCTGACCATGACACCCAACCTGTATCACCTGCTATACCATCTCCTGTTCCATCTGGAGACCCCTCTGCTGACACTGAGCCATTTGAGGAGGGTGAGGTTGCTTCTACACCCATTGATTCTTTTGCTATTCAGCCTCTCTTTCGTCCTGTCTGTGGACCCATGACACAGGGACAGTACCTTTATGACCAGTACCTGACATCTCAGCAGTTTCTTGCGGCTGATGATCGTCCTACACCACCTGCTAGTCACCACTCCGGTTCAGATGCTGATGACGAGTCTTCTGACTCCGATACTTCTGACACTGCTGCTTCTGTTCCACCATCATCCCCGCCTGCACCGATTCGTCGGCGCAAGCGAGTGAGGATTCTTGAGCCCTATGAGCCTGAGCCTTTCGGTGAGTTGTTTCGATATCATGAGGGAGACTATACCCGCAAATGCACGGCTCGGAAACGAGTCTGTATTTTGCCTGCTTCTATTGTTACACCACCTGTACCTACACCTGTATCTACACCTGTATCATCACCCATATCTGTATTACCACCTGTTACTATGCCAGATCTGACACCTGTGGTATCACCAGCACCCCCACCATCACCTGTATCACCCCCACCTGAGCCATATCCTTACATGTTGCCTACTTACACCGCACCCCCTACCTCTGAGGTTTTGCCACCCATGCCACCACCTACAGTTTTCTACTCACAGACTACCACTGTACCGATACCATCACCTGCTACATCACCTGTACCATCACCTGCTCCCACCGAGACCCCCACCTCACCTGGCGTTCATAGATTGGTTGATGCTCGTCGATGGTCGTTTTTGTTAGACTACATACGTAGATGGAGACTGGTTGAGGGATCGCCTAGGGCTGCTGAGCTTGGAGATGGCTCTTCAGCGGTGTTACCGGTCACTGGAGAGCCGATACACCATACTATCCCTCTTTTGGCTGCTAGGTTAGTGAGACATGAGGATCGTCTTGATGAGCTGTTGAGCGTTATTGAGGATATATCCTTGGAGAGGATTGAGTGTATGCAGGAGGAGGTCACGAACCTCGTGGTACATAGGACAGCTTTAGAGATGGTATTTGAGATGATGGGGACAAAGATTGAGGAGGCACAGGCTACCATCATCGAGTTTGGTCATCGATTAGATGTTCAGAGGCACGAGATAGATGATTTGAGAGCGATTGCGGCTATCACACAGGAGATGATGGAGCATCAGGCACAAGAGTTAGCTGCATCTAGTTCTACCATCCACACTCTTTCAGCTACTATTGAGGAGATTCAGGCCCGTGAGAGATCCATAGACAGGGAGATGTTGGGGATGATCCGGATCATCAGAGAGCTAGAAAGGAGATCAGGAGGCGCACCTGGACCTTCATAGATCTATGACATGTCGTTACTTACAGAGACATCTTAACTTGCCGCCTGTGGCATTAATAATTGTTGTATCTTATTGTTTTGTAACAATGAATTCAAAATTATTAAAACTCTATGTTGGTTATGATTGTAATGTATTGATATTGATTTATGATGTTCTAGTTGTTTGATCTTTTATTATGCTCCCATATTGAGATTCATTATAATTTCCATGAGTGTTGTTACATGTCGTGATGTTTATTTATGAATGATATGGTTTATATTGATGTATGTATTTTTGGCGTGGTTGTGATATGTACTTTGTGATGATCTCGACTATTATGAGTTTGGCTACATTATTGCTCTTTGTTATTGATGTTTGGGATTTGTACTTATGCACTTACGATTTTATAGAGTTATGGCCCCAAGGAAAACCGCTACTGCTACCTCGTCACCCGCTATGACCCAGGCCGCTATCCGAAAGTTGGTTGCCGACAGTGTTGCTGCAGCTTTAGAAGAGCAGGCTGCTGCAATGGCACGAACTAGTAGCAATAACCGAGCCACTGCTGAGAGCGAGTCCGCTGCGACTCGGGAGTGCACCTATAAGGATTTCATTGCTTGTAAACCATCTCACTTCAAAGGGACTGAAGGAGTAACAGAGCTTGCTCGATGGTTTGAGCGAACTGAGACTGTGTTTGTGAGGAGCGGTTGTGCCGCGGAAAGCCGAGTCTCGTTTGCTACTGGAACATTGTTGGAAGACGCGTTGTCTTGGTGGAATGCAACTGCTCAGAAGATAGGTGTGGAGGAGGCCTATCAGATTACCTGGGCTGACTTTAAGGAGAAGATGCTGAAGAAGTTCTGCCCTAGAGGCGAGATCAAGAAGTTAGAAGATGAGTTTCACACATTGGTTGTGAAAGGAAATGATCTCAGGGCTTATGATAGGAGATTTCAGGAGCTTGCCACACTTTGCCCTTCTAAGGTTCCCGATTTGGAAAAGTTTTTGGAAAGGTACATTGAGGGATTACCCAGGAGTATTGAGGGAAACGTCACCTCGTCTAAGCCTCAATCTTTGGATGAAGCAATGTCCATTGCCCAAAGACTGCTAGACCGGGAGATTAAGCATAACTCTGCTCAGGGAAACAACGATCACAAAAGGAAGTTTGATGATCGAAAGTGATGCGTGGGAATCGCAACAGGCTTTACCTCTCGAGGGATCTCGAGAAGCTTACAACCCCCACCAGGCAGTGTACCTGATCGTTGTAGTATAGTATAGTGACAAGTACCGGGGGATTGATCGTTCAGCTTAGGAATAGTGTCGCTAGGATTAGAAAGCCTAAATACTAGTTCTAAAGGTGAGGGATGATTATTTTTTGTATTTTTATGTTTTATGGAAAGCAAATTAAAAATCTCGGGTTTGAAGGATTTGGGCGGAATTAGTTGCTAATCAACTAACCCAATACTAAGATGCAATCAAAATAAAATACTAGAAATGAAAATAAACTAAATTATACTAAAGTTGTGAGCAGTAATTGGAGAAAATGTGTTTACTTAGATTTCACTACTCCCTAGACATCTTTTACACGTTAATTACTTGTTATAATTGCATGGATGACGGATCGTATTCCTTAATACCATTCATGGGGTGGCACACATAACTCCCCAATTCTATGAGCTCTTATCTCCTCCTACACCATGCCCAGCACAACTATAGGGATTGTAAACAGTGGCTCATGCATTAAATACAACCAATAAAGACCTAGTGCGCGTTGGTTCATGTTTCTTAAGACGTTCAAGCATGTTACCAATTGGAGATCTGCCAGTTTTCTTAAGCCTAACATATAAATCATTCAACCAAAACAAGAATAAACAAGTAATCAACACATAAGCAACATCTAGGTTTCATTAGATCTAAGCAAACACAAGATAGATCTAGCCTAACATGATGGAATCAAGACAAGAACAAGATATAGACAACCAACACATAGACATATTGATTGAATTAAAGGAACACTTATCTTGATTAAACATGCAAGGTATCAAGGGTTTAAAACCCTTGAAAACCCTGTAAAGTTACACCAAAATCGTACTTAGGGTTTCTCCCAAAACTTCTCTCCTTAAATGTAAAAAATTAGAAAACTATATATAGGAAAAGGGTTCTGACGGCGTCAAGACAAAACCTGTGACGCCGTCACCTCGCCGCCAAAACCATTCTCGGACTGCCTTGATCTACATTTGATGCCGTCAAGACAAAACCACTTCCAGGCCGTCATGACTTTTACTCTTGACGCCCTACCCTCGTGACGCCGTCAAATCTGTTCTGGGTCGTCATGGACTTTGCTCTTGACGCCGTCAGGAAATTACTCTTGACGCTGTCACCTACTGTTCCCACCATGGAAAATTAAGACTTTGGCGTTTTCTTCACTTTTATGCTTCAAAAACGTCCGAATTGCTTCCTTTTCCAGATTTCACTCCCAAAGTACCTAAAATCACAAAAGGAACGATTTAGGGTAATATTTGATCAAATAAAGTTGAATTCGGGCTTAAATGACCCCCTAAAAACGGATCATTTTTCGTCTCATCATATACCCTTACACTTGAGATTTGCTTGTCCTCAAGCAAATGCGCTTTTATTCTACTCAAAAGACAAGTTAGGGGTCATTTAACACTAACATAAAAGTAATTACAACAAATAATCGTTCCACTAAAGACCAATAGACAAGCACGGAGGTTATACACAAGCACCTCACAAATAGTGTTTAGATACTTACATCTCTCGGGTGTAATAAAGTGTAAATTACAATATGGAAACGGAAGATATCTCTCACTACCTGTCATAGCAAAATAGATTACCATAGGCTTGGGAAAGGATCAAACCTCCACCACATGGCGTAAGCACCTAGGATAAACTATCAAAGAGGTCTTTTAAAGGGTTGTAACGTTAGGTGTAGGGATATGAAATACACGGTTTTGTTGGATAAAGGAAGTTTTACTGGTGGCGAGTTAACAATCTTGGTCAATTACATGTACAATATGGCGTTGCTAAGCCAAGACTAGACTCGACTTAAGCTAATAAAATGAAAAATAACAAAAACATAAAATAAACATAGAATGAAACGGGATGGTAGTCCGTATGTTTTTTCTCTTTTTCCTTTTTCTATTTTTTTTCTTTTCTTTTTCTTGATTTTTTCGATTTTTTTTCATACACTCTTACCCTACCATCCAAAATAATACATCATAGGGAATGAACATTTCCCTTACACTTGAATCTTTACATACTTTACATTAAACTAATCTAATGACTCGAATTAAGAAAACTAAAACACTTGGAGCACTTTTAAGATTAACGTACATATGGGGGTAATAAATGATGTTCTTCCCCATTACTTCATAAAATAAGTACTTACCCATGAGTCCCAATCGTCCCAAAACAATATGTACAAGGATATGACTCGACTTAGCAACCATGTAATCAATTAGATAGTTAACTTAGGGTTTAACAAATAACAATAATGCACTAAAAATGAGCGCATACACGGAAGGCTAAGGCGATTTGGTTGTACATTTAAGTGGGGTGTAACAAATTCTTCCTTTAAGAAAAATGCTTAAAGTTAGAAACGAAAAGATAGGCTCGGAGGGGTGTACTAGGGGTTTTGTGTACTAAAAATGAGTACAACGCTAAGGGTGTGGGAAAAATTAGTTGACTTAACTAGCCAAGTAATATGACTTAAATGGTCAAGTAATTATGATACGGGTCTAACACAAGGGTGATCCTAATGCCTCTTATCATGTAGTAAATCCTACTACACTTATGTAGTCTCACTAGCGGTTTCGGGATGCATCACTAACGCAAGTTCTAGAATCTAAATGCTACCGGTACACTCATAAGCACTAATAGTAAATGATTTTCCTATCAAATCTAAAGGCGAACCTCACATATTTGGGTGGAAAATTTTTCTGAATATACGGTTATGTACTAGTCATACAATCTCCTATCCATGAGACGCTTGCTATGGCTAAAGTTTCACTCCTAAATGTTGTAAAAATTTTTAAATTTGGCGCTAAAATTGCACTAACAAGTATTTCTCATAGTTTTATTACACATCTACCATCAAACAAAACAAACTCAAGTGAAAGTGCATATGTAAGGTATCATCTTTTTACCCTCCCCTTACACTTAAGATGAACATTGTCCCCAATGTTCAAGTAAAGAATGTAAAAGTGAAAAAGTAAAGAGAATGAAATCAAATACTCCCCTGATTCGCTCGGTATGGATAATAAGGTGGCCAGGTTAGATCTTCCTCCAAGAAAATGAACAATCAAAGCTTCCCTTCCAGAATATAAATCATCTTCTCGTCATACATAACCTGTGAAACCTGACAAAATAGACAAGACAACCTCGCGTAAAATCGGCGGCATCCTATATAAGTTACTAAATCCTAGAAAACAAGATAAGATATAATGCTTGTGGAATGAAGTTTGCAGATCTCCTGGAGATTATAAAACTTAATAATTCACAAAAACCATAAGACTCCGTTAGAAAAACAAAACCGGTAAAATTTCCAGATTTTTACACCTGACGCCGTCAAGAGTAAACTCCTGACGCCGTCAGAATTGACCTGCAGAAATTCTTATGTTAAGTTTCCGGAAAATTTCTGGAAAAACTTGGCCCTACTTCCTGGAAAATCCTGCAAAACTTCATTATGACTCAATACAAGCATTTGACTCTAACAAATACGAATATACATGTTCATTTATTATTGTGGAGAATCATGATCGGTTTGTTTCTTAAAAACATATTTGGGGTTTCCCCTTACACTTATGTTTTGCAAAAATACTTTTAGGTGGAGTTAAGACTAGGCCAAAACAACAAAGTAAAGTATTTCCACTATTTAGTTTAGAAACATGATCTACCAACAATAAAAATTAAGCATGCATACGGAAGCAAATAACAATCAAACAAATAAACATCACACAAATAAGAATACACAAATTGAATAACGTCACCATGAGCACCACTAATTATTTCAAACAAACGTAAACATGAAAGTAAATTGTTCAAGGCCAACAGAGGCCGCATCCTAAGCTATTACAGTACCAAATGTTTCAAATTACACAACCATCAATAAATAGTTCAAAGATAACAGAAATCAAGAGGAGTCACTGGGGAGGAGGACCAAAGCGGTAGTCATAGCCAGGAGGGAGGTGTCCGGTGTACCCGTAGGGAGGGTAGTCAGTCTCACGGCCGGGGAACGGGTCAATCTGTAGGTGAGGCTCGATCTGATCTCGGGTGGAGAGGTGCTGCATCTGGCGAATGGTGTGATCATACATCCAGTCAAAGCGCTGGTCAGTGGTGGTCCGCCATGCGTCCACCTGACCCATCCAGGCACCCTGGTATGCCTGCCAGTCACCCCGACCCATATGTCGGTAGTAGTCAGCTGTCCCCTCCTCATAACCCTGGAACTGATGCTGCTGGGGATCTACCTCATCATCAGCTTCCTCCTCAACATCTGGCCCCCTGCCTCATACCAAGTAAAGGTCCCATGCCTGTCAGGCATCACAATGCTCATCTGCCTGAGGGATTTAGCCCTCACTACCCTACATGCCCCACAGTCGCTCAAGTACCCTATGATCGGAGGAGTAAGAAGATCATAGGAACGAGCCAACCTGGTCACGAACATCCCCCCATACACCTTATCGATATCCCTCTCACCCACACTGGTCTTCAAATAACTAGCTACCCAAAATGGGATGTTGCAGTAAACATCCGCTGAGAAGATCGTGTACCGGTAGAAAAGATCTGAAGCAATGACACGGTGAGTGGTGCCATGACGTCCTGACAGGCTGTATGTGATGCACCTGTGGACCAATCTAACTATGGGGTCCCTGATGGATGCAGCCCCAGTAGTTGAGGTGTAGACCCCATCCCCAATGGTCGGCCAAAAAGTGATACACCTCATCTCACTCCTCTGAGTCTCCCCATGTAACAACCTCTGCATAAGAGTCCCGTCAACCTCCTCCCTAGTATACAACCCAATCCTCCAACCAAACTCAGCGACTGAACATGACCGCAACTCTCCCCTAGCCTAAAATACACAGTGGTGCCCCCCACATCCGTCCTAGCCTCAGCCTGATCAAAACGGAAGGTCGCAAAGAACTCCCTTACCAACTCACTATACACTGTCTCTCTAATCCTAAACAACCTCTCCCACTGAGGACCCGCAAATCCATCAGTGTGGATTCTCTCCAAAAACACAGCCTCCAACCCTTGGGCCCTAAGAAACTCCCAGTCAACCACAGCCCCAACATCAATATGGTGGTTACAAAGCTCCGCATACTTGGTGTTAGCACCAACATCGTCAAACTCGCTCCAACTATGGACCAATTCTCCATAATTGACCCTTTGAGACCTAGAGGAACTGCCCTTATGTTGACGAGATCTTTTGCTCATTTTCCTGGAAAAAGGTAGAGTGAACGGAAACGATTAGAACAAGAATTCTAATGAACTTCATGCAGTCGGACACATCTGACGCCGTCAAGAGTAATCCTGACGCCGTCAGATTGATCAGAATCCGAAACATGCAAATGCGAGGGAAAAATCAATTTTCAAACTCTTAACCCATTACCCAAACGCCCCTTTAATCAGAAAACATGGGTGGGGGGTCAAAGAATCCGTGGCATGAGTGGCCTTCCCTAAACTAATGCATGATTCGAGTGGGATAACTTAATCAACGGGTAACCCCATGTTTACAAATCACCAAATGGATGGCATTACGATTTGTTAATAATGGGTCAAGAATGGGGTTTCGGGCGAAAGGGGGTTTCCAAATTGATGGGTCCTAAGGACAATTGATCGAAAAAGGATGAAGAAAAATCACTTACCAAGTGAAGATTGGATGCGGAAGACGTCAAATTGAAGGGTGGAGAATCGGAGTAGCAGCAGCACTTTGGGTGAGATTTGTGGGGTATGGGTTGAAAGTGATTGGTTTTGGGTTAATATTGCTGATCCATCGAGCTGACGGCGTCAAGAGTTAAATCTGACGCCGTCAGATGCCCGTGTAAGGTGAGAATTGGAGTAGTTCCACGTTTAGTCCCTGCACTTTGCGTGAATAGCTAAACATTAGTAAACCCATGAGTAGCTATTCCGTTAACGAGGTCCACCAGGGTCGAACGTCTCATTACTGTCACGGAAAGAGGTAAGGTTGTAGAAGGGATTGGGTGACGTTTTGGCTAAGTCGATCCCTGTGCACGGGTCAGTGGTGTGAAAAGAGAGATGTTGTTCCATAGAGGGTTTCAAATCAGTGGTGTTTTTGAGGTGCAACCTCTTTACACCGGGTTTAAAACCAAAAGAACGTCTCTTAGATAAGTTCGGGAATGTGGTACGCAAACATCCAACGAAAATGTTATGGAATTGCGAACTCTTCTCTGCATGGGGGTGCTCATGAGAATGGGGGGTAGTTAATGGTAAGGCACTTGGGGAAAATTTCCCGCTATCCTCTTGGTCAAACACAAAAGGGGTTGAAACCTCGAAGACTTTTTCAATTTTTTTAGGTATGGAATTTTCTTTGAACTTTTCTTTGACCCTTGATATGAATTGGTCTGCGAAATTCATAAAAGCTTTATGAGTGCTTTCCATGCGTGCTTCTAGTTGCTGGATTTGTTTTTCCTGATTATCCATGAAGGTTACCATTATCCCTTCGAATTCCTCTTGTCGTGAACGTTCAGGAAAATTCTGGTTGATAACCGTATTCCTACGTAGATTATGATTCCACACGGGTTCAGCAGCAAGCTTCTCAATACTCATTAGTTCTTTTACCTGCTTCTCGATTCTTCCTAACAACTGTTCTTGGGTGGCACATGCGTAGTCAAGTTTTCCCTTGCTTGGGAACATCGGGTCCTCCCATCCTTCCTCTTCGTATTGTGCCAACCCCTCAAGAACTTTCCAGCACTCGTCAACGCCAAGTCTATTTAGCCTACCCTTGGCTGCGTAATCAATGGCTCTCCTTGTTTGATAGTCAACCTTATCTTAAAAGATTTGGATCTGGAGCCATGGTTCGATGCCATGATGAGGGACTTTTCGGAGTAGGTCTTTATATCGAACCCATGCTTCATAAAAGGTTTCATTTTGACGTTGTTGGAACATCAAGATGTCATTTCTAAGCTTAGTAGTTCTCCCTGGTGGGAAAAATTGAGCAAGGAAACGAGTGGTGAGATCATCCCATGTGGTGATGGATCCCGCGGGAAAACGCTCAAGCCATTGACTAGCTTGATCCCGTAGAGAGAATTGGAATAGGCGTAATCGGGTAGTCTCTCTAGTTTCAACACCTAGGTCTATGGAATCTACGATTTTGAGGAAGTCCTTAAGATGTTGGTTTGGATCTTCGGAACGAAGTCCATGGAATGCACATCCGCTTTGCACCAACCGGATGGTGTCGGACCGCAAGGGGGTCACATTGGCTCCGGTGAGCTCAATGGTGTTTCGGTAGCCTTGGTGGCTAGGTCGTGAATACTCCCCTAAGGTTCGGGGCCTAAGTGGTTCTAATGGTGGGTTTTGTTGTGGTGGGATGACGGGTTCAAAGATGTTCCCGTTGTCCATGATGTCGGTTAGTTACAAACAAAGGCACAAAGAAATAAGATAGACTAAAGAAAACCTAAAAATAAAAATAAAATCTTACTAGAAAGGAATCTAGCAAGTAGACCTAATAAAAAGAAATTCTAACCTAGACAATAACTATTCCCCGGCAACGGCGCCAAAAACTTGATGCGTGGGAATCGCAACAGGCTTTACCTCTTGAGGGATCTCGAGAAGCTTACAACCCCCACCACGCAGTGTACCTGATCGTTGTAGTATAATATAGTGACAAGTACCGGGGGATTGATCGTTCAGCTTAGGAATAGTGTCGCTAGGATTAGAAAGCCTAAATACTAGTTCTAAAGGTGAGGGATGATTATTTTTTGTATTTTTATGTTTTATGGAAAGCAATTAAAAATCTCGGGTTTGAAGGATTTGGGCGGAATTAGTTGCTAATCAACTAACCCAATACTAAGATGTAATCAAAATAAAATACTAGAAATGAAAATAAACTAAATTATACTAAAGTTGTGAGCAGTAATTGGAGAAAATGTGTTTACTTAGATTTCACTACTCCCTAGACATCTTTTACACGTTAATTACTTGTTATAATTGCATGGATGACGGATCGTATTCCTTAATACCATTCATGGGGTGGCACACATAACTCCCCAATTCTATGAGCTCTTATCTCCTCCTACACCATGCCCAACACAACTATAGGGATTGTAAACAGTGGCTCATGCATTAAATACAACCAATAAAGACCTAGTGCGCGTTGGTTCATGTTTCTTAAGACGTTCAAGCATGTTACCAATTGGAGATCTGCCAGTTTTCTTAAGCCTAACATATAAATCATTCATCCAAAACAAGAATAAACAAGTAATCAACACATAATCAACATCTAGGTTTCATTAGATCTAAGCAAACACAAGATAGATCTAGCCTAACATGATGGAATCAAGACAAGAACAAGATATAGACAACCAACACATAGACATATTGATTGAATTAAAGGAACACTTATCTTGATTAAACATGCAAGGTATCATGGGTTTGGAACCCTTGAAAAACCTGTAAAGTTACACCAAAATCGTACTTAGGGTTTCTCCCAAAACTTCTCTCCTTAAATGTAAAAAATTAGAAAACTATATATAGGAAAATCTGACGGCGTCAAAAGAAAACCTGTGACGCCGTCACCTCGCCGCCAAAACCATTCTCGGACTGCCTTGATCTACATTTGACGCCGTCAAGACAAAACCATTTCCAGGCCGTCATGACTTTTACTCTTGACGCCCTACCCTCGTGACACCGTCAAATCTGTTCTGGGTCGTCATGGACTTTGCTCTTGACGCCGTCAGGAAATTACTCTTGACGCCGTCACCTACTGTTTCCAGCATGGAAAATTAAGACTTTGCCATTTTCTTCACTTTTATGCTTCAAAAACGTCCGAATTGCTTCCTTTTCCAGATTTCACTCCCAAAGTACCTAAAATCACAAAAGGAACGATTTAGGGTAATATTTGATCAAATAAAGTTGAATTCGGGCTTAAATGACCCCTTAAAAATGGATCATTTTTCATCTCATCAGAAAGACAAACAACAACCACAACAACAGCAGCAACAACAACAACCGTAACCCCAACCGTAACTATCACCATGACAGAAACACCCACCACAACCAACAGAACCGACGACAGGAGGCTGTCAGAGCTTATGTCGCTGCACCAGTAAAGGATACTAGGTATGCTGGACCTCTTCCATTCTGTGACAAGTGTAAGATGCATCACAATGGACCCTGCTATGCTAAGTGCGGGAAGTGTTCAAGGGTTGGACATAAGACACAAGATTGCAAGGCGACAGGAGCTAACTTGCAACCTGTGGCTGTGGTATGCCATGCTTGTGGAGAGAAAGGACACTACAGGCGTCAGTGCCCTAATAAGGATAACAATGCACGTGGGAGAGCATACGTGCTGGGAGATGGAAATGTCCAGCAAGATCCGAACGTAGTCACGGGTACGTTCTTTCTAAACAACCACCTCGTTAAAGTTTTATTTAATTCCGGAGCCGATCAAAGTTTCGTATCTATTTCACTTGCACCCATGCTTAACATTACACCCACCCAACTAGACACAACATATGAGATTGAACTAGCCGATGGGAAGCTAGTGAGCACTAACACTATACTCCGAGGTTGCACCCTACGACTACTAGACACCCCATTTGTCATTGACCTTATGCCTATTAGACTCGGTAGTTTCGACGTCGTTGTAGGAATGGATTGGTTATCCGAGAACCGCGCTAAAATCATTTGTGACGAAAAGGTCGTTCACATTCCACTAAATAACGAAACCCTGGTTGTTCGCGGAGAGTGAAGTAAGACACGTTTGAGCGTCATTTCTTGCGTCAAGGTTGTGAAGTACATCGAACGAGGATGTCAAGTCTTTTTGGCTCAAGTCACCGAGAAGAAGTCGGAAGAGAAGCGACTCGAGGATGTGCCAGTAGTCAGGAACTTTCCAGAAGTTTTTCCTGAGGACTTGCCTGGCCTTCCGCCGACTCGTCAAGTGGAATTTCAAATTGACTTGATGCCAGGAGCAGCACCCGTAGCACGAGCACCCTATAGGCTTGCACCGTCAGAAATGAAGGAGTTATCTGGACAATTGGAGGAATTGTCGGATAAAGGATTTATTCGCCCTAGTTCATCACCGTGGGGAGCCCCGGTGTTGTTTGTAAAGAAGAAGGATGGAACCTTCAGGATGTGTATCGATTATCGTGAGTTGAACAAACTGACGGTTAAGAATCGATATCCGTTGCCAAGGATTGACGATTTGTTTGATCAACTACAAGGATCGAGTGTCTACTCGAAGATTGATTTGAGATCGGGTTATCACCAACTGAGAGTTAGGGAAGAAGACATCCCTAAGACGGCTTTCAGGACAAGATACGATCACTACGAATTCCAAGTAATGCCATTCGGTCTAACAAATGCACCCGCTGTATTTATGGACTTAATGAACCGAGTGTGCAAACCCTATTTGGATAAGTTTGTGATTGTATTCATCGATGATATCCTTATTTATTCACGTAGTAAGGAAGAGCATGCAGAACACTTGAAGGCTATACTAACACTGCTCAGAGAAGAGAAATTATACGCCAAATTTTCCAAGTGCGATTTTTGGATTGAGAAAGTACAATTTCTTGGGCATGTTATTGACAGTAAGGGTATTCATGTTGATCCCGCCAAGATCGAAGCTGTTAAAAATTGGGCGTCACCTACGAGTCCTACCGAGATACGCCAATTTTTAGGTCTTGCCGGATACTATCGGAGATTTATTGAAGGTTTCTCAAGGATTGCTAAACCTTTGACTGAGTTAACACAGAAGAAGAAGAAGTTTGAATGGGGAGATGAACAAGAATCGGCATTTCAGCTTTTGAAGCAGAAGCTTTGTGAAGCACCGATATTAGCACTACCCGAAGGAAGTGAGGACTTCGTGGTATATTGTGACGCATCAATCCAAGGTTTGGGTGCCGTATTGATGCAAAGACTTAAAGTGATTGCTTACGCTTCTAGACAACTTAAACCCCACGAGGAGAACTACACTACTCATGATCTGGAATTGGGAGCGATAGTATTCGCTCTTAAGATCTGGAGACACTACCTATATGGAACCAAGTGTACGGTTTTCACCGATCACAAGAGTCTTCAACACATTTTAGATCAAAAGGAGTTGAACATGAGGCAACGTCGATGGCTAGAGTTGCTAAGTGACTATGATTGTGAGATCCGCTATCACCCGGGGAAGGCAAACGTTGTAGCAGATGCCTTGACTCGAAAGGAACGACTTAGACCCCTCAGAGTTAGGTCATTGGGTATGACAATTAGATCACCACTGCCGTCACAAATTCTTGAAGTTTAAGCTGAGGCCCTTAAAGAAGAAAATAGACCGCACGAGAAAATTCACGGTATGCCAGAAAGCACGAATGGATTTGTCAAGAAACCAGATGGAAGGCTGTGTTTCAAGGACAGGAGTTGGATTCCATTGTATGGAGGAATACGAGACCTCATCATGCACGAGTTTCATAAGTCTAAATATTCCATTCATCCTGGTTCGGATAAGATGTATCAAGATCTAAAGAAGTTGTATTGGTGGCCAAACATGAAAGCTGACATTGCTGAGTATGTCGGTAAGTGTTTCACCTGCTCAAGAGTAAAGGCTGAGCATCAAAAACCATCCGGTCTTTTGATTCAACCAATGTGGAAATGGGAAAGGATTACAATGGATTTCATTACGAAATTACCCAAGACATCGAGTGGGTTGGACACTATTTGGGTTATTGTCGATCGTCTCACGAAGTCAACGCACTTCTTGCCAATCAAAGAGACTGATGATATGGACGTTCTTGCACGTTTGTACCTTAAGGAGATAGTTTCCCGGCATGGAGTGCCGATTTCTATTATCTCCGACCGAGACATCCGTTTCACGTCTAACTTTTGGCGATCTTTACAGAAAGCCTTGGGAACTAAGTTAGATATGAGTACAGCTTACCATCCACAGACTGATGGTCAAAGTGAAAGGACTATACAAACCCTGGAAGACATGCTTAGGGCATGTGTGATTGATTTTGGAAAAGGCTGGGATAAACACCTACCGTTAGCAGAATTTTCATATAACAACAGTTATCACGCTAGCATTAAGGCTGCACCGTTTGAAGCACTTTATGGAAGAAAGTGTAGATCACCAGTTTGTTGGGCTGAGATTGGAGATGTACAACTCTCAGGTCCCGAGTTGATTCTTGAAACCACTGAGAAAATAGTGAAGATTAAGCAACGATTACAAGCCGCTAGGGATCGGCAAAAGAGTTATGCCGATGTGCGAAGGAAACCAATAGAGTTTCAAGTTGGAGACAGGTCATGCTTAAGGTATCACCTTGGAACGGAATGATTAGGTTTGGAAAACGTGGAAAGCTAAACCCGAGATTAGAGCTGGCAAATTGGGTACCTGTTAGGAGCTGTTAAGACCTGTTAAGAGAAAAAATGTACTATGCAATTTTTTTATTTTTTAAACTAATTGTTTTTAGTATTCTAGGGTTCAATATTTAACTTTTTTGATACATAAAACGTATAACTGTCATACTCAAACCACCAAAACCAAGTGTTAAACGAGTCGTTTTCATGTTTGAAACTTATGTTATTCGCACTCTCCGAACCTGTTAAGACCTGTTAAGACACGATTTGCCAGCTCTACCCGAGATACGTTGGACCCTTCGAGATCATTGAAAGGATCGGTCCCGTGGCATACAAACTAGAACTACCTGAGGAACTCAGTAGAGTACACAACACCTTCCACGTGTCAAATTTGAAAAAGTGTTTGTCGGATGAAACACTTGTGATTCCGTTGAAAGAGATCAGAATAGACGATAAGTTGAACTTTATTGAGGAACCCGTTGAGATTATGGACAGGGAGGTCAAAAAACTCAAGCATAGTCGCATTCCCATTGTTAAGGTCAGATGGAACTCTAAGAGAGGACCTGAGTACACATGGGAGCGCGAGGATCAAATGCGTGCCAAATACCCACAACTATTTGATGAGACAACCCCGAGCACCGATTCAACTTTGGATTCCGGGACGAATCCAATCTAACGGGTGGGTACTGTAATACACCGTAAAATCCCAGGTCATTTATTAATGCTAATTACCAACACTATTCTAAACTAAGCCATTTTTGCGGGCTAATTTGAAATTTTTACATGAAGCACTGTTTGTTTGAGCACCCGAATGTTTTAATCACCGTTTGTTTAACACCCGATTATGTTTTGTCACCCGATATCACCCGAATGTCACTCTTGGATGTCACCCAATGAGGTTAACACCGGTAACTCCCACTTGCGACTGGGCACTCTATTTTGGACACCGAAACATTATTAATATATATATAACGATATGTATATATATTAATATGTACAATTTATTATTACAATTTATATATACGAGTAAATATATATATGTATATATATAAGTATATATATACGAATGACGACACCGTTCACGTTTTTATGTTTTTCTTTCACGAACCGACACCG
Organism: Artemisia argyi; assembly: GCA_030686995.1. NCBI lineage: Eukaryota > Viridiplantae > Streptophyta > Magnoliopsida > Asterales > Asteraceae > Artemisia > Artemisia argyi. The sequence goes on along the minus strand of CM060685.1, from coordinate 16,819,234 downwards.
ACACCGAAACTAAAGTCACAATTTCCCTAATCACCGATACCTCGTCATACTTTTGGGCCGGACGTCATCCTTAGCCCAAGTCTTTTCATTTTTTTTGCCTTACTGTTGGGCCGAAACACGATCACAAGCCCAAAGCCAATTTTTCTATTTATTTCGATTGGGCCGAACATTCCACAAGCCCAAGGGCTACATGTGTTTTCTTTGGAGCATGGCTGTTTTCAAATTACTTTGTGATACAAGTAAACCAACGAGCTCAGCTCGTATTCCATCTAAGTATTACCCACGTTTTGATTTTTGGTTCCCCACTCACACAACACAAACCTACAACTTACCTTTGACTTTGTATCACTCGACAAGAAGCCACCATGTTGAGCCGTCAAACCCACGGTCCATAGCTTTATACACCAAGAGAATTGTTACACAAAGGGTCGAGTGTCCCATGCTTCCTCAACATACCTACCACATGTGTTCTAAATGCCATTGTTTATTGCCCTAGTAACCTAAACTATGACTAAACTAATCCAAAACAAGCCATCTTTGTTTCCTCCTACCCCAACTCGACGTGACAAGTGAAAGGCTAAAGAGACATGTTTGTCTCCCTTCGAATGACATTATAGAAAGGTGTCTCACCATATCAAACATGCAACCACCTTTGCCCTCCTATATAAGTCACATTTAATGCATTTCCTCACACTTGCAAGAATTCACAAGATCTCATATCACCAAAACTCTCTATTTCTTTCTTTCTTGGTTGTTGTCGAGAAGATCTTGGACACAAGTGAGGTTTTGGATCGAGAATACTACTTGGGTAGGTTATATTTTGGAACGAGGGTCACGAAGAAGAGGGTACCATGTTTGCTCGTTCACTTGTCTCGTATCACACGAACTCTTCACCACCCTTTTGGGTGTTGTAAGTCTTCATATCCTATTTCATTTTCCTACTCTAGTTTCATGCTTATCACGTAAAGTTTCATCACACGACACACGTATATTTTTAAGTATGAGTTTTCGTTACACCTATAACTACAAATCACATGCCTCGACACACTAGAAAAGGGTCTCGCCATTGCATTTTTACACGTACAATGTATATGTATTTTTCGACAACCTAAGACATCGACTCAAAATTTATCAACTCGACTTAACATGCAAGTCATACTCAGTATTATACTACGAAAACTTGATCCAAACCAAGTCCTAGTCGAACTAGAGTTTTAAACACAAACTACACCATTTTGGGCCTTGAACCGGGCTAATAAGCCCAATACCTTTCGAATGATATTTTCAGATTTGAACTAGGAATTTTCAAAATAAAATAAAATTTATAAAACCGATTTTTATAAATTTTGGAAAGTGAAATTTGCGATTTTTATAAAAATAAAAGCTAACTTGCGAAAACTATGATTTCGGACCAGATTTGCAAAATTCCCACGTTAAGGGACTAAAACCGTCAAAATCACAAAACTTCGGACTAATTATGACAATATCGATTTTTGATGGAAGTTTAGGGTAGGAATTGTATTTTTCGAAAGCTTGGGGAATAAAGTGTCAAAAAGTACAAAAAGGACTAAAAGGAAATTATTTTTGACCAAAGGGTAAAAAGTGTAACTTTGTTAAAGTTAAGGGTAACTTTTGATAATAATTATATTCTTACAAATATATTTACTTTTACAATAAATCTTATGAATATTAAAAATTTATATGGTATTTTGTAAACTTTAAAATAAATACGTACTTTACTAAAAATATTTACGTATAAATATTTTTATTAACGACATTTATATCACGGAATAAATTGATATTTATCAAACACCGATTTGTAGCAACGCTAACAATAACTACGTAAAGTTATTTGAAATTTAATTAAGACACCCGAAACGGATATCACCGTACACGAGACATATCACATGTCATTTACAACACGAATCTAAAACACCGATCACTATGTATTATTTAGGTCGCAAGTCGGAGGAATTTCATTGCTAGTCATAGCAATACACCATCACTTTTGAGCACCGTTGTGATTACGCACCTTTCAGGTGAGTTCATGGTCCCACATTTTTAATTGTTTTTAAACCCCGTGGGGAGATACATGCTATAAATCGAACACAAGTATTTTTCTGTATGCTGTTATCACCTGATATTACCTAAGTTGACACCTGTGCTACAAGTCCCTCATATCACGAACCTTAATCACTTGCGAGTGAGCGCGAATATAGTTGATAGATCTATTGGAATGGCAGCCCGCCTCTGTCAAGGTGATCACTTGGCAGGAGGTATGCTATATTCGAGGAATTATGGAAATTTAGCACATTTCCTGTCACCGAGGGCCACTTGTCATTTACATCCGCTGTGGTGTAGATGATTGTTATTATCATTATGATATGTCAACTCAATGTTAAGGCTTGCGTTTCGTGAGGCTTAGGAGCAATATTACACCCGATTTAGTCAAGACCTGTCTATCTTGGCTTGTTTATCTCAAATGCTTGACTTGTGTTCACACTATTACAATTTAAACTACTATGGATTCACTCAACCTTTGTGTTGACTTTTTAAGCATGTTTATCTCAGGTAATTAGCAAGCATGGCGGCACGGAGCTGGCAAAGGGCACAGGACCTCCCTTTTTATTTCAATAATTATATCATTCTTTACAAACTCATCACCACTTTTGTTGAACAATTAACATTTTGGAAAAATGTTTGTAACTCTGAATATTTGAGTTTTCATGGAATGATATTGACAATCTTTTGAATTGTTTTCTATGAGTATGACTGTGTACTAAACTGTAATGACCCCGATTAGACTTCCGCTGCTTAATCAAATTTCGGGGTGTTACAGCACATAATCGGGAGAAGTGGGTACGCACATGATTTCTATGAGAATAATTACAATGTTAAAATAGTTCTAACGTTTATGGGGAGTGCTCAAAATATGGCAAGCATATATATAGCAATATACTAATTTGTTTATGTAGCATAACATGCATAATAAGTCCATAATCGTCTGGAGGATGGAAGGCACGAAGAGCGGAAGGCTATAAAATGTTTTTGCTTGTAGTGTGGTTATAGTTTAGGTCTCAATTAGACCCGTTTCTCTATAACCATGGCTCTGGTACCAATCTGTAACACCCACAATTCATGGATGCAGCGGAATTCAAACTGGGTGTTACTCGACGACACAATAGTCACAATAATAGAAAACGAACTCTAATTGAGTCGTTTTTGAAAGATTTATCATTCAAATTATATAAATATCAGAGATTACAAAATGAGGTCCCAGATGGTTCCGTGTTTACAATTTACATTAAATGAGTTTTTGAATGATAATAAAATTTATAGCCCTCTTGAATATCCGTGCTCCTCCGTGCCAGCCTCGTTCATTATGGACCTGAAATACATGCTTAAAACAGTCAACACAAAGGTTGAGTGGAATTCGTAGAGTTTGTAGTTAAATCGTTGAACACAATAATCGTAGTGTGAGCTATAGACTCACACTCATAGTTAGAAAACAAAATCGTTATTATTGCACTAAGCTCATGCAACCAAAGCATTAACATCGAACCAAAAATTGGCTTTATAGAAGCCCTACCAAGGTAATATTGCCATTATACCTCAAACTATCAAATATAGTGCATTTGTTTGAACTCGTAGTTGTTCAACACAAATGGGATTCGTCAATCTCAATAGATCTATTCACAATATTCGCGCTCACTATAGCTAGTGACTAATGGTTCATGATATAGGGACTTCGAACATGGCAATCGTTACTTAGTGACAATAAAACATAGTCGGGTAGCATACAGTAGAAAGCATTGTGTTCGAGTAGAAAAATAATAGCATGTATCCCCCCATGGGTTTGTAAAATAGTTAAACAATAGAAAGTGGGGCTACGAACTCACCTTAAGTTATGTAGTAAGTAGTGAATGTGATGGTCGAATCGCGAAGGTTTCTACGAGCAACCTATAATAGAATGTTGCGACTTAGGATTGGAGTAAAGAATATGAAGAATTGCCTATATATATGTCTTGCATTTAGTCCATGATGTGGTACGATGTATAGTGTAAGTCTTTGAAAAGAAATGGTTCATGAAACATGTATAGTTTATATATCTTTTACTACCGTTCGGGCCGACATAATTCAGAAGTCATGTTAGTAAACGCTCGAGGAGCCAGGACACTTTAATTCGTAAATCCACAACTCATCTCGACGGCTTACATAATGAACTCCTCACATGAGGCTCCCTACTATTGTAGTAGTTGATAAAATATATATATATATATCTATATATATATATATATATATATATATATATATATATATATATATATATATATATATATATATATATATATATAAGTGTTGATCCGAAAAGTTACATGTCCGATATTTGAATAAACTTAGGAAAGTTTATTATTACATGAAGATTGTTATTAGGGTAGGTTTCTTATAACTTGTATGACCATTTTTCTTTGTAATAACTCATGGTTCTTTTAAGTGAAGTAGACCAAATTGCTTGTTCAAGTTATCGCCAATTCTTTGGTTCATGTTTTCGCCTAAGTAAGCTTCTATGGTAATTTAGTCATGGCCTTGCCATGACCTTTGGTCATTGTTCCATGGTCTTGCGACTCAACCTTGGCTCTAGCCATGGTTGTGGTCTTGATTCTAGGTCATAAGACCTCTTGGTCTTTTTAAAACATAACCATTATATAGTGACTTATATATATGTAAATAGCTGTTAAGAAACTGAGAAAAATCTCATTCGTTATTGGTTTTCTGGAGACGTGCTCCCGAGTTTTTGAAGAAAACGTGATTCCGGACAACTTTCGTGCTTTAACTTTTTCATGAAACGGACCAGAAAGGCCTCTTTTTGCGTGTTTTATGTTCTGTAACAGAAGTTATTTTGGCAGTTTTGCCGCAAAGTTTTGGTAACTTCAAATGGTCATAACTTTTGACTCGTATACTCGTTTTAGGTGGTTCAAATTGCTATGGTTTCCTTGTTAGGTCCTATACTACAATATGTAATGATCAAATATCATAATTTTACCATTTTGATCAGATTATACCAAGAAAGTCACTAGTTTACTTGTTTAGATAACTTAACTTAACAATCATTTACAATAACTTGTTTTACCCATTTTTATACATCATGGACATGATCACGACAAACTATAGCATGAATGATATGTAAATAGCATGAATATGATATTTAACAAGAAGTATGTTAGGGTTTGCTTACAACTTTTGGGCTTTCTAAGAGAAAGGAAAGTAACTAGTAAGAAAAGGACTTTGATTGACAAGCTTCTCTTCACTCTAGCAATCCTTCTACTCTTGTATTCTTGAAGGATTTGTGATCTTTGATAAACGGAGGTTATTTGAAGATTATAACTACGTCTTTTTGGAGACTTTAAAGTTATAACAACTTTTCTCAGAAAATTTCCAAGATCGAAGATCAAACACTAGTTTTCTTTCAAAAACTAGTTAACTTTCTTACAAAATATAAGAAAAGTGCCTTAGGGTTTTAGGACTTTGATAGATAAAGAGAGGAGGGTGCAAGGAATTTCATGTGTTTAGCTTGATATTTATAGGGTAGGAAAAATAGTTAACCATATATTGGGTTAGAATTTAACCATTGTTAGTTAAGACACTTGTAATGATCTAAAGGATCAATGGTCAAGATCAAGCCACACCAAGGTGACTCCCCCCCTATTGGCGGTTTCATGAAGCTAGGGAGGGTGAGGTGTGCCTTGGTTGATAATATCCAAGATTTTTGGTTAGTTTTGACTCCGGGAAATGCCAATCGTAAATGATTAAGCCTCAAAACGTAAAACCGGGTGTCGTAAAAATGTAGAACTTGAAAGTATGGTTAAACATGTTATTATACTCCATAATAAAATATAAAATGAGTGGTAGGTTCCATTGGGGTGGTAAAACCCTGCTAAAACTGGAAACACGGGTCTAAAACGCGTAATACGTAAAATATACGAATATTGTGTAAAATTGAGAAAAGTAAAATGTCACTTTTCTAATAGGATACAAATGATTTAAAATGACTTATAATGTCTAGACTGGGCTCAGTCTAGTGTCGGTTGGTATTAAATGTCTTTTAGACATCAAACCGTAAGCCTAAAAATCAAGGAATGACTTATAAAATAAAGGAATAATTTTTGGTCAAAGGAGGAGGGAAAAATATGTTGACTTTTTCTAATAAGTTGAAAACTCAAATCGTCTTAGAAATGCGGTGTAGGTATAGGCTAAGGTTACGGCTGAGTAAAAACGCTTAAAACTGAAAATTCCAGTTTTTTCACGGCCGAGGCTTATTTTGGTCATGTTTTTCTCAGTCATGATTAATTCTCAAATAAATCATGAGTGTGTCAAACATTTTTCTGATGCGGGGTCACTTAACGCGGTCGAGTTTCGTTGTGCGTAGAATTTTTGAATGACGTTTTACCCTAAAACGTGTAATTCCTTATTAACTTTCACGAAAATGATCTGATGAGTGTCAAACTTTTAATTTGCCATGGAAATGATTTATCACTCGAGGCCAAGAAACAAAAATCAAATTTCGGGAAAAATGAATAGTAAAAGTGAATAGTGAAATTTTCCGGGAATAGTAATTAACCTGAAAATGTGAATTGTTACAAAGAGCTTGAGTAAAATTTGCAGAGATGGAGCAGGAGCAGCTGTGACTTTTTTGTTTGGTTGCATATTGGATGATGTAGCTATTGCAGCACTTGGAGGAAAATATCCACTCCATCAAGATGATAGTTCTTCTGAATCAGAACAGTAACTGATTTCTTCATCAGATGAGTCATCAGATGAGATATAGATCAATGGAAACCAACTCATGATGATGTTTAGGATTTGTGATATTGAAGATTAGTTTTGATAAAGACTTTTGTTGTTTTGATCCCCTTTTATAAGCAAAGTCAAGGCCAAGGGTTAATTAATGAGGGATATTTACTCTTATCTGTTTTGGTAGGTTAGAGGAGTAAATTTGGATATTATCAGGTTGACTTTGGAGAGATATTTTGTGAATAGTAACTTGGTCAAAAAGTTACTTTGGGTTAAACTATATTGGTTAAGTTTGGTGTTTCCTACTTCTGCAGAGTACTAACCAATATTTTCTGAGTGATTGCAGTTATAAGGTGTGTATCTAAGACACCCAACAAATGGTTATTGATTCACAATGTCTAATTAACATAAGACTCAACTAGTCCAGAGCAAACGGCTACTGGTAAAGACTTATCAAATCCGTTTATGGTTGATAGTTTACCAAAAACTATATGGTCATCAACTCACCATATTCCAAGTAATGAAGAGTTGGCTAGTCCATAGCAAATGGCTCATGGTAAAGACATATCAAATCCGTTGATAGCTGTTAGTTTGCTAAAAACTATGCTTAGAGCAGCTGAATTTTACTTGCTTTACTTACCACTGCTCTTGAAAATTTTGTGAAAAATTACCACTGCTAGTTCACAGTTACCACTGAAAGAGTAATTTTTACCACCGGTGAACTAGCCGTTACAACTATTGTGTCAGTAATCTTATTTTTTAACTAGCCGTTGTAAATAACCGTGTTTCCTTATTAATAGGGTAAAATTTTGTGAATTATCCACTTACTTATTTTAATTTATTCTTTTTCAAAAGATAAATTTATTCTAAAGATAATTCACATTACTCTTTATTCTCAAAACCCTATTAGTATATATTCATCCTCATACGGCTTGATCATCATTCACGATTACTAACACTGTTATATTTGTCTCACAAAATCATGGCGATTCTAAACTTTGCTGAGGAGCACAAACAAGTGGCTTATTTACAGAAGTCTAATGAAAAGAGTGGTCCTGTTTTTCATCAGATTGTGGATTTTCTCAATACTACCCATATAAGGTATGCTTTAACTGTCAATCCCACAATCTATGTTTCTCATATCAAACAGTTCTGGAACACTGTGGAGTCCATAACTATTGAACAGGGAGACGCACATGAATCTGTGGATGCTCTTAGAGCCACAGTGGATGGGGTAACCATTGATGTTACTGAGTCATCCTTGAGGAGAATTATCCAATTGGATGATCTCAATGGTATCATCACATTACTTAATTCCGACATTCATAAACATATTGCTTCCATGGGGTATGATACATCTGATAAAAAGGTTACTTTCAGAAAAGGATGTTTTTGTCCCCATTGGAGATTTTTCATACATACTCTTTTACATTGCTTAAGTCCTAAGAAAACTTCTTATGAACAATTTGCAACAACTATGGCTTACCCTTTGGTTTGCTTAGCAATTGATAGGACTTTCAATTTTTCAAATTTTATTTTCAATAATATGAAAGGCAATGTAAAGAGTTCATATAATTTTTTGATGTATCCAAGGTTTGTGCAAGCAGTGCTAAATGAATTTCCACTGCAAACCCATAAAAGAGTTTATCAAACCCTGACTCCTCCCAAACCAACCAGTCAACCGGGTGCAGTTGATAGACCCACCTGGGAGTAAAAGTCAATTGTTTAAAATCCGTGGAAGTACAGGGAAATCCCCGGGTCGTTAAGTCCCAACGAGATTGAAATTGTATTTTGAACGTTTGTGGGAATGAGTGGTACTGAGGACAGTAACCAATAAAGATTTGGATTTGATTATGCTACTGATTACTTGGTATTTGAAAAATTGAAACAATATTAACAATTACAGATACACAGATATGATTACACAAACACAAATCAGAAATCAGATTTGTTTACAAACAGAGAAAAAGGTGAGTTTTAAACAATTTAAAACTACAGGGGGGTGCAAATGAAAATTTTGCAAACTTAATTATAAAAGAAAATGAAATTAAAAAGAAAATTATTTTTTTGATTATTTTATTATTTAATAAAAAACTATTTAACTATTTAATTAAAACTAATTAACTTTAAAACTTAATAATACAAATTTAAACTAGAAAATTACAAAATTAATTTCTAAAATTCTAAAATGACTTAAAATAAAATTAAAAATTAAAAATATATATATATTTGTCTTTTTGTGGATATTCTATTAATTAAATACTAATAATAATAATTAAACTATTTAAACTAATTTAAATTACTAATAATACTAAAAATGACTTAGAAAATTAAAGAAAAATTTATAAATCTAATTAACCATCTCAGGAATCCTAAAAAATTATAAAAAGTTTCTAAAAATTATATTTAGACTATTTTACTAATTGTTTACTTAATTATTAATTAAAATCTAATTTAACTAGATTAATTAAGAAAATTAAAAAATGAATAGTAGAATTTAAGAGACTATTTTCTAAAAATACTAAAGGATTTATAAAACCTAGGAAAAATATGAAAAGGTACTGTTGTTAACTAAAAATTAATAAAACTATTTAATTACTAATATTACTTAATTATTTAATTAAACTAATTTTAATTCTAATAATTACTAAATTAAAAGAGAAAAATCTAGGAAAATTACTGTAAATACTTTAAGACAAATCAAAATTAAGAAAAATATAAAAATGATGAAGTGCTTAATAATAAGCTAAAAAGAAAAATTGAAAAGATAAATCCTATTAAATAGAAGTTATCACTATTTTTAAAGTTGGTTTTTGTTGGTTTTTCTTATTGACAGATGATTATAAGCTAAAAATAGAAAACTTTTATGAAGAAACTTTTGATTTAGCTTATGAATAAGCTGTGTGCACCCCCTTGGTTCTTAACAGTTGACTTAATAGCTTATTAGGACTTATGGACTTTTGAAAAAGCTATCAAATGAACAAATAAGCTCAAACAGATGGATAACAACTTGAAATAAGGTAAATGGCACAAATAAGCACTTAGAATAAGCTATTAGAACCAAATAAGTACTTAGACAAAACACCAGGCCAAAACAGGCCAAACAAAGGGGTTTTGGACCTCTGTGGGGTCCACAGAAAAGGTCAGGGGTCCAATTTTCTTATTGATTCTCAAAGATAAGCCAAAGGGCTTTTAAATAAGCTAGGAATCAGCTCCTAGGTCCCACTAATGAACACAAGAGGGGGGTTGGAAATTTGGTGTCTATGCTGATGTATCAGTACAAGGGATGGAATGGGACAAAGTTGAATGGGCATGCAGCCCTACCAAATAAGCTACTAAGTAATAAATAAGCCCTGGTCCAAGAAGATTAGCTTATTGGATTTCTAAAAAGCCAATAATCACACTGTGGAGCCCACTATTGAACAATCTATGGTCTATTGAAATTGGTGTTTCTACCCTGGTGCAGTAGAGGTTTCAGGCCTGCAAGCTTAAATAAGCTATCATATAAGCCACACAAATAATCACAAAAATAAGCCAGACATGAGATTTGAAAGATAAGCTGGTAGATTTTAAGCACAAGAAGTTTCAAAGCTTGAATCTTAACACAAAATTCATAAAAATTCCTTGAAAATTTAGATTTCTGCCAAGAGTATGAATTTTGGCTTTTGAGATTTTGAACTTAGGTTGACTTTTGTGAGATTTGATCCTAATTTACTGATTGATTTATGTATCTTAAGCTATATTAAGACTAATTTATGCTAGTATACCTATTTGTGAGTTGATTTGAGGCTTATTCCACACTAAATTCCACACAGTGAATCACTATGAGTGATTCAAAGACTATTTTGACTATTTTGTAAGTGAGCACTTGATTTTAGACCTGAACTAACTAATAATACCCTAATGTGATATGTTACAACAATAATGAACCACAGAAACACAGCTGAGCTAGGGCAAACTCTCAGATCCAAACACACCTTAAATTGACAGATTATGAGAATTTCAAAGCAAAACAAGAAGTTTGAACTAGAAACAGAATAGTAGCAATCTAATATGATCTAACATACATGAATAAGCAATAATTATCAGACAATAAGCTTAGGAATATTAGAACTAGGAAAAATGAGAAAAATGCTTACTCCATGCCATCCAAGCTAAATATGAACAAGAGAAACTAGAACCAGGACCACCTATTGGGCCTCCACAGGCTCACTAATACCCAAATCCAACCCTTTTAGCTCTTGCTTCCTTCTTCTTCCATATGAACCTGTAATTTTTTATTTTCTTTATATTTTTCTCATTTTTTTTGTGTTTTTGATTTCTGATGCTAGACTGCTTTTTAAGGTTTCTAATAGCTTTTATAAGCTATCTAGGAGCTTATGTGGTCTAATTGAGTCCTTATCATCAACTAATAACAACCTAAAGTGAACATGAGATTTTTAAGAGATAATTTGCACAAACTGAATTCATAAACATAAACTGAGATTGATATTGAAAAGAGGTTTGAAATACACTGAAATAACTTAATTCAACATTTAAAAGCTAAACGTTTGATGCGTGGGGATTGCACCAGGCTTTACCTCTCGAGGGATCTCGAGAAGCTTACAACCCCCACCAGGCAGTGTACCTGATCGTTGTAGTATAGTATAGTGACAAGTACCGGGGGATTGATCGTTCAGCTAGGAATAGTGTCGCTAGGATTAGAAAACCTGAATACTAGTTCTAGAGATGAAGGATGATTATTTTTTTTATTTTTATATTTTTTAGAAAGCAAGTAAAAATCTCGGGTTTTAAGGATTTGGGCGGAATTAGTTGCTAGTCAACTAACCCAATACTAAAGATGCAATCAAAATAAAATACTAGAAATGAAAATAAAATATATTAAACTAAGGTTGTGAGCAATAAGTGGAGAAATGTGTTTACTTAGATTTCACTACTCCATAGATATCTTTTGCACATTAATTACTTGTTATAGTTGCGTGGATGACGGATTGTATTCCTTAATACCATTCATGGGGTGGCGTACTTAACTCCCCAATCCTATGAGTGCCTACTTCACTCCTATGTCGAGCCGGCTAAGCAGCTCCTAACATGGGATCATTAGAATTTACTCATGCATTAAATACAACCAATAAAACCTAGTACACATCGGTTCATGTTTCCTAAGACGTTCAAGCATGTTACCATTTGGAGATCTGCCAGTTTTCTTAAGCCTAACATCGAAATCATTCATCCAATACAACCATAAACAAGTAATAAACACATAATCAACATCTAGGTTTCATTAGATCTAAGCAAACACAAGGTAAATCTAGCCTAGCATGGTGGAATCATGACAAGCACAAGATATAGACAACCAACACGTAGACATATTGATTGAATTAAAAGAACACTTATCTCAATAGCACATGTAAGGGTTCAAGGGCTGAAAACCCTTGAAAAACCTGTAAAATTCGTATATGGTTCGGCCTTAGGGTTTCTCCAAACTTGTTCCTCTAAATGAATGAAAATTAGCAAACTATATATAGATAATTGAGGCTGACGGCGTCAAGAACAACATTGTGACGCCGTCATCTCGCCGCCAAAAGAATCCTCGGACTGCCTTGATGTACATCTGACGCCGTCATGTATTACACTTTTCCAGGCCATCACGTATTTAACTCTTGACGCTCTTCCTTGTGACGCCTTCATTTCTGTACTGGGTCGTCATGATATTAACTCTTGACGCCGTCAACTTGTTACTCTTGACGCCATCAACTACTGTTCCCAGCATGGAAAATTAAGTCTTTGGCGTTTTCTTCACTTTTATGCTCCAAAAACGTCCGAATTGCTTCCTTTTCCAGATTTCACTCCCAAAGTACCTAAAATCACAAAAGGAACGATTTAGGGCAATATTTGATCAAATAAATTCAATTCCGGGCTTAAATGACCCCCTAAAAGTGGTTCATTTTTCGCCTCATCATATACCCTTACACTTGAGATTTGCTTGTCCTCAAGCAAATGCGCTTTTATTCTACTCAAAATACAAGTTAGGGGTCATTTAACACTAATATAAAAGTAATTACAACAAATAATCGTTCCACTAAAGACCAAAGACAAGCACGGAGATCATATACTAGCACCTCACAAATAGTGTTTAGATACTCACATCTCTCGAGTGTAATAAAGTATAAATTACAATATGGAAACGGAAGATATCTCTCACTACCTGTCATAGCAAAATAGATTACCATAGGCTTGGGAAAGGATCAAACCTCCACCACATGGCGTAAGCACCTAGGATAAACTATCAAAGAGGTCTTTTAAAGGGTTGTAACGTTAGGTGTAGGGAAATGAAATACACGGTTTTGTTGGATATAGGCAGTCTTTACTGGTGGCGAGTTAACAATCTTGGTTAATTACATGTACAATATGGCGTTGCTAAGCCAAGACTAGACTCGACTTAAGCTAATAAATGAAAAATAACAAAAACATAAAATGAACAAGGAATAAAAAGGGATGATAGTCCGTATGTTTTTTCTCTTTTCCTTTTTCTTATTTTTTCTTTTCTTTTTCTTGATTTTTCGATTTTTTTTTTTTTTTTTTTTTTTTTACCCTAGCATCCAAAATAATACATCATAGGGAATGTAAATTCCCCTTACACTTGAATTTTTACATACTTTACAATAAACTAATCTAATGACTCGAATAAAGAAAATCAAAATACTTGGAGCACTTTTAAGATTAACGCACGTACGGGGGTAATAATATGATGTTCTTCCCCATTACTTCATAAAATAAGTACTTACCCATGAGTCCCAATCATCCCAAAACAATATGTACAAGGATATGACTCGACTTAGCAACCATGTAATCAATTAGATAGTTAACTTAGGGTTTAACAAATAACAATAATGCACTAAAGATGAGTGCATACACGGAAGGCTAAGGCGATTTGGTTGTACATTTAAGTGGGGTGTAACAAATTCTTCCTTTAAGTAAAATGCTTAAAGTTAGAAACGAAAAGATAGGCTCGGAGGGGTGTACTAGGGGTTTCGTGTACTAAAAATGAGTACAACGCTAAGGGTGTGGGAAAAATTTGTTGACTTGATTAGCCAAGTAATATGACTTAAATGGTCAAGTAATTATGATACGGGTTTAACACAAGGGTGATCCTAATGCCTCTTATCATGTAGTAATCCTACTACACGAATGTAGTCTCACTAGCGGTCTCGGGATGCATCACTAACGCAAGTTCTAGAATCTAAATGCTACCGGTACACTTATAAGCACTAATAGTAAATGCTTTTCCTATCAAATCTAAAGGCGAACCTCACATATTTGGGTGGTAAATTTTTCTGAAAGTACGGTTATGTGCTAGTCATACAATCTCCTATCCATGAGATGCTTGCTATGGCTAAAGTTTCACTCCTAAATGTTGTAAAAAATTTTAAATTTGGCGCTAAAATCGCACTAACAAGTATTTCTCATAGTTTTATTACACATCTACTATCAAACAAACAAACTCAAGCGAAAGTGTATTTGTAAGGTATCATCATTTTACCCTCCCCTTACACTTAGGATGAACATTGTCCCCAATGTTCAAGTAAAGAATGTAAAAGTGAAATAAGTAAAACAAATGAAATCAAATACTCCCCTGATTCGCTCGGTATGGATAATAAGGTGGCCATGTTAGATCTTCCTCCAAGAAAATGAACAATCAAAGCTTCCCTTCCAGAATATAAATCATCTTCTTGTCATACATAACCTGTAAATCCTGAGAAAAGAAACAAGACAACCTCGCATAAAATCGGCGGCAATCTACATAAGTTACTAAATCCTAGAAAACAAAATAAGATATAATGCTTGTGGAATGAAGTTTGCAGATTTCCTGGAGATTATAAAACTTAATAATTCAACAAAAACTTTAAAACTCCGTTAGAAAAACAAAACTGGTAAAATTTCCAGATTTTTACACGTGACGCCGTCAAGAGTAAACTCATGACGCCGTCAGAAGTGACCTGCTGAAATTCTTATGTTAAGTTTCCGGAAAATTTCTGTAAAAACTTGGTTCTACTTCCTGGAAAATCCTGCAAAACATCATTATGACTCGATACAAGCATTTGACTCTAACAAATACGAATATACATGTTCACTTAATATTGTGGAGTATCATGATCGGTTTGTTTCTTAAAAACATATTTGGGGTTTCCCCTTACGCTTATCTTTTGCAAAAATACCTTTAGGTGGAGTTAAGATTAGGCCAAAACAACAAAGTAAAGTATTTCCACTTTTTAATTTAGAAACATGATCTATCAACAATAAAAATAAAGCATGCATACGGAAGCAAATAACAAACAAACAAAATAAAATCACACAAAACATGGGTTGCCTCCCAAGAAGCGCTTTTCTTTATTTACGAGTCTTGTAGCTAGACTCAAGGTCATGGGTTACCGTGTATCGCTTATGCTCACATAACCAAGTGTGAGCCATCTAATAGTCGCCTCAT
The DNA here is from genome assembly GCA_030686995.1 of Artemisia argyi. Taxonomy (NCBI): domain Eukaryota; kingdom Viridiplantae; phylum Streptophyta; class Magnoliopsida; order Asterales; family Asteraceae; genus Artemisia; species Artemisia argyi. Next base: position 16,803,954 of record CM060685.1, on the reverse strand, counting down.
CTTTCTTATAATCATCTCCTAACTCTAAACATCCGCGATAGTATCTTTTATTTTTTTCATGAGTATACTTAAGCCCTTTTCTCTTATCATTCTCACTTAGCATTTCTATGGGCGGATACCTACTACACTTCTCCATGGAAAAATCCTTGAACCTAGGGTGTGTGCGGGGCATTTGATAGACAAAATCTTCATCCCCATCCGAGAATGTAATTAACCCTTCTATGAGTTTTTCATCGAGGTTGGTCAACCGTTTGAAAGGTCTTCCAAACACAACTTGGGTCAACTTATCATCAATAAATTCTCCTAGATTCTCCATAACCATGAACTCAACAAGATAAACCAAGCTTCCTACAAACACATGCAATGGTATTGCCCTAGCAATAATGTTTTCTCCTTTGTATTCTAACTCATCTACCATGATTTTATTATATTCATTACACGAGATTATGTTCATTGGGAGAGATGAGTTAAGATAGGCGTTAAAGCTCCTAAATCCGATCATACAAGGAAATTGCATGTTGAATGAACTATCACTCTCAATCCTCGTTCTAGAGTCGACATACCTAAGAGGGTTCACTTCCTCTTCCGTCCTATCCTCATTAATCACATCACCATCATCAAGATCCTCATCGGAGTCTGAATAGTAAAAAGGACTAGCCCTACGGTTATCATCATGATCAGACTCCTCTAACTCAGAATTATTGTCAAAGTGGTGGTTGGGCGAGAGGTTAGGTTGGTTCTCATTCTCGACTAAAGGGAGTGGGTCGGGCATTTGGAAAATCCTACGACAAAAAACACGAATAACATGAATCAAACGATCAATGTTATTGTTATCTGATTCCTCCCGAACCGTCACTTATTTATCACACAAGCCAACCACTTGTGAATGGTTAACCGTAATATCTAAATGGAGCCCGGGAGGAACTAGCAAAGTTAATCCGTGGGAGTTTAAGCATAGAAAAGTACGTGAGTACAGAAAAGTACATCCCCGGGTCGTTATGTCCCAACGAGGTGTGCGTGATAGTACAATAACTTGTAATGAGTTGAAATAATATGTATATAGAAAAATGGGAATCTGAATGACTAACACTGGAATGTGAATAGTAATAGCTCTGTCACAGCTACTTCATTTAAGAAACGTACAATCAGAAACCCTAAAATAAATGATATTTACAAACGTACGTTTATGTTTAAATAAACGTAAACGTAACGAATAAAACAAAACTTTCCCAAAGAGGGAATTTGCATGCCTTAACAGCTTAAATGCAAATTAAAAAGAAATAAAAGAAATAACTATATTTACAAAGTTATTATTATAGTACGAAAACCTAGAAAACTAAAACGTGTACGTAAACGTTTAAATAAACGTCTACGTACAAAATAAAAAGTGAATACCGTCCAATATAAGTCCCACAAATGTGAAAATTACATTTTTGGAATCCTAAAAGAATAAGAAAATTATTAGAAAATTAAAACTTATTTTTATACTATGTACTTAATTATTATTAATTAAAACCTATTATTTACTATTTAATAATTACCTAAAAATAAGAAAAATCTAAATATTACTTAGAAAAATAAAATTAAAACTTAGAAAAGTTTAAAATACTATAAAAGAAATTTTGAAACTAAAAATATATTTATTATACAATTATTCTATTTATTATTAATTATTTACTATTATCTAATTACTAAATACTATTATAGATTTATTATAAATACTAAATGACTAAACAAAAATCTAAAACTTTTTACATAATTCTAAACTAATTATAAGAAGCTAAGAAAAATATAAAAACTATATATTATTAACAAAAATAAGAAAAGTTAATTAAATACTATTATTTATTAATTAATCTAATTAAACTAAATTAATTATTATACATACTAAACTTATTTATAAAATTATAAAACTTTTTATAAAACTATTTCACCATCATAGGAATCCATAAAAAATATAAAAAGTTTGTAAAAATTATAAATAAACTATTTTAAAAATTACTTACTAATTATTTACTAAAAGAAATATAAACTAAATTAATTATTATAATTATTATATGAACAGTAAAAAATGTGAAAAAATTACAGAAAGTAAATTATAGTATGAAGATGCTAAGAAAAATAAGTTAGGGCCACCAGCTTATTCCAATAAGCTGTTATAAGCTTAACAGTCCAAATAAGCTTAAACACTAAAACTACCTTAAGTATATTAAGTGTGTAGAGATATTCGGAACTGGTGCCCCAGAGCAGATAGAAGGGGTGTGGGTACTTATGCATGATACTAGCCTTGAGGTCCTGAGTTCGAATCCACCCACACCCATTTTTGGTTTTTTATTTTATTTTTGATTTTTCTTTTTACAAACTTATGAAATAAGCAAAAGTAAGAAACTTTTGATTTTTCTTTTTACACCCCTGCATACTTTTGTTTGGGCATTATAAGCTCAGTGAATAAGCTTAAATAACCAAAATAAGAGTTGTAGTAGCAGGACCATCTGGTTGGCTTTCCAAAAAGGCAAAGCTCACCTAGTGGGGTCCACTAAGTAGCTTATGCAGGGCTTATGAATAAGCCCTCATTTGACTGAGTATGGTAGAACCAGTACACACATCAAATAGGGACAAACTAAAAGCCATTTGCAGCCCATGTAAATAAGCTACTAAGATGAATTTAAGTGCAGGATCCTAAAGTTGGGGTGTTAAGCTTCAAGTAAAACTAAACTTCACAACCTAAGGATCACTATTGAGCTTAATATGAGCTTATGGAAATGGTGCATTTAACTGAGTTCACAGTTAACTGAGGGAATGGGCAAACAAACAAGCTCATATAAAACTATTCAAATAAGCTCTAATTGCTCAACAAGCACTAGAACCATGAAGGTGAGTTGCTTGGCTTTGTGAAAAGCCAAAACTCACACCAATAAGCTCAGTGAGGAGGCTTTTTAAAGCTTATGAAAATCAACTCATCACACTGTTTGCTTCAGTGTGATGAGTGGTGAGTAACAAAAAGTTATAAGGTGAATAAGCTATTCTAAAAGCTATAAAAGGAGAATAAGGCATAAACTAAACAAATGCCACTAGGGCAACACAAAAATGCCAAACTCACTTGAATTGGTCAAATCCATAAGCTTGTGCAAGCTTATGAATTTGACTGCATTCCAGTGAGACAGGGCAAAAAGAGGCATAAAGAAGCACTCATAAAAGCACTTAAACAAGCAGATAAAAATTCAACAAAAATATAAACAACAAGATTAGCAACATATCCAAATTACCCTAAAAGGATTTAACCAGAAACTTAAAAATAAAAGCACAAGAAATTATTCTATTTATTCAAAAACCAGAAAATCTGAATTTTGACTTTTTAAAGGTTTATGATCAAGTTGACTTAGCTCAACTTAGATCTGAATCTATGGAATAAACATGTAAGATTAAGCAATATTAACATGAATTTAAACAAACTTAACAACATTTAAACACAAATATGGAATTTGGACAGGAAATCTAAAACAGATAAGAAAATAATACAGATTAAAAGGAAATTTGACTAATACATAAACAAAGCATGGAAATGGATACTAAACTGAGTTAATGGATTATGCAACAACATAAAATCACACAAGAACAACATTGCTTACTACCTTACACACAGATTAAACACCATCATGCAGTGAACTTTGAAAATAAATTAAAACTGAAATCAACTATTAGAGACATCATCACTGAGCTTAAAAGGTTGTCAATCCCTCAAATGGCCCAGTGATTATGCAAGAATAGAAATAATCAACTCTAACAACCTCAAGGTTCTAAATCTAATCAAATCCAAACAGTCTCTTCAAAGTCATTTGTCAAATGAATCCAAAAGTTTTCAATGAATCTAACTTCAAACCTGAATCCAAACTCTATATTATGACATAACAAGCACAAATTGACAGAGAAACAACAATTATAACAACAATTAACGTGAATCACTCACAATCCATTTTTACAGTTAAAAATGACTTATGAAGCAACTTTACTAACTAACACATAAGCATACAAGGTTACACTTTAAAAACATTTAATAACAACTATTGAACATGAAAACATAAAGATTACAGAAATTAAAGAACATGAACAGTAATATGCAAAAATTAATGAAAATGCTTACAACATGAGATTCGGCTGAGAAAATCGAACCAATGGACAAGGTTACATCTATTAGCTTCCCAATAAGCTCCTAATACCCATAGTACTCCAAATTCACCCCTGCTTCATCATCTTCTTCATGATCACATAATTTTCAATTATTTTTCTATTTTCTATATTTTTTAGTGATTTTTGTATTTAAAAGACTGAGACTGTTTTGAAACTTTTAAAAGCTTGCAAAAGCTTACTGGAGCTATGTAGTGTTGATAGAGTCCAAGAAACAACCAGAGTTAACAAGAAATTTAAAGGCTTGGTATTTAAATGACATTTAAATTAAAAACATGAAATTAAAAGGTGGATCACAATAAAACTGTAAATAAAGTTTTATTAAACTTGTTTATGGTTCAATACAACTTTGAAAACTGTAAATGACATGGTAATTTAAAGTTAAGCATAAAAACTATTTCTACGTGACAATGGCTTAAGGCCAAGGTAGTTAATTCCTATGCCTCTTGCTCCTTTTATAGACCCATGGTGATCTCTGAGTCATCAGGATCAAATCCCACTAGTCATCATCCTTGATACGTGTCTAACTCCCTTACACCTGTTAAAAAGGATTTTGGCGCCAAAATGTAGTTCTTGCAATTGGGAGGCTGTGAGGGTTTTATTGGTGGATTAGGAAGTGGAGGTGGACAATTGGGTGAGATGGTGGGCAGGGGAGGTGGTGTTTGAGTGTTGCAGGGTGTTTTGCAGGGTAGGGGTGGTGGCAGATGTAGGTTTGCTAGGTGGCACCTCCTAGGGTAAACCTAGGAGGTGGGTTTGGTTGAGGAGGTGACAGAGGGTGTATGAGGTGGAGGGTGAAGGCAAGTGGTGATGAAGGTGGAGGTGGAGAACAGGTTGCAGGGATGTGAGGTAGGGGACGGGTCAAAGAAGGTCAACCCCCAGGTTTTATTAAAAGGGAAGGTTGGGCTTGTTTTGGTTGGGCTTGGGAATGGGTAAAGGGTAAAAGGATGGGCTGGGTGTTTTTATTTTTTTGGATTTAAGGGATAATGGATCCGTTTGGTTTTAATGTAATTTAGCCCAAGGACTAATGTTGTAAATTACTGAAACTTAAGGGGCTGATCATGCCATGTTTCCAAAGTATCATAAGGGCCATTCCTGCCATATAACATTAGTATAAGGATAATAATTATAAATTTTAAATTTAAAAACCTAAAAGGACCATTTATGTAATTTCACCAAAGTTAGAGGGGTGAAATTGTAATTTCCCAAAAGTTAACAAAATGTTCCAAATTCTAAGTTTATGAATAGTACAAGGGTGTATTTTGATAAATTTCATTATTTAAATACCCGGGGACTAATTTTGCCAATTTTGAAACTTGAGGGGTAAAAGTTGTCATTTTGTGTAAACTTTTATCCAGGGGTTATAAGTGAACATTTTTGACTTTCCAAGGACTAAAGTTGACTTTTCATTTCAAAATAAACTTCTAGGGACTAAAACTGTCATTTATGAAACTTGGGGGACCTGTTTTGCCATTTGTGCAATTTTGAACTTCAAGGGTAAAATTTGTAATTTCATGATTCCTGGGGGATTGTTGTTGACTTTTCTTCAAAATGATTTTCCCAGGGACCATTTCTGACATTTCTTGAAAGTTCAGGGACTGATTTTGCCAAGTGTGCAAACTTTGCACGTTTTCCTTTGTTTTCAGTCCTTTTGCACCTGAAACATATAAAAAACACAATTCAAAGATATTTATAGTATTTTGTAGTATTTTTGTGTGTTTTTAACTGTTTTCGTATTTAAAATAGAACATAAATGATGAGTTTTTAGGAACTCATCAATACCCCACACTAAAACATTGCTAGTCCCTAGCAATCTATAATCTAATAACAACCTGTTTTGAAAATTTAATGGATTTTGATATCTCTTTACCAGACAGCCATTACTTCTGGAGTAGCCAGGCGTGAGAACTGTGGTACACCTGATAACCGTGTGATTTTGAGCAAACCACCAGCTGTCAACGGATTTGATTAGTCTTTACCAAAAGCCGTTTGCTTCTGGACTAGCCAACTCTTGATGGACAAAGTCAACATCTTGGTGAGCTGATTACCAATTATGGTTTTTCACTGCCTTTACCACAAGCCATAATCTTGCGGGCTAGCCAACTCATTTGCTTTATGGGATATGGGGAGTTGAGGAACCATACAATTTTTGGAAAATTGCAAGCCATAACGGATTTGAGATATCTTTACCAAGAGCCGTTTGCTCCTGGATTAGCCAGTCCTTATGTGTGTTAGACATGGTGGACTGATTACCATTTGTTGTGTTTAGTGCAAAGCACTTCCACTAAGTGAAAAATTTTAAAATTTTGGCTATTTTGGGGAAAAAGGGCATAAAAGGGTACATAATCGATCAAATTCGTCAGAATTTCCCCCCACACTTAGAAATGAATATTGTCCTCAATATTCAAAGTCCCGGCTATTATGCCGAATCCTTGAACGTAAAAAGATAATATTTAAAGCTAAGTGGGGTAACACAACAATTATTTTATTTTTCTGTATTTACAATTTTTTATTACATTTTCAAGTTATATACAATATGTGGGTATTCTACCCCACACTAATTTTTGATTACCGAGTCGCTAGCTTGACTCGACCCCGAATTAATTGGTTCTAGGGGAAATAGAGTGGATGAGAAATTGGAGTGGGGTCCACTCACAGAATTATGAATGATAAGGTAGGGAGAATCTTTTTGGGTTTTATAATATAAACAGAAATGAAAAATGTTTTTGTATTTTTAGATTTGTATATATATGTACAAAGAAAAGGAAAATCCCTAACAACCGCCCCTCGAAAGGGAATCTGGGTCTGACAGAGCTCAGTAACTGTAAACAGCCAACAACCAAATGTTGTAACTGAGGGACTATCAAACTGTGCAAATTGTGTGCAAAGGAAAAATGTTTTTGTATTTTATATTGTTTATGAAATGAAATATGATATAGTATATGTAATCACTACCTCCCAGGCTTGTGTCAGGTTTACCACGCTAGCTAATCACTTGTGAATGATTAACTGTAATAAATATGCCCTGACAGCCCAGAAGTTGAATGATAAAGTATAGATAATATACATACAAGGATAGATATTTCAACAAAATATAAAATACAAGTCATAGTAGGCAGCACACCTCCCTGGCAGCGGCGCCAAATTTTGATTCCTCCCAAACCGTCACTTATTTATCACAAAAGCCAACCACTTGTGAATGGTTAACCGTAATATCTAAATGGAGCCCGGGAGGAACTAGCAAAGTTAATCCGTGGGAGTTTAAGCATAGAAAAGTACGTGAGTACAGAAAAGTACATCCCCGGGTCGTTATGTCCCAACGAGGTGTGCGTGATAGTACAATAACTTGTAATGAGTTGAAATAACATGTATATAGAAAAATGGGAATCTGAATGACTAACACTGGAATGTGAATAGTAATAGCTCTGTTACAGCTACTTCATTTAAGAAACGTACAATCAGAAACCCTAAAATAAATGATATTTACAAACGTACGTTTAAGTTTAAATAAACGTAAACGTAACGAATAAAACAAAACTTTCCCAAAGAGGGAATTTGCATGCCTTAACGGCTTAAATGCAAATTAAAAAGAAATAAAAGAAATAACTATATTTACAAAGTTATTATTATAGTACGAAAACCTAGAAAACTAAAACGTGTACGTAAACGTTTAAATAAACGTCTACGTACAAAATAAAAAGTGAATACCGTCCAATATAAGTCCCACAAATGTGAAAATTACATTTTTGGAATCCTAAAAGAATAAGAAAATTATTAGAAAATTAAAACTTATTTTTATACTATGTACTTAATTATTATTAATTAAAACCTATTATTTACTATTTAATAATTACCTAAAAATAAGAAAAATCTAAATATTACTTAGAAAAATAAAATTAACACTTAGAAAAGTTTAAAATACTATAAAAGAAATTTTGAAACTAAAAATATATTTATTATACAATTATTCTATTTATTATTAATTATTTACTATTATCTAATTACTAAATACTATTATAGATTTATTATAAATACTAAATGACTAAACAAAAATCTAAAACTTTTTACATAATTCTAAACTAATTATAAGAAGCTAAGAAAAATATAAAAACTATATATTATTAACAAAAATAAGAAAACTTAATTAAATATTATTATTTATTAATTAAACTAATTAAACTAAATTAATTATTATACATACTAAACTTATTTATAAAATTATAAAACTTTTTATAAAACTATTTCACCATCATAGGAATCCATAAAAAATATAAAAAGTTTGTAAAAATTATAAATAAACTGTTTTAAAAATTACTTACTAATTATTTACTAAAAGAAATATAAACTAAATTAATTATTATAATTATTATATGAACAGTAAAAAATGTGAAAAAATTACAGAAAGTAAATTATAGTATGAAGATGCTAAGAAAAATAAGTTAGGGCCACCAGCTTATTCCAATAAGCTGTTATAAGCTTAACAGTCCAAATAAGCTTAAACACTAAAACTACCTTAAGTATATTAAGTGTGTAGAGATATTCGGAACAGGTGCCCCAGAGCAGATGGAAGGGGTGTGGGTACTTATGCATGATACTAGCCTTGAGGTCCTGAGTTCGAATCCACCCACACCCATTTTTGGTTTTTTATTTTATTTTTGATTTTTCTTTTTACAAACTTGTGAAATAAGCAAAAGTAAGAAACTTTAATAAAGGAAAACTTTTTACAAAAGCCAAATAAGCTCTGTGAGAGCTTATTTGCTCAACAGTTGTTCAAAATAAGCAAATAAGCCATAGACTTCTAAATAGAAGCTATCACTTAGCTTTAAAGCTTTGTTTTTGAGTTTTTCTTTTTCTGGATTATATATATATATATATATATTAATATTAAACATATTTGAAGAAGATGGAAATGTACAAGCAAAGGAATAAGCTGCTTACAAGCTTATGAGACCAAACTGTGAGATTATGGCACTTACAGTTGGCTCACAAGCTTGTAATAGGCTTGAAAAAGCTATGCAGAAAGGGAAACAAAGAAAAGGAACATGAAAAATAGTCAAATGGCAAACATAAACAAGTAATGTGCAATGAAATTGCACATTTGACTGAGATGTGAACTCATGGTTTAGACAGTCAAGCTACAAGCTTGACTTGGATGGAATTGAGGCCTCTAAAGCCTGTAATGAGCTTCTCACATGAAAACAGAAGTAAATATATATAAGTACAAGTGTTATTTACAAGTATAGACAAGCATGTGTACTGAGTTTGGCCAATAAGCTCACAAAAGCTTATAAGCTTTACTCAGATAAACAGCTAAGCCAAACACCCCTGCATACTTTTGTTTGGGCATTATAAGCTCAGTGAATAAGCTTAAATAACCAAAATAAGAGTTGTAGTAGCAGGACCATCTGGTTGGCTTTCCAAAAAGGCAAAGCTCACCTAGTGGGGTCCACTAAGTAGCTTATGCAGGGCTTATGAATAAGCCCTCATTTGACTGAGTATGGTAGAACCAGTACACACATCAAATAGGGACAAACTAAAAGCCATTTGCAGCCCATGTAAATAAGCTACTAAGATGAATTTAAGTGCAGGATCCTAAAGTTGGGGTGTTAAGCTTCAAGTAAAACTAAACTTCACAACCTAAGGATCACTATTGAGCTTAATATGAGCTTATGGAAATGGTGCATTTAACTGAGTTCACAGTTAACTGAGGGAATGGGCAAACAAACAAGCTCATATAAAACTATTCAAATAAGCTCTAATTGCTCAACAAGCACTAGAACCATGAAGGTGAGTTGCTTGGCTTTGTGAAAAGCCAAAACTCACACCAATAAGCTCAGTGAGGAGGCTTTTTAAAGCTTATGAAAATCAACTCATCACACTGTTTGCTTCAGTGTGATGAGTGGTGAGTAACAAAAAGTTATAAGGTGAATAAGCTATTCTAAAAGCTATAAAAGGAGAATAAGGCATAAACTAAACAAATGCCACTAGGGCAACACAAAAATGCCAAACTCACTTGAATTGGTCAAATCCATAAGCTTGTGCAAGCTTATGAATTTGACTGCATTCCAGTGAGACAGGGCAAAAAGAGGCATAAAGAAGCACTCATAAAAGCACTTAAATAAGCAGATAAAAATTCAACAAATATATAAACAACAAGATTAGCAACATATCCAAATTACCCTAAAAGGATTTAACCAGAAACTTAAAAATAAAAGCACAAGAAATTATTCTATTTATTCAAAAACCAGAAAATCTGAATTTTGACTTTTTAAAGGTTTATGATCAAGTTGACTTAGCTCAACTTAGATCTGAATCTATGGAATAAACATGTAAGATTAAGCAATATTAACATGAATTTAAACAAACTTAACAACATTTAAACACAAATATGGAATTTGGACAGGAAATCTAAAACAGATAAGAAAATAATACAGATTAAAAGGAAATTTGACTAATACATAAACAAAGCATGGAAATGGATACTAAACTGAGTTAATGGATTATGCAACAACATAAAATCACACAAGAACAACATTGCTTACTACCTTACACACAGATTAAACACCATCATGCAGTGAACTTTGAAAATAAATTAAAACTGAAATCAACTATTAGAGACATCATCACTGAGCTTAAAAGGTTGTCAATCCCTCAAATGGCCCAGTGATTATGCAAGAATAGAAATAATCAACTCTAACAACCTCAAGGTTCTAAATCTAATCAAATCCAAACAGTCTCTTCAAAGTCATTTGTCAAATGAATCCAAAAGTTTTCAATGAATCTAACTTCAAACCTGAATCCAAACTCTATATTATGACATAACAAGCACAAATTGACAGAGAAACAACAATTATAACAACAATTAACGTGAATCACTCACAATCCATTTTTACAGTTAAAAATGACTTATGAAGCAACTTTACTAACTAACACATAAGCATACAAGGTTACACTTTAAAAACATTTAATAACAACTATTGAACATGAAAACATAAAGATTACAGAAATTAAAGAACATGAACAGTAATATGCAAAAATTAATGAAAATGCTTACAACATGAGATTCGGCTGAGAAAATCGAACCAATGGACAAGGTTACATCTATTAGCTTCCCAATAAGCTCCTAATACCCATAGTACTCCAAATTCACCCCTGCTTCATCATCTTCTTCATGATCACATAATTTTCAATTATTTTTCTATTTTCTATATTTTTTAGTGATTTTTGTATTTAAAAGACTGAGACTGTTTTGAAACTTTTAAAAGCTTGCAAAAGCTTACTGGAGCTATGTAGTGTTGATAGAGTCCAAGAAACAACCAGAGTTAACAAGAAATTTAAAGGCTTGGTATTTAAATGACATTTAAATTAAAAACATGAAATTAAAAGGTGGATCACAATAAAACTGTAAATAAAGTTTTATTAAACTTGTTTATGGTTCAATACAACTTTGAAAACTGTAAATGACATGGTAATTTAAAGTTAAGCATAAAAACTATTTCTACGTGACAATGGCTTAAGGCCAAGGTAGTTAATTCCTATGCCTCTTGCTCCTTTTATAGACCCATGGTGATCTCTGAGTCATCAGGATCAAATCCCACTAGTCATCATCCTTGATACGTGTCTAACTCCCTTACACCTGTTAAAAAGGATTTTGGCGCCAAAATGTAGTTCTTGCAATTGGGAGGCTGTGAGGGTTTTATTGGTGGATTAGGAGGTGGAGGTGGACAATTGGGTGAGATGGTGGGCAGGGGAGGTGGTGTTTGAGTGTTGCAGGGTGTTTTGCAGGGTAGGGGTGGTGGCAGATGTAGGTTTGCTAGGTGGCACCTCCTAGGGTAAACCTAGGAGGTGGGTTTGGTTGAGGAGGTGACAGAGGGTGTATGAGGTGGAGGGTGAAGGCAAGTGGTGATGAAGGTGGAGGTGGAGAACAGGTTGCGGGGATGTGAGGTAGGGGACGGGTCAAAGAAGGTCAACCCCCAGGTTTTATTAAAAGGGAAGGTTGGGCTTATTTTGGTTGGGCTTGGGAATGGGTAAAGGGTAAAAGGATGGGCTGGGTGTTTTTATTTTTTTGGATTTAAGGGATAATGGATCCGTTTGGTTTTAATGTAATTTAGCCCAAGGACTAATGTTGTAAATTGCTGAAACTTAAGGGGCTGATCATGCCATGTTTCCAAAGTATCATAAGGGCCATTCCTGCCATATAACATTAGTATAAGGATAATAATTATAAATTTTAAATTTAAAAACCTAAAAGGACCATTTATGTAATTTCACCAAAGTTAGAGGGGTGAAATTGTAATTTCCCAAAAGTTAACAAAATGTTCCAAATTCTAAGTTTATGAATAGTACAAGGGTGTATTTTGATAAATTTCATTATTTAAATACCCAGGGACTAATTTTGCCAATTTTGAAACTTGAGGGGTAAAAGTTGTCATTTTGTGTAAACTTTTATCCAGGGGTTATAAGTGAACATTTTTGACTTTCCAAGGACTAAAGTTGACTTTTCATTTCACAATAAACTTCTGGGACTAAAACTGTCATTTATGAAACTTGGGGGACCTGTTTTGCCATTTGTGCAATTTTGAACTTCAAGGGTAAAATTTGTAATTTCATGATTCCTGGGGGATTGTTGTTGACTTTTCTTCAAAATGATTTTCCCAGGGACCATTTCTGACATTTCTTGAAAGTTCAGGGACTGATTTTGCCAAGTGTGCAAACTTTGCACGTTTTCCTTTGTTTTCAGTCCTTTTGCACCTGAAACATATAAAAAACACAATTCAAAGATATTTATAGTATTTTGTAGTATTTTTGTGTGTTTTTAACTGTTTTCGTATTTAAAATGGAACATAAATGATGAGTTTTTAGGAACTCATCAATACCCCACACTAAAACATTGCTAGTCCCTAGCAATCTATAATCTAATAACAACCTGTTTTGAAAATTTAATGGATTTCGATATCTCTTTACCAGACAGCCATTACTTCTGGAGTAGCCAGGTGTGAGAACTGTGGTACACCTGATAACCGTGTGATTTTGAGCAAACCACCAGCTGTCAACGGATTTGATTAGTCTTTACCAAAAGCCGTTTGCTTCTGGACTCGCCAACTCTTGATGGACAAAGTCAACATCTTGGTGAGCTGATTACCAATTATGGTTTTTCACTGCCTTTACCACAAGCCATAATCTTGCGGGCTAGCCAACTCATTTGCTTTATGGGATATGGGGAGTTGAGGAACCATACAATTTTTGGCAAATTGCAAGCCATAACGGATTTGAGATATCTTTACCAAGAGCCGTTTGCTCCTGAATTAGCCAGTCCTTATGTGTGTTAGACATGGTGGACTGATTACCATTTGTTGTGTTTAGTGCAAAGCACTTCCACTAAGTGAAATTTTTTAAAATTTTGGCTATTTTGGGGAAAAAGGGCATAAAAGGGTACATAATCGATCAAATTCGCCAGAATTTCCCCCCCCACACTTAGAAATGAATATTGTCCTCAATATTCAAAGTCCCGGCTATTATGCCGAATCCTTGAACGTAAAAAGATAATATTTAAAGCTAAGTGGGGTAACACAACAATTATTTTATTTTTCTGTATTTACAATTTTTTATTACATTTTCAAGTTATATACAATATGTGGGTATTCTACCCCACACTAATTTTTGATTACCGAGTCGCTAGCTTGACTCGACCCCGAATTAATTGGTTCTAGGGGAAATAGAGTGGATGAGAAATTGGAGTGGGGTCCACTCACAGAATTATGAATGATAAGGTAGGGAGAATCTTTTTGGGTTTTATAATATAAACAGAAATGAAAAATGTTTTTGTATTTTTAGATTTGTATATATATGTACAAAGAAAAGGAAAATCCCTAACAACCGCCCCTCGAAAGGGAATCTGGGTCTGACAGAGCTCAGTAACTGTAAACAGCCAACAACCAAATGTTGTAACTGAGGGACTATCAAACTGTGCAAGTTGTGTGCAAAGGAAAAATGTTTTTGTATTTTATATTGTTTATGAAATGAAATATGATATAGTATATGTAATCACTACCTCCCAGGCTTGTGTCAGGTTTACCACGCTAGCTAATCACTTGTTAATGATTAACTGTAATAAATATGCCCTGACAGCCCGAAAGTTGAATGATAAAGTATAGATAATATACATACAAGGATAGATATTTCAACAAAATATAAAATACAAGTCATAGTAGGCAGCACACCTCCCCGGCAGCGGCGCCAAATTTTGATTCCTCCCGAACCGTCACTTATTTATCACAAAAGCCAACCACTTGTGAATGGTTAACCGTAATATCTAAATGGAGCCCGGGAGGAACTAGCAAAGTTAATCCGTGGGAGTTTAAGCATAGAAAAGTACGTGAGTACAGAAAAGTACATCCCCGGGTCGTTATGTCCCAACGAGGTGTGCGTGATAGTACAATAACTTGTAATGAGTTGAAATAATATTTATAGAAAAATGGGAATCTGAATGACTAACACTGGAATGTGAATAGTAATAGCTCTGTCACAGCTACTTCATTTAAGAAACGTACAATCAGAAACCCTAAAATAAATGATATTTACAAACGTACGTTTAAGTTTAAATAAACGTAAACGTAACGAATAAAACAAAACTTTCCCAAAGAGGGAATTTGCATGCCTTAACGGCTTAAATGCAAATTAAAAAGAAATAAAAGAAATAACTATATTTACAAAGTTATTATTATAGTACGAAAACCTAGAAAACTAAAACGTGTACGTAAACGTTTAAATAAACGTCTACGTACAAAATAAAAAGTGAATACCGTCCAATATAAGTCCCACAAATGTGAAAATTACATTTTTGGAATCCTAAAAGAATAAGAAAATTATTAGAAAATTAAAACTTATTTTTATACTATGTACTTAATTATTATTAATTAAAACCTATTATTTACTATTTAATAATTACCAAAAATAAGAAAAATCTAAATATTACTTAGAAAAATAAAATTAAAACTTAGAAAAGTTTAAAATACTGTAAAAGAAATTTTGAAACTAAAAATATATTTATTATACAATTATTCTATTTATTATAAATTATTTACTATTATCTAATTACTAAATACTATTATAGATTTATTATAAATACTAAATGACTAAAAAAAAATCTAAAACTTTTTACATAATTCTAAACTAATTATAAGAAGCTAAGAAAAATATAAAAACTATATATTATTAACAAAAATAAGAAAACTTAATTAAATACTATTATTTATTAATTAAACTAATTAAACTAAATTAATTATTATACATACTAAACTTATTTATAAAATTATAAAACTTTTTATAAAACTATTTCACCATCATAGGAATCCATAAAAAATATAAAAAGTTTGTAAAAATTATAAATAAACTGTTTTAAAAATTACTTACTAATTATTTACTAAAAGAAATATAAACTAAATTAATTATTATAATTATTATATGAACAGTAAAAAATGTGAAAAAATTACAGAAAGTAAATTATAGTATGAAGATGCTAAGAAAAATAAGTTAGGGCCACCAGCTTATTCCAATAAGCTGTTATAAGCTTAACAGTCCAAATAAGCTTAAACACTAAAACTACCTTAAGTATATTAAGTGTGTAGAGATATTCGGAACTGGTGCCCCAGAGCAGATGGAAGGGGTGTGGGTACTTATGCATGATACTAGCCTTGAGGTCCTGAGTTTGAATCCACCCACACCCATTTTTGGTTTTTTATTTTATTTTTGATTTTTCTTTTTACAAACTTGTGAAATAAGCAAAAGTAAGAAACTTTAATAAAGGAAAACTTTTTACAAAAGCCAAATAAGCTCTGTGAGAGCTTATTTGCTCAACAGTTGTTCAAAATAAGCAAATAAGCCATAGACTTCTAAATAGAAGCTATCATTTAGCTTTAAAGCTTTGTTTTTGAGTTTTTCTTTTTCTGGATTATATATATATTAATATTAAACATATTTGAAGAAGATGGAAATGTACAAGCAAAGGAATAAGCTGCTTACAAGCTTATGAGACCAAACTGTGAGATTATGGCACTTACAGTTGGCTCACAAGCTTGTAATAGGCTTGAAAAAGCTATGCAGAAAGGGAAACAAAGAAAAGGAACATGAAAAATAGTCAAATGGCAAACATAAACAAGTAATGTGCAATGAAATTGCACATTTGACTGAGATGTGAACTCATGGTTTAGACAGTCAAGCTACAAGCTTGACTTGGATGGAATTGAGGCCTCTAAAGCCTGTAATGAGCTTCTCACATGAAAACAGAAGTAAATATATATAAGTACAAGTGTTATTTACAAGTATAGACAAGCATGTGTACTGAGTTTGGCCAATAAGCTCACAAAAGCTTATAAGCTTTACTCAGATAAACAGCTAAGCCAAACACTCCTGCATACTTTTGTTTGGGCATTATAAGCTCAGTGAATAAGCTTAAATAACCAAAATAAGAGTTGTAGTAGCAGGACCATCTGGTTGGCTTTCCAAAAAGGCAAAGCTCACCTAGTGGGGTCCACTAAGTAGCTTATGCAGGGCTTATGAATAAGCCCTCATTTGACCGAGTATGGTAGAACCAGTACACACATCAAATAGGGACAAACTAAAAGCCATTTGCAGCCCATGTAAATAAGCTACTAAGATGAATTTAAGTGCAGGATCCTAAAGTTGGGGTGTTAAGCTTCAAGTAAAACTAAACTTCACAACCTAAGGATCACTATTGAGCTTAATATGAGCTTATGGAAATGGTGCATTTAACTGAGTTCACAGTTAACTGAGGGAATGGGCAAACAAACAAGCTCATATAAAACTATTCAAATAAGCTCTAATTGCTCAACAAGCACTAGAACCATGAAGGTGAGTTGCTTGGCTTTGTGAAAAGCCAAAACTCACACCAATAAGCTCAGTGAGGAGGCTTTTTAAAGCTTATGAAAATCAACTCATCACACTGTTTGCTTCAGTGTGATGAGTGGTGAGTAACAAAAAGTTATAAGGTGAATAAGCTATTCTAAAAGCTATAAAAGGAGAATAAGGCATAAACTAAACAAATGCCACTAGGGCAACACAAAAATGCCAAACTCACTTGAATTGGTCAAATCCATAAGCTTGTGCAAGCTTATGAATTTGACTGCATTCCAGTGAGACAGGGCAAAAAGAGGCATAAAGAAGCACTCATAAAAGCACTTAAATAAGCAGATAAAAATTCAACAAAAATATAAACAACAAGATTAGCAACATATCCAAATTACCCTAAAAGGATTTAACCAGAAACTTAAAAATAAAAGCACAAGAAATTATTCTATTTATTCAAAAACCAGAAAATCTGAATTTTGACTTTTTAAAGGTTTATGATCAAGTTGACTTAGCTCAACTTAGATCTGAATCTATGGAATAAACATGTAAGATTAAGCAATATTAACATGAATTTAAACAAACTTAACAACATTTAAACACAAATATGGAATTTGGACAGGAAATCTAAAACAGATAAGAAAATAATACAGATTAAAAGGAAATTTGACTAATACATAAATAAAGCATGGAAATGGATATTAAACTGAGTTAATGGATTATGCAGCAACATAAAATCACACAAGAACAACATTGCTTACTACCTTACACATAGATTAAACACCATCATGCAGTGAACTTTGAAAATAAATTAAAACTGAAATCAACTATTAGAGACATCATCACTGAGCTTAAAAGGTTGTCAATCCCTCAAATGGCCCAGTGATTATGCAAGAATAGAAATAATCAACTCTAACAACCTCAAGGTTCTAAATCTAATCAAATCCAAACAGTCTCTTCAAAGTCATTTGTCAAATGAATCCAAAAGTTTTCAATGAATCTAACTTCAAACCTGAATCCAAACTCTATATTATGACATAACAAGCACAAATTGACAGAGAAACAACAATTATAACAACAATTAACGTGAATCACTCACAATCCATTTTTACAGTTAAAAATGACTTATGAAGCAACTTTACTAACTAACACATAAGCATACAAGGTTACACTTTAAAAACATTTAATAACAACTATTGAACATGAAAACATAAATATTACAGAAATTAAAGAACATGAACAGTAATATGCAAAAATTAATGAAAATGCTTACAACATGAGATTCGGCTGAGAAAATCGAACCAATGGACAAGGTTACATCTATTAGCTTCCCAATAAGCTCCTAATACCCATAGTACTCCAAATTCACCCCTGCTTCATCATCTTCTTCATGATCACATAATTTTCAATTATTTTTCTATTTTCTATATTTTTTTAGTGATTTTTGTATTTAAAAGACTGAGACTGTTTTGAAACTTTTAAAAGCTTGCAAAAGCTTACTGGAGCTATGTAGTGTTGATAGAGTCCAAGAAACAACCAGAGTTAACAAGAAATTTAAAGGCTTGGTATTTAAATGACATTTAAATTAAAAACATGAAATTAAAAGGTGGATCACAATAAAACTGTAAATAAAGTTTTATTAAACTTGTTTATGGTTCAATACAACTTTGAAAACTGTAAATGACATGGTAATTTAAAGATAATCATAAAAACTATTTCTACGTGACAATGGCTTAAGGCCAAGGTAGTTAATTCCTATGCCTCTTGCTCCTTTTATAGACCCATGGTGATCTTTGAGTCATCAGGATCAAATCCCACTAGTCATCATCCTTGATACGTGTCTAACTCCCTTACACCTGTTCAAAAGGATTTTGGCGCCAAAATGTAGTTCTTGCAATTGGGAGGCTGTGAGGGTTTTATTGGTGGATTAGGAGGTGGAGGTGGACAATTGGGTGAGATGGTGGGCAGGGGAGGTGGTGTTTGAGTGTTGCAGGGTGTTTTGCAGGGTAGGGGTGGTGGCAGATGTAGGTTTGCTAGGTGGCACCTCCTAGGGTAAACCTAGGAGGTGGGTTTGGTTGAGGAGGTGACAGAGGGTGTATGAGGTGGAGGGTGAAGGCAAGTGGTGATGAAGGTGGAGGTGGAGAGAAGGTTGCAGGGATGTGAGGTAGGGGACGGGTCAAAGAAGGTCAACCCCCAGGTTTTATTAAAAGGGAAGGTTGGGCTTGTTTTGGTTGGGCCTGGGAATGGGTAAAGGGTAAAAGGATGGGCTGGGTGTTTTTATTATTTTGGATTTAAGGGATAATGGATCCGTTTGGTTTTAATGTAATTTAGCCCAAGGACTAATGTTGTAAATTGCTGAAACTTAAGGGGCTGATCATGCCATGTTTCCAAAGTATCATAAGGGCCATTCCTGCCATATAACATTAGTATAAGGATAATAATTATAAATTTTAAATTTAAAAACCTAAAAGGACCATTTATGTAATTTCACCAAAGTTAGAGGGGTGAAATTGTAATTTCCCAAAAGTTAACAAAATGTTCCAAATTCTAAGTTTATGAATAGTACAAGGGTGTATTTTGATAAATTTCATTATTTAAATACCCAGGGACTAATTTTGCCAATTTTGAAACTTGAGGGGTAAAAGATGTCATTTTGTGTAAACTTTTATCCAGGGGTTATAAGTGAACATTTTTGACTTTCCAAGGACTAAAGTTGACTTTTCATTTCAAAATAAACTTCTAGGGACTAAAACTGTCATTTATGAAACTAGGGGGACCTGTTTTGCCATTTGTGCAATTTTGAACTTCAAGGGTAAAATTTGTAATTTCATGATTCCTGGGGGATTGTTGTTGACTTTTCTTCAAAATGATTTTCCCAGGGACCATTTCTGACATTTCTTGAAAGTTCAGGGACTGATTTTGCCAAGTGAGCAAACTTTGCACGTTTTCCTTTGTTTTCAGTCCTTTTGCACCTGAAACATATAAAAAACACAATTAAAAGATATTTATAGTATTTTATAGTATTTTTGTGTGTTTTTAACTGTTTTCGTATTTAAAATGGAACATAAATGATGAGTTTTTAGGAACTCATCATTATCCATCGAAATAGTTTACGAACAAAGGAAACAAAGAAATAAGATAGACTAAAGAGAACCTAAAAAAAAAAAAAAAAAAAAAATCTTACTAGAAAGGAATCTAGCAAGTAGACCTAATAAAAAGAGATTCTAACCTAGACAATAACTATTCCCCGGGCTGCGGCGCCAAAAACTTGATGCGTGGGGATTGCACCAGGCTTTACCTCTCGAGGGATCTCGAGAAGCTTACAACCCTCACCAGGCAGTGTACCTGATCGTTGTAGTATAGTATAGTGACAAGTACCGGGGGATTGATCGTTCAGCTAGGAATAGTGTCGCTAGGATTAGAAAACCTAAATACTAGTTCTAGAGATGAAGGATGATTATTTTTTTTATTTTTATATTTTTTAGAAAGCAAGTAAAAATCTCGGGTTTTAAGGATTTGGGCGGAATTAGTTGCTAGTCAACTAACCCAATACTAAAGATGCAATCAAAATAAAATACTAGAAATGAAAATGAACTATATTAAACTAAGGTTGTGAGCAATATGTGGAGAAATGTGTTTACTTAGATTTCACTACTCCCTAGATATCTTTTACACGTTAATTACTTGTTATAGTTGCGTGGATGACGGATTGTATTCCTTAATACCATTCATGGGGTGGCATACTTAACTCCCCAATCCTATGAGTGCCTACTTCACTCCTATGTCGAGCCGGCTAAGAAGCTCCTAACATGGGATCATTAGAATTTACTCATACATTAAATACAACCAATAAAACCTAGTACACATCGGTTCATGTTTCCTAAGACGTTCAAGCATGTTACCATTTGGAGATCTGCCAGTTTTCTTAAGCCTAACATCGAAATCATTCATCCAATACAACCATAAACAAGTAATCAACACATAATCAACATCTAGGTTTCATTAGATCTAAGCAAATACAAGGTAAATCTAGCCTAGCATGGTGGAATCAAGACAAGCACAAGATATAGACAACCAACACATAGACATATTGATTGAATTAAAAGAACACTTATCTCAATAGCACATGTAAGGGTTCAAGGGCTGAAAACCCTTGAAAAACATGTAAAATTCGTATATGGTTCGGCCTTAGGGTTCTCCAAACTTGTTCCTCTAAATGAATGATAATTAGCAAACTATATATAGATAATTGAGGCTGACGGCATCAAGAACAACATTATGACGCCGTCATCTCGCCGCCAAAAGAATCCTCGGACTGCCTTGATCTACATCTGACGCCGTCATGTATTACACTTTTCCAGGCCGTCACGTATTTAACTCTTGACGCTCTTCCTTGTGACGCCTTCATTTCTGTACTGGGTCGTCATGATATTAACTCTTGACGCCGTCAACTTGTTACTCTTGACGCCGTCAACTACTGTTCCCAGCATGGAAAATTAAGTCTTTGGCGTTTTCTTCACTTTTATGCTCCAAAAACGTCCGAATTGCTTCCTTTTCCAGATTTCACTCCTAAAGTACCTAAAATCACAAAAGGAATGATTTAGGGCAATATTTGATCAAATAAATTCAATTCCGGGCTTAAATGACCCCCTAAAAGTGGTTCATTTTTCGCTTCATCAACATTATACTGGAAATTGAAAATTACACTATTCGACTATGATTAACTAAAATTACACTATATATTCTTTTCCGTTCTATCTCTTTCTTTATATAGTGGTCCATTAGGGTTTGTGACCTCCTCTGAGCATTTCCCACTCTTTTCTATGGCCATTGGATCACTGAGGCTTCATCTTGACCCTCCACGTGTTTTGGTGGGAAAAATGGAATGAGGCAAGTTTGGACAGTTATAGCAATTGGGGGGGGGGGTGGCAGCTTTTAATGCTGAGGTGAGGGGTGGAAGATGGTGGGTTGGGCGGTGGATAAGGTGATTGGTGGTGGGAGATGGGACTGAGTTGCAGGGTGCTACAGTGCAAATGGGAAGGGAAGGGGACGGTCAAATGGTTTGACCGTTTGATTATTTAAAATGGTTTAGGGGTGAGTGGGCTTAAGGTTTGGGCCAAGGGAAAAAGATGTGGCCTGGTGGAGTTTATATGGTGTTGGGTTAGGCTTAGTTTTTGGATTGGATTAATATTAAGGGTACGGTTTGGTTAAGTTTTAATATCAAGGACCAATTTTGCAATTCACCGAAAATGGAGGGGCTGAACTTGTAACTTTTCCATAGTTCTCAAAGGGGTGAAACTTGCCAAATGTGAATAGTACAAGGACCCTTGTTGATTTTTCCATTTTTTTGAATTCCCCAGGGACCAAATCTGCCAAACTTGAAACTTCAGGTACCAATCTTGTAATTTCACCAAACTTTCCAACCAAGGACCATTCCTGCCGAAGATGAGTAGTACAAGGACCAAAATTTATTTTTCTCAAAGTTTTTACATCCCAGGGACCATTTTTGTCAATTTTGCAAAGTTAAGGGACTAAACTTGTAATTTTGTGAAACTTTGCACCAAAGGACTAACTATGCTTATTTGTGATTCAAAAGGACCTTTGGTGACTTTTTCATGTTTTTAGAATAACCAGGGACAAGATTTGACAAGTTTTGAAAGTTGTGGGACTAAAATTGCCAATTATGCAAACTTTGTTCATATTTCATCTGTTTTTGATCATTTTGCATCTGAAACATATAAACACACTTCTGGGATAATTTCAGTATTTTGATGCATATTTGAGTGTTTTTGGATGTTTTGGCAGCTCAGATTAGGTAAAAATGATGAGTATTTACACACTCATCACTCCCCCACACTAAAATATTGCTAGTCCCTAGCAATCTTTTGAGAAAACTTAATGGATTTGAAGTCTCTTTACCAAACGCCATTACTTCTGGAGTAGCCAAATATTTTAGCTCAAGTAAGAACTATGGTACACTGATAACCATATGATTTTGAGCAAATCATCAGCTGTCAACGGATTTGATTTGTCTTTACCAAAATCCGTTTGCTTCTGGACTTGCCAACTCTTTGATGGAAATAAATTCATCATCTTGGTGTGCTGATTACCAATTATGGTTTTTCCACTGCCTTTACCACAAGCCATAACCTTGTGGGCTAGCCAACTCTTCACAATTAAAGATATGGTGAGTTGAATCCCATATAATTTTGGGCAAATTGTCAGCCATCAACGGTTTTGAGATATCTTTACCCAGAGGCGTTTGCTCCTGGATTAGCCAGTCCTTTTGTGGCTTAGACAAGGTGGACTGATAACCATAAATTTTTTTGAAATAAAGTGAAATTTTTTTAAAATTTTGGCTAAAAACGGGGGTACTAGAAGATATAATGTGATAAAATTCGCTAGATTCCCCCCCCCCCCCCACACTTAGATCTGAATATTGTCCTTAATATTCAAAGTCCCGACTATTATGCCGACTCTTTGAATGGAAAGGGATAGTATTACAAGCTAAATGTGGAAATAACATTTTTCACTTTATTTATATAGATATATACGCATTTTTTTGATATATACATGGTGAACCATAGCAGGGGTAACTTCCCCCACACATAGGGTGAAAACCCCTTTTACATGCTACTGTTTTTGTTTATCGAGTTGCTAGCTTGACTCGATCCCCGAATTCATTGGTTTGTGGGGAAAGTTTGGAGATCCGGGACAACCATTGGTGGTATGTCCCCTCCAAAGTAGTGTTTTAATCGATGACCATTCACTTTGAAGTTGGAACCGTCAGGTTGAGATAATTCAACAGTTCCGTATGGAAATACTTTTGTTACAGTGAATTGCCCAGACCAGCGAGTTTTAAGCTTTCCTGAGAATATCATTAATCATGAATTGAAGAGAAGGACTCTGTCATCGATGTTGAAAACAAGGTTCTTAATTTTTGAGTCGTGGATCTTCCTGGTCTTTTCCTTGTAAATCAAAGAATTCTCATAAGCTTGATCACAAAGTTCGTTTAATTCGTTTAGTTGAACCTTGCTGTGATCATCCGCTGTCTGAAGGTCGAAATTTGCATGTTTTAAGGCCCAGGAGGCCTTATGTTCTAATTCGATCAGAGGATGACATGCTTTCCCGTACACTAGCTTATATGGAGTACACCCGATGGGTGTTTTGTAAGCAGTGCGGAAAGCCCATAATGCATCATCCAGCTTATCCGACCAAGAGGCACGGTTTTCTCCCACCGTCCTGTCGAGAATCCTCTTAATACCCCGATTTGAGACCTCCACCTGCCCACTTGTTTGTGGGTGGTATGCCGTAGAAAGACGGTGAGTTACACCATATTTCAGCATCACTCTTGCAAATTGTTCATTGCAGAAGTGTGTGCCACGATCACTGATAATGGCACGAGGAGTCCCGAATTTGGCAAAGAGAGATTTCAAAAATTTAACGACTACTCGGGCATCGTTGGTGGGTAAAGCTTTTGCTTCAACCCATTTTGACAGATAGTCGACGGCCACGAGTATGTATTTATTCCCTCGTGAAGACTGGAACGGCCCCATAAAGTCAATGCCCCACATATCAAATATTTCACAGACTTGGATGGCGTTTTGCGGCATCTCATTCTTTTTGGAAATATTCCCATGATGCTGGCAAGCCTCACAGGTTTTGATAAGTTCATGGGCGTCTTTGTAGATTGTGGGCCAAAAGAATCCTGAATCAAACACCTTTTTGGCGGTGTAGTCTGGGTTATGATGTCCCCCCGTGGGTCCATCATGACAAGCTTTAAGAATTTCCATGGCTTCTTGGCCATGGACACACCGTCGGATGACTTGATCCGCACAGATTTTGAATAAGTAGGGGTCGTCCTAGAAGTAATGTTTTACATCTTTAAAGAATTTTCTTTTCTGTTGGGATGACATCCCTTTCACAACGAAATTACCCGCATGGTAATTTGCAAAATCAGCAAACCATGGGGTAGTGGTTTCATCTCGGGTAGAGATCAGATTGAGAGTCTCAAGAGGAAAAGTTTCATTAATCTCTTTTCTCTCGAGAATATCCTGATGAGGATTCTCTAACCGGGACAAGTGATCAGCTGCAAGGTTCTCTGCTCCCTTTTTGTCTCGTATGATTATATCGAATTCCTGAAGGAGCAGGACCCAACGGAGCAGTCTTGGCTTTGCGTCCTGTTTAGCAAACAGGTATTTCAAAGCCGAGTGGTCCGTATACACCACGCATTTGGTTAGGATTAAGTAAGGCCTAAATTTCTCAAAGGCATATACCACAGCCAATAATTCTTTTTCTGTGGTGGTATAGTGCGTTTGAGCTTCAGTCATGGTCTTACTTGCGTAGTGTATTGGCTGAAAATGTTTTGTTTTGCGTTGCCCCAGAACTGCACCAATAGCGAAGTCGCTAGCATCGCACATAAGTTCGAAGGGTAAGTCCCAGTCGGGGGCAACAAGGATCGGTGCCTCGGTAAGCCTTTTCTTTAAAGTAGAAAAAGCTTCAACACACTCAGGGGAAAAGATGAAAGGAGCTTCCTTTTCAAGAAGATGAGTCATGGGCCGGGTTATTTTGGAGAAATCCTGAATGAATCTCCGATAAAACCCGGCATGGTTGAGGAAACTCCTTATGCCTTTAACAGTTGTGGGATGAGGCAGCTTAGCAATAACATCAATTTTGGCCTTATCGACCTCAATCCCACTTTTTGAAATTTTATGGCCGAGGACAATGCCCTCCTTGACCATAAAATGGCTCTTCTCTCAGTTTAGACAAAGATTCGTATCTTCACAACGTTGAAGCATCTTTTCTAAATGGGAGAGGCATGAGTTGAAAGAATTCCCGATGATTGAGAAGTCATCCATGAATACCTCCATGGTTTTCCCGATCATGTCGTGGAAAATAGCCATCATTCACCTCTGGAAAGTGCCCGGAGCGTTGCATAACCCAAAAGGCATGCGACGATAGGCAAATGTCCCGTAAGGGCATGTGAAGGTAGTCTTCTCTTGATCCTGTGGATCAATGGGAATCTGGAAGTAACCCGAGAAGCCGTCGAGGAAGCAATAATACTCATTCCGCGCTAGTCTCTCGAGCATTTGATCCATAAAGGGCAGAGGAAAATGGTCCTTGCGGGTGGCTTCATTTAGTTTTCCGTAATCGATACATACTCGCCACCTCGTAACCAACCGAGTTGGTATCAACTCATTATCCTCATTTGTGACAACAGTAATGCCACCCTTTTTTGGAACACAATGTATGGGACTAACCCAAGGACTGTCTGATATTGGGTAAATCAATCCAGTGTCGATAAGTTTTAGAACTTCTTGCTTGATAACTTCGTGGATTTTTGTATTTACCCGTCTTTGATGCTGCACGGCAGACTTAAAGTCATCCTCCATTAGGATTTTGTGTGTACAAAAATCCGGGTTAATACCCTTTATGTCTGAGAGCTTCCAAGCAATTGCTTGTTTGTGGGACTTTAAAACCTTAAGCAGCGCATTTTTCTCCTCATCCTTTAAATTTTTCGCAATAATGACTGGTAATTTATCGTTACCTTCCAAGAATGCATATTCTAGATGAGGAGGCAGGTCCTTAAGTTCGACCTTGGGGAAATCATCATTTTCTCAGCATATTTGATTTCCGCGTTATGAAGTTGTTGAGGTAGAACAGGAAGAGGAGAGGGATCTTTGTTCAATAATTTCTCAAGGAGAAATATATCCCCCTCCGGGTCAATCTCTTGGTTATCAATTCCTTCGGGAACCAATTCACTTTTGAGAAAGGCCTTTATTTCCTCAAGGACGAAATCACTTCCCTAAAACGGAGTGAGGGAAGGAGAAGAATTAGCGATTATGGGTTTAGAAGAGGGAGTGGGATTGCCACTCGGAGAACTATAAGCGAATCCAAGGATTTCCTGAGCATACTCCTCAGATGCAATGTCAATGACATCAATTCGGTTGACCGATTCAACATCATAATTCGAGGAGTATCTCGAGGTTTGATCAAGGTTGAACATTATCACTTCAGTGCCAACTCGTAACGTGATTTCCTCATCGAAAACATCGATCAATGCACGACCCGTCCTTAAGAATCCCCTCCCAAGAATGAGAGGAACTCTTGGATCTGCATCGAAATCAACTACGACAAAGTCTGTCGGAAAATGGAACTTTCCCACTCTTATAAGTACGTCCTCGGCAACACCAAGGGGACGAGAAATTGAACGGTCTGCAAGCTCGAGAGTCATGCATGTGGGAGTGAGTTCCTGAAGAGAGAGCTTTTTCCAAACTGAGTGGGGCATTAAGTTGATGCTTGCACCAAGATCGGCCAAGGCAAAGCACTCAACCATCCCCGGGAAAATACATGGTATTAGAAATTTCTCGGGGTCTCCTAGCTTCTCGGGGAGCTGTTTCAACAGAACTGCAGAGCAGTTTTCATTGAGTGGAGTTCGTGCCATCTCAAACAGTTTTTCTTTATTGCTCAATAGGTTTTTGATTGTCGATGCGAATTTGGGCATTAAAAGAAGAGCATCCGCAAAACTAATATCAAAGTGTAGATCTTGGAAAATTTGGAAAAAATTTTCCATCTGATGATTACCTTTTTCACGGAGCTTCTGGTCTTGCAATCGAGAGGGATATGGAATTGATGGTTTTGGGTTGGCTTTTGGATTTTCAACAGGACCTTCGGGAGTTTCAAAAATGACCTTTTAGGGGGAGTCAGGATCGGGACAACTGGAGGAGGGATGTCATTGGTACCTCCGTTATTAGTAGGAAGTACCGTATCCGTAGTATCCTCAATATCACATTCCTCTACCTGGACAGGAGAAGTGGTAGACGGACCTGTGGGTCCTTTATAAGAAACTCCACTTCTTGTGGTGATCGCCTTTGCATCGCCCCTCGGATTAGCGATCGTGTTGCTAGGTAAAGTACCTGAGCCCGTGGGTCGATCATTTAAAGACTTCTTCAATTAAGAGATCTGGCTGACTAGCATTTTGTTCAATTCATCTTGGGATTTCATAAACTGTTTTAATAACTCATCTGATGATGGTCCAGTTGGAACAATGGCTTGATTTTGATTTGGAAAATTTTAAGCCCGATTGTTTTGGAAATTCCTATGTTGCTGGTTGTTATTACCCTGGAAGTGGTTTTGTTGTTGAAATTACCCTGATGGTAATTGTTCTAACCTTGACTACGGTTATAATTCCCTTGGTTTTGATTTTGTTGAACCTGGTGTTGACCAGAGTTGAAATTCCCTTGGTTGTTAAAACCTTGGTTCATTCGGTTCTGGTTCTGATTCTGGTTAAAGTTCTGGTTTCTGTTTTGACCATTTTGGTTCTGGGACAGATTAAATCCCGGTGGTCCAATGTAGTTATTGGAACGATAACTCAACAGATTTCGGTCCCCTTGCGGTTGGTAAGAATTACCTCCCGTATTGTAGGAATCTTGGGCTGCGAATACGTTCTCTTGAGTGAAGCCACTGGAGGTTGGGCACTCATGGTGTGGGTGTGGACCACCACAGGTTTCACAACTGACATTTTTAATCTGCTGATTGTGATTTGTTTGGTGAATTCGGAGAACCGCAGCAGACAAATCATCAAACTTTTTGGTAAGAGCAGCTATTTCATTATTTTTCGGAGTGACTGACTTACATGAGTCATTCCTCTCTGTAGAGGAGTCCCAAAAATTTTGATGGGCAGTCATGTTTTCAATTAAGTCATAACACTCTTCAGGGGTCCTTTTCATAAAGGTGCCCCCAGCAGCAGCATTGATGGTGTCACGATGACGAAGTGTCAAACCATTGTAAAAGGTATCAATAATGGTGACAAAAAGCATGTTATGATTGGGACACCGATCAATAGCAAATTTGTAGCGTTCCCATGCCTCAAATAAGGACTCTTTGGGAAGATGTCTGAAGTTACTAATATTGTTTCTCAGCTTTGTAACCATGGATGGTGGAAAGTATTTAGTGAAGAACTTAGTAACCATCTCATCAAAGGTATGGATCGAATTCTTAGGAAGTCGATCGAACCAAGCAGTCGCATGATGAGTGAGAGAATATGGGAACAGGTATAAACGCAGGCCGTCTTCGGTGACGCCATTTTGTTTCATGCTTTGGGTGACGGTTAAATATTTATCGAGATGCTTGTTAGCATCGTCACCCGGAAAACCGTGGAATTGACACGAATTTTGGACCTGATGTATCATGTTGTGTTTTAGTCCAAAATCCGAGGCTCCAATTGTAAGTGGTGCAATGGGTCCACCTCTCCCGTGCATGGTAGGTTGACATAGTTCCTCCATTGTTCGGGTGTCAGGAACTATGTCATCCTTGGGAGGGTTTGGGGGCTCGTCGTCCATTTTTAACGTGTGTTCTTCTTCAACAGTACGTAACTCGGGTACGTTTTTCTGACCTTTATGCTTTGTTTGTGAACGAGTGCGCATGCACTAAAAACAATTTTTCAAAACAAGATCGAGGCAAAACCACAGTGGACTTAAACCAATAATCACAGGTGAATGGCTTCTTTATAAAAGGTACACCACTCACAGGGATATAATGGCAAGTTTTTATCTTATGTTTGGGAACTTATTATGTTCACACCCCCATTTGGTAGGTGTTCTACCTTGGTTTGCGGTGGTAATCTTTTATGTAATTATTCACAGTAAAATGTTTTTGGCTTTTCGTGTATGGGTGAAAAACTTGGACAATATTTTTGGAACTAATTCGTTAACCGAAATCGTTCCTTTAAGATTACTAGCAGGGTGGCGGGAGAGAAGAATGGATCTCTCTTCAGTTCGCAATTTAATGTCAGAACTTCCGTATTCCACCTGTGTAGGTTGTAATCTTAAAGTAAACGAAGTAATTTAACTTCACAGTTTGTTTTGTTGTTTATGATTTTTTTGGTGTTTTTAACACTTCAGGAAAAGTGTTAATGAACTTTTTCAGTTATGATTTTCTTTTTCACAAAAATTTACAAAGTGATGGTATTTGTACAGGAGGGGTTTTTGAAAACCACTAAACCTAAAACGTTTTAAAATACGCAACAACCTCCCCAGCAGCGGCGCCAAATTTTGACTCCTCCCAAACCAACCAGTCAACCGGGTGCAGTTGATAGGCCCACCTGGGAGAAAAAGTCAAGTGTTTAAAATCCGTGGAAGTACAGGGAAATCCCCGGGTCGTTAAGTCCCAACGAGATTGAAATTGTATTTTGAACGTTTGTGGGAATGAGTGGTGCTGAGGACAGTAACCAATAAAGATTTGGATTTGATTATGCTATTGATTACTTGGTATTTGAAAAATTGAAACAATATTAACAATTACAGATACACAGATATGATTACACAAACACAAATCAGGAATCAGATTTGTTTACAAACAGGGAAAAAGGTGAGTTTTAAACAATTTAAAACTACAGGGGGGTGCAAATGAAAATTTTGCAAACTTAATTATAAAAGAAAATGAAATTATAAAGAAAATTATTTTTTTGATTATTTTATTATTTAATATTTATATATTTAATTAAAAACAATTTAACTATTTAATTAAAACTAATTAACTTAAAAATTTAATAATACAAATTTAAACTAGAAAATTGCAAAATTAATTTCTAAAATTCTAAAATGACTTAAAATAAAATTAAAAATTAATAATATATGTTTTTGTCTTTTTGTGGATTTTCTATTAATTAAATACTTATAATAATAATTAAACTATTTAAACAAATTTAAATTACTAATAATACTAAAAATGACTTAGAAAATTAAAGAAAAATTTATAAACCTAATTAACCATCTCAGGAATCCTAAAAAATTATAAAAAGTTTCTAAAAATTATATTTAGACTATTTTACTAATTGTTTACTTAATTATTAATTAAAATCTAATTTAACTAGATTAATTAAGAAAATTAGAAAATGAATAGTAGAATTTAAGAGACTATTTTCTAAAAATACTAAATGATTTATGAATCCTAGAAAAAATACGAAAAGGTACTGTTGTTAACTAAAAATTAATAAAACTATTTAATTACTAATATTACTTAATTATTTAATTAAATTAATTTTAATTCTAATAATTACTAAATGAAAAGAGAAAAATCTAGAAAAATTTTTGAAAATAATTTAAGATAAAACAAAATTAAGAAAAATATAAAAATGATGAAGTGCTTAATAATAAGCTGAAAAGAAAAATTAAAAAGATAAATCCTATTAAATAGAAGCTATCACTATTTTTAAAGTTGGTTTTTGTTGGTTTTTCTTATTGACAGATGTGTAATATACTCTAATATATGAACATGGATGGTTAAGTGATTTGAGATGATTAAAGATGTAGTTTCTAGTGAGATGTTAGAGAGAGAAAGAGATGAGAGAGGTGGGAGCCTTGTATGAGAAAACTTGTTGAATGTTTGATTGCAAGTGAAGGTCTAACCCTTTCCCATGAGTGGGAAAGGGTATATATAGTTACAATGTAAACGCCCCTTGAAACGGGCTGTAGACGGGCTGACAGTGGGTAAGAGACCCGACCCGACTCTACAAATACTGACTAATACTACACTACGTACTAACTAATATGATAATTACTACGAGCTACAATATGCTAAACTATACTCGGGGTGACCGAGTCTTCATATGAATAATCATATTCCTAACAATCTCCCCCTAAGGGAGGTCACCCCGGAAAATAAATGTTGAATCATAGCATACAAGTCTTTAATGACATCTTTGTAGCTCGTAGCCTTTAGATCCTTCGTTGTTGAGATCTTTGTGCATTATGTGGTAGACTCTAGATGACACCTTCAATGTAATGGATGATTTTAGGAAATAGCTTCGACTTCATCATCCATATGAGTGTCTGAGGGTCATCTTTGAGTAGTAACGTCTCCAAGTGATATGAACCTCTTTGTGTTGGCATGCTCACACTTTTCAGGATCATGATCTTCTTCATCAGAGTTGAGGAAGCACGGTTGAAGCCCATACTATGATCATGATATCTTTGAGTTATGAAGTTGAAGTGTGAGCATGTGTTGATGGATCATCATCTTTTCAGCAATCAACCGCAACCGTTAGAAATTCCTGCAAGTAGACAGTTAGCAACAAATCATCCGGTACTTATAGGTTTGGAGTTAGAGATTGTCAACAGCATAGTGCGAAGACTCCTTCTAATCCTTACCAAGACCGTTCCCTAATCGGCAAACCCTGAAAGGATTTACACGAACTACCTAAGTAGATCAACGATTGGGTGAGTCGCTGGAGATCACTCCACGACTGTAGACCATTAGTAACCGTCGCGACCACTAAGCGTAATCCACAAGGAATTACCTAAGTGACCTGCTTTCAGGGCTGCTTGATGTTGACCCTGGCAGGAATTTCCATTCAATCACTGGGAGTTACTAAAGCAACATCCCTCATAAATGTTCTAGCAGATTGCTAAGATCTGCGTAGGACACATAAGATAACCACTGGTGTCCTTAATGTTGAACAACCAGGATAGAAGTAGCACGTGTTCCTATGAGATCTTTTTATGCATCTCGAGGCTCTAGGCTCAATAAGTGCATTTGGTTTTCCTATGTGGAGATTAGGGAGAGGTCTCTGATGAGACGAAAAATGATCCGTTTTTAGGGGGTCATTTAAGCCCGAATTCAACTTTATTTGATCAAATATTGCCCTAAATCGTTCCTTTTGTGATTTTAGGTACTTTGGGAGTGAAATCTGGAAAAGGAAGCAATTCGGACGTTTTTGGAGCATAAAAGTGAAGAAAACGCCAAAGTCTTAATTTTCCATGCTGGGAACAGTAGGTGACGGCGTCAAGAGTAATTTCCTGACGGCGTCAAGAGCAAAGTCCATGACGACCGAGAACAGATTTGACGGCGTCATGAGGGTAGGGCGTCAAGGGTAAAAGTCATGACGGCCTGGAAATGAATTTGTCTTGACGGCGTCAAATGTAGATCAAGGCAGTCCGAGAATGGTTTTGGCGGCGAGTTGACGGCGTCACAGGTTTTGTCTTGACGCCGTCAGAACCCTTTTCCTATATATAGTTTTCTAATTTTTTACATTTAAAGAGAGAGAAGTTTTGGGAGAAACCCTAAGTACGATTTTGGTGTAACTTTACAGGTTTTTCAAGGGTTCCAAACCCTTGATACCTTGCATGTTTAATCAAGATAAGTGTTCCTTTAATTCAATCAATATGTCTATGTGTTGGTTGTCTATATCTTGTTCTTGTCTTGATTCCATCATGTTAGGCTAGATCTATCTTGTGTTTGCTTAGATCTAATGAAACCTAGATGTTGATTATGTGTTGATTACTTGTTTATTCTTGTTTTGGACGGATGATTTATATGTTAGGCTTAAGAAAACTGGCAGATCTCCAATTGGTAACATGCTTGAACGTCTTAAGAAACATGAACCAACGCGCACTAGGTCTTTATTGGTTGTATTTAATGCATGAGCCACTGTTTACAATCCCTATAGTTGTGCTGGGCATGGTGTAGGAGGAGATAAGAGCTCATAGAATTGGGGAGTTATGTGTGCCACCCCATGAATGGTATTAAGGAATACGATCCGTCATCCATGCAATTATAACAAGTAATTAACGTGTAAAAGATGTCTAGGGAGTAGTGAAATCTAAGTAAACACATTTTCTCCAATTACTGCTCACAACTTTAGTATAATTTAGTTTATTTTCATTTCTAGTATTTTATTTTGATTGCATCTTAGTATTGGGTTAGTTGATTAGCAACTAATTCTGCCCAAATCCTTCAAACCCGAGATTTTTAATTGCTTTCCATAAAACATAAAAATACAAAAATAATCATCCCTCACCTTTAGAACTAGTATTTAGGCTTTCTAATCCTAGCGACACTATTCCTAAGCTGAACGATCAATCCCCCGGTACTTGTCACAATACTATACTACAACGATCAGGTACACTGCCTGGTGGGGGTTGTAAGCTTCTCGAGATCCCTCGAGAGGTAAAGCCTGTTGCGATTCCCACGCATCAAGTTTTTGGCGCCGCAGCCCGGGGAATAGTTATTGTCTAGGTTAGAATTTCTTTTTATTAGGTCTACTTGCTAGATTCCTTTCTAGTAAGATTTTATTTTTATTTTTTAGGTTTTCTTTAGTCTATCTCATTTCTTTGTGCCTTTGTTCGTAACCACCCGACATCATGGACAACGGGAACATCTTTGAACCCGTCATCCCACCACAACAAAACCCACCATTAGAACCCCTTAGGCCCCGAACCTTAGGAGAGTATTCCCGACCTAGCCATCAAGGCTACCGAAACACCATTGAGCTCACCGGAGCCAATGTGATCCCCTTGCGATCCGACACCATCCGGTTGGTGCAAAGCGGATGTGCATTCCATGGAATTCGTTCCGAAGATCCAAACCAACATCTTAAGGACTTCCTCAAAATCATAGATTCCATAGACCTAGGTGTTGAAACTAGAGAGACTACCCGATTACGCCTATTCCAATTCTCTCTACGGGATCAAGCTAGTCAATGGCTTGAGCGTTTACCCGCGGGATCCATCACCACATGGGATGATCTCACCACTCGTTTCCTTGCTCAATTTTTCCCACCGGGGAGAACTACTAAGCTTAG
The DNA here is from genome assembly GCA_030686995.1 of Artemisia argyi. Lineage (NCBI taxonomy): Eukaryota > Viridiplantae > Streptophyta > Magnoliopsida > Asterales > Asteraceae > Artemisia > Artemisia argyi. Next base: position 16,769,327 of record CM060685.1, on the reverse strand, counting down.
AAATGACATCTTGATGTTCCAACAACGTCAAAATGAATCTCTTTATGAAGCATGGACTCGTTTCAAGGACTTACTTCAAAAAGTCCCTCACCATGGCATAGATCTTTGGCTCCAAGTCCAAATCTTTTATGACCATATCGACATCTCCACGAGGTGAACCATTGACCAATCGGCCGGTGGTAAGCTACGTGATCTTAGTGCGGAACAATCATGGGAACTCATAGAAGATCTTGCTCTCTATGATAACGAAAGTTGGAATGATCCCCGTGACTTGAACAAAACGGTCAAGGCAATATCTTTGCCTTCGAACAATTCTAGCACTCCCTACCGTAGGATCATGGAACTTGAGGACCAAGTCAAGTTTCTCATGAAATCTTACGAAGCTCCTAAGCTTTCAAGCCAAGTGAACAAAATCACTTCTTCATGCGAATTATGTAGTGGTCCCCACGACACTCGTGATTGTGTGGAACTCCCCGGAACAGCTTTTGCGGACTACGCATCCACGCGTACCGACGAAGCGGGAGATAAGTGGTACACTTTCAAGCCCGAGCCAAACACTTACGGTGATTCATACAACCCCTCTTGGAAAAATCACCCAAACCTTAGGTGGAAACAAAATCAACCCAATTCTTCCAACCCACCTAATCGTTAACAACCAACCGGTCCACCATCCAACCGTACTTTCAACAACAATCCTTCTAACAACTATGGTAGTACCAACAATCTTGAAGGATTGATGTCAAAGTTTATGGCATCTCCAGAAGCCCGTATAGCTAGGTTCGAAACCGAATTCAACCAACAACAAACGGAGATGACCAACAAGATTGACAACTTGTTGAAAGCCTTCAACAACCAAGCGTTAATCACACCTAGGAAGGACACTAGGGACACCAATAGTGGAAGCCAAATTAAGGACCCCTCATCATCCAAACATGTCCACTTTGTCAATGTTGTCACCATTAAGCCAATAGATAAGGAGATAGAATAGAGTGACAAAGATGAAGTTAGAGTAGATGCCGAGATTAAGGATGAGAATAGGGAAGTTGAGGTTAACAAGGAAGAGGAATTAGAGGAGATAGAACCTATAGAAGAATACTTTGATAAGTTGCCCACCAAGGAAGAACGAGAATACCATAAAGATTTATTTGATAGTCCCGAGAGACCTTATATCCTTGGCACCCCCCTTATCAAAATGGGAGACCCCTCTAACATTAACATCCCATGCAATATCGGGCACATGCATATATGGAAAGCTTACATCGACCTTAGATCCCCCGTGAACATCATGACTAGAACTTATTACAATTGGGTGATGAAGAAGCAACTTGATTTTAGGATGATGCCCGATAAGAATCTGATAAGTAATTTTGCAGGAAGGGTGAAGGGACTGCATGTGATTATAGGAAATCTCACCTATGAGATCGATTTTATGATAGTTGAGGACACTCGTCCGGTGATAGATGCTTGCCTAAGCCAAATAATATTTGGAAAACCATTTGTTGAAGCCACTAGGATGAGTTATGATCTGACTTTAGGGATAGTTAGATTCAAGGAAGAGAATGATGAGGTTGCCTATCAAATGCCTTACAAGATTGAGCAATACCGCCTTCTCTCTAATTTCGAAAAAGAACACAAGCAAGCGGCTTATTATAGGAATGAGGAGGATAGACGTAGAGGAGTAGAGTATGTAAAGAATAGAATGCTTGGTTTCTATAAAGAATGCTTACAACTAGGTCCGGAATACAAAACTGGTTTAGAGGACGACCTAGAGAGTGGAACCAATGATGAGGTCACGTAGTAACCCATGACCTTGAGTCTAGCTACAAGACTCGTAAATAAAGAAAAGCGCTTCTTTTGAGGCAACCCATGTTTTGTGTGATTTTATTTGTTTGGTTGTTATTTGCTTCCGTATGCATGCTTAATTTTTATTGTTGGTAGATCATGTTTCTAAACTAAATAGTGGAAATACTTTACTTTGTTGTTTTGGCCTAGTCTTAACTCCACCTAAAAGTATTTTTGCAAAAGATAAGTGTAAGGGGAAACCCCAAATATGTTTTTAAGAAACAAACCGATCATGATTCTCCACAATAATAAATGAACATGTATATTCGTATTTGTTAGAGTCAAATGCTTGTATTGAGTCATAATGAAGTTTTGCAGAATTTTCCAGGAAGTAGGGCCAAGTTTTTCCAGAAATTTTCCGGAAACTTAACATAAGAATTTCTGCAGGTCAATTCTGACGGCGTCAGGAGTTTACTCTTGACGGCGTCAGGTGTAAAAATCTGGAAATTTTACCGGTTTTGTTTTTCTAACGGAGTCTTATGGTTTTTGTGAATTATTAAGTTTTATAATCTCCAGGAGATCTGCAAACTTCATTCCACAAGCATTATATCTTATCTTGTTTTCTAGGATTTAGTAACTTATATAGGATGCCGCCGATTTTACGCGAGGTTGTCTTGTCTATTTTGTCAGGTTTTACAGGTTATGTATGACGAGAAGATGATTTATATTCTGGAAGGGAAGCTTTGATTGTTCATTTTCTTGGAGGAAGATTTAACCTGGCCACCTTATTATCCATACCGAGCGAATCAGGGGAGTATTTGATTTCATTCTCTTTACTTTTTCACTTTTACATTCTTTACTTGAACATTGGGGACAATGTTCATCTTAAGTGTAAGGGGAGGGTAAAAAGATGATACCTTACATATGCACTTTCGCTTGAGTTTGTTTTGTTTGATGGTAGATGTGTAATAAAACTATGAGAAATACTTGTTAGTGCAATTTTAGCGCCAAATTTAAAATTTTTTACAACATTTAGGAGTGAAACTTTAGCCATAGCAAGCGTCTCATGGATAGGAGATTGTATGACTAGCACATAACCGTATATTCAGAAACATTTTCCACCAAAAAATGTGAGGTTCGCCTTTAGATTTGATAGGAAAAGCATTCATTATTAGTGCTTATGAGTGTGCCGGTAGTATTTAGATTCTAGAACTTGCGTTAGTGATGCATCCCAAGACCGCTAGTGAGACTACATTCGTGTGGTAGGATTTACTACATGATAAGAGGCATTAGGATCACCCTTGTGTTAAACCCGTATCATAATTACTTGACCATTTAAGTCATATTACTTGGCTAGTTAAGTCAACTAATTTTTCCACACCCTTAGCGTTGTACTCATTTTTAGTACACGAAACCCCTAGTACACCCCTCCGAGCCTATCTTTTCGTTTCTAACTTTAAGCATTTTACTTAAAGGAAGAATTTGTTACACCCCACTTAAATGTACAACCAAATCGCCTTAGCCTTCCGTGTATGCGCTCATTTTTAGTGCATTATTGTTATTTGTTAAACCCTAAGTTAACTATCTAATTGATTACATGGTTGCTAAGTCGAGTCATATCCTTGTACATATTGTTTTGGGACGATTGGGACTCATGGGTAAGTACTTATTTTATGGAGTAATGGGGAAGAACATCACTTATTACCCCCATATGTAAGATAATCTTAAAAGTGCTCCAAGTGTTTTAATTTTCTTAATTCGAGTCATTAGATTAGTTAATTGTAAAGCATGTAAAGATTCAAGTGTAAGGGAAATGTTCATTCCCTATGATGTATTATTTTGGATGGTAGAGATTGTCAACAGCATAGTGCGAAGACTCCTTCTAATCCTTACCAAGACCGTTCCCTAATCGGCAAACCCTGAAAGGATTTACACGAACTACCTAAGTAGATCAACGATTGGGTGAGTCGCTGGAGATCACTCCACGACTGTAGACCATTAGTAACCGTCGCGACCACTAAGCGTAATCCACAAGGAATTACCTAAGTGACCTGCTTTCAGGGCTGCTTGATGTTGACCCTGGCAGGAATTTCCATTCAATCACTGGGAGTTACTAAAGCAACATCCCTCATAAATGTTCTAGTAGATTGCTAAGATCTGCGTAGGACACATAAGATAACCACTGGTGTCCTTAATGTTGAACAACCAGGATAGAAGTAGCACGTGTTCCTATGAGATCTTTTTATGCATCTCGAGGCTCTAGGCTCAATAAGTGCATTTGGTTTTCCTATGTGGAGATTAGGGAGAGGTCTCTGATGAGACAAAAAATGATCCGTTTTTAGGGGGTCATTTAAGCCCGAATTCAACTTTATTTGATCAAATATTGCCCTAAATCGTTCCTTTTGTGATTTTAGGTACTTTGGGAGTGAAATCTGGAAAAGGAAGCAATTCGGACGTTTTTGGAGCATAAAAGTGAAGAAAACGCCAAAGTCTTAATTTTCCATGCTGGGAACAGTAGGTGACGGCGTCAAGAGTAATTTCCTGACAGCGTCAAGAGCAAAGTCCATGACGACCCAGAACAGATTTGACGGCGTCATGAGGGTAGGGCGTCAAGGGTAAAAGTCATGACGGCCTGGAAATGAATTTGTCTTGACGGCGTCAAATGTAGATCAAGGCAGTCCGAGAATAGTTTTGGCGGCGAGGTGACGGCGTCACAGGTTTTGTCTTGACGCCGTCAGAACCCTTTTCCTATATATAGTTTTCTAATTTTTTACATTTAAAGAGAGAGAAGTTTTGGGAGAAACCCTAAGTACGATTTTGGTGTAACCTTACAGGTTTTTCAAGGGTTCTAAACCCTTGATACCTTGCATGTTTAATCAAGATAAGTGTTCCTTTAATTCAATCAATATGTCTATGTGTTGGTTGTCTATATCTTGTTCTTGTCTTGATTCCATCATGTTAGGCTAGATCTATCTTGTGTTTGCTTAGATCTAATGAAACCTAGATGTTGATTATGTGTTGATTACTTGTTTATTCTTGTTTTGGATGAATGATTTATATGTTAGGCTTAAGAAAACTGGCAGATCTCCAATTGGTAACATGCTTGAACGTCTTAAGAAACATGAACCAACGCGCACTAGGTCTTTATTGGTTGTATTTAATGCATGAGCCACTGTTTACAATCCCTATAGTTGTGCTGGGCATGGTGTAGGAGGAGATAAGAGCTCATAGAATTGGGGAGTTTTGTGTGCCACCCCATGAATGGTATTAAGGAATACAATCCGTCATCCATGCAATTATAACAAGTAATTAACGTGTAAAAGATGTCTAGGGAGTAGTGAAATCTAAGTAAACACATTTTCTCCAATTACTGCTCACAACTTTAGTATAATTTAGTTTATTTTCATTTCTAGTATTTTATTTTGATTGCATCTTAATATTGGGTTAGTTGATTAGCAACTAATTCCGCCCAAATCCTTCAAACCCGAGATTTTTAATTGCTTTCCATAAAACATAAAAATACAAAAATAATCATCCCTCACCTTTAGAACTAGTATTTAGGCTTTCTAATCCTAGCAACACTATTCCTAAGCTGAACGATCAATCCCCCGGTACTTGTCACTATACTATACTACAACGATCAGGTACACTGCCTGGTGGGGGTTGTAAGCTTCTCGAGATCCCTCGAGAGGTAAAGCTTGTTGCGATTCCCACGCATCAGTCTCCTGCTTCAATATCAACTATCTCTAAGAGATATGTCGCTAGATTACACCGGTTCCCCGTGAGAATGAAACAAGTTCTTTTAAGAGAACTTGAGTGGCTAGAAGGTTTAGTGCATTACGTCACTGGGTCCATGACGTCTTGTCTTCAATACCGATGTTGCCTTAGCAACCATCAGTAGATTATGAATTGAACCCGGTTTCTGCCCTAAGGTTGAATAGTTGGAGGGCTATTTCTTTTCACCCTTTCTCATTTCATTTCTTTTTAATTCTTCAACCCCTTCTTTCTCCATTCTTACATTTCTCCTTTTTTCATGATCATACCTACGGACTTCTAAATACTAACTATTTGGTATTGTCCATGGGTAGATCCCTCCGGCTCTGGCGGATCATAGGACGGTTTTCCTAGCCTTAGCCACCTTATAACTCCATGACTGTCCTAAGTTGCCATTTACCAAATCATTGAACATTCTCTCAATGTGTTTATGATTGAGAAACACATTTTGTTAACACATTGAGAGTTTTGTCATTTTCAAATGCTCCCCCTTAACATGTTGATACGTGGGAATCGCACCAGGCTTTACCTCTCAAGGGATCTTGAGAAGCTTACAACCCCCACCAGGCAGTGTACCTGATCATTGTAGTATAGTATAGTGACAAGTACCGGGGGATTGATTGTTCAGCTGGGAATAGTGTCGCTAGGATTAGAAAACCTAAATACTAGTTCTAAAGGTGAGGGATGATTGTTTTTGTATTTTTATGTTTTTTAGAAAGCAAGTAAAAATCTCGGGTTTGAAGGATTTGGGCGGAATTAGTTGCTAGTCAACCAACCCAATACTAAAGATGCAATCAAAATAAAATACTAGAAATGAAAATAAACTAAATCATACTAAAGTTGTGAGCAATAAGTGGAGAAAATGTGTTTACTTAGATTTCACTACTCCCTAGACATCTTTTACACGTTAATTACTTGTTATAGTTGCATGGATGACGGATCGTATTCCTTAATATCATTCATGGGGTGGCGCACTTAACTCCCCAATTCTATGAGCTCTTATCTCCTCCTATACCATGCCCAGCACAACCATAGGGATTATAAACAGTGGCTCATGCATTAAATACAACCAATAAAGACATAGTGCACATCGGTTCATGTTTCTTAAGACGTTCAAGCATGTTACCAATTGGAGATCTGCCAGTTTTCTTAAGCCTAACATCGAATTCATTCATCCAATAAAATTATAAACAAGTAATCAACACATAATTAACATCTAGGTTTCATTAGATCCAAGCAAACACAAGATAGATCTAGCCTAGCATGATGGAATTAAGACAAGAACAAGATATAGACAACCAAGACATAGACATATTGATTGAATTAAAAGAACACTTATCTCAATTACACATGAAAGGTATCAAGGGCTTAGAACCCTTGAAAAACCTGTAAAATTCGCACCAAGTTCGTACTTAGGGTTTCTCCAAAACTTCTCCTTTTTTTAATGTGAAAATTAGAAAACTATATATAGGAAATAGGGTCTGACGGCGTCAAGACCAAACTTGTGACGCCATCACCTCGCCGCCAAAACTCTTCTCGGACTGCCTTGATCTACTTTTGACGCCGTCATGTATTATGCATTTCCAGGCCGTCATGAATTTTACTCTTGACGCCCTACTTCGTGACGCCGTCAAATCTGTACTGGATTGATTGGTTCCGAACGGTCAACTAAGTTCCCAGGTAATGGTTAACCTAGTCAAACGTCTAAAACCAACTAACCAAGGAGTATAGTGTATTCCCGGGTCGTTATGTCCCAGCGAGGTAAGCAATTGTATTCAAAAACATTTTAAGTGATCGGGTGATTTAACAGAAGGATCAGGAATTTGATTTGAGTGATTATACTATGAGATTACGAATGAAAATGGCTTAGAAACACTATTAGAACGATTACTGAAGATCAGATTATCTAGAAATGTAAGTTAAACCTAAAACGCGCGTTTGAATTAAAAATAACGCGAACGCGCAAAAATAAAAGTGAAACGTGAGCAATTGAAGTCCTACGAACGTGAAAATTATAATTTTACAATCCTAAAGTTATAAGAAAATTTTTAGAAAACGAAAAATAATTTTTACACTAGTTAATTAATTACTATTAATTAATTACTATTTTCTAATTACTTTTTAATTAACTAAATTACACTAATTATTAATTAATTATGAAAATTAACTAGAAAAATGAAAATTAAATTTAGAAAAATCTAAAATATTATAAAATTAATTATAAAACAGAAAACCTATTTTTTTCTACTTTTTAATTATTTATTATTGATTAAAACTAATTATTTAATTGATTTAAACTAAAATTAATTATAAAAAATACTAAATGAACAAGGAAAAATCTGGAAAAATTCCTAAAATTATTTTAACTAAAAAGAAGCCTAAGAAAAATTTTAAAATGAAAAGTGCTTATAAATAAGCAGAAAATAAGCCAAAATGGCTTAAATAGAAGCTATCACTTTATTAATTTTTGCCTTTTTTCAAATTTTCTTTTACACAACTGTTTAAATACTTAAAACAAAAGAATTTTGTGAAGGAACTACTGCTTAAGCTAAAAAATAAGCCTTATGCACTTAAATAAGCTAAACAGTGAGCTTATTGCTTGGTTATGAAGGTTTTGAGCTCAAATAAGCAATGCAGGGACCCACACAGTGAAAACAAACTTAAGACAACTTTAAAGAACTAAAATGAAGTGAAATTACAAGCTAGGTACACAGAATAAGCTGAACAAAGCCAATAAGCAATTCAAAAGCATGCCCAGTCAAGCAGGCCTGCAGTCAACTTTAAGGGTAGAATAAGCTTATGGAATAAGCTGATAAGCCCAAAACAAGGACTGAGGTAGCAAGTTGGGGTGGTAGGCTTTCCAAAAAGCCAAGTCTCACATAATGGGGCCCACTAATAAGCTCTATGAGAGCTTTTGAAAAACCTGGATTCACTGAGTATTGGTTTCACTCAGTGAAATGGGACAAAATAGAAGCTACAAGCAGCCTTATGAAACAAGCTTGAAAAAGCTTTTTGATTATTGGGACAATGAAATTGCTTACTAGGATTCACAAAAAGGCAAGGCTCACAAGCTGAAGCTCAGAAATGAGCTCATGATGGGCTTGTGAAAAAGGGCTTACCACACTGATTGCTCAGCATATAAGGTGTGGTCAGGTCAAAACTAAGGGTGATAATAAGCTAGTTAATAAGCTGATGAGGAAAGACAAAATATAAATCAAACAAGCCCTCCTAACAGGCTTCCCAAATCACCCCACCACAAGCCATGAGATCAAGTTGTGAACAAGCTATGGTAAAAAAAAGTAAATGGTTAACTGGGTGGTGCAGGGGAGGTCAAGGCTCAATCAACTAACTTGGGGCTTATTTTTAAGCAAACAAATCAACTTCAAAAGCCCAATTTTTTATTTAAACTTATGAATAAGCAACCACAGATCATAAATCAACAATCATTATTAACTTTCAATCAATTTTGAACCCTGTGCAATCTTTTGGACTTCTGACCATTTACTCAGTTTAACTTTTTGATTTTTTAACTTATACACCTATGTTGACTTATGTGGATTTATACTAACCCTAGATGATTCATTGAAGTTTATTTAACCCAAATGAAGCTACTTCAAGCAAGATTAACCAGAATTGAACTTGATTCAAGGATTTGACACTTCAAAACACCAACAGTTAAGCTGTTGGTGTGATTTCCCTTAATCTTGACTTTTTGTTGTAATGACCTACTGATTCTAAGTTTGTATAAGCCTAATTTAACCTAAGCAATGTTTCTAAATTACCCAATACCTCTGAAACAGTGAGTAAACCAGCAAATTGTGATGAACCAAACACCCCTTTAAGATCAGTAAAAAGAGTTATACCAAGTAAATCAAGTATCTAAGCAGATAATTTGAAATGTACACTTATACTAAACTGAAACACAAACACTTATACAGAAATAAACCTTAAATGGCTACTAAAACTACAAATTTAAATGATGTTCAAAGGAATTAAAGGAGTTCTTAAAAACATGCATTCCAGCTTAACCAGGGATACCATAAGTACTCACAACACATTTCTAACACCCCCCATGGGGTTCTAAACCAGGGCCTTCCCAAATGAACCCTGCTCTATTGCTTGTCTTCACTTTTCACACAATTTTTTATTTTCTGTATATTAAATTTTTTTTTAATATTTTTTGAATAAGCTGAAATTTAAATTGAGGCTTGACTTATGAAACAACAACTTGAATTAATAATAAGAGAAACACATTACAACTGAGTTCTTTGATTTAGAAACTAAAATTACACTGCTTGAAATAAAAACTAAATTAAAACTAAAAAACTAACTCCTTCCCACTGCTTCCTCTTTCTCTTTTATAGCACCCAATTAAGGTTTCTGGATGTACCCTTGTCCTTTCCCAACATTAATCCAAGCCATTGATTGGCTATATTTCAATCTTAGCCGTTGGAGTCTTTTGGTGCCAAAACCAATTTTGGAGTTTTCTTTTGATAATTGAAGCCAGAGGGTAAATTTGGAGTGTAGCTCTTGTTTGATTAGGCAAGGGGGAAGGGTTGAGTGTAACAGGGAGGGGTGCAGAGGTGGTGATGATGGTGAATTGGATGGTAGCAGTGAGTGGGGTGGTGATGTGGAAGGGATGGTCAAAGCCAGGGTCAAACTTTGACCGGGTATTATTATTAAAAGGGAAGGGTGTTGGGCTGTTATGGTGATGGGCTGAGGTGTGAGTGGGCTTGGGATGTTTTGGGGTTTTTATTATTTGGATTGGATTGTAGGGAGTAGTAATAAAAGGGGTCCGTTTGGTTTGTGGTATTTTTGAACCCAAGGACCAAAGTTGAAATTTCTGATTTGTTGAAGGGTGTAATTCACAACTGTCCCAAAGTTATCAAAGGACTCATCTTGCCAAGTTTTATAAATACAAGGACCAATATTGACATTTTTTTTCATTTTATAACATCCGGGGACCTTTTATGTAATTTATGAAACTTGAGGGGTTAAATATGTAATTTCCCAATAGTTATCAAAAAGGGTCTAAATTGTCACATGTGAATAGTACACGGGTAATATTTGATATTTTCCAATTTTTAAAACCCGAGGACTAGTTTTGCCATTTTTGAAACTTTAGGGACCAAACATGTAATTTTCTCAAACTTTTCACCCAAGGATCGTTTTTCATAATTTTTGACTTTAGAAAACCTTGGGTTGACTTTTCTTTCAATTTAAACTTCCAGGGACTAGTTTTGTCAAATTTTGAAACTTGAGGGACTGAAACTGCCAATTGTGCAAACTTTGTTCGTTTTTCATTTGTTTTTAAACATTTTGCATCTAAAACATATAAAACACACTTTTGGGATAAATTGTGTATTTTGATGCGTATTTGGATGTTTTGGCAGTTCAGATACGATAAAAATGATGAGTATTTACACACTCATCAATCCCCCACACTAAACTATTGCTAGTCCCTAGCAATCTTTTGAGAAAAACTTGATGGATTTGAAACTCTTTACCAAAAGCCATCACTTCTGGAGTAGCCAGGTGTGAGAACTATGGTACACCTGATAACCGTGTGATTTTGAGCAAACCACCAGCTGTCAACGGATTTGATTAGTCTTTACCAAAAGCCGTTTACTTCTAGACTAGCCAACTCTTGATGGAATAGTCAACATCTTGGTGAGCTGATTACCAATTATGGATTTTCCACGGCCTTTACCACAAGCCATAATCTTGTGGGCTAGCCAACTCATTCGCTTTATGGGATATGGGGAGTTGAGGAACTATACAATTTTGGGCAAATTGCAAGCCGTAAACGGATTTGAGATATCTTTACCAAGAGCCGTTTGCTCCTAGATTAGCCAATCCTTTTTGTTGTTTAGACACGGCGGACTGATTACCACAAAAATTTTGAAATAAAGTGAAAATTTTTTTTGAAAATTTTGGGCCAAAATGGGGGTACTTTAAAGTATTTTTCGATAAAATTCGCTAGAATTTCCCCCCCCCCCCCCCACACTTAGAATTGAATATTGTCCTCAATATTCAAAGTCCCGGCTATTATGCCGAATCTATGAACGTAAAAAGATAATATTCTAAGCTAACTGTGGAAATAGTGTTTTGTATTTTTCACTTTATTTATCTGTACATACAATCACACACATTTTTTCCCCCAAAGATATATACATTTCAAATAGCGGGGGGGGGGGGGGGGGGTTGGCCATTCCCCCACACTAAGGTGGTAGAAAGTAGAAAGAAATCAGAGACACGGGTGAAAACCCATGTTGTTGCTACTGTTTTTGTTTGTCGAGTCGCTAGCTTGACTCGATCCCCGAATTTAATTGTCCTTGGGGAAAGTTTGGAGATCCGGGACAACCATGGATGGTATGTCCTCTCCAAAGTAGTGCTTTAAACGATGTCCATTCACTTTGAAATTTGGACCGTCATTTTGAGATAATTCGACGGTACCATAAGGATAAACCTTAACGATAGTGAATGGACCAGTCCATCGGGTTTTTAGCTTTCCCAAGAAGATCTTGAGTCTAGAGTTGAAAAGAACGACTCGATCACCAACGTTGAAAACGAGGTTCTTGATTTTGGAGTCATGAATCTTCGTTGTCTTTTCTTTGTAGATCAAAGAGTTCTCGTAAGCTTGATCACGAAGTTCATTTAGTTCATTCAATTGAACCTTCCGATGATCACCCGCAGTTTTTAGGTCAAAATTTGCATGCTTGAGAGCCCAATAGGCTTTATACTCAAGCTCGATCGGTAGATGGCACGCTTTCCCGTACATAAGCTTGTAAGGCGTACACCCGATGGGTGTTTTGTAAGCTGTACGGAAAGCCCAAAGTGCATCATCTAATTTATCCGACCAAGATGCACGATTTTCCCCAATGGTTCTTTCCAATATTCTTTTGATGCCTCGATTGGAAACTTCTACTTGTCCACTTGTTTGAGGGTGGTACACAGTAGAAAGACGGTGAGTTACACCATACTTTTGCATGACTTTATCAAATTTGTCATTGCAAAAATGCGTACCACGATCACTAATTATAGCACGTGGAGTTCCAAATCGAGCAAAGAGAGCTTTCAAAAATTTCACGACTACTCGGGCATCATTAGTGGGTAAAGCTTTTGCTTCAACCCATTTTGACAAATAGTCAACTGCCACGAGTATATACTTGTTTCCATGAGATGATGGAAATGGCCCCATAAAGTCAATGCCCCAAACGTCAAAGATTTCACAAACTTGAATTGCATTTTGAGGCATTTCATTCTTTTGTGAAATATTTCCGTGACGTTGACAAGCGTCACAGGATTTGACCAATTCTTGGGCATCCTTGTAAATCGTGGGCCAAAAGAAACCGGAGTCAAACACCTTTTTGGCGGTGTAATTTGGATTGTGGTGGCCCCCCGTGGGACTAGCATGGCAAGCCTTAAGAATTTCAGTGGCTTCTTGACCATATACACACCACCGGATGACTTGATCCGCACAGATTTTAAAGAGGTAGGGGTCGTCCCAGAAATAATGTTTGACATCCTTAAAGAACTTGTTCTTTTGTTGGGACGACATCCCATTCACAATAAAGTTACCCGCAAGGTAGTTTGCAAAATCGGCAAACCATGGGGTAATAGAATCTCCACGAAAGGCAACCGCATTGATTGTCTCGAGAGGGAAGGTTTCATTAATTTCCCTTTTTTCGGAGACATCTTGATGAGGGTTTTCCAAACGGGAGAGATGATCAGCAGCTAGGTTCTCAGCTCCTTTTTTATCACGAATTATGATATCAAATTCTTGTAGGAGGAGAACCCAACGAAGAAGTCTCGGCTTTGCATCTTGTTTTGCAAAAAGGTACTTCAAAGCCGAGTGATCCGTATACACTATGCTTTTGGTCAGTATCAAGTATGGCCGGAATTTTTCAAAAGCATACACCACAACTAATAATTCTTTTTCGGTGGTGGTGTAATGGCTTTGAGCCTCGGTCATAGTTTTGCTGGCATAGTGTATAGGCTGAAAATGTTTTGTTTTTCGTTGCCCCAAGACTGCCCCTATAGCATAATCGCTAGCATCACACATAAGTTCAAAGGGCAAGTCCCAATCGGGGGCAACAAGAATCGGTGCTTCGGTAAGCTTTTTCTTAAGTGTTTCAAAAGCTTCGATGCACTCAGGTGAGAAGATAAAAGGAGCATCCTTTTCGAGGAGATGGGTCATAGGCCGGGCGATTTTAGAAAAATCTTGAATAAACCTACGATAGAAACCGGCGTGACCCAAAAAACTCCTAACACCTTTTACAGTTGTGGGATGAGGTAATTTTGCAATGACATCAACTTTGGCGTTGTCAACCTCAATCCCATTTTTTGAAATTTTATGGCCGAGGACAATGCCCTCATTGACCATAAAGTGACTCTTCTCCCAATTGAGACACAAGTTTGTGTCTTCACATCGTTTCAACATACTTTCCAAGTGGGAGAGACAAGATTGGAACGAATCCCCAATGACCGAAAAGTCATCCATGAATACCTCCATTGTTTTTCCGATCATGTCGGAAAAGATTGACATCATGCACCTTTGGAAAGTGCCAGGAGTGTTGCATAAACCAAAAGGCATGCGACGGTAGGCAAAGGTTCCGTAAGGGCATGTGAAGGTAGTTTTCTCTTGATCCTGTGGATCAATGGGGATTTGGAAGTATCCCGAGAAACCATCGAGGAAAAATAGTACTCATTCCCCGCTAATCTCTCGAGCATTTGGTCCATGAAGGTAGAGGAAAATGGTCTTTACGGGTGGCTTCATTGAGTTTTCTATAATCTATACATACACGCCACCCCGTCACCAAACGAGTTGGAATCAACTCGTTATCCTCATTAGTGACAACAGTTATGCCACCCTTCTTAGGGACACAATGAATGGGACTCACCCAAGGACTATCAGAAATAGGGTAAATCAATCCAGCATCAAGAAGTTTTAGAACTTCTTGTTTGATAACTTCATGAATTTTTGGATTTACCCTCCTTTGATGTTGCACCGCGGGTTTGAAGTCATCCTCCATCAAGATTTTGTGTGAACAAAATTCAGGGTTGATACCCTTAATGTCGGAGAGTTTCCAAGCAATTGCTCGCTTGTGTGACTTCAAAACTTTTATGAGCGCGGTTTTCTCCTCATCTTTCAAGTGTTTTGCAATAATGACGGGTAATTTATTATCACCCTCCAAAAATGCATACTCAAGATGAGGAGGCAACTCTTTGAGCTCGACCTGAGGAGAATCATCAGTTTTTTCAACATATTTGATCTCCTCTTTATGAAGTGTTTGTGGTAGAACAGGAAGAGGAGAGGGATCTTTGTCTAGTAATTTCTCAAGCAGGAGAATATCCCTCTCGGGGTCAATCTCTTGGTTATCGATTCCATCAGGAATCGAATCACTTTTGAGAAAGGCCTCAATTTCTTCTAAGATGAAGTCACTTCCCTCAAACGGAGTGAGGGAAGGAGAAGAATTGGCTATGATGGGGTAAGAAAATGGAGTGAAGTTTTCACTCGAAGAATTATCATTGAAACCTAGAACCTCTTGAGCGTACTCCTCGGACGCAAAATCAATGACATCGATTCGGTTAACCGATTCAGTGTCACAATTTGAGGAGTACCTAGCAGTTTGATCGAGGTTGAATGTTACCGCTTCATTACCAACACGAAGAGTTATTACCTCTTCGTGCACATCAATTAGAGCACGGCCCGTCCTCAGGAATCCTCTCCCAAGAATGAGAGGAACCCTAGGATCAGCATCGAACTCACAAACAACGAAATCAGCGGGGAAGTGAAAGTCTCCTACTTTCACAAATACGTCCTCAGCAATGCCAAGGGGACAAGTAATGGACCGATCTGCAAGCTCAAGAGTCATGCAGGTAGGAGTAAGTTCTGGAAGAGAAAGTTTCTTCCACACTGAGTTAGGCATCAGGTTGATACTAGCGCCAAGATCGGCCAAGGTGAAGCATTCAACCATCCCAGGGAAAACACATGGAATGAGAAATCTCCCAGGGTCTCCAAGCTTCTTAGGAAGCTTCTTTAAGATAACCGCAGAGCAGTTTTCGTTCAATGGAGTTTTTGCCATTTCGTACAATTTTTCCTTGTTGCTTAACAAGTTCTTGATCATTGATGCAAATTTGGGCATCAGGATGATAGCATCCGCAAGGCTAACGTCAAAATGCAAATCTTGAAAGATTTGATAAAACTTATCCATTAGGTGACTAGCCTTTTCGCGGAGCTTTTGCTCATTAAGTCGTGATGGATATGGTATTGAAGGTTTGGATTTAGGGTTCTCAACAGGAGTTATTGGTGGTTCAAATACAACTCCTGGTTTGGTCTTTGGAACATCCTGAGGGTGGACATGTGCGGTACTTCGTGGGCTAGTAGATTGCACCTTGTCCTTGGTTGCCTCAGGCTCAATTTCCACTTCCTTGGGAAAAGGAGGAGGAGGAGGAGGTAGTGGCGGTTCATCATAAGCTTTACCACTACGTGTGGTAATAGCTTTGAGTTCACCCTTAGGGTTGACAACTGTATTACCAGGAAGACCTCCCGAAGTAGAGGGTGGAGCGATATGACTCATGAGACTAGCAAACATATTCTCAATCTTGTTTTGAGATTGATCAATTTTGTTGTTTGTTGCTATAAGCTCATTCTTCAGCTCATTACCTTGCTTGGTTATTGAAGATTGAAATTCATTCTTCAAATTTAAGATTTGATTATGCATTGCCCTCATTTTGGTCTCATTAACTTTAATGTAGTTATTGAGCTCGTTAGGGAGAGGTTCTTGGTAATTAGGAGCTGAATACCCATGATTACCCCTTTGGGGTGGGTACTGATTCACCGGGGTATGAGTTTGATTTTGCATGTTATTACCCCTTGGTGGATTAGGATTATACCTATTTGGATTTTGAGGAAACCCGGGTGGTCCACCTAGGTCGCTAGCGCGGTAGTTTGGTTCCACTTGAGGACGGTATTGGTTACCTCCTTGGTTGGAACTTCCGGCTATTGCATTGACTTCAAATGGATTGCCTTCAGTGGCAGTGCAATTGTAATACGAATGTGGACCACCACAAGTGACACAAACTTCTACCTTTTTGATTTCAGCTTGTGGAGAAGGTTGAGAAGAAGAAACTATCTTGTTTTGGGTGAGAACCAAGGCATGAATAGCTTCTGTGAGTTTGTCAAGTCTAGCATCGGTGCTTGACTGAGCCACGGGTGATGAAGTCGAAGGACTAACATTCACTTGAGAAACAACCGGCTTGCTTCGCGGAATGCGGACCTTAGACTTATTTTCAATGATCGCTAAAGCATCCTTTGTGGTACGATTCAAGAAATTACCCCCAGCGGAGGAATTGAGAGAGTCTTGATCGCTTTGGCTCACACCATTGTAGAAAGTATCGAGCTGCATGAGATCAGAAAAACCATGATGAGGGCATTTGCGAAGCAATTCCCTATAGCGATCCCATGCCTCACTGAATGATTCATCAAATTTCTGTGTGAATTTCATGATTTCATTCTTGAGACTCGTGGTTTTGGAAGGAGGAAAGAATTCATTCATGAACTTCTTAACTAAATCTTCCCATGTTACAATCGATCGAGGGGGTTGTTTATCAAGCTAAGTCCGGGCAGCCCCATCGATGGAAAATGGAAAGAGAAGAAGTTTAATCGCTTCTTCAGGGACATTTTTGCATTTGATGGTTGATGTAATTTTGTTAAACCATCGAATGTGATCTTGAGGATCGTCCCTCTCAAAACCGTAGAATTGACGTGAGGTCACCAGATTTATCAATCCGGTCTTAAGCTCAAAATTCTCGGCCACGATGGCCGGAACAACGATAGCATCTCCGTAACCCTCAACGGGTGCTTGGAGAAGCTCGTTCATAGTTGGCTCAGCAGCCATGATAACGGAAGATGTGGGAACAGTACGGATCTCAGATCCGACTGTTGGTGCTGAACGTCGACGACGTCTTCTAGGTATTCTTACAAGCTCACGTAATGGGCTAGTAGACCTAGAAGAGCGAGTGCGCATGCACTAAAAACAAACTCACTCAAAACAAAATCGAGGCAAAACGACAGTGAACTTAAACCAATAATCACGAGTGAATGGCTTCTTTAAGAAAGGTACACCACTCACAAGGATACAAAGGCAAGTTTTATATCTTTGGTTTGGGAACTTATTATGTCCACACCCCCAGTTGGTAGGTGTTCTGTCTTGGTTTGCGACGGTATATTTTTATGTAGAATTATTATTCACAAGAAAGAGACGAATGTTTTTGGGTTTTTGTGTATGGGTTAAAAAACTTTTGGAAAATATTTTTGGTGTCCTCTCGTTTACCAAAATCGTATTTCTTTAAGAATCACCTTAAAAGAAACACGATATAGAAAACGTAACGATCTGTTTTGTTTGTTTTTTTGATTTTTTTTGGTGTTGTTAACACTTTAGGAAAAGTGTTAATGACGTTTTTGTTTTATGATTTGAATTTACAAAAAGTTGGTGGGTTTATACAGTGATGAATGAGAAACCACTAATCTTTAAGAAACGTTTTGATTACGCCGCTACCTCCCCGGCAGCGGCGCCAAATTTTGATTGGTTCCGAACGGTCAACTAAGTTTCCCAGGTAATGGTCAACCTAGTCAAACGTCTAAAACCAACTAACCAAGGAGTATAGTGTATTCCCGGGTCGTTATGTCCCAGCGAGGTAAGCAATTGTATTCAAAAACGTTTTAAGTGATCGGGTGATTTAACAAAAGGATCAGGAATTTGATTTGAGTGATTATACTATGAGATTACGAATGAAAATGGCTTAGAAACACTATTAGAACGATTACTGATGATCAGATTATCTAGAAATGTAAGTTAAACCTAAAACGCGCGTTTGAATTAAAAATAATACGAACGCGCAAAAATAAAAGTGAAACGTGAGCAATTGAAGTCCTACGAACGTGAAAATTATAATTTTACAATCCTAACGTTATAAGAAAATTTTTAGAAAAAGAAAAATAATTTTTACACTATTTAATTAATTACTATTAATTAATTACTAATTTCTAATTACTTTTTAATTAACTAAATTACACTAATTATTAATTAATTATGAAAATTTACTAGAAAAATGAAAATTAAATTTAGAAAAATATAAAATATTATAAAACTAATTTTAAAACAGAAAACCTATTTTTTTCTACTTTTTAATTATTTATTATTAATTAAAACTAATTATTTAATTGATTTAAACTAAAATTAATTATAAAAAATACTAAATGAACAAGGAAAAATCTGGAAAAATTCCTAAAATTATTTTAACTAAAAAGAAGCCTAAGAAAAATTTAAAAATGAAAAGTGCTTATAAATAAGCAGAAAATAAGCCAAAATGGCTTAAATAGAAGCTATCACTTTATTAATTTTTGTCTTTTTTTAAAATTTCTTTTACACAACTGTTTAAATACTTAAAACAAAAGACTTTTGTGAAGGAACTACTGCTTAAGCTAAAAAATAAGCCTTATGCACTTAAATAAGCCAAACAGTGAGCTTATTGCTTGGTTATGAAGGTTTTGAGCTCAAATAAGCAATGCAGGGACCCACACAGTGAAAACAAACTTAAGACAACTTTAAAGAACTAAAATGAAGTGAAATTACAAGCTAGGTACACAGAATAAGCTGAACAAAGCCAATAAGCAATTCAAAAGCATGCCCAGTCAAGCAGGCCTGCAGTCAACTTTAAGGGTAGAATAAGCTTATGGAATAAGCTGATAAGCCTAAAACAAGGACTGAGGTAGCAAGTTGGGGTGGTAGGCTTTCCAAAAAGCCAAGTCTCACATAATGGGGCCCACTAATAAGCTCTATGAGAGCTTTTGAAAAACCTAGATTCACTGAGTATTGGTTTCACTCAGTGAAATGGGACAAAATAGAAGCTGTAAGCAGCCCTATGAAACAAGCATGAAAAAGCTTTTTGATTATTGGGACAATGAAATTGCTTACTAGGATTCACAAAAAGGCAAGGCTCACAAGCTGAAGCTCAGAAATGAGCTCATGATGGGCTTGTGAAAAAGGGCTTACCACACTGATTGCTCAGCATATAAGGTGTGGTCAGGTCAAAACTAAGGGTAATAATAAGCTAGTTAATAAGCTGATGAGGAAAGACAAAATATAAATCAAACAAGCCCTCCTAACAAGCTTCCCAAATCACCCCACCACAAGCCATGAGATCAAGTTATGAACAAGCTATGGTAAAAAAAAAGTAAATGGTTAACTGGGTGGTGCAGGGGAGGTCAAGGCTCAATCAGCTAACTTGGGGCTTATTTTTAAGCAAACAAATCAACTTCAAAAGCCCAATTTTTTATTTAAACTTATGAATAAGCAACCACAGATCATAAATCAACAATCATTATTAACTTTCAATCCATTTTGAACCCTGTGCAATCTTTTGAACTTCTGACCATTTACTCAGTTTAACTTTTTGACTTTTTAACTTATACACCTATGTTGACTTATGTGGATTTATACTAACCTTAGATGATTGATTGAAGTTTATTTAACCCAAATGAAGCTACTTCAAGCAAGATTAACCAGAATTGAACTTGATTCAAGGATTTGACACTTTAAAACACCAACAATTAAGCTGTTGGTGTGATTTCCCTTAATCTTGACTTTTTGTTGTAATGACCTACTGATTCTAAGTTTGTATAAGCCTAATTTAACCTAAGCAATGTTTCTAAACTACCCAATACCTCTGAAACAGTGAGTAAACCAACAAATTGTGATGAACTAAACACCCCTTTAAGATCAGTAAAAAGAGTTATACCAAGTAAATCAAGTATCTAAGCAGATAATTTGAAATGTACACTTATACTAAACTGAAACACAAACACTTATACAGAAATAAACCTTAAATGGCTACTGAAACTACAAATTTAAATGATGTTCAAAGGAATTAAAGGAGTTCTTACAAACATGCATTCCAGCTTAACCAGGGATACCATAAGTACTCACAACACATTTCTAACACCCCCGATGGGGTTCTAAACCAGGGCCTTCCCAAATGAACCCTGCTCCATTGCTTGTCTTCACTTTTCACACAATTTTTTATTTTCTGTATATTAATTTTTTTTTATATTTTTTGAATAAGCTAAAATTTAAATTGAGGCTTGACTTATGAAACAACAACTTGAATTAATAATAAGAGAAACACATTACAACTGAGTTCTTTGATTTAGAAATTAAAATAACACTGCTTGAAATAAAAACTAAATTAAAACTAAAAAACTAACTCCTTTCCCACTGCTTCCTCTTTCTCTTTTATAGCACCCAATTAGGGTTTCTGGATGTACCCTTGTCCTTTCCCAACATTAATCCAAGCCATTGATTGGCTATATTTCAATCTTAGCCGTTGGAGTCTTTTGGCGCCAAAACCAATTTTGGAGTTTTCTTTTGATAATTGAAGCCAGAGGGTAAATTTGGAGTGTAGCTCTTGTTTGGTTAGGCAAGGGGGAAGGGTTGAGTGTAACAGGGAGGGGTGCAGAGGTGGTGATGATGGTGAATTGGATGGTAGCAGTGAGTGAGGTGGTGATGTGGAAGGGATGGTCAAAGCCAGGGTCAAACTTTGACTGGGTATTATTATTAAAAGGGAAGGGTGTTGGGCTGTTATGGTGATGGGCTGAGGTGTGAGTGGGCTTGGGATGTTTTGGGGTTTTTATTATTTGGATTGGATTGTAGGGAGTAGTAATAAAAGGGGTCCGTTTGGTTTGTGGTATTTTTGAACCCAAGGACCAAAGTTGAAATTTCTGATTTGTTGAAGGGTGTAATTCACAACTGTCCCAAAGTTATCAAAGGACTCATCTTGCCAAGTTTTATAAATACAAGGACCAATATTGACATTTTTTTTTCATTTTATAACATCCGGGGACCTTTTATGTAATTTATGAAACTTGAGGGGTTAAATATGTAATTTCCCAATAGTTATAAAAAAGGGTCTAAATTGTCACATGTGAATAGTACACGGGTAATATTTGATATTTTCCAATTCTTAAAACCCGAGGACTAGTTTTGCCATTTTTGAAACTTCAGGGACCAAACATGTAATTTTCTCAAACTTTTCACCCAAGGATCGTTTTTCATAATTTTTGACTTTAGAAAACCTTGGGTTGACTTTTCTTTCAATTTAAACTTCCAGGGACTAGTTTTGTCAATTTTTGAAACTTGAGGGACTGAAACTGCCAATTATGCAAACTTTGTTCGTTTTTCATTTGTTTTTAAACATTTTGCATCTAAAACATATAAAACACACTTTTGGGATAAATTGTGTATTTTGATGCGTATTTGGGTGTTTTTGGATGTTTTGGCAGTTCAGATACGATAAAAATGATGAATATTTACACACTCATCATGGATCGTCATGGAAATTTGCTCTTGACGCCGTCAAGGATTCCTTCTTGACGCCGTCACCTACTGTTCCCAGCAAGGAAAATTAAGACTTTGGCGTTTTCTTCACTTTTATGCTCCAAAAACGTCCGAATTGCTTCCTTTTCCAGATTTCACTCCCAAAGTACCTAAAATCACAAAAGGGACGATTTAGGGCAATATTTGATCAAATAAAGTCGATTCCGGGCTTAAATGACCCCCTAAAAGTGGTTCATTTTTCGCCTCATCATATACCCTTACACTTGAGATTTGCTTGTCCTCAAGCAAATGCGCTTTTATTCTACTCAAAATACAAGTTAGGGGTCATTTAACACTAATATAAAAGTAATTACAACAAATAATCGTTCTACTAAAGACGAATAGACAAGCACGGAGGTCATACACAAGCACCTCACAAATAGTGTTTGGATACTCACATCTCTCGGGTGTAATAAAGTGTAAATTACAATATGGAAACGGAAGATATCTCTCACTACCTGTCATAGCAAAATAGATTACCATAGGCTTGGGAAATGATCAAACCTCCACCACATGGCGTAAGCACCTAGGATAAACTATCAAAGAGGTCTTTTAAAGGGTTGTAAAGTTAGGTGTAGGGATATGAAATACACGGTTTTGTTGGATAAAGGAAGTTTTTACTGGTGGCGAGTTAACAATCTTGGTTAATTACATGTACAATGTGGCGTTGCTAGGCCAAGACTAGACTCGACTTAAGCTAATAAATGAAAAATAACAAAAACATAGAATGAACATAGAATGAAACGGGATGGTAGTCCGTATGTTTTTTCTCTTTTCCTTTTCTATTTTTTTTTCTTTTTCTTGATTTTTTCGTTTTTTTTTTCATACACTCTTACCCTACCATCCAAAATAATACATCATAGGGGTTGAACATTCCCCTTACACTTGAATTTTTACATACTTTACAATTAACTAATCTAATGACTCGAATTAAGAAAATCAAAACACTTGGAGTACTTTTAAGATTAACGTACATATGGGGGTAATATATGATGTTCTTCCCCATTACTCCATACAATAAGTACTTTACCCATGAGTCCCAATCGTCCCAAAACAATATGTACAAGGATATGACTCAACTTAGCAACCATGTAATCAATTAGATAGTTAACTTAGGGTTTAACAAATAACAATAATGCACTAAAAATGAGCGCATACACGGAAGGCTAAGGCGATTTGGGTGTACATTTAAGTGGGGTGTAACAAATTCTTCCTTTAAGTAAGATGCTTAAAGTTAGAAACGAAAAGATAGGCTCGGAGGGGTGTACTAGGGGTTTCGCGTACTAAAAATGAGTACAACGCTAAGGGTGTGGGAAAAATTAGCTGACTTAACTAGCCAAGTAATATGACTTAAATGGTCAAGTAATTATGATACGGGTTTAACACAAGGGTGATCCTAATGCCTCTTATCATGTAGTAAATCCTACCACACGAATGTAGTCTCACTAGCAGTCTCGGGATGCATCACTAACGCAAGTTCTAGAATCTAAATGCTACCGGTACACTCATAAGCACTAATAATAAATGCTTTTCCTATCAAATCTAAAGGCGAACCTCACATATTTGGGTGGAAAATTTTTCTGAATATACGGTTATGTGCTAGTCATACAATCTCCTATCCATGAGACGCTTGCTATGGCTAAAGTTTCACTCCTAAATGTTGTAAAAAATTTTAAATTTGACGTTAAAATTGCACTAACAAGTATTTCTCATAGTTTTATTACACATCTACCATTAGACAAAACAAACTCAAGCGAAAGTGCATATGTAAGGTATCATCTTTTTACCCTCCCCTTACACTTAAGATGAACATTGTCCCCAATGTTCAAGTAAGACTCCGTTAGAAAAACAAAACTGGTAAAATTTAATAATTCAAAACATTGTGGAATGAAGTTTGTAGATCTCCTGGAGATTATATAACTTAATAATTCAAAAAAAACCATAAGACTCCGTTAGAAAAACAAAACTGGTAAAATTTCCAGATTTTTACACTTGACGCCGTCAGAAGTGACCTGCAGAAATTCTTATGTTAAGTTTCTGGAAAATTTCTAGAAAAACTTTGTCCTACTTCCTGGAAAATCCTGCAAAACTTCATTATGACTCTATACAAGCATTTGACTCTAACAAGTACGAATATACATGTTCATTTAATATTGTGGAAAATCATGATCGGTTTGTTTCTTAAAAATATATTTGGGGTTTCCCCTTACACTTATCTTTTGCAAAAATACTTTTAGGTGGAGTTAAGATTAGGCCAAAACAACAAAGCAAAGTATTTCCACTATTTAGTTTAGAAACATGATCTACCAACAATTAAAATTAAGCATGCATACGGAAGAAAATAAAAAACAAACAAAAATAAAATCACACAAAACATGGGTTGCCTCCCAAGAAGCGCTTTTCTTTATTTATGAGTCTTGTAGCTAGACTCAAGGTCATGGGTTACTACGTGACCTCGTCGTTGGTTCCACTCTCTAGGTCGTCTTCTGAACCAGTTTTGTATTCCAGACCTAGTTGCAAGTATTCTTTGTAGAAACCAAGCATTCTATTCTTTACATACTCTACTCCTATACGTCTATCCTCCTCATTCCTATAATAAGCCGCTTGCTTGTGTTCCTTTTCGAAATTAGAGAGAAGGCGGTACTGCTCAATTTTGTAGGGCATTTGATAGGCAACTTCATCATTTTCTTCCTTGAATCTAACTATCCCTAAAGTTGGATAATAACTCATCCTAGTGGCCTCAACAAATGGGTTTCCAAATATTATTTGGCTTAGGCAAGCATCTATCACCGGACGAGTGTCTTCAACTATCATAAAATCGATCTCATAGGTGAGATTCCCTATAATCACATGCAATCCCTTCACTCTTCCTGCAAAATTACTTATCAGATTCTTATTGGGCATCATCCTAAAATTAAGTTGCTTCTTCATCACCCAATTGTAATAAGTCCTAGTCATGATGTTCACGGGGGATCTAGGGTCGATGTAAGCTTTCCATATATGCATGTGCCCGATATTGCATGGTATGTTAATGTTAGAGGGGTCTCCTATTTTGATAAGGGGGGTGCCAAGGATATATGGTCTCTCGGGACTATCGAATAAATCCTTATGGTATTCCCGTTCTTCCTTGGTAGGCAATATATCAAAGTACTTTTCTATAGGTTCTACCTCCTCTAATTCCTCTTCCTTCTTAGCCTCAACTTCCCTACTCTCACGCTTAGTCTCAGTTTCTACTCTAACTTCATCCTTGTCACTCTCTTCTATCTCCTTATCTATTGGCTTAATGGTGACAACATTGACAAAGTGGACATGTTTGGATGATGAGGGGTCCTTAATTTGAATTCCGTTATTGGTGTCCCTAGTGTCCTTCCTAGGTGCGACTAATGCTTGGTTGTTGAGGGCTTTCAACAAGTTGTCAATCTTGTTGGTCATCTCCGTTTGTTGTTGGTTAAATTCGGTTTCAAACCTAGCTATACGAGCTTCTTGGGATGCCATAAACTTTGACATCAATCCTTCAAGATTGTTGGTACTACCATAGTTGTTAGAAGGATTGTTGTTGAAAGTACGGTTGGAGGGTGGACCGTTTGGTTGGTAACGATTAGGCGGATTGGAAGAATTGGGTTGATTTTGTTTCCACCTAAGGTTTGGGTGATTTTTCCAAGAGGGGTTGTATGAATCACCGTAAGTGTTTGGCTTGGGCTTGAAAGTGTACCACTTATCTCCCGCTTCGTCGGTACGCGTGGATGCGTAGTCCGCAAAAGCTGTTCCGGGGAGTTCCACACAATCACGAGTGTCGTGGGGACCACTACATAATTCGCATGAAGAAGTGATTTTGTTCACTTGGCTTGAAGGTTTAGGAGCTTCGTAAGATTTCATGAGAAACTTGACTTGGTCCTCAAGTTCCATAATCCTACGGTCGGGAGTGCTAGAATTGTTCGAAGGCAAAGATATTGCCTTGACTGTTTTGTTCAGATCACGGCGATCATTCCAACTTTCGTTGTCATAGAGAGCAAGATCTTCTATGAGTTCCCATGATTGTTCCGCACTTAGATCACGTAGCTTACCACCGGCCGATTGGTCAATGGCTCGCCATGCTTCATAAAGAGATTCATTTTGACGTTGTTGGAACATCAAGATGTCATTTCTAAGCTTAGTAGTTCTCCCCGGTGGGAAAAATTGAACAAGGAAACGAGTGGTGAGATCATCCCATGTGGTGATGGATCCCGCGGGTAAACGCTCAAGCCATTGACTAGCTTGATCCCGTAGAGAGAATTGGAATAGGCGTAATCGGGTTTTCTCTCTAGTTTCAACACCTAGGTCTATGGAATCTACGATTTTGAGGAAGTCCTTAAGATGTTGGTTTGGATCTTCGGAACGAAGTCCATGGAATGCACATCCGCTTTGCACCAACCGGATGGTGTCGGATTGCAAGGGGGCTACATTGGCTCCGGTGAGCTCAATGGTGTTTCGGTAGCCTTGGTGGCTAGGTCGGGAATACACTCCTAAGGTTCGGGGCCTAAGGGGTTCTAATGGTGGGTTTTGTTATGGTGGGATGACGGGTTCAAAGATGTTCCCGTTGTCCATGATGTCGGGTGGTTACGAACAAAGACACAAAGAAATAAGATAGACTAAAGAAACCTAAAAAAAATAAAAATAAAATCTCACTAGAAAGGAATCTAGCAAGTAGACCTAATAAAAAGAAATTCTAACCTAGACAATAACTATTCCCCGGCAGCGGCGCCAAAAACTTGATACGTGGGAATCGCACTAGGCTTTACCTCTCAAGGGATCTTGAGAAGCTTACAACCCCCACCAGGCGGTGTACCTGATCGTTGTAGTATAGTATAGTGACAAGTACCGGGGGATTGATCGTTCAGCTGGGAATAGTGTCGCTAGGATTAGAAAACCTAAATACTAGTTCTAAAGGTGAGGGATGATTGTTTTTGAATTTTTATGTTTTTTAGAAAGCAAGTAAAAATCTCGGGTTGAAGGATTTGGGCGGAATTAGTTGCTAGTCAACTAACCCAATACTAAAGATGCAATCAAAATAAAATAAACTAAATTATACTAAAGTTGTGAGCAATAAGTGGAGAAAATGTGTTTACTTAGATTTCACTACTCCCTAGACATCTTTTACACGTTAATTACTTGTTATAGTTGCATGGATGACGGATCGTATTCCTTAATATCATTCATGGGGTGGCGCACTTAACTCCCCAATTCTATGAGCTCTTATCTCCTCCTATACCATGCCCAGCACAACCATAGGGATTATAAACAGTGGCTCATGCATTAAATACAACCAATAAAGACCTAGTGCACATCGGTTCATGTTTCTTAAGACGTTCAAGCATGTTACCAATTGGAGATCTGCCAGTTTTCTTAAGCCTAACATCGAATTCATTCATCCAATACAATTATAAACAAGTAATCAACACATAATTAACATCTAGGTTTCATTAGATCCAAGAAAACACAAGATAGATCTAGCCTAGCATGATGGAATTAAGACAAGAACAAGATATAGACAACCAATACATAGACATATTGATTGAATTAAAAGAACACTTATCTCAATTACACATGAAAGGTATCAAGGGTTTAGAACCCTTGAAAAACCTGTAAAATTCGCACCAAGTTCGTACTTAGGGTTTCTCCAAAACTTCTCCTTTTTTTAATGTGAAAATTAGAAAACTATATATAGGAAATAGGGTCTGATCTCACTACAAAAAAAGTGTCATTTAGTGGCACACAAAAAGTGCCGCTAAAAGTAAAATAAGTGCCACCAAAGGTCTGTGCGGGAATCACTGGCAGAAATTATAAGTGTCATTAAGTGCGCTGCCACTATAGAGATTTAGTGGCACTTTTAGATGTGTTGCTGCAGACATTTTCAGCTTTAGTGGCACTTAAACACTTGTCACTGAATAGTCATAGGAGTTTGTGGCACATACTTTATGCCACTAGATACATGAAATTCCAAACAAAAAATTGGTTTTAGCGGCAAATATTGAGTGTGTCCAACAAATGTTGACAATAGATTTGTGACACCATACCAATTTTGTATTTGCATAACAGTTTATCATTAAGCAAATTACTTGCAACCATATGAACTAGATACAACAATTTTATTACATTTGATTAGTATCATTCAACAACATTCTCTTATATACATGAAAGGACTATCCAACAAAACTAATGAAAAAAGTTCTAAATATTCTACAATTAATCACATAAATAAACCTACAACTACATAAAGTAACCACCGCTTGTCAAAGGTAACGAGTGTTCTCATACATATTGCCGGCATATCTACAAAAAAAATAAACAAAACAATGCACTTATTAGACGCAAGATAAAGAGGCACTGCATATATCAAAATGGTTTAATCAAGAAATTTGAAGCACACAAGTGACAAAGATAGATGCGATTGTTAACACCTATATCATCTTGATTGAGTTTGTAACATGTGAGCATCACTAATAGTTCCAATTGCTTTCCTATGTTCTGCCGTCAAGAGAAGGATTAGCTTAACACATATATCAGCTTACAAAAATTTGGGTCTAACATTGTTTTGACCTTGATTATAAATTATTACTCTCAAAACATTAGTAAAAACATACCTCTAATGCAACACAATACTACATTTATCCCATTAACGATATCGTTGCGAAAAAGTGATAACATGTATACACACAGTTGCAAACACCAAAGACCAAAAGGGAAAGAAAAACATCTTGTTTGTGTTCAAATAGAGTTAATAGATTGTTTAGATAGCCATTACACAGTGACATGCCATTAAGTTGTTTTGATGGACAACCTTTCATCTCTGCAAGAACAAAAAAGACTTGGGTTAACAAAAACTAAGTTGTCGTGATAAGTCATTTAACATTCTTTATAAATTATACATTTGGCTTCTTATTTGAACAAGAAACAGGGTACATGTATTTATTTGAGTCTATAAGCAACTTCTAAAACATTACTGAATCAATAGATTGATTAAAACTTTTTGGGTTCAAAAAAACCATAGAATTATATAATGACACGAAATTGAAAATGATTATAATCAAAATTCATGTAATTATATATATATTACTTTCTCGAATGTGCATAGTATCGAAACAACAATCAAGCCATTACATATTGAAACGGTTAACGCAAAAAATTAGTTTCTTTGAAACGATTACCGGAACAAAATATAAAAAATATGATACCTTTAGGGGATGTAACTGAGAGACGAGATTGGTTACATCAAAACAATCAGGGGTGGTATTAAAAAAATACGATTAATGATATCTACAGCGGCGGTTATGAGGTTGGAAGGCCTAACAATGAAAATAAATAGGGATTGTTGACTACTGAAAAAGGAATACGGGAGGGAATTGTATAAAAAGGGCCCGCCCAATGAAAATTCTAATTTTCAATAGCGGCACATTCAAGAAATGTACTACGCGCCTGTTTGGTACGCAGCTTTTATAGAGCTATAAGCTTTTTGTTAAAAAAATAATCTCTTACAAAACAAGTAGGTCCGTTTGGATGCATCAACTTTAAGCTTTTATTTTAAACAAGTATCTCTAAAATAAAAAGCTGATGCATGAAGCTTTTAAAAAAAATTGGAGCTGTTAAAATATAAAATAACTGTTAACATCTGATAATTACATTTAACAGCTATATT
Organism: Artemisia argyi; assembly: GCA_030686995.1. Taxonomy (NCBI): domain Eukaryota; kingdom Viridiplantae; phylum Streptophyta; class Magnoliopsida; order Asterales; family Asteraceae; genus Artemisia; species Artemisia argyi. The sequence continues at coordinate 16,739,660 of CM060685.1, read as the reverse complement.
ACCAAACACTTTTATTGAAAAAAAAGATACAGCTTGTAGCTCATGTTAACAGCTTTGCAGTTTACAGCTTACAGTTTACAGCTTACAGTATACAGCTTACAGCTAGTTTTACCAAACAAATAGTGTGACACTAGTTATAGTAGTTTATATTGAATATTGACATATCAAAATAAATGCCACTAATAAGTAGGTGCTATTATGGCACAAGACATCAAGTGACGCTAAACCGTATACTTGCTTTAGTGTCACAAAAGATGTGTCATTAAAAACAAACTATTGTGACACATAACATTTTTGCCACTGAAAGTGTGTGCCACTAAATGGCACTTTTTTTGTAGTGTGACGGCGTCAAGACCAAACTTGTGACGCCGTCACCTCGCCGCCAAAACTCTTCTCGGACTGCCTTGATCTACTTTTGACGCCGTCATGTATTATGCATTTCCAGGCCGTCATGAATTTTACTCTTGACGCCCTACTTCGTGACGCCGTCAAATCTGTACTGGATTGTCATGGAAATTTGCTCTTGACGCCGTCACCTACTGTTCCCAGCAAGGAAAATTAAGACTTTGGCGTTTTCTTCACTTTTATGCTCCAAAAACGTCCGAATTGCTTCCTTTTCCAGATTTCACTCCCAAAGTACCTAAAATCACAAAAGGAACGATTTAGGGTAATATTTGATCAAATAAAGTCGATTCCGGGCTTAAATGACCCCCTAAAAGTGGTTCATTTTTCGCCTCATCACATGTGCTCATAAGTATTGATTTGAAAATTTCCACATGTCGGGAAGAGTTGCACTTTTGAATTGATCTACCTTGAGTAAACATGACCGGGCATTCGAGACATGCTTACATCACTAGATAAACTAGCTTGAAGTTATTACCCGGCTCGATCAGATTCACCTAAGGTTTCTCGAAACGGTACATTCTACTTAAACTAGTCCTCTTCGAGACACGCTTACATGACTGGTTAAACCAGCTTGAAGTTATTACCCATCCAGGACTAGTCCTTTCGATTCAGGACATTTGTGTTTCGTCAATTCATGAGTCAAGACTGAGATGCACTCATATGAGATGCAAGGATCCTTTTACACAAATCATTTTGCTCCCCCTTAATATGTGCATTTTTATGCGAAAGAGTTTGGCACATAGGAAAGAGCAGATTTTTGTTTTCTTGTACAAAAACATCACTTTTGAATCAGTTTTTCATATTTAAATCACATCTTCTCCCCCGATTAAAAATTTCAAATCAATTTGAGATTTGTGATCCCAAGTGATTTAAATAAGTATAAAGTTTTGGAGAGGGATGTGACATTTTTAAGAATGACTGATTTTGAGACGACATTTAAGCTCCCCCTCAAAACTTGAGGGAGTATGTTATGTGTTAGAGATGATGAGTTTATAAATGATTTTGAGTTTAGCGCGAAACTCATGAAAAATTCATGTACTAACACATAACAATTACACTTAATCCACTTGAAGTTATGCACAAAGATCATTTGTTTTGATGATGTATAGGTTTTGAAATCAATCTCCCCCTCAATCGATGACACATTTTAAAATTAAACATTTTGCATAAAGTGTTGATATTTATAGCATCGATTGAGTGGTAAGTTTTGAAACAACTCTCCAGGTTTGTTTGATCTTCAAAAACCATGGTACCACCAAGTTTGGAGCAAATACTTTCCCGAAGAATCTTTGAAGGAAAAGCATTTGAGATGCAAAGAAGACTTCTCTTCTTTTACCAGAAATGATGCACTTAAGCGTACATCAGATCGGAAAGGCACGAATATGAAGGAATTCATGCCTTTGTAAGGAACAATCATCTTTTTGGCGACGAACTTTCCCCAATACTAAGACCGGGTTGCTATCTGAAGTAATAGCAAACCATTTTTTTGAAAGAATGTTTTTAGGAACGACATGTTTTAGAAAAGAAAACTTTATTTGAAACCGAAAAACTCTTGCTCAAGCATATGTATGATTCCGTGTCATTATTGAATGACATTTCTAGAAACGTACATAATATTGATTACACAAGAGACATGTCGTGAGAAGAATATTTTTGGATTTTTGTGAATTTTCAGTTTTTATGGATTTTATAAGTTTTATATTTTTCTATTTTTTTTTCTTTTTGATTTAATACTATGTACAAAGGATATATGAAACAACCCCTTTACTCCTCCTGATCTTCCTGAAGACTTATGAGATCCTCAGGAGTGAGACTCTTCATACCAAGGCTAGGGAGGATAAATTGAAATCGATCCCTAGAAAGTGCTTTGGTAAAGATATCAGCAAGCTGGAACTCAGTCCTCACAAAGTAAAGTTCCACAATTCCTTTATCAACTTGCTCCCTGATGAAGTGATGTCGAATGTCGATGTGCTTAGTCCTTGAATGTTGGACATTGTTGCAGCAAAGCACAATTGCACTTTTGTTGTCACAATACATAGGAATCTTGTTGCACACGAAGCCATAGTCCGAAAGTTGAGACCTCATCCATAGAATCTGAGCACAGCACGAGGACATGGCAATGTATTCAGCCTCTGTGGAGGATATTGAAGTACTCATTTGTTTCTTTGAAGACCAACTAACTAGCTTGTTACCCAAGAACTGAGCACCCCCAGATGTACTTCGACGAGTATCCTGACATCCTACATGGTCAGCATCCGAATAGGCGGTAAGGGCCATAGAGGTATCCTTTGGGTACTATAGGCCCAAGTGGATTGTTCCTTTAAGATACCGAAAGACCCTCTTGACAGCTTCCAGGTGTTTCTTGGTAGGTTTGGATTGATACCGAGCACACATGCAGACTGCAAAAAGAAGATCCGATCGGCTAGCAGTAAGATACATTAAGGAACCAATCATGCTACGATACTTGGTTTGTTCAACAGGGATTCCGATATCATCTTCATCAAGTTTTGATCTTTCCATCATGGGAGTATCAATAGCGTCGCATGAATCAAATCCAAATTTCCTCAAGATTTCATTAGCATACTTGGATTGATTGATGAAGATCCCATTGGGATTCTGAGATATTTGCAAGCCTAGAAAGAAGGACATTTGACCCATCATGGACATCTGAAATTCAGAACTCATCTCCTGGGAGAAGCGATCACACTCTTTGGGATCAGAAGAGGCAAATATTATATCATCAACGTATATTTGCACATGAAGAAAGGTTTTGCCCGTCTTTCTGGTAAAGAGTGTAGGATCAACAGCACCTTTGGAGAACTTGTTGGCAAGAAGGAATTTTGACAAAGTGTCATACCACGCCCTGGGTGCTTGTTTAAGACCATAGAGGGCCTTCTTCAAGCGATACACATAGTTAGGGCGTTCAGGATCCACAAATCCTTCAGGTTGACTTACATACACCACTTCTTTAAGATCGCCATTAAAAAATGTGGTCTTGACATCCATCTGATACACCACCATATTTTGACTAGCGGCATTTGCTAGAAATATTCTTATGGCTTCAATTCTAGCAACTGGTGTGAAGGATTCTTCAAAGTCAATACCTTCTTCTTGACAATATCCTTTTGCCACAAGTCTTGCCTTGTTCTTTAGTACATCTCCATGCTTATCAAGCTTCACTTTAAATATCCATTTGAGAGCAATTATCATAGCACACTCAGGAGGCGGCACTAATTCCCACACGTCAAGTCGATCAAACTCATGAATTTCATCCACCATAGCAGTGAACCATGAATGTTTAGACATTGCATCCTTGAAATCTTTAGGCTCAACTTTAGAAAGGACAGAATTGAAGAAGCATCACAAAGCGTCGGTAGCAAGTTGCTTACGGGTTGATACCGGACGTGAGGGGTTTCCAATAATGTTGTCAATTGGGTGGTCGTTTGTCCATTTCCTAAGGTGTTCATGAGGTTGTGAGTAGGGAACTGAGGTAGCCGTGTTTGATTCATCTGAGGATGTAGCATCATTTGACGGTTCGGGTGCAAAGATGTTAACAAAATGCTCATTATCGGGTGGAGCGAAGGGATTCTCACCAAAAGAGTTATTTACAGCTGCAACTCGTTGTACAGATGAGGATTGACCATTAGATGTGGTGATTGAATGACTGATGGTGGGAGCTTCAGGATCCCATGATAGCGAAGTGGATGGACCAGAATTAACAATTGGGACATTAACTACCCCAGCTGGTTGTGGAATGACAGTGTCTTCTGGAGCGTCCACATTTTGAGGTTCAAAGTATTCATCAAACATGGGGTCAAATAGCTTTTTCCAATCATCACATGTAGTAGGTAAGAAGGGAGTAGCTGGAGTTGAATTCTGTACAAGACTGGAGCTTATAGGTCCAGGAGATAAGAGGTTATGTACGGGTCCAGAACTTGATTGTCGAGGAACCAGTTGCTCTGTCAGCTCATCGAAAGTGACGTGGATTGTTTCCATTATGTCTCTGGTACGTTTGTTGTAGATTCGGTATCCCTTTCGTTCTGGAGCATAGCCAACAAAGAAACCAATGTCAGCCTTGGCCTTGAGTTTCCCCAGGTCTTCACTGTCACTTGTTGGATAGCACAATGCACCAAATACACGAAGGAACGAAAGATTCGGTTTTCTGCCATGGACCAGTTCATATGGAGTCTTGCAGTGGAGAGGATGTATCAAGGATCTATTCTGTGTATAACATGCTGTTGCAATTGCCTCAGCCCAAAGAAACATAGGAGCTTTGGAGAAGATGAGCATAGTCCTTGCAGCTTCAACTAATGTGCGGTTGCGTCTTTCAACAACTCCATTTTGTTGAGGAGTACATGGAATGCTCTTTTGATGACTAATTCCGGCACCTTCATAAAATTGAGTAAGTTGTTTGTTCACAAACTCCGTTCCATTATCAGTTCGAATGAATCTAACTGTTTTGTTGAGACGAACTTGCAACATTTTTATGAGTTTGATGATGGTTTCTGGAGTCTCGTCTTTTGATCGTAGAAACTTTACCCACGTGAATCGAGAGAAATCATCAACAATAACCATCACATATTTCTTTCCATTGATACTTTGAATCCTCATTGGTCCACAGAGATCCATGTGGAGAGTGTGTAGAACTTCCATGATGGAATTGACTGTCTTGGGTTTATGTGTATGCTTTTTGCTTTTGCCCATTTGACATGCGGAACACAGGTGGTCTTTTTCATACTTCAGTCTGGGCAAGCCTCGAACAAGATCTTTACGTATGAGTTCATTGATAGTACTGAAGTTCAAATGGTTTAAACGATGATGCCACAACCATGATTTGTTCTTGGAGGCTTTAGAAATCAAGCAAATTGGTGAGGACCGTAACATGTCTTCGATAGAGATGGTATAAAGATTAGTGCCCCGACTCCCCTTGAGGAGATCTACACCATCTAATTTTCTAACAAAACAGGTGTGTTTTCTGAAAGCAACTTTAAGATCAGAGTCACAGAATTGACCAATAGAAAATAGATTGTGCCCAAGTCCTTCCACGTAGTAAACTCTAGATATCACACTGTCTCCAAAGACGTAATCCCCATAACCCATTATAGATCCAAATTGGTCATTTCCAAATCTAACCGTACCAATAAACTTTTCCACGAAATTCTTGAGCCGCGAGCGATCTCCAGTCATATATTTTGAGCAGCCTGAGTCCAAATACCAAAGGATAATTTGTACGACCTGCATTTGAAACCAGACAATCGTGGATAACTGAAAAAGCTGGAGCCCCACAAACAGTTGGGGTCCGTTTGGTTAGCACACACAAATATTGGATTATCATATGTCACAGATATCTCACTGGAACTTTCACATTTTGATGCACTAGAATTGGGAGTGGTACTAAGTTCTTCTATTGGGAACAGTCTACCAGTAGGTCTCCACTTCTTAATAGTCACAACTTTTGAATTAGTGATCCTAGTCATTGGACACTTTTCCCTTAGAGTGAATTTCCTTCCAGTAGGTCTCCATTGATAACCAACATTAGTGAACACTTTTCCTGTTTTACTCCATACATGTTTTACCCGTTTAACACTCGAGACATTCATAACTGGAGATTTCATAGTGGACTTAAGAAAGGACACAACGCAAGCATCATGATTACCATAAAATAAGCATTTGTTACAAGTCTTACAAATAGCACCAGAATTTGAATTAATTACATCATTGTTAACACAAATGTTTGAATCAACTCGATTCCTTTCATTAAGCATAACTTTATTGTTCCTAGATGATTCTTCTACTTCCTTCATAAGTGTACTCTTAGCCGGCAAAGTCCTATCATTCTTTGTATTGCACCTAGGCTGTGACTTGCTAGCATTAGATACACCTTTTACTCATGTAGAAGCAATGACGGGAACATTAGTATGATTAGTTGCTACTTGTTTACCGGTGATCATGATGGTGGATTGTGACATGGTTTGGGGATGATCTAATGTAACATGTTTGTTGCTACTGTAAGAGTGCGATGCAAATGACCTTTCCGACTTGTTATCATTCTTGGGGCATGATCCTATGGCATATTCTAATAGTTCCTGGGCTCTATTAGTGAGGAAACAAGCACCAGTAACAACATCATCATTTGGTTTAGATATTCTCTCTTCTTCAATGGTTTCTCTAAGCATGGCCAGACAATCCTTAAGATTCTTAAGGTAGTTGTTGTGAACTAACTTATTGTTCCTAAGGGGAAGAGAGACATTGACAGCATCACACGCATATTTCTTACAAGCATGTACATTGGAAATTGCATGATCACATGAAACGACGGGCATTTTACCCTTCACCATAGTCTTTAGATTCTCAATTTCATTTAACAAAGAACTGACTCTTTCATTGTTTTGGTCACGTGTTATTGTAATAGACTCAAACAATTCTTTGTAACGTTGTTTAGCGTTTGACATTTCAGCACGAAGCCACTCATTTTCATGTTGTAATTCATTGATCATGCCCTGTTTCTGAAAGTTTTGAGAATCTATCGACTTCTGGTAATTGGTATTGGTCACATCGCTTTTGTTCAATTTTAATTGTGCAATTTGGGCCCTCAACTTCCGAATCGTGTTTGAGTGAGCTTGAATTACATCATCCTTTTTGGCTAATTCAAAACATGTATCAAATTCAGGAGCATCCGAAGATGTCTTGGCATTTGATACTTTTACGTTTTCTTTCAGATGTTGGTATTTTAGTTGCAAGTTAAAATTATCAACTTCTAGTTTTGAAAAACTCCTGACCATGTTGTCATGGTCGTCATTTTGAATTTTGTAGTTTAGTTGGTAATTCTCCCCCTCAAGCTCAATCACACGATTCTGAAATACTTTCAAAGTAATGGACATTTCATGAAACTGCTTAGCAGATAGGGCAGAGCCAGTAAGAGACATCTTATGCAATGCAATTAGCAATCAAGTCCTCATTCATGATGAGGATGTTTTTTCTGTCAATTTCACTGTATTTGAGATCGATTGCCAATTGGTTACCCTCATTTTCTACTTCTTTAAACACCTTTTTCATTTGATTCACATCATTATTGATGGTAGTTTTAAGGCCTTCAAAGTGTTCTTTAAGAAGATCTAAAAATGGCATAACTTCAGTTAGGTAACACTGCTTTGTTTGCTCAAACCCCCTTTCCCCTTCTGTAATCCCAGTTGGTGTAATTCTAGTTTTGCATGTTTTTTCAAAATCCTTAAACAATTGGCCTAGAACATATAACGCAATTAGGGTGTTACACTGTGTGGGTAAGGTATATGGCACAAGATGTTGGGGTGTGTGCAAGGGATATATGGTTGGGTCAGCAATCCTAAAGATGGTACGTGTATTACTAATGATTCTTTCAGCTTTCATTTTTTCCATGTCAATATTCCAGAAAACTTTTTCAGGAAGGATTTTCTTTTGAGGGACAAAAATAGCTGAGTGATTGTCATTTGTATAATCATGGTGAAACACAATATTTTTAGCAACGCATAGTGGATCCTTAAGTCGCTCAGCAAGTTTTTCCCTAGTTCTATCCTCAGCCTCATTAATCTCATCATATGATTTCACATCAGGAGGGGCATGGTTAGGGTCAAGCATAGTGTGTGCATCATATAGCGCAGGTTGAGCACCTATACCAATTCTAAGAAATTTAGCTTTAGTCTTAGAGGCATCAAGTTCACTAAATTCATCTCTTAGTTTCCTATGTTTTTCCATCATTTGAGCAGATTGAATGGTTTGGCCTTGCATGTACAACTTATCTTCCAATTTGTTTTTCAATGTTTTGAGTTTTGAAAAATCATTTAGAAGTTTGGTTTCTTTTTCTTGGTAGTCGAGTTTGATTGAAGTCAACCCCTTTTGAATTTCCTGTCTTTGCTTGACAGTCTGATCCAATTGTTTTTTTAAAGAAACTAACTCCTTTTTCAATGTTTCTTGTTTGACATTGTTTTCAGATATGTAAGTACGCAATTGCCATTCCATTTTCTGCTCACGTTCATTAAGTTCAAATTTAGCACGCTGCTCGTATAAGGCCACCTGATCCTTAAGGATGTTAACTCTAGTGATCAAGGAGTCATCAGGGTTGTGTATAGTGTGCTCATGTAACTCAAGTTCTCTAGCATCAACCGACGGCATGTCACTTGGTACAAGTTTCATTTTATTATCATTCACATACCGTTCATATGGGATATTATTGGTATTTCCCATATTGGTGATATCTGTGTTGTCAATGTTCGTAGGTTGTACCGAGTCACATGCCCCCTGTGGATTGATAGAGCAATTCAGATTAGAATTTAGTGGCTTTGGTACCTCAGAGATAGCAGAAGTGATGGAGGAGCCAGACAGCTGTGGAGATGATGCAGCTGCAGAAAGATTTACCATGAAGATGGTTTGAACTATGGGTTCTTCATCAACATCAGAATCAAAAGCATCACAGTCTTCAACTTGGAAGATTTTCGGATCATTGAGTGCCATGTCCAGAACAGGTTGATCATCCACATCAGTATCAAACGTATTCTTGTCATCACCAGCTAGAAAGAGAAAAACTTCTTCATCCAGAGTAGTACCATTCTCTTGCGCCTGCATTAGCAACATCTTGTCCTTGAAGTACTCTGAGTTTTGAGGACGCTTTGGAAGAGTGCAATTCCTAGCTATATGGCCCAGCCCTCCACAGTTATAGCACTTAGGCTGCCTAGCTTGCACTTGAAGCGCATTCCCGACTCTATACTGCCCATTATCTCTACCAGCATTTCTTGGATTGACATTTTGTCTTCCTTATACATTCTGCACCACCACTCTTCCATCTTCAATGACTGCCTGATTACGTGGGTTAGATGAAGTCCTGAGTTGGTTGTTAGTTGGTGGAAGTACTGCTCTGAACTGTTGGACTAATAAGGAGACTTGGTTGGATAGGTTATCAATCATCATGTCGGTATGAGAATATCCAGAGTCAGGATGGGTGTTTAAGGCAGTTGGTGAGGGAGTTGATGATTGTCCATTAGTTGGGGTAGACCTGGATGAAGGTAGTTGAGATTGATCATTTGAAGACTGAGTAAGTTGTTGAACATTAGACACAAAGGCAAGAGACTCATTAGTTGTTGTAGGACTGAGCTTTTCTCGCATTACCCGATCATAAGCTGCATGTTTCTCATGTTGTTGGAGATATGCATAAAGTTGTTCATGATTAGTATGCCTGAGACCTTTGTTGAGCTTGACAGCTGTAACAAACCTATCCCATTCAGGTGCCATGTTATTCACGAATTTTGAATTGAGCTGAATGTTGGGCATTGTCATCTTGATGGCTCTCATGTCATTGACTAGCTTATGAAATCTAACATAGTAGTCAGTGATGCTTTCACCTGGATTCATTTTGAAGTCCTCGAATTCATCATACAGTTGAGACTCCCTATCTTCTTTGGTTAACTCAGACCGTGCAAGAAGCATCTTCACATTATCCCAAACTGCTTTCGCTTCTGTGTTAAAGTTGATGAGTTTGTAGACATCTTTAGGAAGTCCTTTAATGACAATATTCAAAGTTCTGATGTCAGCATCACAGCGTTTCTTTTCTTCATTAGAAAGATCATTGTAGATACGAGGTCTTTCTGGACCAACTGCCGCAGGATTGTCATCAGTAGCTGCGATAGTATCTCTGGTTCTCCCCATGATGAAAGGTCCATTATCAATGGATTTCAGGATGTTCACACCATTTTCCTTACCCAAGAAGTATAGACGAATCCTTTGTGCCCATGACTCATAGTCGGTCCTGTCCAGCATAGGTGGACGAGTATCCGATCCTGCTGCCTGAATGTCATCCGATGCAGTGCTTGCCATGCTATGAAGACTGAGTAGTTGCACGTATCAAGCTGTTAAACACACGTGAGATTCGTGTTTTTTTGCAACAAGTCGAATTACAATCACTTCTCAGAAAACAAGTCAAATCGTAAGATTAAACTCACAACGTCAAGTTACTATTGAAAATAACAAGTCAAGTTGTAGGAATAGTCTCACAACGTCAAGTTACTGAAGGAGTAGATGTAACAACTTAAGCCGCTACAGCTCACAAATTTCACAAATGTTAATACGCTAAGATAATCACAACTTGCTAAGGCTTTAACTCGCTACAAGTACCAAGTCGCTGAAATAAATCAACTCGCCACAAACCTGCACTAACTCGCTAGACAGGAATCAACTCGCTATTACCAAAACCTGATAACTCGCTACTGTCAACACGCTATCTGACAATACGCTATCTGACAATACGCTAACTGTACAACTTGCCAATGGACAAGTCGCTAATCTGACAAAACGCTGGCTGCTCAACTCGCTATTCTCAAATCGCTGAAGCCTCAACTCGCTAGATATCAACTCGCTATCTGGCAATACGCTAACTGCTCAACTCGCCAATGCCACCTCGCTACAACCTAAACCTGACAACTCGCTAGGAATGAGACAAAAGTGTCACTATCGTAGCGATTTGTCCGTATGTCCCAAAATAGCAAACCGCCAAATCTCTAACCTCAACTCGCTACACACAACTGCCAACCCTCTACCAAGAGGTACCAACTCGCTAGCAAGAAATAGCACTCGAAATGCCACCAAAGTCCACCCAAGTGATGAAATGACTAAACCAAGGTTACAACAAGGTGTCTACACAACTAATAAACAAGAAAGTACAAGAGTAATGTCGAGATAAACACCTAACGAGATCAAACTCGTGTGAAAACCACTAGAAGAAGTCGAACAACCCTAAAACCACAAACCATACTATAAATTCGAGCATACCATGAATCCTAGGATAGAACCTTGGCTCTTGATACCAATTGTAATATACTCTAATATATGAACATGGATGGTTAAGTGATTTGAGATGATTAAAGATGTAGTTTCTAGTGAGATGTTAGAGAGAGAAAGAGATGAGAGAGGTGGGAGCCTTGTATGATAAAACTTGTTGAATGTTAGATTGCAAGTGAAGGTCCAACCCTTTCCCATGAGTGGGAAAGGGTATATATAGTTACAATGTAAACGCCCCTTGAAACGGGCTGTAGAGCGGGCTGACAGTGGGTAAGAGACCCGACCCGACTCTACAAATACTGACTAATACTACACTACGTACTAACTAATATGATAATTACTACGAGCTATAATATGCTAAACTATACTCGGGGTGACCGAGTCTTCATATGAATAATCGTATTCCTAACAAGATGATTATAAGCTAAAAATAGAAAACTTTTATGAAGAAACTTTTGATTTAGCTTATGAATAAGCTGTGTCCAGCCCCTTGGTTCTTAACAGTTGACTTAATAGCTTATTAGGACTTATGGACTTTTGAAAAAGCTATCAAATGAACAAATAAGCTCAAACAGATGGATAACAACTTGAAATAAGGCAAATGGCACAAATAAGCACTCAGAATAAGCTATTAGAACCAAATAAGTACTTAGACAAAACACCAGGCCAAAACAGGCCAAGCAAAGGGGTTTTGGACCTCTGTGGGATCTACAGAAAAGGTCAGGGGTCCAATTTTCTTATTGATTCTCAAAGATAAGCCAAAGGGCTTTTAAATAAGCTAGGAATCAGCTCCTAGGTCCCACTAATGAACACAGGAGGGGGTTGGAAATTGGGTGTCTATGCTGATGTATCAGTACAAGGGGTGGAATGGGACAAAGTTGAATGGGCATGCAACCCTACCAAATAAGCTACTCAGTATGAAATAAGCCCTGGTCCAAGAAGATTAGCTTATTGGATTTCTAAAAAGCCAATAATCACACTGTGGGGCCCACTATTGAACAATCTATGGTCTATTGAAAATGGTGTTTCTACCCTGGTGCAAGGGAGGTTTCAGGCCTGCAAGCTTAAATAAGCTATCATATAAGCCACACAAAAAATCACAAAAATAAGACATACATGAGATTTGAAAGATAAGCTGGTAGATTTTAAGCACAAGAAGTTTCAAAGCTTGAATCTTAACACAAAATTCGTAAAAATTCCTTGAAAATTTAGATTTCTGCTAAGAGTATGAATTTTGACTTTTGAGATTTTGAACTTAGGTTGACTTTTGTGAGATTTGATCCTAATTTACTGATTGATTTATGTATCTTAAGCTATATTAAGACTAAGTTATGCTAGTATACCTATTTATGAGTTGATTTGAGGCTTATTCCACACTAAATTTCTTACAGTGAATCACTATGAGTGATTCAAAGACTATATTGACTATTTTGTAAGTGAGCACTTGATTTTACACCTGAACTAACTAATAATACCCTAATGTGATATGTTACAACAATAATGAACCACAGAAACACAGCTGAGCTAGGGCAAACTCTCAGATCCAAACACACCTTAAATTGACAGATTATTAGAATTTTAAAGCAAAACAAGAAGTTTGAACTAGAAACAGAATAGTAGCAATCTACTATGATCTAACACACATGAATAAGTAATAATTATCAGACAATAAGCTTAGGAATATTAGAACTAGGAAAAATGAGAAAAGTGCTTACTTCATGCCATCCAAGCTAAATATGAACAAGAGAAACTGTTGAGCTATAGACCTTGATAGATCTTCTTGAGCACTCTAGAATCGTTAGTAATGTCACTGTAATCAATAACACACTAATAGACAATCTCTGCAACTTGTATTTATAAAGCGGAAACAAAACACAAGCTTGATACTAAGAACTCTTGATCCTCTATGGATCTTTTAATTATAATAAGAATTTTTTAAAAATTATTCAATACATAAACCGTGTGTTCCTTTTATACTCAAGGAACCCTAAACCGTTTCTCAAGAAACGTATACTCTAAAACTTCTAAAAGATATGCATTATCACTTCCTAAATAAACTCATGCATATCCAAACTACATTACATAAAACACGGAAATACTATATCCGCAGAAACTAATAAAGCTGAACTATGTCTTCAGCAGATACACTGCTTCAGCAGAAACCAACTCTTCAGCAGGATCCTTTCAGCAGAATTCTTTCTACACAGAATTCCCAACAATCCTCCCTTAATCTTGAATTTGAACTAGTTAAGTTCAAGATTCTTGATAGATCTTTAAAGTAACATACCAAGAGGATTGTAACATAGCACCAGCAAAGAATTATCATCAGAAGAATCTCTATGATCAGCATATACTTGAAAGCTCCATTCTTTGCAGCAACAAATGACTAGATGTACATCAAAACAAATTAGTTTCATACTATTCTCATCACTTCCAGGTGTGTTAACTCCTGTGAGAGGTGAATCATTGAAAATAATGGATTTGATGTCTCTTTACCAATAGCCATCACTACTAAAGTAGCCAAGTGTTCAAAGGTACACTGATAACCACATGATTTTTAGCAAATCATCAGCTATAAACGGATTTGAGATGTCTTTACCTGTAGCCGTTTGCTCAGGACTAGCCAATTATCTTGATGAAAATCATCTTGGTTAACTGATTACCAAATATGGTTTTCCACTGCCTTTACCACAAGCCATATACATGTGGGCTAGCCAATTATTCAGAATCCATAAAGGAAAAATCCATGGTCAATTGACAACCATTTCAACTACTCAGCAACAAAGCATTGGTGAGTTGAAAAACCCTATGGTTTTGAGCAAACCATTACAGCTATCAACAGATTTGACATGTCTTTACCAAAGCTGTACCCTTTGGACTAGCCAACTTTATGATGGAATAGTCAACATCAGGTAAGTTGATAACCAAACCTGCAGACAAATACTATACAACAATATGTTAGTTTTTTTTTTTTTTTTTTTTTTTTTTTTTTTTTTTTTTTTTAATAATAAAATAAATATACAACATAATATCTCTACTCAGATGCTGCTCTAGAAGTCTTAATCCTTTGTTTGAAAACTTTCACCAAAGATTCAGCAAACAATCTTGTATTACCAGCTGGATCAGGAGGAATTTCCAACTTCTGTTGTAACATTTTCTCCATCAAAGATACCTTCAGAGGATATTTGTGAATAATATCCATGATAATCCTCAGACCAGTGGTAGTTTCCAGCACATGCACATAAGACATAGGATAGAACTTCCAACTCTGAACTTTTTGTTCTTCCAGATATCATAACTTGCACTAGTAGGAGTAGAAGAATCAAACAACACTTGAAGATCACCCAACAAATACAATCCAGAACCTTCAGGAGTATGAGTGGCATAATACTTAGTAACCAACTCATATAGAGTGACCAAATCTTGATAATTTACAAGATGAAGAATCTGCTGAAGAAAAGCAAAGGATATGGATGTCTTATCCAATCTATAAATGGTATTGAGTTGACCATCTTGACTTAACTCCCAACTCACCAGAACAACTCTAGTTCCTTCTGGCCAATCATCAGATGATCCTTCCCTTATAAATGAAGCATCAGAATCATTCACATTAATTAGACTTTGGGTTGAATGTGATGATCCTACTTTAGCCATTCTCTTTCCTCTTCTTCCAGGAACATAAATAGCATCATGAACTGCTGCTTCAGCAGAATCACCTTCTGCAGCTTCAGTATCCACTGATGGAGTATCCAATTGGTCATCAGCAGAATCTTCAGAAGATTCAAGTGCAGCAGAGGCATATTGTTCATCCATAGCCTTCCTGATTTGTTTGTTTCTAGCAGCTTGAATTTCAACTTCTCTTGTCTTCAGTTCATGAAATCTAGCAAGCTCAGCCCTTTGTTCAGCTTCTTGATCTTCAGTCAACTTTCTAGCAGTTTCTTCACCTAATCTTTCCAGCTCCAATTGTCTCCTAGTTCTCTTCCTAGTTGGAGCATCTGATGTTGTCACTTTGGCTTTACCTTTATCCATAGAAACATCAACACCAGCAGAAGTAGCAGGTAAAAACACTTGTTCAGCAGCAATATGAATATTCTCAGATGAATCATCATCAACATTTAGAAGTGGAATATTCTTTGAAGCATCCATTCCAGCTTTAGCATTCCTAGTTTTGATTCTATTATAAATCTCAACTAGTTTTTCAAATGGAAGTCCCCATACTTGTTTCTTAGACCAAGCAGAATTATATACTGAGCTGCTCTGATTTTTCACATATGTTCTCATATACTCTGTTTGCTGTGCTTGAGTCATGGGTTTTTCCCTTTTTGCTTTAGCTTTTAATTCATCAGCTGCCTTCTTCCTCATCTTCAACATTTTCACAATCTCAGATTCATAATCTTGTTCCCCTACTCTCTTTCCAATAAGATCAGCAGTTACAGTAGGATTAGCAAGCATCTGTTTTCCAATCATCTGCCAGTCTGACTCATCAAACTCTAGAACTGCTGCATCCAATTCCCTTTGTCTTGCAATGGGTAAGGTAGAAACATATCTTTGAGTCTCTGAATCTAATTCTGCATCAAACTTAGCTTGTACTTCCTCAGCTAGATTTGCACTCTTCATATAATTTTCCCATTCTTGTAATAATTTACCTTGACCAGCTCTATCTTCAGTGGTTATGTCTAAGATTATCTGTAAGAATCTAGGGTACATTAAAAACTTATGCTGTTCCTTATCTATATTTTCTAGCATATTTTCAAAAATAAACTTAGAAAAATTATAAGTTTCACCCTGAGAAAGACAAACAATACCACAACCCAATTGCAGAGAGAACTGGTTCCATCCACCACACTTGTTGCTCATACATTGAAGCAGCAGATGCACCAAATACCTCCACTTTGGACAAAATTGATTCTTGTGCCACTTTGATGTATCAGTACTTTGATATCCAGCTTCTCTTAACCCAGCAAGAATCTCTGCAGTGTTGGAATGATACACACCATTTTCATCATCCAACTGAAGCTTTGTCCTTATCAACCCTTCTGTCACCACAGATTCTACACCATCTATTTCAGCTACAATCTCTGTAGCAGATCTCTTAGTAGCAGATGCCCAAAATTGCTTCACCAAGGATTCACACACCAAATTGGGACAATAAGTCAAAGCATAATGAATCTTCGACCTTTGTAGAAATTCCACCATCAAATCGAATTCTTCATGTCCCTTCTTTGTAGTTAGAATAGCGTATTTGTTATGATCGCCCTTCAATTCAAGTTGAGCCATTTGACTGAATGTTTGTGAGAATGTTATGAAATACTCCAAAGAATAATGGGTTTATTTGAAGTGATAAGCGAATAATTTTGATTCGTAAAGATATGCAGAGTGAGTTAAATTTGGAAGTTCCCCAATCGTGGTCAAAATTATCGGAACAACTTATTGACCAAGTCTGACAAAACTTCTAATTTGAAAATTAACCCTTCAGCAGCAATGAAAGTCAAACCTGCTGAAGCATAGTCAACTATCAGCAGAATCAACCAAAGGTAAAAATATCTTCGGTCAATATCTTGATTTTACTGTGCCACCCAACTCGCATTAAATATCGTAACTCCTAAAATTAGCTTATTTAATCACCTCAAATCACACATCTCATTCATCAAATTTCCCAAATTATCTTTCAAACCCTAATTTCTATTAACCCCAATTCACCATTCAAAACATGTCTTCACACCCAGAAACCTCAGATCCAAATTCCTCTTCTCCATCATCAGAAGAAGATATACCACCATATCCTTGGGGACTTGAAGGTTCTGACTTTGCAAGAGCATTGGAGAATCGATGGGATGCACAAGAAAGACAATGGAATGCTCACTTGAAGGGTGAACCAAGCAATGCACCCAATCCTGCTGAGAGAGAGCTTGTCTCTCCCTTCATCTATACCTCTGATGAAGACTCTTCAGAGGAAGAACCTGAAGATCCACCCTTTCTTCCTCCTTCCACACCAGAGAGATCCCAACCAAGATCAAGTGCTAGGGATCCATCTCTTCCAACATCACAAGATTTGGTGTTGGATCTTCCTGCTCCAGGACCTGGTCTTCCACATCAAGAACATATTGGACAGAGCAAGAGGTCTGAGATCATACGTAAGGGAAAGGAGAGGCAGAAGTAGGTGATTGAGGAATGTAACCATGGAACAAAGTTCTTGAGTATTTTCTTTACTTTGATTCATGAACATCTTCTCAGTCTTCCTTCTCTTCTTCTTACATTTTCATCTTCAGCTTCTTCATTGTACTTGTCATAGCCTCAAGTATTTTGTAATAAGTGATAGAAGCTAGTAGTACTGGATTAGCCAATAGTTTTGGAATGGTCATTGTATCTCAATTGCAACATTTAATGTAAGCTGTAACTTGTTTCTATGAATGAATGAAAAGATCTTAGTTGAATTTATCCATTGTGTAAGACCTTCAGCATGTTTCAATTGATCAGTAGAAACCATGTTCAGCATATTGACCACATTCCTTTGACTTTAGCTCTTGGTGACATTAATCATGGAACTTTCATTCTTAGAACATCTGCAAAACAACCATCAAACAAGCAAATACACCAAACAACTTGCACAACTGTTAGAGGGTTAGTGTTAAAAACTTGTTAAAAAACTCAGAAATTATACAACATATACAGATAGTCCAAAGTTTACAGTCATCATCCTCCCCTGAGGCATATGCCTCCCCTGAGGCTTATGCCTCCCCTTAAACTTTGCAGTTAAGGGTTTAGCATGCCAATATGGACCACCAAATATTGAAGCCTTGGTCCATCAAATGCCTTGGTTAATAAATCTGCCACATTTTCATCTGTGTGAATTTTGACCACTTTAACCAAATGTTTCTCATAAGCATCCCTTATAAAGTGATGTCTGATTTCAATATGTTTGGTTCTATTATGAAAAACTGGATTTTTAACAATGCAAATGGTACTTTGATTGTCAATGAAAATGGTAGTATTCATGAAGTTATACCCATAATCCAGTAATTGATTCTGAATCCATAGAACCTGTCCACAACAATTGGCAGCAGCAACATACTCTGCTTCAGTAGTAGAGGTAGCAACTATGGTCTGTTTCTTGCATTGCCAAGAAATCAGTCTTCTTCCAAGAAATTGGCAACCTCCCGTTGTGGATCTTCTATCCAAATTGGAACCAGCATAGTCACTATCACTATAAGCTGCTAGCTGAAAAGGAGACTCTTTGGGATACCAAAGACCTAATTGTGGTTGGCCTTTAAGATACTTAAAAATCTTCTTGAAAGCATTCATATGAGAAGTAAGTGGAGTGACTTGGTGTCTTGAACATGCACTCACAGCAAATGTAATATCAGGTCTTGAGGCAGTCAAGTACATCAAAGAACCAATCATAGACCTGTATAAATGAACATTCACAGGAAGATCAGGAGTAAGATTGTGCTTTGGTTTTGGAGCCTCATATGGAGTTGTGGCAGTCCTGACATTTTCCATAGCAAACTTGGATAACATATCTTTTACATATTTCTCTTGATGTATAAATATACCATCAGGTTTCTGCTGAATTTGCAAACCCAGAAAGAAAGTGAGTTCTCCCATGGCACTCATCTGAAATTCTCCCTTCATCAAATCCTCAAACTCTCTACACCAGGCTTCTTTGGTAGAACCAAAGATAATATCATCCACATACACCTGCACAAGAATAATATCCCTAGAATCTTTCTTGAGAAATAAAGTCTTGTCAATGGCACCTCTTCTGTAGCCATTCTTCAGCAGAAATGTGGAGAGTCTAGCATACCAAGCTCTGGGAGCTTGATGCAGTCCATAGAGAGCTTTGACAACTTTGTACACATACTCAGGATGATCAGGGTCTTCAAATCCCTTGGGTTGAGTCACATAAACCTCCTCTTCAATCTCTCCATACAAGAAAGCACCTTTGACATCCATCTGATAAACCATAAAGCCCATATAAGAGGCATAGGCCAAAAATATCCTTATAGCTTCAACTCTGGCCACTGGTGCAAAGACCTCATCATAGTCAATGCCTTCCTCTTGTCTAAAACCTTGAGCCACTAGTCTTGCTTTGTTCTTCACCACAATACCCCTGGCATCTCTTTTATTCTTCAGAATCCATTTTGTCCCAATGGCATATTTCCCATCAGGAAGAGGAAATAAAATCCAAACTTGCTGATTCTTAAATTGCAACATCTCCTCTTGCATTGCTTCAAGCCAACTTCAATCAGCCAGTGCTTGAGGAACACTAGTTGGTTCAATCTGAGAGAGAAAGCATGGAAAAAAACAATGTTTGAAGTCTGTGTGATAATTCCTCTTTTGATTGTAGACATAAGAGATAAAAGCAACTTCTCCATATTTTGTATTCTTGACAGTGCTTCTAGTTCGAACAGGGTCTTTAGGATCACCAATAATCTTGGAAAGGGGATGAGCATTGTGAATCCTTTTGGTAGCTGTAGGTGGAACATCAATGTTGGCATCAGTGTTGGTGAGTGTAGGCTCAAACTCAGTGTCATAAGAAGCTGAGTTAAACAAGCCAGGCTTTGGTTGATAATTTCCAAGGTCAGAAGGACTAGGAAATCTGGTAAAGGGCTTATCAAAATCTGCAGAGACTTCAGTAGAAATAGGAGAGTGAACATCAGCAGAATCAGCATCTTTGACATTATCAGTGGGAAGAGGTGTGTCTTCAGCAGTATCCTTGTTTCCACTGACTGCTTGTGCTGACTGATGTAGGATAGCCTCAGTCTCTTGTGTAACCTTATCATTGAGTTTCTGAGCTTCCTTAGTAGCAGCATGTTCCTGCTTCTGCAATCTTGCAAGATCTTCATTCCCACCAAATCTTGCTTTAATAGCCATCCAAATATCCTTGGCATCCTCCATAAAGTGGAAGTCACCCATATGGTCATCTGGTATAGCTTGGAGCAAAATAGTTCTGACTTTACTCTCCCTCTGCACAGCCAGAATCTCTTCAGCAGTTTTGGGTCCTACAATAGTAACAACTCCATCAGCATCTGTAACATGCTTCTTCAGACAATTCCATTTCTTAACAACCTCCCATAGATTCCAATCAATGTTTGTGATCCAGTTCTGCATCTTCATGGACCACATATGGTAATCTTCTGCATTCTTCAAGTATGGAAACTTAGCATTACTGTTGGAGAGATTGAGTTGTTGAAGAGAAGTGGTGTTAATGTTCTGGGTTGTATCTACATCATCATCTAATCCAGGCATGTTTGTTGATTTGTTTGGATTGTAAAGGTGTAAGATTTGTGATTCTTAGTATGGCAGAGACTCTCTCGAGGCTCTGATACCACTTGTTGAGCTATAGACCTTGATAGATCTTCTTGAGCACTCTAGAATCGTTAGTAATGTCACTGTAATCAATAACACACTAATAGACAATCTCTTTAACTTGTATTTATAAAGCGGAAACAAAACACAAGCTTGATACTAAGAACTCTTGATCCTCTATGGATCTTTTAATTATAATAAGAATTTTCTAAAAATTATTCAATACATAAACCGTGTGTTCCTTTTATACTCAAGGAACCCTAAACCGTTTCTCAAGAAACGTATACTCTAAAACTTCTAAAAGATATGCATTATCACTTCCTAAATAAACTCATGCATATCCAAACTACATTACATAAAACACGGAAATACTATATCCGCAGAAACTAATAAAGCTGAACTATGTCTTCAGTAGATACACTACTTCAGCAGAAACCAACTCTTCAGCAGGATCCTTTCAGCAGAATTCTTTCTACACAGAATTCCCAACAGAAACTAGAACCAGGACCACCTATTGAGCCTCCACAGGCTCACTAATACCCAAATCCAATCCTTTAAGCTCTTGCTTCCTTCTTCTTCCATATGAACCTGTAATTTTTTATTTTCTTTATATTTTTCTTATTTTTTTTTGTGTTTTTGATTTCTGATGCTAGACTGCTTTTTAAGGTTTCTAATAGCTTTTATAAGCTATCTAGGAGCTTATGTGGTCTAATTGAGTCCTTATCATCAACTAATAACAACCTAAAGTGAACATGAGATTTTTAAGAGATAATTTGCACAAACTGAATTCATAAACATAAACTGAGATTGATATTGAAAAGAGGTTTGAAATACACTGAAATAACTTAATTCAACATTTAAAAGCTAAACATTACACTGGAAATTGAAAATAACACTATTCGACTATGATTAACTAAAATTACACTATATATTCTTCTCTGTTCCATCTCTTTCTTTATATAGTGGTCCTTTAGGGTTTGTGACCTCCTCTGAGCATTTCCCACTCTTTTCTATGGCCATTGGATCACTGAGGCTTCATCTTGACCCTCTACGTGTTTTGGCGGGAAAAATGGAATGAGGCAAGTTTGGACAGTTATAGCAATTGGGGGGTGGCAGCATTTAATGCTGAGGTGAGGGGTGGAAGATGGTGGGTTGGGCGGTGGATAAGGTGATTGGAGGTGCGAGATGGGACTAAGTTGCAGGGTGCTACAGTGCAAGTGGGAGGGGAAGGGGACGGTCAAATGGTTTGACTGTTTGATTATTTAAAACGGTTTAAGAGTGAGTGGGCTTAAGTATTGGGCCAAGGGAGAAAGGTGTGGGTTGGTGGAGTTTATATGGTGCTGGGTTAGGCTTAGTTTTTAGATTGGATTAATATTAAGGGTCCGGTTTGGTTACGCTTTAATATCAAGGACCAATTTTGTAATTCACCAAAAATTGAGGGGCTAAACTTGTGACTTTTCCATAGTTCTCAAAGGGGTGAATCTTGCCAAATGTGAATAGTACAAGGACCCTTGTTGATTTTTCCATTTTTTTGAATTCCCTAGGGACCAAATATGCCAAACTTGAAACTTTAGGGACCAATCTTGTAATTTCATCAAACTTTGCAACCAAGGACCATTCCTGCCAAAGATGAGTAGCACAAAGACCAAAATTTATTTTTCTCAAAGTTTTTACATCCCATGGACCATTTTTGTCAATTTTGCAAAGTTGAGGGACTAAACTTGTAATTTTGTGAAACTTTGCACCAAATGACTAATTATGTTTATTTGTGGTTCAAAAGGACCTTTGGTGACTTTTTCATGTTTTTAGAATAACTAGGGACTATATTTGACAAGTTTTGAAAGTTGAAGGACTGAAACTGCCAATTATGCAAACTTTGTTCATATTTCATATGTTTTTGATCATTTTACATCTGAAACATATAAAACATACTTATGGGATAATTTCAATATTTTGATGCATATTTGAGTGTTTTTGGATGTTTTGGCAGCTTATATTAGGTAAAAATGATGAGTATTTACACATTTATCAAACCCCCTGTCTTAAGCCAAAAGTTTTTCAAAATATGAGTAAGGCTTCAGAACTTTGGAATGGGGAGGTTAAACCATTTTTTACTGAAATGCTTTCAAAGATTTCACAGGTACAGGGTGAAGATGTGATGTGCATTTTTATTAGTACAAGTTTTAAAATTTATAAACACGAATTATCTGATTATTATTTAGCACATACGAGCAAGTATACTCGTCCGATGTAATAAAGGTGGGTAAGTCAAGATCGTCCCAAGGGATTTGGTTGTTTTAGTAATAAGAAAAACGTTTGTTAAATAAGGGTTGTCAATCCAAATTGATGTAAATATTAATTTAAAAGAAACTCAATAAAAACTAAGCATATACTTGTGTATATGATGAGGCGAAAAATGATCCGTTTTTAGGGGGTCATTTAAGCCCGAATCCGACTTTATTTGATCAAATATTGCCCTAAATCGTTCCTTTTGTGATTTTAGGTACTTGGAGAGTGAATTCTGGAAAAGAAGCCATTTTGGACGTTTTTGGAGCATAAAAGTGAAGAAAACGGCAAAGTATCAATTTTCCATGCTGGAAACACTAGGTGACGGCGTCAAGAGTTATACCCTGACGGCGTCAAACATCAAGAATAAAATACCGTAGTTGATGACGGCGTCAAAAGTCATCCTGACGGCGTCAAAGTGCCAAGAATAAAATACCGTGGTTGATGACGGCGTCACACAGGCCGTCATAAGTAGATAAAGGCCGTCCGAGGAAGTATTTGGCGGCGAGGTGACGGCGTCACATGGTTGTCTTGACGCCGTCAGCCCAGTTTTCCTATATATAGTTTTCTAGTTTTTACATTAAAAAGAAAAAAAGTTTTGGAGAAACCCTAAAGACGAATTTGGTGCAACTTTTACAGGTTTTTCAAGGGTTCCAAACCCTTGATACCTTGCATTGTAATTGAGATAAGTGTTCTTCTAATTCAATCAATATGTCTATGTGTTGGTTGTCTATATCTTGTTCTTGTCTTAATTCCATTATGCTAGGCTAGATGGAATTAATGCATGAGCCACTGTTTACAATCCCTATAGTTGTGCTGGGTCATGGTGTAGGAGGAGATAAGAGCTCATAGAATTGGGGAGTTATGTATGCCACCCCATGAATGGTATTAAGGAATACGATCCGTCATCCATGCAATTATAACAAGTAATTAACGTGTAAAAGATATCTAGGGAGTAAGGAAATCTAAGTAAACACATTTTCTCCAATTACTGCTCACAACCTTAGTATAAATTAGTTTAATTTCATTTTTTGTATTTTAATTTGATTGCATCTTAGCTTTGGGTTAGTTGAATAGCAACTAATTCCGCCCACTCTTTCAAAACCCGAGATTTTACTTGCTGTCTAAAAAACATAAAAATACAAAAATAATCATCTCTCACCTTTAGAACTAGTAATTTAGGCTTTCTAATCCTAGCGACACTATTCCTAAGCTGAACGATCAATCCCCCGGTACTTGTCACTATACTATACTACAACGATCAGGTACACTGCCTGGTGGGGGTTGTAAGCTTCTCGAGATCCCTCGAGAGGTAAAGCCTGTTGCGATTCCCACGCATCAAGTTTTTGGCGCCGCTGCTGGGGAATAGTTATTGTCTAGGTTAGGATTTCTTTTTATTAGGTCTACTTGCTAGATTCCTTTCTAGTAAGATTTTATTTTTAATTTTTTTTAGGTTCTTCTTTAGTCTATCTTATTTCTTCGTGCCTTTGTTCGTAACTCTTTACCATCCGATATCATGGAAGGTGGTAACATCTTTGAACCCGTCATCCCACCACAACAAAACCCACCATTAGAACCCCTTAGGCCCCGAACCTTAGGAGAGTACTCCCGACCTAGCCACCAAGGCTACCGAAACACCATTGAGCTCACCGGAGCCAATGTGACCCCCTTGCGATCCGACACCATCCGGTTGGTGCAAAGCGGATGTGCATTCCATGGACTTCGTTCCGAAGATCCAAACCAACATCTTAAGCACTTTCTCAAAATCGTAGATTCCATAGACCTAGGTGTTGAAACTAGAGAGACTACCCATTTACGCCTATTCCAATTCTCTCTCCGGGATCAAGCTAGTCAATGGCTTGAGCGTTTACCCGCGGGATCCATCACCACATGGGATGATCTCACCACTCGTTTCCTTGCTCAATTTTTCCCACCGGGGAGAACTACTAAGCTTAGGAATGACATCTTGATGTTCCAACAACATCAAAATGAATCTCTTTATGAAGCATGGACTCGTTTCAAGGACTTACTCCAAAAAGTCCCTCATCATGGCATAGATCTTTGGCTCCAAGTCCAAATTTTTTATGACCATATCGACATCCCCACGAGGCGAACCATTGACCAATCGGCCGGTGGTAAGCTACGTGATCTTAGTGCGGAACAATCATGGGAACTCATAGAAGATCTTGCTCTCTATGACAATGAAAGTTGGAATGATCCCCGTGATTTGAACAAAACGGTCAAGGCAATATCTTTGCCTTCGAATAATTCTAGCACTCCCGACCGTAGCGTCATGGAACTTGAGGACCAAGTCAAGTTTCTCATGAAATCTTATGATGCTCCTAAGCCTTCAAGCCAAGTGAACAAAATCACTTCTTCATGCGAATTATGTAGTGGTCCCCATGACACTCGTGATTGTGTGGAACTCCCCGGAACAGCTTTTGCGGACTACGCATCCACGCGTACTGACGAAGCGGGAGATAAGTGGTACACTTTCAAGCCCAAGCCAAACACTTACGGTGATTCATACAACCCCTCATGGAAAAATCACCCAAACCTTAGGTGGAAACAAAATCAACCCAATTCATCCAACCCACCTAATCGTTACCAACCAAACGGTCCACCATCCAACCGTACTTTCAACAACAATCCTTCTAACAACTATGGTAGTACCAACAATCTTGAAGGATTGATGTCAAAGTTCATGGCATCTCAAGAAGCTCGCATATCCAAGTTTGAAGCCGATTTCAAACAAAAGCAAAGCGAGATGACCACTAGAATTGATGCATTGTTGAAAGTTCTCAATGACCGAGAAATGGGAGCACTCCCAAGCGACACAATCAAGAATCCGAAACTAAACGTTAATTCCATATCTTCAGTTTCGTCACCCACTTCGTGTCCACAATACTACTCGGTTAAATCAACGAGCACGTGTTTCAAACAAAACCAAGTTCCCCAAAAGGACCAATCAAATAAAACACCCACTATAGAGCCGGTCAAAAGCATAGTTGAAACACCTCTTACGCAAGACCTTGACGATGAATTCAAAGAACTTCACCTTGAACGCCCCGTCATTGATGTCTTAGCTCGTGCTCCTTACTATAGTGCCCTCCTAGAAAAATATGAGAAGTATAAGCTAGGTAAAAATGGGACCGCCTTCGTTCAAAACAAGTTACCTAAAAAGCTTGATGATCCGGGTATATTTGTTTTGCCTTGTAAGATAGGAAGATCCGAAGCTTTCGACACACTAGCCGATTTAGGTTCAAGCCTCAACTTGATTCCCTTGTCCTTATTCACCGCTCTTAAGCTAGGAAAGTTAGAGGAAACAGAGGTATTGATAGGGCTAGCGGATGGGAGTATTGCCCACCCGGTTGGAATGATTAAGGATGTAGTTGTTCACATAGGAAGGTTAACTATATTAGCGGATTTTCACGTCCTAGACATGGTTAGTGACACTACATGCCCATTATTGGTAGGAAGAGGATTTTTAGCAACCGCTAGTGCCATGATAGATTGCAAGGAATCCAAGATAGCGGTAGGAGAAGGCGATACTTGGTCGGTGTATGATGTTAAGAAGCATAGTTATGATTGTGATGATGAACCAACACCGCATTGGGTAGAGATGAATAGGAGACCATCTAGATATGGACCTTGGATAGGAAGGAACTTTATAGGACCTCAATGCCCATTCTATCTAGAAAAAGACTTTGTTGAAAAGTCACATTCGGTCGAACAACTCATAGCTAGAGATGAAGAGCTAGATCCCTTTTAGGACCCCTTAATCTTTAGGAAGATGATTGAGTTATTAAGCGTGATGCCCATTAACATAGAAAGGAATAAATGGAAAAGAGAGGGGGATAAGTGTAAATGGAGGTGGGACAAGCCACCTAAAGAAGGTGACGGGTTATGGCATATTAGAATGACCTTGTATGATCCGGATGGAGAGAAGTTTGAAAGGTCATACCATACTAAGGAAACCGATAGAAAGTTGAAACCTAAGTTTGATCCCAAAGATGTCCTCAACGAGGAACTCACCCGAATCACGTAGTAACCCATGACTTTGAGTCTAGCTACAAGACTCGTAAATAAAGAAAAGCGCTTCTTGGGAGGCAACCCATGTTTTGTGTGATTTTATTTGTTTGATTGTTATTTGCTTCCGTATGCATGTTTAGTTTTTATTGTTGGTTGATCATGTTTCTCAATTAAAATGTGGAAATACTTTACTATGTTGTTTGGCCTAGTCTTAACTCCAACCTAAAAGTATTTTTGCAAAAGATAAGTGTAAGGGGAAACCCCAAATATGTTTTTAAGAAACAAACCGATCATGATTCTCCACAATAATAAATGAGCATGTATATTCGTATTTGTTAGAGTCAAATGCTTGTATTGAGTCACAATGAAGTTTTGCAGGATTTTCCAGGAAGTAGGACCAAGTTTTTCCAGAAATTTTCTGGAAACTTAACATAAGAATTTCTGCAGGTCCATTCTGACGGCGTCAGAGTTTTACTCTTGACGGCGTCAGGAGTTAAAATCTGGAAATTTTACCGGTTTTGTTTTTCTAACGGAGTCTTATGGTTTTTGTGAATTATTAAGTTTTATAATCTCCAGGAAATCTGCAAACTTCATTCCACAAGCATTATATCTTACTTTGTTTTCTAGGATTTAGTAACTTATATAGGATGCTGCCGATTTTACGCGAGGTTGTCTTGTCTATTTTGTCAGGATTTACAGGTTATGTTTGACAAGGAGATGATTTATATTCTGGAAGGGAAGCTTTGATTGTTCGTTTTCTTGGAAGAAGATTTAACCTGGCCAACCTATAATCCATACCGAGCGAATCAGGGGAGTATTTGATTTCATTCTCTTTACTTTTTCACTTTTACATTCTTTACTTGAACATTGGGGACAATGTTCATCTTAAGTGTAAGGGGAGGGTAAAAAGATGATACCTTACATATGCACTTTCGCTTGAGTTTGTTTTGTCTAATGGTAGATGTGTAATAAAACTATGAGAAATACTTGTTAGTGCAATTTTAGCGCCAAATTTAAAATTTTTTACAACATTTAGGAGTGAAACTTTAGCCATAGCAAGCGTCTCATGGATAGGAGATTATATGACTAGCACATAAACGTATATTCAGAAAAATTTTCCACCCAAAAATGTGAGGTTCGCCTTTAGATTTGATAGGAAAAGCATTCATTATTAGTGCTTATGAGTGTACCGGTAGCATTTAGATTCTAGAACTTGCGTTAGTGATGCATCCCGAGACCGCTAGTGAGACTACCTTCGTGTGGTAGGATTTACTACATGATAAGAGGCATTAGGATCACCCTTGTGTTAAACCCGTATTACAATTACTTGACCATTTAAGTCATATTACTTGGCTAGTTAAGTCAACTAATTTT
Organism: Artemisia argyi; assembly: GCA_030686995.1. Classification (NCBI taxonomy): domain Eukaryota; kingdom Viridiplantae; phylum Streptophyta; class Magnoliopsida; order Asterales; family Asteraceae; genus Artemisia; species Artemisia argyi. Next base: position 16,711,451 of record CM060685.1, on the reverse strand, counting down.
TCCCACACCTTTAGCGTTGTACTCATTTTTAGTACACGAAACCCCTAGTACACCCCTCCGAGCCTATCTTTTCGTTTCTAACTTTAAGCATTTTACTTAAAGGAAGAATTTGTTACACCCCACTTAAATGTACACCCAAATCGCCTTAGCCTTCCGTGTATGCGCTCATTTTTAGTGCATTATTGTTATTTGTTAAACCCTAAGTTAACTTTCTAATTGATTACATGGTTGCTAAGTCGAGTCATATCCTTGTACATATTGTTTTGGGACGATTGGGACTCATGGGTAAGTACTTATTTTATGGAGAATGGGGAAGAACATAATATTATTACCCCCATATGTACGTTAATCTTAAAAGTGCTCCAAGTGTTTTGATTTTCTTAAATCGAGTCATTAGCTTAGTTTAATGTAAAGTATGTAAAGATTCAAGTGTAAGGGGAATTCTCATCCCCTATGATGTATTATTTTGGATGGTAGGGTAAGAGTGTATGCAAAAAAAAAAAAAAAAATCGAAAAAATCAAGAAAAAGAAAAAAAAAAAGAAAATAGAAAAAGAAAAAGAGAAAAAACATACGGACTACCATCCCGTTTCATTCTATGTTCATTTTATGTTTTTGTTATTTTTCATTTATTAGCTTAAGTCGAGTCTAGTCTTGGCTTAGCAATGCCATCTTGTACATGTAATTAACCAAGATTGTTAACTCGCCACCAGTAAAACTTCCTTTATCCAACAAAACCGTGTAATTCATATCCCTATACCTAACATTACAACCCTTTAAAAGACCTCTTTGATAGTTTATCCTAGGTGCTTACGCCATGTGGTGGAGGTTTGATCCTTTCCCAAGCCTATGGTAATCTATTTTGCTATGACAGGTTGTGAGAGATATCTTCCATTTCCATAATGTTATATTACTTTATTCACCCGAGAGATGTGAATATCTAAACACTATTTGTGAGGTGCTTGTGTATGACCTCCGTGCTTGTCTATTGGTCTTTAGTGGAACGATTATTTGTTGTAATTACTTTTATATTAGTGTTAAATGACCCCTAACTTGTCTTTTGAGTAGAATAAAAGCGCATTTGCTTGAGGACAACCAAATCTCAAGTGTAAGGGTATATGATGAGGTGAAAAATGATCCGTTTTTAAGGGGTCATTTAAGCCCGAATCCGACTTTATTTGATCAAATATTGCCCTAAATCGTTCCTTTTGTGATTTTAGGTACTTGGAGAGTGAATTCTGGAAAAGAAGCCATTTTGGACGTTTTTGAGCATAAAAGTGAAGAAAACGGCAAAGTATCAATTTTCCATGCTGGAAACACTAGGTGACGGCGTCAAGAGTTATACCCTGACGGCGTCAAACATCAAGAATAAAATACCGTAGTTGATGACGGCGTCAAAAGTCATCCTGACGGCGTCAAAGTGCCAAGAATAAAATACCGTGGTTGATGACGGCGTCACACAGGCCGTCATAAGTAGATAAAGGCCGTCCGAGGAAGTATTTGGCGGCGAGGTGACGACGTCACATGGTTGTCTTGACGCCGTCAGCCCAGTTTTCCTATATATAGTTTTCTAGTTTTTACATTAAAAAGAAAAAAAGTTTTGGAGAAACCCTAAAGACGAATTTGGTGCAACTTTTACAGGTTTTTCAATGGTTCCAAACCCTTGATACCTTGCATTGTAATTGAGATAAGTGTTCTTCTAATTCAATCAATATGTCTATGTGTTGGTTGTCTATATCTTGTTCTTGTCTTAATTCCATTATGCTAGGCTAGATCTCCTTTGTGTTTGCTTAGATCTAATGAAACCTAGATGTTGATTATGTGTTGATTACTTGTTTATTCTTGTTCTTGGATGAATGATTTATATGTTAGGCTTAAGAAAACTGGCAGATCTCCAAATGGTAACATGCTTGAACGTCTTAAGAAACATGAACCGAGGCGTACTAGGTCTTTATTGGTTGTATTTAATGCATGAGCCACTGTTTACAATCCCTATAGTTATGCTGGGTCATGGTGTAGGAGGAGATAAGAGCTCATAGAATTGGGGAGTTATGTATGCCACCCCATGAATGGTATTAAGGAATACGATCCGTCATCCATGCAATTATAACAAGTAATTAACGTGTAAAAGATATCTAGGGAGTAAGGATATCTAAGTAAACACATTTTCTCCAATTACTGCTCACAACCTTAGTATAAATTAGTTTAATTTCATTTTTTGTATTTTATTTTGATTGCATCTTAGCTTTGGGTTAGTTGAATAGCAACTAATTCCGCCGACTCTTTCAAAACCCGAGATTTTACTTGCTTTCTAAAAAACATAAAAATACAAAAATAATCATCTCTCACCTTTAGAACTAGTAATTTAGGCTTTCTAATCCTAGCGACACTATTCCTAAGCTGAACGATCAATCCCCCGGTACTTGTCACTATACTATACTACAACGATCAGGTACACTGCCTGGTGGGGGTTGTAAGCTTCTCGAGATCCCTCGAGAGGTAAAGCCTGTTGCGATTCCCACGCATCAGTATAATTCCTTGATTGGTAATTAGGAGTATCATGACAATTTAAGTATAAAGTTTGGTGTAAAACTTGTTATGATGCACAACTAAAAATGAGTAGTTATACAATCTATGATGTATATCATGTTTTAACTACCACTAAGAATTCTATCACCTAAATGACTCCTTTCGAAAATATCAAATGAGTATGACAATTCTATAATCACATGGTTGTTTTGAAAATCAATTCTTTTCTTATGAATTCCTACGAATCCTTTCGGTCCTTTTTCGTGATGAAATCTTCTCAAATCCATTTTAACAAGTAAATAAGATGGTTGTCAAGCATCCTATTCCATACTAATTCGTGCACTAATGTTTTGGAATAAAAACAAGCTGAAATTCTTTTCGGACCTACTTTTCCAAAGATTGTTTTTACCAACAAATTAAGCAAGATTAGATGTTACTTCAACAAACTCATAAAATAGATATGTTTTCATGCATCACCTTTTTCATAAAAGAATACTCCATTAACCAATCACATCATATACACAAGTATATCACAAATTACTCCATAGCAATCATATTAAAACACATGTAAATAAGAAAACTTTCATAAAACTCAAAGTAACAATTGTTCATTATAAGAATCAAAGTGTACCTAGTCTTGAGAATTACAATGAATAAACTTGTGGAACTATAGCAACCACACTCCTCCAATTTCTCACTAACGTAAGTAAACAACTCCACACTCGAACCAATGCTTGAGACTCTAACTCAACACGTTCTGGACGTTTTCACAACACTTAGTAAACTTTCAGGGAATATAAGATGAACTAACAAGATTTGGTGTAATACTAAGTTAGATATTTGGTGGTACAAGTAATTCTAGACCCTAAGTGGTCATTATATAGCATAATGACACTTATCCTCCAAGTAAAAACGTCCCTCTAGAGTTATTAAGCAGAAATGATCAGCCACACATGATTATGGGGAGTAAATACGTCCATAAATGCAAAACTTGTAACTTCAGTCATCTCCATCCGATCGGTTTCTCACCATCCGATCGGATGGCACTTCTTTTGGCACATTCCAACCGAATCGGATGCGGGTTGCATTCGATCGGTTGGACCCTGTCTGAAAATTATACTTTTGTCTTTTCTTTGTCGTTTTACGTTGCATGCATTGTTTTTCTTCGTGGCATGACTTTATCCATTAGAACTTGATATTCCCTTGATAAATATGTGTAGAAACCTTGTCTTTATCAAATCCCTTTGTCCATGCGACGTTTCTTTGTTTCTTGATCTTCTTGAAACTTTCCCAAAAATGCATGACCACTTCATTTCTTCGTCTTTTAATCATTTTTACATGCTTTTGGCTATATTTGCATGCATAAACACTTTTCCACGATTAAGTAACAAATATATACTAATATGACCAATTTCCATGCATAAAACAAACAATAACGCGACTAAAAACATGTTAATTTTGAGCGTTATCAAATCCCCCACACTTGAGCTTTGCTCGCCTTCGAGCAAGTCTTAATCAAAAGAAAATTTATTTCAATGGCAATAGTGCAAATATCTTATTTGAACTCAATTAAGTAAATAAAGAGCTTGATAACAATTCTAAGCACCTCACGAAGATAATTTGAAATTCACTCATCACTCAATATGTGTAATGATTAATAGATCACTCATTGCTCAGTCATGATTTATGTTTCTTACCATAGGCTTGTACAAGTATCAAAACAATGGAATAATTCATCAAAGAGGTATTTTATTCGGGTTGTAACGTTTAGGCTAAGGGTAAATAAAACCTTCGTGCAAATAATTACACTAAGTCAAAAAGGTAAGGATAAGGCATGGGAATATTTATGAAATTGGTTTTAAAGAAAAATAAAATCAAAGTCTAAGTCCCATAGTTGCTAATCATGAACGAACCACAAACCTAAAAATGATAATAGTTACAATCTTTCTCCTCTTCGAACTTTCACATGTCGATACATCGATTCACCATAAAAATATTCTTCATACTTAGCACATTGGCGAACAACATATCACATAGCTTTCTTCTTCATCTTCATATATAATATAGCACATTGGCTATAATTGTCACCTTATAGTTGCGATGACTTATTTTCATTTTTTTAACATTTCCCCCACACTTCGCATAAGCATACACCACAAAAAATACAAATAAGAAGTATGCATCCTTCATCTTTGTTGGAATGGCACACACATGATTGACAAAGTGTGGGTAACTAATAATCATCAAAAACAATCCAACATACCAAGCAACTAGCAACCCAACATTTAGACTTTGACAAGGGTAAGGCTAAGGTTTAAAGTGTAAAATATATATATATATATATATATATATATATATATATATATATATATATATATTTTTCTAGATGTAACAAAATGAAAAGGATGGCTCGGAGGGTGAAACTAGGGGTATCTAGCGCTAAAGATAAACGCTAACAAATGGGTTCCAAATACGAGGGTAACTAACCGATGTGGTTAGCAAAAATTATTTTGTAAACGGATGGCCATTTGATTTTATTCCTAAGTTTGCCTCTTATCATATGAATATATCCTTATCATTCGAAAATGATTTAACCGTAATGCATAACAAGTACAAGTTCTAGAATTAACACAACCACCGGCACACTCATAATGAAATATATAAATAGTATGAGAAACACTATTTACATAAAAAAAAAACTAATCCTCACAATTTAAAGTAATAAGGGTATAAAATTGTGCTAGCAAATGTTATCAATTCCGAGACGAATTTCTCTTTAAAACTTAAATTTATTCTCCAAAAATATAATTATTATTTTACCATTGAATCAACCTTATTTTAACTAAAATATGAAGGGCGAACTACTTTTAGTTACTAAAGTTCACGACTCTAAAAAAAATGAAAAATAAAAATAAAAAATTAAAAATTATGCAATTTTTCTATTTTCTTCCCTCCCCCACACTTAAGTTTTGCATTGTCCTCAATGTAATAAAAAAATTAACTTCAAAGTAAAGGAAATGGAAAAATTTAGAAAATACCGGAGTTAAATACGCAATATGCATATTTGATCATAATAAGCAAATGAGTTTATCGACTCCAAACGTTGATCAACTATATGCTTCTGTAACAAAACCCCTGCAAGAAAACTGCAAAATATACGAAACAACCAAAAAAAAAAAAAAAAAAAAAATCTAAACCAAATAAATAGAAAATTACGTTACGTTATAAATCCTAACAGAAATAGTTAAAGGTAGTGGAAATAGAAATCATTCGACACATAATTGTTTTTAAAACCAACCATAAACCATATGATCACACGTCACCATCAATAACTCACATCGGAACGAATGAACTCGTCCTCGCTTTCCTCTTCATTCTCATCTTCCTCATCAACGTCTTCTTCATCATCTTCATCCACCACTCGTCGCTTCTTCTTTCCAACTCTTGATGACTCACCTCCAACATCATAACTCGATCCTCCAGGATTAAAACTTGATCCAACCACATTGACACCTGAACTACCATACTCGGGAAGTCTACCGTATGGAGGGTATGGCTCGGGAAATGGTGAATAACCAGGATAAGGGTAGGGGTATGGTCTAGGATATGGAGAATATGGTAAAGGGTATGGTGGAACATTTGGTGGGTTGTAGGGAGGTACCTCATAATTGGCATCTTGTGCCAAATGTTGGATCATAGGCATGGAATAATCAAAGTTGTAATTATTCCTCATTAGCATTGAATCTTTCCAAACTTCCCTACACTCAATAGAATTTAACTCTCGGTTCCAATCACCCCATCCTGAATCAAAACCACTTTGAGTATTCCCCGAAAAACTTCCCATTTGAGGTTGTGATGGTGCTTCCGCATAAGCTCCTGATTGCACCCCTACACTTGGTTCGGTCCAAGGTCCCAAAGTCTTGTTATTCCTATCCAATGCTTTTCCAAAACTAAAAGCATCGCATATCTCACTCTCCATCCTCACTCGACACTTCCTTAACTCATTATCATTAAAGTACCCAAGATTCTTAGCCAAAACGGTCACATAATGACCTCCACAAAATCACTTTGTTTTTTAATCCCCGGTGCTCTCTTAGAAAGATATTCAGCAATAATCCATGCCACATTCCCATTCTTATCTTCCTCCAATAACTTCATCACCCATAGGTCCGGTTGACTACATTTGTCTTGACTCCCGCTCCTATGCAACAATCCCCAAGAAATCAACTTTTGTAACACCTTCATCAACGGATTCCTAATCCTAGAAGAATTCCTCCTAAGACAAGTTGGATCACCAATTCTATTCCAATAAGCATCAACACCCGTGTATTGATCATTAGCTCTAGCCAAGCTCACAAAATGTGGTTCAAACAACCTATGATTAACCTCACTCTCCTCATACAAACCAAGGGCAACTGCAAAATTTGGCAAAGATAAAGCATGTTCGCGACCACACAATCTAAACCAAACAAAAACATCCCCAAGAACATCATTCACCTTCCTATCAAAGTAAAACGTAGAAAAGAACTCCAAACACCATTCCTTGTAAACATCCTCACGTATACTAAAAGCTCTTTCCCAAGAATAATCTTCAAACCTATCCCTATCACCGGGATACACATAAATCATAGTCATCATGCTCCTCAATTGACCCTCACATTCATACTCCGCAAGCAATTCCCAATCAATCAATCTAGGCTTAGCAATCTTCCTCTCCTGAAGTTTTGAAAGACGTTCCCTATATGCATTCTGCTCATCTTTGTTTTGCACATTAGAAAACTTGACATTATCATTAGACTCTGGTTTCAAACTGAAAGTGATCCTCTTCCTCTCGTTCCTTTTCAAATACTTGTTAACAATCGGGTTTCTTTGATTACGACCCAATCTTGCAACATTTCCCTGAAAGAAATCTAAAATTATGTTATTATAAAAGTATAAAAACTAATACCAATCAATTTAGAAACTAGAAAACGCAATTTCAAAAACTTCAAAAAATTTTCCGTAGCATCCATCCGATCGGATTGAGGTCCATCCGATCGGATGGATCTTTTGGCATTCTCCCATCCATTCGGTTGCAACTCGCAACCGATTCGGCTGGAGTTTCTGTATACTTCATGTATCTTCAATCCATTCTAAATGTTTCCCAATCAATCCGAACTTCTTTCTAACTTGTAATTTACCATTCTTGAGTACTTCTCACATCCGAACTCTCCTATCAATGATTCGTAACATTTCCAATCATCAACATAATGATCCTATGAAAACCAAGAACATCATCTACTAAAATCTTCCAATTAGTGCTCTAATCAACAATGCAATTACCTAACATCACTAATTATCAATCATGTAACTTCTGGGATTCATCAATTGCAAATAAACTAGCTCCAAAGATTCTACCCAATTCAATCCGAAAATTCAATCAATGAATTCTTATTCAAAACTTAATCAATTGATCTAATTCTTTTTGCAATACACTCTCCTATCATCTAATCACTTATCCTCAAAATATTACATCTTAATTCGAACTAATTCAAAAATATCCAATTCGTGACCTAATTTCAATCATCCGAATTAAAACCTAATTGAACGAAATTAATGATATAACTTACTTGACTTGATGCCATTGATGATCAATTATCACTCCTGCAACTCTCAAACAACTTCTTATGGTCGAATTTATCACCCCAATTCTTGGTGGATTGTGTGTATGTGGTTTTCTTGGGTTTTTGAAAAATTTGGTTTATATATTCAATTCCATCCGATCAGTTGTGAATACATCCTTTCGGTTTTGTATGAAATTGATTTTTCAAAGTTTTTCTACTTCTAAACTTGGTACAAGCACTAGTAGTTCTTGTCTCTTCAAAAACTTATCATTTTGTATGTATTCCAAACACACTTTGTCTACCAAAAATTTTGTCATCTACTTCTACTTCTAACTTAAGACTAAAAACATAACTTAACTCTAAAAAACTAGATAAATAAATCAATAGATAAATATATAGATAGATAGTTTTATTCAAACATAAAATGCATAATACCTAAAAACATAAAATAAATTGCATGAAATTAAAAATATGAAACAAACAAAATAGCACAAGATGTGCTTTATTCTTGTGATCAGTCTTCTTCATCCATAGAAATATTCATTCCTAAGAATGTCTTCTCCGCGATACTTGTTTGACAACTTCCTAGTAGTCTTTTGAGTTTTGAAACTTCGTGCAAAATTCCTTCCTCTAGGACATGTGATATCAAATTTGCAATGCCAATCACCATCTCCTTCTTCTCTTTTGTAAATGCTATGACCATCGGAACCTCATTCCAAGTTCTTCAATTGGACTGGTAAAGATCCAAGAAAATCTGTCAATTTGTTAAACACAAAAATGTTTTTAAATGGGTTAAAGAAAGCCTCCATTGCTAGAGCTCTTTCCATTTCATCCTCAATATCAAAGAAACTAGGTGTGCATGGGCCAAACTTAGGTCTACCATCTTCATCTCTTCCCACTTCAAAGCAACCAAGGTAATCCTCCTCTTTGTCCTCATCATTATCATCCCGATTACTACCCCCTATAGGTTTTGGATAGTAAGTATTCTTAAGAATTCCATCATCAATTGTCATGGTACCTCTTCCCATATCTATTATAGCTCCACATGTTCTTAAGAATGGTCTACCTAACAACAAAGGTAGTTCCTTATCAACCGCAACATCCAACACAAGAAAATCCACCAAGAACGCTTGGTAACCAATTTGAACTCTCACATTTCTTACTTCCCCCATTTCTTTTGCCTTAGAATTATCTGCCATAGTGAGTTTAGAATTGTTAGGTATAGGGTCTCTTAATCCTAACTTGTGATACAATAGATAAGGCATAATACTCACACTTGAACCCGTATCGGCTAATGCATATAAAGGAGTTGTCCCATTAATTTTAACCGGCAAAACAAAATTTCCGGGATCATTCATTTTCTTTGGGAGCCCATTCTCAATTATCCTTCTCTCCTCTACTTCATCAAAACTATTATCCTCCAACTTCGACTTTGCTAACATAACTCCATCTAATTTCTTCCTATAATCTATGTAATTTCTTAACACTTGAATGACCGGTTTGTTTTCCATCAATTCACTAATTTTTGCTTCAAGATTCTCCAAGATAGCTTGTTTTTGCTCTTTGGTTAAAGGTTTGCTACTTTTTGGTGAATTTGGTGGAGTTTTGGATGATGATGATGATGATGATGATTTGTTTTCTTTTTCTTTTTGGGTGGAGGGTTGGGTTAATTTGTTCAATGGTGTTTTGTTTCGGTTAGCTTTGCCCATCTTACAAATTTCATCCCTTCCTTCCTTCATCTCTTCTGTTGGGAATTATACTACCAGTTACCACGGCTAGTGAAGATGTTACAACTGCAGAAGATTGTACTTACAGTGGAAACTCATTACCACTGCAAGAACAAATATTACCATTGCTTACTTGATAACTGTTAGAGAAACGCGCTTAGATAAACATAGAAAAGATTTTGTGTATATCTTATTCTATTAGCATTATACTTATCTTGTAGAAGAGGACTCCTTGTTGTATAAAAGGAGATCCTAGGTTATAGTTAGAATATATCTTTCTAATACGTTTTTCCTAGAGCTTCAAGGTGTAACCCTAGTGATATCATAGATCACTCGTATTATTATCATTAATAATATTGGAGCTATTTGTTTGTTACATACATTGTTCTTTCATACATACAACTGTTTCATTTACATTCAATCTTCTAAGTATCATTAAGTAGATTCTGCATACTTATTGGTATCACTCAAAGTATCAATATTAACACAAGTTCAAGGTGTACACGATCCAACAAGTGGTATCAGAGCAAGGCTTTGATATTTTGATTTAGAAGACCCTATGGCAGACTCAAAAGATACAATGGAGACAGAAACAAGCCAATCAAACATTGCTGCAAAGCTTCCTAAGCTTAAGATAAATGACTTTGAGATGTGGAGGCTTATGATAGAACAGTTCTTTATGGTTCAAGACTACACATTATGGGAGATTATAATGTGTGGAAATTCATTCAAACCTGGTACAACTGTAGAGCAGGTTGGTGACAAGACAGTAACAAAAGTTAACACTGGTCCTGTCACTAATGAAGAAAGAAGTCAGCTAAAGAATGATTTGAAGGCTAGAGGTTTATTATTGATGGCTCTACCCAGAGAACAAGTTCTGGCTTTTAGCAAATACAAGTCTGCAAAGACTCTTTTTGATGAGATCTGTGAAGTGTTTGGTGGAAATGATTCTACCAAGAAGACTAAAAAGACTTTACTGAAGCAGACTTATGAAAACTTTGGTTCAACAAGTAATGAATCTCTTGATAGCATTTTCACAAGGCTACAAAAGATTGTTACTCAACTCACTGCTTTTGGGATTGAGGTGGAAAAGGAAGATCTCAATCTTAAATTCCTAAGAAGCCTACCTTCTGAGTTTGACACCAATGTTGCTGTTTGGGAAGATAAGTCAGATCTAGAGACCATGAAGCTTAATGATGTGTACAATAATTTCAAAGTTATTGAACAAAGGTTAAAGAAAGCTGGAAAATTAAGAACAAGTTCTGCAAGTGTAGCACTCATATCATCATCAAGCAATGATAGTTCAGATGAAGAAAGTGATAGTGATGATGACAGTGGTAACATGATTGTTTCCACTAGTAATGGAAGTGTTTCCACTAGGAGCTCAAAGAAACAGATTGCAGGACTAAGTGATGCTACTTTCTATGCCTTTATATCAAGCCATGTGGGTGGTTCAATTCTCAATCATGAGGATTTGGATCAAATTGATGAAGATGATATGGAGGAGATGGACATTAAATGGCAGGTGGCATTACTAAGCTTAAGATCAAAGAAGTTCTGGAAGAAGACAGGGAGAAAGATACATATAAGTGGTGATGAGACTGTAGGTTTTGATAAAAAGAAGGTGGAGTGCTATAATTGTCACAAGAAGGGGCACTTTGCAAGAGAATGTAGAAAACCAAGGAAATCTGACAACAAGTCAACTTGGTACAAGAAGGATAAGAACAAAGAACCTACAACAGAAGAGCCAAAGGTGCTATTGGCTATTGATGGAGTGAGCTTTGATTGGAGCTTTATGACTCAGGATGGAGAAGATGATTCAGAATCTGCAATGCTAGCTACTGAGCATGCACTCGTGGCTTTCTCTGACACTGAGGTACATACTGATAATGCTTGTTCTAAAAACTGTAAGGCCTTAAAAGAGTTAGAGATCTCTAAAACACAATATGATGCACTGATGCTAGATTTACATCATACTAATTATAATTTAGCAAATCATAAAAGAGGTCTAGGTGTTTTAGAAAAACAGATAGAGCATTATAGGGCAAATGAATCTAAATTCAGTGATGACATTGCTGTGTTAAAAAGGGATTTAGACTTTAAGATTGCAGTAAATGAGGCTCTTAGGGAAGAAATTGAAAGAGTTAAGAAGGCTAGTGAGAACATTCAGATAACTAAGCAAACACTAGATCATCAATCCAAGAGTATTGACAAAATTTGGGAAGCTCAAGTTGTGAGCAAAGCTAAATCAGGTCTTGGATATAAATCTGTTCCACCACCTCTAAGAGGTGTTCCAGCACCTCCTGGCATTGACCTAGCTCACACAGGTTTAGAAGAGTTTCAGGATCTACCTATGACCTATGGACCAAAATTTGTTAAACCAGTTGAAACTGAAAAGGTTCAGGTTGAGGTTGAGACTTTTGATAGTGCTAGTGACTCATCTCTTAAAGATGAATGTTTAAATGTTGAGTCTAAATCTAGTGTTCCTGAAAATGTTAAAGTAGAGGAAAGAAAAAGTATTCCTGAAGTTGTCAAAGAGAAGCCTAGGACACAAACAAATTACACTAGGCCTACTACTAGGTATGCTGAGATGTACAGGGATAGGTCTAAATCTCCTAGAGGGAACATGAGAAGTTGGAATCATGTTAAAACTAGGCAGTTTGGTAGTGATTTTGTGTTCAACAATAAGGCCTGTCATATTTGTGGTAGCTTTGATCACCTTTCCTATACTTGTAACTACCACATGGGAAGAAGGGAAGTATTTGTGAATACAAGGGTGAATGGACATAATTCTAATAAAATAACTTACCCAAACCCCCTAAGCAAGATGGTTCCCATGTCTGTTTTACTTACCACTGGCATCAAACCAATTTCCACTGCTAGACCAGCAGTTACCACTGCCAGTAGTAAAAACAGAGTTTATCCTAAGTCCCCTGTCACTTCTTTTGTTAAATATTATCAAACAGGGAAAAAGACTTATTTTGAAAAGAATGATCACAAGAATCACATGTGGAGACCCAAATTTACTAATCCAGCAGTTTCCACTGCTAGGCCTGCAGTTACCACTACAAGACCAAATGTTTCCGCTGGTGTCTATGTGAATAAGAAAAGGGTAAACATGGGTAATGCTGTTAAGGCCTCAGCTCGTTGGGAATGGAAACCAAAAGGAACAACAACCTCAAACAATCCCAATGGTGTATCAATGACCTTTGATAGATATAATTATATTGATACACGAGGCAGATCCAAGTCATTTGTGGCTTGGGTCCCCAAAAGGTACTAATTGTTTTATGTTGAGTGCAGGGACAGTCAAAGACTACTAATGGTTATGAATGACTTGATAATACTTTCTGAGTTTTACAGTGACTCACTAATATGTTTGCAAGTTGTTTAGTATATGTCTGTTCTGCAAATGTTAAGAGATTGCAAGTAGTGTGTTTAAGTCATCAAGAGTTGTAGCCAAGGGAATGTGGTCAAATAAGCTGAAGGTCTTACAATATTGATTAATTAAAGAAGATCTTTTCATTCATTCAAAGACACAAGTTACAGCTTACATTCAAAGTTCCAACTGAATTACAAAGACCATTCCTAAAACATTTGGCTAATTGAGAACTACTAGCTTCTATCAATTATTACATAATACTTGAGGCTATGACAAGTACAATGAAGAAGCTGAAGATGAAAATGGAAAAAGAAGAGAAGGAAGACTGTGAAGATGCTCAAGTAACAAAGTCAAGAAAATACTCAAGAACTTTGTTCCTTGGCAACATTCTTCAGTCATCTATTTCTGCTTCTCCTTTCCCTTATGTGTGATCTGAGCCTTCTTGCTCTGTCCAATATGTTCTTGATGCAGAAGACCAGGTTCTGGAGCAGGAAGATCCAACACCAAATTTGATGATGTTAGGAGAGATGGATCTCCTTTACTTGATCTTGGTTGGGATCTCTCTGGTGTGGAAGGAGGAAGAAAGGTTGGATCTTCATTCTCTTCTTCTGAAGATTCTTCATCAGAGGTCCAGATAAAAGGAGAGACAAGCTCTCTCTCAGCAGGATTCGGATCATGGCTTTATTCACCCTTTATGTGTGCATTCCATTGTTTTTCTTGCACATCCCATCGTTTCTCCATCTCTCTCTTATAGTCAGAATCTTCAAGTCCCCATGGATATGGTGGTAAATCTTCTTTTGATGTTGGAAAAGAAGAGTGTTGATCAGAGGTTTCAGGGTTTGATGACATGGTTTTGGAAGAAAATTGGGTTGATTGGGATATTAGGGTTTGAAAGATTATTGGTGATTGAGATGTGGTGTTTGGAGGTGATTAAATAAGCCAAGGTTAGATGTTATGCTAATTAATGAAGGTTATTTATTTTCATCTGTTTTGGTTGGTTTGAGAAGTAACTGTGGTTTGACTTTTGAGAAGATATTTTTGTGCATAGTAACTTAGTTAAAAAGTTACTTGGGTTAATCTCTATGGGTTAAGATGAGATTTATTTTGTGTTGTAATTTACAACCCATAACATTGGAGTAATAAGGTGTGTATCAATGACACACAACAAATGGTTATTGATTCACCATGTCTAACCCACATAAGAATCGACTAGTCCTGAGCAAACGGCTACAGGTAAAGACACATCAAATCCGTTTATGGTTGATAGTTTACCAAAAACTAGGTTATCAACTCACCATACATCTTTTTGATCAAGAGTTGGCTAGTCCATAGCAAACGGCTCATGGTAAAGACATATCAAATCCGTTGATAGCTGATAGTTTGCTAAAAACTATGATAAGAGTAGTAAATTTTACATGTTTTACTTACCACTGCTCTTTGAAATTTTGTTGATTTTTACCACTGCAAGTTCACCATTTCCACTGACAGTGTAAATTTTACCACTGGTGAACTAGCCGTTACAACTGTGTGTCAGTAATCTTATTTTTACTAGCCGTTGCAAATATAACTGTCTTTCCTTATTAATAGGGTAAACTTTTTGGGAATTATCTACTTACCAACCTTTATTTATTCTTTTCTTAAGATAAATCTTTCTATAGATAATTCACCATACGCGTTTTTCTCAAAACCCTATTAGTATAAATTGATCATAATACGGCTTGCTCTTTATTCTCGATTACTAACACTTTTATCTCTCAAATCACAAAATCATGGTGAATCTCAAGTTTGCAGATGAACACAATCAAGTGGCTTGCCTACAAAAGTCCAACAACAAGAGTGGACCTATTTTTCATCAGATTGTGGATTTTCTAAACACAACTCATATAAGGTATGCCTTAACTATGAATCCTACAATCTTTGTTTCTCAAATCAAACAGTTTTGGAACTCTGTGGAGTCCATAACACTTGAACAGGGGGACATACATGAATCTGTGGAAGCTCTTAGAGCCACAGTGGATGGGGTAACTATTGATGTTACTGAATCGTCTTTAAGGAGAATTCTCCAATTAGATGATCTCAATGGTATCATCACATTACCTAATTCAGACATATTCAACTACATTGCTTTGATGGGGTATGATACATCTGACCAAAAAGTAACTTTTAAGAAAGGATGTTTTTGTCCCCATTGGAGATTTTTGATACACACTCTGTTGCATTGCCTAAGTCCTAAGAAAACTTCTTATGAACAATTTGGATCAACCATGGCTTACCCTTTAGTTTGCTTGGTTTCTAATAGGACTTTCAATTTTTCAAGGTTATATTTAATAACATGAAAGGCAATGTCACAAGTTCATACAAATTTTTGATGTATCCAAGGTTTGTGCAAGCAGTGTTAAATGAATTTCAACTGCAAAACCATAATAGGATTTATGAAACTCCATGTCTTAAGCCAAAAGTATTTCAAAATATTTGTAAGGCTTCAGAATTTTGGGATGGAGTGATTCATCCTCTTTTACCAAACATGCTTGCAAAGATTTTACAGGTACAGGGTGAAGATGCAACAATCCCAGTTGTATCCCATCACACACCCACTATTTCTGTTCCACAAATTCAACATATCCCTACTGTAACTCACACATATGAAAGGAGGCAAAAACAGCCAACTCCTTCCATAACAACATTGCATGTTGCTGACCTTTATGGTTTAGGAACAAGCAGTGGTGGTTCAAGGCTTCAATCTAGTCCAACTAGAGAAGAGCCTGGATCAATGCCTTATGATTCACCTCTCCCAATAGGTAACACAGTTGGAAGTGTTGAAGGCAGTGTGACACTAACTGAATTGATGGAATTATGTACCAAATTAGTCAAAAAGGTTCAAACTCTGGAGAAAGATCTGGCACAGACCAAAGAACAACATGCCACAGAGTTGAATCTATTGAAGGCTGAGATTCAAAAGTTGCAGGATGAAGTTGTGAATCTCAAGAAGAGAAGACATATTCAAGCTGTAGTTTCTTCTCCATCATCATCACATGATGACCTTTCTGCAGGTTCTGGTTATGGTTTGGGAACTTCTTCCAAACAGGGGAGGAAAACAGATGCATAGATTAAGGGGAGGAGTACTAATTTTGATGATATGTTTGCTGAGCTCAATGATTCTGAAAATGCTCAAGCAAAAGATGATGTAGCTGAGATTGAGGGGAGGAAATTGGATCTTGAAGATATGGTTGTTGATACTGGTTTTACCTCTGAAGATGTTCTTGGAACTACTCAACAAATTTCCACTGAAGCAGAACATGTTATCACTGATCAAATAATTTCCACTGCAAGGGAGACTCTTACCACTGATGTTCCATTAGTTACCACTGCAGAGGAAGAAGCTGCCAGAAAAAGATCAGTCAAAGGTAAAGCAATTGTGTTTGGTGCAGAACAAGAGCATACTAGAATGATTTCCAAGAAAGATCAAGCTCAAATTGATTTTGATGCAAGATTGGCAGAACAACTTGAAGCTGCAGAGAAAGAAAATATGAAAAAGCTAAAGGAGGATGATGTTGCTAGTTTTATGGAAGCACAGAGGTTAGGTAAACTTGAAGCAGTAATGGCGCAACCACTCTCAGTGGTTCCACCAACTATCTTACATGAGAAACCCCCTATGTTCTCATATGTGCCAACAAATGAAGAGATTGAACATATGATTAAACATGATCCAGTTGTAAAGAAGAAAGCTATTGAGCTTTTTGCTAACAAGACTTTGACAGAAGAACAAAGAACAGCTCAATTGGCTGATTTCATTCAAATGAAGAATCAACAAGCACTTGATGAAATTATTGGTAAAGTCAGAAAAGGTCAAAAGAAACAGAGACAACCTACAAAGGCACAGATCATTCATGAGATGAAAGTATTTTGCTGTCATGTCGGAAATAGGAAGATGGCTGATTTCAAAGGTATGTCTCATGAAAGAATTGAAGGCATCTACTACAGAATTAAAAGGCAAGATAGTAGTTTCAGACCTATTGATTTTGAAGAAGTTGATAGATTTAAACAAAGTAAAAGGAAAGCTTCAACAACTGAAGATCATGTCACAAAAAGGGTGAAAGTTCCTTAAGAGAAAGAATCTAAATCTGAGAAATGTGTAGAAGATCTACAAAGTGCAATTATCATTGTTGAAGAAGAAGATTTCTACCCAGATCCTTTACAAACAAAACAACAAATTATTGATTGGGAAGTATACACTGCAAAGAATTTTGCTTCTACTTGGAAAATTATAAGACTGGGAGGAGAATCTTCATCATTCATTCAGTTTGAAGATCTTCTTAAAGCATGTGACAGAGATGATCTTGATACTCTTTGGAAGCTTGTTAATGAAAGATTCAAGGCTGATACTCTCAAAGATATGAAAGAAATGCAGCTCTGGGTTGATTTAAGAAGACTATATGAACCAGATCTTAATGATAAGTATTGGAAGTTTGATTCATCATAATTGAATCTTACATGGACATATTATGATCAATGTGAGGTTCATCATGTTTCTACAACAGATAAAGTGGATGTGTTTATGTTTGCTGAGAAGGAATATCCACTTAGAGCTAAAACTCTTTCTGCAATGTTAAAATCAAAGTTGAGAGTTTATGCAGATAATGAAAAGATTAGAGCTTTGATTTAGAAGATTCAAGATCAATATGCAAGAGCTGATAAAGTGTTGAGAAAAACAGGATAAGTGTTTGGAAGAATTCCCATATCCTCAGGTTTATTGTATACTTGAAGAAACTTTTTGATTTACATATAAATCATAAGTTTAGGGGAGGATTGTTGGGAATTATACTACCAGTTACCACGGCTAGTGAAGATGTTACAACTGCAGAAGATTGTACTTGCAGTGGAAACTCATTACCACTGCAAGAACAAATATTACCACTGCTTACTTGATAATTGTTAGAGAAACGCGCTTAGATAAACATATAAAAGATTTTGTGTATATCTTATTCTATTAGCATTATACTTATCTTGTAGAAGAGGACTCCTTGTTGTATAAAAGGAGATCCTAGGTTATAGTTAGAATATATCTTTCTAATACGTTTTTCCTAGAGCTTCAAGGTGTAACCCTAGTGATATCATAGATCACTCGTATTATTATCATTAATAATATTGGAGCTATTTGTTTGTTACATACATTGTTCTTTCATACATACAACTGTTTCATTTACATTCAATCTTCTAAGTATCATTAAGTAGATTCCGCATACTTATTGGTATCACTCAAAGTATCAATATTAACACAAGTTCAAGGTGTACACGATCCAACATCTTCCATTCCTTCACAAACATCAACAAGCATTTCATTCACACTCTTTCCTTCTTCCAAATCACTTATGTTAATTCGTAACTCCCCAAGTGCAAAATCCAATATACACTTGGTATTCACAAGAAAATCTCTACCAAAGATAACCTCCGGTTCATCGGCATTAGTATATTCCAAAACCACAAAATCAACTTTGAAGATGTGACCATGAATATTCACTCTAACTCCTTTCACTTCCTTTCTTCCATAACTTCCATAGTCAAGCCTAACAAAACCAAGCTTGTCAAGTACTTCCTCCGAAATGTAATTGTCTCCATATTCCATATTCAATTCCGCATCCCACGCTTTAACACCTTCCACCGCACAAGGTGTAGAATACCTCATGTGTGGAGCATCATATTCCTTAGGTGGTGCTCTTGTAAAAACAACAACTTTCCTTTCCTTCTCCTTCTTTGGGTAACACATTTCATGTGGCAAGTAAGACACATTATCACTAACAACCTCTTCTCCTTCTAAATCCAACTTAGCCTTTTCCAACATGCTTTCCAACTTTTCCAAGGAATCACTGGAATCCTTGAACATATCTTCCAAATCTTTCAAGTACGCCTAAATCTGACTTAAACTCTCCATTTCAACTTAAGCAATTACTAACTAAAACATAACCATCACAAAAAACATCCAAATCATTAGCATGAGGGTTAGTTGTAATCAAATAACTCTTAATATGAAATAATAACAAGTAAATTAACTAACTAAAACACTTAGAATTGAAAATAAACTAAAAAATAAAAATGTTCTTTTCAATTCTAAGTGTTTTAGTTAGTTTATTTTCAATTCTAAGTGTTTTAGTTAGTAAATTAACTAACTAAAAACAGATAAATGAACATTAAATAAGAAAAACAGAATCCTAAAAATTTTACCGAGACCACCAACCGATCGGATGGACATCCATCCGATTCGATTGGCTAAAAACCAACATTTTTTTTATTATTATTTTTTTACTTTTTACTACTAAAAACTTTAAAAATTCACAAATTACAAACAATTTTATTACTAAAAACTAAGAAAATTAATCAAATCCCCGGCAGCGGCGCCAAAAACTTGATGTGCGTTTTTATTAGTACAAGTTTTAAAATTTATAAACACGAATTATCTGATTATTATTTAGCACATACGAGCAAGTATACTCGTCCGATGTAATAAAGGTGGGTAAGTCAAGATCGTCCCAAGGGATTTGGTTGTTTTAGTAATAAGAAAAACGTTTGTTAAATAAGGGTTGTCAATCCAAATTTATGTAAATATTAATTTAAAAGAAACTCAATAAAAACTAAGCATATACTTGTGTATAATTTCTTCATTGGTAATTAGGAGTATCATGACAATTTAACTATAAAGTTTGGTGTAAAACTTGTTATGATGCGCAACTAAAAATGAGTAGTTATACAATCTATGATGTATATCATGTTTTAACTACCACTAAGAATTCTATCACCTAAATGACTCCTTTCAGAAATATCAAATGAGTATGACAATTCTATAATCACATGGTTGTTTTGAAAATCAATTCTTTTCTTATGAATTCCTACAAATCCTTTCGGTCCTTTTTCGTGATGAAATCTTCTCAAATCCATTTTAACAAGTAAATAAGATGGTTGTCAAGCATCCTATTCCATACTAATTTGTGCACTAATGTTTTGGAATAAAAACAAGTTGAAATTCTTTTCGGACCTACTTTTCCAAAGATTGTTTTTACCAACAAATTAAGAAAGATTAGATGTTACTTCAACAAACTCATAAAATAGATATGTTTTCATGCATCACCTTTTTCATAAAAGAATACTCCATTAACCAATCACATCATATACACATGTATATCACAAATTACTCCATAGCAATCATATTAAAACACAAGTAAATAAGAAAACTTTCATAAAACTCAAAGTAACAATTCTTCATTATAAGAATCAAGGTGTACCTAGTCTTGAGAATTACAACGAATAAACTTGTGGAACTATAGCAACTACACTCCTCCAATTGCTCACTAACGTAAGTAAACAACTCTACACTCCAACCAATGCTTGAGACTCTAACTCAACACGTTCTGGACGTTTTCACAACACTTAGTAAACTTTCAGGCAATATAAGACGAACTAACAAGATTTGGTGTAATACTAAGTTAGATATTTGGTGGTACAAGTAATTCTAGACCCTAAGTAGTCATTATATAGCATAATGATACTTATCCTCCAAGTAAAAACGTCCCTCTAGAGTTATTAGGCAAAAATGATCAGCCACACATGATTATGGGGAGTAAATACGTCCATAAATGCAAAACTTGTAACTTCAGTCATCTCCATTCGATCTGTTTCTCACCATCCGATCGGATGGCACTTCTTTTGGCACATTCCAACCGAATCGGATGCGGGTTGCATCCGATCGGTTGGACCCTGTCTAAAAATTATACTTTTGTCTGTTCTTTGACGTTTTACGTTGCATGCATTGTTTTTCTTTGTGGCATGACTTTATCCATTAGAACTTGATATTCCCTTGATAAATATGTGTAGAAAACTTGTCTTTATCAAATCCTTTTGTCCTTGCGACGTTTCTTTCTTTCTTGATCTTCTTGAAACTCTCCCAAAAATGCATGACCACTTCATTTCTTCATCTTTTAATCATTTTTACATGCTTTTGGCTATATTTGCATGCATAAACACTTTTCCACGATTAAGTAACAAATATATGCTAATATGACCAATTTCCATGCATAAACCAAACAATAACGCGACTAAAAACATGTTAATTTTGAGCGTTATCCAGATGCAACCATCCCAGTTGTATCCCATCAAGCACCCACTATTGTTGTTCCACCTATTCAACACACCCCTGCTGTTACTCACACTTATAATAGGAGGCACAAACAGCCACCTCCTCCTATTACAACATTACATGTTTCTGAGCCTTTTGGTTTAGGATCAAGCAGTGGTGGTTCTAGGCTTCATTCTAGTCCAACTAGAGAAGAGCCTGAATCAATGCCCTATGATTCACCTCTCCCAACAGGTAACACAGTTGGAAGTGTTGAGGGCAGTGTGCAACCTAATGAATTGATGGGACTTTGTATCAATTTAGTCAAGCAGGTTAAAGCTCTGGAAAAAGAACTGGCAAAGACTAAGCAACAACATGCCACAGAGCTTGCTCAGATGAAAGCAGAGATCAAGAATTTACAAGAAGAAGTTGAGGGGCTTAAGAAGCACAGATCTGCCAACCTTGTGCTTTCATCTTCCTCTTCCCCTCATGATGAAGACTCAGCATATGTTAGTGAGGATTTGGGAAGTTCTCCCAAATAGGGGAGGATTAAAACTGATGCTACATTTAAGGGGAGGAGACTTAACTTTGAACAAGAATTTGCTAAACTTGATGATGTTGATGATGTTTAAGAGAAGGAAGATCTAGTGGGATCTAAAGAACTTTTTGCTGAAGCAGTTGAAACTAATAAACACACAGTGGAAACAGATAAAGACACAGTGGATGTTGCTGATGCAGAATTTCAAAGAAAGAGAATTGAAAAAGGAAAAGTTCACATTTTTGAAGAATCATCTGAGCAACTATCAAGGAACATTTCAAAAAGTGAATAGAATCAGATAGATTACGATGCAAACTTGGCACTGGAATTAGCAGAAGTTGAAATTGAAAAGAAGAAAAAGCAAGAAGAATTAGATATTGCAAGCTTCATGGAGGCTCAGAGGTTGGATAAGTTGGAAACAATGCTTGAAGAACCAATTTCCATTGTTCCACCAACCGTGCTAAAAGAGAAACCTCCAATGTTTACTTATGTGCCTACTAAAGAAGAGATTGAGTTTATTATTGAAAATGATCCAGTAATTAGGAAGAAGGCAGTTGAACTCATTGCAAATACAACATTGACTGAAGATCAAAGGTCTGCTCAATTGATGAGGCGAAAAATGAACCGTTTTTAGGGGGTCATTTAAGCCTGAAATTGACTTTATTTGATCAAATATTGCCCTAAATCGTTCCTTTTGTGATTTTAGGTACTTTGGGCGTGAAATCTGGAAAAGGAAGCAATTCGGACGTTTTTGGAGCATAAAAGTGAAGAAAACGCCAAAGTCTTAATTTTCCTTGCAGGGAACAGTAGGTGACGACGTCAAGAAGGAATTCCTGATGGCGTCAAGAGTAATTTCCATGACGATCCAGTACAGATTTGACGGCGTCATGAAGTAGGGCGTCAAGAGTAAAATTCATGACGGCCTGGAAATGCACAACACATGACGGCGTCAAATGTAGATCAAGGCAGTCCGAGAAGTATTTTGGCGGCGAGGTGACGGCGTCACAAAGTTTGCCTTGATGCCGTCAGACCCTATTTCCTATATATATTTTTCTAATTTTCACACATTGAAAGAGAGAAGTTTTGGAGAAACCCTAAGTACGAACTTGGTGCGAATTTTACAGGTTTTTCAAGGGTTCTAAGCCCTTGATACCTTTCATGTGTAATTGAGATAAGTATTCTTTTAATTCAATCAATATGTCTATGTGTTGGTTGTCTATATCTTGTTCTTGTCTTAATTCCATCATGCTAGGCTAGATCTATCTTGTGTTTGCTTGGATCTAATGAAACCTAGATGTTAATTATGTGTTGATTACTTGTTTATAGTTGTTTTGGATGAATGAATTTGATGTTAGGCTTAAGAAAACTGGCAGATCTCCAAATGGTAACATGCTTGAACGTCTTAGGAAACATGAACTGATGTGCACTAGGTTTTTAATGGTTGTATTTAATGCATGAGCCACTGTTTATAATACCTATGGTTGTGCTGGGCATGGCATAGGAGGAGATAAGAGCTCATAGGATTGGGGAGTTAAGTGCGCCACCCCATGAATGGTATTAAGGAATACAATCCGTCATCCATGCAACTATAACAAGTAATTAACGTGTAAAATATGTCTAGGGAGTAGTGAAATCTAAGTAAACACATTTTCTCCACTTATTGCTCACCACCTTAGTATAATTTAGTTTATTTTCATTTCTAGTATTTTATTTTGATTGCATCTTTAGTATTGGGTTAGTTGACTAGCAACTAATTCCGCCCAAATCCTTCAAACCCGAGATTTTTACTTGCTTTCTAAAAAATATAAAAATACAAAAATAATCATCCCTCACCTTTAGAACTAGTATTTAGGTTTTCTAATCCTAGCGACACTATTAATAGCTGAACGATCAATCCCCCGGTACTTGTCACTATACTATACTACAACGATCAGGTACACTGCCTAGTGGGGGTTGCAAGCTTCTCAAGATCCCTTGAGAGGTAAAGCCTGGTGCGATTCCCACGTATCAAGTTTTTGGCGCCGCTGCCGGGGAATAGTTATTGTCTAGGTTAGAATTTCTTTTTATTAGGTCTACTTGCTAGATTCCTTTCTAGTAAGATTTTATTTTTATTTTTAGGTTTTCTTTAGTCTATCTTTTTCTTTGTACCTTTGTGAGTAAATTAACTTCATTGACTATTCCGTTGACCATTATGGAAAACGCGAATCCACCCCTTTCCCCTAGAGAAGTGGCTTTGTTGCGTGAACAAATTGAGAGTGAGATTAGGGAACTTAGGGAGCTTAATAGTTTGATTAAGGTTGAGCTCGAACATGCATTTAGTGACCTAGCGACCGCCTTGTATTCAAATGAGGACCTAGGGCCTAATGACTTTGTGAATGTTATTGAGGGACTTGAAGAGGGGGAAATAGATCCGAAGCTTAATGACTATTTTAATCTATACCCCACTAAAGAGGAGATTGCATATTATAATAATCTTATTGATAACCCGCGATCTCCTTTCACTATAATTAAACCTAAGATAAAGAGAGGCGATCCTAAGAATTCTAAGATACCATGTATGATTGGGTATAGGCACATTAGCAATGCTTACATTGACTTTAAATCTCCAATTAACATTATGTCCTCAACTGTTTATGATGATATAGTGAAAACAAGACTTGAACCTAGAAAAGAGCCCAAATACCCCGGTGGAGTTTGTAACTTTGTCGGGAGAGTCCAAGGTCTCCATGTCTTTGTTGGTAATTTCACTTTTGTCACCGACTTTATGATTGTGGAAGATCTTGCTAATGTTATTGATTGTCGGTTATCAAATGTTGTGTTTGGCAAACCGTTTGTTGAGGAGTCTAAGTTGGAATATGATGAGATAGAAGGAATGATCTGATTTGCAAGTAACGCCGATAGTATCACTTACAGGATGCCTAATAGGATGAAAGAATTTCGCTTTATATCCCGGTTTGATAAGGACAACGTTGGTACTTTTGAGGACATCAATGAAGAGGATAAGAAAAAGGGCATGGATTATGTATGGGAAAAAAGGAGTCTTTATTACAAAGATTGCTTGGCCCTTGGACCAAGGTATAAAGTCGATAAAGAATTTGCCCAAAAGATCATGGGGGCGGTTAAGAAAAATGTAATTGGTTTCTACAAGGAATATTTACAAGCGGAGAGTGGAACCAACGATGAGGTCACGTAGTAACCCATGACCTTGAGTCTAGCTACAAGACTCGTAAATAAAGAAAAGCGCTTCTTGGGAGGCAACCCATGTTTTGTGTGATTTTTATTCTGTTTGATTTTATTTGCTTCCGTATGCATGCTTAATTTTTATTGTTGGTAGATCATGCTTCTCAACTAAATAGTGGAAATACTTTACTTTGTTGTTTTGGCCTAGTCTTAACTCCACCTAAAAGTATTTTTGCAAAAGATAAGTGTAAGGGGAAACCCCAAATATGTTTTTAAGAAACAAACCGATCATGATTCTCCACAATATTAAATGAACATGTATATTCGTATTTGTTAGAGTCAAATGCTTGTATTGAGTCATAATGAAGTTTTGCAGGATTTTCCAGGAAGTAGGACCAAGTTTTTCCAGAAATTTTCCGGAAACTTAACATAAGAATTTCTGCAGGTCACTTCTGACGGCGTCAAGAGTTAACTCTTGACGGCGTCACGTGTAAAAATCTGGAAATTTTACCAGTTTTATTTTTCTAACGGAGTCTTATGGTTTTTGTGAATTATTAAGTTTTATAATCTCCAGGAAATCTGCAAACTTCATTCCACAAGCATTATATCTTATTTTGTTTTCTAGGATTTAGTAACTTATATAGGATGCCGCCGATTTTACGCGAGGTTGTTTTGTCTATTTTCTCAGGTTTTACAGGTTATGTATGACAAGAAGATGATTTATTTTTCTGGAAGGGAAGCTTTGATTGTTCATTTTCTTGGAGGAAGATTTAACCTGGCCACCTTATTATCCATATCGAGCGAATCAGGGGAGTATTTGATTTCATTCTTTTTACTTGTTCACTTTTACATTCTTTACTTGAACATTGGGGACAATGTTCATCTTAAGTGTAAGGGGAGGGTAAAAAGATGATACCTTACATATGCACTTTCGCTTGAGCTTGTTTTGTTTAATGGTAGATGTGTAATAAAATTATGAGAAATACTTGTTAGTGTAATTTTAGCGCCAAATTTAAAACTTTTTACAACATTTAGGAGTGAAACTTTAGCCATAGCAAGCGTCTCATGGATAGGAGATTGTATGACTATCACATAACCGTATATTCAGAAAAATTTTCCACCCAAATATGTGAGGTTCGCATTTAGATTTGATAGGAAAAGCAGTTACTATTAGTGCTTATGAGTGTACCGGTAGCATTTAGATTCTAGAACTTGCGTTAGTGATGCATCCCGAGACCGCTAGTAAGACTACATTCGTGTGGTAGGATTTACTACATGATCAGAGGCATTAGGATCACCCTTGTGTTAAACCCGTATCATAATTACTTGATCATTTAAGTCATATTACTTGGCTAGTTAAGTCAACTAATTTTACCCACACCTTAGTGTTGTACTCATTTTTAGTACACGAAACCTCTAGTACACCCCTCCGAGCCTATCTTTTCGTTTCTAACTTTAAGCATCTTACTTAAAGGAAGAATTTGTTACACCCCACTTAAATGTACACCCAAATCGCCTTAGCCTTCCGTGTATGCGCTCATTTTTAGTGCATTATTGTTAATTGTTTAAACCCTAAGTTAACTATCTAATTGATTACATGGTTGCTAAGTCGAGTCATATCCTTGTACATATTGTTTTGGGACGATTGGGACTCATGGGTAAGTACTTATTTTATGGAGTAATGGGGAAGAACATCATTTATTACCCCCATATGTACGTTAATCTTAAAAGTGCTCCAAGTGTTTTGATTTTCTTAATTCGAGTCATTCGAATAGTTCATTGTAAAGTATGTAAAGATTCAAGTGTAAGGGTAATGTTCATCCCATGTGATGTATTATTTTGGATGGTAGGGTAAGAGTGTATGCAAAAAAAAAAAAAAAAAAAAAAAAAAAAAAAAATCGAAAAATCAAGAAAAAGAAAAAAAAATAGAAAAAGGAAAAGAGAAAAAACATACGGACTACCATCCCTTTTTATTCTATGTTCATTTTATGTTTTTGTTATTTTTCATTTTTTAGCTTAAGTCGAGTCTAGTCTTGGCTTAGCAACGCCACATTGTACATGTAATTAACCAAGATTGTTAACTCGCCACCAGTAAAACTTCCTTTATCCAACAAAACAGTGTATTTCATATCCCTACACCTAACGTTACAACCCTTTAAAAGACCTCTTTGATAGTTTATCCTAGGTGCTTACGCCATGTGGTGGAGGTTTGATCCTTTCCCAAGCCTATGGTAATCTATTTTGCTATGACAGGTAGTGAGAGATATCTTCCGTTTCCATATTGTAATTTATACTTTATTACACCCGAGAGATGTGAGTATCTAAACACTATTTGTGAGGTGCTTGTGTATGACCTCCGTGCTTGTCTATTGGTCTTTAGTGGAACGATTATTTGTTGTAATTACTTTTATATTAGTGTTAAATGACCCCTAACTTGTATTTTGAGTAGAATAAAAGCACATTTGCTTGAGGACAAGCAAATCTCAAGTATAAGGGTATATGATGAGGCGAAAAATGAACCGTTTTTAGGGGGTCATTTAAGCCCGGAATTGACTTTATTTGATCAAATATTGCCCTAAATCGTTCCTTTTGTGATTTTAGGTACTTTGGGCGTGAAATCTGGAAAAGGAAGCAATTCAGACGTTTTTGGAGCATAAAAGTGAAGAAAACGCCAAAGTCTTAATTTTCCTTGCTGGGAACAGTAGGTGACGGCGTCAAGAAGGAATTCCTGACGGCGTCAAGAGTAATTTCCATGACGATCCAGTACAGATTTGACGGCGTCACGAAGTAGGGCGTCAAGTGTAAAATTCATGACGGCCTGGAAATGCACAACACATGACGGCGTCAAATGTAGATCAAGGCAGTCCGAGAAGTATTTTGGCGGCGAGGTGACGGCGTCACAAAGTTTGTCTTGACGCCGTCAGACCCTATTTCCTATATATATTTTTCTAATTTTCACACATTGAAAGAGAGAAGTTTTGGAGAAACCCTAAGTTCGAACTTGGTGCGAATTTTACAGGTTTTTCAAGGGTTCTAAGCCCTTGATACCTTTCATGTGTAATTGAGATAAGTATTCTTTTAATTCAATCAATATGTCTATGTGTTGGTTGTCTATATCTTGTTCTTGTCTTAATTCCATCATGCTAGGCTAGATCTATCTTGTGTTTGCTTGGATCTAATGAAACCTAGATGTTAATTATGTGTTGATTACTTGTTTATAGTTGTTTTGGATGAATGAATTTGATGTTAGGCTTAAGAAAACTGGTAGATCTCCAAATGGTAACATGCTTGAACGTATTAGGAAACATGAACTGATGTGCACTAGGTTTTTATTGGTTGTATTTAATGCATGAGCCACTGTTTATAATCCCTATGGTTGTGCTGGGCATGGCATAGGAGGAGATAAGAGCTCATAGGATTGGGGAGTTAAGTGCGCCATCCCATGAATGGTATTAAGGAATACAATCCGTCATCCATGCAACTATAACAAGTAATTAACGTGTAAAAGATGTCTAGGGAGTAGTGAAATCTAAGTAAACACATTTTCTCCACTTATTGCTCACAACCTTAGTATAATTTAGTTTATTTTCATTTCTAGTATTTTATTTTGATTGCATCTTCAGTATTGGGTTAGTTGACTAGCAACTAATTCCGCCCAAATCCTTCAAACCCGAGATTTTTACTTGCTTTCTAAAAAATATAAAAATACAAAAATAATCATCCCTCACCTTTAGAACTAGTATTTAGGTTTTCTAATCCTAGCGACACTATTCCTAGCTGAACGATCAATCCCCCTGTACTTGTCACTATACTATACTACAATGATCAGGTACACTGCCTGGTGGGGGTTGCAAGCTTCTTAAGATCCCTTGAGAGGTAAAGCCTGGTGCGATTCCCACGTATCATCAATTAAAGGATTTTATTCAAATGAAGAATCAACAGGCTCTTGATGATATAATTGGCATAGTAAGAAAGGGTCAAAAGAAGTCAAGACAACCTACAAAGGCACAAATTATTGCTGAGATGAAGACCTATTGCTGTCATGTTGGCAATTCAAAAATGGCACATTTCAAAGGAATCTCACATGATCAGATTGAAGGCATTTATTACAGGGTTAAAAGACAGGATAGTAATTTCATTCCTATGGATAAAGAACCAGAGTCTAAGAAATCAAAAAGGTCAGGTATGAGTCTTGAATCCTAAGATGCTAAGTGTTAGCCTTGCTATTTTATAAAAGATAACGTCATACATAAAAAAATGGACTAGATATCATACAAATAGTACTTTAGGGACTATTATTGTAATATAGGCAAACTAGTAATGTTAGGAGACTATAAATACCCCTCATGACTCTTCATGAGGGGTGTGGGAAAGTGTGTGTATTGTTTTATTTATTTCATTTTAATATAAACCCTTTTCTTCACCTTTCTCTCTCTACTTTCTCTCTCTAGAACAATGGTGTATTTTGATCAACCTCGACCTCTAGAACGTGTTTCTTGGTCATAACAAGTGGTATCAGAGCTAACCGGGGGCGAATCGTGGTGCTTTGTGGTGAAAAATCATGTTTTTGGGTGAAAAATCGTGTTTTTGGTTGAAAATAATCGGATCTGGTACTGTTCATCGGGAGATTATCGAGTTTGGATTTGATTTTGTCGAGTTAGAATAAATTTTTCGAGTTAGAAAATTTTTTATCGAGTTTGGAGTGGTATACCGAGTTTGGGTACCGAGTTTGAAAGATTATATAGAGTTTGGGTACCGAGTTTGAAAGGTTTATAGAGTTTGGGTACAGAGTTTGAAAGGTTTATATAGTTAGGGTACCGAGTTTAAAAGATTATATAGAATTTGGGTACCGAGTTTGAAAGGTTTATAGAATTTGGGTACCGAGTTTGAAAGGTTTATAGAGTTAGGGTACCGAGTTTGAAAGTTTTTATAGAGTTAGGGTACCGAGTTTGAAAAGTTTGTGAGTTAGGGTCATGAGTTTCAATCTTGGAGGGAGATTGTTAGCCTTGCTATTTTATAAAAGATAACGTCACACATAAAGAAATGGACTAGATATCATACAAATAGTACTTTAGGGACTATTATTGTAATATAGGAAAACTAGTAATGTTAGGAGACTATAAATACCCCTCATGACTCTCCATGAGGGGTGTGGGAAAGTGTGTGTATTGTTTTATTTGTTTCATTTTAATATAAACCCTTTTCTCCACCTTTCTCTCTCTACTTTCTCTCTCTAGAACAATGGTGTATTTTGATCAACCTCGACATCCAGAACGTGTTTCTTGGTCATACAAGTGGTATCATTCGCCAAGGGATAATATAGGTTGATTTAGGTTAGATTTGGTAGAAAAACTTGGTTTTTTAAAGTGATTTTTTGAGAAATCCGCTTACTGTTCATCGCAAGTTTGCGAGTTTGAAACGGTTTCTATAGAGTTAGGAAATTTCCAAGTTTGCGAGTTTGAAATGGTTTCTATAGAGTTAGGAAATTTCCAAGTTATAGAGTTAGGATTCTTCAACTTAGCGAATTTGGGGTTACTTTACACGTTAGGGAGTTAGCATTTTTTAATCTTAGTGAGTTTGGGATAAAAAGTTAGCGAGTTTGCTTTTGTTTTATCAAGTTTCAGTTATTATTGGCGAGTTAGCCTATTTGCCTTATCGTACATCGAGTAAGGTTATAAGTGGCAACTTACTAAGGGGAAACTCTGCTCAAATTTCACTAAATTACCGAGTTTGATAATACTCAAAACATACTGAGTTTGGATCTTTTCTCAAGACATACTGAGTTTGGATCTTTTCTCAAGACATACTGAGTTTGGATTTTTTCTCAAGACATACTGAGTTTAGATTTTTTCTCAAGACATACTGAGTTTGGATCTTTTCTCAAGACATACTGAGTTTGGATTTTTTCTCAATACATACTGAGTTTGGAAATTTTCTTAAGACATACTGAGTTTGGATCTTTTCTCAAGAAATACTGAGTTTGGATCTTTTCTCAAGACATACTGAGTTTGGATTTTTTCTCAAGACATACTGAGTTTGGATCTTTTCTCAAGTCATACCGAGTTTGGATTTTTCACTACATTTCAAAAACCTTTAATCATACCGAGAACGAACTTTCAACTTCACCAAAACATCTAATCTACAACAACAACCTTTGTTATCTTTCAAAAGATCCTCAGAACAACATTTCACTTTGAATTCAAATCATGGCAACTCAACAAGACATTCATGCTGCCGGTGCCGAAAACCGACCTCCAATGCTTGAAAAAGGTGGATATCTTCCATGGACAAGCCGCATGCTTCGTTACATCAAAACAAAGACTGGCGGTAACCTTATGATCAAATCCATAGAAAAAGGTCCATTCAAGCCAAGACAAGTTCAAATTGAAGGTAATCCAAATACAACACCTCCTACTCAACCATTCGTGCATGAACAAACAGAAGCAGATTACACAAATGAAGACAAGAAGCAGATCGCCGCTGATGATATGGCAATGCATTTAATCCAACTTGGATTACCACGCGAGATCTTTGCTGCGGTCAACAGCTGTGAAACTGCTCATGATATGTGGGAACGCGTTAGAAGGATATGTATTTAATTTGCATTTAAGCCCCTAAGGCATGCAAATACCTACTGTAGTTATATTTGTTGTTTGGTTTGTACGTTTACGTTTATTTGAACCTAAACGTATATTCGTAAATCCTTTTACATTTTAGGGTTTCTGATTGCACGTTTTTACTGAAATATCTGTGACAAGAGCTATTTACTATTCACATTGCTAGTGTTAGTCAGTCAGATTCCTGTTTCTATATTTAACTTCACCAGAACACACATTCGTTGTATTACAGATTTCACACCTCGTTGGGACATAACGACCTAGGAATAATCTATACTCCTCGTTCACAATTGCGTTTCCTCCCGGGCTGTTCAGGGCCTTTATTACGGTTGACCATTCACAAGAGAAAGACAGTGATTCCTCTCAAACCGTCAGGTTTTATCACACAAGTCAACCACTTGTGAATGGTCAACCGTAATAAAGGCCCTGAACAGCCCGGGAGGAAATGCAATTGTGAACGAGGAGTATAGATTATTCCTAGGTCGTTATGTCCCAACGAGGTGTGAAATCTGTAATACAACGAATGTGTGTTATGGTGAAGTTAAATATAGAAACAGGAATCTGACTGACTAACACTAGCAATGTGAATAGTAAATAGCTCTTGTCACAGCTATTTCAGTAAAAACGTGCAATCAGAAACCCTAAAATGTAAAAGGATTTACAAATATACGTTTAGGTTCAAATAAACGTAAACGTACAAAACAAAACAACAAATATAACTACAGTAGGTATTTGCATGCCTTAGGGGCTAAAATGCAAATTAAATAACTTAAAATATTTAATTTATAATTACAAACGTATTTTAAAAGTTAAGAAAACCTAAAAACCTAAAACGCGTACGTTTACGTTTAAATAAACGTCTACGTACCAAAATAAAACTGAAAACTGATCAATACAAATCCCACAAATGTGAAATTTATATTTTTGTGATCCTAATAATATAAGAAAATTATTTATGAATTAAAATAATTTTTACAAGTATTTATGTAATTACTATTAATTAAAAACTATTATTTACTATTTAATACTTACCCAAAAATAAGAAAAATCTAAAATAAACCTAAATAATACGAAATAAAAATTTAGAAAAGTCTAAAATAATATAAAAGAATTTCTGAAACAAAAATTATATTTATTATACAATTATTCTATTTATTATAATTTTACTATTATTTATTTACTTAAACTATTATTAATTATAATAAATACGTATGAACAGTAAAAAATGTGAAAAATTTACAGAAAGTCTATTTACTGATGAGGAAGGTAAGAAAAATAAAATGGGGTCATCAGCTTATTCCAATAAGCTGGAATAAGCCAAACAGTCCAAATAAGCTTAGTACACTAAAACACCATTAAGTATATTAATTGTGCATGAGTATTCGGAACTGGTGCCCGAGAGCAAGTGGAAGGGGTGTGGGAGTTAAGCATGTTATACTAGCCTGAGGTCCTGAGTTCGAATCCCACACCCAACATTTTTTTATTTTTTTAATTTTTTTTAATTTATTTTTTTTTTCACTGAAACTTGAATTTAGTTATGCAGAAAGTTTGAATTACATTAAAGGAACAAAATATAAGTTCTTAGATTAAAAGATTACAACCACAATTGAAATCTTACTAACTACGATTGAATTATACTAATTCTAAACAAATAATTTTTCTCTTCTGCTTCTTCTTCATTTTGTAGCCACTTTCAGGGTTTGTGAGACCCACAGAGGCATTTCCCACCAATCCTTAACCATTGATTTAGTCTGATTGATCATAGCCATTTAAAATAGTAACTTGGCGCGAAAGTATTGGGACAGTTGTTGGTTGAGTATGAGGGTTTTCAGGGCATTAAATGCACCTTTGGTGAGGCGTGGAGGACAAGGGGAGTGGGTAGGACAGCTGGGGTGGTGAGGTGGAGGCAATACCAGGGTGGTTTGGGTTTGCAGTGGAGAGGGGAAAGGGATGAACAGTAGTAGTGGTATAGGCAGGGGTTGACCATTTGACCGGTTTTTAAATATTAAGGGTGGGCTTGAAAGGGAATTGGGCCAGGTGTCTGTGGGCTGGGTGGAATATTATTTGGATTGGATTTGTTTTTGGTTTTATAACTAAGGATCCGTTTGGTTTTTTAGTAACAAATCACAAGGACCAAATTTGTAAATTGCTGAAAGTTTGGGAGGGCTGATGTGTAACTTTTCCAAAGTTTAATTAAGGACTAAACTTGCTGTTGAACACGCTAAAGACCTTGATAGATCTTCTTGAGCACTCTAGAATCGTTAGTAATGTCACTGTAATCAATAACACACTAATAGACAATCTCTGCAACTTGTATTTATAAAGCGGAAACAAAACACAAGCTCGATACTAAGAACTCTTGATCCTCTATGGATCTTTTAATTATAATAAAAATATTCACTAAAGTTATTCAATACATAAACCGTGTGTTCCTTTTATACTCAAGGAACCCTAAACCGTTTCTCAAGAAACGTATATTCTAAAACTTCTAAAAGATATGCATTATCACTTCCTAAACAAACTCATGCATATCCAAACTACATTACATAAAATACGGAAATACTATATCCGCAGAAACTAATAATGCTGAAACTAGTCTTCAGCATATACACTGCTTCAGCAGAAACCAACTCTTCAGCAGGAACCTTTCAGCAGAAACAGCAGCAGAATTCTTACTTCACAGAATTCCCAACAATCCTCCCCTAATCTTGAATTTGACCTAGTTAAGTTCAAGATTCTTGATAGATCTTCAAAATAAAATACCAAGAGGATTGTAATAAGATAGCACCAGCAAAGAATCATCTTCAGCAGAATCTCTATGATTAGCAAATACTTGAAAGCTCCATTCTTTGCAGCAACAAATGACCAAATGTACATCAAAACAAATTAGTTTCATACTATTCTCATCACTTCCAGGGGTGTTAACTCCTGTGAGAGGTGAATCATTGAAAATAATGGATTTGATGTCTCTTTACCAATAGCCATCACTACTGGAGTAGCCAAGTGTTCTAAGGTACACTGATAACCACATGATTTTTAGCAAATCATTAGCTATAAACGAATTTGAGATGTCTTTACCTGTAGCCGTTTGCTCAGGACTAGCCAATTATTTTGATGAAAAATCATCTTGGTTAACTAATTACCAAATATGGTTTTCCACTGCCTTTACCACAAGCCATATACATGTGGGCTAGCCAATTATTTGGAATCCATAAAGGAAAAATCCATGGTCAATTGACAACCATTTCAAATACTCAGCAACAAAGCATGGGTGAGTTGAAAACCCTATGGTTTTGAGCAAACCATTACAGCTATCAACAGATTTGATGTGTCTTTACCAAAGCTGTACCCTTTGGACTAGCCAACTTTATGATGGAATAGTCAACATCAGGTAAGTTGATAACCAAACCTGCAGACAAATACTATACAACAACATGTTAGTTTTTTTTTTAAATAAAAACAAATATTACAACATAATATCCCTAATCAGATGCTGCTCTGGAAGTCTTAATCCTTTGTTTGAAAACCTTCACCAAAGATTCAGCAAACAACCTTGTATTCCCTGCTGGATCAGGAGGAATCTCCAACTTTTGTTGTAGCATTTTCTCCATCAGGGACACTTTCAGAGGATATCTTTTGGTAAGATCCATAATTAGCCTCAGACCAGTTGTAGTTTCCAACACATGAACATAAGGCATAGAATAGAACTTCCAACTTTGAACTGTCCATCTCTGATTATTCTTCCATATTTCATAGCTTGCACCAGTGGGAGTAGAAGAATCAAACAACACTTGAAGATCACCCAACAAATACAATCCAGAACCTTCAGGAGTATGAGTTGAATAATACTTAAGAACTAACTCATATAGAGTTACCAAATCATGATGATCCACAAGATGTAAAATCTGTTGAAGAAATGTAAAGGATATGGAAGATTTATCTAATCTGTAAATGGTATTAATTTGACCATTTTTACTTAACTCCCAACTAACCAAAACAACTCTAGTTCCCACAGGCCAATCATCAGAAGATCCTTCCCTTATAAATGAAGCATCAGAAGCATTCACATTGATAAGACTTTGTTTGGAATGTGAAGATCTGACCTTGGCCATCCTCTTGCCTCTTCTTCCAGGAACATAGATAGCATCATGAACTTCTGTTTCAGCAGATTCAACTTCTGCAGCATTAGTATCTGCTGATGGAGTATTCAATTGTTCATCAGTAGATTCTTGAGAAGATTCAAGTGCAGCAGAGGCATATTGTTCATCCATAGCCTTCCTTATTTGTTTGTTTCGTGCAGCTTGAATCTCAACTTCTCTTACCTTCAGTTCATGAAATCTGGCAAGCTCAGCCTTTTGTTCAGCTTCTTGATCCTCAGTCAACCTTCTAGCAGTCTCTTCACCTAATCTTTCCTGCTCCAATTGTCTTCTAGTTCTCTTTCTAGATGGAGCATCTGAGGTAATTACTTTGGCTTTACCTTTATCCACAGAAGCAGCAACATGTGATAAACCAACAGAAGTATCAGGTAAAGATACTTGTTCAGCAGCAATATGAATATTCTTAGATGAAACAACATCAGCATTGAGGAGAGGAATATTCTTGGAAGCACCCATTCCAGCTTTGTCATTCCTAGCCTTGATCTTGTTATAAATCTCAACTAGTTTGTCAAATGGAAGTCCCCACACTTTTGATTTGGACCAAGCAGTATTGAATAATGAACTGCTTTGACTTCTCACATATGTTCTCATATAATCCTTTTGCTGTGCTTGAGTCATAGGTTTTTCTCTTTTAGCTTTGGCTTTTAATTCATCTGCTACCTTCTTCCTCATTTTTAACATTTTCACAATCTCAGATTCATAATCTTGTTCCTCTACCCTTTTTCCAATAATTTCAGCATCTACAGTAGGATTATCAAGCATTTGTTTTCCAATCTGCTGCCAATCTGACTCATCAAACTCTAGAACAGCTGCATCCAATTCCCTTTGTCTTTCAATGGGTAAGGTAGAAACATATCTTTGAGTTACTGTATCTAATTCTGCATCAAACTTGGCTTGTACTTCCTCAGCTAGATTAGAACTCTTCTTATAATCTTCCCATTCTTGAAATAGTTTTCCTTGTCCAGCTCTGTCTTCAGCTGTTACAAGCTCATCCAAATCATCATGAGGAATATTATCTACAGCAATATCATCATGAGACACATTCACATCTGACATAGGTTCATCATGTACATCTTGAACCTCTCTATTAGGAGAATCCAAATATTCTTTTCCTGCAACAAAGTATGCTTCTCCTGATGTATTTCCTTTATCAGCAGATTGATCAGCAGCAACCCTACTCAATGATTGTTTCTCCTGAAGTATATCCACAGCTTCAGCCATCAGCACATCATTATCACCACCAGTCACTTTTGAAGTTTCAGCAGCTTTCCTTGCCAAATACTGTCTTGTACTTCTTCTTTGAACTAGTATCTTTGGTTTAGATTGAGGTACTTCAACAACTGTAGGAGGAACAACATGAGACTGTCTAGCAACTTCAGCTAGAATCTCAAGAGAATCCAAATTTGCCTCCTTTGCTACTTCAGTAGAATCCAATCCATCTTTACTTTGCTTCTGCTGACTTAGCTGTGCCTCCAAATCTTGAACCTTGCTTTTCAAACTTTTAATTTCATTACCAAGAGTAGTCTTGGTCTCAACAAGTTCTTTCTGGAGATCTTCAGTCATTTTCATGTACCTGCTAAGGGAATCATATATAAATGTGAGAGTAATAGGGTCCTCTGCTCTACCAGCAGATTGCTCAGTGGTATGTGGAGCTTCATTGAACCCAGCAGGAGAAACAGACTCATGTACAACATTAGGAGAACCTGCATTAATTTGCTCTCCCAAAGAACTGGGTGAAGGTAGTCTAGTAAGCTCAGGTTCAAGAGTCCGAAAATTATCTTCAAACTCATGAATTTGCTCAGCTGGAGCATCCTGAACTAGTGAAGTGGTAGGACTAGGTGACATATGTACAGAGGTAGGTGGTGGTAAGTCAGTAGAATCAGGTAATGGTTCAGCAGTTGTAGCTGGCTCTTCCTCCATTACCACTGAAGGATTACCATCAGCAGCAACACCAGATGATGATGGATTACCATCATCAGCAGCATTAGGAGCAGGCATATTTCCAGCATCATCACCCTCAACTACATTGGCATTGCCTTATGGCAACATAGCTTCCAACATAGGATGATGTTCCCCAGTATAATTAGTTTTCATTGAGGCAAAAAACTTAGAACCTAGACTTTTAATAGGTACATGGGTTCTATCTATAGTGGTTATGTCTAAAATTATTTGTAAGAATCTAGGGTACATTAAGAACTTATGCTGTTGCTTATCTATATTTTCTAGCATATTATCAAAAATAAACCTAGAAAAATTATAAGTTTGACCCTTAGAAAGACAAACAATACCACAACCCAATTGCAGAGAGAATTGGTTCCATCCACCACACTTGTTGCTGATACATTGAAGCAGCAGATGCACCAAATACCTCCACTTAGGACAAAATTGATTCTTGTGCGACTTGGATGTATCCGTACTTTTATATCCAGCTTGTCTTAATCCAACAAGAATCTCTGCAGTGTTGGAATGATATACACCATTCTCATCATCCAACTGAAGCTTTGTCCTAATCAACCCTTCTGTCACCACATATTCTACACCATCAATTTCAGCCACAATCTCTGTATCCGACCTCTTAGTAGCAGATGCCCAAAATTGCTTCACCAAGGATTCATACACCAAATCGGGACTATGTGTCAAAGCATAGTGAATCTTTGACCTTTGTAGAAATTCCACCATTAAATCGAATTCTTCATGTCCCTTTGCCTTTCTCAGAATAGCATATTTGTTATGATCGCCCTTCAATTCAAGTTGAGCCATTCGAATGAACTTGAGTGAGATGGTTATGAATTACTCCAGAGAATAATGGGTTTATTTGGAGTGATAAACGAATAATTTTGATTCGGAAAAGATATGCAAAGTGGGTTAAATTTGGAAGTTCCCCAATCGTGGTCAAAATTATCGGAACAAATTATTGACCAAGTCTGACAAGCAGTTCAAAAACTTCCAATTTTGAATGTACCCTTCAGCAGAAATGAAAGTCAAATCTGCTGAAGCATAGTCAACCATCAGCAGAATCAACCAAAAGTAAAAATATCTTCGGTCAATATCTTGGTTTTACTGTGCCACCCAACTCGCATTAAATATCGTAACTCCTAAAATTGGCTTATTTAATCACCCCCAAATCACACATCTCATTCATCAATTTACCCCAAATCATCTTTCAAACCCTAATTTTTCAATTAACCCCAATTCTCCATCAAAATCATGTCTTCACACCCAGAAATCTCAGATCCAAATTCCTCTTCTCCATCAGCAGAAGAAGATGTACCACCATATCCATGGGGGCTTGATGGTTCTGACTTTGAAAGAGCATTGGAGAACCGATGGGATGCACAAGAAAGACAATGGAATGCTCATAGGAAGGGTGAACCAAGCAATGTACCCGTTCCTGCTGAGAGAGAGCTTGTCTCTCCCTTCATCTATACCTCTGATGAAGACTCTTCAGAGGAAGAAAATGAAGATCCAACCTTTCTTCCTCCTTCCACACCAGAGAGATCCCAACCAAGATCAAGTAAGAGGGATCCATCTCTTCCAACATCACAAAATTTGGTGTTGGATCTTCCTGCTCCAGGACCTGGTCTTCCACATCAAGAACATATTGGACAGAGCAAGAAGACTGAGATCATACGTAAGGGAAAGGAGAAGCTGAAGTAGATGATTGAGGAATGTTGCCATGGAACAAAGTTCTTGAGTATTCTCTTGACTTTAATTCATGAGCATCTTCCCAGTCTTCCTTCTCTTCTTCTTACATTTTCATCTTCAGCTTCATCATTGTACTTGTCATAGCCTCAAGTATTTTGTAATAAGTGATAGAAGCTAGTAGTACTAAATTAGCTAAATGTTTAGGAATGGTCATTGTAACTTAATTGTAACATTGAATGTAAGCTGTAACTTGTTTCTTTGAATGAATGAAAAGATCTTATTTAAATTTATCCATTGTGTAAGACCTTCAGCATTTTTCAATTAATCAGTAGAAACCATGTTCAGCACTTTGACCACATTCCTTTGAACATCTGCAAAATAAACATCAAACAAGCAAATACACCAAACAACTTGCAAAACTGTTAGAGGGTTAGTGTTAAAAACTCAGAAATTATACAACTTATACAAATTATACAAAGTTTACAATCATCATCCTCCCATGAGGCTTATGCCTCCCCTTAAACTTTGCAGTTAAGGGTTTAGCATTCCAATATGGACCACCAAATATTGAAACCTTGGTCCATCAAATGCCTTGGTTAACAAATCTGCCACATTTTCATCTGTGTGAATTTTTACCACTTTAACCAAATGTTTCTCATAAGCATCCCTTATAAAGTGGTGTCTGATTTCAATATGTTTGGTTCTATTATGAAAAACTGGATTTTTAACAATACATATGGTACTTTGATTGTCAATGAAAATGGTAGTATTCATGAAGTTATACCCATAATCCAGTAATTGATTCTGAATCCATAGAACCTGACCACAACAATTGGCAGCAGCAACATACTCTGCTTCAGTAGTAGAGGTAGCAACAATGGTCTGTTTCTTGCATTGCCAAGAAATCAGTCTTCTTCCAAGGAATTGGTAACCTCCAGTTGTGGATCTTCTATCCAAATTGGCACCATCATAATCACTGTCACTATAAGCTGCTAGCTGAAATGGAGACTCTTTGGGATACCAAAGACCTAAGTTTGGTTGGCCTTTAAGATACTTAAAAATCTTCTTGACAACATTCATATGAGAAGTAAGTGGAGTGACTTGGTGTCTTGAACATGCACTCACAACAAATGTAATAACAGGTCTTGAGGCAGTCAAATACATCAAAGAACCAATCATAGACCTGTATAAATGAACATTCACAGGGAGATCAGGAGCAAGATTGTTCTTTGGTTTGGGAGCCTCATATGGAGTAGTGGCAGTCCTGACATTCTCCATAGCAAACTTGGACAACATATCTTTTACATATTTCTCCTGATGTATGAAAATACCATCAGGTTTCTGCTGAACTTGCAAACCCAGAAAGAAAGTGAGTTCTCCCATGGCACTCATCTGAAATTCTCCCTTCATCAGATCTTCAAACTCTCTACACCATGCTTCTTTGGTTGAACCAAAGATAATATCATCCACATACACTTGCACAAGAATAATATCCCTTGAATCTTTCTTGAGGAATAGAGTCTTGTCAATGGCACCTCTTCTGTAAGCATTCTTCAGCAGAAATGTGGAAAGTCTAGCATACCAAGCTCGTGGAGCTTAATGAAGTCCATAGAGAGCTTTAACAACCTTGTACACATACTCAGGATGATCAGGGTCTTCAAATCCCTTTGGTTGAGTCACATAAACCTCCTCTTCAATCTCACCATACAAAAAAGCACCTTTAACATCCATCTGATAAACCATAAAGCCCATGTAAGAGGCATAGGCCAAAAAGATCCTTATAGCTTCAACTCTGGCCACTGGTGCAAAGACCTCATCATAGTCAATGCCTTCCTCCTGTCTAAATCCTTGAGCCACTAGTCTTGCTTTGTTTTTCACCACAATACCCCGTGCATCTATTTTATTCTTCAGAATCCATTTTGTCCCAATGGCATATTTACCATCAGGAAGAGGAACCAAAATCCAAACCTGCTGATTCTTAAATTGTAGCATCTCCTCTTGCATTGCCTCAAGCCAACTTGAATAAGCCAGTGCTTGAGGAAAACTAGTGGGTTCTATCTGAGAAAGAAAGCAGGCAAACAGACAATGTTTAAAGTCTGTGTGATTGTTCCTCTTTTGATTATAGACATAAGAGATGAAAGCAACTTCTCCATATTTTGTATTCTTGACAGTGCTTCTAGTTCGAACAGGGTCTTTAGGATCTCCAATAATCTTTGATAGGGGATGAGCATTATGAATCCTCTTTGTAGCTGTAGGTGGAACATCAATTGTGGCATCAAGGTTGGTGACTGTAGGCCCAAACTCAGTATCATAAGAAGCTGAGTGAAACAAGCCAGGCTTTGGCTGATAATTCCCAAGATCAGAAGGACTTGGAAATCTTGTAAATGGCTTATCAAAGTATGCTGATACTTCATGAGAGATGGGAGAGTGAGAGTCAGCAGAATCAGCATCTGGGATCTTATCAGTGGGAAGAGAGATGCCTTCAGTAGAATCATCAGCAATATCCTTGTTTCCACTGACTGCTTGTACTGATTGATGGAGGATAGCTTCAGTCTCTTGTGTAACCTTGTCATTGAGTTTCTGAGCTTCCTTAGTAGCAGCATGTTCTTGCTTCTGCAATCTTGCAAGATCTTCTGCATAATGTGACTCATCATCTTGTTCAGCAGCAGAGTGATTACCTACAAAATGGTTAGGTGGAAAAGATGGTACAACAATGGTATTCTCTTCTGGTTCAGACTCACATTCTGAGTCATCATCCATGGAACCTGCAGGGTTAGAATTTGGATCTTTGGAACCTGCATCAGGATTAGAAGCATGCCTAGTATAACCCAAATAGTCAGTCAAATAGTCTAGGTCAAAATACCAAGAATGGCCTTGCCCCTGAATATTAGGCTGATCTTCAAGAAATCTCAGATTAAGGGTCTCTTCAATCTTTTTAGCATTCAGATTATAAACCCTATAGGCCTTGCTATGAGCTGAATAACCAACTATATATCCGTCAACAGCTTTCCCATCAAACTTACCCAGTATATCAGCAGTATTAAAAATAGTCACCTTGCATCCAAAAGGCTTAAGGTAATGTATGTGTGGAACTTTCCCAGTGAGAAGTTCATAAGGTGTCTTGACATGAAGTCTAGTGATGGATACCCTGTTCAAGACATGACAAGCAGTACTTACTGCTTCAGTCCAAAACATTGTGGGTAGTTTGGAGTCAGAAAGCATTGATCTTGCTGCCTCAATGAGGGTTCTATTTTTCCTTTCAGCAACCCCGTTTTGTTGTGGGGTTCTTGGAGTACTATAGTCCCTTCTAATCCCCTTAGACTTACAGAATTCTATAAAGACAACATTTTTGAATTCTGTACCATTGTCACACCTAATTCCTTTAACCTTTTTATTCAGCTGGTTCTCAACTAAGATAATGAATTCTTTCAGAATTGGAGTTGTTTCATCTTTAGTTTTGAGAAAGAATACCCAGCAAAACCTGCTATAATCATCTGTGATAACCAGGCAGAAGTACTTGTGATCAATACTTCTAATGGGAGTTGGACCAAAGAGATCCATGTGCAGCAACTGAAGAGGTTCAGAAATGGTGCTCACAGCTTTGACTGCTTTGTAAGAGGCTCTGTGTTGCTTTCCCTTGTTGCAAGCAATACAATTGTGCTCATTGGTGAAGAGTTTAGAAGGAAGGCCCTTAACAAGACCAAGTTTGGATAACTTGTTGATGGTCTTGTAATTCACATGTGCCATTCTTCTATGCCATTTATTAGATTCATCCACGGAAGCTTTGGCTACCAAACATGTTAGATCACCTTCTGGTTTGACATCATTCAGATTGAATGTGTATAAGTTGAAGGTTCTAGGAACTCTCAGCAATACAGTTGTGTCTTCTGGGAGTTTGAAGTCCTTGGAAAGTACAAGACACTCATCTTCAGAGAAGAAAACCTTATTCTTAGTGTCACAAATTTGTTATACAGAGATAAGATTAAAATGCTCCAGTTCCTTCACATAATAAACATTTTCAAAGTCTAACAATGGTGTCTTAATGGTTCCTTTCCCTGTAATTTTGCCATCTCCACCACCAAAGGTTACAGTGCCTCCTCCTTCAATGGGCTCAAAGTCATGCATCTTATCCTTGTTCCCTG
The DNA here is from genome assembly GCA_030686995.1 of Artemisia argyi. Lineage (NCBI taxonomy): Eukaryota > Viridiplantae > Streptophyta > Magnoliopsida > Asterales > Asteraceae > Artemisia > Artemisia argyi. The sequence continues at coordinate 16,667,832 of CM060685.1, read as the reverse complement.
ACATACTTCTAGAACAGCCACTACCAACAATACCAACTTCAGTACTTTTCAAAGGATGTTCCTACAACAACAACAAAATATACAAAATTAGTACACATTGGAGACTCAAGTCATTGCTGACTTGAGCCTGCCTTGTGGATCATCAGTGATAGGCCATGTAGATGTTTTAGATCCACCATTGTTCTTGGGCCTGTAATGCATATTAGGTCCCTTCTTTGTCCAAGAACAACCTGCTGAGGGCTTCACATCAGTATTCCATTTCCCACCACCATTATACATTGAGTCAAAGTGATTAGGCCAATAACCATTATAAAAGAAAGAACTAGTGGGTCGAACATATGGTCTAGTATTGGTTCTTCTCCATGAAGAATGAGATTCAGCAGAATTGGGTTTCTGCTGATGTGGAACAAAAGAGGGTATTTCACTAACATTCTTCCACATTTGCCTAGATTTTCTTTGACTAACACATGCACCCATTCTTTGCTCATGATATGTACAATCCTTAATCAAGTGATATTTACTTCCACACACAAAACACTTCTTCCTTTTAGAAGATTTATTCAAACCAAAAGAATTTCCATAACATGAAAAAGTATTCAAATCACCATGACAAACAGAATTGTTTTTAACAAAACCAAAAGTATTATTATGCAAAGAATTTAAAAACAAGTCTTCAGTAGAAACTGTCTTGTTATCAGCAGCAACTCTAGAAGGCTTGTGGGGAGTCTTGGGTGATGTCTTTGGTATGGTCTTGGGAATGGTCTTGGGTAGGTCAGACTTCTCACTTGAATCACAGCTAGCAAATGAGGTAGACCCTTCATCAGAAGACTTGTCACTGTTACAACAAGAGACAAAGTCATTAGATTTCACAATAGGGTCTGGCAAGTCAGTTGACTTTTTGCCATATAAATGATGTGATCCATCAAAGTCAACAGGTTTGGACAAGTCTATAGGCATGTGTTCTCCTCTTATAGGTCCAGGTACAACATTCATTCCCCCTTCCTTAACATATTTAACAGGTGTTTGATAAGCTAAGGCTGGTTCAGGGTCAAAAACACTAGACATATCAGGATAGGTTAACTCTTCATGGTCTATATATTTCTCATATCCTAATGCCTTTCTAGACCTAACAGATTAGCGACCATCAATTAATTTACTTAAATTAGATGCCCCTTCCTGCCATTTCATACGACCAGCTATCTCTTTATCTAATTTAGCTTGTAATTCATGTTTTTCCTTTTCTAGTTCAGACTTCTCTTTTTCAGTACGTTTTAAGTCTATCTTAGCAACCTCTAAATCACTTTCTAGAACTCTTATTTTTTCGTCATATTTAACTTGATTCTTTTGAAACCAGACTTTTTGTTTCTCTAAAGTTTTTAAAGCCATTTTATAAGACTCTACTTCAACATAACACTCATTGTATTTTGGTTTCAATCCATCAAATTTTTGTTTAAGCTCATTGTATCTTACACTACATCCAAATACACAGTTGGTTACCTGAGAAATCCCCATCAAGGAGACTTGCTCCTTCTTGTCTTCTGAAGGTGTGAATGCCAGCAGATTCACTTGTGAAGAAGTACAAGCTTCCTCTCCAGTAGGTTCATGGTCAGCCCAATCAATTTGGTGATCCAGAGTCACCATAGCCTTTGAAGCTACAGTCTTGTTATTCCCTGCTTCCACTGGATAAGAGCCATATCTAACTTCATCTCCAGCCTTTCTCTCCTTGCATTCTCTTGGAAAATGTCCCACTTGACCACAAGTGTAGCATTTAACCTTCCTTCTATCAAACCTTGCTGCTTCTCTCCCATTAAAACCAAACTTCCTTCCAGACTTGGCTTCAAACCTCTTAATGTTCATGGAGATCATTGCAAGCTCCCATTTCAAGTGCATCTCCTCCATTTCCAATGGATCTACCTGTTCAAAATCCTCATAAGCAAGAAACTGCTGATGTTCATATTCAACCACAAATGAATGAATAATATCCTCCAATACACTACTAGATTTTGATTTAGGAGCAGATTGATTATGAGTTTGAGAAGATGCTCCTGTTGAATATGAACTTGAGGCTTGATGCACAGGTTTTGTAGAGGCACCAACAAATGCAGAATGAGTGGATGGACGAATGAGACTTCTAACATCAGGCTCAAGTGATTTAAGCCTATTGTAGAGGTCATCAAAAGACATCATGTCCAACCCACCTTTGGTCTTGAGAGCAATACAAACTTGTAACCAAGATGGCGGCAGAGATCTTAGAAATTTAGCATTACAGTCCTCATTATCGGGTCTAGCCTTCAACTGATTAAGTTAACTTAATATTCGATGAAACCTGTCATAACCTTTATGAATTCCCTCTTCTTCAGATATCTGAAATTCTTGGAACTTTTGCTTTAGCATACACTTCTGCAACCTTCTTGATTCCTCATTCCCACCAAATCTTGCTTTTATAGCCATCCAAATGTCCTTGGCATCCTCCATAAAATGGAAGTCACCCATGTGGTCATCTAGTATAGCTTGGAGCAAAATTGTTCAGACTTTACTCTCCCTCTGCACATCCAGAATCTCTTCAGCAGTTTTGGGTCCTACAATAGTAACAACTCCATCAGCATCTGTAACATGCTTCTTCAGACTATTCCCCTTTTTGACAACCTCCCACACATTCCAATCAATGTTTGTGATCCAGTTCTGCATCTTCATTGACCACAGATGATATTCTTCAGCATTCTTCAAGTATGGAAACTTAGCATTACTGTTGGAGAGGTTGAGTTGTTGAAGAGAAGTGGTGTTAATGTTCTGGGTTGTATCAACATCATCATCCGATCCAGGCATGTTTGGTGATTTGTTTGGATTGTAAAGGTGTAAGATTTGTGTTTCTTAGTATGGCAGAGACTCTCTCGAGGCTCTGATGCCACTTGTTGAATACGATAAAGACGTTGATAGATCTTCTTGAGCACTCTAGAATCGTTAGTAATGTCACTGTAATCAATAACACACTAATAGACAATCTCTGCAACTTGTATTTATAAAGCGGAAACAAAACACAAGCTCGATACTAAGAACTCTTGATCCTCTATGGATCTTTTAATTATAATAAAAATATTCACTAAAGTTATTCAATACATAAACCGTGTGTTCCTTTTATACTCAAGGAACCCTAAACCGTTTCTCAAGAAACGTATATTCTAAAACTTCTAAAAGATATGCATTATCACTTCCTAAACAAACTCATGCATATCCAAACTACATTACATAAAATACGGAAATACAATATCCGCAGAAACTAATAATGCTGAAACTAGTCTTCAGCATATACACTGCTTCAGCAGAAACCAACTCTTCAGCAGGAACCTTTCAGCAGAAACAGCAGCAGAATTCTTACTTCACAGAATTCCCAACACTTGCCATGATTGAATACCCCAAGGACCAATAATAATAATTTCTCATATTTAATATCCGGGGACCAAAATTGCCAATTCACCAAACTTCAGGGACTAAATATGCAATTTCACCAAACTTCACACCAAGGACCATTCCTGCAAAAGATTATTAGTACAAGGACCAATATTGATTTTGTCATAGTTTTTAACATCCCAGGGACCATTTATGTCAATTTCCGAAGTACAGGGACTAAACTTGTAATTTTGTGAAACTTTGCACCAAAGGACTAAATATGTAACTTTATGATTAAAAAGGACCTTTGATGACTTTTTCATGTTTTTAGAATAACCAAGGACTAGTTTTGCCAATTTATGAAACTTGAGGGACTGAAACTGCCAATTATGCAAACTTTGTACATTTTTCATCTGTTTTTGCATATTTTACATTTGAAACATATAAAACACACTTCTAAGATATTTTAAGTATTTTTATGCATATTTGAGTGTTTTTGGATGTTTTGGCAGTTCAGATTGGTATAAAATGATGAGTATTTAGACATTCATCAATCCCCCACACTAAACTATTGCTAGTCCCTAGCAATCTTTTGAGAAAAACTTAATGGATTTGAAAAACTCTTTACCAAAAGCCATCACTTCTGGAGTAGCCAGGTGTGAGAACTGTGGTACACCTGATAACCGTGTGATTTTTAGCAAACCACCAGCTGTCAACGGATTTGATTTGTCTTTACCAAAAGCCGTTTGCTTCTGGACTAGCCAACTCTTGATGGAATAGTCAACATCTTGGTGAGCTGATTACCAATTATGATTTTTCCACTGCCTTTACCACAAGCCATAATCTTGCGGGCTAGCCAACTCATTCGCTTTTTAGGATATGGCGAGTTGAGGTACCATACAATTTTGGGCAAATTGCAAGCCATAAACGGGTTTGAGATATCTTTACCAAGAACCGTTTGCTCCTGGATTAGCCAATCCTTATGTGGGTTAGACATGGCGGACTGATAACCATTTATTGCGTTCTAAGTGAGAAAAAATTTTAAAATTTTGGCTAAAATGGGGTTCTTGATGGAACATGTGTTTAAATTCGTTAGAATAACGAATCTCCCCCCACACTTAGAACTGAATATTGTCCTCAATGTTCAAAGTACCAGGTGTTAAACCAACACTTAGAACGTAAGAAAGAAAATATTCCATACCCTTTATTTAAGTTTATGTACACACATTTTTTTTACTCGACCCCGAATTCATTTGTCCATGGGGAAGCATGATGTGGAAGAGACAATCTGCATCGGACTTTCATTCAAGATATTTGGATAAACATTGAAGCACGTGAAAGTTCCACACCGATGAGATAAGTAGAGAGACCCTAGCTCATAATTTATAAATGAGAATGCCGGGGTCAAAGATAGTGTCTTCATTCCCGAAGGAGTGAAGAACAGGAGAAATCACCTGGTAGGTGAAGGAAAGTAGGGAGATCTGAATAGCAATTAAGATAAGAACTTCCTCCTCAAGAAATGCATATTCAAGTGGAGGAGGCAAGTCCTTAAGCTTGATCTCAGGAAATTTATCAGTTTCCTCAACTGATTTGATTTCCTCATTATGAAGTTGTTTGGGTAGAAGAGGGGGAAATGGATCTTCGTTTAACAAACTTTCTAGAAAAAAAATGTCCCCCTCAGGATCAAGATAATTATCATCAACTTCGTATAAAATTGAACTATCTTCAGTCATAAAAGCCTCGAATTCGTCCAAATCATTTTCACTTTCCGGAGGAAGTGGATTGATCTGAGTGAGTTCAATCGAAGGATCATGAGTAGGTAACAATTCTAACTCTCTCAAATCCGCTTCAAAGTCAAAGACTTCATTTTCATTCCTTGGTGGGATGGGATCCATATGAGAGAGTTCATCAGCGAACTCTTCAAGAAGATAGTCAACATTAGACTGGGGAAGTGATGCCTCAACATACTCAATTTCTCCATAAGATGTACAACCATCATTAGAATCGGAGAGAGTATCTACATGATCTTTTGAAAAATCAAGAGGAGGAGGGATATCATACATATGATCAAAAATCCCCTGTGACTCACTTGGGATTGAGACAAGGTTCTCAACACTAGACTTTATGAATTCATCCGATTCCTTTTCAGGAACAGTGTCAAGATGCTCGTCCCCCATGCTCAGAGAGTGAGTGGGAACCTCGGGTATGAAATCAGTAGACTGAGGGAGATTAGAAGGACTAGCATACATGGATTTTATAATTTCCATTTGTTCAGCTGCTAGTAATTTGATGAGACGAAAAATGATCCGTTTTTAGGGGGTCATTTAAGCCGGAATTCAACTTTATTTGATCAAAAATTGCCCTAAATCGTTCCTTTTGTGATTTTAGGTACTTTGGGAGTGAAATCTGGAAAAGGAAGCAATTCGGACGTTTTTGGAGCATAAAAGTGAAGAAAACGCCAAAGTCTTAATTTTCCATGCTGGGAACAGTAGGTGACGGCGTCAAGAGTAATTTCCTGACGGCGTCAAGAGCAAAGTCCATGACGACCCAGAACAGATTTGACGGCGTCACGAGGGTAGGGCGTCAAGAGTAAAAGTCATGACGGCCTGGAAATGAATTTGTCTTGACGGCTTCAAATGTAGATCAAGGCAGTCCGAGAAGAGTTTTGGCGGCGAGGTGACGGCGTCACAAGTTTTGTCTTGACGCCGTCAGACCCCTTTTCCTATATATAGTTTTCTAATTTTTCACATTTAAAAAGGGAAGTTTTGGGAGAAACCCTTGATACCTTGCATGTTTAATCAAGATAAGTGTTCCTTTAATTCAATCAATATGTCTATGTGTTGGTTGTCTATATCTTGTTCTTGTCTTAATTCCATCATGCTAGGCTAGATCTATCTTGTGTTTGCTTAGATCTAATGAAACCTAGATGTTAATTATGTGTTGATTACTTGTTTGTTCTTGTCTTGGATGAATGATTTATATGTTAGGCTTAAGAAAACTGGCAGATCTCCAATTGGTAACATGCTTGAACGTCTTAAGAAACATGAACCAACGCGCACTAGGTCTTTATTGGTTGTATTTAATGCATGAGCCACTGTTTACAATCCCTATAGTTGTGCTGGGCATGGTGTAGGAGGAGATAAGAGCTCATAGAATTGGGGAGTTATGTGTGCCACCCCATGAATGGTCTTAAGGAATACGATCCGTCATCCATGCAATTATAACAAGTAATTAACGTGTAAAAGATGTCTAGCGAGTAGTGAAATCTAAGTAAACACATTTTCTCCAATTACTGCTCACAACTTTAGTATAATTTAGTTTATTTTCATTTATAGTATTTTATTTTGATTGCATCTTAGTATTGGGTTAGTTTAATAGCAACTAATTCCGCCCAAATCCTTCAAACCCGAGATTTTTAATTGCTTTCTATAAAATATAAAAACACAAAAATAATCATCCCTCACCTTTAGAACTAGTATTTAGGCTTTCTAATCCTAGCGACACTATTCCTAAGCTGAACGATCAATCCCCCGGTACTTGTCACTATACTATACTTCAACGATCAGGTACACTGCCTGGTGGGGGTTGTAAGCTTCTCGAGATCTCTCGAGAGGTAAAGCCTGTTGCGATTCCAACGCATCAAGTTTTTGGCGCCGCAGACCGGGGAATAGTTATTGTCTAGGTTAGAATTTCTTTTTATTAGGTCTACTTGCTAGATTCCTTTCTAGTAAGATTTTATTTTTATTTTTTAGGTTTTCTTTAGTCTATCTCATTTCTTTGTGCCTTTGTTCGTAACCACCCGACATCATGGACAACGGGAACATCTTTGAACCCGTCATCCAACCACAACAAAACCCACCATTAGAACCCCTTAGGCCCCGAACCTTAGGAGAGTATTCCCGACCTAGCCATCAAGGCTACCGAAACACCATTGAGCTCACCGGAGCCAATGTGACCCCCTTGCGATCCGACACCATCTGGTTGGTGCAAAGCGGATGTGCATTCCATGGACTTCGTTCCGAAGATCCAAACCAACATCTTAAGGACTTCCTCAAAATCGTAGATTCCATAGACCTAGATGTTGCAACTAGAGAGACTACCCGTTTACGCCTATTCCAATTCTCTATACGGGATCAAGCTAGTCAATGGCTTGAGCGTTTTCCCGCGGGATCCATCACCACGTGGGATGATCTCACCACTCGTTTCCTTGCTCAATTTTTCCCACCGGGGAGAACTACTAAGCTTAGAAATGACATCTTGATGTTCCAACAACGTCAAAATGAAACCTTTTATGAAGCATGGATTCGATATAAAGACCTACTCCGAAAAGTCCCTCATCATGGCATCGAACCATGGCTCCAGATCAAAATCTTTTACGATAAGGTTGACTATCAAACAAGGAGAGCCATTGATTACGCAGCCAAGGGTAGGCTAAATAGACTTGGCGTTGACGAGTGCTGGAAAGTTCTTGAGGGGTTGGCATAATACGAAGAGGAAGGATGGGAGGACCCGATGTTCCCAAGCAAGGGAAAACTTGACTACACATGTGCCACCCAAGAACAGTTGTTAGGAAGCATCGAGAAGCAGGTAAAAGAACTAATGAGTATTGAGAAGCTTGCTGCTGAACCCGTGTGGAATCATAATCTACGTAGGAATACGGTTATCAACCAGAATTTTCCTGAACGTTCACGACAAGAGGAATTCGAAGGGATAATGGTAACCTTCATGGATAATCAGGAAAAACAAATCCAGCACCTAGAAGCACGCATGGAAAGCACTCATAAAGCTTTTATGAATTTCGCAGACCAATTCATATCAAGGGTCAAAGAAAAGATCAAAGAAAATTCCGTACCTAAAAAAATTGAAAAAGTCTTCGAGGTTTCAACCCCTTTTGTGTTTGACCAAGAGGATAGCGGGAAATTTTCCCCAAGTGCCTTACCATTAACTACCCCCATTCTCATGAGCACCCCCATGCAGAGAAGAGTTCGCAATTCCATAACATTTTCGTTGGATGTTTGTGTACCACATTCCCGAACTTATCTAAGAGACATTCTTTTGGTTTTAAACCCGGTGTAAAGAGGTTGCACCTCAAAAACACCACTGATTTGAAACCCTCTATGGAACAACATCTCTCTTTTCACACCAATGACCCGTGCACAGGGATCGACTTAGCCAAAACGTCACCCAATCCCTTCTACAACCTTGCCTCTTTCCGTGACAGTAATGAGACGTTCGACCCTGGTGGACATCGTTAACGGAATAGCTACTCATGGGTTTTACTAATGTTTAGCTATTCACGCAAAGTGCAGGGACTAAACATGGAACTACTCCAATTCTCACCTTACACGGGCATCTGACGGCGTCAGATTTAACTCTTGACGCCGTCAGCTCGATGGGTCAGCAATATTAACCCAAAACCAATCACTTTCAACCCATACCCCACAAATCTCACCCAAAGTGCTGCTGCTACTCCGATTCTCCACCCTTCAATTCGACGTCTTCCGCATCCAATCCTCACTTGGTAAGTGATTTTTCTTCATCCTTTTTCGATCAATTGTCCTTAGGACCCATCAATTTGGAAAACCCCTTTCGCCCGAAACCCCATTCTTGACCCATTATTAACAAATCGTAATGCCATCCATTTGGTGATTTGTTAACATGGGGTTACCCGTTGATTAAGTTATCCCACTCGAATCATGCATTAGTTTAGGGAAGGCCACTCATGCCACGGATTCTTTGACCCCCCACCCATGTTTTCTGATTAAAGGGGCGTTTGGGTAACAGGTTAGAGTTTAAAAATTGATTTTTCCCTCGCATTTGCATGTTTCAGATTCTGATCAATCTGACGGTGTCAGGATTACTCTTGACGGCGTCAGATGTGTCTGACTGCATGAAGTTCATTAGAATTCTCGTTCTAATCGTTTCCGTTCACTCTACCTTTTTCCAGGAAAATGAGCAAAAGATCTCGTCAACATAAGGGCAGTTCCTCTAGGTCTCAAAGGGTCAATTATGGAGAATTGGTCCATAGTTGGAGCGAGTTTGACGATGTTGATGCTAACACCAAGTATGCGGAGCTTTGTAACCACCATATTGATGCTGGGGCTGTGGTTGACTGGGAGTTTCTTAGGGCCCAAGGGTTGGAGGCTGCGTTTTTGGAGAGAATCCACACTGATTGATTTGCGGGTCCTCAGTGGGAGAGGTTGTTTAGGATTAGAGAGACAGTGTATAGTGAGTTGGTGAGGGAGTTCTTTGCGACCTTCCGTTTTGATCAGGCTAAGGCTAGGACGGATGTGGGGGGCACCACTGTGTATTTTAGGCTAGGGGGAGAGTTGCGGTCATGTTCAGTCGCTGAGTTTGGTTGGAGGATTGGGTTGTATACTAGGAAGGAGGTTGATGGGACTCTTATGCAGAGGTTGTTACATGGGGAGACTCAGAGGAGTGAGATGAGGTGTATCACTTTTTGGCCGACCATTGGGGATGGGGTCTACACCTCGACTACTGGGGCTGCATCCATCAGGGACCCCATAGTTAGATTGGTCCACAGGTGCATCACATACAGCCTGTCAGGACGTCATGGCACCACTCACCGTTTGACTGCTTCAGATCTTTTCTACCTGTACACGATCTTCTCAGCGGATGTTTACTGCAACATCCCATTTTGGGTAGCTAGTTATTTGAAGACCAGTGTGGGTGAGAGGAATATCGATAAGGTGTATAGGGGGATGTTCGTGACCAGGTTGGCTCGTTCCTATGATCTTCTTACTCCTCCGATCATAGGGTACTTGAGCGACTGTGGGGCATGTAGGGTAGTGAGGGCTAAATCCCTCAAGCAGATGAGCATTGTGATGCCTGACAGGCATGGGACCTTTACTTGGTATGAGGCAGGGGGGCCAGATGTTGAGGAGGAAGCTGATGATGAGGTAGATCCCCAGCAGCATCAGTTCCAGGGTTATGAGGAGGGGACAGCTGACTACTACCGACATATGGGTCGGGGTGACTGGCAGGCATACCAGGGTGCCTGGATGGGTCAGGTGGACGCATGGCGGACCACCACTGACCAGCACTTTGACTGGATGTATGATCACACCATCCGCCAGATGCAGCACCTCTCCACCCGAGATCAGATCGAGCCTCACCTACAGATTGACCCATTCCCCGGCCGTGAGACTGACTACCCTCCCTACGGGTACACCGGACACCTCCCTCCTGGCTATGACTACCGCTTTGGTCCTCCTCCCCAGTGACTCCTCTTGATTTCTGTTATCTTTGAACTATTTATTGATGGTTGTGTAATTTGAAACATTTGGTACTGTAATAGTTTAGGATGCGGCCTCTGTTGGCCTTGAACAATTTACTTTCATGTTTACGTTTGTTTGAAATAATTAGTGGTGCTCATGGTGACATTATTCAATTTGTGTATTCTTATTTGTGTGATTTTGTTTATTTGTTTGATTGTTATTTGCTTCCGTATGCATGCTTAATTTTTATTGTTGGTAGATCATGTTTCTAAACTAAATAGTGGAAATACTTTACTTTGTTGTTTTGGCCTAGTCTTAACTCCACCTAAAAGTATTTTTGCAAAAGATAAGTGTAAGGGGAAACCCCAAATATGTTTTCAAGAAACAAACCGATCATGATTCTCCACAATAATAAATGAACATGTATATTCGTATTTGTTAGAGTCAAATGCTTGTATTGAGTCATAATGAAGTTTTGCAGGATTTTCCAGGAAGTAGGACCAAGTTTTTCCAGAAATTTTCCGGAAACTTAACATAAGAATTTCTGCAGGTCAATTCTGACGGCGTCAGGAGTTTACTCTTGACGGCGTCAGGTGTAAAAATCTGGAAATTTTACCGGTTTTGTTTTTCTAACGGAGTCTTATGGTTTTTGTGAATTATTAAGTTTTATAATCTCCAGGAGATCTGCAAACTTCATTCCACAAGCATTATATCTTATTTTGTTTTTTTTAGGATTTAGGAACTTATATAGGATGCCGCCGATTTTACGCGAGGTTGTCTTGTCTATTTTATCAGGTTTTCCAGGTTATGTATGACGAGAAGATGATTTATATTCTGGAAGGGAAGCTTTGATTGTTCATTTTCTTGGAGCAAGATTTAACCTGGCCACCTTATTATCCATACCGAGCGAATCAGGGGAGTATTTGATTTCATTCTCTTTACTTTTTCACTTTTACATTCTTTACTTGAACATTGGGGACAATGTTCATCTTAAGTGTAAGGGGAGGGTAAAAAGATGATACCTTACATATGCACTTTCGCTTGAGTTTGTTTTGTTTAATGGTAGATGTGTAATAAAACTATGAGAAATACTTGTTAGTGCAATTTTAGTGCCAAATTTAAATTTTTTTACAACATTTAGGAGTGAAACTATAGCCATAGCAAGCGTCTCATGGATAGGAGATTGTATGACTAGCACATAACCGTATATTCAGAAAAATTTTCCACCCAAATATGTGAGGTTCGCCTTTAGATTTGATAGGAAAGGCATTCATTATTAGTGCTTATGAGTGTACCAGTAGCATTTAGATTCTAGAACTTGCATTAGTGATGCATCCCGAAACCGCTAGTGAGACTACATTCGTGTGGTAGGATTTACTACATGATAAGAGGCATTAGGATCACCCTTGTGTTAAACCCGTATCATAATTACTTGACCATTTAAGTCATATTACTTGACTAGTTAAGTCAACTAATTTTTCCCACACCCTTAGCGTTGTACTCATTTTTAGTACACGAAACCCCTAGTACACCCCTCCGAGCCTATCTTTTCGTTTCTAACTTTAAGCATTTTACTTAAAGGAAGAACTTGTTACACCCCACTTAAATGTACAACCAAATCGCCTTAACCTTCCGTGTATGCGCTCATTTTTAGTGCATTATTGTTATTTGTTAAACCCTAAGTTAACTATCTAATTGATTACATGGTTGCTAAGTCGAGTCATATCCTTGTACATATTGTTTTGGGATGATTGGGACTCATGGGTAAGTACTTATTTTATGGAGTAATGGGGAAGAACATCATTTATTACCCCCATATGTACGTTAATCTTAAAAGTGCTCCAAGTGTTTTGATTTTCTTGATTCGAGTCATTAGATTAGTTTATTGTAAAGTATGTAAAGATTCAAGTGTAAGGGGAATGTTCATTCCCTATGATGTATTATTTTGGATGGTAGGGTAAGAGTGTATGAGAAAAAAAAAATCGAAAAATCAAGAAAAAAAAATAGAAAAAAGGAAAAAAGAGAAAAAACATACGGACTACCATCCCGTTTCATTGTATGTTTATTTTATGTTTTTGTTATTTTTCATTTATTAGCTTAAGTCGAGTCTAGTCTTGGCTTAGCAACGCCATATTGTACATGTAATTAACCAAGAGAGTTAACTCGCCACCAGTAAAACTTCCTTTATCCAACAAAACCGTGTATTTCATATCCCTACACCTAATGTTACAACCCTTTAAAAGACCTCTTTGATAGTTTATCCTAGGTGCTTACGCCATGTGGTGGAGGTTTGATCCTTTCCCAAGCCTATGGTAATCTATTTTGCTATGACAGGTAGTGAGAGATATCTTCCGTTTGCATATTGTAATTTACACTTTATTACACCCGAGAGATGTGAGTATCTAAACACTATTTGTGAGGTGCTTGTGTATGACCTCCGTGCTTGTCTATTGGTCTTTAGTGGAACGATTATTTGTTGTAATTACTTTTATGTTAGTGTTAAATGACCCCTAACTTGTCTTTTGAGTAGAATAAAAGCGCATTTGCTTGAGGACAAGCAAATCTCAAGTGTAAGGGTATATGATGAGACGAAAAATGATCCGGTTTTAGGGGGTCATTTAAGCCGGAATTCAACTTTATTTGATCAAATATTGCCCTAAATCGTTCCTTTTGTGATTTTAGGTACTTTGGGAGTGAAATCTGGAAAAGGAAGCAATTCGGACGTTTTTGGAGCATAAAAGTGAAGAAAACGCCAAAGTCTTAATTTTCCATGCTGGGAACAGTAGGTGACGGCGTCAAGAGTAATTTCCTGACGGCGTCAAGAGCAAAGTCCATGACGACCCAGAACAGATTTGACGGCGTCACGAGGGTAGGGCGTCAAGAGTAAAAGTCATGACGGCCTGGAAATGAGTTTGTCTTGACGACTTCAAATATAGATCAAGGCAGTCCGAGAAGAGTTTTGGCGGTGAGGTGACGGCGTCACAAGTTTTGTCTTGACGCCGTCAGACCCCTTTTCCTATATATAGTTTTCTAATTTTTCACATTTAAAAAGGGAAGTTTTGGGAGAAACCCTAAGTACGATTTTGGTGTAACTTTACAGGTTTTTCAAGGGTTCCAAACCCTTGATACCTTGCATGTTTAATCAAGATAAGTGTTCCTTTAATTCAATCAATATGTCTATGTGTTGGTTGTCTATATCTTGTTCTTGTCTTAATTCCATCATGCCAGGCTAGATCTATCTTGTGTTTGCTTAGATATAATGAAACCTAGATGTTAATTATGTGTTGATTACTTGTTTATTCTTGTCTTGGATGAATGATTTATATGTTAGGCTTAAGAAAACTGACAGATCTCCAATTGGTAACATGCTTGAACGTCTTAAGAAACATGAACCAACGCGCACTAGGTCTTTATTGGTTGTATTTAATGCATGAGCCACTGTTTACAATCCCTATAGTTGTGCTGGGCATGGTGTAGGAGGAGATAAGAGCTCATAGAATTGGGGAGTTATGTGTGCCACCCCATGAATGGTATTAAGGAATACGATCCGTCATCCATGCAATTATAACAACTAATTAACGTGTAAAAGATGTCTAGGGAGTAGTGAAATCTAAGTAAACACATTTTCTCCAATTACTGCTCACAACTTTAGTATAATTTAGTTTATTTTCATTTCTAGTATTTTATTTTGATTGCATCTTAGTATTGGGTTAGTGGAATAGCAACTAATTCCGCCCAAATCCTTCAAACCCGAGATTTTTAATTGCTTTCTATAAAATATAGAAACACAAAAATAATCATCCCTCACCTTTAGAACTAGTATTTAGGCTTTCTAATCCTAGCGACACTATTCTTAAGCTGAACGATCAATCCCCCGGTACTTGTCACTATACTATACTACAACGATCAGGTACACTGCCTGGTGGGGGTTGTAAGCTTCTCGAGATCCCTCGAGAGGTAAAGCTTGTTGCGATTCCCACGCATCATAATTCTCCCATACTCTTTTCTCCCTGATTTTCCATGGAAGGAATTGCAACAGATGAATTCGATGAATTATTTTGAATAATAACAATGTTATCATCATCACTGTCATCATCGTCATCAAGAAGAGCAGCATTGCAAAATGCGGCATGTATTTTAGCTGCATGCTCTTTGACCATTAATTCCTCCATTCCGTTCATAACATCTCGTTTTCTTGTATGTAACTCAATAGATGTCTCACGAGATTTCTGAAACGATATAGTAGCCAACTCCTCCTTAAGTTATTTTAATATCTCAAGAGCCTTTAAACAAAGGTCTTGCTGAGTTTCGTGAGGAGTTGCTTGGATAATTGTTACAAGGAAATGGATTCCTTGTTTGACAATCAGAGCTAAAGTGTGGACCTCCACAGTACTCACAACAGTTGAACTGATGTGGTTGTGAGTCAAAACTGTTATTAGGAAACTGCTCATAGACAAGTGTGTTTCCTGATTGACAATCAGAACTGTAGTGTGAACCACCACAATACTCACAACAGTAAAACTGCTGAGTCTCATGGTGTGGAAGCTGGTGGAATGAATCAGTCATGTCAGGGTAGGAATAGGGATTCTGGTTATAGACAGACCCGTTTCCTAACTCTACCATGCCACAACTGGGGCAATTACCACCATTATAAGAACTACCACACCATTGACAGACAAGAAGGTGAGAATAAGACATAGAAAGAATCAAAAGGTTTAGGGGATGAGAAATGAAGAATCAAATAGGTAGGAGTGTAAAGGTGAATATTTTTGGTATTTTTGAAAATTTTTGTAATAATAATAAGAAGGAAAATATTTTAGGGTTTTTTGTGTTCGTTGAAAACTAATTTAAAACGTTTTCGGGAACAGTTTTGGTTTTATATGATAATAGTATGAACAAGGATGGATAAATATACAAATGGTCGTGTATTCAGATTCACTAATACGCAAAATCGTTTAGAATAAGCGCACAACCTCCCCGGCAGCGGCGCCAAAATTTGATTCCTCCCAAACCGTCAGGTTTTATCACACAAGTCAACCACTTGTGAATGGTCAACCGTAATAAAGGCCCTGAACAGCCCGGGAGGAAATGCAATTGTGAACGAGGAGTATAGATTATTCCTAGGTCGTTATGTCCCAACGAGGTATGAAATCTGTAATACAACGAATGTGTGTTCTGGTGAAGTTAAATATAGAAACAGGAATCTGACTGACTAACACTAGCAATGTGAATAGTAAATAGCTCTTGTCACAGCTATTTCAGTAAAAACGTGCAACCAGAAACCCTAAAATGTAAAAGGATTTACAAATATACGTTTAGGTTCAAATAAACGTAAACGTACAAAACAAAACAACAAATATAACTACAGTAGGTATTTGCATGCCTTAGGGGTTTAAATGCAAATTAAATAACTTAAAATATTTAATTTATAATTACAAACGTATTTTAAAAGTTAAGAAAACCTAAAAACCTAAAACGCGTACGTTTACGTTTAAATAAACGTCTACGTACCAAAATAAAACTGAAAACTGATCAATACAAATCCCACAAATGTGAAATTTATATTTTTGTGATCCTAATAATATAAGAAAATTATTTATGAATTAAAATAATTTTTACAAGTATTTATGTAATTACTATTAATTAAAAACTATTATTTACTATTTAATACTTACCTAAAAATAAGAAAAATCTAAAATAAACCTAAATAATATGAAATAAAAATTTAGAAAAGTCTAAAATAATATAAAAGAATTTCTGAAACAAAAATTATATTTATTATACAATTATTCTATTTATTATAATTTATTTACTATTATTTATTTACTTAAACTATTATTAATTATAATAAATACGTATGAACAGTAAAAAATGTGAAAAATTTACAGAAAGTCTATTTACTGATGAGGAAGGTAAGAAAAATAAAATGGGGTCATCAGCTTATTCCAATAAGCTGGAATAAGCCAAACTGTCCAAATAAGCTTAGTACACTAAAACACCATTAAGTATATTAATTGTGCATGAGTATTCGGAACTGGTGCCCCAGAGTAAGTGGAAGGGGTGTGGGAGTTAAGCATGTTATACTAGCCTG
Source organism: Artemisia argyi (assembly GCA_030686995.1). Classification (NCBI taxonomy): domain Eukaryota; kingdom Viridiplantae; phylum Streptophyta; class Magnoliopsida; order Asterales; family Asteraceae; genus Artemisia; species Artemisia argyi. The sequence continues at coordinate 16,651,116 of CM060685.1, read as the reverse complement.
AGGTCCTGAGTTCGAATCCCACACCCAACATTTTTGCATTTATTTTATTTTTTTATTTTTTCTTTTTGCAAATCTATTTAATAACTAATATTAAGCATATTTAACAAAGACAACTTTTTTATATTTGCATAATAAGCTCAGAAATAGCTTATTAGATGGCTAAAAAGCTGATAAGCAATAAAACTTCTAAATAGAAGCTATCACTTAGCTTTAATGTGGTTCTTTTTGGCTTTTCTTTTATGAAACTATACATATACTGTATATTATACATGTTTAGCAATAATGAAACTTTAGAACCTAAAAATAAGCCATTCGTGGGCTTATGAGTCATTCAGTTGAGCTTTTGGGCTCATAGTGGACTCATAAGCTTGGAATAAGCTTGGAAAAGCTTTACATTGAAAACAAAACGTAGAAATGTGTTTGTACATGTATAATGGATAAGTATACACAAGCTTGTGTACTGGATTTCACCCATAAGCTTGTAATAAGCAAATAAGCTATTCCCAATACACATTATTCCCAAACACTCCTGCAACTAAATCATTTGGCAATTTCAGCTTAATGAATAAGCTCCAAAGGCCAAATTAAGAGTTTGAGTAGCAAGTAGGGGTGGTTGGCTTTTCAAAAAGCCAAAGCTCACCCTGTGAGGTCCACAGGAGAGCTTGTGAGGAGCTTATGAAAAGGGCTTGATTACACTGAATTGCTCAGTGTAATCAAGAATGGGACAAACAAAAAGCTCCTTGCAGCCATATTAGATAAGCTGCAAGGTGGGAAATAAGCACTGGATCCTATAAGCTAGTAGAAAAGCTCCACTTGGAACTAAATTTCACCAGCTGGGTCCCACTAATAAGCTTTTTGCAAGCTTATGAAGTATGGTGAGTTTGGTTAACTATACTGAGTGATCAGTATACTTTTCATTTTGGTGATAAGTTAAAGCCTATTGCAGCCCTAGTAAATGAGCTACAAGGTGAATTTAAGGAACAGGATCCAATAGTTGGGTAGTTAAGCTTCAAATAAAACTAAACCACATAAGCTATAGATCACTAATGAGCTTTTGAAAAGCTTATGAAAATGGCATGAGTATACTGAATGCTCAGTAAACTCAATAAATGATGCAAACAACAAGCTCTACTTAACTTATCTAATAAGCTTCTAATAGCTCAACAAGCACTGAGACTATAAGTTGACTTGCCTGGCTTTATGAAAAGCCAAGCTCACACTCTCAAGCTCAGTGAGGAGCTTTTTATGGGCTTATGAAAAAGGCCCAAACACACTGTTTGCTTCAGTGTATATGGCTTAGGTGAACAAAGTAAGGTTGATGTGATAAGCTATCTATTTAAGCTACAAACTAATAAATAAGCACTGACCCTAAGATATGAGCTTATTGGCTTCCTAAAAAGTCAATAAGCACATGGTGGGGTCCAGTATTGAATAAGCTATGATCTATTGAAGTTGGTGGTCAATACTGAGTGCTCAGTGCACATACCAAAATAAGACAAACTTCAAGGGCTAAATAAGCTATCCTAATAAGAACTGAGATCCAATTTTATGATTATTCCTAAAAGAACTACTGAAGGGCTTTCCAAAAAGCTAAAAACCAAGACCTAATGTTTTGGTTTGCACCCTGGAAGGGGGTTTGAAAGTTTGACCAAAACCAAAAGATGCCCTGGTGCAGGGCACTATCTTGCCCTGCAAGTCTAAATAAGTTATTGCATAAGCTAAACTAAAAATCCTAAAAGTAAGCTAATGGTGGGTTTTGAGAGATAAGCTGATAGACTATGACTTGTGAAAAGCTCAAAGTCTCAATCCAATCACAAAATTCAAAACAATTCTTTCTATTTTTGGATTTTCTTAAACAAGATTATTTTTTACTTTTCTCATTATAAAGCTAAGTTGACTTAAATGAATTTATAACCTAATCTACTGATTAAATAAGTTATGTTAAGCTATAAGAACATGAAATAAGTCTAGATTAACAACATTTAAGCTAACATGCCACTTTATATGGTCTAACAACCTCACAGTACTCAAACTTAGAAGATCAAGTATCAATTTGACTTTCTTGCTTGCCATACCACTTGGTTAAGGTTTTACTGAGTCTAATTAATCATATATAGCATACATCAAACAAGAACAACACAATAAATGACCCTAAACTCAGTTCAACTATTAAATCCAAACACCCCTTAAATGGAACCAAATTGAGCTTTTCATTACATATGACTGTATAAACACATTTCATCAAATCCAGGGATCTATATTTGTCAAATAAGATCCTTTTGAGTATAAACAAGTAGTCACAAGTGTCTAAACCTAGGATTGTCAAAAATGAATATATTGACAGTCAAAATGAAATCTCAAGCATAATTAAATTCCAAAACATAACAACCTAATATTAAGACAGATAAACATTAACTAACAACAAAGAAACACAAAAACATGAAATCAAGGCATATTAAAGGCTAGGAATATGAAATACAAAAATGGTACAAAATTGAGCTTACAAGAGCATGAGACTGAGAACCAAGAACCAAGTGACAAAGTTACTTCCTAAAGCCTCCCATGAGGCACTAATACCCATGGAACTCCATAATTTACCATGCTCCTTGCAGTATCACCCAAGAACAAAGATTTTTGGTTTTTCATTGATTTTCTAGAATTTTTTAATGATTTTTGAATTTTAAAGACTATAACTGATTAAAGGTTTCTACAAGCTTTAAAGCTTTTATCAAGAGTTTATATGGCATAATGAATCCATTAAACAACTATAATCAACAATAAATTAAAAGACATGAAATTTAAAATGGTACAAATATGAAAGACATGAATTTCAAAAGTAACTTGCAATTAAACTGAAATTGAAGTTCCATTACACTAATTTGAGGATCATTACACTAATTAAAACTGTAAATGACATTAATTTAAAGAAAGCAATAATTTAAGTTACACTACGTGACTATGGCTATTCCAAAGTGTATTTTCCTTTGCTCATTCTCTTCTTTTTATACAGCCCCCCCGGCAGCGGTGCCAAAATTTGATTCCTCCCAAACCGTCAGGTTTTATCACACAAGTCAACCACTTGTGAATGGTCAACCGTAATAAAGGCCCTGAACAGCCCGGGAGGAAATGCAATTGTGAACGAGGAGTATAGATTATTCCTAGGTCGTTATGTCCCAACGAGGTGTGAAATCTGTAATACAACGAATGTGTGTTCTGGTGAAGTTAAATATAGAAACAGGAATCTGACTGACTAACACTAGCAATGTGAATAGTAAATAGCTCTTGTCACAGCTATTTCAGTAAAAACGTGCAATCAGAAACCCTAAAATGTAAAAGGATTTACAAATATACGTTTAGGTTCAAATAAACGTAAACGTACAAAACAAAACAACAAATATAACTACAGTAGGTATTTGCATGCCTTAGGGGCTTAAATGCAAATTAAATAACTTAAAATATTTAATTTATAATTACAAACGTATTTTAAAAGTTAAGAAAACCTAAAAACCTAAAACGCGTACGTTTACGTTTAAATAAACGTCTACGTACCAAAATAAAATTGAAAACTGATCAATACAAATCCCACAAATGTGAAATTTATATTTTTGTGATCCTAATAATGTAAGAAAATTATTTATGAATTAAAATAATTTTTACAAGTATTTATGTAATTACTATTAATTAAAAACTATTATTTACTATTTAATACTTACCTAAAAATAAGAAAAATCTAAAATAAACCTAAATAATATGAAATAAAAATTTAGAAAAGTCTAGAATAATATAAAAGAATTTCTGAAACAAAAATTATATTTATGATACAATTATTCTATTTATTATAATTTATTTACTATTATTTATTTACTTAAACTATTATTAATTATAATAAATATGTATGAACAGTAAAAAATGTGAAAAATTTACAGAAAGTCTATTTATTGATGAGGAAGGTAAGAAAAATAAAATGGGGTCATCAGCTTATTCCAATAAGCTGGAATAAGCCAAACAGTCCAAATAAGCTTAGTACACTAAAACACCATTAAGTATATTAATTGTGCATGAGTATTCGGAACTGGTGCCCCAGAGCAAGTGGAAGGGGTGTGGGAGTTAAGCATGTTATACTAGCCTGAGGTCCTGAGTTCGAATCCCACACCCAACATTTTTGCATTTATTTTATTTTTTATTTTTTTATTTTTTTATTTTATTTATTTTTCACTGAAACTTGAATTTAATTATGCAGAAAGTTTGAATTACATTAAAGGAACAAAATATAAGTTCTTAGATTAAAAGATTACAACCACAATTGAAATCTTACTAACTACGATTGAATTATACTAATTCTAAACTAATAATTTTTCTCTTCTGGTTCTTCTTCCTTTTGTAGCCACTTTCAGGGTTTGTGGGACCCACAGAGGCATTTCCCACCAATCCTTAACCATTGATTTAGTCTGATTGATCATAGCCGTTTAAAATAGTTACTTGGCGCCAAAGTATTGGGATAGTTGTTGGTTGAGTATGAGGGTTTTCAGGGCATTAAATGCACCTTTGGTGAGGCGTGGAGGACAAGGGGAGTGGTTAGGACAGCTGGGGTGGTGAGGTGGAGGCAATACCAGGGTGGTTTGGGTTTGCAGTGGAGAGGGGAAAGGGATGAACAGTAGTAGTGGTATAGGCGGGGGTTGACCATTTGACCGGTTTTTAAATATTAAGGGTGGGCTTGAAAGGGAATTGGGCCAGGTGTGTGTGGGCTGGGTGGATTATTATTTGGATTGGATTTGTTTTTGGTTTATATAACTAAGGATCCGTTTGGTTTTTTAGTAACAAATCACAAGGACCAAATTTGTAAATTGCTGAAAATTTGGGGGGGCTGATGTGTAACTTTTCCAAAGTTTAATTAAGGACTAAACTTGCCATGATTGAATACCCCAAGGACCAATAATAATAATTTCTCATATTTAATATTCGGGGACCAAAATTGCCAATTCACCAAACTTCAGGGACTAAATATGCATTTTCACCAAACTTTACACCAAGGACCATTCCTGCAAAAGATTATTAGTACAAGGACCAATATTGATTTTCTCAAAGTTTTTAACATCCCAGGGACCGTTTATGTCAATTTCCAAAGTACAGGGCTAAACTTGTAATTTTGTGAAACTTTGCACCAAAGGACTAAATATGTAACTTTATGATTAAAAAGGACCTTTGATGACTTTTTCATGTTTTTAGAATAACCAGGGACTAGTTTTGCCAATTTATGAAACATGAGGGACTGAAACTGCCAATTATGCAAACTTTGTATGTTTTTCATCTGTTTTTGCATATTTTACATTTGAAACATATAAAACACACTTCTAAGATATTTTAAGTATTTTGATGCATATTTGAGTGTTTTTGGATGTTTTGGCAGTTCAGATTGGTATAAAATGATGAGTATTTAGACACTCATCAATATGTCATGGAACAGAGATTAGGCAACAAGATGTTGAGAACAAACTTCTAACTGAATGGGAGAATTTCACATCCACTAAAGGTGAACAGATTGAATCCTACTACACAAGGTTTTGCACTTTAATGAATGAGTTAATCAGAAACAAGTTGACACCACGCACAATTGCAACAAACATCAAATTCCTCAACAATCTTCCAGATGAATGGGGTCGTTATGTTACAATTGTCAATCAAACAAAGGATTTACATAAGGTGAATTATGATCAACTCTATGATTTTTTGAAACAAAACCAAGCTGAGGCTAATGAAGTAAGGAAAGAAAGATTGGCAAAGAATCATGATCCTCTCGCATTAATTGCTAATACACCAACACCTATACTAGTGAACACACAACAACCATCATCATCATCTTCCACTCACAACTACATGCAACCATCATGTATTCAACAACCAACACCGGTTTACCAACAACAGTTCTACCCACAGCAACAACAACATATTATTCCACAACAGCAATACCCACAATTCCAAGAACCAGAATTCATTGAAAATGATGAAGCTTCTGCAGCATTGACCCAAGCGTTTGATTTTCGGTCAAAGGCATTCCAAGGACGCTATTCTACACCAATAAACAACAACCAAAGGATTTCATCGAATACTCGCAATAGGCAGATCGCTCAGTCGAGTTTCAATATGGGCAACAGAGGCCAAATGGTTAGAGTTTATGGGAATCAGCAAGGATATGCTACTGGAATTAACATGGGTAATCAGAATATGCAGAATGCAGGGAATCAGAATGCAGGTAATCAGTATGGTCAGTATGTAGGGAATCAGATGGGTCAGTTTGCTGGGAATCAGAGGGGTCAGAATGTTGGTAATCAGGCAATGGGTAATCAGAATAGGAATGTTGCAGCTCCAGTTGTTGGGAATCTGGGAAATGTAAATCAGGGTAATCCGGTAAAGTGTTTCAACTGTCAGGGTGTAGGTCATATGGCAAGGAACTGTCCTACTAAGCCGAACAAAAGAGACATAGCGTACTTGCAGAAAGCATTGCTGTTGGCACAAAAGAATGAGGCAGGGTTTCAGTTGAATGCAGAGGAGAATGATTTTATGGCTCTTATGGATGACATGGAAGACAGAGAGGATATTGATGCGAACTGCATATTCATGGCGAATCTTCAGGAAGCTAAGTATGACACGGATTCTGACATACTTCTTGTTTATGACACCAATGCACCATCTGAGGTATCCAACTTAAACACTTCTCACAATAATGATATATTTGATATGTCTCCTCATGAGGAACAACATTCTGAGAAGCAAGCATCTACTTATGATACATACCTGGACCCGCCAAGTAGTAGTAATACTCCTTCAGCAACTCCAGATGTGAATTATAATGGAAGCTTCGTTTCACAGCATGCTGAGAATGATGAGGAAACACATGATTTGTTTGAATCATTATTGAATAATTGTCGTATTGAAATTGAGAATGTGAAAAAGGTCAATCGCGATGTTAAGGCCGCGAATGTTAAATTGACCGCTGAGCTTGAGAGTTACAAGGAAAACGTTAAAGCTTTTGAATTTCATAACAAAAGATTGTCTGAATTAGAAAATGGTTATCAAAATTCCGTTTCAAGGGAAAAACTTTTGCAAATCAAGTTTGATGCACTTGATGTTAATTCTTTCAAAAAGATAAAAGCTTTAAACGCGGAAAATTCTGATTTGCAAAACCAACTCTCTAAACAAAAATCAGCTTATTCCAATCTTGAAAAAGAAAGGGATGAGTTGAAAAAGGAATTTGAAAAGAAAGAATATAAACTTTTGGAAGAAATTGTAGAGTCAGAACACATGATTGCACATTTAGAAGAATTAGTGGTTAAGTCGGGTCAGTCAAGTCAAACAATGAAAATGATTTCAAATCAAACTAATCCGATTTACCATACGAAACATAAAATGGCTCTTGGTAACTCAACTCCTTGTAATCTCAAGAAAGCTCAGCAAGAACAGAATGTTTTGTATAATGGTAATGTGATTTACACCAAACATGATCCTCCCGTCGTTCGGGATTTTGTGCAAACGATGGAACTTGTCGAAGAGAGCATAACTAAAATGAAACAAAAGGATTTGAAACCCATTGATTACAACAAATTGAACAAACTTTTGGGTATTACTTTTGTTCCAAAAATAGAATCATCTTTGTTTTCCATGAAACAACCGTTCGCGAAATTCTTGTCTAAAAAGAAAGTTGTTTCCAAATCTCTTTCAAAAATGGTACAAATGTCCTCTAACAACACTTTTAATACAAGTGAGGCTAGAAACATTCTTGATGACGTTAAAAAGAGTATTCAAGAACTTCAAAATATTGTTGAATCTAAAACTACCATCAATATTAACAACTGGCATTCCAGTTTTCATATCAAACAGAAAAAGGTGTTTGAAAACGATATTACTATCCCCCTGAATAACATCAGTGCGAGGGTAATCCATTTTGAACAAGCTTTCTTAAAAGAAACGGCCGACTTTGTCAAGGACCACCAATCCCTAGTAAACGAAGCTAATGCTACTCGTGAAAACATGAATGTTTTAGAAAACCTAAATGATTCTCTCTTCGAAGCAGTTCAGTCTACTGATATAATGTCTATCATCATACAAACATATTCGGTTCAAGACGATGAAAACTGAGAGCTGAGACCTCTGAAATTGTTTCCAAATATGAAAATGCTCTTGTAAAGCTTGAAAAAGAAAATGTGTCATGTTTTAAACAACTTGATCGGAAAAAAGAAGAATGCAAGTATGACAAACTGTCGTATGAGCGTGCCTTCAACAACATGAAAGAGCAAAATGATCTTTTGAGGGATCAGCTTGAAAGTCAAAAAAGGAAGGGTGAGGAAACTAAGTTTGCAAAACCATCAACTTCGGAGAAACCAAATGTTTCAAACACAGTTCAAAAACCAAAAATGTCAATTTCACGGTTTGCTCCAAAAGTCGATGAGAAAAAGGATTTGACAAAACCAGTCACTCCAACACCCTTGCCCCAGCAATGTGAAAACAAAAAGATTGTTGAAAAACAAAAATTGGTTGTTGAAAGAAACACAAATGTGAGTACACCTGGATCTTCTAGGAATAATACACCAAATGTGACCATAAAAACTGTTAAAGAGTCTGTTGGTTCTAATGACATGGTCCAAAATCACCATCTAGAGGAAGCTAGGAGAAAGACACAACTTTGAAAAGATGGAATTTTAGGTGTAAAACCTAGTGTGATGAATTCTACGATATCACAAAGCACTGCTAGTAGTAGTAAACCATTACCTAGGAACAATCAACAAATTACTAGGGATTGGATTGCATCTAAGAGTAGTGGCACAAAAGAGCATGATAGGAACGTAAAATGCAACACAAAGAATTCCAAGGTCACATCGAACAACAAAAAGCAATTTCCAAAAGACTATAGTGACAAAAATGTGTTTTTTTCAGCTAATCACGATGCATGTATTGCATAATTTCTCAAGAAAGGAAAATCAAGTGTCAAGACACAATCCACTAAGACACCAACTAGAAACAAACCCGTTGATAAGAAGCAAGAGGTTAAGAAACCTAGTAGGTGGATACCGAAAGGATGTAGTTTTTCCAAGACTGAGACTTCCGCTGCATCTGATACGAAAACTACGTCTAGATTTTACCTTAGGTGGATTCCCACGGGAAAAGTTTTTAAAACAGTTGGTCTTAGATGGATTCCCATAGGAAAGATTTTTGATAGTTGCACCAAGACAAATAATAGTGATAATCATCAGGATAAGGAAGTAGAAACCATTACAACCGTTGATATTCAACACCCGCAGAGTGATGATTCATGTACTTCTAACACTGTTATTTGTGAAACCTCTTCGTCTTTGGTTGCAGGTGCTTCAACTATCTCAGAACCCAGTTCTTCAGAGGGTTCAAATTCTGTAAATTCTATTAAATCAATCTTTCAATCTTCTATTTTTGATTTTCCATTTCTATTTAAAAAAAAAAACAAAAACAAAATACAAAAATATAAAATTTCAAAAAATCCAAAAACAGTAGAAATTTTCAAAAATCCAAAAATATTCTTCTCACGACATGTCTCCCGTATTAATCAATATTCTGTACGTTTCTAGAAATGTCATTCAACAATGATACGGACATGTACAGATGCTTGAACGGGAGTTCTTTAAATTGTTTTTCTAAAACATGTCGTTTCTCAAATGTTTCTTCATAATGGCTTGTAAGTACTTCAACTTACAACCCGTGCTTCATAGTGAAATCTTTTCAAAACTTAAGTCCGGGTATATCAACTCGAAAAGATTTCAAATAAGGACTTAATCAAATGGCTTCTGGACATATCAGTTCAGGACCCATGCTTCAAAGAAAGGAAAGTGCTTAATCAAAACAAAGATTTTAAATTTTTGTGAGCACTTATCCTAAAACGTGAACCAAACACTTATCTGGCTTGAGTTTTTCTTTAGAAAAACTTTCAAAATCTTTAAGCTCAAGACCATGATTGTAGATCTAATGATAAATTAGATTTTCAAAATTCTCTTACATTCTGAGCACCACCTTTTTAAGATTTTTCAAAAAGATTTTCATAATCTATCAAAATCGGTGCTCATCATCAAAATGACTTGTGTACACCTTATAGTGCACAACTCAAGTTTTCAAAGAAAGGAAAGTGTTACGTAAAATGATTTTCATCAAAAAAGTGCACTTATCCTAAAAATGGACACTGTTGTACGCCTCAGTGCGACATTCCTTTTCAAACAAAGAAAAGTCTTTGTTTTTCAAGAAAACCTTGATGCAAAATTCAACAATTCTGAAACTTCTTTATCTGTCAGAATTTTGCTTCAAGAAGACTCCTTCCCTCTAAACTTTAAAAAGTTTAACATTTATCAAAAACATATGCGAGTTTCGAGGGGGAGTATTTCAAAAACAAAATTGTTCCGAATTCATGCAAAATGAAATCTGTCTTTCTCTCCAAAAGCTTTTTCTTAATCAGTTGATATCAAAAATATCACGATATGCTATTTTTGAGGGGGAGAAGACATGATTAAAATGTGATCAAAGATGTTTAAAGAATGTGACTGAATCTCAAAAGAGCTCGACTCAGATATTACCAATGAATTGACGAAGCTTTAAATGTCAGTAATCGAAAAGACTTGTCCTAGACGGGTAATAATTTCAAGCTAGTCCAACTAGTGATGTAAGCGTGTCTCGAATAGGACTTTTTTGAGTGGAATGTACCGTCTCGAGAGACTTTCTTTGGACTTGACCAGGACGGGTAATAATTTCAAGCTAGTCTAACTAGTGATGTAAGCGTGTCTCGAATCGGTCATGGTCACTGAAAGTGGATCAATTCAAAAAGTGCAAACTCCTCACGCATGTGCAAATTTCTTAAAATTCATGAGCACATGTGAAGGGGGAGTCCTTCAAAAGTTGCAAAACTCTCAAAGTGGTAACAACAATGTGTTTTATTATCATAAACACTTTGAGAGATTTTCATAAATGGTTTAATGGCAATTATAGGATAGTCATGGAGTTATAAGGTGACTAAGGTTAGGGAAAACCGTCCTATGATCCGCCAGAGCCGGAGGGATCTACCCAAGGACAATTCCAATAGATTAGAATTAGAAGTCCTTAGGTATGATTGAAAAAAGGAGAAAATGAGAAAGGAGAAAGAAGGGGTTGAAGAATTAAAAAGAAAAGTTATGAAAAAGGGTGAAAAGAAATAGCCCTCCATATGTTCAACCTTAGGGCAGACACCGGGTTCAATTCGTATGCTACTGGTTGTTACTAAGGTGACACCGGTATTGAAGATTAAGACGTCATGTACCCAGTGACGCACTGCACTTAACCTTCTAGCCACTCAAATTCTCTTAAAAGAGCTTGTTTCATTCTCACGGGGAACCGGTGTAATCTATCGACCTGTCTCTTAGAGATGGTTGATATTGAAGGAGGAGACCTCTCCCTAATCTCAGCATAGGAAACCTAAGTGTGCATTTATCGAGTCTAGAGACATGAGATACATTAAAGATCTCTTAGGAACACTTACTATTTCTACAACTGGTGTTCTACATCAATGGACATCAACTGTAAATTATCGAGTCCTTCGCAGATCTTAGCAATCTGCCGAGAACGATTATGAGAGAATTACAAATGTATTTCTCAATGATTGAATGGAAATTCCTGCCAGGGTCAACATCAAGCAGCCCTGACAGTAGGTCATTTCGGTAATTCTTTATGGGTTACGCTTAGTGTTCGCGGTGGTTTCAAATGGTCTACAGTCGTGGAGTGATCCCCAACGACTCACCCAGTTATTGAGCTACTTAGTAGGTCTCGTAAGCTCTTTCGGGGGTATCTGACATGGGAACGGCCTTGGTAAGGGTTAGAAGGAGTCTTCACACTAAGCTGTTGACGATCTCTAATTCCTTATCTGTAAGTACCGGTTATTTATTGCTAAATGTTTACCTGCAGCTATACATCATCTCCATGGCGAAAGATTCCACATGCTCATACATGCATCACAAAGTCAAAGTAAAGTTCTCACAAAGATTAAAGGATAGCAACAGTCAAAGAAAGATTCTACGCCAAAAAGAAGAATCTACAAAGTAAAGTGACAAAGATCAAAGTGAAAGAACGGGAATAACAAATGTATGTATGACAAAGACTTAAGACGTGTGAGCATGTTGGAATGGCAGACAACCACCACAAACACAGAAGTGACGAAAGGCAGATGACATCATTGGATCACTTCAACAACAATGAAGCATGATGAACTGGAACTATGATTCATCTAGTGATTCTTAAAGACGTCAAGAGCAATGAATAATTAAAGACAAAGATGATGACGTCGCGCAACCTTCAATGACCAACACTTAGGGGGAGATTGTTAGAATCATATTTTTATTTATAAAAAGTGTCGGTCATTAATGTGTAGTAATAGGTTGCTTTAGAATATCATTATGATAAAGTTTATGTGTAGTTTTCATGATTTTATAAAGTCTAAGGGCTAGTTATGTAATAGTTTCAAAGATATGTGAAGCCCTAGACATCCACTATAAATACTCTTGTAATCCTCATGTTTGAGGTTGGTTCTCTTAGTAATATCAAAGTTATTAGTTTCACACACTAGAGTTCCCACCCTCTCTTTCTCTCTCTACTTACTTTCTCTCTCTAGGTTTAAGCATGATTCATAAGTGATTAAGGTTGTTCTACGGTCCTACACTAAGAAATCAAAGACTCAGAAGTTATCTCAAGAAATGGAAGGTGTTAGCAAGTTAAATGAAGAACAAGTTACAAATATGGTATTTATTGAAACTAATGTGATGAATGTAGAACCTTTACAATCAAAATATCCAGTAGTTGGTTGGGAAATTTATTTTGATGATTTGGTGTTGCATGGAAGATTATCAGAACTGGTAATATCACAAGTATTTGCAGAGATTTTGAAGATGTTGTTAGATCTTGTGATAGAGAGAAGATCTGGATACTTTGTGGAGGATAATACAAGATCAGTTCAAGAAAGATGAACTTGTTGATGTCAAAGCTAAAGAGTTGTGGGTTCACTTTAGAAGATTATATGAACCTGAATCTAGTGACAGATATTGGAGATTTGAAGCTCATAATATGAATACTTTGTGGAAATTCTATGATTCAAGTATTGTAAATCATGTTTCTACTCAAGATGGAGTTGATGTGTTTATGTTAGCTGAAAAGGAATATCCATTAAGAGAAGGTGTTCTTACTGTTATGATGTCTGTTAAGCTCAGATGTTGGGAAAGAACTGAAATCATAGAAGATTTGCTACATAGGATTTATGACCAAAGTGTGAGAGCTGATAAAGAGTTGAGAAAAAAAAGATAAGTGTTTGGAAGAATTCCCATATCCTCACATATGCTGACAACTTGGAGAAACTTATTGATTTACATTGTAATCATAAGTTTAGGGGAGGATTGTTGGGAATTACATTAACAGTTACCACGGCTAGTATGGAGATTACAACTGCTAAAGAATGCACTAGCAGTGGAAACTCATTACCACTGCTAGTACATATTATTACCATTGTTGTTAGGATAACTGTTAGGAAACTTGTATGGATAAATATAGAATATATTTTGTGTATATCTTATTCTATTATCATTATACGTATCTTATAGAAGAGGACTCCTTGTGCTATAAAAGGAGGTCCTAGGTTTAGGTTTGATATACGTTTTTCTTAGAGCTTCAAGGTTGTAACCCGAGTGATACAAAGATCACTCGTATTATTATTCTTAATAATATTGGAGCTAACAGTTTGGTTCACTCATTATTCTCATTCATATACATCTATTTTATTCACATACAAACTTCTAAGTATTACTAAGTAGATTCCGCATACTTAGTGGTATAATTCAAAGTATCATTCTAACATAGATCAAGGTGTTCATATCCATCATGGTTTGTAACTTGATCCAAGTTTAGAGAGTGAGGTAAGCAATTTTCATAGGGTGATGATGGAGGTTGCCCTTTGTTGCGTTGTGCAAGATGCATAGCAAGGAGATCACTTAGATCATGGATTTGGTTTATTTCTTCACGGAACTTTTGCTTTTTCATGGCAATGTGGAGAGAATCATTTTGTTGATATGGATGAACTGGGGTTGTGTAGTTGGAATTGAAATTGTTTGAAGTGTAGTTTGATGGTTGATCAAACTTGTAGGGATCATTTTAAGTGGTTGGAGGTTGAGATGTATAGTTTGGCATGAAGGTGGATGTTTGTCCAATGTTGTATCATTTGTAAATAGGATCAAAGGAATGTCCTTGTGGGTTTAGTGTAAAGTTTGGGAAGTAAGTAGTTGGATGTGTTGAGTGATTTCCAACTTCATTGGTTATGATGGATTTGTTTTGAGGGCTTTTTCTTCGCCAAACGGGTTTTTCCGTCATCCTTGCTAACCTTGAGGCTTTTGGTTTTGGTTTGTTTGGAGAGGTCATGATGAGATGAATGGAGAGTTTGAAGATTGGGGTTTTTATAGTGTGAGATTTGTATGTTTATTGATGGATATGGTTTGTTGGGAGATTAGGACAAAATATGTTTGTGAAATTTGGGAAGTGTAGGATGAAATGGGCTAAAAAGCAGAAAAGATTCTGTAAACCCGACCATCAGATGGCCGGTCCCCTTAATTAGGGACGGTCCCCTTAATCATTAAGGGGGCCGCCTTACATAATTAAGGGGGCCGCCCATCTGGTGATTTCCATATTGCTAGAATTGGGTTTTTGGCAGAAAATTTGCAGAAAGGTTGTGTCTTTGGGTTTGGATTCAAGAAAGTTCTACTCTTTGAGGAAATTTAGCATCTAATCTAATCATAATATAGCATACATGCAAAATTACTTAAATAATAGAACAATCAAGTAATCAATAATTACCAAGAGTAAACAAGAAAAGGCAAGAGCAATCAATTCTTCCTAGTGAAACTATCTTATATCAAAGGCAAAGGCAACTAGTGAGTGAGTAACTAGTGATGGAACAAAAAGACAACATTGTATGTGATTTTGTCCTAGTGTGTGCCTATATGCAACAAATGTGGAGTTGAGATTGTTTCGACTTCTAAATGCAAATAAGAAAACTTCCTAAGAAACAATCGAAAATCTCCTTGATTCCATTTTTGCTCAATTCATGAATGTCAATGGTATATATTAGATTATATATTTTGACGATTCATGTGCGATTTTATGCATGATTTAAGAAAAAGTTTTTAGCATTTGTCAACAATGCAAGAAAGATGGTTTTCATGTGTTTCTAGATGTGAGAATAGTTTTAAAGAAAATTCGATTGGGTTTTATAAAAATGTTTATGCAATAAAATGAAGTTTCTTAATCTTTAATTTTGTGCGGAATAGATTCCTAGACTCAGATATGAAGAAGTAGAAGAAAAATAAAAATAAATTTTATGCAATGCAATAAAATTTAGTCAATTTGTTCCATCATTCCTAATCCTAAACGCAAGTGGTTAAATAGTTCACGCTTAAGGGGTTTAGTTAATATATCCACAATGTTATCTTCCGATGCAACCTTTTCTATAGATATGTTTCCTTTTTGTACATTATCCCTAAGGAAGTGGTGGCGTATTTCTATATGTTTAGTCCTAGAGTGTTGAACCGGATTTTTACTTAAATCTATCGCACCTTTGTTATCGCACCGCTTACGTATTCGGCTTCGGTGGTAGAAATAGCAAGAGCGGTTTGCTTCTTCGAAAACCAAGATGTTAGACAACATCGCATAAACGTGCAAATATCGCTATTACTCTTCCTATCTACGTAGTCTCCCGCATGATCCGAATCCGCATAGACGATGGTTTCTATGCCGGATCCCTTAAGATACTGTTGGGAATTATAGATTTGAAGATTACAAATCCTACAAGCAAGAATGAAGAAAGAAGAAACAATGAGGACCTGACATGTAATAGTTAGATAGCTTTCATAGGAAGCTAGGGTTTGTAACCTCCCTCTATTATATAAAGAGGGTAGGCGTCAAGGTTACACTCATCCATTCATAGCTAGTCTCTTCAATGAGAGTCTAGAAAACGCATAGAGCGTGTAGTAGTGCAGTAGTAGTAGTTTAATAGTAATAGTAGTTTATTTATTTAATAAAGAAAACCTTGTGAAACATTATTGTTCTTATTATTGTTATTCCGCTGCATATCAATGATGTTTCTATATCCTAGATGGGCTTGATCTTGATTTAACAATTGGCATCAGAGAACAGGGGGCTCGATATCTAGGGTTTATACAAGGTTTTTGTTATGAGTGAAGAGCAGATTTAGTGAAGGAATGGATGTAGCAGCATTTATAAAGGTTTTCATCGTTCAAGAGCAGATCTGGTAAATGAAGGAACGAATTGGTGTAATCGTTATTTTTTTTTTTGGTATCGGATCATGCTGTTTGGTTTTTGTACATCACGACCAAGGATCAGAGGTAATAATTTTAAGTCCGAATCTGGTTTGTCGTTTTTCGATTTGAATTCAATGTTACCTCGTACTGCACAAATTTAATGCTCATATTAATTGGTCGGCAGATCAGTTATTGCAATTTAATCTCGTACTAATATTAATGAGTTGGGAATATTAGTGTCAAGGTTGTTGATTGAAGAAATTGTTTAAATAATACTGATTGGGTCAATTGTTTATGCTGGGCTTCATTAATTATGAATTCAGTCATCATGGGTCGGTGCTGTTTGACTATATATTATGCTAGACGGTGATTTAATTGGTCCAATGATGAAATGTTTAAATAATACTGATTGGGTCAATTGTTTATGCTGGGCTTCATTAATTATGAATTCAGTCATCATGGGTCGGTGGTGTTTCACTATATATTATGCTAGACGGTGATTTAATTGGTCCAATGATGAAATGTGTCACAACCCACAATTTCAGGTCATTTTTTCAAACTTCGACATTCTACTATTCACAAATTACTATTCATCGATCACTATTTATCGTTTTACTATTCATCGTTTTTGAGGTCAATTTGACATTCCGAGACACATTCAGAAATTTTACTATTCACTTGACACTATTCATTTCCGAGAGGAAACCACTATTCACGTGCATTACTCATGTCGTCGTAAATTTAGTTTACGAGGGTTCAAATTCGCGTAACCGTAATGGTTCAGGAGCGAATTCATGTATTATTATCAGGGACATTTCATACGGACTAGAAATAGTCTGCACATCATCATTTGGGCACTTGCATGCTATTCCACTCGTAGGACAATTAAATTTATACTTTTGGTATAATTAACGATTTACGTACGTTTATTTTAAATAAACGCTAATACGCGAACTATAAATGTGTCTAACATGTCCGACACTCCCGACTATGATCCCAATATAATTTTATACTCATTTTTATAATATAAAAATTGTAATATTAATTTACCCGGTATTTTGGAAATTTATTTATTACGTATCGTACGTCTAACTTAATAACGACGGTTTTCATAAAAATTAAACGATAATCACCCAAACTCTCCGTACTTGTACCCGACATATTTTTACAATTTTTACGACTTTATTACGTCCCGAATAACTTCAATAAAATTTATTTCTAACAAACCCGGTACCCGATTAAACCTAAAACCAAAAACTACATAATATTACTACTAACTTTTTAATTAAACCCAAAGACAACCCCCCCCCCCCCTTTCCCTCCTTTTTGGACCGGCCAACCCCCCCCCCCCCCCCTTGGTCCTAAATATCTAAACCTCACCAACCAAATTAAATGTAACCTAACAATTGTCCCCTAAGTATATAATAAACTTTTTTTCACCCATTTATCACAAAAATCATTTTTCTAGCTCAAGTAAACTTTTCTTCTCTCTTTTCTCTTATGGTGTAATCGACCTAGGGTGGTCAAGGAGCAAGAACAACAAATTTTACAAGATCTAGGTGTAAACTTGTTCATATAGTCATCCTTGTTGGAGTTTTGAAATAAAAACTCAACGATTAGTAGGTTTTTCATCATCTAAGTTCCCTAAACCTTCAAGTAAGTTAACCAACTCATTTTTATGATTTTTACAAGTTATTACTATGTTTATATATTTTTCTTGCAAGAACTCATGCATATAATGGTTTATACCACTCTATTTTGTATATATATTTAACTTTGAGCCCTAGAAATGAACACATGAGAAACCCTTGTTAGACCTAGTGGATTGATGATGTTTAAGGACCCATGACACCCTAAGAAGGTGTATGGTAGGATTAGACTAGTTTTGTGGTGATTGAAAGTGGTTTGATTGAGGTTAGAACTAGTTTGGAGACTTGAAAATGGTTTTTGAAACATTTGAAATACCTACTGTCCCTATTTTCATTTCGTAGGAAAATCAGTAGATGGTGGCTAAGTTTTGACCAAAGATTTAGAAAATACTTTCAAAAACAAAACTTTAGGCGAAAGAACGGATTAAAACGAGCTTATAACGAAGGAGATATGATTTTTGCAAATTTAACGACGAAAACTATTTTATTAAAAACTGCTTGCTGTTTGGCAGATTTCGACGGGTAAAAAGAGGCATTAAACGTAACCTAAAGGAGCCGAGTTATCAAAAATATATTAGTATATACAAAAACGAATCCGTGGACATAAAGAACAAGGAAAACGAGCTTAAAACGACCAAGTTATACCCGTTTTAACATCGTCAAAACTATATATATATATATATATATATATATATATATATATATATATATATATATATATATATATATATATATATAGACACAAATAAAAATAATAACTTACGTACTAAATGGTATATTTTCTAGAAATATTACTAAGGGCTATATTTTTAACAAATGAATACATATGACCCAAGAGAATATTTATACGACTTAACGACGTTATTTCAAGGTTTTCGATACAAGAATTTAACGCTAACATTTTCGTACGAGATAATACGACAAGTTATATACTTCTCTAAATGGACTTATTTTTCCTAAGTATGGAAACTATTTTACTATGATGATAACTAGTATTTCCAAATTACGAATGGTATGAGTATCATGTGCATGTGCATTCATTTCATTACGGCTTGATCTTAATTAGATCGCGATTATTCATTTAGGTTGCGGCTAGTGTTCGCGCCTCATTGTCCCGACTACTTTTACATCATTGTACCATTATTGTACCATCCTTTCGAGGTGAGTTCTCATAGCCCCGTTTTAATTACTTATTTGATTTTAAATCCCACGGGGGAGAATACATTGCACAATTATTTTTGTACATGCCCAAGTATTACAAATTCCATACATTGCTTAAGTTGCCTTACTACCAAGTTAAGTCCCCTTATATATCATGGACCGTTAGTTATATTGCTAAGCGAGAGTGAGTGGATAGATCTATCGAGGGTGACGCCTCCATTCGCGTTGGGTTGCTCCAACGGGACGAATGCATTTCATGTCTTAACGAATTGAGTGTCTGGTAAACACTCTGGTGGGGCATTACAAAGTCTAGCTTCGGGGTCATGAGCTTAAGAGCCAATGTAGCATTTTTGACATTCTTGTCGGTTTACTTATTACTTGTGGTATATGTACATACGATTTACTTACAAACCTATGATTATTCACCAACTTTATGTTGACCGTTTTCGCAATGTATTTCTCAGGTAACTAAGGCATAATCTCATGGCATGCATGGAGTCACTTTGTGTATCAAGGATGACGCGTCTCTTTTGGATATTCATGCACTTTTGAACTATCGTTTGATTGTACTAAATTATTTCCTTAAACCTTTTCTAACTTTTGGGACCTATGTTTTATAACTTTGAATATTTTGAATGAATCAAACGATGTATTTTCCAAACGACACTTTAGGTCGTTCAATATATCCTGGTTGTGTGCTATGATCCGTTACACCCTCAGGTATTCCATTCCGCTGCCATTCAGGTATTTTGGGGGTGTGATAGATTGGTACCAGAGCCAAGGTTATAGAGAACTAGGATGCATCATGGACCCTAGACTATAACCACACCATCATAGCATATCATCATTTCATCATAAGTGCATATTTACTTATTTCAGGTGATTCCATTGTTACGAGTTATTTATTTTTATTTCACCTTGATTATCACAGAGACATGTCTTCGAATCCAAACACTGTCATACTTTACACTATATCAGACTCTGATGATGAGGGCTCTGTGTCCTCCACTGCTGTTTCACCACTTGTTTCTCCTACACCTGAGTTGCCACTTTTGGCGTCAGATGATGATACCGAGCCTTTCGAGGAGGAGGAGACGGCTCCTACTCCTCATGTCCATCCTATTGTACCACTTGATGTCACCCATGTACCCACAGACATACCATCATCTCCTACTACTACTATCCATTCAGAGCCGAGACTTATGTTTCCTAGGGATAAGACTATTCAGATTGCTAGGAAGAGGGTTTGCCCAGCTACATCTACTTATAGGAGTCTCCCTAGTCCTACTGTGCCTACACCACCACCACCAGCCATACCCACTACCACTCCTATAGCTACCTCACTCTTGCCGCAGCGGAAGCGTGCAAGGCTTACCACCCCAGATTCACCCACTACCAAGACTGCTGACCTTTCACCGCC
The DNA here is from genome assembly GCA_030686995.1 of Artemisia argyi. NCBI lineage: Eukaryota > Viridiplantae > Streptophyta > Magnoliopsida > Asterales > Asteraceae > Artemisia > Artemisia argyi. The sequence goes on along the minus strand of CM060685.1, from coordinate 16,630,555 downwards.
ACCAGTATACCACATTGGTGAGAGTTCGAGAGTGGCTGCAGCTAGGGATCCTACAGCCGTTACACTAGAGGATCAGTTTGATGCTCAGCAGGAGCAAGTCGATAGTTTGGGGTATAGAGTTGATGAGATTATTACCACTCGACTTGAGGCTATCGAGGAGCAGGTTGAGGATTTGATTCAGGGCAGAGGTGGTATTGATATGTCTTACCATGGACTCGAGGCACGACAGTTGAGTCACTAGGAGCAGATTGATCTACTTAGAGATGAGTTACCTGAGATTCGAGATAGAGCTCAGGCGACACAGGAGACCCAGTGGGAGCAGGTAGACCAGTTGACATTGATCCGAGAGAGGTTAGTCGTGTTGGAGCGCAGAGATGCTTCTTTTCAGTTACGAGTTGAGCATCTAGAGGAGATCGTGGTTGCGATGGATCGTGAGATTCGCCGCTTGAGGGGAGAGCCTGGACCATCTAGAGCACCTGGAGGAGCCTAGACGTAGACTGGTATTATATTAGCTTTTATTATTTTCCTAGTCCCAGGGTGTGGGACATAGTTCAAGAACTTGTAGTCTTTTGGTTGTTGTATAAACAAATATATCAAGTGCGACTCTACTATGTTGGAAATGTTGTGCTATATATTATATCAGTCCATGTAGGCCGAAATTTTCATGTATTATATTCATGTGTTGTGATTATATTTATGATGTTTCGTGGTTGCTCTTTATTATTATTGTATTTATACAGGTTGTGGTTGTATATATACATGTCGTGGTTGTATTTATACAGGTTGTGGTTGTATATATACATGTCGTGGTTGTATCTAGACAGATTGTGGTTGTATTCGTACATGTCGTGGTTGTATTTATACTTGTTGTGGTTGTATATATTTATACATGTTGTGGGTGTATATCTTTGGTTCGATGACTATTTCTATTATGATTTTTCTCATGGTTATTTCCATTGTGATTTATCAGAAATATGGCACCAAGGAAGAGTAAGACTGCACCAGAAACACCTGCTATGACTCAAGCCGCTATCCGCAAGTTGGTCAGGGATAGTATTGCAGAAGCTCTGGAGATTGAGAGAGCTGAGGTTGCTGCTAGGGCTGCTGAGACTGCTTCTAATACAGGGGCAGTTGAACCAACTGCTACTAGGCGTGAATGTACATGGAAAGACTTCAAGATTAGTGATCCTATCAAGTTTAAGGGCACTGAAGGAGCGGTTGCTTTGATCCGCTGGTTTGAAAATACTGAGAATGTATTTCTCATGTGCGGATGCCCGGCCGTCAGCAAGGTAAAATTTGCTACAGGTATGCTTCTTGATGAAGCTATGTCTTGGTGGAATTCGTATGCTCAGCCGATTGGTATGGAGAATGCTTACAAGCTCACTTGGGAGGAATTCAAGAAACTGATGTCTAAAAAGTTTTGCCCTCGTACCGAGGTGCAAAAGTTGGAAACCGAATTTTATGAGCTTGTGACTAAAGGTGATGACGTCGAGACCTACTTCAGAAGGTTTCAGGAGTTGGCTGCACTATGTCCAACTATGGTTCCCGACGATGAGAAAAAGATGGAAAACTTTGTTGGTGGATTGCCCGAAAGTGTTCGAGGAGATGTGATTTCTTTTGACCCTCAATCAATGGAAGAGGCTATTCGTATAACTCAGAAACTCATGGTCCAAGTGGTAAAAGGAAAAGCTGCTGTCAACAACAATAACCGTTCAAACAACACCAACTACAACAACACTCGAAACAACAACAACTATAACAACAATCGAAACCGCAACTATCCCAATAACCGAAACAACAATCCAAACAACAATAACAACAACAAGAGAAGGTTTGATTACAACCAAGGTGGAAACGCTGTTCAGCCGCCACCTAAGAGGCAAGAAGTGGCAAGGGCCTATGCTGCAGGACCAACCGAAAGGAAAGGATATGAGGGTAATTTACCCAAGTGCGAAAGGTGTCAGAAGCATCATAACCCAGGACGTTGCCCAGATCTATGTGGCAACTGCAAGAAGGCTGGTCACTACACCAAAGATTGCAAGAGTCCAAACTTTGGTGGCAATCAGAAACCACCGGTAACATGTTTTGGCTGTGGAGAACTTGGACACTTTAAGAATGAGTGCCCAAAGAAGAAGAATCAAGGAACTGGAAACCAAAATGGAATGGCTCGAGGAAGAGCTTATGTTATGGGAGGAGAAGATGTCAAAGAAGACCCGAATGTTGTTGCGGGTACGTTCCTCGTTAATAATCGTTATGCATCCATTTTATTTGATTCAGGAGCGGATAGAAGTTTTGTTTCTATTGCATTTACACCTTTACTTAACATAGAACCAACCCCATTAGACATTTCCTATATCGTTGAACTAGCCGATGGGTCTTTAGTTAACACCAACACCATTGTTCGTGGTTGCACTATAAATTTCCTAAACCATCCATTCAATATAGACCTTATGCCCGTAGAACTTGGAAGTTTCGACGTTGTTATCGGTATGGATTGGTTATCCCGACATCGAGCAAGAATTATTTGTGATGAGAAAGTTGTTCACCTTCCTTATAACGGTGAAACTTTGGTTGTTCGTGGAGAGCGAAGTGGAACTAGACTCAGTATTATATCATGCATTAAAACCGAGAAGTACATAAAGAAGGGTTGTTATGCATTCTTGGCTCACATCACGTAGAAGAAGTCGGATGAGAAACGACTTGAAGATGTGCCAATTGTTAAGGAATTTCAAGAGGTTTTTCAGGAAGAATTGCCAGGACTTCCGCCTACACGCCAAGTTGAGTTTCAAATCGAATTAGTGCCAGGAGTTGCACCAATTGCGCGAGCACCGTATAGACTTGCACCTTCGGAAATGCAAGAATTGTCGAATCAACTACAAGAACTTTTGGACAAAGGATTCATTAGACTGAGTTCCTCGCCTTGGGGAGCGCCGGTTTTGTTTGTGAAGAAGAAGGACGGAACTTTCAGAATGTGCATCGACTATCGTGAGCTGAACAAGTTAACGGTTAAGAACCGTTATCCACTCCCCAGAATCGACGACTTGTTTGACCAGTTACAAGGTTCTAGTTTTTATTCCAAGATTGATTTAAGATCCGGTTACCATCAACTTAAAGTTCGGGAAGAGGATATCCCGAAGACGGCATTTAGAACACGCTATGGTCATTATGAGTTTCAAGTGATGCCTTTTGGATTAACCAACGCACCTGCGGTATTTATGGATCTCATGAATAGGGTGTGCAAACCGTATCTCGATAAGTTTGTGATCGTATTCATTGACGATATCTTGATTTATTCCAAGAGTAAGGAAGATCACGAAGAACATCTCAGAACAATCCTGGAACTACTCAAGAAGGAGGAATTGTATGCCAAATTTTCTAAGTGTGATTTTTGGATACGAAGAGTTCAATTTCTTGGCCATGTTATTGATAGCCAAGGTTTACAAGTCGACTCGGCAAAGATCGAGGCAGTTAAGGATTGGGCTACGCCCAAGTCTCCTACGGAAATTCGTCAATTCCTAGGACTTGCCGGATATTACAGAAGATTTATCGAAGGGTTTTCTAAGATAGCGAAGTCGTTGACAAAGCTGACACAAAAGAATGAGAAGTACGAGTGGGGAGAAAAACAAGAGTCCGCATTTCAATTATTGAAACAAAAGCTTTGTAGCGCACCGATTTTGTCACTACCTGAAGGTATTGAGAACTTTGTGGTATATTGCGATGCTTCGCATCAAGGACTTGGAGCTGTGCTAATGCAAAACGAGAAGGTGATAGCTTATGCATCTAGACAGCTTAAGATACACGAGAAGAATTACACTACGCACGACTTGGAGTTGGGTACGGTAGTTTTTGCACTCAAGATTTGGAGACACTACCTTTATGGTACCAAGTGCGTGATTTTTACCGACCACAAGAGCTTACAGCATATACTTGATCAGAAGGAACTCAACATGAGACAACGTCGTTGGCTAGAATTGTTGAGTGATTACGATTGTGAAATCCGATATCACCCAGGAAAAGCAAATGTTGTAGCAGATGCACTTAGCCGAAAAGAACGACTCAAACCTTTGAGGGTTAGGTCATTGGGAATGACTATCATTTCGCCGTTACCATCAAAAATTCTAGAAGCTCAGATTGAGGCTCTCAAGGAAGAAAATCGACCACATGAGAAAATTTATGGTATGCCAGAAAGCAAAAATGGCTTTGTAAAGAGATCAGATGGAGTGTTATGCTTCAAGGACCGAAGTTGGATACCACTCTATGGTGGAGTGCGAGAATTGATTTTGCATGAATCACACAAGTCGAAGTACTCTATTCATCCAGGTTCTGATAAGATGTATCAGGATCTCAAAAAGCTTTATTGGTGGCCGAACATGAAAGCAGAAATAGCTACGTATGTCAGCAAATGTCTTACTTGTGATAAAGTGAAAGCCGAGTACCAGAAACCGTCAGGACTACTTCAACAACCAGAAATTCCACAATGGAAGTGGGAACGTATTGCTATGGACTTTGTCACTAAACTTCCAAAGACGTCAGGAGGTTTCGATGCTATTTGGGTAATCATTGATCGACTTACCAAATCAGCTCATTTCATACCCATTAGAGAGACTTATTCCATGGAACAACTTGCTAGACTTTATGTCAAGGAAATAGTCTCAAGACACGGTGCACCAGTTTCCATCATTTCCGACAGAGATAGTCGTTTTACTTCAAATTTTTGGCGGTCATTACAAGATTCTTTTGGATCCAAGTTAGACATGAGCACTGCTTACCATCCTCAGACCGATGGTCAGAGCGAGAGAACTATTCAGACACTCGAGGACATGCTTAGAGCATGTGTGATTGACTTTGGAAATGGTTGGGCTAACCATTTGCCGTTGATCGAGTTTTCCTACAACAAGAGTTACCATTCGAGCATAAAGGCTGCACCATTCGAGGCACTATATGGTCGTAAGTGTCGATCTCCAGTTTGTTGGGCCGAAGTCGGTGAAGTACAATGTACTGGCCCGGAGATGGTTCAAGAAACAACAGAAAAGATAATTCAGATTCGAGAGAGACTCGAAACTGCTAGTAGTCGACAGAAAAGCTACGCAGATGTTCGACGCAAGCCATTGGAATTTCAGGTCGGAGACAAAGTCATGTTAAAAGTCTCGCCTTGGAAGGGCGTGATACGATTTGGAAAACGCGGGAAATTGAACCCGAGATACATTGGGCCATTCAAGATCCTGGAAAGGATTGGTCCGGTTGCTTACAAACTTGAACTTCCATCAGAACTTAGCAACGTACACAACACGTTTCATGTTTCGAACCTCAAGAAATGTCTTTCGGACGAGTCTGCCATTATACCATTAGAAGAAATACAACTCGATGACAAGCTTAACTTTGTGGAAGAACCAGTTGAAATAATGGACCGCGAGATCAAACAGTTGAAACAAAGTCGAATTCCGATCGTGAAGGTTCGCTGGAATTCTCGAAGAGGACCCGAGTTTACTTGGGAACGAGAAGACCAAATGCGACGCAAGTATCCACAACTTTTCACCGAGCCTATTACCGAGACCAACACTAACTGAATTCAGGGACTGAATTCCTTTTTGGATGGGCGACTGTCACAACCCACAATTTCAGGTCATTTTTCCAAACTTCGACATTCTACTATTCACAAATTACTATTCATCGATCACTATTCATCATTTTACTATTCATCGTTTTTGAGGTCAATTTGACATTCCGAGACACATTCAGAAATTTTACTATTCACTTGACACTATTCATTTCCGAGAGGAAACCACTATTCACGTGCATTACTCATGTCGTCGTAAATTTAGTTTACGAGGGTTCAAATTCGCGTAACCGTATTGGTTCAGGAGCGAATTCATGTATTATTATCAGGGACATTTCATACGGACTAGAAATAGTCTGCACATCATCATTTGGGCACTTGCATGCTATTCCACTCGTAGGACAATTAAATTTATACTTTTGGTATAATTAACGATTTACGTACGTTTATTTTAAATAAACGCTAATACGCGAACTATAAATGTGTCTAACATGTCCGACACTCCCGACTATGATCCCAATATAATTTTATACTCATTTTTATAATATAAAAATTGTAATATTAATTTACCCGGTATTTTGGAAATTTATTTATTACGTATCGTACGTCTAACTTAATAACGACGGTTTTCATAAAAATTAAACGATAATCACCCAAACTCTCCGTACTTGTACCCGACATATTTTTACAATTTTTACGACTTTATTACATCCCGAATAACTTCAATAAAATTTATTTCTAACAAACCCGGTACCCGATTAAACCTAAAACCAAAAACTACATAATATTACTACTAACTTTTTAATTAAACCCAAAGACAACCCCCCCCCCCCTTTCCCTCCTTTTTGGACCGGCCAACCCCCCCCCCCCCCCCCTTGGTCCTAAATATCTAAACCACACCAACCAAATTAAATGTAACCTAACAATTGTCCCCTAAGTATATAATAAACTTTTTTTCACCCATTTATCACAAAAATCATTTTTCTAGCTCAAGTAAACTTTTCTTCTCTCTTTTCTCTTATGGTGTAATCGACCTAGGGTGGTCAAGGAGCAAGAACAACAAATTTTACAAGATCTAGGTATAAACTTGTTCATATAGTCATCCTTGTTGGAGTTTTGAAATAAAAACTCAAGGATTAGTAGGTTTTTCATCATCTAAGTTCCCTAAACCTTCAAGTAAGTTAACCAACTCATTTTTATGATTTTTACAAGTTATTACTATGTTTATATATTTTTCTTGCAAGAACTCATGCATATAATGGTTTATACCACTCTATTTTGTATATATATTTAACTTTGAGCCCTAGAAATGAACACATGAGAAACCCTTGTTAGACCTAGTGGATTGATGATGTTTAAGGACCCATGACACCCTAAGAAGGTGTATGGTAGGATTAGACTAGTTTTGTGGTGATTGAAAGTGGTTTGATTGAGGTTAGAACTAGTTTGGAGACTTGAAAATGGTTTTTGAAACATTTGAAATACCTACTGTCCCTATTTTCATTTCGTAGAAAAATCAGTAGATGGTGGCTAAGTTTTGACCAAAGATTTAGAAAATACTTTCAAAAACAAAACTTTAGGCGAAAGAACGGATTAAAACGATGTTGATATAAATAATTGACTGAAAACATTATTCATATCTTCCGATATCTCTATGTTTTGATAATCACAAAACTTAAACTAATCAAACCAAAGATCATGACGTAAACACGTATTTAGTAATAAATAATCACTTTCACCAACAAATCACTTAAGGTATGAATAAACAAAGTGTTTAGTGCAATGTATGATCAAAGGGGTAGTTAATTAATTAACACAAAGTTTATTTAATCATATAAACATATTATATATTTTTGAAAAACACTTTTGGTAATAAAGAAAAATGTTTTAATCATACTAAATATATGATTTCAAATATTTAACCAAAATCAGTTAGTTTTTCACCAAATAAACTTTCCCCACTAAAAGACAAAGTTTCTGGCCGTTTCAGCTGGGCGGCCCCCTTAATTATAAAGGGCGGTCCCCTTAAAATTAAGGGGACCGGCCATGATTTAAGGGGACCGGCCACGCTCCTCTGTCAGAAACTTTTGCCTATAAATACCACCTTAAACCTGGATTTTTTCCTCACCTTTTTGCACAAAAACTTTCTGTTCTAGATCTCCATTTCAATCCTAAAAATCCTTTGATCATTTCATAAGCCTTTGTTTCCAAGTGATCCAAAGCCTCATTCTTTCAAGTGCAAAGAGAAGAATACTTCTATTAGAAGTATTACAACTTAGTATCATCTTGCTATCTAAGTTGTTTGTTTACATTTTCTTGTATATCTTTCATACTTTGGTGAATAAGGTGTATGTATTAGTTAACTAGATTTAGTTGAAGAATCTAGAATTGTTGTAAGTGTGAAGTGTAACTTGAAGTGAAGAAGAAGGGTTAGATAGTAGTGGTGATAGGAGATTGTAGCAATAGGAGCTTGTAGTGAAGAAATTAAGGATCTCTAGTGGAGAAGACTAGAAGACATTTGTAGATTGAAGTTGTGAAGACATTAGTGGCTTGAAGGTGTCAAGACATTAGTGCATTGAAGTTGTGAAGACATTAGTGGCTTGAAGGTGTCAAGACACTAGTGCATTGAAGTTGTGAAGATATTAGTGACTTGAAGGTGTCAAGACATTAGTACTTTGAAGGTGTGAAGTGAATAGAAGATTGGTGTATAGAAGATTGGTGTGTAGAAGATTGGTGTGAAGAAAATAATAGATTGGTGTGAAGATTGGTGTGTAGATTGGTGTGTAGATTGGTGTGAAGATTGGTGTGTAAATTGGTGTGTATATTGGTGTGTACGGTTTTCTCCGCCATAAAGGAGGTCTTTGATCTAGTGAAGAAAACTCTCGAGTAGGTGACTCGGGGAGTGGAGTAGGGCAAGGAAGGTGTCCTTGTAGCCGAACCACTATAAATCCTTTGTGTCTCGGTTTGATCTTTCCATCTCTCACTCTTTGATTTATTACTTACTTGCATTTCACACATAGTCATAATTGATAGTATTGTGCATATGTTGATTTCACATAAAGATCAAACTAAAATTCATTCATAAAACTAATCTTACAAAAACCAACCTAGTACATATAATTATATCTATACACTACTACACATATATATGCTTACATAAAATATATGAAATTGTATATTCTTTCCAAACATTATACATAAGCATTGTATATATAAAACCTTTAATAAATCTTGTATTTATACTCTTGTAGTTAAGTGTTTTGAAATTGTACATTATACATAAGTAGTATTTATACAAAATCATAAATTAACTAGTATATATATTTATGTATTAAAGTGATTTGAAAGTTTCATCTTAGAAACTATCTTTTATAAAATAAGCAAAACGAAAAAGACGTAAAACTATTCAACCCCCCCTTCTAGTTTTCCACAATTGGTATCAGGAGCCACGTCTAACAAGATTTTTAAAATATACTGTATTTTAAAACTTGTAACGATCTATGGAATTCGAAAAATATCTAGAAGGAGAATTTACGCAAATACCACCATTATTTGAAAATGATTATTTTCTTGAATGGAAAAATAAATTTGAAAATTATGTGAAATCAATAGATCTTGATCTTTGGCATATTATTTCAATTGGTGATCTTAAACTAACCAAAATGGATTTTGAAAATCAATATAATAATCTTCAAATAAAAATTGATAAAAATACTAAAGCTAAATTACTTATTTTCAAAACTCTACCAAATGTTGAATATGAAAGATTATTTCCTTGTAAAACGGCAAATGATATTTGGAAATGCCTTTTAAAGTTTCACCAAGAGAAATGTAAAACCAAAGATGATAAACTTGATATTGCACATGAAATTGTTACTCTAGAAAATTTAATAGATAAATATTTAGTTGAAATAAACACATGTACTACTAGTTCAAATGTGATCATTGAAGGTACCAATAATGAAGAACACATGTGTCAAATCCGAAGAAAGCATGTTAATAAATCATGGTGCAACAAGGACGATAAAGACGATGTAAATACGGAATACGTGAACATCCTAACAAATGTTAATACAAATAGTGATGACAAGGATTACATGCTCCAAGATCCAAGCAATACTACAAACAAAACATGGAGCGACATGAACAATGGAATTGATCACCGTATAGCGAGTGAAGATTGTACAAGCACAAATAAGGTACAATTCAAAACCAAACATTTTTGCTATGATCAATTTACATTAGAATTTTCAAAAATGGAAAATAACTTCAAACACTTTTGCAACATTGAATCAAAAATTATTTTTAAAAATGAATCTTCAACATCCGCTGAAAATAACTTTGAAAAAGAAATAATTTTAGAAGACAAAATGTCTAGACTTGAAAGTAATATTGAAATTGATCTTGAATGTAAAAATTGTCAAGACTATAAACATGAAATTAAAATGGAAAAGGAAAAAGCAAAAATATTGGCGAAATTCGAAAATAGTTCTAAATCTTTAAAATATCTACTTAACATTCAAAAGTCATTTTATGATAAAACCGGATTAGGATTTACGGCAGATGAGTATTTGACAAATACATCAAAACAAATAAAATTTGTTAAACCTAATGGAAAAATTTAGAACTATTATTATTTACATCCATTGATTATTTCTCTAGTCAAGAAAGTTATTGTTTGTTTGTTAAAACAAACAAATAATGAATTCTTGTACTTCTCGACGACATCCTCTTCATATGCATTTAAGTGCATTGGATGTTCGCTACTAATCAACTCGGACCCATGAGAATCTGGGTACCAAGCTATCTGTCATGTGTAGGTAATTAACGATCAAAGGAACTACTACTTTTTGGATCGCTCTATTCGCTTTCTTTCATTTGATGACCATTGTCTTTATGGTGTATTCGTTACTACCTCATGACGAAGGATTCTTGTTCTACCATTCTTAATCTGCACGACTTGTGATGATTGGTGCGACCGATAGTGTTTCTATGATCAAGTCTCCTTGATCCTTTTTGCATTAGGATATTACTTCGCTTCTTCAACTTGCTTTGGGGAAACCTTCTTGACGTTTTATATTGCTCTCATAACCACTCTTAAAGAAGAGCTGGACCTGAGGTAAGTTTTCTTTTCAAAAACTTGCCTACATTACATTAAGATAGAGTATGCTTCAATTAGTATATTAATATGTTTTAATTTGCAAGTTGCTATGCTTTTAGATCATAAATACCAATATATGCATACATAACATTAGGATAATTAACCCTCTTATTGCTATGTCTATTATCATTTATCTTAGTTTTCATCTATATTGATAATCTTCTATGATCTAGAATAGAATGCTTGCCACTTGTGCTATATGATCTTACTAGTTGCATTAATAGATGTGTTATAATTAAGACTTGCTAGTGACTCAATATTACAATGTGTCTTGTATACATGCATATATACATATGTCTATATTGCATTCATTGATGATTTTCTTTGTCCTTTCCTATCTCATTGCATTTAGATATTCAATGTCTACCATATATCTCTCACATCTTTAATTGCCATTAGAGATGATTACATGTGACAATGGGCTGAATCGATTCTCTTGAAGTATATCTTTCACCTGAAATTTCTTGATTATCAAAATCAATATGTCATATTTAAAAACTTCTCTCTTTGAGTTAAAACCCTTCGAATATCTATTTTATGCTTTTCCGAACAACATGCTTAATCATAAGCTATCATAACATTATTTTGATCTTTATCAAAGCAGAAACATTTTTCTTTTTGAAACAAAACAAAATTTGTCCTATTAGGATACAAACTTGAATGTATTTCAAAACATTAAGCCAAGTATTAGTGAATCAAGAATACTTCATATTTGGTAATCTTCGATAGGTAAATTTAGGAACTCGATTTCTTCTAAAAAGAGAATGACTACTGGAGAATCTATTGACTAGAAATTCAATTTAACCTAACGGTTGAATTGCTTCTATGTGAGAAGTTGGGTGTGTGTAACCCATAAAAATGGTCGTGTTTAGCCTGAATTGAGCACCACTAGTAATAGTCTCATACTCATTCTCCAACTTGATTAAATTGCACTTCCTATATATACCTAACGCTAGTTTACTTTTGTGAACCTTGCTTCTCATTAGATTCTTTCGTTCCCAGATTTATGGCATTAAGTGAAAACTTACTTTCAAACATTGTTGAATAAAACTAAAAACATCTTATTTAAAACATTATTATTTTCTCACATATGTCATAAACTTATGTGAAAATGACATCCACAATCTAATCAAATCATTTCATGAGAATCATGGTTTGCCCGTATGGATCTTGTTTGTAACAAGTCTTGAAGTTCATATAATCATATCTTCCCACTTGTTTATCATAAGCTATCTTAAATTCATTTGCACTAATCCTACTTACCATTATCTTCATATAGTTGCATACTTAACTAAGTTTGCTTTATTGCTTCCTTAGTTACCAAACTTAATTGAAATATTAGTAGATGACATGATTATTAGGAATTAATTGTTTTCTCTAATCATTTCTATGATATTCCCTACATTCATGAATAGTATGCTCTATATTGCCTCAAGAGTTGAACTTACTTGAATCCAAATCCAAAAACACAACCTTTTTGAAAATTTTCTGCCAAAAACCCATTTCTGGCATTCTGGGAATCACCAGATGGGCGGCCCCCTTAAATTTAAGGGGACCGGCCTCCATTTAAGGGGACCGGCCATCTGATGGTCGGGGATACTGTTGTCTTTATCACTTTTTGACCCATTTCAACATATACTTCCCAAAATTCACAAACATATTTTGTCCCATACTATCCCTCAAATTTTCCTTCCTAAACCACATTTCTCATACACTATAAATACTCTCCTCCCACCATTAATGCCATCACACCCAAACATGTCATCTTCCAACAACCAAAAACCAAAGATTTCAAGAACCGCAAGGATCTCCGTCAAACCCGTTTGGAGGAGGAAACTTGATTCTTGTCATAACCCTTGTGATGTTGTTTCAAGTCAACCAACAACTCAACCTCAAACTCACTCAAATGAGTCATCCCACAACCTATCTTCGACTAATACCCTCATTAATGCTTCCTCTTTTGATGAGCATGCTCAATCCCAAAACAACAATCCCAATATCTCAATCAACACTTCACATATTGCTCATTCAACAAAGACATCATCCACTCATGAAGAACATCTTCCACCCATATCTTGTTTTCATGATTACCCAAGCTCAAACATATCTCCACCACCTAGAGTACCACCACCACTTCCTACAACCTCACATGCCACTCCAATGTTGCATGTGCAAACCTTCACCCAAGACAACTATCATGCTCCACCACCATCACCTTCCTTCGAACACTTGAAGTTCGTTGAGGAGCTAAAAGAGGCACATAAGCTTAGTGCTCTTTTAGCATTACATCTTGCTCAACGCAATTTGGATCCACCACAATCAAGCTCACCATCATCACCACATAACAAAAACCAACTTGAGAAGCATGTTAACAATTGCCCTTGTTGCATCTTCCTTCAACAACAAACCATTGCTTTGAATGAGCACTTCACTTGGATTGAGTATCTTCTTACTAGATCTCAACAAACCCCATCACTTGAACAACACCACAACCCTCAACCAACAAACTCCACTTCAAATCCACCACCTCCAAGCTCTACAAACTCACCAACACCCATGGAACCAAGAGTTTACCTCCACTAAACCACCAAGCATTTGCTATGCTTATGTTTTCTCATTTTCAAATAAAACTCCTCAACCATTTTGGGATTCAAGAAAGTTTGATGACACTCCTTGTTGGCACTATAGGATGTTCTATGTTATTTAGAATTCTATTTGCATTGCCTTTGTAACAATGATTATGGGTTGACATAATCATTTCTCTATTATTGAATGGTTTAATATATGTTTCTTATTCCCTTGTGCCATGATTATTACTTGTTAATATTATGCTATATGTATTTGCTTGTGCCATGCTTGTGCTTCTAATATTTTTCTTGCAAGAATTACTTTCTCGAAACCTTGGTGCCCTCAAACGAGGGGGAGCATACATCAAGGGGGAGTTTTCTACCCGTTTAAACTTCTCTCACGAAGCTTATTCGGCCTAACCTTTTTGATTCTACAAAAAGGGGGAGAAGTGAATGTAAACTTACTAAATACTTGTCTAAATATTAATTTTTGGATTTAATAAGTTTAGGTTTTGTAATCATCAAAAAGGGGGAGATTGTTGATATAAATAATTGACTGAAAACATTATTCATATCTTCCGATATCTCTATGTTTTGATAATCACAAAACTTAAACTAATCAAACCAAAGATCATGACGTAAACACGTATTTAGTAATAAATAATCACTTTCACCAACAAATCACTTAAGGTATGAATAAACAAAGTGTTTAGTGCAATGTATGATCAAAGGGGTAGTTAATTAATTAACACAAAGTTTATTTAATCATATAAACATATTATATATTTTTGAAAAACACTTTTGGTAATAAAGAAAAATGTTTTAATCATACTAAATATATGATTTCAAATATTTAACCAAAATCAGTTAGTTTTTCACCAAATAAACTTTCCCCACTAAAAGACAAAGTTTCTGGCCGTTTCAGCTGGGCGGCCCCCTTAATTATAAAGGGCGGTCCCCTTAAAATTAAGGGGACCGGCCATGATTTAAGGGGACCGGCCACGCTCCTCTGTCAGAAACTTTTGCCTATAAATACCACCTTAAACCTGGATTTTTTCCTCACCTTTTTGCACAAAAACTTTCTGTTCTAGATCTCCATTTCAATCCTAAAAATCCTTTGATCATTTCATAAGCCTTTGTTTCCAAGTGATCCAAAGCCTCATTCTTTCAAGTGCAAAGAGAAGAATACTTCTATTAGAAGTATTACAACTTAGTATCATCTTGCTATCTAAGTTGTTTGTTTACATTTTCTTGTATATCTTTCATACTTTGGTGAATAAGGTGTATGTATTAGTTAACTAGATTTAGTTGAAGAATCTAGAATTGTTGTAAGTGTGAAGTGTAACTTGAAGTGAAGAAGAAGGGTTAGATAGTAGTGGTGATAGGAGATTGTAGCAATAGGAGCTTGTAGTGAAGAAATTAAGGATCTCTAGTGGAGAAGACTAGAAGACATTTGTAGATTGAAGTTGTGAAGACATTAGTGGCTTGAAGGTGTCAAGACATTAGTGCATTGAAGTTGTGAAGACATTAGTGGCTTGAAGGTGTCAAGACACTAGTGCATTGAAGTTGTGAAGATATTAGTGACTTGAAGGTGTCAAGACATTAGTACTTTGAAGGTGTGAAGTGAATAGAAGATTGGTGTATAGAAGATTGGTGTGTAGAAGATTGGTGTGAAGAAAATAATAGATTGGTGTGAAGATTGGTGTGTAGATTGGTGTGTAGATTGGTGTGAAGATTGGTGTGTAAATTGGTGTGTATATTGGTGTGTACGGTTTTCTCCGCCATAAAGGATGTCTTTGATCTAGTGAAGAAAACTCTCGAGTAGGTGACTCGGGGAGTGGAGTAGGGCAAGGAAGGTGTCCTTGTAGCCGAACCACTATAAATCCTTTGTGTCTCGGTTTGATCTTTCCATCTCTCACTCTTTGATTTATTACTTACTTGCATTTCACACATAGTCATAATTGATAGTATTGTGCATATGTTGATTTCACATAAAGATCAAACTAAAATTCATTCATAAAACTAATCTTACAAAAACCAACCTAGTACATATAATTATATCTATACACTACTACACATATATATGCTTACATAAAATATATGAAATTGTATATTCTTTCCAAACATTATACATAAGCATTGTATATATAAAACCTTTAATAAATCTTGTATTTATACTCTTGTAGTTAAGTGTTTTGAAATTGTACATTATACATAAGTAGTATTTATACAAAATCATAAATTAACTAGTATATATATTTATGTATTAAAGTGATTTGAAAGTTTCATCTTAGAAACTATCTTTTATAAAATAACCAAAACGAAAAAGACGTAAAACTATTCAACCCCCCCTTCTAGTTTTCGACAAACGAGCTTATAACGAAGGAGATATGATTTTTGCAAATTTAACGACGAAAACTATTTTATTAAAAACTGCTTGCTGTTTGGCAGATTTCGACGGGTAAAAAGAGGCATTAAACGTAACCTAAAGGAGCCGAGTTATCAAAAATATATTAGTATATACAAAAACGAATCCGTGGACATAAAGAACAAGGAAAACGAGCTTAAAACGACCAAGTTATACCCGTTTTAACATCGTCAAAACTATATATATATATATGGACACAAATAAAAATAATAACTTACGTACTAAATGGTATATTTTCTAGAAATATTACTAAGGGCTATATTTTTAACAAATGAATACGTATGACCCAAGAGAATATTTATACGACTTAACGACGTTATTTCAAGGTTTTCGATACAAGAATTTAACGCTAACATTTTCGTACGAGATAATACGACAAGTTATATACTTCTCTAAATGGACTTATTTTTCCTAAGTATGGAAACTATTTTACTATGATGATAACTAGTATTTCCAAATTACGAGTGGTATGAGTATCATGTGCATGTGCATTCATTTCATTACGGCTTGATCTTAATTAGATCGCGATTATTCATTTAGGTTGCGGCTAGTGTTCGCGCCTCATTGTCCCGACTACTTTTACATCATTGTACCATTATTGTACCATCCTTTCGAGGTGAGTTCTCATAGCCCCGTTTTAATTACTTATTTGATTTTAAATCCCACGGGGGAGAATACATTGCACAATTATTTTTGTACATGCCCAAGTATTACAAATTCCATACATTGCTTAAGTTGCCTTACTACCAAGTTAAGTCCCCTTATATATCATGGACCGTTAGTTATATTGCTAAGCGAGAGTGAGTGGATAGATCTATCGAGGGTGACGCCTCCATTCGCGTTGGGTTGCTCCAACGGGACGAATGCATTTCATGTCTTAACGAATTGAGTGTCTGGTAAACACTCTGGTGGGGCATTACAAAGTCTAGCTTCGGGGTCATGAGCTTAAGAGCCAATGTAGCATTTTTGACATTCTTGTCGGTTTACTTATTACTTGTGGTATATGTACATACGATTTACTTACAAACCTATGATTATTCACCAACTTTATGTTGACCGTTTTCGCAATGTATTTCTCAGGTAACTAAGGCATAATCTCATGGCATGCATGGAGTCACTTTGTGTATCAAGGATGACGCGTCTCTTTTGGATATTCATGTACTTTTGAACTATCGTTTGATTGTACTAAATTATTTCCTTAAACCTTTTCTAACTTTTGGGACCTATGTTTTATAACTTTGAATATTTTGAATGAATCAAACGATGTATTTTCCAAACGACACTTTAGGTCGTTCAATATATCCTGGTTGTGTGCTATGATCCGTTACACCCTCAGGTATTCCATTCCGCTGCCATTCAGGTATTTTGGGGGTGTGACAGATTGGTACCAGAGCCAAGGTTATAGAGAACTAGGATGCATCATGGACCCTAGACTATAACCACACCATCATAGCATATCATCATTTCATCATAAGTGCATATTTACTTATTTCAGGTGATTCCATTGTTACGAGTTATTTATTTTTATTTCACCTTGATTATCACAGAGACATGTCTTCGAATCCAAACACTGTCATACTTTACACTATATCAGACTCTGATGATGAGGGCTCTGTGTCCTCCACTGCTGTTTCACCACTTGTTTCTCCTACACCTGAGTTGCCACTTTTGGCGTCATATGATGATACCGAGCCTTTCGAGGAGAAGGAGACGGCTCCTACTCCTCATGTCCATCCTATTGTACCACTTGATGTCACCCATGTACCCACAGACATACCATCATCTCCTACTACTACTATCCATTCAGAGCCGAGACTTATGTTTCCTAGGGATAAGACTATTCAGATTGCTAGGAAGAGGGTTTGCCCAGCTACATCTACTTATAGGAGTCTCCCTAGTCCTACTGTGCCTACACCACCACCACCAGCCATACCCACTACCACTCCTATAGCTACCTCACTCTTGCCGCAGCGGAAGCGTGCAAGGCTTACCACCCCAGATTCACCCACTACCGAGACTGCTGACCTTTCACCACCACCAGTATACCACATTGGTGAGAGTTCGAGAGCGGCTGCAGCTAGGGATCCTACAGCCGTTACACTAGAGGATCAGTTTGATGCTCAGCAGGAGCAAGTCGATAGTTTGGGGTATAGAGTTGATGAGATTATTACCACTCGACTTGAGGCTATCGAGGAGCAGGTTGAGGATTTGATTCAGGGCAGAGGTGGTATTGATATGTCTTACCATGGACTCGAGGCACGACAGTTGAGTCACTAGGAGCAGATTGATCTACTTAGAGATGAGTTACCTGAGATTCGAGATAGAGCTCAGGCGACACAGGAGACCCAGTGGGAGCAGGTAGACCAGTTGACATTGATCCGAGAGAGGTTAGTCGTGTTGGAGCGCAGAGATGCTTCTTTTCAGTTACGAGTTGAGCATCTAGAGGAGATCGTGGTTGCGATGGATCGTGAGATTCGCCGCTTGAGGGGAGAGCCTGGACCATCTAGAGCACCTGGAGGAGCCTAGACGTAGACTGGTATTATATTAGCTTTTATTATTTTCCTAGTCCCAGGGTGTGGGACTTAGTTCAAGAACTTGTAGTCTTTTGGTTGTTGTACAAACAAATATATCAAGTGCGACTCTACTATGTTGGAAATGTTGTGCTATATATTATATCGGTCCATGTAGGCCGAAATTTTCATGTATTATATTCATGTGTTGTGATTATATTTTTGATGTTTCGTGGTTGCTCTTTATTATTATTGTATTTATACAGGTTGTGGTTGTATATATACATGTCGTGGTTGTATTTATACAGGTTGTGGTTGTATATATACATATCGTGGTTGTATCTAGACAGATTGTGGTTGTATTCGTACATGTCGTGGTTGTATTTATACTTGTTGTGGTTGTATATATTTATACATGTTGTGGGTGTATATCTTTGGTTCGATGACTATTTCTATTATGATTTTTCTCATGGTTATTTCCATTGTGATTTATCAGAAATATGGCACCAAGGAAGAGTAAGACTGCACCAGAAACACCTGCTATGACTCAAGCCGCTATCCGCAAGTTGGTCAGGGATAGTATTGCAGAAGCTCTGGAGATTGAGAGAGCTGAGGTTGCTGCTAGGGCTGCTGAGACTGCTTCTAATACAGGGGCAGTTGAACCAACTGCTACTAGGCGTGAATGTACATGGAAAGACTTCAAGATTAGTGATCCTATCAAGTTTAAGGGCACTGAAGGAGCGGTTGCTTTGATCCGCTGGTTTGAAAAGACTGAGAATGTATTTCTCATGTGCG
Source organism: Artemisia argyi (assembly GCA_030686995.1). Lineage (NCBI taxonomy): Eukaryota > Viridiplantae > Streptophyta > Magnoliopsida > Asterales > Asteraceae > Artemisia > Artemisia argyi. The sequence continues at coordinate 16,611,537 of CM060685.1, read as the reverse complement.
GATGCCCGGCCGTCAGCAAGGTAAAATTTGCTACAAGTATGCTTCTTGATGAAGCTATGTCTTGGTGGAATTCGTATGCTCAGCCGATTGGTATGGAGAATACTTACAAGCTCACTTGGGAGGAATTCAAGAAACTGATGTCTAAAAAGTTTTGCCCTCGTACCGAGGTGCAAAAGTTGGAAACCGAATTTTATGAGCTTGTGACTAAAGGTGATGACGTCGAGACCTACTTCAGAAGGTTTCAGGAGTTGGCTGCACTATGTCCAACTATGGTTCCCGACGATGAGAAAAAGATGGAAAACTTTGTTGGTGGATTGCCCAAAAGTGTTCGAGGAGATGTGATTTCTTTTGACCCTCAATCAATGGAAGAGGCTATTCGTATAACTCAGAAACTCATGGTCCAAGTGGTAAAAGGAAAAGCTGCTGTCAACAACAATAACCGTTCAAACAACACCAACTACAACAACACTCGAAACAACAACAACTATAACAACAATCGAAACCGCAACTATCCCAATAACCGAAACAACAATCCAAACAACAATAACAACAACAAGAGAAGGTTTGATTACAACCAAGGTGGAAACGCTGTTCAGCTGCCACCTAAGAGGCAAGAAGTGGCAAGGGCCTATGCTGCAGGACCAACCGAAAGGAAAGGATATGAGGGTAATTTACCCAAGTGCGAAAGGTGTCAGAAGCATCATAACCCAGGACGTTGCCCAGATCTATGTGGCAACTGCAAGAAGGCTGGTCACTACACCAAAGATTGCAAGAGTCCAAACTTTGGTGGCAATCAGAAACCACCGGTAACATGTTTTGGCTGTGGAGAACTTGGACACTTTAAGAATGAGTGCCCAAAGAAGAAGAATCAAGGAACTGGAAACCAAAATGGAATGGCTCGAGGAAGAGCTTATGTTATGGGAGGAGAAGATGTCAAAGAAGACCCGAATGTTGTTGCGGGTACGTTCCTCGTTAATAATCGTTATGCATCCATTTTATTTGATTCAGGAGCGGATAGAAGTTTTGTTTCTATTGCATTTACACCTTTACTTAACATAGAACCAACCCAATTAGACATTTCCTATATCGTTGAACTAGCCGATGGGTCTTTAGTTAACACCAACACCATTGTTCGTGGTTGCACTATAAATTTCCTAAACCATCCATTCAATATAGACCTTATGCCCGTAGAACTTGGAAGTTTCGACGTTGTTATCGGTATGGATTGGTTATCCCGACATCGAGCAAGAATTATTTGTGATGAGAAAGTTGTTCACCTTCCTTATAACGGTGAAACTTTGGTTGTTCGTGGAGAGCGAAGTGGAACTAGACTCAGTATTATATCATGCATTAAAACCGAGAAGTACATAAAGAAGGGTTGTTATGCATTCTTGGCTCACATCACGTAGAAGAAGTCGGATGAGAAACGACTTGAAGATGTGCCAATTGTTAAGGAATTTCAAGAGGTTTTTTCGGAAGAATTGCCAGGACTTCCGCCTACACGCCAAGTTGAGTTTCAAATCGAATTAGTGCCAGGAGCTGCACCAATTGCGCGAGCACCGTATAGACTTGCACCTTCGGAAATGCAAGAATTGTCGAATCAACGACAAGAACTTTTGGACAAAGGATTCATTAGACCGAGTTCCTTGCCTTGGGGAGCGCCGGTTTTGCTTGTGAAGAAGAAGGACGGAACTTTCAGAATGTGCATCGACTATCGTGAGCTGAACAAGTTAACGGTTAAGAACCGTTATCCACTCCCCAGAATCGACGACTTGTTTGACCAGTTACAAGGTTCTAGTTTTTATTCCAAGATTGATTTAAGATCCGGTTACCATCAACTTAAAGTTCGGGAAGAGGATATCCCGAAGACGGAATTTAGAACACGCTATGGTCATTATGAGTTTCAAGTGATGCCTTTTGGATTAACCAACGCACCTGCGGTATTTATGGATCTCATGAATAGGGTGTGCAAACCGTATCTCGATAAGTTTTTGATCGTATTCATTGACGATATCTTGATTTATTCCAAGAGTAAGGAAGATCACGAAGAACATCTCAGAACAATCCTGGAACTACTCAAGAAGGAGGAATTGTATGCCAAATTTTCTAAGTGTGATTTTTGGATACGAAGAGTTCAATTTCTTGGCCATGTTATTGATAGCCAAGGTTTACAAGTCGACCCGGCAAAGATCGAGGCAGTTAAGGATTGGGCTACGCCCAAGTCTCCTACGAAAATTCGTCAATTCCTAGGACTTGCCGGATATTACAGAAGATTTATCGAAGGGTTTTCTAAGATAGCGAAGTCATTGACAAAGCTGACACAAAAGAATGAGAAGTACGAGTGGGGAGAAAAACAAGAGTCCGCATTTCAATTATTGAAACAAAAGCTTTGTAGCGCACCGATTTTGTCACTACCTGAAGGTATTGAGAACTTTGTGGTATATTGCGATGCTTCGCATCAAGGACTTGGAGCTGTGCTAATGCAAAATGAGAAGGTGATAGCTTATGCATCTAGACAGCTTAAGATACACGAGAAGAATTACACTACGCACGACTTGGAGTTGGGTGCGGTAGTTTTTGCACTCAAGATTTGGAGACACTACCTTTATGGTACCAAGTGCGTGATTTTTACCGACCACAAGAGCTTACAGCATATACTTGATCAGAAGGAACTCAACATGAGACAACGTCGTTGGCTAGAATTGTTGAGTGATTACGATTGTGAAATCCGATATCACCCAGGAAAAGCAAATGTTGTAGCAGATGCACTTAGCCGAAAAGAACGACTCAAACCTTTGAGGGTTAGGTCATTGGGAATGACTATCATTTCGCCGTTACCATCAAAAATTCTAGAAGCTCAGATTGAGGCTCTCAAGGAAGAAAATCGACCACATGAGAAAATTTATGGTATGCCAGAAAGCAAAAATGGCTTTGTAAAGAGATCAGATGGAGTGTTATGCTTCAAGGACCGAAGTTGGATACCACTCTATGGTGGAGTGCGAGAATTGATTTTGCATGAATCACACAAGTCGAAGTACTCTATTCATCCAGGTTCTGATAAGATGTATCAGGATCTCAAAAAGCTTTATTGGTGGCCGAACATGAAAGCAGAAATAGCTATGTATGTCAGCAAATGTCTTACTTGTGATAAAGTGAAAGCCGAGTACCAGAAACCGTCAGGACTACTTCAACAACCAGAAATTCCACAATGGAAGTGGGAACGTATTGCTATGGACTTTGTCACTAAACTTCCAAAGACGTCAGGAGGTTTCGATGCTATTTGGGTAATCATTGATCGACTTACCAAATCAGCTCATTTCATACCCATTAGAGAGACTTATTCCATGGAACAACTTGCTAGACTTTATGTCAAGGAAATAGTCTCAAGACACGGTGCACCAGTTTCCATCATTTCCGATAGAGATAGTCGTTTTACTTCAAATTTTTGGCGGTCATTACAAGATTCTTTTGGATCCATGTTAGACATGAGCACTGCTTACCATCCTCAGACCGATGGTCAGAGCGAGAGAACTATTCAGACACTCGAGGACATGCTTAGAGCATGTGTGATTGACTTTGGAAATGGTTGGGCTAACCATTTGCCGTTGATCGAGTTTTCCTACAACAACAGTTACCATTCGAGCATAAAGGCTGCACCATTCGAGGCACTATATGGTCGTAAGTGTCGATCTCCAGTTTGTTGGGCCGAAGTCGGTGAAGTACAATGTACTGGCCCGGAGATGGTTCAAGAAACAACAGAAAAGATAATTCAGATTCGAGAGTGACTCGAAACTGCTAGTAGTCGACAGAAAAGCTACGCAGATGTTCGACGCAAACCATTGGAATTTCAGGTCGGAGACAAAGTCATGTTGAAAGTCTCGCCTTGGAAGGGCGTGATACGATTTGGAAAACGCGGGAAATTGAACCCGAGATACATTGGGCCATTCAAGATCCTGGAAAGGATTGGTCCGGTTGCTTACAAACTTGAACATCTATCAGAACTTAGCAACGTACACAACACGTTTCATGTTTCGAACCTCAAGAAATGTCTTTCGGATGAGTCTGCCATTATACCATTAGAAGAAATACAACTCGATGACAAGCTTAACTTTGTGGAAGAACCAGTTGAAATAATGGACCGCGAGATCAAACAGTTGAAACAAAGTCGAATTCCGATCGTGAAGGTTCGCTGGAATTCTCGAAGAGGACCCGAGTTTACTTGGGAACGAGGAGACCAAATGCGACGCAAGTATCCACAACTTTTCACCGAGCCTATTACCGAGACCAACACTAACTGAATTCAGGGACTGAATTCCTTTTTGGATGGGCGACTGTCACAACCCACAATTTCAGGTCATTTTTCCAAACTTCGACATTCTACTATTCACAAATTACTATTCATCGATCACTATTCATCGTTTTACTATTCATCGTTTTTGAGGTCAATTTGACATTCCGAGACACATTCAGAAATTTTACTATTCACTTGACACTATTCATTTCCGAGAGGAAACCACTATTCATGTGCATTACTCATGTCGTCGTAAATTTAGTTTACGAGGGTTCAAATTCGCGTAACCGTATTGGTTCAGGAGCGAATTCATGTATTATTATCAGGGACATTTCATACGGACTAGAAATAGTCTGCACATCATCATTTGGGCACTTGCATGCTATTCCACTCGTAGGACAATTAAATTTATACTTTTGGTATAATTAACGATTTACGTACGTTTATTTTAAATAAACGCTAATACGCGAACTATAAATGTGTCTAACATGTCCGACACTCCCGACTATGATCCCAATATAATTTTATACTCATTTTTATTATATAAAAATTGTAATATTAATTTACCCGGTATTTTGGAAATTTATTTATTACGTATCGTACGTCTAACTTAATAACGACAGTTTTCATAAAAATTAAACGATAATCACCCAAACTCTCCGTACTTGTACCCGACATATTTTTACAATTTTTACGACTTTATTACGTCCCGAATAACTTCAATAAAATTTATTTCTAACAAACCCGGTACCCGATTAAACCTAAAACCAAAAACTACATAATATTACTACTAACTTTTTAATTAAACCCAAAGACAACCCCCCCCCCCTTTCCCTCCTTTTTGGACCGGCCAACCCCCCCCCCCCCCCCCCCTTGGTCCTAAATATCTAAACCTCACCAACCAAATTAAATGTAACCTAACAATTGTCCCCTAAGTATATAATAAACTTTTTTTCACCCATTTATCACAAAAATCATTTTTCTAGCTCAAGTAAACTTTTCTTCTCTCTTTTCTCTTATGGTGTAATCGACCTAGGGTGGTCAAGGAGCAAGAACAACAAATTTTACAAGATCTAGGTATAAACTTGTTCATATAGTCATCCTTGTTGGAGTTTTGAAATAAAAACTCAAGGATTAGTAGGTTTTTCATCATCTAAACTCCCTAAACCTTCAAGTAAGTTAACCAACTCATTTTTATGATTTTTACAAGTTATTACTATGTTTATATATTTTTCTTGCAAGAACTCATGCATATAATGGTTTATACCACTCTATTTTGTATATATATTTAACTTTGAGCCCTAGAAATGAACACATGAGAAACCCTTGTTAGACCTAGTGGATTGATGATGTTTAAGGACCCATGACACCCTAAGAAGGTGTATGGTAGGATTAGACTAGTTTTGTGGTGATTGAAAGTGGTTTGATTGAGGTTAGAACTAGTTTGGAGACTTGAAAATGGTTTTTGAAACATTTGAAATACCTACTGTCCCTATTTTCATTTCGTAGGAAAATCAGTAGATGGTGGCTAAGTTTTGACCAAAGATTTAGAAAATACTTTCAAAAACGAAACTTTAGGCGAAAGAACGGATTAAAACGAGCTTATAACGAAGGAGATATGATTTTTGCAAATTTAATGACGAAAACTATTTTATTAAAAACTGCTTGCTGTTTGGCAGATTTCGACGGGTAAAAAGAGGCATTAAACGTAACGTAAAGGAGCCGAGTTATCAAAAATATATTAGTATATACAAAAACGAATCCGTGGACATAAAGAACAAGGAAAACGAGCTTAAAACGACCAAGTTATACCCGTTTTAACATCGTCAAAACTATATATATATATATATGGACACAAATAAAAATAATAACTTACGTACTAAATGGTATATTTTCTAGAAATATTACTAAGGGCTATATTTTTAACAAATGAATACGTATGACCCAAGAGAATATTTATACGACTTAACGACGTTATTTCAAGGTTTTCGATACAAGAATTTAACGCTAACATTTTCGTACGAGATAATACGACAAGTTATATACTTCTCTAAATGGACTTATTTTTCCTAAGTATGGAAACTATTTTACTATGATGATAACTAGTATTTCCAAATTACGAGTGGTTTGAGTATCATGTGCATGTGCATTCATTTCATTACGGCTTGATCTTAATTAGATCGCGATTATTCATTTAGGTTGCGGCTAGTGTTCGCGCCTCATTGTCCCGACTACTTTTACATCATTGTACCATTATTGTACCATTCTTTTGAGGTGAGTTCTCATAGCCCCGTTTTAATTACTTATTTGATTTTAAATCCCACGGGGGAGAATACATTGCACAATTATTTTTGTACATGCCCAAGTATTACAAATTCCATACATTGCTTAAGTTGCCTTACTACCAAGTTAAGTCCCCTTATATATCATGGACCGTTAGTTATATTGCTAAGCGAGAGTGAGTGGATAGATCTATCGAGGGTGACGCCTCCATTCGCGTTGGGTTGCTCCAACGGGACGAATGCATTTCATGTCTTAACGAATTGAGTGTCTGGTAAACACTCTGGTGGGGCATTACAAAGTCTAGCTTCGGGGTCATGAGCTTAAGAGCCAATGTAGCATTTTTGACATTCTTGTCGGTTTACTTATTACTTGTGGTATATGTACATACGATTTACTTACAAACCTATGATTATTCACCAACTTTATGTTGACCGTTTTCGCAATGTATTTCTCAGGTAACTAAGGCATAATCTCATGGCATGCATGGAGTCACTTTGTGTATCAAGGATGACGCGTCTCTTTTGGATATTCATGCACTTTTGAACTATCGTTTGATTGTACTAAATTATTTCCTTAAACCTTTTCTAACTTTTGGGACCTATGTTTTATAACTTTGAATATTTTGAATGAATCAAACGATGTATTTTCCAAACGACACTTTAGGTCGTTCAATATATCCTGGTTGTGTGCTATGATCCGTTACACCCTCAGGTATTCCATTCCACTGCCATTCAGGTATTTTGGGGGTGTGACAAAATGCCTTTGATAACTTCAAAAGGTTTATGGAGAAATACCTAGTACTAATTAATGGATTGATTATTTATTTCAGTGATTTTATGAGGCAAATATATCTGGTTTGTCATTGATTATTAAAAAAGAGAATTTGTGTGGGGCTCGTTTGTCATCTAGTGAATAAGTATTAACCTCATACAAAATTTTTGATGCTTTGTCGATAAGTGTAGAAGTGGTAAAATTTGTGATTGGCTGAAAAGAATTACATGGGTCGGTTGATTTTAATATCAAGGTGCTACGCATTGAATTTCTTTGAAGGTCAGAGGTTATTGATAAGTGATTGGTCGATGGTTTTCAAAGGTTGTTTGTCATCTTTTGGTAAGTAATCGATGAATGCGTTTCGGTGGTCAACGCTAGAATGATATATTTGGAGCAGGATTATTATTTTATTATTCTAATCGAGTTGAAGATTGTGATTTAGGATTGATATATATTAATTGGTTTGTTGATTATTAAAGGTCTTCAATTCATTGCTGGGTATAGGAAGGTTGCACGTGAATTAGTTATTATTAAAAGATTCGGTTTAATATTGCTACTTCGTACGAATCAATAGTAGGATCTGTCATTATCAAAATCAGTTTTTAAAGTGGGACTATGATTCCTTAGTCACGTGTGGGTAAAGTTATCATCCACATTATTAATTATGCTGCTGCGAGACTGGTGTTGGCAGATTGATTTTAATATTAGTACTGGTCTCACAAGTTACTACTGGTTTCACAACATAAGTACTGTTTCTGCTGCTGTGATCTCTTGTTACTGCTGGTTGCTATTCTTGGATATGTTTGGTACTGTTCGTTATTTGAAGTTCCTCCTGATGATATTTGGTTCCTACTGATCGGTTCCTCCTGGTGGTTTCTACTGATGGTTCTTGCTGACTTCTTTATGGTTCCTGGTGACTTGTTGTATACTTTTTCTTTTGGTCGGTTTTGGTTCCTACTAGTCATGTGAGATTACTAATGGTTAGGGAGGACGGAGTTAACAACCATCATCATTTTGTTGCGAAGATTACTTGACGAAGACATTTAATTATTGCTTGTTTGATGTTGTAATTGATTTTCCTAAGTATTGTGTTCTTATCATATCTTAAAGGGATCATCAACTTTTTAAGATAACTTGCTTGGTTCTTATGGTGACGAAGACTTGACGACTCTAGTGAAGGGGTACGATCTATTTTATTGTGCTTAATGCGCACATTTGCTATCACTTGAAGGAGTTAAGTTATTTGTGCTCAGTGTCTCATTGGATAAATCAATGAGGAGTTTGTCAAGAGGCCGTCACGTGGATAGTACAAGACATAAGATGCAAGGTTGGGAGATTCCATTTCTTCATAAAATCAGTTATAGTTGATTTTCTTCATCTGTGATCACTCCATGAAGAGATGGCAAGTATACTTTTAAGGGGAAGCTTATTGTTAATATACTTGGCCATCCTCTTACACTTTGTGCTGGTGTGCTTACTTGTTTCTGTTGTTCGATACTGCTGCTCGTTCCTGCTGCTCGTTACTGCTGCTTGTGTTATTAGTTAAAAAAAAGTTATTATTATTATTATTATTAGTTATTAGTTGGTTCCTGAGATGGTTAGTCTATTCTTAAGGGGAAGCTTGTTAACCATCTACATGCATCACTTGAAGGGAAGCGTTTACGAGATGCACAAGACCCCTATTAGAAGATTACAAAAAGGGGAAGAATAGTTATGATGTGCAAATTATTATTGGTGATGACATTGTTTCTTCATGAAAATTGTTTTGTAATATCAAATAGGGGAAGATTGTTGGGAATTATAGATTTGAATATTTGAAGATTACAAAACCTACAAGCAAGAATGAAGAAAGAAGAAACAATGAGGACCTGACATGTAATAGTTAGATAGCTTTCATAGGAAGCTAGGGTTTGTAACCTCCCTCTATTATATAAAGAGGGTAGGCGTCTAGGTTACACTCATCCATTCATAGCTAGTCTCTTCAATGAGAGTCTAGAAAACGCATAGAGCGTGTAGTAGTGCAGTAGTAGTAGTTTAATAGTAATAGTAGTTTATTTATTTAATAAAGAAAACCTTGTGAAACATTATTGTTCTTATTATTGTTATTCCGCTGCATATCAATGATGTTTCTATATCCTAGATGGGCTTGATCTTGATTTAACAGATACAATAATCCTAAGTGTATAGTGCCTTTAATGTATCGGAAGATATGCTTAACCGCTTCTAGGTGAGAGGTTTTGGGATCCTCTTTAAAGCGGGCACAAAGGCAAACACTAAACATGATATCGGGTCTACTTGCCGTTAAGTATAGTAAACTACCTATCATTCCTCTATACTTAGTATTATCCACGGACTCACCTTCATCATCTTTTGGGAGCTTCACTTCCGTAGACGTGGGAGTTTTCATGGGTTTTGAGTCTTCTAGGCCAAATTTCTTAAGCATTTCCTTAATGTACTTAGATTGGTTAAAGAATATTCCATCTTCTAATTGTTTTATTTGTTATCCTAGGAAAAAGTTTAGTTCACCCATCATACTCATCTCGAACACATCATGCATGATTTTGGCAAATTCATCACACATTTCTTGACAAGTCGATCCAAATATAATGTCGTCAACATATATTTGAACAATGATGAGATTTGGGTCTTTCTTTTTAGTGAAAAGAGTGTTATCTAACATTCCCATGGAATAATTATGTTTAATAAGAAAAGCTTTTAATCGATCATACCAAGCCTTAGGAGCTTGTTTGAGTCCATATAAAGCTTTCTTTAGTTTATAAGCATAATCAGGTTTTGCGAAGTCAATGAATCCTGGAGGTTGTGCCACATAAACCTCCTCATTGATAAAACCGTTGAGGAATGCACTTTTCACGTCCATTTGGAATAACTTAAAATCTAGGGCGCATGCATAGGCAAGTAATATTCTAATAGATTCTAGTCTAGCTACGGGGGCATAAGTTTCGTCATAATCAATTCCTTCTTGTTGATTATAACCTTGGGCAACTAACCTAGCTTTGTTCCTAGTTACTATTCCATTTTCATCTAACTTATTCCTATATACCAACTTAGTTCCTATGATGGTCATGTTCATAGGATTTGGGACTAATTCCCAAACATCATTAGCCTTAAATTGGTTTAATTCTTCTTGCATAGCTATAACCCAACTTTCATCCTTCAATGCTTCATTAATATTCTTAGGTTCTATTGCTAAGAGGAAACAAAAGAAGTTATTTTTATCTTGGGCTTGTGACCTAAGGGTTCTTTGATTAAGACTTCCTATTATGTTATCTAATGGATGTGATTTAGATTCCATACACTACTACAAAAAATCCCATAAACACCCCTTAATAAATACCGGTTTTATAAAACCCAGTTCCTATGGTAGAATATTAGTGAGCAAAGGGAACTATTAACCGGTTTCTATAACATAAAGTGTACAGACACTGGTTCTGCTAGGCAACCCAGTCTCTATATGCAATTTAAGAAACTGTTTTTTTTTACAAAAAGGTTTTTGTGTTTTCAACTTTTAATTGAAATACAAAGTTCAATTTTTAATTCAACTTTTTTTGAAATTATTTCCCTATCCAAAAACTAATGCCGCCCAATATTTTCCCAAAATCAAATTCTATCACTTTGGCTATTCCATTTCCCTCCACAGTCCACACACTCCATTTGTTTACCCTAAATCAAAAACCATCGCCCCATGACTATCACTGACGATGTGAATCTCGATTTTATTTTGGATGGTATCTCTAAATGATTGATCCTCATGTCAATCGAAGCCCTAATGTCATTGTCGTTGATTTGGTGGCCTTCTTGCGGTCTTTTCTAATTTCACTCGCAAAAGCAAACAGTGCATAATCTAATTAGGTATACTTCTCCTTTAAATTCTACTATGTTAAATTGTATTGGTTCCGTAGATGCATTCTTTATTTTTCCTAATTATTTTTGATTTTGGTAGATTCGATTTGTAATTCATGCAAAGTTATTGCATAATGTATTTTTGTGCTTGCTTTGTGTGATATCATTCAGTTAATGTTGATTTGCTTGCCATTGATTTTTAACATATTCGAATCAAAATTACTGATTATACGCCCTAGTAGAATCTATCCGCGTGTGGTATATTTGCTTTATAAACTATAAATAATATTACGTAAATGCTCTTTGACATTCCTTAACGTGGTAAACTGATTGGGGTTTTGTGTATGGGCACTTTCTTTTTTATTGTATTTGACTTGTAAACATGTTGGATATACTGTAGTGTTTTACAGTTGTACATTATCTGACTACCATATAAGTACTACATACTTGTGTTAGAGATTTACTGCTTACTGTATTTTTTACCACTCTACATACTCCAGACCGCAGAAAATGATGCTTATCAAGCTAGGAAATATAGAGAAGCTATGGAGCATTATAGTGATGCTATAATGCGAAGTATCGAATCAAGACATTTCATTGCAATATGTTTATTCAATTGTGTTGCTGCACACCAAGCTTGGGCAAAGTCATTGACGCGATTGCAGATTGCAATCTTGCCATAGTTCTTGGCGGTGATTATATGAAGGTCAGTTTTATATTATTAGAATATTAAAAAATATAAACATTAACATGGTTCTGTTTTGTGGAAATTAAGCTTGCGAATAATAGATTGATGATATTGTTATGTTCATAGACAATCTAGAAGAGCCAATTTACATGAAAAGGTAAGAGACTTTGAAGATGCAGCACTAGATTTTTAGAGGCTCGTCTATCTTCTAGAAAATAGCAGTGAGAAAAAGTATTTGGAAGAATTAACAATAGCTCTCCGGCGTCTTTCTTCATCGAATACTCAGAATAGTAATGTGAATAAAGGAATGACAATGCATTTGTATCTCATCTTGTAAGTTTAAAGTATCGTTAATAGTTTGAATCATTGTTACTGTAACTTCTTGTTAACCTTTATAACTCATTCACAATGTGGTGATATGTGACTTAAAAGGTCGGTATCTTGTTCAGAAATAAAAAAGGGGTACCATAAATTTGCACTCAAACATCATCCAAATAAGGTTCTTGTATTGTTTTATTATTTACATTTGGCCTAAATAGACTACATATAACTGATTATCTTGAAATGCAGGCATGTAAATTTCTTGCAAGAAGTGAAAGTGGAGCAGAAGGTGTAATATGCTGACAAGCTCTTTAAGATAATTGGAGAGGCATATGATGTACTCCGGTGACAATAAGGTTTGTTCCTTGAGTTTCCTGCTCTTATTTAGGCATATTTATACCCCTTCACCAGTAACGTACCATTTTAATTCTCGACTAAAGTCTACATATTAGTTGGAATTATTTCTTTCAACAGTTAGTAGTGCAAAATTTCATATTTATATATAGTCTGGTTGAAACAATTTACCGGAGTCTAATTTTGGCATTGTATCTACAGAGGTTTAAGTATAATCTTGAAGACGCGATTACAGATGACATTGAGTGGTAACTTGGAAATCAAGTCTATACTGGAGCTTTAATGTGCCTTTGATGGGGGTAGCTGGTGCTTAATTAGTTAAAACAAGTTTGAGTCAAGCTGTTTGATAAAATGATATTTGATGATAAATTTATAGGGGCGTAATGGTGATTGAATGAAGTTGTGGAGCACAAAAAGTAACATGTTGCTTATGCAAGAATAACCAGGTGGTGATGGTAATATTATCTCCATTATGGATTTGTAATAGTTGTGAGGATACATTGTAATTATATGTTGTATCCGAGTGTTTTAACGAGTTTCTTGTTCCTGAATTAGGAGATTCGATGCAACGGTCTTATATCCAACAAGAGTACCAGACAATGTATTCGGAAGACTTGCTTAAACATTTGTCGTCTGAACTTAGCGGAAAATTAGAGGTAGAGTTTAACTTTGACTTTTTAACAAGTCAAATTGAGCATTTTAAGAAATTTGTGAAGTGTGTGAATAACTTGTGTTTATGTAGATCAGTTTGTGCTAAATTGATTTATGGAAATATTTTGTTACTACAGAAAATTAATTGACGAAGAACGATTGAAACCTGAAAGTGAATTTTGAATTTGGAACTGTTGGGTTGGACTAATGAAAGTCATGTTATAGACAGCAGTACTGCTTTGGATGCATGATCCAGCAGGGAGGGATGCGGTTTTATTGAAGGAAGCGTTAACTACAGATTTCATCATTCTTGAAACAGCTACGGAAGTCATATGCTCACGAACTTCTTCCTAATTGCAAACTGTTAGGCAAATATACCACTCAACTTTTGGCACTTATCTTGAACAAGATATCGAATAACAAGCTACTGGGGTCTCCAAAAGGTCAGATCTTTACCACTTTTTTACTGACATCAAGTTGTGTAGTTTTCTTGATGTTTCTAATTGTGGGAAGACATTGTTTGATGAAAATTGGTTTATTGTGAAGATTTTGCTTGCTTGTGTAACTAAACCACGTTACAAGGGCATGGAATACTCTCGCGCAATAGTCCTTATACGTGATATTTTCATAGAAGTTAAAGTTGCTTGCAGCAGGTTGTTTTATTCAAAACAAGCGTGTGATGCCACCTTCTCTCTCGATCTTTTGATGAGATCTAGTTTCCTTGCTTCTATAGCTCGTGTCAACTCACTATTCAATTAAATATTTTGGGCTGCTTGGGATTTTGGGTCGAGAACATTGTTGATTTCCTTTTAGAGATGACGATTTTGACATGTTTACATCTTTATAATATTTTTTTGGGTGGATTTGAATATTCCTCGAAGTACATGATACACTGGGGTTATTTAGAATTTCTTATTGAATTATGTGCTTATAGGGGTTGTTTGGGATTGCTTTTTGTATTAACTCCTTTTAAGGGCTGTAAGGGATTACTTATTAACTGCTTATATAGGTTGTTTGGTATTGATTATTGGAACCACTTATGATAAGTAGTTTCAATAAGCAATCCCAAATATCCTGTATAACCATCTTCAATAAGCAATCGTAAACAGTTTTCCTTAAAAGTAGTGTCAATAAGCAATCCCAAACAACCCAATTTTTTTGTTTTCAAAAAGTATAATTGAAACCGGTTCTTAGCAAAAAAAACCAGTCTCAACACTTCTAATAGAGAACGGTTATGAAACCGGTTTCTATGTGCTTTGATCATAGAGATACCCCCTCACAGAGAGTGGTTCCGAAACCACTCTCCATAAGCCATTTTAACCAGTCTTTGTGAGCTTTTTTGTAGTAGTGTTAATATTTACGACTTCGTTGTTTCCTAAGTCTATTTTTTCATTATCATTTCCTATGGGCTTTGTTTTTCTAACCTCAATAGCTTCATCTTCGACTAAGTCATCATCTTCTAAAGGTAATGTTTTAGGAGGTGGTGGTGTTTCATCAAATGTAACGTTTAATGATTCTTCTACTTTCATAGTGTGTTTTTTAAGTATTATATATGTTTTACTATTTTGCGAGTATCCTAAAAATATTCCTTCGTATGATTTTGGGTCAAACTTAGTAAGGTAGTCCTTACTGTTTAAAATATAACATTTACTTCCGAATACCTTAAAGTATCTTAAGTTAGGTTTTCTACCTCTTAGCAACTCATAAGGAGTTTTTCCTAAAATTCTCCTAATTGATACCCTATTAATAATATATGTTGATGTATCTACAATGTGACACCAAAATTTTTGTGGGATGGATTGTTCATTTAACATTGTTCTACTCATTTCTTGTAGTGACCTATTCTTTCTTTCTACTACGCCATTTGATTGAGGAGTACAAGGAGCGGAGAAATTGTGAGATATTCCATTTAAATCACAATATTTTCCGAATTGTACTTCGTTATCAAATTCCCTACCATGGTCCGTCCTAATAGATACTATTGTGCATCCTAATTTATTTTGAATCATTTTACTAAATATTTCAAATTTTTCAAAGGCTTGGGTTTTGTCACCTAAAAACCTAGTCCACGTGTATCGTGAATAGTCGTCTACTGTTACTAAGGTATAATGGTTTCCTCTAAAGCTCTGCATAGCGGATGGACCAAATATATCCATATGTAATAATTCTAGGCACCTAGTAGTGGACAATATATTCTTAGCTTTGTGACTAGCATGAGCATGTTTTCCAATTTTACAAGCATCACAAAAGTGTTTGTCATATTTTAGGTTAGGCAAGTTTCTAACTAGTTCTTTAGAGGCTAAAGATTGTATTTGTTGCATGTTTGCATGTCCTAATCTCCTATGCCACAAAGTGGAGTTTTCGTCTAGGGTAGCTAGACATATCCTATCTTCCGGTTTGTTTCCTAGTTTCATAACATATTTGCCTCCTTTCCTAATTCCTCTACCTATGACCTTTCCATTCTTAACTATTTCACTATCCCTATCGGTAAAGGTAACCCTACATGTATTATCGCATATTTGGCCTATACTAAGCAAGTTATATGTTAAATTATCTACGTGCTCAACATTTTCAATAGTAAGTGAGTCTTGAGAGATCGTACTTTTGCCAATGATTTTTCCACGCAAATCACTACCGAAAATAACGTTACCTCCATTGTATGCCTTATATGTAGAAAATAGCTTGCGGTTCCCCGTCATGTGCCTCGAACATCCGCTATCCTTGATCCATTCATCGGGCTCCAAGTCTATTCCTAAACATATTTCATTGGTCGCTTTGGCCACAAAACATTTTTTGTCTCTTGGTTTTTCCACTTCTTCTTTGTCACTATCACTCCATGTTCCACTAACGAAGGCGCCTTGATTTTCATAACCCGGTGGCTTTAGATATTCACCAATGAGATGATTTGGACTTCCACATCTAAAACACTTTCTTTTCCCGTAGTTATCACTTCTATTTCTTTGGAACGATTTTCTTTCGTCTCGTGGTAATCTAGTGAATCTTCCTCCTCTTTTGAAGAATTTCTTGAATTCTCTTACGGCCATTTCATATTCTTCGTCTTCACTCTCATCACTTGAATCATCATCATTACTAAGTTCCTTTTTGGCTTTTAGAGCAATGGATTTAGTTTGTTCTTTCTTGACTTTGACTATTTCCGAATCTCTTCTTATAATTTCTTCATGGACTTTTAGATTGCCAATAACTTCGTCAAGTGACAACGTCATCAAATTCTTTGATTCTTCAATTGCCGTGACCTTAGGTCGCCATTTTGGATGCAGTGCCCTAAGAATTTTCCTAACACAATTCTTACTAGAAAATGTCTCATCAAGTGCTTTTAAACTTGTGATAATAGTGTTAAATTTAGCAAATGCATTATCTCTTGATTCCTCTTCCGGAACCGTAAATTGTTCATATTGTTGTACAAGAAGATCTATTTTATTGTCTTTGACTTGACTATTACCTTGGTGAGAATAAGTAGTGACTCCCGAATTTCTATGGCGGTTTTACACATAAAAATTCTTTCATATTCTTTGCGCGGTAACGCATTATAAAGTACCATTTTAGCTTCATTATTTTTAGCTAGTTTCTTTTTCAAATCATCATTTTGTTTTTCAAAAGGTATAATTTCATCCATTTTAGTTTCCGGATTCTGTTGAGTAGGAGGAAAATCACCAAAGGTAATAACATGCCAAAGATCAAGATCTTTAGATTTCACATAAGTTTTGAATCTATTTTTCCAATATAAAAATCCATCACTTTCAAATAGTGGTGGTCTTTGCATAGATTGCCCTTCTAAATATTTTTCAGATTCCATAGATCATTGCAAGTTTTAAAATAAAATATATTTTAAAAATCTCGCTTGACGTGGCTCCTGATACCAATTATGGAAAACTAGAAGGGGGTTGAATAATTTTACGTCTTTTTAATTTGTTAAAAAAATTTTGTTTGCGTGTTTTGTTTACTTACGAAAATTGTAGATTCGATAGTATGTGAATTCATGTCTTGCACAATATAAACAACTACAATTAAATACTAAAGCAATAAAAATGTAAGAAATGAAATGAGTAAAAGATGGAAAGATCGAACCGTGAGACAAGAGATTTATAGTGGTTCGGCTACAAGGACACCTTCCTTGCCATACTCCACTCCCCGAGAACCTAACTCGAGAGTTTTCTTCACTATGTCAACAAGCTCCCTTATGGCGGAGAAAACCTTAAACACCAATATTCACACCACAACTTCGTCACACATAAATCACACCTTCTACACAACTTCTTCACACCTAGTTACAACACTACTTCTTCATACCTAGTTACAACATAACTTCTTCACACCTATCTATCTTCACAACTATCTACTTCACAACTACCTTCCTCACAACTATCTACTTCCCAACAAACTACTTCACAACAATCTACTCCTAAATCTTTCTATCTACACACCTTGCTAATCTATATTGTACCAAATATTCACAACTAATAACACAAAGAGATATATGTAATGAATGATGCTCTAACAACTTAGATGTGGAGGTCACAACAAGTTGTAATACTTCTTGTCTTGGTGAATAGAAGTATTCTTCTTTTGCACTTGAAAGGGTGAGACTTGGATCACTTTGAAACAAAGATTAATGTATATATGATCAAAGGATTATAGGAAATGGAAATGGGGATTTAGATCAGAAAGTTTTGGGGTGCAAAAGGTGAGAAAAATCTGTGAAATGAACCAGTATTTATAGGCCAGAAAACCACTGTTCTGGAGCGTGCCGGTCCCCTTAATAATTAAGGGGGCCGTCTAGGAATTAAGGGGGCCGCCCCCTCTAGAACGTTGGATTTGTTTGTCCTTTTGTTGGGAAGATTTTTCAGGATTATATTTGCCATTTTTGGTTAAAATTTTGAATTCATATATTTATAATGATTTAAACATATATTCTTTTAATTCCAAAAATGATTTTGTAAATGATATAAAATGTTTATGACATTTTATAAAAAGTCTAGTGATTTGAGAAAAATTTCCTTTGATCATAGAATGCAATAAACACTTTGTTTATTCATACCCTAAGTGATTTGGATGTGAAGTGGGATATTTGTCGCTAAATACTTGTTTACGTCATAATTTTTAGTCCAATGAGTTTATGTTTTTTAATTATCAAAACATATAGATGTCGTTAAATATTAACAATGTTTTATAGGCATTATTAATGTCAACATAGACCTTGTCGAGTTCTAGTTTTAAGTCGAAAACCCTAGTTTTCCCACGTTGAACCTCCCACAACCTAGGTAAGCCTGAACTTTGATTCTAATAGCCTTAGTACTGATATAGGACTCCTAGGATATGCCTTAGAACCTTTAGATAAGCCTTGACCATTTTCTTTTAAAAGTTTTCATTTTAAAACCCTAATTTTAGATAAATAAGTGTTTATATGCTAAATTGCCTTAACCTGTGCTATAATCTAATTTAGGAGACTTAGTTAAGTATATATTAGCTAAACATAAGCTAGGATAGTTAGTTGTTACATTAGAATATAGTGTACATAAGGTTAGGACTAGTTTTGCAATAGTTTTCATGCATAGGGGTATATATATGGTAACCTTCTGAAAATACTAAGTCTAAGGACTATTTCGGACATTTCTTAGAAGTTATAAGTATAAGGACCCTTTTTGTAAAGTTCTATAACCCTAGGATAGAAGATAAAACAAGTTAGATACATATAAGGACTAGTTTTGCAAATACTATTAAGTTAAGGGTATAAATGGTAAATATAGAAATTTAGTATAGTTGACTCCTCCTAAACCAACCAGTCAACCGGGTGCAGTTGATAGGCCCACCTAGGAGGGAGTGCAAGTATTAAATCCGTGGAAGTACAGGGAAAAATCGGTCGTTATGTCCCAACGAGATTGAAATTGTATTTTAAACGTTTGAGGGAATGAGTGGTACTGAGGACAGTAACCAATAAAGATTTGGAATTGATTATACTACTGATTAATTGGTATTTAAACAATTGAAACAATATTAACAATGACAGAAACACAGATATTATTACAAGGACACAAATTAGAAATTAGAATTGATTACAGACAGAAGAAAAGGTGAGTTTTAAACAATTTAAAACTACAGGGGGTGCAAATGAAAATTTTACAAACTTAATATTAAAAGAAAATTTAATTAAAAAGAATTTTTTTATCATTTTATTATTTAATATTAATTATTTAAACAAAACTATTTAACTATTTAATTAAAACTAATTAACTAAAAAAGCTTTATAATACAAATTCTAACTAGAAAATGGAAAAATTAGTTTCTAAAATTCTAAAATGACTTAAAATATTTTTAAAAACTAAAAATACCTATTTTTGTCTTTTTGTGGATTTTATATTAATTACTAATTATATTAATTAAACTAATTAAACTAATTTAAATTACTAATAATATTACAAATGACTTAGAAAATTAAAGAAAAGTTTATAAATCTAATTAACTATCACAGGAATCCTAAAAAATTATAAAAAGTTTATAAAAATTATATTTAAACTATTTTACTAATTATTTACTTATTTATTAATTAAAATCTAATTTAACTAAATTAATTAAGAAAAATATAAAATGAATAGTAGAAATTAAGAAACTATTTTCTAAAAATTCTTAATTATTTATAAGACCTAGGAAAAATATAAAAAGGTACTATTGTTAATTAAAAATTAATAAAACTATTTAATATACTAATATTACTTAATTATTAATTAAACTAATATTAATTCTAATAATTACTAAATTGAAAGAGAAAAATCTAGGAAAATTGCTGAAAAGACTTTAAGATGAAAGAAAATTAAGAAAAATATAGAAATGATGAAGTGCTTAATAATAAGCTGAAAAGAAAAACTAAAAAGATAAATCCTATTAAATAGAAGCTATCAATAATTTTAAAGTTGGCTTTTGTTGGTTTTTCTTTTTGACAGATGATTATACACTAAAAATGGACAACTTTTATGAAGACACTTGTTTTATAGTTTACTAATAAGCTGTGTGCACCCCCTTTGTGCTTAATAGTTGGATTATAACTTATTAGGACTTGTGGATTTTTTAAAAAGTTATAAAATGAACAAATAAGCTAAAACAGATGGGTACCAACTTGGAATGAGTAATTAGAAACAAATAAGCACACTGAATAAGCTGTTATGAACCAATAAGCACTAAACAAACTACAAGGCCAAAACAAGCCAAACACAAGGACCTTTGGACCTCTGTGGGGTCCACAGAACTAGGGGGTCCAAACTAAGCTTTGACCCTTGAAGTTGACCTAGTCAACAACAAAATAAGCCAATAAGTTGAGCTTATTGCTTAGTAATGAGCACTGGGTGGGGCGTGGAATATGTGGCCAAACACTTAGTGAGTCAGTGTAGGTTTCTGAGACAGGTCACAAGTATGGGTCAAATAAGCTAAGGGCAAAAGAGCTGAGGCCCAAAATAAGCAGTCCCCCAGTAAGCTGAGGTGGAGGGCTTCTCTAAAAAGCTAAGGTACAAGGTGTGGGGTCCACAGGGTCAGTCACAAAGAACCAAAGAAAAATGGCCAAATTCCTGTGCACAGGGCATGTACTTGCCCTACAGCCTCAATTAAGCTTATGCACAAGCTTAAAGAAAAATCACAAAATTAAGCTGGTGGTGGGATTTTGTAGATTAGGTGATAGATTTCAACCTCTAAAAGTTTCAAGTCCTGAATCTACCCACAAAATTATAGAAAAATTCCCCAAGAAATGAGTTTTTTGAAAACTAAAGAAATTTTGACTTTTTATGTTTTCACCTGTTAGCCTTGCTATTTTATAAAAGATAACGTCACACATAAAGAAATGGACTAGATATTATACAAATAGTACTTTAGGGACTATTATTGTAATATAGTGTTGACATAAATAATGTCTTAAAACATTGTTAGCATATTAACAATGTCTCTATGTTTTGATGTTTACAAAGCATAAACTCATTAATCTAAAACTTATGACATAAACAAGTTTTTGGTGCTTAATACTTGTCTTTGCTTCCATATCACTTAAGGTATGAATAAACAAAGAGTTTATTACATTTCATGATCAAAGGAAATTTTATATTAATACATAACATTATATAAAATGATTTTAACATTTTATATATATTTGTAAATCATTTTTGGTATAGCTTTATTAAACCACAAAGATATGATTTCAAATTTCCAACCAAAAAGGGCAAATTTTATCCAGAAAAACTTTTGAAACGTTTAGGAGGGCGCCCCCCTTAATTTTACTAGGCGGCCCCCTTAATCATTAAGGGGACCGGCCTACAATTAAGGGGACCGGCACGCTCCAGAACAATATTTTTCCCCCCTTTAAATACTGTTTCATCCCTCAGATTTTTCTCACCTTTTTCACTTCTAAACTTTCTGATCTAGATCTATTTCTCTATTCTCTCATCCTTTGATCATAAGTGTATATATTCTTTGTTTCAAAGTGATCCAATTTCCATCCTCTCAAGTGCAAGAGAAGAATACTTCTATCTTCCTAGACAAGAAGTATTACAACTTGTTGTGATCTCCACATCCAAGTTGTTGGTGTATCATCAAGATTATTTACATATTCTTTGTGAAGATTGTTGTGAATATTTGCTTGTAGATAGTTGTGTTAGATATAGATTGTGTGATTAGTTGATAGCTTGGTGTGAAGAAGAAAAGCTAGGAAATCTATTGGTATGAAGAAGATAGAGTTGAAGTAGTTAGTTGTGAAGTAGATTGATTTGAAGAAGGTGTGTAGAAGTTGTGACTTAGGTGTGAAGGTGTTGTGGTGTGATTATTGGTGTCTAAATTGGTGTGTAAATTGGTGTGTATATTGGTGTGTAAATTGGTGTGTAAATTGGTGTGTAAGGTTTTCTCCGCCATAAGGGAGCTTGTTGATATAGTGAAGAAAACTCTCGAGTTAGGTGCTCGGGGAGTGGAGTAGGGCAAGGAAGGTGTCCTTGTAGCCGAACCACTATAAATCTCTTGTCTCGCGGTTCGATCTTTCCATCTCTTACTTATTTCATTACTTATCATTGTTATATATTTCGTATTGATATTTGTTTGTATTGTGCAATACTTGAGATCACATATTATCGAATCTAAGTTTTAAAAATTAAGTAAACACTAAAACTATTTTTACAACTAATTAAAAAGACGTAAAACTATTCAACCCCCCCCCCCTTCTAGTTTTTCACAATTGGTATCAGAGCCACGTCTAGCAAGAATTTTAAAATATATTGTATTTTAAAACTTGTAACGATCTATGGAATCTGAAAAATATTTAGAAGGGCAATCTATGCAAAGACCACCACTATTTGAAAGTGATGGATTTTTATATTGGAAAAATAGATTCGAAACCTATGTGAAATTAAAAGATCTTGATCTTTGGCATATTATTACCTTTGGTGATTTTCCCCCTATTCAATATAATGTTGAAACTAAAATGGATGAAATTGTAGCTTTTGAAAAACAAAATGATGATTTGAAAAAGAAACTAACAAAAAATAATGAGGCTAAAATGGTTATTTATAATGCGTTACCACGCAAAGAATATGAAAGAATTTTTATGTGTAAAACCGCAAAAGAAATTTGGGATTCTTTACTAATCACTCACCAAGGTAATAGTCAAGTTAAAGATAACAAAATAGATCTTCTTGTACAACAATATGAACAATTTACGATTTCGGAAGAGGAATCAATTGATAATGCTTTTGCTAAATTTAACAGCATTATCACAAGTTTAAAAGCACTTGATGAGACATTTTCTAGTAAAAATTGTGTTAGGAAATTTCTTAGGGCATTGCATCCGAAATGGCGAGCTAAAGTCACGGCTATTGAAGAATCAAAGAATTTGATGACATTGTCACTAGATGAGCTTATTGGCAACTTGAAGGTCCATGAAGAAATTATAAGAAAAGATTTGGAAACGGTTAAAGTCAAGAAAGAACAAGTCAAATCCGTTGCTCTAAAAGCCAAAAAGGAACTTTGTGATGATAGTGACTCAAGTGACGAGAGTGAAGATGAAGAATATGCAATGGCCGTAAGAGAATTCAAGAAATTCTTCAAGAGACGAGGAAGATTCACTAGATCATCACATGACAATAGAAAATCGTTCCAAAGAAATAGAAGTGACAATTACGTGAAAAGAAAATGCTTTAGATGTGGAAGTCCAAATCATCTCGTTGGTGAATGTCTAAAGCCGCCGAGTTATGATAATCAAGGTGCATTTGTTAGTAGAACATGGAGTGATAGTGACAAAGAAGAAGTGGAGAAACCAAGAGAAGAAAAGTGTTTCATGGCAAAAGCAACCGACGAAATATGCCTTGGAATTGACTTGGAGCCTGGCGAATGGATCAAGGATAGTGGATGCTCGAGGCACATGACAGGGAACCGAAAGCTATTCTCTACATATAAGGCATACAACGGAGGTAACGTTATTTTTGGTAGTGACTTGTGTGGAAAAATTATTGGCAAAGGTACGATTTCTCAAGACTCACTTACTATTGAAAATGTTGAACATGTAAATAATTTAACATATAACTTACTTAGTGTAGGCCAAATATGCGATAATAAATGTAGAGTTATCTTTTCCGAAGAAGATAGCGAAATAGTTAAGAATGGAAAAATTATAGGTAGAGGTATTAGGAAAGGAGGTGTATATGTTATGAAACTAGGAAACAAACCTGAAGATAGGATATGCCTAACGACCCTAGACGAAAACTCCACATTGTGGCATAGGAGATTAGGACATGCTAACATGCAACAAATACAATCTTTGGCCTCTAAGGAATTAGTTAGAAACTTGCCTAATCTAAAATATGACAAACATTTTTGTGATGCATGTAAAATTGGAAAACAAGCTCATGCTAGTCACAAAGCTAAGAATATAGTATCCACTACTAGGTGCCTAGAATTATTACATATGGATCTTTTTGGTCCATCCGTTGTGCGGAGCTATGGAGGAAACAAATATACCTTAGTAATAGTAGATGACTACTCACGATACACGTGGACTAGGTTTTTAAGTGACAAAACCCAAGTCTTTGAAAAATTCGAAATATTTAGTAAAATGATTCAAAATAAGTTAGGATGCTCAATAGTTGCCATTAGGACGGACCATGGTAGGGAATTTGATAACGAAGTACAATTCGGAAAATATTGTGAGTTAAATGGAATATCTCACAATTTCTCCGCTCCTCGTACTCCTCAATCAAATGGGGTAGTAGAAAGAAAAAATAGGTCACTACAAGAAATGAGTAGAACTATGTTAAATGAACAATCCATTCCACAAAAATTTTGGTGTCACGCCGTAGATACATCGACTTATATTTTAAATAGGGTATCAATTAGAAGAATTCTAGGAAAAACTCCTTATGAGTTATTAAGAAATAGAAAACCAAACTTAAGCTACTTTAGGGTATTTGGAAGTAAATGCTATATCTTAAACACGAAGGACTACCTCACTAAGTTTGATCCAAAATCATATGAAGGAATATTTTTAGGATACTCACAAAATAGTAAAGCATATATAATACTTAACAAACACTCCATGAAAGTAGAGGAATCACTAAATGTAACATTTGATGAAACACCACCACCTCCTAAAACGCTACCTTTAGAAGATGATGATTTTGTCGAAAATGAAGCCATTGAGGTTAGTAAAACAAAACCCATAGGAAATGATAATGAAGACATTCACTTAGAAAATAACGAAACCGTTAATATTGAAGAATCTAGATCACATCCATTAGATAATATAATAGGACATCTTAACCAAAGAACCCTTAGGTCACAAGCCCAAGATAAAAACAACTTCTTTTGTTTCCTCTCAGCAATAGAACCTAAGAATATTAGCGAGGCTTTAAAGGATGAAAGTTGGATTATAGCTATGCAAGAAGAATTAAATCAATTTAAGGCAAATGATGTTTGGGAACTAGTCCCAAATCCAAAGGATATGACTATCATAGGAACCAAACGGGTATATAGGAACAAGTTAGACGAGAATGGAATAGTTACTAGGAATAAAGCTAGGTTAGTTGCCCAAGGTTATAATCAACAAGAAGGAATTGATTATGATGAAACTTATGCCCCCGTAGCTAGACTAGAATCAATTAGGATATTACTTGCCTATGCTTGCGCCCTAGATTTTAAGTTATTCCAAATGGATGTGAAAAGTGCATTCCTTAACGGTTTTATCAATGAGGAGGTATATGTGGCACAACCTCCAGGATTCATTGACTTCGCAAAACCTGATTATGTTTATAAGTTAAAGAAAGCTTTGTATGGACTCAAACAAGCTCCCAAAGCTTGGTATGATCGATTAAAAGCTTTTCTTATTAAACATGATTATTCCATGGGAATGGTAGATAACACTCTTTTCACTAAAAGGAAAGACCCTAATCTCATCATTGTTCAAATATATGTTGATGACATTATATTTGGATCGACTTGTCAAGACATGTGTGATGAATTTGCCAAAATCATGCATGATGAGTTTGAGATGAGTATGATGGGTGAACTTAACTTCTTCCTAGGATTACAAATAAAACAATTAGAAGATGGAATATTCTTTAACCAATCTAAGTACATTAAGGAAATGCTTAAGAAATTTGGCCTAGAAGACTCAAAACCCATGAAAACACCCATGTCTATGGAGGTAAAGCTCACAAAGGACGATGAAGGTGAGTCCGTAGATAACACCAAGTATAGAGGAATGATAGGTAGTTTACTATACTTGACGGCAAGTAGACCCGATATCATGTTTAGTGTCTGCCTTTGTGCCCGTTTTCAAGAGGATCCCAAAACTTCTCACCTAGAAGCGGTTAAGCGTATCTTCCGATACGTTAAAGGCACTATACACTTAGGATTATGGTATCCTAAGGAATCCGGCATAGAAACCATTGTCTATGCGGATTCGGATCATGCGGGAGACTACGTAGATAGAAAGAGCACTAGCGGTATTTGCACGTTTATGGGATGTTGTCTAACGTCTTGGTTTTCGAAGAAGCAAACCGCTCTTGCTATTTCTACAACCGAAGCCGAATATGTAAGCGCCGGAAAGGCATGTCAACAAGCACTATGGATGAAACAAGCTCTCGTAGACTATGGCATTAGGTTAGAAAATGTCCCCATTATGTGCGATAACAAAGGTGCAATAGATTTAAGTAAAAATCCGGTGCAACACTCTAGGACTAAACACATAGAAATACGTCACCATTTTCTTAGGGATAATGTACAAAAAGGAAATATATCTATAGAAAAGGTTGCATCGGAAGACAACATTGTGGATATATTCACAAAACCCCTTAAGCGTGAATTATTCAACCACTTGCGTTTAGGATTAGGAATGATGGAACAAGTTGACTAAATTATATTGAATTAATTCAAATTTATACTTGCATGAAATTTAATTTTTTTCATTTCACCTTTTCTGAGTCTAGGAATCTATTTCGCACAAAATTAAAGATTGAGAAGATTCATTTTCTTTGCATAAACCTTTTTGTAAAACTCAATCAATTCTTTCTAAAAATTATTCTCACAATCTAGGAGTCACATGAAGATCATTTTCCTTGCATTGTTGACAAAGTGTAAAAAATATTGTCTTTCAAAATCATGCATAAACTCACACATAAATTGTCAAGGTATATAATCTAATATATGTCTTTGACATTCATGATCGAGCACAAATTGAATCAAGGAGATCATTTGGTTTGTTTCTTAGGATCGTTATTTCGTTGTGCATCTAGGAGTAGAAACAATCACAACTCCACATTTGTTGCATATAGACACTCACTAGGACAAATTCCTTAATAATGATGTCATCTTGATCCATTACTAGCTTTTCACTCACTAATTGCCTTTGCCTTTTATCTAAGATAGGTGCCTTAGGAAACTTAACTGTGCTTGCCTTTACTTACCTCCTATTGCTTATTATGTGTTGATTATGTGTCCTCTTGCATGCATGCCATATCTTAATTAGATTAGATTCTATATTGCCTAAGAGAATTGAACTTGCTTGAACTCTAATCCAAACACATAACCTTTCTGAAAATTTTCTGCCAAAAACCCAATTTTGGCAACCTGGAAATCACCAGATGGGCGGCCCCCTTAATTATGTAAGGCGGCCCCCTTAATTATTAAGGGGACCGGCCATCTGATGGTCGGGTTTACAGAATCTTTTCTGCTTTTTAGCCCATTTCAACCTACATTTCCCAATTTTAACCAACACACTTTGTCCCAATCTTCCAAACAAACCTTATCCATCCTTAAACACACAAATCTTACACTATAAATATCCCCAATCCTCAAAACTATCCATTCATCCCATCATGAACTCTCCAAACAAATCAAAATCAAAAGCCTCAAGGCTAGCAAGGATGACGGAAAGACCCGTTTGGCGAAGAAAAAGCCCTCGAAACAAATCCATCATAACCAATGAGATTGGAAGTCATTCAACACCTCCAACTTCTCACTTCCCAAACTTTACCTCAAACGCACAAGGTCATTCATTTGATCCTCTTTACAAACCATACAACATTGGCCAACCATCTTCCTTCAAGCCAAACTACACATCTCAACCTCCAACCACTTATAATGATCCATACAAGTTTGATCAACTATCAAACTACAATTCCAACTACACAAATCCAACACATCTATACCAAACCTATGATCCTCTTCACATTGCCATGGAAAAGCAAAAGTTTCGTGATGAAATAAACCAAATCCTTGATCTTAGTGATCTCCTTGCTATGCATCTTGCACAACGCAACAAAGGGCAACCTCCATCATCACCCTATGCAAATTGCCTTCCCCACTCTCTCAATTTGGATCAAGTTACCAACCACACTCACTTTTGCCCTTGTTGCATATTCCTTCAAAAACAAATCCTCTACTTGAGTGAAGATATTTCTTGGATTGAATATCTTCTCACTCGCAATCATCCAATACCACCCTTAACACGATACAACATCGTGAGATACACCTCTTCCGCTCTATACTCCACCCCATATCCCTCTCAATCAAACATCTAAGCTTTATGCTTATGTTTCCATTCAAGCAAATAACACACTCAACTATGAGTTGCAAGCAAGTCCAAGTGCTTCTTTAGGCTATATAGAACTATGTCCTTCCTTTTGTTTTAGTATGATTAATATGCCTTAAGCATATTAAATATTGTAATGTTTTCTATGATGCTTGAATGAATCTATTTTTATAACTATTGCTTTGCATATATATGTGCCTTGTTCTTTTCTAATATTTTGTGTAGCCAAGACTTCCATAGCTCATTCCTTTGATGCTCTCAAATGAGGGGGAGTTTACATCAAGGGGGAGCATTTACCTTTTTGATTTTACAAAAAGGGGGAGAAGAGAGTGTTAAACTCTAAATTCTTGTCTAAAAATTATGTTTTAGACCTCATGAGTTTAAGGTTTTGTAATCATCAAAAAGGGGGAGATTGTTGACATAAATAATGTCTTAAAACATTGTTAGCATATTAACAATGTCTCTATGTTTTGATGTTTACAAAGCATAAACTCATTAATCTAAAACTTATGACATAAACAAGTTTTTGGTGCTTAATACTTGTCTTTGCTTCCATATCACTTAAGGTATGAATAAACAAAGAGTTTATTACATTTCATGATCAAAGGAAATTTTATATTAATACATAACATTATATAAAATGATTTTAACATTTTATATATATTTGTAAATCATTTTTGGTATAGCTTTATTAAACCACAAAGATATGATTTCAAATTTCCAACCAAAAAGGGCAAATTTTATCCAGAAAAACTTTTGAAACGTTCAGGAGGGCGGCCCCCTTACTTTAACTAGGCGGCCCCCTTAATCATTAAGGGGACCGGCCTACAATTAAGGGGACCGGCACGCTCCAGAACAGTATTTTCCCCCCTTTTAAATACTGATTCATCCCTCAGATTTTTCTCACCTTTTGCACTTCTAAACTTTCTGATCTAGATCTATTTC
Organism: Artemisia argyi; assembly: GCA_030686995.1. Lineage (NCBI taxonomy): Eukaryota > Viridiplantae > Streptophyta > Magnoliopsida > Asterales > Asteraceae > Artemisia > Artemisia argyi. The sequence continues at coordinate 16,582,308 of CM060685.1, read as the reverse complement.
TCTATTCTCTCATCCTTTGATCATAAGTGTATATATTCTTTGTTTCAAAGTGATCCAATTTCCATCCTCTCAAGTGCAAGAGAAGAATACTTCTATCTTCCTAGACAAGAAGTATTACAACTTGTTGTGATCTCCACATCCAAGTTGTTGGTGTATCATCAAGATTATTTACATATTCTTTGTGAAGATTGTTGTGAATATTTGCTTGTAGATAGTTGTGTTAGATATAGATTGTGTGATTAGTTGATAGCTTGGTGTGAAGAAGAAAAGCTAGGAAATCTATTGGTGTGAAGAAGATAGAGTTGAAGTAGTTAGTTGTGAAGTAGATTGATTTGAAGAAGGTGTGTAGAAGTTGTGACTTTGGTGTGAAGGTGTTGTGGTGTGATTATTGGTGTCTAAATTGGTGTGTAAATTGGTGTGTATATTGGTGTGTAAATTGGTGTGTAAGGTTTTCTCCGCCATAAGGGAGCTTGTTGATATAATGAAGAAAACTCTCGAGTTAGGTGCTCGGGGAGTGGAGTAGGGCAAGGGAGGTGTCCTTGTAGCCGAACCACTATAAATCTCTTGTCTCGCGGTTCGATCTTTCCATATCTTACTTATTTCATTACTTATCATTGTTATATATTTTGTATTGATATTTGTTTGTATTGTGCAATACTTGAGATCACATATTATCGAATCTAAGTTTTAAAAATTAAGTAAACACTAAAACTATTTTTACAACTAATTAAAAAGACGTAAAACTATTCAACCCCCCCTTCTAGTTTTCCACATATAGGAAACATGTGATGTAATGAGCCTATAAATACCCCTCATGACTCTCCATGAGGGGTGTGAGAAAGTGTGTGTAAAGTTTAGTTTCATTTCATTTTAATATAAACCCTTTTCTCCACCTTTCTCTCTTTACTTTCTCTCTCTAGAACAATGGTGTATTTTGATCAACCGCGACCTCCGGAACGTGTTTATTGGTTACAACAAGTGGCATCAGAGATAACCGGGGGTGAATCGTGGTGTTTTGTGGTGAAAATTTGTGTTTTTGGGTGAAAAAACGGATCTGGTACTGTTCATCGCCTAAATATCGAGTTTGGGTGTATTCTATCGAGTTAGGATATCGAGTTTGGAACTTGTCTTACCGAGTTTGGATCCTAGCGAGTTAGAGTATTCTATCGAGTTAGGGTGTTTCTGTCGAGTTAGGATAATAAGTCTTATCGAGTTAGGATATTTAAGACTTACCGAGTTTGGACTCAAGTTTGGCGAGTTAGCCTTTTACCTTATCGTTCATCGAGTAAGGTTATTTGTGGCTTATACCTAAACGAAACTCTGCCAAATGTTTCTGAGCTTATCGAGTTACAAAAGATCTTATCGAGTTTCAAGATCTTACCGAGTTACAATAGGGTTACCGAGTTTGAAATGGTTACCGAGTTTGACATATCTTACCGAGTTTGAAAGGTTACCGAGTTTGAAGAAGGAGAAAGTTGCGAGTTAGGGAATGGTTCTCGAGTTACCAAGGTTATCGAGTTTGCAAGGTTATCGAGTTAGATATTCAGGATACCGTGTTTGAAGGTTACCGAGTTAGGGGCTTATCGAGTTAGGAGCATTATCGAATTAAGGGACAGTTTGCGAGTTAGGGAGTTTTACCGAGTTAGCATGTATTATCGAGTTAGCCAAAAAAAAAAAAAAGTTTTTTGGCGGGAAAATTTGAGTAAAATTTATTTTTGAGAGGATACTAAACGTTCAATTTTTACGCGAAATTCAAAGTTTGGTATAACGTTGAAAATTTTGACCCGAAATTCAAATTTTTAGGCCAAAATTCAAAATTTTTCGGTGAAATTTTGCGTAAAAATTTTCAAAACTCAAATTTTTCTGGTAACCTTAGAATTGCATTTCATAGTGATTTCCATATTATGGCCGAGAAAATTTTCCAATTTTATTTTTGGAGGGAAAATACGAAATCACTACGAATCACCCGAAATAGAATTTCAAGCTTCACTAAAAACACACCACGTTTTGCTTAATCGATCCTGATCAAGAATCACATTCAAATGACAACGGCTAGTATCATATTTTTGTGACTACGGAGTTTTTGTACGATATTGCTTATTTGGGTTTAAAGTTCATTTCACGGGCATGTGTACTTATATATCTCAAAGTCTAGGGGTGGATGGATGCATGACTTTCGGAGATACTTGTTTGGGCAAACACTGGTAGAGATAGTGATTAAGACTTGGATTATCTAGTTATACCCGATGTAAGGAGTTACATTGTAGTACTCACGGGTTATAGCTATCACTTTAATGAGTTACATTGTAGTACTCAGTGTCGCACGAAGTTGTGGATAGTTCAAGAGGCAGAGATTTCATATACTATTTGTGGGTCTGAGTATATGGATCTACGTATGCTTAAAGGAGTTACGTTGTAGTGCTCAGTATAGGTTCTTAGTCACACCTTCGTACAAGATTAAGTCAGATATCTATGAGATGTTTACTTCATTCTCAGATTGGTTATATTGGATTCTCTCCATACAGTGGTCATTTACTAGCTAGTTGGAATTTGAAGAGGTCGCTTAAAGGTTGAAGAGAAGAGAAGAGATTGTAGAATAAAGAGAGTCATATCCTATCAGAATATTCTCACAAATTATGCTATCATGGTCTATCTATACTGCATCAAAAGTGTAAAGTACGGGTAATTTTGGCATGTACACACAATAGTATGATGATTTCGATACATCACAACCATCAGGAGGGAGAAGAACATGCCAAAAGAAGTAGTGTTTCATCTCTAGTACGTTGGTTGTTCGAGGGAATTGTGCTTACACTAGAACCGAAGAAGTATTAATGATGTGTACATCGGAGCGTATTACCAACCTTCTGTGCAATACTATGTGAGTTATGCTATGATGCTCCCAGAACGACAAACATGTTCCTACACTTTTGAATCTACTTTATCCGCTGCGAGATGAAAGAAGTGTTGTCGTTTCAGGAGGGAGCAGGAAAAAGAATAAAGGCTCGCTAGTTAGGAGGGAGTAATAACCTAGCTAGACCATTACAGTTGAAGTTCAGAGCTACAAAGACCTTTGCCGTCAATGTCAAAGATCATACGCCGAGATCGTCGGAAGAGAGAACTTCAAGTCTGCCTCAGTATCTAGACTACAGAGACTCTGCGCTTCAACAACGTCAACATAGTTTACTATTGTTGTAATTTACATGTTTATGTGTTTATAGGTCTCATTGTATCCATTCATGTGTGACGATATCTTGGAGGGAGATTGTTAGCCTAAAGTTATATTATAAAGCTAAAACCTAAAGTTATATTATAATAAGATCTAAACACACCGAATAAGTACAAATAAGCAAAAATAAGCAGTTAAATAAGCTAATGAATAGTAAAATGAAAATTTGAGAAATTGGCTTACAATATGCAATCCTGCCATAGACCATGAACCAAAGGACCACAGATCAATCCTATAGGTTTCCACAAACCTATAACCCAGGGATATCCATGATTCACCCTGCTCCACTGCTCGCTTCTTCATTTTCACCAATTTTTTATTTTCTTTTTATTTTTCTGTTTTTTTTTTGTATTTTTGGTTTTTGATACTAGATTGTATTTTAAGGTTTCTAAAAGCTTTATTAAGCTTTTTTGTGAGCCTAAGTGAGCTTAAGAGTCCATAATATCAAACAGAAACAATAATAGGCTTAATAATAATTTTTGAAATAAAAGTGAAAATTGCATAAACTGAAACAGATACTGAAATTGAAATTGATTGATGAAAATAGTTGAGATTACACTTGAAAACACTAATTACAACATTAAAAAGCTAGAAGTTACACTGGAGAATGACAATTTTACAAATACGACACTAATTAAGCTAAAATGAACTACTCTCTTTCTTCTTGCATCTTTTGTCTTATATAGTTGCTGATTAGGGTTCCTGGAGGCCTTCTGAGCATATCCCATCAACAAAATGGACCATTGGATGAGTGAGATTCAATCTCAGCCGTTTGCTTGTTTTGACGCCAAAATCGAGACAGAGCAATTGGACAGTTTTTTATATCAATTGGGGGGTGCATTTATTGTGGAGGTGATGTTAGGTGAAGGTGGGTTGGGCGGTGGAGAAGTGACAGGCAAGTGGAGATGGAGGGGATGAATACCAGAGTGGTTTCTGGTTTTGGTGGAATGGGAGGGAAGGTGGTGTCTGTTGACCGGTTTGACCCAGGGTCAAAGTTTGACCCTGTTATTACTAATAAGGGTAATGATACGTGGGAATCGCACCAGGCTTTACCTCTCAAGGGATCTTGAGAAGCTTACAACCCCCACCAGGCAGTGTACCTGATCGTTGTAGTATAGTATAGTTACAAGTACCGGGGGATTGATCGTTCAGCTTAGGAATAGTGTCGCTAGGATTAGAAAACCTAAATACTAGTTCTAAAGGTGAGGGATGATTATTTTTGTATTTTTATATTTTATAGAAAGCAATTTAAAATCTCGGGTTTGAAGGATTTGGGCGGAATTAGTTGCTATTCAACTAACCCAATACTAAGATGCAATAAAAATAAAATACTAGAAATGAAAATAACTAAATTATACTAAATTTGTGAGCAATAAGTGGAGAAAATGTGTTTACTTAGATTTCACTACTCCCTAGACATCTTTTACACGTTAATTACTTGTTATAATTGCATGGATGACGGATCGTATTCCTTAATACCATTCATGGGGTGGCGCACTTAACTCCCCAATTCTATGAGCTCTTATCTCCTCCTATACCATGCCCATCACAACCATAGGGATTATAAACAGTGGCTCATGCATTAAATACAACCAATAAAGACCTAGTGCACATCGGTTCATGTTTCTTAAGACATTCAAGCATGTTACCAATTAGAGATCTACCAGTTTTCTTAAGCCTAACATATAAATCATTCATCCAAGACAAGTATAAACAAGTAATCAAGACATAATTAACATCTAGGTTTCATTAGATCCAAGCAAACACAAGATAGATCTAGCCTAGCATGATGGAATTAAGACAAGAACAAGATATAGACAACCAACACATAGACATATTGATTGAATTAAAAGAACACTTATCTCAATTACACATGAAAGGTATCAAGGGCTTGGAACCCTTGAAAAACCTGTAAAATTCGCACCAAGTTCGTACTTAGGGTTTCTCCAAAACTTCTCTTTTTTTAATGTGAAAATTAGAAAACTATATATAGGAAAAGGGGTCTGACGGCGTCAAGACCAAGCTTGTGACGCCGTCACCTCGCCGCCAAAACTCTTCTCGGACTGCCTTGATCTACATTTGACGCCGTCATGTGATATTCATTTCCAGGCCGTCATGACTTTTACTCTTGACGCCCTACTTCGTGACGCCGTTAAATCTGTACTGGATCGTCATGGAATTTTGCTCTTGACGCCGTCAGGATGTTACTCTTGACGCCGTCACCTACTGTTCCCAGCATGGAAAATTAAGACTTTGGCGTTTTCTTCACTTTTATGCTCGAAAAACGTCCGAATTGCTTCATTTTCCAGATTTCACTCCCAAAGTACCTAAAATCACAAAAGGAACGATTTAGGGCAATATTTGATCAAATAAATTCAATTCCGGGCTTAAATGACCCCCTAAAAGTGGTTCGTTTTTTGCCTCATCATATACCCTTACACTTGAGATTTGCTTGTCCTCAAGCAAATGCGCTTTTATTCTAGTCAAAATACAAGTTAGGGGTCATTTAACACTAATATAAAAGTAATTACAACAAATAATAGTTCTACTAAAGACCAATAGACAAGCACGGAGGTCATACACAAGCACCTCACAAATAGTGTTTAGATACTCACATCTCTCGGGTGTAATAAAGTGTAAATTACAATATGGAAACGGAAGATATCTCTCACTACCTGTCATAGCAAAATAGATTACCATAGGCTTGGGAAAGGATCAAACCTCCACCACATGGCGTAAGCACCTAGGATAAACTATCAAAGAGGTCTTTTAAAGGGTTGTAACGTTAGGTGTAGGGATATGAAATACACGGTTTTGTTGGATAAAGGAAGTTTTTACTGGTGGCGAGTTAACAATCTTGGTTAATTACATGTACAATATGGCGTTGCTAAGCCAAGACTAGACTCGACTTAAGCTAATAACTGAAAAATAACAAAAACATAAAATGAACATAGAATAAAAAGGGATGGTAGTCCGTATGTTTTTTCTCCTTTTTTTTTATTTTTTTTCTTTTTTCTTGATTTTTCCATTTTTTTGTTTTTTTTTTCATACACTCTTACCCTACCATCCAAAATAATACATCATAGGGGATGAACATTTCCCTTACACTTGAATTTTTACATACTTTACAATAAACTAATCTAATGACTCGAATTAAGAGAATCAAAACACTTGGAGCACTTTTAGGATTAACGCACATATGGGGGTAATATATGATGTTCTTCCCCATTACTTCATAAAATAAGTACTTACCCATGAGTCCCAATTGTCCCAAAACAATATGTACAAGGATATGACTCGACTTAGCAACCATGTAATCAATTAGATAGTTAACTTAGGGTTTAACAAATAACAATAATGCACTAAAAATGAGCGCATACACGGAAGGCTAAGGCGATTTGGTTGTACATTTAAGTGGGGTGTAACAAATTCTTCCTTTAAGTAAAGTGCTTAAAGTTAGAAACGAAAAGATAGGCTCGAAGGGGTGTACTAGGGGTTTCGTGTACTAAAAATGAGTACAACGCTAAGGGTGTGGGAAAAATTAGTTGACTTAACTAGCCAAGTAATATGACTTAAATGGACAAGTAATTATGATACGGGTTTAACACAAGGGTAATCCTAATGCCTCTTATCATTTAGTAAATCCTACCACACGAATGTAGTCTCACTAGCGGTCTCGGGATGCATCACTAACGCAAATTCTAGAATCTAAATGCTACCGGTACACTCATAAGCACTAATAGTAAATGCTTTTCCTATCAAATCTAAAGGCGAACCTCACATATTTGGGTGGAAAATTTTTCCGAAAGTACGGTTATGTGCTAGTCATACAATCTCCTATCCATGAGACGCTTGCTATGGCTAAAGTTTCACTCCTAAATGTTGTAAAAAATTTTAAATTTGGCGCTAAAATTGCACTAACAAGTATTTCTCATAGTTTTATTACACATCTACCATTAAACAAAACAAACTCAAGCGAACGTGCATATGTAAGGTATCATCTTTTTACCCTCCCCTTACACTTAAGATGAACATTGTTTAATAGGAATCGACCTTGAGAGGAAAAGACACATTCGGTAGAACAACTCATAGCTAGAGATGAAGAGCAAGACCCTTTTGAGGACCCCTTGGTCTTTAGTAAGATGATTGAGTTCTTAAGCGTAATGCCCATTAACATAGAAATGAATAAATGGAAAAGAGAGGGAGACAAGTGTAAATGGAGGTGGGACAAGCCACCTAAAGAAGGTGACAGATCATGGCATATGAGGATGACTTTGTATGATCCGTCTGGAGAAAAGTTTGAAAGGTCATACCATACTAAGGAAACCGATAGGAAGTTGAAACCTAAGTTTGATCCCAAAGATGTCTTCAATGAGGAACTCACCCGTATCACGTAGTAACCCATGACCTTGAGTCTAGCTACATGACTCGTAAATAAATAAAAGCGCTTCTTGGGAGGCAACCCATGTTTTGTGTGATTTTGTTTATTTGTTTGTTATTTGCTTCCGTATGCATGCTTAATTTTTATTGTTGGTAGATCATGTTTCTAAACTAAATAATGGAAATACTTTACTTTGTTGTTTTGGCCTAGTCTTAACTCCACCTAAAGGTATTTTTGCAAAAGATAAGTGTAAGGGGAAACTCCAAATATGTTTTCAAGAAACAAACCGATCATGATTCTCCACAATATTAAATGAACATGTATATTCGTATTTGTTAGAGTCAAATGCTTGTATTGAGTCATAATGAAGTTTTGCAGGATTTTCCAGGAAGTAGGACCAAGTTTTTCCAGAAATTTTCTGGAAACTTAACATAAGAATTTCTGCAGGTCACTTCTGACGGCGTCAAGAGTTTACTCTTGACGGCGTCAAGTGTAAAAATCTGGAAATTTTACCAGTTTTGTTATTTTAACGGAGTCTTATGGTTTTTGTGAATTATTAAGTTTTATAATCTCCAGGAGATCTGCAAACTTCATTCCACAAGCATTATATCTTATCTTGTTTTCTAGGATTTAGTAACTTATATAGGATGCCGCCGATTTTACGCGAGGTTGTCTTGTCTATTTTATCAGGTTTTACAAGTTATGTATGACAAGAAGATGATTTATATTCTGGAAAGGAAGCTTTGATTGTTCATTTTCTTGGAGGAAGATTTAACCTGGTCACCTTATTATCCATACTGAGCGAATCAGGGGAGTATTTGATTTCATTCTTTTTAACTTTTTCACTTTTACATTCTTTACTTGAACATTGGGGACAATATTTGATCAAATAAATTCAATTCCGGGCTTAAATGACCCCCTAAAAGTGGTTCATTTTTCGCCTCATCAGGTAAGTTGGTTTTGGGCTTGGGGAAAGGTTGGGCCAAAGGGGAAGGATTGGATTAGTTGTGTTTTGGGTTTGGATTTGGCTTTGGTTAATAATACAATAGGTCCGTTTGGTTTAGAAAGTATCACAAGGACCAATTGTGTAATATGCCGAAACTTTAGGGGATGAACATGTAACTTTCCCAAAGTCTTCGAAAGGGTATTTTCTGCCAATTATGAATAGTACAGGGTCCCATATTGATTTTTCACTTTTAAAATTCCCAGGGACTAAATCTGCCATCTTTTGAAACTTAAGGGACCAATCATGCAACTTTGCCAAAATTTCCACTTCAAGGACCATTCCTGCCAAAGATTAGTAGCACAAGGACCAAAATTTATTTTTCTCAAAGTTTTTACATCCCAGGGACTATTTTTGTCAATTTTACAAAATTCAGGGACTAAACTTGTAATTTTATGAAACTTCACACCAAGGGACTAAATATGTTTATTTGTGATTCAAAATGACCTTTGGTGACTTTTTCATGTTTTTGAAAAACCAGGGACTAGATTTGACAAGTTTTGAAAGTTAAGGGACTGAAACTGCCAGTTATGCAAACTTTGTTCATATTTCATCTGTTTTTGATCATTTTACATCTGAACACATGTAAAACACAATTCTGGGATATTTTCAGTATTTTGATGCATATTTGAGTGTTTTTGGATATTTTGGCAGTTCAGATGAGGTAAAAATGATGAGTATTTTCAATCCCCCACACTAAAATATTGCTAGTCCCTAGCAATCTTTATTGAAAACTTAATGGTTTTGAAGTCTCTTTACCAAAAGCCATTACTTCTGGAGTAGCCAAATGTTTCAGCTCAAGTAAGAACTATGGTACACTGATAACCATATGATTTTAAGCAAATCATCAGTTGTTAACGGATTTGATTTGTCTTTACCAAAAGCCGTTTGCTTCTGGACTAGCCAACTCTTTGATGGAAATAAAGTCATCATCTTGGTGAGTTGATTACCAATTATGGTTTTTCCACTGCCTTTACCACAAGCCATAACCTTGTGGGCTAGCTAACTTTTCACGATTAAAGATATGGTGAGTTGAATCCCATACAATTTTGGGCAAATTGTCAGCCATCAACGGTTTTGAGATATCTTTAGCAAGAGCCGTTTGCTCCTGCATTAGCCAGTCCTTTTGTGGCTTAAACAAGGTGGACTGATAACAACAAAATTTTTGAAATAAAGTGAAAATTTTTTAAAATTTTGGCTAAAAACGGGGGTACTAGAAGATATAATGTGATAAAATTCGCTAGAATTCCCCCCCCCCCACACTTAGAGTTGAATATTGTCCTCAATATTCAAAGTCCCGGCTATTATGCCGATTCTTTGAACGGAAAAAGATAATATTACAAGCTAAATGTGGAAATAACATTTTTCACTTTATTTATATAGATATATACATACATTTTTTTTGAGATATATACATGGTGAACCATAGCAGGGGTAACTTCCCCCACACTTAGGGTGAAAACCCCTTATACATGCTACTGTTTTTGTTTATCGAGTCGCTAGCTTGACTCGATCCCTGAATTCATTGGTTCGTGGGGAAAGTTTGGAGATCTGGGACAACCATTGGTGGTACGTCCCCTCCAAAGTAGTGTTTTAACCGATGGCCATTCACTTTGAAGTTGGAACCGTCAGGTTGAGATAACTCAACAGTTCCATATGGAAACACTTTTGTTACAGTGAATGCCCCAGACCAGCGAGTTTTAAGCTTTCCTGAGAATATCTTCAATCATGAATTGAAGAGAAAGACTCTGTCACCGATGTTGAAAACACGGTTCTTAATTTTTGAGTCGTGGATCTTCTTGGTTTTTTCCTTGTAAATCAAAGAATTCTCATAAGCTTGATCACGAAGTTCGTTTAATTCGTTTAGTTGAACCTTGCGGTGATCACCCGCTGTCTGAAGGTTGAAATTTGCATGTTTTAAGGCCCAGTAGGTCTTATGTTCTAATTCAATTGGAAGATGACATGCTTTCCCATACACCAGTGATGAGGCGAAAAATTTTCCGTTTTTAGGGGGTCATTTAAGCCCGAATTCGAATTTATTTGATCAAATATTGCCCTAAATCGTTCCTTTTGTGATTTTAGGTACTTTGGGAGAGAAATCTGGAAAAGGAACCAATTCGGACGTTTTTGGAGCATAAAAGTGAAGAAAACGCCAAAGTCTTAATTTTCCATGCTGGGAACAGTAGGTGACGGCGTCAAGAGTAACTCTCTGACGGCGTCAAGAGCAAAATTTCATGACGATCCAGTAAAGATTTGACGGCGTCACGAAGGTAGGGCGTCAAGAGTAAAAGTCATGACGGCCTGGAAATGATTAAGTCTTGACGGCGTCAAATGTAGATCAAGGCAGTCCGAGAAGAGTTTTGGCGGCGAGGTGACGGCGTCACAATGTTTGTCTTGACGCCGTCAGACCCCTTTTCCTATATATAGTTTTCTAATTTTCACATTAAAAAAAAGAGAAGTTTTGGAGAAATCCTAAGTACGAACTTGGTGCGAATTTTACAGGTTTTTCAAGGGTTCCAAGCCCTTGATACCTTTCATGTGTAATTGAGATAAGTGTTCTTTTAATTCAATCAATATGTCTATGTGTTGGTTGTCTATATCTTGTTCTTGTCTTAATTCCATCATGCTAGGCTAGATCTATCTTGTGTTTGCTTGGATCTAATGAAACCTAGATGTTAATTATGTGTTGATTACTTGTTTATACTTGTCTTGGATGAATGATTTATATGTTAGGCTTAAGAAAACTGGCAGATCTCCAATTGGTAACATGCTTGAACGTCTTAAGAAACATGAACCGACGCGCACTAGGTCTTTATTGGTTGTATTTAATGCATGAGCCACTGTTTACAATCCCTATAGTTGTGATGGGCATGGTGTAGGAGGAGATAAGAGCTCATAGAATTGGGGAGTTAAGTGTGCCACTCCATGAATGGTATTAAGGAATACGATCTGTCATCCATGCAATTATAACAAGTAATTAACGTGTAAAAGATGTCTAGGGAGTAGTGAAATCTAAGTAAACACATTTTCTCCACTTATTGCTCACAACTTTAGTATAATTTAGTTTATTTTCATTTCTAGTATTTTATTTTGATTGCATCTTTAGTATTGGGTTAGTTGATTTGCAACTAATTCCCCCCAAATCCTTCAAACCCGAGATTTTTAATTGCTTTTCATAAAATATAAAAACACAAAAACAATCATCCCTCACCTTTAGAACTAGTATTTAGGCTTTCTAATCCTAGCGACACTATTCCTAAGCTGAACGATCAATCCCCCGGTACTTGTCACTATACTATACTACAACGATCAGGTACACTGCCTAGTGGGGGTTGTAAGCTTCTAGAGATCCCTCAAGAGGTAAAACCTGTTGCGATTCCCACGCATCAAGTTTTTGGCGCCGCAGCCCGGGGAATAGTTATTGTCTAGGTTAGAATTTCTTTTTATTAGATCTACTTGCTAGATTCCTTTCTAGTAAGATTTTATTTTTATTTTTAGGTTCTCTTTAGTCTATCTTATTTCTTTGTGCCTTTGTTCTTAACCACCCGACATCATGGACAACGGGAACATCTTTGAACCCGTCATCCCACCACAACAAAACCCACCATTAGAACCCCTTAGGCCCCGAACCTTAGGAGAATATTCCCGACCTAGCCACCAAGGCTACCGAAACACCATTGAGCTCACCGGAGCCAATGTGACCCCCTTGCGATCCGACACCATCCGGTTGGTGCAAAGCGGATGTGCATTCCATGGAGTTCATTCCGAAGATGGAAACCAACATCTTAAGGACTTCCTCAAAATCGTAGATTCCATAGACCTAGATGTTGCAACTAGAGAGACAACCCGATTACGCCTATTCCAATTCTCTCTACGGGATCAAGCTAGTCAATGGCTTGAGCGTTTACCCGTGGGATCCATCACCACATGGGATGATCTCACCACTCGTTTCCTTGCTTAATTTTTCCCACCGGGGAGAACTACTAAGCTTAGAAATGACATCTTGATGTTTCAACAACGTCAAAATGAATCTCTTTATGAAGCATGGACTCGTTTCAAGGACTTACTCCAAAAAGTCCCTCATCATGGCATAGATCTTTGGCTCCAAGTCCAAATCTTTTATGACCATATCGACATCTCCACGAGGCGAGCCATTGACCAATCGGCCGGTGGTAAGCTACGTGATCTAAGTGCGGAACAATCATGGGAACTCATAGAAGATCTCGCTCTCTATGACAACGAAAGTTGGAATGATCCCCGTGATTTGAACAAAACGGTCAAGGCAATATCTTTGCCTTCGAACAATTCTAGCACTCCCGACCGTAGGATCATGGAACTTGAGGACCAAGTCAAGTTTCTCATGAAATCTTACGAAGCTCCTAAGCCTTCAAGCCAAGTGAACAAAATCACTTCTTCATGCGAATTATGTAGTGGTCCCCACGACACTCGTGATTGTGTGGAACTCCCCGGAACAGCTTTTGCGGACTACGCATCCACGCGTACCGACAAAGCGGGAGATAAGTGGTACACTTTCAAGCCCGAGCCAAACACTTACGGTGATTCATACAACCCCTCATGGAAAAATCACCCAAACCTTAGGTGGAAACAAAATCAACCCAATTCTTCCAACCCGCCTAATCGTTACCAACCAACCGGTCCACCCTCCAACCGTACTTTCAACAACAATCCTTCTAACAACTTTGGTAGTACCAACAACCTTGAAGGATTAATGTCTAAGTTCATGGCATCTCAAGAGGCTCGCATAGCTAGGTTTGAAACCGAATTCAACCAACAACAAACAGAGATAACCAACAAGATTGACAACTTGTTGAAGGCCCTCAACAACCAAGCACTAGTCACACCTAGGAAGGACACTAGGGACACCAATAACGGAAGCCAAATTAAGGACCCCTCATCATCCAAAAATGTCCACTTTGTCAATGTTGTCACCATTAAACCAATAGATAAGGAGACTGAGGAGAGTGACAAGGATGAAGTTAAAATAGAAGCCGAGACTAAGGATGAGAGTAGGGAAGTTGAGGTAGAGCCTATAGAAGAATACTTTGATAAGTTGCCCACCAAGGAAGAACGGGAATACCATAAGGATTTATTCGATAGTCCCGAGAGACCATATATCCTTGGCACCCCCTTATCAAAATGGAGACCTCTCTAACATTAACATCCCATGCAATATTGGGCACATGCATATATGGAAAGCTTACATCGACCCTAGATCCCCCTTGAACATCATGACTAGGACTTATTACAATTAGGTGATGAAGAAGAAACTTGATTTTAGGATGATGCCCGATAAGAATCTGATAAGTAATTTTGCAGGAAGAGTGAAGGGACTACATGTGATTATAGGGAATCTCACCTATGAGATCGATTTTATGATAGTTGAGGACACTCGTCCGGTGATAGATGCTTGCCTAAGCCAAATAATATTTGTAAAACCATTTGTTGAGGCCACTAGGATGAGCTATGATCCGACTTTAGGGATAGTTAGATTCAAGGAAGAAAATGATGAAGTTGCCTATCAAATGCCCTACAAAATTGAGCAATACCGCCTTCTCTCTAATATCGAAAAGGAACACAAGCAAGCGGCTTATTATAGGAATGAAGAGGATAGACGTAGAGGAGTAGAGTATGTAAAGAACAGAATGCTTGGTTTCTACAAAGAATGCTTGCAACTAGGTCCTGAGTACAAACCTGGTTTAGAAAACGACCTAGAGAGTGGAACCAATGATGAGGTCACGTAGTAACCCATGACCTTGAGTCTAGCTACATGACTCGTAAATAAAGAAAAGCGCTTCTTGGGAGGCAACCCATGTTTTGTGTGATTTTGTTTGTTTGTTTGTTATTTGCTTCCGTATGCATGCTTAATTTTTATTGTTGGTAGATCATGTTTCTAAACTAAATAGTGGAAATACTTTACTTTGTTGTTTTGGCCTAGTCTTAACTCCACCTAAAGGTATTTTTGCAAAAGATAAGTGTAAGGGGAAACCCCAAATATGTTTTTAAGAAACAAACCGATCATGATTCTCCACAATATTAAATGAAAATGTATATTCATATTTGATAGAGGCAAATGCTTGTATTGAGTCATAATGAAGTTTTGCAGGATTTTCCAGGAAGTAGGACCAAGTTTTTCCAGAAATTTTCTGGAAACTTAACATAAGAATTTCTGCAGGTCACTTCTGACGGCGTCAAGAGTTTACTCTTGACGGCGTCAAGTGTAAAAATCTAGGAAATTTTACCAGTTTTGTTTTTCTAACGGAGTCTTATGGTTTTTGTGAATTATTAAGTTTTATAATCTCCAGGAGATCTGCAAACTTCATTCCACAAGCATTATATCTTATCTTGTTTTCTAGGAGTTAGTAACTTATATAGGATGCCGCCGATTTTACGCGAGGTTGTCTTGTCTATTTTATCAGGTTTTACAGGTTATGTACGACAAGAAGATGATTTATATTCTGGAAGGGAAGCTTTGATTGTTCATTTTCTTGGAGGAAGATTTAACCTGGCCACCTCATTATCCATACCGAGCGAATCAGGGGAGTATTTGATTTCATTCTTCTTTACTTTTTCACTTTTACATTTTTTACTTGAACATTGGGTACAATGTTCATCTTAAGTGTAAGGGGAGAGTAAAAAGATGATACCTTACATATGCAGTTTCGCTTGAGTTTGTTTTGTTTAATGGTAGATGTGTAATAAAACTATGAGAAATACTTGTTAGTGCAATTTTAGCGCCAAATTTAAAATTTTTTACAACATTTAGGAGTGAAACTTTAGCCATAGAAAAGCGTCTCATGGATAGGAGATTGTATGACTAGCACATAACCGTATATTCAGAAAAATTTTCCACCCAAATATGTGAGGTTCGCCTTTAGATTTGATAGGAAAAGCATTTACTATTAGTGCTTATGAGTGTACCAGTAGTATTTACATTCTAGAACTTGCGTTAGTGATGCATCCCGAGACCGCTAGTGAGACTACATTCGTGTGGTAGGATTTACTACATGATAAGAGGCATTAGGATTACCCTTGTGTTAAACCCGTATCATAATTACTTGACCATTTAAGTCATATTACTTGGCTAGTTAAGTCAACTAATTTTTCCCACACCCTTAGCGTTGTACTCATTTTTAGTACACGATACCCCTAGTACACCCCTCCGAGCCTATCTTTTCGTTTCTAACTTTAAGCATGTTACTTAAAGGAAGAATTTGTTACACCCCACTTAAATGTACAACCAAATCGCCTTAGCCTTCCAAGTATGCGCTCATTTTTAGTGCATTATTGTTATTTGTTAAACCTTAAGTTAACTATCTAATTGGTTACATGGTTGCTAAGTCGAGTCATATCCTTGTACATATTATTTTGGGACGATTGGGACTCATGGGTAAGTACTTATTTTATGGAGTAATGGGGAAGAACATCATTTTATTACCCCCATATGTGCGTTAATCTTAAAAGTGCTCCAAGTGTTTTGATTTTCTTAATTCGAGTCATTAGATTAGTTAATTGTAAAGTATGTAAAGATTCAAGTGTAAGGGGAATTTGCATTCCCTATGATGTATTATTTTGGATGGTAGGGTAAGAGTGTATGCAAAAAAAAATAATAATAAAAAATAAAAAATAAATAAATAAATAAATAAATAAAAAATCGAAAAAAAAAAAAAAAAAAAAATAGAAAAAGGAAAAAGAGAAAAAAACATACGGACTACCATGCCGTTTCATTCTATGTTCATTTTATGTTTTTGTTATTTTTCATTTATTAGCTTAAGTCGAGTCTAGTCTTGGCTTAGCAACGCCATATTGTACATGTAATTAACCAAGATTGTTAACTCGCCACCAGTAAAACTTCCTTTATCCAACAAAACCGTGTATTTCATATCCCTACACCTAACGTTACAACCCTTTAAATGACCTGTTTGATAGTTTATCCTAGGTGCTTACGCCATGTGGTGGAGGTTTGATCCTTTCTCAAGCCTATGGTAATCTATTTTGCTATGACAGGTAGTGAGAGATATCTTCCGTTTCCATTTTGTAATTTACACTTTATTACACCCGAGAGATGTGAGTATCTAAACACTATTTGTGAGGTGCTTGTATATGACCTCCGTGCTTGTCTATTGGTCTTTAGTGGAACGATTATTTGTTGTAATTACTTTTATATTAGTGTTAAATGACCCCTAACTTGTCTTTTGAGTAGAATAAAAGCGCATTTGCTTGAGGACAAGCAAATCTCAAGTGTAAGGGTATATGGTGAGGCGAAAAATGATCCATTTTTAGGGGGTCATTTAAGCCCGAATTCGAATTTATTTGATCAAGTATTGCCCTAAATCGTTCCTTTTGTGATTTTAGGTACTTTGGGAGAGAAATCTGGAAAAGGAAGCAATTCGGACGTTTTTGGAGCATAAAAGTGAAGAAAACGCCAAAGTCTTAATTTTCCATGCTGGGAACAGTAGGTGACGGCGTCAAGAGCAAAATTTCATGATGATCCAGTAAAGATTTGACGGCGTCACGAAGGTAGGGCGTCAAGAGTAAAAGTCATGACGGCCTGGAAATGATTAAGTCTTGACGGCGTCAAATGTAGATCAAGGCAGTCCGAGAAGAGTTTTGGCGGCGAGGTGACGGCGTCACAATGTTTGTCTTGACGCCGTCAGACCCCTTTTCCTATATATAGTTTTCTAGTTTTCACATTAAAAAAAAGAGAAGTGTTGGAGAAACCCTAAGTACGAACTTGGTGCGAATTTTACAGGTTTTTCAAGGGTTCCAAGCCCTTGATACCTTTCATGTGTAATTGAGATAAGTGTTCTTTTAATTCAATCAATATGTCTATGTGTTGGTTGTCTATATCTTGTTCTTGTCTTAATTCCATCATGCTAGGCTAGATCTATCTTGTGTTTGCTTGGATCTAATGAAACCTAGATGTTAATTATGTGTTGATTACTTGTTTATACTTGTCTTGGATGAATGATTTATATGTTAGGCTTAAGAAAACTGGCAGATCTCCAATTGGTAACATGCTTGAACGTCTTAAGAAACATGAACCGACGCGCACTAGGTCTTTATTGGTTGTATTTAATGCATGAGCCACTGTTTACAATCCCTATAGTTGTGATGGGCATGGTGTAGGAGGAGATAAGAGCTCATAGAATTGGGGAGTTAAGTGTGCCACCCCATGAATGGTATTAAGGAATACGATCTGTCATCCATGCAATTATAACAAGTAATTAACGTGTAAAAGATGTCTAAGGAGTAGTGAAATCTAAGTAAACACATTTTCTCCACTTATTGCTCACAACTTTAGTATAATTTAGTTTATTTTCATTTCTAGTATTTTATTTTGATTGCATCTTTAGTATTGGGTTAGTTGATTAGCAACTAATTCCGCCCAAATCCTTCAAACCCGAGATTTTTAATTGCTTTTCATAAAATATAAAAACACAAAAATAATCATCCCTCACCTTTAGAACTAGTATTTAGGCTTTCTAATCCTAGCGACACTATTCCTAAGCTGAACGATCAATCCCTCGGTACTTGTCACTATACTATACTACAACGATCAGGTACACTGCCTGGTGGGGGTTGTAAGCTTCTAGAGATCCCTCGAGAGGTAAAACCTGTTGCGATTCCCACGCATCAAGTTTTTGGCGCCGCAGCCCGGGGAATAGTTATTATCTAGGTTAGAATTTCTTTTTATTAGATCTACTTGCTAGATTCCTTTCTAGTAAGATTTTATTTTTATTTTTAGGTTCTCTTTAGTCTATCTTATTTCTTTGTGCCTTTGTTTGTAACCACTCGACATCATGGACAACGGGAACATCTTTGAACCCGTCATCCCACCACAACAAAACCCACCATTAGAACCCCTTAGGCCCCGAACCTTAGGAGAATATTCCCGACCTAGCCACCAAGGCTACCGAAACACCATTGAGCTCACCGGAGCCAATGTGACCCCCTTGCGATCCGACACCATCCGGTTGGTGCAAAGCGGATGTGCATTCCATGGAGTTCGTTCCGAAGGTCCAAACCAACATCTTAAGGACTTCCTCAAAATCGTAGATTCCATAGACCTAGATGTTGCAACTAGAGACACAACCCGATTACGCCTATTCCAATTCTCTCTACGGGATCAAGCTAGTCAATGGCTTGAGCGTTTACCCGCGGGATCCATCACCACATGGGATGATCTCACCACTCGTTTCCTTGCTCAATTTTTCCCACCGGGGAGAACTACTAAGCTTAGAAATGACATCTTGATGTTTCAACAACGTCAAAATGAATCTCTTTATGAAGCATGGACTCGTTTCAAGGACTTACTCCAAAAAGTCCCTCATCATGGCATAGATCTTTGGCTCCAAGTCCAAATCTTTTATGACCATATCGACATCTCCACGAGGCGAGCCATTGACCAATCGGCCGGTGGTAAGCTACGTGATCTAAGTGCGGAACAATCATGGGAACTCATAGAAGATCTTGCTCTCTATGACAACGAAAGTTGGAATGATCCCCGTGATTTGAACAAAACGGTCAAGGCAATATCTTTGCCTTCGAACAATTCTAGCACTCCCGACCGTAGGATCATGGAACTTGAGGACCAAGTCAGTTTCTCATGAAATCTTACGAAGTTCCTAAGCCTTCAAGCTAAGTGAACAAAATCAATTCTTCATGCGAATTATGTAGTGGTCCCCACGACACTCGTGATTGTGTGGAACTCCCCGGAACAGCTTTTGCGGACTACGCATCCACGCGTACCGACGAAGCGGGAGATAAGTGGTACACTTTCAAGCCCGAGCCAAACACTTACGGTGATTCATACAACCCCTCATGGAAAAATCACCCAAACCTTAGGTGGAAACAAAATCAACCCAATTCTTCCAACCCGCCTAATCGTTACCAACCAACCGGTCCACCCTCCAACCGTACTTTCAACAACAATCCTTCTAACAACTTTGGTAGTACCAACAACCTTGAAGGATTAATGTCTAAGTTCATGGCATCTCAAGAGGCTCGCATAGCTAGGTTTGAAACCGAATTCAACCAACAAAAAACAGAGATAACCAACAAGATTGACAACTTGTTGAAGGCCCTCAACAACCAAGCACTAGTCACACCTAGGAAGGACACTAGGGACACCAATAACGGAAGCCAAATTAAGGACCCCTCATCATCCAAAAATGTCCACTTTGTCAATGTTGTCACCATTAAACCAATAGATAAGGAGACTGAGGAGAGTGACAAGGATGAAGTTAGAATAGAAGCCGAGACTAAGGATGAGAGTAGGGAAGTTGAGGTAGAGCCTATAGAAGAATACTTTGATAAGTTGCCCACCAAGGAAGAACGGGAATACCATAAGGATTTATTCGATAGTCCCGAGAGACCATATATCCTTGGCACCCCCCTTATCAAAATGGGAGACCTCTCTAACATTAACATCCCATGCAATATTGGGCACATGCATATATGGAAAGCTTACATCGACCCTAGATCCCCCTTGAACATCATGACTAGGACTTATTACAATTGGGTGATGAAGAAGCAACTTGATTTTAGGATGATGCCCGATAAGAATCTGATAAGTAATTTTGCAGGAAGAGTGAAGGGTCTGCATGCGATTATAGGGAATCTCACCTATGAGATCGATTTTATGAGAGTTGAGGACACTCGTCCGGTGATAGATGCTTGCCTAAGCAAAATAATATTTGGAAAACCATTTGTTGAGTCCACTAGGATGAGCTATGATCCGACTTTAGGGATAGTTAGATTCAAGGAAGAAAATGATGAAGTTGCCTATCAAATGCCCTACAAAATTGAGCAATACCGCCTTCTCTCTAATATCGAAAAGGAACACAAGCAAGCGGCTTATTATAGGAATGAGGAGGATAGACGTAGAGGAGTAGAGTATGTAAAGAACAGAATGCTTGGTTTCTACAAAGAATGCTTGCAACTAGGTCCTGAGTACAAAACTGGTTTAGAAGACGACCTAGAGAGTGAAACCAATGATGAGGTCACGTAGTAACCCATGACCTTGAGTCTAGCTACAAGACTCGTTAATAAAGAAAAGCGCTTCTTGGGAGGCAACCCATGTTTTGTGTGATTTTGTTTGTTTGTTTGTTATTTGCTTCCGTATGCACGCTTAATTTTTATTGTTGGTAGATCATGTTTCTAAACTAAATAGTGGAAATACTTTACTTTGTTGTTTTGGCCTAGTCTTAACTCCACCTAAAGGCATTTTTGCAAAAGATAAGTGTAAGGGGAAACCCCAAATATGTTTTTAAGAAACAAACCGATCATGATTCTCCACAATATTAAATGAACATGTATATTCATATTTGTTAGAGGCAAATGCTTGTATTGAGTCATAATGAAGTTTTGCAGGATTTTCCAGGAAGTAGGACCAAGTTTTTCCAGAAATTTTCTGGAAACTTAACATAAGAATTTCTGCAGGTCACTTCTGACGGCGTCAAGAGTTTACTCTTGACGGCGTCAAGTGTAAAAATCTAGGAAATTTTACCAGTTTTGTTTTTCTAACGGAGTCTTATGGTTTTTGTGAATTATTAAGTTTTATAATCTCCAGGAGATCTGCAAACTTCATTCCACAAGCATTATATCTTATCTTGTTTTCTAGGAGTTAGTAAGTATATAGGATGCCACCGATTTTACGCGAGGTTGTCTTGTCTATTTTATCAGGTTTTACAGGTTATGTATGACAAGAAGATGATTTATATTCTGGAAGGGAAGCTTTGATTGTTCATTTTCTTGGAGGAAGATTTAACCTGGCCACCTCATTATCCATACCGAGCGAATCAGGGGAGTATTTGATTTCATTCTTCTTTACTTTTTCACTTTTACATTCTTTACTTGAACATTGGGGACAATGTTCATCTTAAGTGTAAGGGGAGGGTAAAAAGATGATACCTTACATATGCACTTTCGCTTGAGTTTGTTTTGTTTAATGGTAGATGTGTAATAAAACTATGAGAAATACTTGTTAGTGCAATTTTAGTGCCAAATTTAAAATTTTTTACAACATTTAGGAGTGAAACTTTAGCCATAGAAAGCGTCTCATGGATAGGAGATTGTATGACTAGCACATAACCGTATATTCAGAAAAATTTTCCACCCAAATATGTGAGGTTCGCCTTTAGATTTGATAGGAAAAGCATTTACTATTAGTGCTTATGAGTGTACCAGTAGTATTTACATTCTAGAACTTGCGTTAGTGATGCATCCCGAGACCGCTAGTGAGACTACATTCGTGTGGTAGGATTTACTACATGATAAGAGGCATTAGGATTACCCTTGTGTTAAACCCGTATCATAATTACTTGACCATTTAAGTCATATTACTTGGCTAGTTAAGTCAACTATTTTTTCCCACACCCTTAGCGTTGTACTCATTTTTAGTACACGATACCCCTAGTACACCCCTCCGAGCCTATCTTTTCGTTTCTAACTTTAAGCATCTTACTTAAAGGAAGAATTTGTTACACCCCACTTAAATGTACAACCAAATCGCCTTAGCCTTCCATGTATGCGCTCATTTTTAGTGCATTATTGTTATTTATTAAACCTTAAGTTAACTATCTAATTGGTTACATGGTTGCTAAGTCGAGTCATATCCTTGTACATATTGTTTTGGAACGATTGGGACTCATGGGTAAGTACTTATTTTATGGAGTAATGGGGAAGAACATCATTTTATTACCCCCATATGTGCGTTAATCTTAAAAGTGCTCCAAGTGTTTTGATTTTCTTAATTCGAGTCATTAGATTAGTTAATTGTAAAGTATGTAAAGATTCAAGTGTAAGGGGAATTTCCATTCCCTATGATGTATTATTTTGGATGGTAGGGTAAGAGTGTATGCAAAAAAAAATAATAATAAATAAATAAAAAAAATAAATAAATAAATAAATAAAATAAAAAAAAAATCGAAAAATAAAAAAAATAAAAAAAAAATAGAAAAAGGAAAAAGAGAAAAAAACATACGGACTACCATCCCGTTTCATTCTATGTTCATTTTATGTTTTTGTTATTTTTCATTTATTAGCTTAAGTCGAGTCTAGTCTTGGCTTAGCAACGCCATATTGTACATGTAATTAACCAAGATTGTTAACTCGCCACCAGTAAAACTTCCTTTATCCAACAAAACCGTTTATTTCATATCCCTACACCTAACGTTACAACCCTTTAAAAGACCTCTTTGATAGTTTATCCTAGGTGCTTACGCCATGTGGTGGAGGTTTGATCCTTTCTCAAGCCTATGGTAATCTATTTTGCTATGACAGGTAGTGAGAGATATCTTCCGTTTCCATATTGTAATTTACACTTTATTACACCCGAGAGATGTGAGTATCTAAACACTATTTGTGAGGTGCTTGTATATGACCTCGGTGCTTGTCTATTGGTCTTTAGTGGAACGATTATTTGTTGTAATTACTTTTATATTAGTGTTAAATGACCCCTAACTTGTCTTTTGAGTAGAATAAAAGCGCATTTGCTTGAGGACAAGCAAATCTCAAGTGTAAGGGTATATGATGAGGCAAAAAATGATCCATTTTTAGGGGGTCATTTAAGCCCGAATTCGAATTTATTTGATCAAGTATTGCCCTAAATCGTTTCTTTTGTGATTTTAGGTACTTTGGGAGAGAAATCTGGAAAAGGAAGCAATTCGGACGTTTGTGGAGCATAAAAGTGAAGAAAACGCCAAAGTCTTAATTTTCCATGCTGGGAACAGTAGGTGACGGCGTCAAGAGTAACTCTCTGACGGCGTCAAGAGCAAAATTTCATGACGATCCAGTAAAGATTTGACGGCGTCACGAAGGTAGGGCGTCAAGAGTAAAAGTCATGACAGCCTAGAAATGATTAAGTCTTAACGGCATCAAATGTAGATCAAGGCAGTCCGAGAAGAGTTTTGGCGGCGAGGTGACGGCGTCACAATGTTTGTCTTGACGCCGTCAGACCCCTTTTCCTATATATAGTTTTCTAATTTTCACATTAAAAAAAAGAGAAGTTTTGGAGAAACTCTAGGTACGAACTTGGTGCGAATTTTACAGGTTTTTCAAGGGTTCCAAGCCCTTGATACCTTTCATGTGTAATTGAGATAAGTGTTCTTTTAATTCAATCAATATGTCTATGTGTTGGTTGTCTATATCTTGTTCTTGTCTTAATTCCATCATGCTAGGCTAGATCTATCTTGTGTTTGCTTGGATCTAATGAAACCTAGATGTTAATTATGTGTTGATTACTTGTTTATACTTGTCTTGGATGAATGATTTATATGTTAGGCTTAAGAAAACTGGCAGATCTCCAATTGGTAACATGCTTGAACGTCTTAAGAAACATGAACCGACGCGCACTAGGTCTTTATTGGTTGTATTTAATGCATGAGCCACTGTTTACAATCCCTATAGTTGTGCTGGGCATGGTGTAGGAGGAGATAAGAGCTCATAGAATTGGGGAGTTAAGTGTGCCACCCCATGAATGGTATTAAGGAATAAGATCCGTCATCCATGCAATTATAACAAGTAATTAACGTGTAAAAGATGTCTAGGGAGTAGTGAAATCTAAGTAAACACATTTTCTCCACTTATTGCTCACAACTTTAGTATAATTTAGTTTATTTTCATTTCTAGTATTTTATTTTGATTGCATCTTTAGTATTGGGTTAGTTGATTAGCAACTAATTCCGCCCAAATCCTTCAAACCCGAGATTTTTAATTGCTTTTCATAAAATATAAAAACACAAAAATAATCATCCCTCACCTTTAGAACTAGTATTTAGGCTTTCTAATCCTAGCGACACTATTCCTAAGCTGAACGATCAATCCCCCGGTACTTGTCACTATACTATACTACAACGATCAGGTACACTGCCTGGTGGGGGTTGTAAGCTTCTCGAGATCCCTCGAGAGGTAAAACCTGTTGCGATTCCCACGCATCAACCAGCATATATGGAGTACACCCGATGGGTGTTTTGTAAGCAGTGCGGAAATCCCATAATGCATCATCCAGCTTATCCGACCAAGAGGCACGGTTTTCACCCACCGTCCTCTCCAGAATTCTCTTAATACCCCGATTTGAGACCTCCACCTGCCCACTTGTTTGTGGGTGGTATCCAGTAGAAAGACGGTGAGTTACATCATATTTCAGCATCACTCTTGCAAATTGTTCATTGCAGAAGTGTGTGCCACGATCACTGATAATGGCACGAGGAGTCCCAAATCGGGCAAAGAGAGACTTCAAAAATTTAATGACTACTCGGGCATTGTTGGTGGATAAAGCTTTTACTTCAACCCATTTTGACAGATAGTCGACAACCACGAGTATGTATTTATTCCCTCGTGAAGACGGGAATGGCCCCATAAAATCAATGCCCCACATATCAAATATTTCGCAGACTTGGATGGCGTTTTGCGGCATCTCATTCTTTTTGGAAATATTCCCGTGACACTGGCAAGCCTCACAGGTTTTGATAAGTTCATGGGCGTCTTTATAGATTGGGGGCCAAAAGAATCCTGAATCAAACACCTTTTTGGCGGTGTAGTTTGGGTTATGATGTCCCCCCGTGGGTCCATAATGAGAAGCTTTAAGAATTTCCATGGCTTCTTGGCCATGGACACACCATCGGATGACTTGATCCGCACAGATTTTGAACAAGTAGGGGTCGTCCCAGAAGTAATGTTTAATATCTTTAAAGAATTTTCTTTTCTGTTGGGACGACATCCCTTTCACAACGAAATTACCCACATGGTAATTTGCAAAATCGGCAAACCATGGGGTAGTGGTATCATCCCGGGTAGAGATTAGATTGAGAGTCTCCAGAGGAAAGGTTTCATTAATCTCTTTTCTCTCGAGAATATCCTGATGAGGATTCTCTAACCGGGATAAGTGATCAGCTGCAAGGTTCTCTGCTCCTTTTTTTTTGTCTCGTATGATCATATCGAATTCCTGAAGGAGCAGGACCCAACGGAGTAGTCTTGGCTTTGCGTCCCATTTTGCAAACAGGTATTTCAAAGCCGAGTGGTCCGTATACACCAAGCATTTGGTTAGGATTAAATAATGCCGAAATTTCTCAAAGGCATATACCACAACTAATAATTCTTTTTCTGTGGTGGTATAGTGCATTTGAGCTTGAGTCATGGTCTTACTTGCGTAATGTATTGGCTAAAAATGTTTGGTTTTGCTTTGCCCCAGAACTGCACCAATATCGAAGTCGCTAGCATCGCACATAAGTTCGAAGGGTAAGTCCCAGTTGGGGGCAACAAGGATCGGTGCCTCGGTAAGCCTTTTCTTTAAAGTAGAAAAATCTTCAACGCACTCAGGGGAAAAGATAAAAGGAGATTCCTTTTCAAGAAGATGAGTCATGGGCCAGGCTATTTTGGAGAAATCCTGAATGAATCTCCGATAAAACCCGGCATGGCTGAAGAAACTCCTTATGCCTTTAAGAGTGGTGGGATAAGGTAGCTTAGCAATAACATCAATTTTGGCTTTATCGACCTCAATCCCACTTTTAGATTCCATTGATCGTTACAAGTTTTAAAATACAATATATTTTAAAAATCTTGCTAGACGTGGCTCTGATACCAATTGTGGAAAACTAGAAGGGGGGGTTGAATAGTTTTACGTCTTTTTAACTTTATTTTGAAAACTTAGTTTAGTTTTAAAACCTTGTTTGCTTTTAAAACTTTGATTCAATCTTATGTGAACTTCAAATCTTGAACAATATGAACAAGTATATCTAAGTATGAATAATAATAATAATGTACGCTAAGTATGTGAAATCAACACATGCATAATATAAACAATTATAGCTATATATGAGAGATAAGTACGTAATCGTTTATTTTATAATCCTTATATTTTGTATGAAAACTACACTTGATCGAAATGATCAATTATAAGTATGTAACCTTTTTAGTTTGATTGTAAAAACTTTGTTTTGTGAATGAAACTTTCGTTTGATCTTTAAGTAAAATCAATACTAGCACTATATGAGCAACTATATATATACGTCTACGTCTATAAAAGTAATAGCGATATAAGCAAGATAATAAGTAAGATATGGAAAGATCTAACCGCGAGACAAAGGATTTATAGTGGTTCGGCTACAAGGACACCTTCCTTGCCCTACTCCACTCCTCGAGTCACCTACTCGAGAGTTTTCTTCACTATGTCAACAAGCTCCTTATGGCGGAGAAACCTTACACACCAATTTACACACCACAACTACGTCACAACTTATTCACACCTTCTACACAACTATTTCACACCTATTCACTACTAAATCACACCACTTCTTCACACCTATTTCCTACACACCAATCTTCTTCACTCCTATCTTCTACACACCAATCTTCTTCACAACTATCTACCTCCCAACAATCTTCTTCACACCACTACTTATATCTCACTACTTCTATTCACAACTTCTACTCCTAGATCTATCTAGTTACACTACTATCACACCTTTACAATGAATGTACACAACAACTAGACTATATACACAAATCTACAATACTTCACAACTTGATGTTGAAGGAGTATTCTTCTCTTGCACTTTGAGAGATGAGAGGTGAGGGAATGAATCACTTGAAACAAGGATTAACAATTATATGATCAAAGGGTTTTTAGGAGGATGTTTAAAGAGATTTGGATCTCAAAATTTTCGTGCAAGAGGTGAGAAAAATTCCAGGTTTGAGGTGGTATTTATAGGGAAAAATTTCTGACAGAATCTGACAGGGGAGCATGGCCGGTCCCCTTAATTGTGTGCCGGCCCCCTTAAAATTAAGGGGCCGTCCTTATAATTAAGGGGGCCGCCCAGACGAAAACTGCAGTTTTCTTCTCTTTTTCTGGGGAAAGTTTATTTGGTAAAAAACTAACTGATTTTGGTTAAAATTTTGAATTCATATATTTATTATGAATAAAACATTTTCCTTTATTACTAAAAATGTTTTTCAAAAATATATAATAAGTTTATTTAATTTTATAAACTTTTTATTATTTAAATAAACATCCCTTTGATCATAAAATGTATTAGTCACTTGTTTATTCATACCTTAAGTGATTATGTTGGATGAGATGATATAAACTTGCTTAAAACTTGTTTACGTATTAACTTTGCGTTAAATGTTCTTGTATTTTGTGATCGTCAAAACTTAAGGATATCGAAAGATATTAATAACGTTTTTATACATTATTTATATCAACAATCATATATTACCCCCATATGTGCGTTAATCTTAAAAGTACTCCAAGTGTTTTAATTTTCTTAATTCGAGTCATTAGATTAGTTTATTGTAAAGTATGTAAAGATTCAAGTGTAAGGGGAATTTTCATTCCCTATGATGTATTATTTTGGATGGTAGGGTAAGAGTGTATGCAAAAAAAAAAAAAAAAAAAAGGTTATCCCAACGAATGTATATGCAAGTTTTTAGTGTGAGTTTATATCACTTCTCCCCCTTTTTGTTAACATCAAAAAGGTTATCCCAACGAATGTATAGCTCCCCCTTGAAGTATACTCTCCCTCGTTTTGAGGTCATAAGAGATCGAGATATGGAATGCTCGCAAGAAAAATAATAGAAGCGCAAGCATATACAGAAGAATATGCAATATACAAATAACAAGCATAGCAAAAAAATATTAAGGATGCATAACAATTAATTCAAAGTGATTATGTTAAAGATCCTAATTTGCCAAAGAGAGTCATCGGACTTGCTTGTAACAAAAGGTTGATTGATTCGTATTTGAGAGTGAAAATCATAAGCATATGGTATGATTAGATGGTTGATGATGAGGTGTTTGAAATGAAGATGGTTGAGTTAGGGTAAGGTTGTTGGATTAATGGAGGTATATGTTTGGGTCATGAATGTTGGAGAGTTTGGTGGTGGAGAGTTTGTAGCGGAAGATGTTGATTAAGGTTTTGGATGTTGTTCAAGTGAGGGTATTGGATGTGATCTAGTGAGAAGATATTCAATCCAAGTGAAGTGTTCATTGAATGCAATGGTTTTTAGGAGAAAGATGCAACAAGGTCAATTGTTGACATGTTTTTCAACTTGATTCAAGTTGTGGGGTAATGAAAGGAGAGCTAGAGGAAAGTTGTTCCAAGTTGCATTGAGCAAGGTGTCAGGCAAGAAGAGCACAAAGCTCATGAGCTTCCTTGAGTTCTTCAATGAACTTCAAGTGTTCGGAGGAAGGTGATAGGACATGCAACATAGGGATAACATGTGTGTTGATAGAAGGTGGTGGTGATACTCTTGGTGGTGGAGATATTTATGAGTTTGGGTAATCATGAATGGATGAGAATGAAGTTGTGGAGGATGTATCATGAGTGGAGGATGTTTTGGATGGTGGATTGGTAGGTTGAACAAAATGTGAGGTGTTAGGAATGAGATTGGGATTGTTGTTTCGAGATTGAACATGCTCTTCATTTGGCTTATGTTGGTAAGATGAAGGTGTATTTTTAGGAACAAGGATGGATGTTTGGTTATTATGATGAGGTTTGTGAAAGGGTTTATTTGAGTGAACATGAGGTTTGTGTATCCTGAAATATGGTTTGACCTTCATGGGTTAAGTTGTAGTGGTGATGACACACTTTGTAGAGTGTAGGAAATGGGTATATGGTTGAATCTTTTGTGAGGATGACTAGGTTGAGTTATTGGTGAAGATGGTAAATGAGTATCAAGTGATGTAGGTTAGAGTGAAAGAGCGATGTTCATGGAAGGGATTACTTGGTAGGAGGGTGTTATAGATGGTGCATTAGGTGCACTAGGAGATGAAATTTGAGGTTAGGTGAGTAAAGGTTATGAGGTTTGAGTGTGTAAAGGTTATGAGGTTTGAGTGTGTAAAGCTTATGAGGTTTGAGTGTAATGTAGAAGGATATGGGTGAGTAAAGGTTGTTGATATGTAATGTTGAAGACATAGGAGGATTTTGGTGTTGGATGTTTGACAACATCATTTGGTTTGATGGGCTTTTAAAGGAAGTTAGGCTTTCTTCTCCAAACAAGTTTCTTGGTGGTTTTGGTTTAATGGGAGAGGAAATGATGAGATGAGTGGAGATTGAGAGGAATGAGAGTGTTTATAATATAGGATTGGTAGGATCAAGGATGGATAAACTTTGATGGAAGGTTTTGGATAGAATAGGTTTGTGAATTTTGGGAAGTGTAGGATGAAATGGGCTAAAAAATAGAAAAAGGAAACAACACCTTCGACCATCAGATGGCCGGTCCCCTTAATTGGAGGCCGGTCCCCTTAATAATTAAGGGGACCGCCTTATGATTTAAGGGGGCCGCCCATCTGGTGATTCTCAGATTGCCAGAAAAGGGTTTTTGGTAGTGAATTTCAGAAAGGTTGTGTTTTTGGTTTCAAACAAGTCCAACTCTTTGAGGCAATTAAGCATATACTAATTATGTAGGCAATTATGTAGCCAAAGCATGTTAATCAAAGAGATTAAGTAAACAAGAAATTTCATCTAGCATGCAAACAGACTCATCAAGCAAGTAAAATATGAGTGCTAGGAAACAATAACCAACATCAAGTATTTCATAACTACATAACTAGGAGGATTAATCCTAATGTGTATCAATGTGCAATAAGTGGGTAGTTATGATATCATGGGTTTCTAGACTTGTTACAAACAAAGTCTTAATGAACAAACCATGGTCCTCCTGATTTGATTTAGTTCACTTATAAGTGTCATTTTATATAAATATAGATGACAAATATGAGATCACCATGCATGATTTTAAAAGAGACGTTTTTTGCATTATTCAACAATGTTTGAAAGTAAGTTTTCACTTAGATGTGAGAGTTATTTGAATAAAATAGATTGGGTTTTTACTTCAAAATGTGTGAATGAATGGTAAAGAATATTTTCCCAATCTTTAGTTTTGATCAAAACAAAATTGTGGATATTGATAGTGAAAACATGTTATTTAAAAGTGGGATAGTTATTTGAAAAACTATTTTCCAAAATGTGAGGTTTTTGCATATTTTTAGAGATATTAGATTTTTGACAACAAATATCATAAATCAAATATATAAAAAAATGTTTATTAAAGATCTCAAGATCAAGAGGATTGGTTAAGCCTATTATTATCCCATGCTATCGTTTCTATATATCCTATGATCCTAAAGGAAATGAAGACGATAATTTATATGTTAGATGTGAGAGTGTTGAATGGGGTATAACCTAACATCTATAGTTCCTTTGTTTTCGCACGCTTATCCAACTTAATGCCATAGTCTACGAGAGCTTGTTTCATCCATAGTTTTCTTACGCGAGGGATCTAATCCTACTTCTATATTAACGATAGATCCACTTAACTCATTTCACTTCATCACCATGAGTTTGCTAATAGTGGATATAGAAGATTTTCATTTTCTATTTCGTTCGGCAATGAACAATTTTATCTTATTCCTAGGAGAGTCAACCAATGATGTTTCTAGGTTATAAGAATATAAGCAATTATGTACTAAGCATTAATCTAACTAATCATTTATCTAAGCATGCAAATTAAAGTGATGAACTTAAAAGAAACGCGTACCTTTTAGTCTTCAATGGAATATCTTCAAGCACTTCAAGTGACCATGTTGACTTATAGAAGTCATTTGTAGATGATATTCCAACTTTTTCCAAGATTGACAACTTAGCCACTTGGTCCCCATTGTCTCATTGATCCAAAGTTGTTTGGTCCAAACATATTTAACATTTGGCTAGGATGCATGTATGGTGGTAATATTTCCCAAGGATTGTAACTTGGTTGATAATTCCACATTTGATTTCTAGTATTATTGTAATATTGTCTATTTTGATTTCTTCTAGGTTGAGGTGTTTTAGATCTTGGATGATGATTGTTAGGTTTTCTTGGTGGTGGAGTTTTAGATCTTAATTTAGGTTTAGAGGATCCTACTTCGGTCTTTAAGGATGGTTTATAAAAAGTCTTTACTTTTTCATCATTTGCAATGGGTATTTTTCTATCTTTTGTAAGTATATACTTAGGATTTGATTCTAATGATTTTTGTGTACTAGATTCACATTCAAACTTTATACTTTTATTTTCACTAGTTGAAACATTAGTTGAAGTTAATCCTAGACCGGTTTTATCTCCCGAAGTTTCTTGAACACTTATTATTTTCTTAAGTGGGTTACTACAATTTTTAAACTTGTCAAGTTTGAAAATTTCATTTTTAAGTTTTTAGTTTTCATTTTTAACCTCTAAGCATGTTTTACATTTTATAAAAACTTCTTTTCCTTTTTCCAGATGTTGTAGTTTAATTTTTAATTCGAGTACTTCATTTTCTAATAGATTATTAATATGTTTTAGTGACTTATTTTTAGCTATAACCTTTTGACCTAATTTGCATAACCTATTATATTCACTATCTAGGTCTTTTTCGTCTAATGATAAATTTTTGTCACTAAAGTATTCGGTTTCGGAATGTACCTCGCTTAATGTCTTAGCCATAAGACACTTTTCTTCATTTGTGGTTTCTTTCTTGTCCTCATCGCTATCACTCCAAGCACCTCCGATAAACGCCTTTTGATTTTGATCTCTTGACATCATTGGACATTTTCCGATGAGATGATTTGGATTGCCACATTTAAAACACTTCCTTTCATTATATGGTTGCCTAGCATATCTTCCTCGTCTCTTGAAGTATTTCTTGAAGTCTCGTACGGCCATAGCATACTCTTCATCGTCACTTTTGGAGGTTGAGCATTCTTCGTCACTAGAGTCCTTTTTAGCTCTCAACGCAATTGATTTGCTTTGCTCCCTTTTTCCTTTGACCATCTCGGAGTCTTTCTTTATTATTTATTCGTAGACCTTTAAGTTGCCGATCAATTCGTCTAGTTGTAGAGTTGACAGATTCCTTGATTCTTCAATAGCCGTGACTTTAGCTCGCCATTTTGGATGAAGAGCCCTAAGAAATTTCCTAACAAAATTCTTACTAGAAGAATTCTCATCAAGTGCTTTTAAACTTGTGATAATAGTGTTAAATCTAGCAAAAGCATTATCTATTGATTCCTCCTCCGGAATCGTAAATTGTTCATATTGTTGAACAAGAAGATCTATTTTGTTATCTTTAACTTGACTATTACCTTGGTGAGTGATTAGTAAAGAATCCCAAATTTCTTTTGCGGTTTTACACATAAAAATTCTTTCGTATTCTTTATGTGGTAACGCATTGTAAATAACCATTTTTGCTTCATTGTTTTTAGAAAGTCTTCTTTTTAAATCATCATTTTGTTTTTCAAAAGGTACTATATCATCTTTATTTGTTTCGGGATTATTTTGAGTAGGTAAAAAATCACCATTAGTAATAACATGCCAAAGATCAAGATCCTTTGATTTCACATAAGTTTCGAATCGATTTTTCCAATATAAAAAGCCATCACTTTCAAATAGTGGTGGTCTTTGCATAGATTGCCCTTCTAAATATTTTTCAGATTCCATAGATCGTTACAAGTTTTAAAATACAATATATTTTAAAAATCTTGCTAGACGTGGCTCTGATACCAATTGTGGAAAACTAGAAGGGGGGGTTGAATAGTTTTACATCTTTTTAACTTTATTTTGAAAACTTAGTTTAGTTTTAAAGCCTTGTTTACTTTTGAAACTTTGATTCAATCTTATGTGAACTTCAAATCTTGAACAATATGAACAAGTATATCTAAGTATGAACAATAATAATAATGTACGCTAAGTATGTGAAATCAACACATGCATAATATAAACAATTATAGCTATATATGAGAGATAAGTACGTAATCGTTTATTTTATAATCCTTAGTTATATTTTGTATGAAAACTATACTTGATCGAAATGATCAATTATAAGTATGTAACCTTTTTAGTTTGATTGTAAAAAGTTTGTTTTGTGAATGAAACTTTCGTTTGATCTTTAAGTAAAATCAATACTAGCACTATATGAGCAACTATATATATACGTCTACGTCTATAAAAGTAATAGCGATATAAGCAAGATAATAAGTAAGATATGGAAAGATCTAACCGCGAGACAAAGGATTTATAGTGGTTCGGCTACAAGGACACCTTCCTTGCCCTACTCCACTCCTCGAGTCACCTACTCGAGAGTTTTCTTCACTATGTCAACAAGCTCCTTATGGCGGAGAAACCTTACACACCAATTTACACACCACAACTACGTCACAACTTATTCACACCTTCTACACAACTATTTCACACCTATTCACTACTTAATCACACCACTTCTTCACACCAATCTTCTTCACTCCTATCTTCTACACACCAATCTTCTTCACAACTATCTACCTCCCAACAATCTTCTTCACACCACTACTTATATCTCACTACTTCTATTCACAACTTCTACTCCTAGATCTATCTAGTTACACTACTATCACACATTTACAATGAATGTACACAACAACTACACTATATACACAAATCTACAATACTTCACAACTTGATGTTGAAGGAGTATTCTTCTCTTGCACTTTGAGAGATGAGAGGTGAGGGAATGAATCACTTGAAACAAGGATTAACAATTATATGATCAAAGGGTTTTTAGGAGGATGTTTAAAGAGATTTGGATCTGAAAATTTTCGTGCAAGAGGTGAGAAAAATTCCAGGTTTGAGGTGGTATTTATAGGGAAAAATTTCTGACAGAATCTGACAGGGGAGCGTGGCCGGTCCCCTTAATTGAATGTCGGCCCCCTTAAAATTAAGGGGGCCGCCCAGACGAAAACTGCAGTTTTCTTGTCTTTTTCTGGGGAAAGTTTATTTGGTGAAAAACTAACTGATTTTGGTTAAAATTTTGAATTCATATATTTATTATGAATAAAACATTTTCCTTTATTACCAAAAATGTTTTTCAAAAATATATAATAAGTTTATTTAATTTTATAAACTTTTTATTATTTAAATAAACATCCCTTTGATCATAAAATGTATTAGTCACTTGTTTATTCATACCTTAAGTGATTATGTTGGATGAGATGATATAAACTTGCTTAAAACTTGTTTACGTACACTACTACAAAAAATCCCATAAACACCCCTTAATAAATACCGGTTTTATAAAACCCAGTTCCTATGGTAGAATATTAGTGAGCAAAGGGAACTATTAACCGGTTTCTATAACATAAAATATTAGTGAGCAAAGGGAACGATCAATCCCCCGGTACTTGTCATTATACTATACTACATCGATCAGGTACAATGCCTGGTGGGGGTTGTAAGCTTCCCGAGATCCCTCGAGAGGTAAAGCCTGGTGCAGTCCCTACGCATCAATAACCCAAAAGGCATGCAACGGTAGGCAAATGTCCCGTAAGGCATTTGAAGGTAGTCTTCTCTTGATCCTGTGGATCAATGGGAATCTGGAAATATCCCGAGAAGCCGTTGAGGAAGAAATAATACTCATTCGCCGCTAGTCTCTCGAGCATTTGATCCATAAAGGGCAGAGGAAAATGGTCCTTGCGGGTGGCTTCGTTTAGTTTTCTGTAATCGATGCATACTCGCCACCCCGTAACTAACCGAGTTGGAATCAACTCGTTATCCTCATTTGTGACAACAGTAATGCCACCCTTTTTTGGAACACAATGTATGGGACTCACCCAAGGACTGTCAGATATCGGGTAAATCAATCCAGCTTCGAGAAGTTTGAGAACTTCTTGCTTGATAACTTCGTGGATTTTTGGTTTTACCCGTCTTTGATGCTGCACAGCAAGCTTTGTCACAATTCATAATTTCAAGTCCTTGTTCAGATGTCGAAATTTCATTATTCATCTCGGAAGTTACTATTCATCTGCAACTATTCACCGATCACTATTCATCATTTTACTATTCATCATTTTTTAGGTCAGTTTGATATTCCGAGAAACATTCAAAAATTTCACTATTCACATGACACTATTCATTCCCGAGAGAAAACCACTATTCATGTGCATTACAAATTTCATCGTAAACTTAGTTTACGGGTATTCAAATTAGCGTAACCGTATTGGTTCAGGAGCGAATTCATGCATTATCATTGGGACATTTCATACGGACTCGAAATAGTCTGCATATCATCATTATGGCACTTGCATACTATTCCACTCGTAGGATATTTAAATTAGTACTTTTGGTATAATTAACATTTACGAATATTTATTTCTAAGTAAAAGTTAACACGCGATCAATAATGTGACTAACACGTCCGACACTCCCGACTAGGATCCCAATATATTTTTATATTCATTTTAATAATATAAAAATTATAATATTAATTTACCCGGTGTTTTGGAAATTTATTTAATTATTATCGTAGGTTTACTAAAATTACGACGGTTTTCGTTGAAACTAAATAATAATTATCTAAATACTCAATATTGATACCCAACATATTTTTATAATTTTTACGACTTTATTATGTCCTGGTTAACTCCGTTAAAATTTATTTTTAATTAACTCGGTACCCGGTATTTCCAAAACTATTAATATATACATAATACTACCAAATACCTACTTACTCTTACACAAATATACATAAAATCTCACAATTTCTTCCTACTTCCTTGACTTTGCCGCCCCCCGTACCAATCACTTACAAGTTGTGAAAATATTTCTAACTCATAAATACATGTAATGATTTTGTCTAAATTAAATATATATATCATATACTTATACTTTTCATCTTATTTCACCAAAATCAACTAGAAACTTTTCTTTCTCTTTTCTCTCTTCCTTTGGATCGGCCAAGAACACTAGACCAAGAAGAACCATAATTTTTCAAGATCAAGTATAATATATAGTGTATTTTGTACTCCTTTTAGGTTGAAAGTGGTTTGGTTGAAGTTGGAACTAGATTGGAACCCTAGAAATGGTTTTTGAAACAATACATATACCTACTGTCCATATTTTTAAAACATGGGAAACTCAGTAGGTGATGGGTAATTTTTGACCAAATATTTAGAAAATAATTTCAAAAACGAAGCTGTGGGCGAAAGAACGGATTAAAACGAGCTTATAACGAAGGAGTTATGATTTTTGCAAGTTTATTGACGAAAACTATTTTTCTGAAAATTACATGCTGTTGGACGATTTTCGACGGGCAAATAGAGGCGTTAGATGTAACCTAGATGAGCCGAGCTATTGAAAATATATTAATACATACTAAGACGAATCCGTGGATATAAAGAACGAGGAAAATGAACTTAAAACGACCAAGTTATACACGTTTTAAAATCGGCAAAACTATATATATATTTAGTCACTACTAGAAATAATATAACTACGTACTAAATGATATATTTTCTAGATTTCTTATTCAAGGATTTTATTTTTAACTAATGAAGTACGTACGACCCAAGGTTTATTTATGCGACTACTAGACGTTATCTTAAGGTTTTCAAAACGAGGAATATAACACTAACATTTTATATACGATATATTACGACAAGTTTCTATACTTCTAATTGGACTTATTTTTCCTAAGTATGGAAATTACCTACTCTGACGATAACAAGTATTTTCAAGTTACAAGTGGTATAGGTATCATGTGCATGAATATTCATTACCTCATTTCATGATCTAAAGTAGATCATATTCATTCATTAAGGTTGCGGCTAGTGTTCGTGCCTTGTTGTCCTGATCATTTCATCTCATCGTACTATCACTTAAGGTGAGTTTTCATAGCCCCGTTTTCAATTGCTTATTTGATTTCAAATCCCATGGGGGAGAATACATTGCATCAATTATTTTTGTACATGCCCAAGTATTAAATCCATACATTGCTTAAGTTGCCTTCCTACCAAGTTAAGTCCTCTTTTATTATCATGGACCGTTAATTATAATGCCAAGCGAGAGTGAGTGAATAGATCTATTGAGGCTGACGCCCCCATTCGTGTTTGGGTTGCTCCAACGGGTACGAATGCATTTCATGTCTAAACTATATGAGTGCCTGGTTAACACTCTTTTGGGGCCAATACAATATTATGTCTAGCTTCGGGGTCATGAGCTTAAGAGACAATGTAGCATTTTTGACATTTTGTCGGTTTACTTTATACTTGTGGCTAGTGTACATACGATTTAACTTAAAAACCTATGTAATTCACCAACATTCGTGTTGACGTTTTAGCAATGTATTTTCAGGTTATTAAGGTAGCTCCTGCTTGCATGCATTTGGACCTTCATGGAGTCGCGGAGTCGACGCGTCTCACATATATATATATATTTCCTGCACTTATGAAATGTTTGATCTGGATTGAACTTGTTTTTCATAAACTTGCAACATCTTTTTGGGACGTATGTTTTGTAAACTCTGAATGTTTTTAATGATCAAACGATGTATTTTTCTAAACGACACTTTAGGTCGTTCAATATAACTGTAACTGTGGTGCTATGACAGTCACCCCCCAGGTATTCCATTCCGCTGCCATTCAGGTATTTTGGAGGTGTGACAGATTGGCATCAGAGCTAAGGTTATAGCGAACTAGGATGTATCTTGGACCCTAGACTATAACCACATCATCATAGCATCTCATCATTTCATCATAGGTGCATATTCATTATACATGTTGTTTCATGCACTCAATGTGCGAGTTATTTATACCCATACTCATATATAATTATATTGACCTGGATCACAAGTGACATGTCTTCAGATACACACCCTGTCATCCTTTCATCCGATTCCAACATTGAAGATGCCTTGTCATCTTCCACTACCATTGTATCACCAGTTGCACTTACACCACCATTAACACCATTGAGTTGTTATAGGAACAGGGTTTTCCTATCATCCGGCCCATACATAGAATGCCGTTTGGTAGAGTATTCAGACTAAATCTTAATGGACCTATTAGGATGCTTATTGCAAGGGAGATAGTATGTTTTCTTTCCTTCACTAGTAGGGCGCTTACTACTCAGGTACTACCACCACCGTCAGCTACTTATTTCACTATTGGTCATCCCATAATGCGTACTTCAGTTTTACCTCTTAGATGTCGTGAGATAGCGCGAAAGAGGGTAGTATTCCATTCACTATTATCACCATCGTCTCCTAACTCACCACTAGGATCTCATCGTCAGCAACTTTGTTCTCATCATCTAAAGAACCACCAACACCATCACATCTCAGAGACCCTACACCCATATATGACAGGCCGTTTAGGAAGCAACCACTATTTGACATACCATTATCATCTACCACACGTTACACCACCTTATAGGTTTGAGGTTGGTGAGAGTTTGAGAGCCTCTACTACTTGACAACCTACTACTCTTCATCGTTAGACGATGATCTCTAATTATTTGAGATTACCCACGAGTGTTTGGACGATACACTCTGAATAATACCACAATCCTCACAAACACAATAAGAATTGCAACAAATCGCCCAAGGGTGTCATCTATCACAAGGACTCTATATTATCTTAGATGATCGACTCATACCTCCATGACACAATAAACCAACAAGATGCCTTGAACGGTATTATACCATCGTAATGGAACTCATCACAACTCTCCCTTCATTATCAAGTTTGATTACACCACATTCTAAGCCGATAATTACATCATTTGTCGCTCTAGCAACACTACACCGACCAAGGTGGTCACATTAGTAGATTTGACATGTAATTACAACTTTGGAAAGATGCAAGTAAGACAATAGGATTAATAAAGACGAAGATGTCTTTACGATTAGATGGTCATGTTGACCAAGATAAAAGTGACTACCCTAGTTTTCGTTATTCGGACATAATAACAATTCAAGTAAGTCAAAGTCTAATTAAATTTTTGTACAAACAAAAAGAATTCTTGCAAATCTTACGAAGTACGACAAATTATTGATTTTCAATGGTTGGATTAAAATTCATTTTTGTTTGAGCAACAATCTTCTTGAACTTCTTTTTTTTTCCAAAGACATATATATATGAGATATTGTTTTTATCAAAATACAAAATATTTCGTAGTCACATCTTTTACATAACTATATTCATTACGAACTTCAAATAAAGTCACTCCAAGATACATTTATGACCAAATTTCACAATGTTTCACTCAAATAAATGTTGTTAATTTTAGAAACCATATCTCCAAGAAGGAACACACATAACTCATGAACGAATCTCGAAAACAACCACTATACCTACTTGCTATTTGACCTTAGATGCGAAAGAAACCCCTCTACCAGAGATTTCCAATATTGATACACCATGCCTTAACACCAATACTTCAAATTACAACTTTTTCGCTCATTCCATATTAAAAGACTCTCACGCTAGTATAAGCTTGTTGGATAAAGATCAAGGTACAATTACTCAACAAAATTTATATTCTTTTCGGAGACCGATATAGCTTAGTCACATTGGGACAAGACCTCATTTTCATGATAGGATATCGAGAAGTTTCACATGACCATAAGGCATTTAGCTTGCATTCATGGAAAATCAAACATCATTCGATGTGGTACCTACTTGACTCAAATCATTGGCACCAAATTTCTGCCCTATATCTTTTCACACATAGACTACCCCCTTCAGTTGATTGTAGATGCCTTAAAGACACGTTCATCTTTCACGCTCTCAATATCACTACCATATTCTCGACCACTTCATAATCATAAACCACTGCCCTGTTATGAACTAAGATGCTTACATTCTTTAAATAAGTGGATTAGTAGACTATTACCATACCATAAGATTCACCCATATATCCAATAAACCATTCAACGAATTTTACTTCAAGCTATTTTACTACCATTGATACGTGGGAATCGCACCAGGCTTTACCTCTCAAGGGATCTTGAGAAGCTTACAACCCCCACCAGGCAGTGTACCTGATCGTTGTAGTATAGTATAGTGACAAGTACCGGGGGATTGATCGTTCAGCTTAGGAATAGTGTCGCTAGGATTAGAAACCTAAATACTAGTTCTAAAGGTGAGGGATGATTATTTTTTTATTTTATATTTTTTAGTAAGCAAGTAAAAATCTCGGGTTTGAAGGATTTGGGCGGAATTAGTTGCTAATCAACTAACCCAATACTAAAGATGCAATCAAAATAAAATACTAGAAATGAAAATAAACTAAATTATACTAAAGTTGTGAGCAATAAGTGGAGAAAATGTGTTTACTTAGATTTCACTACTCCCTAGACATCTTTTACACGTTAATTACTTGTTATAATTGCATGGATGACAGATCGTATTCCTTAATACCATTCATGGGGTGGCACACTTAACTCCCCAATTCTATGAGCTCTT
This sequence comes from Artemisia argyi, assembly GCA_030686995.1. Classification (NCBI taxonomy): domain Eukaryota; kingdom Viridiplantae; phylum Streptophyta; class Magnoliopsida; order Asterales; family Asteraceae; genus Artemisia; species Artemisia argyi. The sequence continues at coordinate 16,541,449 of CM060685.1, read as the reverse complement.
ATCTCCTCCTACACCATGCCCATCACAACTATAGGGATTGTAAACAGTGGCTCATGCATTAAATACAACCAATAAAGACCTAGTGCGCATCGGTTCATGTTTCTTAAGACGTTCAAGCATGTTACCAATTGGAGATCTGCCAGTTTTCTTAAGCCTAACATATAAATCATTCATCCAAGACAAGTATAAACAAGTAATCAACACATAATTAACATCTAGGTTTCATTAGATCCAAGCAAACACAAGATAGATCTAGCCTAGCATGGTGGAATTAAGACAAGAACAAGATATAGACAACCAACACATAGACATATTGATTAAATTAAAAGAACACTTATCTCAATTACACATGAAAGGTATCAAGGGCTTGGAACCCTTGAAAAACCTGTAAAATTCACACCAAGTTCGTACTTAGGGTTTCTCCAAAACTTCTCCCTCTTAATGTGAAAATTAGAAAACAATATATAGGAAAAGGGGTCTGACGGCGTCAAGACCAAGCTTTGACGCCGTCACCTCGCCGCCAAAACTCTTTTCGGACTGTCTTGATCTACATTTGACGCCGTCATGTGATATTCATTTCCAGGCCGTCATGACTTTTACTCTTGACACCCTACTTCGTGACGCCGTCAAATATGTACTGGATCGTCATGGAATTTTGCTCTTGACGCCGTCAGGATGTTACTCTTGATGCCGTCACCTACTGTTCCCAGCATGGAAAATTAAGACTTTGGCGTTTTCTTCACTTTTATGCTCCAAAAACGTCCGAATTGCTTCCTTTTCCAGATTTCACTCCCAAAGTACCTAAAATCACAAAAGGAACGATTTAGGGCAATATTTGATCAAATAAATTCAATTCCGGGCTTAAATGACCCCCTAAAAGTGGTTCATTTTTCGCCTTATCAACCATACGGGGAAATTGTTTTACGGAATTATTAAAAGAAACTATTTTATTACCACCCTATAAATTGATTTTTCCGTTATTGCACCGAGTATTTACTATTATTACGCGAAACAATTTTCATGTTACTTGAAAGGAAATGACTAGAATACCATTTTTCAAAACAAAACGTTGAACACCATCTAAAACTTTTGAGAAAAGTAATACTATTTTGACTAAATCAAGGATCGCATCATTAGTCCTCAATTATACATAGCCTGATCACCTATGTATAATTCAGGAAGGATTATGCCATGAAGTAAATAATTATTTTTTTAGTATTGCTAATAACAATCTTCATGTAAAAGCGTTTTAAACAAGTAAACTCTTTTATAAATGTCTCTTTCTGACAAACTTTCCCCTGGATACTTACCTCACCTGTCACTCACTTAGCCATTAAGTTGGACTTTCCATTGACTTCTTTAGGAGAGACTTTCCCTATCAAGTACTAGGAGGATTACTCGATACAAGAAAAGCAATAAAAGGATTACGGAACTACTAACCTAGACTAGAAGTATACAGTAAGACAATTTATAACTCAACAACCATTCTAGGATACCACAAGACCATCCGAACCACCATATCTGACCTAGTTTTCCAATTCTATCATTCAAAGGTACTAGCTAGATTGAGTTGCAGGATAGAACACAATGTGAAGGTACACTAAGCAACACTATAGAAATAAACCAAGCCTCTTAAACGATACTGTAAAGCATTTCATTTAAACATGGCCTCATCCATACGCAAACTTCCCTGCAGTGAGTTTACGCAAAGAATAACTGATTCAAATTAAGGATATCGATATAGATTCCCCTAAGGCGTTGTATCCTCAAGAAATTCTAGATAACCTCAACTATACATCAAGAGAGGCATCAGGCCCAAGCATATCTCCCGAGCTTCATATGGAAATAAAATAGACATTCATCGACATAGTATCAATGGGCACCCTCATTTTGCCAACATGATGACAATTTCAACGATAAAGCATTTCAGGACTTAAGTTGGTTGAATACCTAGGCTTGTAGTTTTCCCAGATACCAGCCAATAGGCATCATCCAATATCAGGAACCGAACGTTAGACATCTATGCATTTATGTGAACATTATCTATCCTACTATTTTATCCTTGTTAGTATTTTTACTATTAAATGAAGTTGATTTCAAAATTGTGTTCATACAAATCACATATCTCGTAGAAAAAATTTTGAATTGCCTATTTTGAATAAATACGATCCTTTTTAGTCAATATTTAGCAGAACCATTGTACAATGAGAAATATTTAAACATCAAACTTTGGTAAACAGTCCTACTCACAACATGTTTGAAAACCGCGTCACATTTCATAACTATTGAATTTTGAATTATCAAGAAAGATATAATTAGTAGACCACTTGTTCCATTTCCTAAATTCGTTTATTCAGAAAAAGATTTCGACCAAAAACTCAAAATCGCGAGATAAATTTTGAAAACAAATCACCATACTACATCGCTTATGCATTTAGGGCTTTGTGATTTGACAATAAGGAATATTGTAATATGAGATCGATTACAAACGTCAACAATGGAGACCAAGCACAATAGGCAAAGAAAGACATATGTCCCATTAGACCAAAACACAAGGAATCAAAGTGTTACCCATATTCTATCTTCTTCATATAACGCCCTTTTCGAAAAGTATAACGTTGTAGAATTAGTCACCAGATTCATTGTAACCGTTTCAATTATTCCTTATCAAGGTGATCGAATCACCTCAGACTTCTAGCAATCATTTTAAGATTTCCTTCGGAACCCCTTTTAGATGTGAACACCGCCTATCATCCTCAGACCAATGGTCAGATTGAGAGGACAATTTAAACATAGGAAAGATATGCTCAGAGAGTGAGCAATTGACTCTAGAAATGGTTGGACTAACCATTTATCATAAATCAGATTCGTTTGCAACGATAGTTATCGCACGAGCATAGAAACTACACTATTTGAGGCACTTTATGGTCGAAGTACCAATTACCCATTTACAGACCGAAATCGGAAAGTTAAATTCACTAGTCTAGAACTAAACTATGGAACAACAAAGGAAATTTCACAAGTCAAGAACCAGTTACAAGCAATGTGAAACTGGTAGAAGTTAGGTTGGTGCATGACGCACATCATGCGGATTGAGTATCCCTGAACAGGAAACCATCTAGATTCAAGTGGGAGAACGAACTAAGTTGAAAGCTTTGCCTTGTTGAGGCATGAGACAATCTTGGGTAACACGAGAAATTGAACCTCTAGTATTTTGGACCATTTAAGCTTCATTTTACAATCGACCAGCTGGCATATAAAATTTGAGTTCTGGCAGAGTTCAGCAACATATATTACCCATATTACATTGTAAACCTCAAGAAGCACTGATCATCTATTGACGGACCGAACGCGGAAAAAGCCAAACACACTATTCCTGTAAGTACTCATGAAATAACAAGGAATTTCCTGTAAATCAAGAATTAGTTACAAGTCGATAAGTTGTAAACCCTTAGAATTTCAAGTTGGTGGTAGGGTCACGTTAAAAGTTCTGCCTAGGAAGGGCATGATACCATCCAGAAAAATCCGGGAAGTTAAACTCGATGTACACTGGACCATTTAATATTTTAGACAGAGTAGGCTAGTAACCCTCAGACTTAAGCCTTGTTGGAAAGTAGTAAGATTACACAAACATGTTTCATAATTTCAAATCCCGAGAAACGACTTTCAGATTAGTGACTCATGATTCCATTGGAAGGAATCGAACCCAATGACAAACCTAAATCTGGTAGGAGAACCAGTAGAAATCATGGACCGTGAGGTCGAACGGTTGAAGCAAAGTCGAATTCCTATCGTTGAAGTTCACTGGAATTATTGAAAAGGACCCAAATTTACTTGGGAACGGGAAGACCAAATGCAACACAAGTATCCACGTCTTTTTACCGAATATACTTCAGAGACCAACCAAAACTGAACTTCGGGACGAAGTTCCTTTTAGAGGGGAAGACTGTCACAATTCGTAATTTCAAGTCCTTGTTCAGATGTCGAAATTTCATTATTCATCTCGGAAGTTACTATTCATCAGTTACTATTCACTGATCACTATTCATCATTTTACTATTCATCATTTTTTTGGTCAGTTTGATATTCCGAGACACATTCAAAAATTTCACTATTCACATGACACTATTCATTTCTGAGAGAAAACCACTATTCATGTGCATTACTCATTTCATCGTAAACGTAGTTTACGGGTATTCAAATTCACGTAACCGTATTGGTTCAGGAGCGAATTCATGCATTATCATTGGGACATTTCATACGGACTAGAAATAGTCTGCATATCATCGTTATGGCACTTGCATACTATTCCACTCGTAGGATATTTAAATTAGTACTTTTGGTATAATTAACATTTACGTATATTTATTTCTAAATAAACGTTAACACACGATCAATAATGTGACTAACACGTCCGACACTCCCGACTATGATCCCAATATATTTTTATATTCATTTAAATAATATAAAAATTATAATATTAATTTACTCGGTGTTTTGGAAATTTATTTAATTATTATCGTAAGTTTACTAAAATTACGACAGTTTTCGTAGAAACTAAATAATAATTATCTAAACACTCAATATTGCTACCCAACATATTTTTATAATTTTACGACTTTATTATGTCCCGGTTAACTCCGTTAAAATTTATTTTTAATTAACTTGGTACCCGGTATTCCGAAAAACTATTAATATATACATAATACTACCAAATACCTACTAACTCTTACACAAATATACATAAAATCTCACAATTTCTTCCTACTTCCTTGACTTTGCCGCCCCCCCCCCTACCAATCACTTACAAGTTGTGAAAATATTTCTAACTCATAAATACATGTAATGATTTTGTCTAAATTAAATATATGTATATATATATATATATATATATATATATATATATATATATATATATATATATATCATATACCTTTACTTTTCATCTTATTTCACCAAAATCAACTAGAAACTTTTCTTTCTCTTTTCTCTCTTCCTTTGGATCGGCCAAGAACACAAGACCAAGAAGAACCATAATTTTTCAAGATCAAGTATAATATATAGTGTATTTTGTACTCCTTTTAGGGTTTTGAAATACAAAATCAAGGTTTACATAGGTTTTCATCTTCAAGATCTCATTAATCTTTCAAGTAAGTGTATGAAACTCATCTTTCTAATTTTACCAAGTTTTTACAAGATTCATATGATATATATACTAGATCTACATGCATATGCTATTTATACCACTCCATTTTATACATATCTAATTTTTGAGCCATAGAAATAGATTATAGTTAGATCCTTGTTAGATCCACTTGATTTATGATGTTTAGGAACCCATGACACCCTAAGAAGGTGTATGGTAGGATTAGACTAGTTTTGTGGTGATTGAAAGTGGTTTGCTTGAAGTTGGAACTAGATTGGAACCCTAGAAATGGTTTTTGAAACAATACATATACCTACTGTCCATATTTTTAAAACGTGGGAAAATCAGTAGGTGATGGGTAATTTTTGACCAAAGATTTAGAAAATACTTTCAAAAACCAAGCCGTGGGCGAAAGAACGGATTAAAACGAGCTTATAACGAAGGAGTTATGATTTTTTCAAGTTTATTGACGAAAACTATTTTTCTGAAAATTACATGCTGTTGGACGATTTTCGACGGGCAAATAGAGGCGTTAGACGTAACCTAGAGGAGCCGAGCTATCAAAAATATATTAATACATACTAAGACGAATCCGTGGATATAAAGAACGAGAAAAATGAACTTAAAATGACCAAGTTATACACGTTTTAAAATCGGCAAAACTATATATATATTTAGTCACTACTAGAAATAATATAACTACGTACTAATTGATATATTTTCTATATTTCTTATTCAAGGATTTTATTTTTAACTAATGAAGTACGTACGACCCAAGGTTTATTTATGCAACTACTAGACGTTATCTTAAGGTTTTCAAAACGAGGAATATAACACTAACATTTTATATACGATATATTACGACAAGTTTCTATACTTCTAATTGGACTTATTTTTCCTAAGTATGGAAATTACCTACTCTGATGATAACAAGTATTTTCAAGTTACGAGTGGTATAGGTATCATGTGCATGAATATTCATTACCTCATTTCATGATCTAAAGTAGATCATATTCATTCATTTAGGTTGCGGCTAGTGTTCGTGCCTTGTTGTCCCGATCATTTCATCTCATCGTACTATCACTTAAGGTGAGTTTTCATAGCCCCGTTTTCAATTACTTAGTTGATTTCAAATCCCACAGGGGAGATTACATTGCATTAATTATTTTTGTACATGCCCAAGTATTAAATTCCATACATTGCCTAAGTTGCCTTCCTACCAAGTTAAGCCCCCTTTTATTATCATGGACCGTTAATTATAATGCCAAGCGAGAGTGAGTGAATAGATCTATTGAGGGTGACGCCTCCATTCGTGTTTGGGTTGCTCCAACGGGTACAAATGCATTTCATGTCTAAACTATATGAGTGCCTGGTTGAAACGTATATATATATTGGCTAGTTAAGCATGGGCTAATTCATAGATCTTTGGGCTTTGATTACCAAGGAATAGAGACTTTACAAATAAAACCCGGGGATTGGCATTCCATTGCTGTCATTTTATATGTATATGGTTACAATTATCTCCGCTCCCAATGTGCCTATGATGTAGCACCCGGCGGACTATTAGCTAGTGTGTATCATCTTACTAGAATAGAGTATGGTGTGGATCAACCAGAAGAGGTCTGCATAAAATATTTGCCCCGAGGAGGGATCCTAGAATTCCGTCTGTTTTCTGGGTTTGGAAAAGCGTGGATTTTCAAGAACAGGAATCTTATGATATGTTAGGAATCTACTATGATAATCATCCACGTTTGAAACGTATCTTAATGCCTGAAAGTTGGATAGGATGGCCTTATATATATATTTCCTGCACTTATGAAACGTTTGATATGGATTGAACTTGTTTTTCATAAACTGGCAACACCTTTTTGGGACCTATGTTTTGTAAACTCTGAATGTTTTTAATGATCAAACGATGTATTTTTCCAAACGACACTTTAGGTCATTCAATATAACTGTAACTGTGGTGCTATGACAGTCACCCCCAGGTATTCCATTCCGCTGCCATTCAGGTATTTTGGAGGTGTGACAAGCTTAGAGTCATCCTCCATTAGGATTTTGTGTGTACAAAAATCTGGGTTAATACCCTTTATGTCAGAGAGCTTCCAAGCAATTGCTTATTTGTGGGAGTTTAAAACCTTAAGCAGCGCAGTTTCCTCCTCATCCTTTAAATCTTTTGCAATAATTACTGGTAATTTATCATTACCTTCCAAGAATGCATATTCTAGATGAGGAGGCAGGTCCTTAAGTTCGACCTCTGGGAAATCAATATTTTTCTCAACATATTTGATTTCCGCGTTATGAAGTTGCTGAGGTAGAACAGGAAAAGGAGAGGGATCTTTGTTTAATAATTTCTCAAGGAGAAAGATATCCCCCTCCGGGTCAATCTCTTGGTTATCAATTCCTTCGGGAACCTACTCACTTTTGAGAAAGGCCTTTATTTCCTCAAGGACAAAATCACTTCCCTCAAACGGAGTAAGGGAAGGAGAAGAATTAGCGATTATAGGGTGAGTAGATGGAGTGAGATTGCCACTCGGAGAACTATCAGTGAATGCAAGGATTTCTTGAGCATACTCCTCGGATGCAATGTCAATGACATCAATTCGGTTGACCGATTCAGCATCATAATTCGAGGAGTATCTCGAGGTTTGATCAAGGTTGAACGTTATCGCTTCAGTACCAACTCGTAACGTGATTTCCTCATCGAAAACATCGATCAATGCACGACCCGTCCTTAAGAATCCCCTCCCAAGAATGAGAGGAACTCTTGGATCTGCATCGAAATCAACAACGACAAAGTCTGCGGAAAATGGAACTTTCCCACTGTTACAAATACGTCCTCATCAATACTGAGGGGACGTGAAATTGAACGGTCTACAAGCTCGAGAGTCATGCATGTGGGAGTGAGTTCCTGAAGAGAGAGATTTTTCCAAACTAAGTGGGGTATTAAGTTGATGCTTGCACCAAGATTGGCCAAGGCAAAGCACTCAACCATCCCTGGGAAAATACATGGTATTAGAAATTTCCCGGGGTCTCCTAGCTTCTCGGGAAGCTGTTTCAACAGAACTGCAGAGCAGTTTTCATTGAGTGGAGTTCGTGCCATCTCAAATAGTTTTTCTTTATTGCTCAATAGGTTTTTGATTGTCGATGCGAATTTGGGCATTAAAAGAAAAGCATCCGCAAAACTAATATCAAAGTGTAGATCTTGAAAATTTTGAAAATTTTTTCCATCTGATGATTAGCTTTTTCACGGAGCTTCTTGTCTTGCAATCGTGAGGGATATGGAATTGATGGTTTTAGGTTGGCTTTTGGATTTTCAACAGGACCTTCGGGAGTTTCAAACACGACTCTTTTAGGGGGAGTCGGGACCTATACAACTGGAGGAGGGACGTCATTGGTATCCCGTTATTAGTAGGAAGTACCGTGTCCGTACTATCCTCAGTTTCACATTCCTGTACCTGGACAGGAGAAGAGGCAAACGGAGCTGTGGGTCCTTTATAAGAAACTCCACTTCTTGTGATGATCGCCTTTACATCGCCCCTCAGATTAGCGATCGTGTTGCTAGGTAAAGTGCCTGAGCCCGAGGGTCCATCATTTAAAGACTTCTTCAAATCAGAGATCTGACTGACCAGCATTTTGTTCAGTTCATCTTGGGATTTCATAAACTGTTTTAATAACACATCAGATGATGGTCCAGTTGGAACAATGGCTTGATTTTAATTTGGAAAATTTTGAGCCCGATTGTTCTGGAAATTCCCGTGTTGCTGGTTGTTATTACCCTCGAAGTGATTTTGTTGTTGAAAATTACCCTGATGGTAATTGTTCTGACCTTGATTACGGTTATAATTCCCTTGGTTTTGATTTTGTTGAACCGGGTGTTGACCAGAGTTGAAATTCCCTTGGTTCATTCGGTTCTGGCTCTGATTCTGGTTAAAGTTCTGGTTTGTTTTTTGGCCATTTTGGTTCTGGGATTGATTAAATCCTGGTGGTCCAATGTAGTTATTGGAATGATAACTCAACAGATTTCGGTCCCCTTGCGGTTGGTAAGAATTACCTCCCACGTTGTAGGAACCTTGGACTGCAAATATGTTCTCTTAAGTGAAGCCACCGGAGGCTGGGCAGTCATTGTACGAGTGTGGACCACCATAGGTTTCACAACTGACAGTTTTGATCTGCTGATTGTGATTTGTCTGGTGAATTCGGAAAACCGCAGCAGACAAATCATCAAACTTTTTGTTAAGGGCAGCTATTTCATTATTTACCAGAGTGACTGACTTACATGAGTCATTCCACTCTGCAGAGGAGTCCCAAAAATTGTGATGGGCAGTCATGTTTTCGATCAAGTCATAACACTCTTCAGGGGTCCTTTTCATAAAGGTGCCCCCAGCAGCAGCATTGATGGTGTCACAATGACGAAGATTCAAACCATTATAAAAGGTATCAATAATGGTGACAAGAAGCATGTTATGATTGGGACATCGATCAATAGCAAGTTTGTAGCGTTCCCATGCCTCAAATAAGGACTCGTCGAGAAGCTGTCTGAAGTTACTAATGTCATTTCTCAGCTTTGTAACCATGGATGGTGGAAAGTATTTAGCTAAGAACTTGGTAACCATCTCATCAAAGGTATGGATTGAATTCTTAGGAAGTCAATCGAACCAAGCAGTCGCATGATGAGTAAGAGAATATGGGAACAAGTATAAACGCAGGCGGCCTTCTGTGACGCCATTTTGTTTCATGCTCTCGGTGATGGTTAAATATTTATCGAGATGCTTGTTAGCATCGTCACCCGGCAAACCATGGAACTGACACGAATTTTGGACCTGCTATATCATGTTGTGTTTTAGTCCAAAATCTGAGGCTCCAATTGTAAGTAGTGCAATGGGTCCACCTCTCCCATGCATGGTAGGTTGACATAGGTCCTCCATTGTTCGGGTGTCAGGAACTATCTCATCCTCGGGAGGATGTGGGGGCTCGTTTTCCATTTTTAACGTGTGTTCTTCTTCCACAGTACGTAACTCGGTTACGTTTCTATGACGATTACGTCGTGACTGTGAACGAGTGCGCATGCACTAAAAACTATTTTTTCAAAACAAGCTCGAGGCAAAACCACAGTGAACTTAAACCAATAATCACAAGTGAATGGCTTCTTTAGAAATGGTACACCACTCACAGGGATAGAATGACAAGTTTTTATCTTAGGTTTGGGAACTTATTATGTTCACATCCCCCAGTTGGTAGGTGTTCTGCCTTGGTTTGCGGTGGTAATATTTTATGTAATTATTCACAGTAAAATGTTTTTGGCTTTTCGTGTATGGGTGAAAAAACTTGGAAAATATTTTTGGAACTGATTCGTTAACCGAAATCGTTCTTTTAAGATTACTCGCAGGGTGGCGGAAGAGAATGAATGGATCTCTTTTCTGTTCGCAATTTAATGTCAGAACTTCTGTATTCCACCTCTGTAGGTTATAATCTTAAAGTAAACGAAGTAATTTAACTTCACAGTTTGTTTTGTTGTTTATGATTTTTTTTGGTGTTTTTAATATTTCAGGAAAAGTGTTAGTGAACTTTTTCAGTTTATGATTTTGATTTTCACAAAAATTTACAAAGTGATGGTATTTGTACAGGAGGGGTTTTGAAAATCCACTAAACCTAAAAACGTTTTGAAATACGCAACAACCTCCCCGGCAGCGGCGCCAAATTTTCACTCCTCCTAAACCAACCAGTCAACCGAGTGCAGTTGTTATCTTGTTGATCCTAGTTGAGCAAACGATCTTATATAGAAGTTGACTTAAAGTAAACACTTAAGCTTGAATGCGGAATGTAAAAGCTTAACTTAAGAAGAATAATTCTCTATCAACACTTCAATATTATTAATACGAGCACTCAACAATGCTAGGGTTTTACAACCTTGAAGTGTAAACGAAAACTAAACAATACGTACATAATCTAACCCTAGGATCCTCCTTTTATAGGTCAAGGAGTCCTACTAGGTTTACAATAACTTTCTAATCAAGATAAGAATATTCTAAACTTATAAGATATACATTCAATCTATCCTATAATTATCTACTACGAATACATGCTTATATCTTCAGCAGCAGTTTCCTTTAGCAGCACTTTGTCATCAGCAGCAGAATCATTTACTCTAGCAGCAGTTTCATCATAGCAGCAGTTTCACTCAGCAGCAGAACTTAAAAACCCAACAATCCTCCCCTAAACTTAATATTTATTTCTAAATCATTAAGTTTCTTCAAAGCTCATCTAAACACCAGGAGGATGCTTCCAAACACTCAAGTCTTGAGATGTCTGTTGATCAAGTATCTTCTTATACTTTGACATCAAATTGATTGCTTGATCATCAGTATCATAGTCTTTCTGCAAGTTGAGTAATCCAACACAATTAACCATCTGATTGACAGTATTCCAGTATCTTACCACTGGGTAATCCTTTTCAGCTAGCATATACAAAGTAATTGGTCCAATTCCCAGCATATGAACTCCAGAATCTTGAAAGAGTCTCCATCTTCTTACTTTGTATTGTACTATCTCTGTCCACTCAGAATCATCCATTGAAGGTTCATACATAAGTTTTAGAGCTCTCCACAGAACATTATCTGACATAGTTATGATATGATCAAGTTGATCTTTCTCATACTTTTTACCATCAAACTTCTCAGCTCCAAACTTTGCTTTGTACAACTTCCACAAGTCATCAACATCCTCTCTATCAAAATAGTGTAACGTCTGTTGAAATCTAAGAAACCTGTGAGTCTTACCATCAGATCTCTGAACATCATGAAATGATCCAATGTTAGTATCATATCCTGTAGTTACTTTGATAATAGGATATTTGACTCCTAATGGTTTGGCATCAACTACTTCAGGATCTTCCATCTTGCAAACCATAGTGTAAACCTTCAATTGTTCTTTTAAATGCTCAGGAGGAATATGATCACAATCATTCTTAAACTCATCTCCTTCCCTGTTTTCCTCTTCTTCTTTGCAACTGATTTTTTAACCACACCTTTTCTTTTAACACTTTGCACAGAAGAAGTAGTCTTAACTGCATCATCAAGCGGCTTAACAACATCTGCTTCTTGAACATGCTCTACTTCAGCTACTTTTTCAGGTACCAACTTCTCATTCATCTGAGCAATATGTTCCAAGTCGTCAGCACAACCCATAGGATAAAAAGTATCTGTTTGTCTTTTAGCCACTTGATACAAGTCATAAACCTCTTGATCAGACTTAGGTTTTAACTGCACCAATTTCCATCCTTTCATATTCTTCAGATATCTTTCATACACTTTTCTCTTTTGTAATTGAGTTGGACCTTTAAGTACCTTTTTCTTCTTTCTAGTAGCAGCATCTTCTTTCTTTTTCTTAGCTGTGAACTTACTTACCCAAGATCTCACATCAAAAGTTTGATCTTCATTATCCTCAATCTTGATCATCTTGTTGAGTTCAATATCAGCCTCTATTCTTATCTTCTCATCCAACCATTCATTATACCTCCTTAAATCTTTTGTCTCCTTTTCAATCTTTTCCTTTTCTTTCTGAGCCAGCTGTAGATCTTCTTAATCAATCATCTCTTGTTCTTTCAAAGCAGCAGCTGAGTCATGTTCAATTTGTAGTTCCTTAGGCCATAGATTAAAAGGTAGTATAGAGTAGTCAAACCCCTTATACACCCATTGAGGTTCTGCAACTTGCTTGCCCTTTCCTTTGTCAGTAGATGAAGATACTATCTTCTTTGGTTGAGCAGCAAGTTCTCTAATTATAACTCCTTTTAGAGGTAAACTTGGTATGGATGATGTGGTTGTTATTGTAGGTTGTTGTGGTAGTGATGGTGTTGGTAATGGTGTATGTTTTGAAGATGATTCACATGGAACTTCTGAAGTCTTCTTACTTAACAAAACCATTGCTTCAGCAGCAGCATTATCACTAGACCCAGCAGCAGAGTCTTGTGCATCAGCAGAAGTAACTTTTCCACTAGCAGCAGAATCAGTAGGATCCTTAGCAGCAGAATCATGAGCAGCAGTAGAGTCATTAGTCTTGTCAGCAATAGCAGCATTTTCAAGCTCTTTCACCATTGAATCCCCCAAACTCTTTAAAGCTTCACCCATTACCCATGTTGCCTTCACTAATTGCTCAGGCTCTAAAGTCTTGAGTTTTTCCACCACCTTTTCTTGAGTAGCAATCACTTTTTCCATTACCACCTCATTCCCTGATTGATCAGCAACCACATAATTCTCAGCATCTTCAGGACTTTCCACATCCATGTCTCCAATCACTAGAACCTCCCCTGAAGCCATTTCTTCATTCATAACCTGAGCACTTTCAACCCTCTTCAAATTTGCCTCCCCTGAACCCATTGCATCTTCATTCCTCCCCTGTTTGGAAGCATCATCCTCTTCCAAATGTGTAGTGAGTTCAGGTGAACTAATAACTTGAGAAGTGCCCACCTTCTTTAGCCTTTTCAATGAGGTTGAAGTTTTTGATTTCTTCAATTTCTTAATCTGTTTCTTCAATGTTGTGATTATCTTTCTTTGACTTGCAACCACTGTAGACAGAGTAAGAACCTTATCTTCCAAAGTAGTACACTTCAACCCTAAATTGGTACAAGTAACCTTCAATGCCTGAATGAGTTGCATAGTAGTCTCATCACTTCGACCTGTGTTACCTGGTCCGAGAGGTGAATCATGGACATTGTCATTATGTACAAGATTTTCTGTCAATTCATTGGTCACTGGTCTGTCCTCATCACTTTGACCTGTGTAACCTGGTCCGAGAGGTGAATCTTGGGACATAAACTCAGTATCAAACCTAGTTTGATCATCTGAGCCCCCTATATTTTCCATTTGGCTAGGGTTACCATCCTGAGAAGTAGATTCAGTAGAATCCTTTTCTCTAGATGTTGCCTTGGATTGGGTCTTATTTATGTTATCACTATCCTGCTCTGCTGCTAGGCTAAAAGCAGTAGTGACAGCCCTCACCAACATGTCCCCTCCATCAACTAGGACAACCTCATCTGGTACAGCCATACTAACACTATCCTGAGGTAGATCAGTGTTCTTTTTGGTTTTCCTACGAGTATAGTGTATTTTAGGTTGTGTTGCAGATGCAGAAAAATTGGGTGTGTGATGGGAATCAGTGGGATTTCCTGATACTTCACCTTGAAGATTTTGCACAAGTTGCACCATATAAGGTGTAAGATTTGTATGTGTGCCTGAAAAACTTTTTCCATGCTTAACCAAGAAAGTGAAAGTTTTTGAAATCAATCTTGGAGCTTGATAATAACCAGCATGGGATCTAAAATCAGTAAGTTGGTCAACAATAAAGAGTTGTAGAAATCTTTGATAGAGAAAATAAGAACCAGACTCTTTAACACTTTTAGCAATCCCCTCCAAAATCATATTTGAAAAATTAAATGGTTGACATGTGCTTAAGCATACCATTGCAGAAGCAATAGTAGCACTAAACTCATGCCACCCAGAAGTTTTATGACTCAAACAATGAAGGAGAAGGTGTACCAAAAACTTGTATTGAGGACAGAGGAGAGCTTTTTGAAATTTTAAATTGTTATGCTTGCCCTCACACCCTAAAGTTTTTAAAGAAGCAAAAATAGCAGAATTAGCAAGGCAAGTAGTCTCTGTTTCATCATTTAAGAGAAGAGATTCCCTTATAGATGATTCAGTGATATGAACCTTTTGCCTATCTACCAAAGCACTGACATATTTTTCCCCATTCATAGATTTGACTTTAGCAGTAAGCCAAAACTGTTTGATGTAGGAAACATATATAGTAGGATTCACAGTGAGTGCATACCTAAGAGAAGTAGCATTCAAAAATTTAACCATATCTGTGAGCTCTTCAGGAACCAACTCTTCATCCAAAACAGCCACACTATTGTGTTGCTCAGCCCAGGTACGTGCACAATCCATGAATTAGGGTTTAGGTAAATTGGGGATAATTGATTTTGACAATAATGGAGTGTTAGGGTTTGTGATAACTTCAATTTGGAGCGTGTAGAAACCAATTATGAAGATTAATTAGGTTTTAAACTGATTTGTAGATGTTACACATACCACCCTCTCACTTACAACCGTAGCAGCATAACCCAGTCATCCACAACTAGCAGCAGAATAAAACAACTAGCAGCAGAGTGAAAATAAGCCAGCAGCAGAGTTGACTATTCAAACTTGGTCAAAAAGTCAATAACCCATAACAATTAATGCGCTTGATATTCCAAAATCCCTATAAAACCGGATGTAATCTTTTCCCTAAATCATCACAATCAAACCCTAATTACAATTTGAAACGCCAATCACACAATCAAATCTTCAAATCACCCAAATCAATTCATCCAATCACAATGAAATCTTCACTCAAAATAATTAACATCTCATCCGATTCTTTTTCGGAAGATGAATCCGCTTTTGAAACATATGTCCCTCCATTCCGTCCTCCTCAGAATGGTTGTAGAACCAAGGAGCCAGCCAGAAAGAAGAAGCATGACCTTCCAGTCTTCAAAGATCTCCTACACTTGAATCAAACCCCAAGTACTTCGAGGGGTAAAGAGGTGATGTCCCCCAAGTCTCCATCATCTTCAGAATCATCAGAAGACCCTGCTTGGATCCCAATCAGACCACCATCTCCCAAGAAGCTTGTTTCCCCCTTCATCTACACATCATCAGATGAGGATGAACCAGACTACAATCCACCATCCACTCCAGAAAGACCATCATCATCAAGGCCAAGATCCAAGACATCCACCAAGGCAAGAAAAGCAAACCCTCCACTTCCTAAGGAGAGGAAGATTGTACTTGGACTTCCATGCCCTAGAAAATGATGTATTAAGTCATTTTATTTTAGGTTGTGATGTAGCAGTCTTTGATTATTTCAGAATATGATGTGGATATTTTGTTGAATGTACTCTTTGTGATTGATGAATGAAATCATTTGAATTTCTGTTTAATGTGCTTGCAAATCATTCAAGTCAAAGACTGTGAATACAAATACAGAGCCCTTGCATTTGCTACACATGGATTTATTTGGGCCTGTTTTTGTGAAAAGTTTGAATAAGAAGTCATATTGCCTAGTTGTCACAGATGATTACAGCAGGTTCACCTGGGTGTTTTTCTTAGCCACTAAAGATGAAACCCCAGTTGTACTTAAAGAATTTATTACAAGAGTTGAAAATCTGCACAACCACAAAGTGAAGATTATAAGATGTGACAATGGTACTGAGTTCAAGAATAGTGTGATGAACCAATTCTGTGTGGGAAAAGGAATTTTAAGACACTATAGTGTTGCAAGAACTCCACAGCATAATGGTGTTGCAGAGAGAAGAAATAGGACACTTATTGAGGCTGCAAGAACAATGTAGTGAAGCCTCACAACAAAACTCCATATGAGCTCTTTCATGGAAAGAAACCAATGATTGATTTTCTTAAGCCATTTGGATGTCCTGTTACTATTTTGAACACTAAAGATCAGTTAGGCAAGTTTGAAGAGAAAGCTGATGAAGGGAATTTGGTTGGTTACTCTGTACATAGTAAAGCTTTCAGAGTATATAACAAGAGAACCAAACATGTAGAGGAGAATTTGCATATCAAGTTTAGTGAGAATACATCTAATGCTGCAGGGAAAGGACCTGAATGGATCTTTGATGTTGACATCCTAACCAAGACAATGAATTATGTACCTGTTATTGCTAGTATTGACACTAACAAACCACAAGAAGACATTGTTTTGATTTAGAAATTGAAGGTTGGTCCTACTTTCATACCTTTACAGCAAAATCAAGATACACAAGAAGATGATGTTCCTCCAGATAAACCTAAGGAAGCTCAAGCAGATGTTGTAACTCCTATTGATGCAGAAAAGATACCCAATGAAGCTCCAAAAGAAGTTGTTGCTGACTCTCCAATTAGACCAGAAGACTCTACTGCTGACTCAGAAGACTCTACTGCTAGACCAAAACAAGCAACTACTACTTCTATCTATTCTGCTGCCAAGCCTACTCACTCTGCTTCTACATTACAGTTTCCTTCTTTGTATACTCAGGATAAACCTTTTGATGATACAGATTATCCTGAAGATCCAAATATGCCTCCTCTAGAGAATATCTATGATGACACAGATGATGAAGCTCTTGATGGTAAATTATTTGGAGCTGAAGTAGACTATACTAATTTGGAACTCAATATTATTGTTAGTCCCACTACTACTACAAGAATTCACAAGGATCATCCTAAAGAACAAATTCTAAGTTGTCCTCAATCGTCTGTACAAACAAGGAAAATGACTAAAGAGCTCAAAGATCTTCAACATCAAAGTTTCTTTGCTAGATCTCTGCATCAAAGAAACAATCATAAAGATCTACAAAATTGCTTGTTTGCCTGCTTTCTATCTCAAATTGAACCCAAGAACACTTACAAAGCCCTACAAGAAGCTAGTTGGGTGGAAGCAATGCAAGATGAGCTTCTGCAATTTAAGCTACAAGAAGTATGGACTTTGGTTGATTTGCCAAATGGAAAAAGAGTTATTGGTACTAAATGGGTTTTCAGATGTAAAAGAGATGAAAGAGGGATAGTCATCAGAAATAAAGCTAGATTAGTAGCTCAAGGATACACACAACAAGAGGGACTTGATTATGATGAGGTATTTGCACCAGTGGCAAGAATAGAAGCCATTAGACTATTCTTGGCTTATGCTTCATTCAAAGATTTTGTGGTGTATCAGATGGATGTAAAGAGTGCTTTCCTTTATGGGACCATTACAGAAGAAGTTTATGTGTCTCAACCACCAGATTTTGAGGACCCTGATTATCCTGACAAAGTTTACAAGGTGAATAGAGCAATGTATGGACTACATCAAGCTCCAAGAGCTTGGTATGATACCTTGTCAACATATTTGTTGGACTCTGGGTTCAGTAGAGGAAAGATTGACAAGACTTTGTTTCTCAAAAGACAAAAAGATGATATTTTGCTGGTACAAATCTATGTAGATGACATCATCTTTGGATCTACAAACAGAGCCATGTGTGTTGATTTTGAGAAACTTATGAAGGATAAGTTTGCAATGAGTTCAATGGGAGAACTCAATTTCTTCTTGGGACTACAGGTGGTTCAAAAGAAAGATGGCATATTTATCAGTCAGGATAAGTATGTGAATGACATCTTGAAGAAGTTTGGATTTGAAGATGCTAAGCCTGCTAAGACAACCATGGATACCAACAAACCTTTGTTGAAGGATGAGAATGGAAAAGAAGTAGATGTTCACTTGTACAGATCTATGATTGGCTCATTGATGTATCTTACAGCATCAAGGCCTGATATTATATTTGTTGTATGTGCCTGTGCAAGATTCCAAGTTTGTCGCAAAGAATCACATCTCAATGCAATGAAAAGGATTTTTAGGTATCTAAGGCATCAACCTAAATTGGGCCTATGGTATCCTAAGGATTCACCTTTTGATTTGGTGGCATATTCAGACAGTGACTATGCTGGTGCTTGCTTGGATAGAAAGTCTACAACTGGAGGTTGTCAATTTCTTGGAAACAGATTGGTGTCATGGCAATGCAAGAAACAAACAGTGGTTGCAAATTCTACAACTGAAGCTGAGTATGTGGCTGCTTCAAGTTGTTGTGGTCAAGTGCTATGGATGCAAAATCAGCTACTGGATTATGGGTACAATTTCATGAACACCAAAATTCATATCGATAACAATAGCACACTTTGCATAATTAAAAATGTTGTTTTTCATTCAAAAACAAAACATATAGAGATAAGACATCATTTCATAAGGGATTTCTATGAAAAGAAGTTACTTCAAATTGTCAAAATTCATACTGATAACAATGTTGCTGATCTTCTCACTAAACATTTTGATGTAGGAAGATTTCAATTCTTAATTGCAAACATTGGTATTATTAATCTTTGAAAAACTTATCTCTTAGTGTTTTTGTAAAAAGTGTAAGGGTCTTGTGCTGATTGTTCATCTGTTTCTGCTGCTTCTTAAGAAGCAAGTGATTAAGCTGCAATGTACTCTACTGCTATTTTACTCTACTGCTAGTATACGTTCTTGTGTACTTTGTGGTGTTTGGACTAACATTTTGCAGGATAAGTAGAGAAATTGAGATAATTAAATCTCACCATGAATGAAACAATCTTTGTCTTCCCCTTAATCCATGCCATGCCACTACAAAATCTCTTCCCCTTTTTGTTATCAACAAATAGGGAACATATGCAAAACTTCTCCTTGAGTGGTGCATATAGATGGTTAAACATTTAATCAATAAGCTTCCCCTAAAACCAATATGTTTATCATCTTCTTGAATCTTCAATTCTGTAGGCTCTATGTAATGATCACATGTGAAGAAAACTTGATATACCAAACTTGAAACCAAAGTAAAATATCCCAAACTTTTAACTTAAGCTTGCACTATTGTTGATTGAAGAACGATATAGAGAATTTGGTGTTGCTAAAACAAATCTCTAAATCTCTCGAAATTATCCACAACGACTTTCTTCGTGTGACACTGAGTACTACAATGTATCTCCTTTAAGTGATAGTTAACTAGGTCTTCGTCCATCCACCCCTTGACCTATGAAAACTAGATAAACCAAGTCCCAATCATAAACCATGTATCCAAGCAAGTCACCAATTGATAGCAAGAAATATCAATGATGAAATAAGTAAGCGCCTTTGTGAACCTCACTTCAATCTCAAATAAGAGATAAAAAAATTTCTTCGTAACCAATTCTTCAATAAAAACCAAATACGAACCTTTTAAAACCTTTAAGAACAAAAACCAAACCAATCTCCTTGTGTGTGTGAACCAAAATCCCATGTGTGTGTAAAAACAACTCCATATCTTCAAAAACGCAGCAGCAGCAACAACCAACTCGAGCAGCAGTTTAGAAAAGCTAGCAGCAGAATGAACTTTGTCGAATAGCAGTAGTATTCTCGGAATGAGAAGTAGTATCAAATAGAAGTAACAGCAGAATGAACTCATCCACCTCGACCAGTACCAAAAACTCTTTGAGCAATCCGTGTATATTGAAGCAGTAGTAGCATTCAAGAATCGACAAATATTGCTACGAATGAAAACAATAATCCCAAGGGATCAAAATATATGCTTCCAATAATGGACCCACGTAGATAATATATATTAAAGCACAAGCTTCCACCAAAAATCTTCAACATGCCGTAAGGTATAGGGCCACCACCAACAAATATTAAATTCTAACAAACGTAACACTTTCATGCACTTGTCGACAAAGACCCATGAATAATAAATATATGGTTTACTCCATGGATCTTTAATTGCACAATAAATACAGTACGAGAATAATATCCACCGATCGACCAACTAATAAATTAATTCGACCAATCAGTATTAAACTAATCTGTATTAGGTTACCAGATTCGTGAATCTGCCAATCCAATAAGCGAAAACAGCAGCAATATTATGAACGACCAAGATCACATCATTAATTGTATGTCAGACCAACTATTTAATTGATACGAGGTAAAGAATTCACATCCAGTTGAAAAACAAAGCTATGGCCCATAATAATAAACCTCGACCAATTAAACATTAATATCCGATTAACTTGAAAAACAATTTTACCTTATTCGAATCTGCTAATCTTCAACAGTTAACCTTGTAGACCCTAGGTAACGAGCTCACCTAGCTCTGATACCAATTCTGGAGTTTGTTAGACTCCTTGGACCGTTTTGAGCACTAGGGTTAAACAATAACAATGATAAAAACATGCAGCGGAATAAGAATAAATCAAAGTTATTGACACAAGGTTTTTCCCAATCACCTCCAATTATTATTTGATCAGAATAATAACTTGTTACCTAACTGTAACGAGGATCTAAGACACCTCAGACCTTGAAGGATTCGAACTAACACTAACCAACTCTAGTCTAGACGTCTATAATGCACGCCCTAGACACACACACCTTTAATGACTACATTGTGGAAGACATAATTATAAAACCCTAACCCTTGATCTCTTTATATACTAGAGATTTAGGGTTTACAAAATACTACGAAGGACTAAAATATAAATATTCTTTTGCAAGCAAGTCCATCTCCATCTTTTGTAGAATTCCTTCTTGTCATATTAAGTCCCTATTGTTTCATTCTTTCTTGTTTTGTATCATCAAATCTAATAGACCCAACAATAACAATGATAATAATATGCAGCGGAATAAGAATAAATCAAAGTTATTGACACAAGGTTTTTCCCAATCACCTCCAATTATTATTTGATCAGAATAATAACTTGTTACCTAACTATAACGAGGATCTAAGATACCTCAGACCTTGAAGGATTCGAACTAACACTAACCAACTCTAGTCTAGGCGTCTATAATGCACGCCCTAGACACACACACCTTTAATGACTACATTGTGGAAGACGTAATTATAAAACCCTAACCCTTGATCTCTTTATATAATAGAGATTTAGGGTTTACAAAATACTACGAAGGACTAAATTATAAATCTTCTTTTGCAAGCAAGTCCTTCTCCATCTTTTGTAGAATTCCTTCTTGTCATATTAAGTCCCTATTGTTTCATTCTTTCTTGTTTTGTATCATCAAATCTAATAGACCCAACAGTATTAAATCCATGGAAGTATAGGGAAATCCTCGGGTCGTTATGTCCCAACAAGATTGAAATTGTATTTTAAACATTTGAGGGAATGAGTGGTACTGAGGACAGTAACCAATAAAGATTTGGAATTGATTATACTACTGATTACTTGATATTTGAATAATTGAAACAATATTAACAATGACAGAAACACAGATATTATTACAAGTACACAAATTAGAAATCAGAATTGATTACAGACAGAAGAAAATGTGAGTTTTAACAATGACAGAAACACAGATATTATTACAAGTATGCAAATGAAAATTTTACAAACTTAATATTAAAAGAAAATTTAATTAAAAAGAAAATTATTATTTTTTGATTACTTTATTATTTAATATTAATTATTTAAACAAAACTATTTAACTATTTAATTAAAACTAATTAACTAAAAAGCTTTATAATACAAATTTTAACTAGAAAATGGCAAAATTAATTTCTAAAATTCTAAAACGACTTAAAAAAATTTAAAAACTAAAAATACCTATTTTTGTTTTTTTGTGGATTGTATATTAATTAAATACTAATTATATTAATTAAACTAATTAAACTAATTTAAATTACTAATAATATTACAAATTACTTAGAAAATTAAAGAAAAATTTATAAATCTAATTAACCATCACAGGAATCCTAAAAAATTATAAAAAGTTTATAAAAATTATATTTAGACTATTTTACTAATTATTTACTTATTTATTAATTAAAATCTAATTTAACTAAATTAATTAAGAAAAATAGAAAATATACAGTGAAATTAAGAAACTATTTTCTAAAAATTCTTAATGATTTATAAGACCTAGGAAAAATATAAAAAGGTACTGTTGTTAGTTAAAAATTAATAAAACTATTTAATATACTAATATTACTTAATTATTAATTAAACTAATATTAATTCTAATAATTACTAAATTAAAAGAGAAAAATCTAGGAAAATTACTGAAAATACTTTAAGATGAAAGAAAATTAAGAAAAATATAAAAATGATGAAGTGCTTAATAATAAGCTGAAAAGAAAAATTAGAAAGATAAATCCTATTAAATAGAAGCTATCACTAATTTTAAAGTTGGCTTTTGTTGGTTTTTCTTTTTGACAGATGATTATACACTAAAAATAGACAACTTTTATGAAGACACTTGTTTTATAGCCTATTAATAAGCTGTGTGCGCCCCCTTTGTTCTTAACAGTTGGATTATAGCTTATTAGGACTTGTGATTTTTGAAAAAGTTATAAAATGAACAAATAAGCTAAAACATATGGATACCAACTTGGCATGAGTAATTAGAAACAAATAAGCACACTGAATAAGTTGTTATGAACCAATAAGCACTAAACAAACTACAAGGCCAAAACAGGCCAAACACAAGGACCTTTGGACCTCTGTGGGGTCCACAGAAGTAAAGGGGGGTGTCCAAACTAAGCTTTGACCCTTGAAGTTGACCTATTCAACAACAAAATAAGCCAATAAGCTAAGCTTATTGCTTAGTAATGAGCACTAGGTGGGGCTTGGAATATGTGGCCAAACACTGAGTGAGTCAGTGTAGGTTTCTGAGACAGGTCACAAGTATGGGTCAAATAAGCTAATGGCAAAAGAGTTGAGGCCCAAAATAAGCAGTCCCCCAATAAGCTGAGGTGGAGGGCTTCTCTAAAAATCTAAGGTACAGGGTGTGGGGTCCACAGGTCAGTCACAAAGAACCAGAAATGTAATCATCTTCTTGTCCTGTAATCAACAAATACAAAAACCAAAGCATCAAACCGAACAAAGAAAAACCACAACTAGATGTAATTCCAGACTTAGAAATAAAAACAAAACAAAACAATAAAAGGATAGGATACTTATGGAATGAATTACAAACGGGAACTCATAAAACATATCCACAAGTATTGACACACAAACAAACAAATAAATTAAAAACATCAAACAATTAAAAGCATGGGTTGCCTCCCAAGAAGCGCTTGTTTTTGTTCGAGTCACGAGCCTGACTCTACCCTTATTTAACGGAAATAGGGGAAGTTTTCCCTACACTTGGGATTAAGTGTGCGTGGAAGTAGCGATACACACCCTTAGGGTGGATATATGCCACGTGAGTTGAAGGGGGTGAGCGAATGGCTTCCTTTATCCTAAAACTACCCGGATAATATTGGTTGATGGGTGGGTCGGTTCCTCTTTTGTCTCCTAGAACTAAATCTAAGGATGGAAAGTTGTGTAATGATTGAGGTTTTGATTCATCAAAACTAGGAAATTCTTTAGAACTAAGAGTAAGGTTATCATTACAAGTATTCAAACCTATATCCTCTAATGGTTCTTGGTCCAAGGGTTCTACCTCAATTGGGGTTCCTAAAGTCTCTTCTACTTCTTCCGGGTAAGTCACGGGCGGTGAGTATGCCTCAAATGATGGTAGGACTTGTAGGGTACTTAGTGGGCTTGGGTTTTCTACTATCTCTTCCATCACATCAATAACACCTATGTGTTCATCTTGTATTATGGTAGTGCCTAACCATGACATGCAACTAGGTGGCTCAACTCTAACCTCATGTGTATCGTATGTTTTGGTGAAATCTATCCCGCTAATGCAACTAGGTAATTCAACGCTAACCGTTTCATAATCTTTGTTTGATTCTAAATTCATGTTCTTAGAAACTAGGTCATCTTGCTCATACGAATCCACCAATTCGTTGAACTTATGGGTCATGGTTAGGAAGCTTTTCTCAAAATTCATCCAGCAGGTCTGACTAAAAGGAATTGATCCTCATAATGATCGTCTAATAGAAATCACACATGCATATAATTCATCAAACCCATCTAACTTTACCCCCAACTCCTCTTAGATGTCATAAAGATCACACAAAAAATCATTGGAATGATAGGAAGCAAATCTATTAGTGAAATATAGTTGTTCCTCTATTGTCAGTGATCTAAATGGAATTTCATCTGCCATAGTGACAAGTGAAAATGGTTTTAAAAACAAAGGGCACAAAGAAAAAGATAGACTACAAGAAAGCTAATAAAAAGAAAATAAAAATCTCACTAAAAAGGAATCTAATGAGTAAACCTAATCAAAATAAATTCCAACCTAAACAATAACTATTCCCCGGGCTGCGGCGCCAAAAACTTGATACGTGGGAATCGCACCAGGCTTTACCTCTCGAGGGATCTCCAGAAGCTTACAACCCCCACCAGGCAGTGTACCTGATCGTTGTAGTATATTATAGTGACAAGTACCGGGGGATTGATCGTTCAACTCAGGAATAGTGTCGTTAGGATTGAAATTAATCTAACTAGGTCTAAAGGTGAAGGATGATTCTTTTTCTGTTTTTATATTTTATGAAAAGAAGGTAAAAATCTCGGGTATTGGAAGGAGGGGCGGAATTAGTTGCTAATCAACTAACCCAAAAGCTACAGATTAAACTAATGTGCAAGAAAACTAAACTAAGGTTCTACAAGAGATGTGAAGCATGTCTACCCATGATATCTTACTCCTTGCTAGCTATCCAATTCTACCTATTGAATTGTCACACCTTGTTTTAATTGACGAGTTGTATTCCTTAATACTAGTCGTAGGGCCGTGTACAATATTCCCTAACTCTATAGGATCCTACTTCACTCCTATTTCGAGCCGTTAGAAGCTCCTAACATGGGATCATTAGAATTCTCCTACACATTAAATACAACCAAAAATCATAGTATACCTCCGATCATGTTTCTTAAAATGTTCAAGCAAGTTACCAATGGAAGTGTGCCAGTTTTCTTAAGCCTAACATCGAATACAATCAACCAAACCAGAGACAATAGGAATCAAGAATTATAAACTAAACTAATTAGACCTATCGAAGTGTCACACCCTAATTGATGAAGATAGACACAAACATCAACAAGGAATCAATAAGATCTAATCAATTATATACAAGTTTCACACAATCATAAGTAGACACAAGGTGAATTAGCAAAACATAATCAAAGAAGGACAAGCAACAATAATAATGAAAGACATAATTATGATAGAATCAACAAACCATTACAAGATGTTTATGGAGTGATTGAAACCCTCTAAGTTGCTGGAAAAACACCTACCTAAACCCAGGAATCGACCTTAGGGTTTAGGGCTTACAAAAAGTGAAGTTATGATGTTATATTTATAGGCAATGTTTCTGTCGGCAAGACTTGACGGCGTCAGCCCATAAAGAGTGATGACGTCATGAACAAATTTTCTTCACCAAATTGTAGATCTCTTCGTCCTCTTCGCGTGGGCTTTTGAATCACCTAAATCCGAGTTCGTATGCAAAAGTTATGACCAAAACAATATCAGCTACTCCGCGCGCAAGTTTTAATTGTCTCGATCATCTTGTGACGGTTTCACTAAGGTTTCTTCTCGTGTAAGCCTTCTTCCTGACATCGTCACTTTAAATCATCTGACATCGTCAGGTCAAGTCCTGACGCCGTCATGTATAAATATGTTCTGGGCCGTCACATACAACTTGCTTTTGACGGTCTTGGTGACGCCGTCATGTACAAATGCCTTGTAATCTTTCTGGCCCGTCACATACAACTTGAATTATCCACCATTTTATCAATGAGTGAAGGCGTCACCTTGTAGAATTATCCACATACTGTTTCCAGGATGGATTCTTGATTTTCTTGTTTTCTTCATTCATGAGCATAAAAACGTCCAAAAAACTCCAAAATGCTTCCTTTTGTAAAATTCTTCTCAAAAGTACCTAAAATGATAAAAGGAACGATTTAGGGCAATATTTGATTAAATAATCTCGAATTCGGGCTTAAATGACCCCTTAAAAATGGTTCATTTTTTGCCTCATCACTTTCTAAACAACTTAATATGAGTTCTTAAGCTGGTATTAACACAGAAACATAGTCTTGGATCACAATTACTCAGGGTCTAATGAAATGACAATTTGAAAAGTCAAAGCATAGTTTTTTAGTACCAAGAGTTTTACAAAGCTAAAACCTAAAGTTATATTATAATAAGATCTAAACACACCCAATAAGTTAAAATAAGCAGTTCAATAGCTAATGAATAGTAAAATGAAAATTTGAGAAATTGGCTTACAATATGCAATCCTGCCAAAGACCATGAACCAAAGGACCATAGATCAATCCTATAGGTTTCCACAAACCTCTAACCCAGGGCCATCCATGATTCACCCTGCTCCACTAATTGCTTCTTTATTTTCACCAATTTTTTATTTTCTTTTTATTTTTTTGAATTTTTTTTGTATTTTTGGTTTTTGATACTAGATTGTATTTTATGGTTTCTAAAAGCTTTATTAAGCTTTCTGGGAGCCTAAGTGAGCTTAAGAGTCCATAATATCAAACAGAAACAATAATAGGCTTAATAATAATTTTTGAAATAAAAGTGAAAATTGCATAAACTGAAACTGAAATTGATTGATGAAAATAGTTGAGATTACACTTGAAAACACTGATTATAACATTAAAAAGCTAGAAGTTACACTGGAGAATGACAATTTTACTAATACGACACTAATTAAGCTAAAATGAACTACTCTCTTTCTCCTTGCATCTTCTGTCTTATATAGCTGCTGATTAGGGTTCATGGAGGCCTTCTGAGCATATCCCATCAATAAAATGGACCATTGGATGACTGAGATTCAATCTCAGCCGTTTGCTTGTTTTGACGCCAAATTGGAGACAGAGCAATTAGACGGTTTTTTATATCAATTGAGGGGTGCATTTATTGTGGAGGTGATGTTAGGTGAAGGTGGGTTGGGCGGTGGAGAAGTGACAGGAAAGTGGAGATGGAGGGGATGTGATACGTGGGAATCGCACCAGGCTTTACCTCTCAAGGGATCTTGAGAAGCTTACAACCCCCACCAGGCAGTGTACCTGATCGTTGTAGTATAGTATAGTGACAAGTACCAGGGGATTGATCGTTCAGCTTAGCAATAGTGTCGCTAGGATTAGAAAACCTAAATACTAGTTCTAAAGGTGAGGGATGATTATTTTTGTATTTTATATTTTTTAGAAAGCAAGTAAAAATCTCGGGTTTGAAGGATTTGGGCGGAATTAGTTGCTAATCAACTAACCCAATACTAAAGATGCAATCCAAATAAAATACTAGAAATGAAAATAACTAAATTATACTAAAGTTGTGAGCAATAAGTGGAGAAAATGTATTTACTTATATTTCACTACTCCCTAGACATCTTTTACACGTTAATTACTTGTTATAATTGCATGGATGACGGATCGTATTCTTTAATACCATTCTTTGGGTGGCGCACTTAACTCCCCAATTCTATGAGCTCTTATCTCCTCCTATACCATGCCCAGCACAACCATATGGATTATAAACAGTGGTTCATGCATTAAATACAACCAATAAAGACCTAGTGTACATCGGTTCATGTTTCTTAAGACGTTCAAGCATATTACCAATTGGAGATCTGCCAGTTTTCTTAAGCCTAACATATAAATCATTCATCCAAGACAAGTATAAACAAGTAATCAACACATAATTAACATCTAGGTTATATTAGATCCAAGCAAACACAAGATAGATCTAGCCTAGCATGATGGAATTAAGACAAGAACAAGATATAGACAACCAACACATAGACATATTGATTGAATTAAAAGAACACTTATCTCAATTACACATGAAAGGTATCAAGGGCTTGGAACCCTTGAAAAACCTGTAAAATTCATACCAAGTTCGTACTTAGGGTTTCTCCAAAACTTCTCTCTTTTTAATGTGAAAATTAGAAAACTATATATAGGAAAAGGGGTCTGACGGCGTCAAGACCAAGCTTGTGACGCCGTCTCCTCGCCGCCAAAACTCTTCTCGGACCGCCTTGATCTACATTTGACGCCGTCATGTGATATTCATTTCCAGGCCGTCATGATTTTTACTCTTGACGCCCTACTTCGTGACGCCGTCAAATCTGTACTAGATCGTCATGGAATTTTGCTCTTGACGCCGTCAGGATGTTACTCTTGACGCCGTCACCTACTGTTCCCAGCATGGAAAATTAAGACTTTGGCGTTTTCTTCACTTTTATGCTCCAAAAACGTCCGAATTGCTTCCTTTTCCAGATTTCACTCCCAAAGTACCTAAAATCACAAAAGGAACGATTTAGGGCAATATTTGATCAAATAAATTTAATTTCGGGCTTAAATGACCCCCTAAAAGTGGTTCATTTTTCGCCTCATCATATACCCTTACACTTGAGATTTGCTTGTCCTCAAGCAAATGCGATTTTATTCTAGTCAAAATACAAGTTAGGGGTCATTTATCACTAATATAAAAGTAACTACAACAAATAATCGTTCCACTAAAGACCAATAGACAAGCACGGAGGTCATACACAAGCACCTCACAAATAGTGTTTAGATACTCACATCTCTCGGGTGTAATAAATTGTAAATTACAATATGGAAACGGAAGATATCTCTCACTACCTGTCATAGCAAAATAGATTACCATAGGCTTGGGAAAGGATCAAACCTCCACCACATGGCGTAAGCACCTAGGATAAACTATCAAAGAGGTCTTTTAAAGGGTTGTAACGTTAGGTGTAGGGATATGAAATACACGGTTTTGTTGAATAAAGGAAGTTTTTACTGGTGGCGAGTTAACAATCTTGGTTAATTACATGTACAATATGGCGTTGCTAAGCCAAGACTAGACTCGACTTAAGCTAATAACTGAAAAATAACAAAAACATAAAATGAACATAGAATAAAAAGGGATGGTAGTCCGTATGTTTTTTTCTCTTTTTCTCTTTTTTTTTTTTTTTTTTTTTTTTTCTTTTTTTTTCCTGATTTTTCATTTTTTTTTTTTTTTTTTTTTTTTTTTCATACACTCTTACCCTACCATCCAAAATAATACATCATAGGGGATGAACATTCCCCTTACACTTGAATTTTTACATACTTTACAATAAACTAATCTAATGACTCGAATTAAGAAAATCAAAACACTTGGAGCACTTTTAGGATTAACGCACATATGGGGGTAATATATGATGTTCTTCCCCATTACTTTATAAAATAAGTACTTACCCATGAGTCCTAATCGTCCCAAAACAATATGTACAAGGATATGACTCGACTTAGCAACCATGTAATCAATTAGATAGTTAACTTAGGGTTTAAAAAATAACAATAATGCACTAAAGATGAGTGCATACACGGAAGGCTAAGGCGATTTGGTTGTACATTTAAGTAGGGTGTAACAAATTCTTCCTTTAAGTAAGATGCTTAAAGTTAGAAATGAAAAGATAGGCTCGGAGGGGTGTACTAGGGGTTTCGTGTACTAAAAATGAGTACAACGCTAAGGGTGTGGGAAAAATTAGTTGACTTAACTAGCCAAGTAATATGACTTAAATGGTCAAGTAATTATGATACGAGTTTAACACAAGGGTAATCCTAATGCCTCTTATCATGTAGTAAATCCTACCACACGAATGTAGTCTCACTAGCGGTCTCGGGATGCATCACTAACGCAAGTTCTAGAATCTAAATACTACCGGTACACTCATAAGCACAAATAGTAAATGCTTTTCCTATCAAATCTAAAGGCGAACCTCACATATTTGGGTGGAAAATTTTTTTGAATGATACGGTTATGTGCTAGTCATACAATCTCCTATCCATGAGACGCTTGCTATGGCTAAAGTTTCACTCCTAAATGTTGTAAAAAATTTTAAATTTGGCCCTAAAATTGCACTAACAAGTATTTCTCATAGTTTTATTACACATCTACCATTAAACAAAACAAACTCAAGCGAAAGTGCATATGTAAGGTATCATCTTTTTACCCTCCCCTTACACTTAAGATGAACATTGTCCCCAATGTTCAAGTAAAGAATGTAAAAGTGAAATAAGTAAAAAGAATGAAATCAAATACTCCCCTGATTCGCTCGGTATGGATAATAAAGTGGTCAGGTTAAATCTTCCTCCAAGAAAATGAACAATCAAAGCTTCCCTTCCAGAATATAAATCATCTTCTTGTCATACATAACCTGTAAAACCTGATAAAATAGACAAGACAACCTCGCGTAAAATCGGCGGCATCCTATATAAGTTACTAAACCCTAGAAAACAAGCTAAGATATAATGCTTGTGGAATGAAGTTTGCAGATCTCCTGGAGATTATAAAACTTAATAATTCACAAAAACCATAAGACTCCGTTAGAAAAACAAAACTGGTAAAATTTCCAGATTTTTACACTTGACGCCGTCAAGAGTAAACTCTTGACGCCGTCAGAAGTGACCTGCAGAAATTCTTATGTTAAGTTTCCGGAAAATTTCTGGAAAAACTTGGTCCTACTTCCTGGAAAATCCTGCAAAACTTCATTATGACTCAATACAAGCATTTGACTCTAACAAATACGAATATACATGTTCATTTAATATTGTGGAGAATCATGATCGGTTTGTTTCTTGAAAACATATTTGGGGTTTCCCCTTACACTTATCTTTTGCAAAAATACCTTTAGGTGGAGTTAAGACTAGGCCAAAACAACAAAGTAAAGTATTTCCACTATTTAGTTTAGAAACATGATCTACCAACAATAAAAATTAAGCATGCATACGGAAGCAAATAACAAACAAATAAACAAAATCATAGAAAACATTGGTTGCCTCCCAAGAAGCGCTTTTCTTTATTTACGAGTCTTGTAGCTAGACTCAAGGTCATGGGTTACAACGTGATACGGGTGAGTTCCTCATTGAGGACATCTTTGGGATCAAACTTAGGTTTCAACTTCCTATCGGTTTCCTTAGTATGGTATGACCTTTCAAACTTTTCTCCATCCGGATCATACAAAGTCATCCTCATATGCCATGATCCGTCACCTTCTTTAGGTGGCTTGTCCCACCTCCATTTACACTTGTGTCCCTCTCTTTTCCATTTATTCATTTCTATGTTAATGGGCATTACGCTTAAGAACTCAATCATCTTCCTAAAGACCAAGGGGTCCTCAAAAGGGTCTAGCTATGAGTTGTTCTACCGAATGTGTCTTCTCGATGAAGTCTTTTTCTAGATAAAATGGGCATTGAGGTCCTATAAAGTTCCTTTTTATCCAAGGTCCGTATCTAGACGGTCTCCTATTCATCTCTACCCAATGCGGTGTCGGTTCATCATCACAATCATAACTATGCTTCTTAACATCGTACACCGACCAAGTATCGCCTTCACCTACCGTTATCTTGGATTCCTTACAATCTATCATGGCACTAGCGGTTGCTAAAAATCCTTTTCCTACCAATAATGGGCATGTAGTGTCACTAACCATGCTAGGACGTGAAAATCCGCTAATATAGTTAACTTTCCTACGTGAACAACTACATCCTTAATCATTCCAACCGGGTGGGCAATACTCCCATCCGCTAGCCCTATCAATACCTCCGTTTCCTCTAACTTTCCTAGCTTAAGAGCGATGAATAAGGATAAGGGAATCAAGTTGAGGCTTAACCTTAAATCGGCTAGTGTGTCGAAAGCTTCGGATCTTCCTATCTTACAAGGCAAAACAAATATACCCGGATCATCAAGCTTTTTAGGCAACTTGTTTTGAACGAAGGCGGTCCCATTTTTACATAGCTTACACTTCTCATATTTTTCTAGGAGGGCACTATAGTAAGGAGCACGCGCTAAGACATCAATGGCGGGGCGTTCAAGGTGAAGTTCTTTGAATTCATCGTCAAGGTCTTGCGTAAGAGGTGTTTCAACTATGCTTTTGACCGGCTCTATATTGGGTGTTTTATTTGATTGGTCCTTTTGAAGAACTTGGTTTTGTTTGAAACACGTGCTCGTGGATTTAACCGAGTAGTATTGTGGGCACGAAGTGGGTGACGAAACTGAAGATATGAAATTAACGTTTAGTTTCGGATTTTTGATTGTGTCGCTTGGAAGTGCTCCCATTTCTCGGTCATTGAGAATCTTCAATAATGCGTCAATTCTAGTGGTCATCTCGCTTTGCTTTTGTTTGAAATCGGCTTCAAACTTAGATATGCGAGCTTCTTGAGATGCCATGAACTTCGACATCAATCCTTCAAGGTTGTTGGTACTACCATAGTTGTTAGAAGGAATGTTGTTGAAAGTACGGTTGGAGGGTGGACCGGTTGGTTGGTAACGATTAGGCGGATTGGAAGAATTGGGTTGATTTTGTTTCCACCTAAGGTTTGGGTGATTTTTCCACTAGGGGTTGTATGAATCACCGTAAGTGTTTGGCTCGGGCTTGAAAGTGTACCACTTATCTCCCGCTTCGTCGGTACGCGTGGATGCGTAGTCCGCAAAAGCTGTTCCGGGGAGTTCCACACAATCACGAGTATCGTGGGGACCACTACATAATTCGCATGAAGAAGTGATTTTGTTCACTTGGCTTGAAGGCTTAGGAGCTTCGTAAGATTTCATGAGAAACTTGACTTGGTCCTCAAGTTCCATGATCCTACGGTCGGGAGTGCTAGAATTGTTCGAAGGCAAAGATATTGCCTTGACTGTTTTGTTCAAGTCACGGGAATCATTCCAACTTTCGTTGTCATAGAGAGCAAGATCTTCTATGAGTTCCCATGATTGTTCCGTACTTAGATCACGTAGCTTACCACCGGCCGATTGGTCAATGGCTCGCCTCGTGGAGATGTCGATATGGTCATAAAAGATTTGGACTTGGAGCCAAAGATCTATGCCATGATGAGGGACTTTTTGGAGTAAGTCCTTGAAACGAGTCCATGCTTCATAAAGAGATTCATTTTGACGTTGTTGGAACATCAAGATGTCATTTCTAAGCTTAGTAGTTCTCCCCGGTGGGAAAAATTGAGCAAGGAAACGAGTGGTGAGATCATCCCATGTGGTGATGGATCCCGCGGGTAAACGCTCAAGTCATTGACTAGCTTGATCCCATAGAGAGAATTGGAATAGGCGTAATCGGGTTGTCTCTCTAGTTGCAACATCTAGGTCTATGGAATCTACGATTTTGAGGAAGTCCTTAAGATGTTTGTTTGGATCTTCGGAACGAAGTCCATGGAATGCACATCCGCTTTGCACCAACCGGATGGTGTCGGATCGCAAGGGGGTCACATTGGCTCCGGTGAGCTCAATGGTGTTTCGGTAGCCTTGGTGGCTAGGTCAGGAATACTCTCCTAAGGTTCGGGGCCTAAGGGGTTCTAATGGTGGGTTTTGTTGTGGTGGGATGACGAGTTCAAAGATGTTCCCGTTGTTCATGATGTCGGGTGGTTACGAACAAAGACACAAAGAAATAAGATAGACTAAAGAGAACCTAAAAAAATAAAAATAAAATCTTACTAGAAAGGAATCTAGCAAGTAGACCTAATAAAAAGAAATTCTAACCTAAACAATAACTATTCCCCGGGCTGCGGCGCCAAAAACTTGATACGTGGGAATCGCACCAGGCTTTACCTCTCAAGGGATCTTGAGAAGCTTACAACCCCCACCAGGCAGTGTACCTGATCGTTGTAGTATAGTATAGTGACAAGTACCGGGGGATTGATCGTTCAGCTTAGGAATAGTGTCGCTAGGATTAGAAAACCTAAATACTAGTTCTAAAGGTGAGGGATGATTATTTTTGTATTTTATATTTTTTAGAAAGCAAGTAAAAATCTCGGGTTTGAAGGATTTGGGCGAAATTAGTTGCTAATCAACTAACCCAATACTAAAGATGCAATCAAAATAAAATACTAGAAATGAAAATAAATAAATTATACTAAAGTTGTGAGCAATAAGTGGAGAAAATGTATTTACTTATATTTCACTACTCCCTAGACATCTTTTACACGTTAATTACTTGTTATAATTGCATGGATGACGGATCGTATTCCTTAATACCATTCATGGGGTGGCGCACTTAACTCCCCAATTCTATGAGCTCTTATCTCCTCCTATACCATGCCCAGCACAACCATAGGGATTATAAACAGTGGCTCATGCATTAAATACAACCAATAAAGACCTAGTGCACATCGGTTCATGTTTCTTAAGACGTTCAAGCATGTTACCAATTGGAGATCTGCCAGTTTTCTTAAGCCTAACATATAAATCATTCATCCAAGATAAGTATAAACAAGTAATCAACACATAATTAACATCTAGGTTTCATTAGATCAAAGCAAACACAAGATAGATCTAGCCTAGCATGATGGAATTAAGACAAGAACAAGATATAGACAACCAACACATAGACATATTGATCGAATTAAAAGAACACTTATCTCAATTACACATGAAAGGTATCAAGGGCTTGGAACCCTTGAAAAACCTGTAAAATTTGCACCAAGTTCGTACTTAGGGTTTCTCCAAAACTTCTCTCTTTTTAATGTGAAAATTAGAAAACTATATATAGGAAAAGGGGTCTGACGGCGTCAAGACCAAGCTTGTGACGCCGTCACCTCGCCGCCAAAACTCTTCTCGGACTGCCTTGATCTACATTTGACGCCGTCATGTGATATTCATTTCCAGGCCGTCATGACTTTTACTCTTGACGCCCTACTTTGTGACGCCATCAAATCTGTACTGGATCGTCATGGAATTTTGCTCTTGACGCCGTCAGGATGTTACTCTTGACGCCGTCACCTACTGTTCCCAGCATGGAAAATTAAGACTTTGGCGTTTTCTTCACTTTTATGCTCCAAAAACGTCCGAATTGCTTCCTTTTCCAGATTTCACTCCCAAAGTACCTAAAATCACAAAAGGAACGATTTAGGGCAATATTTGATCAAATAAATTCAATTCCGGGCTTAAATGACCCCCTAAAAGTGGTTCATTTTTCGCCTCATCAGGATGATTACCAGAGTGGTTTCTGGTTTTGGTGGAATGGGAGGGAAGGTGGTGTTTGTTGACCGGTTTGACCCAGGGTCAAAGTTTGACCCAGGGTCAAAGTTTGACCCTGGGTCAAAGTTTGACCCTGGTATTACTAATAAGGGTGAGTTGGTTTTAGGCTTGGGGAAAGGTTGGGCCAAAGGGGAAGGATTGGATTAGTTGTGTTTTGGGTTTGGATTTGGCTTTGGTTAATAATACAATAGGTCCGTTTGGTTTAGAAAGTATCACAAGGACCAATTGTGTAATATGCCGAAACTTTAGGGGCTGAACATGTAACTTTCCCAAAGTCTTCAAAAGGGTATTTTCTGCCAAGTATGAATAGTATAGGGTCCCATGTTGATTTTTCAGTTTTAAAATTTCCAGGGACTAAATCTGCCATCTTTTGAAACTAGAGGGACCAATCATGCAACTTTGCCAAACTTTCCACTTCAAGGGCCATTCTTGCCAAAGCTTAGTAGCACAAGGACTAAAATTTATTTTTCTCAAAGTTTTTACATCCCAGGGACCATTTTTGTCAATTTTGCAAAATTTAGGGACTAAACTTGTAATTTTATGAAACTTCACACCAAGGGACTAAATATGTTTATTTGTGATTCAAAAGGACCTTTGGTGACTTTTTCATGTTTTTGAATAACCAAGGACTAGATTTGACAATTTTTGAAAGTTAAGGGACTAAAACTGCCATTTATGCAAACTTTGTTCATATTTCATCTGTTTTTGATCATTTTACATCTGAAACATATAAAACACAATTCTGGGATATTTTCAGTATTTTGATGCATATTTGAGTGTTTTTGGATGTTTTGGCAATTCAGATGAGGTAAAAATGATGAGTATTTGCACACTCATCAATAGTATAGGGACTATTTATGCCATTTCTCTAAAATATATAAGTATAGGGACTAGTTATGTGAAGTACAGATAGTTAAATACTTAATATATAAGTTTAGGGTATAAATTGTAAATATATGAAACTTGAAGGGTATAAACGGACTATTTTCATATAAAGTATAAAAACCTATTTTGAGTTAGAAACATAACACAATACTAGGGAGCTTCATGTGAGGGGTATCATGTGGATATTTCATTTTGACGAGTTTGCTGAGTTTACGACTTAAAGTTCCCTGGCTCCTCAAATGATTATTGCTTGACCTCCGAATTATGATTGCGTGAACGTTGTTATGTTATAACTAAAACTTAATAACAACATAACTTAATAGTAGGGAGCTTTGTGTGAGGAGTTATATACTTCTAAATTATGATGGCCCAAACGATATTATATTGACAGCATAATACAATAGTAGGGAGCTTCATGTGAGGAGTTATACTTCTGGATTACAATGGCCCGAACGGTGTTATGTTATAACTAAATCTAGAAACCCTAAGTGAAATTACGTGAAAACCTAGAAACTAAGGACTTGACATACACACACCTACACTACCCCCAGGATACGTAAGTCAGCCGTCTAAACCCCTATATCACTTGCCTTAGGCCCAGGCGAGTTTCATAGCCGCACACCTTTTAACTTTTCACCCTAAATGCTTTACAAACCCTGTGAGGGGGATACATGCTTTAAATCGAATACAAGTCTTTTTCTTTGGTTGTTGCATGAGTAAACTATCTGCCACCCGTACATAACAAAATTCATGAATCTAATCACTTGTGATATTTTACAAAAGTGAACGCAAATATAGTTGATAGATCTATTGGAGTTTGACAACTCCCGTTTGTTTGCCTGTCTCTTGGGCACCAATAAGTATTGTATTTGAACCCTCTCTGAAGGATTAACTTTCGCAAGATATCCTTCCCGTCCCATCATGGTTTGGTCTGCACACCCCATGATCTGGACCGTTAACGTGTGGTTCATAAGCTTAGTGCAATAGACCCGCTATCTCTAAAACTTTTCTACACATAGGGTTTCTACAGAACTCTATGGAACTTGTATTCACTCTATCTCTACTTAAACCGAACTCTCACTTAACACCTAGTGTTGACTTTTAAGCATGTTATCCTAGGTATATAAGCCCTTTAGGAACCCATGGCACGGAGTGGCACTGAGCATGAGGACGTCCGTAATAGTTATCATTCACCTACTAATAACACAAACAAAACTTATCTTAGGGACCTCTCTTTTGGTAAAAGTATAACTTTTACTATAAAACTATGATACAATAAATGAATGATAACACCTTTTTCAAAAACCGTCTCTTTTTGAGTCATTTTCTATATCATGTCTTTGTTCCAAAATGTGATACCCCAGATCAATATTCCACTGTGATCTGTCAAAAATGGGGGTGTTACAGATTGGCATCAGAGCCTTGGTTATAGAGAACAAAAGGATTTTTCCTAAACTATAACGAGTCTTTTCTAAAACAGGTCATCCATAGTGCCACCAGAATCCCCGAGCTGCCTTCCCTAATTCCTTGAGATTAGATTCCCTAATGCCTTTTGGTTAGATTCCCGAATGCCTTTAGGTTAGATTCCCTAATGCCTTTTGGATAGACTCCCTATTTCCTTTAAGATAGATTCCATATTGCGTTCCCTAACTTGCCTTTAGGATATAGTAGGAGAATGCTAAGATACTTCTCCCGGGTATTACAATTAGTTATGTCTTCCTTTAACAATCCTATAATCGTGTTGGACACCGATGATACGAATACCTTAAAAGGATAGTTAAGAGTATACCTCGGCTACCCCTTCTCAATCATCTTTTGGTTCTAATTCTCCAGAAGAATTAGCCCGGAACGCCTTAGTTAACTTAGGTTTAGAACCCTCCCCGAATGATTCCTATATGCAAGCATATAATGTTTATATGCAAGCGTATGAAGGTGATATTCCTACCATACCTACTTTAATCCCTACTCCCTCTACACCTCCCTTTAATAGTCAAGGTTTCTATGTTCTCGAAGTAGTTTCCCTTCTTAGAAAATCCGTATTACACACTCTAGGATTCCCATACTTGAGATTAGAAATAATTCTAGGATGCCCATAGGTAAACATAAGAATAGACATAGAATAGGCTATCTCTAAGAAATCATTGAGGAAATAGAAAAATAAGATTAGAAATCTTCAAGATTTTTATAGGCTAGAGACCAAACTAGAGCTCATACCCGATAGGTAAGAAATACATTACAATAGGATGAATTTAGCCTAAGTTAGGAATTTTACTTAATATCAAGGACGTTAGAATTAGTCATAGATTAGACAAAAGAAGTCTTTAGATATAGTTTAGGAAACTTAGGAATAACAAAGGATTAGATCAGTAAACTACCGACATTGAACCTTAAGCTTTTAGTACCTAGTCTAGTTACGGGATAGGAAGACTAGTTAAGTTTTCACCTTATAAGTCATTTTGAGGTTATAGTTTGTCTAGACCTAGTCTCATAAGTTACCCAGTCCATATTAATATTTTCCTACATACTATCCTCAAATATATAATATAGGAATTTAGGAATCTCTAGGAATATTACACCATTAGGATATTCCAAACCTACCCGAAGTTTTATAAACCCAGGCTTAAAACTCGAGGTTATAAGGAATTTTAAAAACATGTAAACTTACCTAGGAACACTAAAACTTATAGTGATTAGGATCTTTTAGGTTAGTATCACTATACCTTTAGATGAGGGAAACGAACTTCCGAGGAATATAGTAATTCTTATTAGGAAATCCGCCCTTTTAGTTTAAGATTCTCTATCTAACCATTTCTACGGTATCAGACAATTTTCAAAGAGTTAGAATTTGTACCCTCCATCTATACGCATGATTCTATGAGTTAGAACTTGCAAGAATGTCTAAATGGATATGACAATATTCTTATCCCATCTTATTCTTACGAACGTCTATAGAATGGCACGTTCGAGAGCCACTACTCCCGCTACTCCCACTACTCCCGCCATGACTTAGGAAGCCATCCGGCAACTAGTTGCTGACAGTGTAAATGCGGCAATAGAAGCTAGGGATGCTAACATGGCTAGAAACCCCGAAATTCATGTAGTGAGGAAGAGTAACTACAAGGAATTTATGAGCTGCCAGCCCATCAATTTCAAGGGGATAGAAGGGGCCATAGGACTAATCCACTGGTTTGAGAGGTGTGAATCAGTATTCCCCCATAGTAACTGTACTTAGCATTGTAGAGTTAAGTTGGCTACTGGTACTCTTACCGAGGAAGCTTTATCCTGGTGGAACTCGTATGCCCAACCAATAGGAATAGAGGAGGCATACAAGTTAACCTGGACCTAATTTAAGAAACTCATGATTAGAAAATACTGCCCTCGAACGGAGTTAAGAAAATAGAGGATGAGTTTTACAACTTAACGGTAAAGGGGTACGATGTCAAAACTTATATTAGGAGATTTTAGGAATTGGCAACTTTGTGTCCCACAATGGTGCCAACTACTGAAAAGACAATAGAAGTTTTCATCGGAGGTTTACCCAAGAGTGTAACCACCGGTAAATTTCCACTTAAATTAAAATAATACTTATCCATTTTTCAACGTCTAATTTTTTTAACATTATCAGTTTAACTAATCACAAAAACTAACTAATATGATGTAACTCGTCTTCTGAATAAGCGTGTGCACTTAAATATCTTTATATGCTAAGTATAAATATTTTCAACTTTCATTTACCACTTTACGTTAAATACATACTTAATAAAATGTTTGCCAATTATTAGAGTTTTCATAAAACCCTAAGTTGTTATATATGATTATATATAAATTTAATTCTTAAACGTTAGAGTGCAAGTCATTCAAGCTTAGGTACAAGTCATCAATGCATGAAATCGTAATATTAATATAATTCATTATAAACCTCAGTGTACTTATTTTCAAAACACATTGTACAAGTATTTCATGCACAAGACTTAAAACATGTTTCTTATATTTAATAAACCAAAGTACAAGTCTCTAAACCTATAGTACAAGTTCCTATTGCATAAACTCTAAAAACTATATATTTATTTAACACTTAAATAAACTAACTTATATTAACTTTACTAAATATTAAAATATATTTTCTACAATCCTTAAACTCTAGTAAAACCCTAGTGAGCCCATGGCACCACTCTTTAATGCTCAATTTGATTTCTTTTATTTTCCTTATTCAATTCGACACTAAAATAAATCCAACAAACCCTAAATGAATCCCTACCCAAACTAAACTGTAAACTAAAAGTCAATATTTCAGTAAGATCACATGTACAATATATAATCCATTCGACCCCTTAGTTACACCTTAGTTCGTTTCTAACTAGAGATAACCTAAGCTAGATCCAAAATGATACTTGTAATATTCCCTACACCACAAGACACCTACTAGACAAATTTTACCTACGCATCACCATATTTTCTTTCTTTTGGCAAAAAATATGACATATAGTCATATTACATAAACATTGAACACTTGTTTCTTTCTTATTCAAATCAAATCAAAACACTTAACTAGCTTCTAAACCAATAAGCACTAACAAGGCTCAAGATTTGCCACATTCTAAAGTACATCATCATGTTTCATCTATCTCCTTCCACCCTTGGCCTGGAATTTCGACACATATACCTATATTCTATATTATTTGAAATCAAACCCCCAACCCTAAAAATTTCCATACAACACCATATGGTCTAGGTATATACACATCACCATGCTTCCTGAATTTATAACATGGTCAAATATTGTAGGACAAACCTTTGGTTCTCTTTATACCACTTCACGCCATCCTCACACAAACTTTTAGGAAGACCTCATCATGTCTCCTACAAGGTGACCTGGCCTTTTTGAAACTTTAGGATTACACCTCTATATAAGTCGACATACACTCCCTTTCTAATCATCACCATTCGAACTACACCATAACATACTCCCTCACGTTACATGTGGCTGCAAAGAACTCAAGACTACATCACCTTGTCTTCCATTTCCTACACCACGAACAACTTACTAAGTTAATTTACCCTCCATATCACCATGTCTAATAATAAACTAGGCCATAATCATTTCTTTGTTTCCTTTTAAGTTTTAACGGGTATACCCTCTTCATTTTTGACATGATTTGTTAACCAATGAACCTTAGGACTCCTCAAGATAACTTAGATATATGTAATAATATGTTGCTATGCTTAAAAGTTCAGTTTATAAGTTTTAAAATTGAAACCCAAGTGGTTTTTACATTCTATTATAGATCGACATAGGTTCCAGAGTATTAACTTCGAGCAATTGTATCACCTATCAAACGTGTACCTAAGAACCTAAAATAGGAGGCAAAACGTAGACCTTCTAGTATAGATTAAATAGAATCAAGAACATAGGAAAATTATTAAGTAATCATGATTTTGTCGAACTCTGATTATGGACCATCAACCGTTAAAACATGAAATAATTACTTAGTTTATTTTACGTAAAAATAGTTTTAGACACCCTACTTTGGGAAATTATAGCAACCAAACCATAAGAGCTCATGACTTCTAGTTTGAACCGTTGGATAGACCATCTGGCAAACTTTTGAAAAGATCAAGAACGTTGTAAAAACATTGTACGGATTTGTCTAAAAATGAGCTTGTTCTTGTCTTGAAACATATACCAAACGTCCTCTATAATTATTTTTCTTAAAAACAAAAGGGTAGTTTATGTATATTTTGAAAGTTGGAGTTTTCTTGGGCCAAAAATGTAATTTTTATAAATTAATTATTACAAGGGCTGTTTTGTCAACAAACAATAGTTGTCGGTATAAAGTGTCATTTTAGAAACTACAAGCATAAAATTTATAATATTTTTATATAAGTTTAGATAATATATTTTCACTATATAATAATTCGGGAATATATTTTAACACATTAAATGGCTTGGGTTATGTTATAAAGTGTATATATATATAATAGTTATACTTCGGGAATAAGTTTCTATAAAACTTATATAAGAAATATATTTAGCGTTATAACGATTCAGGACTAGTAATAAAAACCTATATATGTCGATATCAAATAACAAACCACAAATTGGAAAAATAGTAAAATCTTATTACCCAGTAACTTTTGAAGAG
This sequence comes from Artemisia argyi, assembly GCA_030686995.1. NCBI lineage: Eukaryota > Viridiplantae > Streptophyta > Magnoliopsida > Asterales > Asteraceae > Artemisia > Artemisia argyi. Next base: position 16,498,768 of record CM060685.1, on the reverse strand, counting down.
ACTTCATGTTATTAAAACTAAATAAATAATCCTTAACAAAATGTTTACGCTAACAAATATTAAACTCATATATAAGTAAATAATAATACTGAAACTTGACATACTCTAACTCAGGTTTCGTGTCGGAGACATTTATCAACTTTATTTAAGTTGATGTCCAATCAGACTGCTTTATTACCGATGTGAGTTTATAGTCACACTTTTATACGATTTTCAAACTTGTGGGGAGATAGATGCTACAAACCCAACACAAGTATTTTGTGTATGCTATCCTGATTGGTATTGCCTAAGTTAAATGTTTTTGCCATTAAAAGTCCTTCATATCATGAACCATTAATCACTTACGAGTGAACGCGAATATAGTGAATAGATCTATTGGTAGTTGACGCCCCATTCGTGTTTCTGGATAAGTGGCGAAATGCATTATATTTGAATTTAAATTGGAAGTTGGCAAGCTCCTACTCGAGGGATCGATTACTCACATTATTATTATAATGTTAGTAATGTTACATTATAGCTCATTACTATAAATTCCAAACTGTTAAGGTTTGAGTTCATGAGGCTTAGGGCAATACGATGTGTTACTTCGTTTTATAACTATTTGACTTGTGTTCAAACCATTACTTATTTATAAGCAATTCACTCAACCGTTGTGTTAACTTTTTAGCATGTTTATATCAGGTCAATAACAAGCAAGGATTGCATGGAGGAGCATGGATACGGAAGGAAGGCTAAAATTTTATTATTCTTTGATAAAGTATTTAACAATTTGTAAACCTACTGGGACCTCATTTTGTAAACTCTAATATTTGAATAACAAAATTTCTAAAACAACTCAATTAGAGATTGTTTCTATTACTATAACTGTTGTGCCGTCGAGTAACACCCAGCTTTAATACCGCTGCGTATCCCAAATTTGGGGGTGTTACAGATTGGTACCAGAGCTATAGTTATAGAGAAATGGGTCTAATTGAGATCCGAACCATAACCATTTTTTCACAAAAATGTTTTATAGCCTTTCGTTGTCCATGCCTTCCAGCCTCCGAATGATTATGTGACTTCTAGGTAATTATGTTACTCAAAAACTTTAGTAAACTGGTATATACATTTATGATATACTTCTGATCACTTTATATAAATAAACGTATCTGCTTATGCCTATTCTAAGGCATTATGTTTTAATCCTATCTTTCTGAGCATGGATCTACTTCTATATTTCCAAAATTTATGATATACTTCTGATCACTTTACAAAACTTTCCTAAGACGTTGTGGTTTCCACAATTCTTACCATGTTTAAGTTAAAAATATACTCTCCACTATTTTAAAAACTATGTCGACTCACCTTGATTATCTTACTCCCATATCCAAAAATGAGTGTAAATACTCTCTCCGTACTCCCATAATATTTAATTCATCGATTAATTACGACTGTTAAGTCAGAAATTCTTAACTAGGATGATTTGCAATGTCTTTATTTAAATAAATTAGGACGCCTTTTTATTTAAATAAATAAATTATGAATCACCGAACCATAAATTTATATTTCTTTATTTACATTGTTTTGGGACGCCTTGCTATGTAAATAATGAATTACAAATAAGTGGGCTTATTTGTATCTGAAATAGCATGAGTATTAAATCTGAGGATCACAAAAATTCATAAAATACGAATAACGTAAAATTTCATTAGAATCCATGAAGATTAATACATAATGAAATAATTAGCAACGGTAGTGCTAATATTACAAAGATCACTAAGTAAATAATAGAATCGCCAATAGGTTGATCCACTAGGCTAATAAAGAACACAACTACACCTACGAGAACGAGAACTACGACAGGATATAACACCTTGAATATTTTGTACAATAAATAAATTATTAACGCAAAACATGGTTTTATACATAAAACAACCAAATCTTATTACACATTCACTAAAGATTACATAGAAAATTTATTTCAACGCTCCTACCATGATACTGTCTATTACTTCCAAACCTCATCGATAACAAATGCTATAACCAAGAGTGGTATAAGAAATGCTAAAATCCCGGCCAAGAATGCATAATCTTCTTCTGGAACGTAGGTCATGTAGATAGAAGTAATAACAACGTACATGATCGCAATAATGGTAATAATGTGCGGCATTTTGAAAATTTAATGAGAGAAATTTGGGTGATGAAGAAATGAGAATTGAAATGGGGTATTTATAAGATAAAAACTAGCCGTTGGAATACTCTTCACGACCGTTGGAAAACACTGTTCACTAGCCATTGGGATCACTGTTCACTAGCCCCTAGGAATTACTGTTCATAACATTTGAAAATTAAAAAAATTTACTAAGGAACAAACGGATTCGTCATCTACAAAAAGGTTTAAATTTAAAAAATTTCTCTACATTCATCAAAGTTTTCATCCGAAATTTTTCTTATTAACAAATTTTTTCTATGTCGAATTTAATTTTTACAAAACAAGAAACTAGAAATCATGATATTTTCAAAAATGATTACTGAAACAGGATAAATTTTATAAATAACAATCTTCATTTAAAATAAAGTTTTTCTTACGTTTATATGACCTTCGGAATAATGTTTACACATGTAATTATAAATTATAGGTTTCATAAATTAAATAATTCGTCCTCATTATTTCTACATCTAACATAGACTGTATCCCGGGATGGGATTCCGTTAAGGGGGTGAGAATGTAACCACCGGTAAATTTCCACTTAAATTAAAATAATACTTATCCATTTTTCAACGTCTAATTTTTTTTAACATTATCAGTTTAACTAATCACAACAACTAACTAATATGATGTAACTCATCTTCTGAATAAACGTGTGCACTTAAATATCTTTATATGCTAAGTATAAATATTTTCAACTTTCACTAACCACTTTACGTTAAATACATACTTAATTAAATGTTTGCCAATTATGTTGACATAAATAATGTCTTAAAACATTGTTAGCATATTAACAATGTCTCTATGTTTTGATAATTACAAAGCATAAACTCATTAATCTAAAACTTATGACGTAAACAAGTTTTTAGTGCTTAATATTTGTCTTTGCTTCCATATCACTTAAGGTATGAATAAACAAAGGGTTTATTACATTTCATGATCAAAAGAAATTTTTCTAATCACTATAATTTTTATAAAATATATTAAACATCTTATATCTTTTACAAAATTACTTTTGGAATTAAAAGAATATGTTTAATTCATAATAAATATATGATTTCAAATTTCCAACCAAAAATGGCAAATTCTATCCAGAAAAATATTCCCCACTAAAAGACAAGAAAAACCAACGTTCTGAAATGGGCGGCCCCCTTAATTCCTTAGGCGGCCCCCTTAATCATTAAGGGGACCCGCCACTAATTAAGGGGACCGGCCACGATCCAGAACAGTGTTTTTCTTCCCTATAAATACTGGATCAGTTCACACTTTTTCCTTACCTTTTGCACTTCTAAACTTTCTGATCTAGATCCAAATCTCTATTCTCTTATCCTTTGACCATAAGTGTATAATTCTTTGTTTCAAAGTGATCCAACCTTCATCCTCTTAAGTGCAAGAGAAGAATACTTCTAACCCTCAAGACAAGAAGTATTACAACTTGTTGTGATCTCCACATCTAAGTTGTTGGTGCATCATCAAAGATCATTTACATTATTCTTTGTGAAGATTGTTGTGAATATTTGATTGTAGATAGTTGTGTTAGATATAGATTGTGTGATTAGTTAGTATCTTGGTGTGAAGAAGAAAAGCTAGGAACTAGATTGGTGTGAAGAAGATAGGTGTGGAGTAGTTAGGTGTGAAGTAGATTGATTTGAAGAAGTTGTGTAGAAGTTGTGACTTAGGTGTGACGAAGTTGTGGTGTGAAAAGTGGTGTGTAAATTGGTGTGTACGGTTTTCTCCGCCATAAGGGAGCTTGTTGATATAGTGAAGAAAACTCTCGAGTTAGGTGCTCGGGGAGTGGAGTAGGGCAAGGAAGGTGTCCTTGTAGCCGAACCACTATAAATCTCTTGTCTCGCGGTTCGATCTTTCCATCTCTTACTTATTTCATTTCTTATCATTGTAATATATTGTGTCGTGTTAATTGTTTATATTGTACAAGACTTGAGATCACATATTATCGAATCTAAGTTTTTAAAAGCTAAGTAAACTCCAAAACTATTTTTATAACGAATTAAAAAGGCGTAAAAATATTCAACCCCCCTTCTAGTTTTCCACAATTGGTATCAAGAGCCACGTCTAGCAAGATTTTTAAAATATATTGTATTTTAAAACTTGTAACGATCTATGGAATCTGAAAAATATTTAGAAGGGCAATCTATGCAAAGACCACCACTATTTGAAAGTGATGGATTTTTATATTGGAAAAATTATGTGAAATCAAAAGATCTTGATCTTTGGCATATTATTACCTTTGGTGATTTTCCTCCTATTCAATATAATGTTGAAACTAAAATGAATGAAATTGTATCTTTTGAAGAACAAAATGATGATTTGAAAAAGAAATTAGCAAAAAATAATGAGGCTAAAATCGTAATTTATAATGCGTTACCACACAAAGAATATGAAAGAATTTTTATGTGTAAAACCGCCAAAGAAATTTGGGATTCTTTACTAATTACTCACCAAGGTAATAGCCAAGTCAAAGATAATAAAATAGATCTTCTTGTACAACAATATGAACAATTTACGATTCCGGAAGAGGAATCAATTGATAATGCTTTTGCTAAGTTTAACACTATCATCACAAGTTTAAAAGCACTAGATGAGACATTTTCTAGTAAAAATTGTGTTAGGAAATTTCTTAGGGCATTGCATCCAAAATGGCGAGCTAAGGTCACGGCAATTGAAGAATCAAAGAACTTGATGACGTTATCACTAGATGAACTAATTGGCAACTTGAAGGTTCATGAAGAAATCATAAGAAGAGATTCGGAAACGGTCAAAGTCAAGAAAGAACAAACCAAATCCATTGCTCTAAAAGCCAAAAAGGAACCTAGTGATGATGATGATTCAAGTGACGAAATTGAAGACGAAGAATATGCAATGGCCGTAAGAGAATTCAAGAAGTTCTTCAAGAGACGAGGAAGATCCACTAGATCATCACGAGACGAAAGAAAAGCATTCCAAAGGAATAGAAGTGACAACTACGGGAAAAGAAAGTGCTTTAGATATGGAAGTCCAAATCATCTCATTGGCGAATGTCTAAAGCCACCGGGTTATGAAAATCAAGGTGCTTTTGTTAGTGGAACATGGAGTGATAGTGACAAAGGAGAAGTTGAAAAGCCAATAGACGAAAAGTGTTTTATGGCAAAAGAAACCGACGAAATATGGTTAGGAATTGACTTGGAACCTGACGAATGGATCAAAGATAGCGGATGTTTGTGGCACATGACGGGGAACCGCAAGTTATTTTCTACATACAAGGCATACAATGGAGGTAACGTTATTTTCGGTAGTGACTTACGTGGAAAAATCATTGGCAAAGGTACGATCTCTCAAGACTCACTTACTATTGAAAATGTTGAGCATGTAGATAAATTAACATATAACTTGCTTAGTGTAGGACAAATATGTGATAATAAATGTAGAGTCACATTTACCGAAGATGATAGCGAAATAGTTAAGAATGGAAAAATTATAGGTAGAGGAATAAGAAAAGGTGGCATATATGTTATGAAACTAGGAAACAAACCTGAGGATAGGATATGCCTAACGACCATAGATGAAAACTCTACACTGTGGCATAGGATATTAGGACACGCTAACATGCAACAAATTCAATCTTTGGCCTCTAAGGAATTAGTTAGAAATTTGCCTAACCTAGAATATGACAAGCATTTTTGTGATGCATGTAAAATTGGAAAACAAGCTCATGCTAGTCACAAAGCCAAGAATATAGTATCCACTACTAGGTGCCTAGAATTATTACATATGGATCTTTTTGGTCCATCCGCTGTGCGGAGCTATGGAGGAAACAAATATACCTTAGTAATAGTAGATGACTACTCACGATACACGTGGACTAGTTTTTTAAGTGACAAAACCCAAGCCTTTGAAAAATTCGAAATATTTAGTAAAATGATTCAAAATAAATTAGGATGCTCAATAGTTGCCATTAGGACGGACCATGGTAGGGAATTTGATAACGAAGTACAATTCGGAAAATATTGCGAGTTGAATGGAATATCTCACAATTTCTCCGCTCCTCGTACTCCTCAATCAAATGGCGTAGTAGAAAGAAAAAATAGGTCACTACAAGAAATGAGTAGAACTATGTTAAATGAACAATCCATCCCACAAAAATTTTGGTGTCACGCCGTAGATACATCAACTTATATTTTAAATAGGGTATCGATTAGAAGAATTCTAGGAAAAACTCCTTATGAGTTATTAAGAGGTAGAAAACCAAACTTAAGCTACTTTAGGGTATTTGGAAGTAAATGCTATATTTTAAACACTAAGGACTATCTCACTAAGTTTGATCCAAAATCATATGAAGGAATATTCTTAGGATACTCACAAAATAGCAAACATATATAATACTTAACAAACACTCCATGAAAGTAGAGGAATCACTAAATGTAACATTTGATGAAACACCACCACCTCCTAAAACATTACCTTTAGAAGATGATGATTTAGTCGAAGATGAAGCTATTGAGGCTAGTAAAACAAAACCAATAGGAAATGATAATGAAGACATTCACTTAGAAAATAACGAAACTGTTAATATTAAAGAATCTAGATCACATTCATTAGATAATATAATAGGACATCTTAACCAAAGAACCCTTAGGTCACAAGCCCAAGATAAAAACAATTTCTTTTGTTTCCTCTCAGCAATAGAACCTAAGAATATTAGCGAGGCTTTAAAGGATGAAAGTTGGGTTATAGCCATGCAAGAAGAACTAAATCAATTTAAGGTAAATGATGTTTGGGAACTAGTCCCAAATCCAAAGGATGTGACCATTATAGGAACCAAATGGGTATATAGGAATAAGTTAGACGAGAATGGAATAGTTACTAGGAATAAAGCTAGGTTAGTTGCCCAAGGTTATAATCAACAAGAAGGAATTGATTATGACAAAACTTATGCCCTCGTAGCTAGACTAGAATCGATTAGGATATTACTTGCCTATGCTTGCGCCCTGGATTTTAAGTTATTCCAAATGGATGTGAAAAGTGCATTCCTTAACGGTTTTATCAATGAGGAGGTATATGTGGCACAACCTCCAGGATTCATTGACTTCGCAAAACCTGATTATGTTTATAAGTTAAAGAAAGCTTTGTATGGACTCAAACAAGCTCCCAAAGCTTGGTATGATCGATTAAAATCTTTTCTAATTAAACATGATTATTCCATGGGAATGGTAGATAACACTCTTTTCACTAAAAGGAAAGACCCAAATCTCATCATTGTCCAAATATATATGTTGATGACATTATATTTGGATCGACTTGTCTAGACATGTGTGATGAATTTGCCAAAATCATGCATGATGAGTTTGAGATGAGTATGATGGGTGAACTTAACTTCTTCCTAGGATTACAAATAAAACAATTAGAAGATGGAATATTTTTTAACCAATCTAAGTACATTAAGGAAATGCTTAAGAAGTTTGGCCTAGAAGACTCAAAACCCATGAAAACTCCCATGTCTACGGAGGTAAAGCTCACAAAGGACGATGAAGGTGAGTCCGTAGTGTTGATATAAATAAATGACTAAAAACGTTATTCATATCTTTTGATATCTCTATGTTTTGATGATCACGAAACAAAAACACATTAAATCAAAGATAATGACGTAAACAAGTATTTAGTAGTTAATAATCACTTTCACCATCTAATCACTTAAGGTATGAATAAACATAGTGATTAAAGCATTATAAGATCAAAGGAAAGTTTAATTAAGTATTACAAAGTTTACTTAATTATATAAACATATTATATATTTTTGAAAAACACTTTTGGTAATAAAGAAAAATGTTTTATTCATACTAAATATATGAATTCAAATTTTTAACCAAAATCAGTTAGTTTTTCACCAAATAAACTTTCCCCACTAAAAGACAAAGAATCTGGCCGTTTCAGCTGGGCGGCCCCCTTAATTATAAAGGGCGGTCCCCTTAATTTTAAGGGGGCCGGCCATGATTTAAGGGCACCGGCCACGCTCCTCTGTCAGAATCTGTTGCCTATAAATACCACCTTAAACCTGGATTTTTTCCTCACCTTTTTGCACAAAAACTTTCTGATCTAAACATCCCTCTCCATCTTCTAAAAATCCTTTGATCTTATATACTTTGATCTTTGTTTCAAAGTGATTCAAGCCTCAACACTCAAGTGCAAAGAGACGAATACTTCTACTAGAAGTATTACAACTTAGTATCATCTTGCTATCTAAGTTGTTTGTTTAGTTCATATTGTATATCATTTATTTCTTTGTGAACATTGTGTATACATTGGTTAGATAGATTTAGATATTGGATCTAGATCCATTGAAGGTGTGAAGTAGTACTAGTAGTGAAGAAGTGGAGGTGGATAGGATTAGTGTTAGAAGATATAAGTCGTAATAGCATATTGAAGTGGAGATAGTTGTGAATACAAAGAAGTTGAAGCTTCGAAGTTGAAAAGACCTTGAAGCCTAGAAGTTGTGAAGTAGTATATATCTTGGGGTAGTGGATAGGACTTAGTAGTGAAGGTGTGAAGAAACAAGTGGCGTGAAGAAAAAGAGTTAGGAAGTATTAAGTTGTGAAGAAGCTAGGAGCAAAGTAGAAAGTTGTGAAGAAATTTGAAGTTTAGAAGATTGGTGTGTAGAAGTTAGGTGTGAAGAAGATTGGTGTGAAGAAGTTGTGTTGAAGTTGTGATTGTGGTGTGCTAATTGGTGTGTAAGGTTTTCTCCGCCATAAAGGAGGTTTTTGATCTAGTGAAGAAAACTCTCGAGTAGGTGACTCGGGGAGTGGAGTACGGCAAGGAAGGTGTCCTTGTAGCCGAACCTCTATAAATCCTTTGTCTCTCGGTTTGATCTTTCCATCTCTCACTCTTTGATTAATTACTTACTTGCATATCATTCATAGTTACAATTGCTTGTGTGTTGTGCATATATTGGTTTCACATAAAGATTAAACTAGGTTCCATTCAAGACAATAATCATACATTAGTAAATTAAAGTATACACAATCATTAAAACACATATACACATATAAATACAAACTTATATTTAAGTAAGATATATGAAATTATAATTTCTATTTAACACTTTAAATAAAAGTATTTATGTGACATATGTGAATTAATTTGTTTCTATACTTTAGCTTCAAAGGTTTTTACAAACTACCATTTCTTATTTGAAAGTAAACTTTTATTAAAACGAAAAAGACGTAAAACTATTCCACCCCCCCCCCCCTTTAGTTTTCTACAATTGGTATCAAGAGCCACGTATAGCAAGATTTTTAAAATAGATTGTATTTTAAAACTTGCAACGATCAATGGAATTTGAAAAATATGTAGAAGGGAAATTTGTACAACAACCACCGCTATTTGAAAATGATCATTTTCTTGAATGGAAAAACAAATTTGAAAACTATGTGAAATCAATAGATCTTGATCTTTGGCATATCATTTCAATTGGTGATCTTAAACCAACCAAAATAGAATTTGAAAATCAATATAATAATCTTCAAACTAATATTGATAAAAACACTAAAGCCAAATTACTTATTTTCAAAACTCTACCAAAAGTTAAATGTGAAAGATTATTTCGTTGTAAAAAGGCAAATGATATTTGGAAATGTCTTTTAAAGATTCACCAAGAGAAATGTAAAACCAAAGATAATAAACTTGATATTGCACAAGAAATAGTTAATCTAGAAAATTTAGTAAATAAATATTTAGTTGATGTAAATACATGTACTACTAGTTCAAATGTGATCATTGAAGGTATATACAACGAAGAATACATGAGTCAAATCCAAAGAAAGAGCGTGAATAAATCATGGTGCAACAAGTGCAAAGAAGACGATGATAATACGGCTTATGAGAATATTCAAACAAATGAGAACACAAGTATTGATGGCAAGAACTACATGTTCCTAGATCCAAGTGAAACTACAAACAAAACATGGAGCGACATGGAAAATGAAATTGATCACCGTATAGCATGTGAGGAATGTACAACTACAAAGAAGGTACAATTCAAAACTGAACATTTTTGTTATGATCAATTTATATTAGAATTTTTAAAAATGGGAAACAACTTCAAACATTTTTGCAACATTGATTCAAAAATTACTTTTAAAAATAAATTTTCAACATCTGCTGAAAACAACTTTGAAAAAGAAATCATTTTAGAAGATAAAATGTCTAGACTTAAAAGTAATATTGAAATCGATCTTGTATGTAAAAAATGTCGAGATTACAAACATCAAATTAAAATGGAAAATGAAAAAGCAAAAACATTGGCAAAATTCGAAAATAGCTCCAAATCTTTGAAATATCTTCTCGACATTCAAAAGCCATTCTATGATAAAACCGGGTTAGGATTTATCGTAAATGATCCTTCAACAAATACATTAAAACAAATAAAATTTGTTAAATCTAGTGAATAAATTTACAACTAATACTATTAACATTCATTACTTATTATTCTAGTCAAGAAAGTCATTGTTTGTTAATCAAAACAAACTATTGATGAATTCTTGTACTTATCGGCGACATCCACATTATGTGCATTCAAATGCAATGGATGTTCTCATCTAACCAACTAGGACCCATGAGAATCTGGGTACCAAGTTGTTTATCATGTTTAGGTAATTAACGAATGAAGAGTCCATTACGTGTTGATTTACTCATCTCGCTTTATTACCTTTGATGGATATTAGCCTCTATCACATTGTTTCACTTTCTGCAAATGTTTCGCCTATGACGTTGTTGTGGATTTATTCTTGTCTTGGCATTTTGTTCTTCACTCTTGGAGTATTGGTATCATGGTGTGTCCGTTACTATTTCAAGATGAAGCCTCCTAAATTTCTTCTTTCACCGTCATGCCCATTCTTTTTGAAAAGCTGGACCTGAGATAAGTTTTCTTTTCTAAAACTTGTCAATGTTATATTATACTTTAGAATGTTTTAATTAGTGTGTGAATAAAACTTAACTGATATGTTGCCATGCTTTTAGATTATTAACACTAATATAGGCATACATGATATTAGCATTATTAATCTTCTTGTTGTTTAGTCTAGTATCACTTTTCTTAAATCTTCTATGATCTATAGTAGAACCCTTCCACTTAAGCTATATGATCTTACTAGTTGCTTCAATAGATGCATTATAATTGATATTTGTTTGCAACTTGATATTATGATGTTCTTTGTATACATATATACATATATATATATATATATATATATATATATATATATATATATATATATATATATATATATATATATATATATATATATATATACACATATGTCTATCTTGTATCCATGAACTATTTACCTTGCTTCTTCCTGTCCCATTGCACTTAGATCATAAGTATCTATCATTTCACTTTAATATCTATAGGTGTCATTAAAGATGATTATATGTGACAATGGGCTTAATTGATTCTCTTAAAAATGACAAGCTTCCATTTCAAATCCTTCATTTGCAACTTCTTGATTATTATGATCAAAACATTATGTTTAAAACTTCTCTCTTTTTGAAATGAAGTATTTCGTTACTTAACTAAAACTTCTTTATAACCATTATTTTAATCAAAAACAAGATTAAATTTTTTTTTGTAATACACACTTGAAGTTACTTCAAAACATTGTTGAATAAAACTAAAAACGTTTTGCTTAAAACATATTTAACCTTCTCACATGTGTCATACACCTCTATTGGAAATAACATTCACAATTTAATCAAATCATTTCATGAGAATCATGACTTGCCCATATGGATCTTGTTTGTAACAAGTCTTGAAGTCCATATAATCATATCCACCTATGTATTACTTGTTAACAATCATCAACATGGTTGCTCTAGGCTGAGTGTTATCATTTTCATATAGTTGCTTATTTAGCCTATTGACTTTATTGCCTCCTTAATTGCATATCTTAATTGTTAAATAAATAGATTGCATGATTATTAGAAATTTGGTGCTTATTTCTATTATTTCTATATCACTCTCTACATTCATGAATAGTATGCCCTATATTGCCTCAAAAAGTTAAACTTACTTGAATCCAAATCCAAAAACACAACCTTTTTGAAACTTTTCTGCCAAAAATCCATTTCTGGCATTCTGGGAATCACCAGATGGGCGGCCCCCTTAATTATATAAGGCGGCCCCCTTAATGATTAAGGGGACCGGCCCCTAATTAAGGGGACCGGCCATCTGATGGTCGGGGATACTGTTTTCTTTATCACTTTTTGACCCATTTCAGCCTATTCTTCCCAAAATTCACAAACATATTTTGTCCCATATTATCCCTCAAAATTTACCTTCCTAAACTACATTTTTCATACACTATAAATACCTTCTTCCCATCATTAATGCCATCACACCCAAACATGTCATCTCCCAACAACCAAAAACCTAATATTTCAAGAACCGCAAGGATCTCCGTCAAACCCGTTTGGAGGAGGAAACTTGATTCTTGTCATAACTCAAGTGATGTTGTTCCAAGTCAACCAACTACTAAACCTCAAGACCACAACAATGATTCATCTCACAACCTATCACCCACTCATTCCCTCATTCATGCCTCTTCTTATGATGATGTCACAACCCGCTATTTCCCAGGTCAATACTATTTTCTAAACTCGAATTTAAATTCTTGACTCTTAATTGGAAACGATTTACATTAGCTTTTTACTTGAATCGACGCGAATTTCAAACTAAATTCTAAGTACACTAGGACTTAGTCTAATTTTAGTCCACAATGCTCTGGTACCTTGCTCATTTCCCAATTCATAATTTTATGCTATAAAACAAAATTTTATTCTTTAAATCCTTATGGTTTTTAAATTCAACAAATGTAAATTTTTATTCAAAAATATAACACTCGACATACCCGACTTTCTCAACAATTATTTTTAGAGCATTTTTATACTTCCAAAATTATTACAAAAGTCCCAAAAATATTTTCCGACGTCCAAGTTAAATTCTTTACATCTTACGTTTAATTACGTATAACTTCCGTTAACTACTAAACTAATACCCAATACATATTTTTACTACACAATACATTCAAAATATACATTTTATATAAATTAAACACATTTTTTTCTAGCCTAGACAAGGAGCCCCCCCCCCCCCCCCCCCTTATATTGTATAAAAAAAATTTCATTACAAGATCCACAAAATTTCAACCCTTTTAACATGTGAGGAAACATGTAATAAATGTTGGAGGCTAAGGCAACCATTTGCCCCCTTCCTTTTCCATGAAACTCGGCAAACCATGGACCAAGGACAAAGATATTTTTGACTAAAAATTGACCACATTTGCTATATATACATACATAAACTAGCACTCATTTTAGTCACAAGAAAGAAAAACTATCACCTCCCACATATATATATACAAATCGATACACCAAGGAGCAAGGAAGAAAAAGGAAGTTGTTGGTCACTTACAAGAGTACTTAGGGTAGATTAACAAGGGTTTGATACTAATCTTGGGGGTTACACAAGTGTTTTACCAATCTCATCTCACTAACCTCTTTGTAAGTAATTTTTACACTACTTATACTTAATGATTTTTCATGATTTTTTTATGCTTGTCTAGTATATATACTTGGTTATCACTTGGTACATGTTGAAAATCTTTACATCCACCTTGATCTTTTAGCAAGAAATGATGTTTTTGAACAAGTTTTAATTATAAGAAAATTTGTTAGTAAAAATCTCTACAAGAAGTTGAAGATGAAAACAATATATATATATATATATATATATATATATATATATATATATATATATATATATATATATATATATATATATATATATATATATATATGTTAATAAACTAGTAGTTTTAAACATCCTTGATGATCTTTTACTTGGACTCTTGAATATTGAAAAGTTTAGGTTTAGATCATTATATTCTAGTTGAGATGATGATGGATGAACTAGTATTATTTTTTGGAGTTATTGTTGAAAAGGTAGGATGACTAAAAGATTTGGCAAATATAGTTGACATTTTAGATGTCAAACCTGTCCCATTCGACCCTTTACAGAAAAATCAGTACTTTGGCGACTATATTAGGCTAGAAATATAGAAAATAGACTTAATAACGAAAACATAGCCGCTTGAACGAGTTAAAACGGACTTGTAACGAAAAAGATATGCTATTTTCAAGATTGACGACGAAAACTATATTTTCTGGAAATAATGGATTCTGTCCCGATTTTTGAGATAGGAAAACTGAGGTTAAATTATATTTAGACTAGCCGAGACCTTGAAAAACCTAAAGTATACTTGAATACCTTCGCGGGAATATATAGAACTTGAAAAACGGAGTTACGACGCAAAAGTTATAGTCCAAAGAAGTTGCGACGAAACATATAATTTTGACAGCTTTGTTCTACTATTAGGAAAGCTGATGGAAATATTAAAATGGATTTTTGGACACTTTAGAGTGTATTTTGGCTAAAATGACGTAAATAAAAATGGTAGAGCATTACGTATACTTATTAGGTACGTTAGAGATTTTCAAAATATATATTTTCAAGACGACTAATATTGGGTCGTGAGATTTATAAGCTACGTTTTTTTTTTTTTTTTTTTTTTTTTTTTTTTTTTTTTTAAATGGTGGATGACTTAAATACGAGATCACCTTAATTACCTACATTTTGACGATAAAAATTTCAACAACATGTACAAGTGATAATATAGTGTATGACTTGCATGCTTGACCTTATTTTCGAACCTAAGACATATGTATTATTTAGGTCGCGATTAGAGTACCCGGACCTTATTTCCTACTACTTTGTCTATCGGATTTGCTTTTGCTAAGGTGAGTCATAGCCCCACTTGTACACTTTTATTACTTGATTTCAAATACTTGGGGTGGAAATACATTGCTTTACTTTATTGCGGACATGAGTATAAAACTGTTACATTGCCTGAGTTACCGATTACTGCCGCTAAAGTCCCCTTTATCATGAACCGTTAATTACATGCGTGTAAGCGCGAATGCTGTGGATAGATCTATTTGGGTTGACACCCCGTCCGAGTTGGTCGCGCCAACCTGTTAAACGGACGCATATCATTCGGATTATTTCCGAGTGTCTGGCAAACACTTACTAGGGGCATTATTATGATTGATTTCATATGATTACGT
The DNA here is from genome assembly GCA_030686995.1 of Artemisia argyi. Lineage (NCBI taxonomy): Eukaryota > Viridiplantae > Streptophyta > Magnoliopsida > Asterales > Asteraceae > Artemisia > Artemisia argyi. Next base: position 16,483,407 of record CM060685.1, on the reverse strand, counting down.
CGAGCTTCGGGGTCATGAGCTCATGGCATTGTATTTTATTTTTGGGTTAACATTGTATTTGTTATAATGGTTATCTCCACTGAAAATCTTGTGTTCCGCTAAATACTTGTTTACTTAAACCTATGAACTCACCAACAATTATGTTGACGTTTTAGCGTGTATTTTCAGGTAACTAAATGAAGTTTGCGTAAGTATGTATGGACCACGCTAGAGTCACGTTATGGATGCACATCATGATGAAGATGTCTTTACTTTACTTATCGTTTGATTTTGTGTTTTGAACGTGAACTCTGATGTTTTGTAAAACTTTATGTTAAACCAAACGCTTGTTTTAAAATGACTCACTTAGAGGTCATTCTTTATTTCCTTGTACTTTGATTGCCATGAAAGTTGCGCCCTCGGGTTCCATTCCGCTGTGACCCAAATCTGGGGGTGTGACAGATTGGTACCAGAGCCAAGGTTATAGAGAACTAGGATGCATCATTGACCCTAGACTATAACCACTAGGTCACGACACTTCACTACATCATGATGTGCGTAGGCGATTACTATACATGCTTTCATTTACTCATTTTATACAAGTTACTTATACTTATACTTATATTATACTTATACTCATACGTATGTATTTTTTTTTATTGACCTGGTCACAGCGACATGTCCTCATCCACTAATCCCATTATCATTCCCTCAGACTCGGACATTGAGGATACCTCATCGTCCCCTACCGTTCCAGTATCACCTGCTATTCCATCCCTCGCACCCTCTGGCTACGTCTCCGCAGAGACTGAGCCATTTGAGGATGACGAGACTGCACCTACTCCACAGATATCACCATCAGTACCAGTTACCTCTACCCTCCCATCACCACCGATTACACCATCTTCATTACCATTACCTTCCTCTACTACCCCTCAGACTACAGCAGTTCCATCACCATCTCCTGTCTACGGACCACTGACATATGACCAGTACCTAGAGACTCAGCAGTGGCTATCACCTGATGATGTTGCACCACTACCTGCTTCATCCTTTCGACCCCCTCCATATATGTTACCCTCTTATGTTACACCACCCGTTTTCACCTACCGTCAGACTACTACTCTTCCACTACCACCATCATCCGGAGCTATTCCAGACACTGTTCTACCGCCTCGTAAGAGGTCTTTCACCATACTACCCTCACCATCGGACCCTTACGTCCAGGCTGCTGCTGAGGCATCTGATCGACCCAAAGCACGTCGTAGAGTCGACGCACGCATGTGGTCATTCATTCCAGATACTCTTAGTGATTGGAGGTACGAGGAGGGTACACCTAGTACCTATGAGTTAGGTGAGAGCTCATCTATGGCTAGTGCCCGAGTCCTTCCGGTCACTCGAGAGCCTATTCATCATACTATCCCTCTATTGATTGCTAGGTTGGTTCGTCATGAGGACCGACTTGACCGAGTCTGTGATCGTCTCCATGATTTCCCTTTGGGTCGTATCTACGACTTAGAGGGGAATGTTGCACTCTTGTTGGATGGTCGAGGTGACATCCAACAGACTGTCGCTGGATTAGGGACTACTCTGGACCAGACTCTTGAGCAGGTTGCAGATTTACAGAGTCAGCTCGCACAGCATCAGGAGGATCAGTATTCCTCAGCTGCAGATGCCCATGATGAGCGAAAGGCACTTAGAGACCGACTAGAGATTGCTATGGCACGTATTGTTGAGTTGGAGGAGTGAGATGCTCGCAGGAGAGATGAGATCTTAGAGATTCGTGAGAGTATCCAGCATGAGCGTCACATGAGGGGACGTCTCACAGATCAACAGCTCTTGAGTCGTACTCGGATTACCACTTTGGAGCAGACTGTTGAGGATTCTCAGACACGCCAGGGACTGACTGATGACATCATAGCTAGATTGACCAGGCAGATCAGAGAGCTCCAGAGTCGCTTGGGTGTTCCACTCGGTGGTAGCTAGACTAGACTAGTATCTTATGTAGCTTTTGTATCTATATCCTAGCCACGGGGTGTGTGGCATAACTAAAGACGCTTGTGATATTTTGTATGTTGTACAAAACCGTAACAAGTTATGTAGACTTATGGTATGATGCTATATGATGATATCGGCCTATGTTAGCTGAGATTTTCCATGTATTATTCAGGTGTGTTGTGGTTGATCTACGCATATTAGGATTATGCCTATGGTTGACTCTTATCACAGTATACTTTTATCATGATTTATCCTTGTCGCGATATATTTCTATCATTTTCATGGTTGTATCTACTCATGATGTGAATATATTATGGCTATGGTGATTTATTATGGTTGACTTTTATTCCCATCGTGATTCATTCTTGTCATGAATTACTCCTATCCTTGTGGTTGATCTTATTGTGGTTTGTATACGTCATGGCTATATGTATATGCTTGTGATGACCTTTGTTACTTATGGACACTAACCATTGTTATTTCTTGTGATTAGAAAAACAATGCCACCAAAGAAACAAAACATGAGTACCGCAGCCATCGATCGACTTGTTGCTCAGCGAGTTGCTGAACAAGTTGCTGCTGCTATGGCTGAATACGAAACTAATCGCAACAGTGGCAATGGTGGGGAAGCTAGTGGAATTGCGACTAGAGTTGAACCTGCAGTTCGTGGATGTACTTACAGGGAATTTTCGGCTTGCAAGCCACAGACTTTTAGTGGCACTAAAGGAGCCGTTGGTTTGGTAAGATGGTTCGAGAAGTTGGAATCGGTTTTTCATACGAGTAAGTGCGCAAAGGACTGTAAGGTGGCATATGCTACAGTTACCTTGCTGGACGGTGCCTTATCGTGGTGGAATTCTTATGCTCAATCAGTGGGAATTGATACTGCTTTTGAAACACCATGGGCTGATTTTAAGGAAATGATGATGGCTGAGTATTGTCCAAGAAATGAAGTTCAAAAGATGGAAGTTGAATTTTGGAACTTAGCTGTGAAAGGAGTTGACATTGCTGCTTATACTAAGCGATACCATGAATTGTCTACTCTCTGTCCTGAGATGGTTTCCACTACACGGAAAAGGATTGAAAGGTACATCTGGGGACTTCCGCCTAATATTCAGGGAAATGTCACATCTTCTAATCCAAGTACTCTGGATGAGGCAATTCGAATGTCTCACAATTTAATGGACCAAGTTGTTCGAGCAAGGGCTGCTCGAGATGGCAATACTAGTAACCGCAACAACTACAACAACCGCTACAACAACCGAAACAACTAGAGGAAATGGAATACAACTCAGGAAGGAAATGCTACACCACAACCAAACAAGAAACAAGAAGTGGTTAAGGCTTATGCAACAGGCCCAGCCGAGAAAAAGGGATATGGCGGAACTCTTCCTAAGTGTGACAAGTGCCAACGTCACCACAATCCAGGTCCATGCCCTCCAATATGTGGTAACTGCAAAAAGATGGGTCACATGACCAAGGACTGCAGAATTCCTACTCCCGCAACAAATCAGAGGATTCCCGGTACATGTTTCGGATGCGGCGAAATTGGAAACTACAAGAATAATTGCCCAAAGGATAAGAATAATGGAGCTCGGGGAAGAGTCTACAATCTCCGAGGAAGGGAAGCTAGAGAGGACCCGAACGTTGTTACGGGTACGTTCCTTCTCAATAATCATTATGCTTTGGTTTTATTTGATTCAGGTGCCGATAGAAGTTTTGTGTCTACTACTTTTGCTCCTTTACTTAACATCGCACCAACCACTCTAGACACTATCTATAAGATTGAATTAGCTAACGGTGATGTAGTTGACTCTGACACCATAATCCGCGGTTGTACCTTTAACTTCCTAAACCATCCGTTTCATATCGATCTCATCCCTGTTGAACTCGGTAGTTTTGACGTCATAATTGGAATGGATTGGCTATTCAAACATCACGCGAGAATTATTTGCAATGAAAAGGTTGTTCATCTCCCTTATAATGGTGAAACCTTGGTTATTCGTGGTGAACGAAGCGGAACTCGATTGAGCATAATATCATGTATTAAGACCGAAAAGTACATAAAGAAAGGATGTTATGCTTTTCTAGCACACATAACCGAAAAGAAATCGGATGAGAAACGATTGGAAGATGTACCAATTGTCCGAGATTTTCCAGAGGTCTTTCCCGAGGAATTGCCGGGACTACCACCTACCCGACAAGTCGAGTTTCAAATTGATTTGATTCCAGGAGCTGCACCAGTAGCTAGAGCACCCTACCGACTAGCACCATCTGAGTTGCAAGAGTTGTCTAATCAGTTACAAGAATTATTAGACAAGGGATTCATCAGACCAAGTTCCTCGCCTTGGGGAGCACCTGTTTTATTTGTAAAGAAGAAGAATGGGTCTTTCGGAATGTGTATAGATTATCGTGAGCTAAACAAGTTAACAGTGAAGAACCGTTACCCACTTCCAAGAATCGACGATTTGTTCGATCAGTTGCAAGGCTCCAAATTTTACTCAAAGATTGATTTGAGGTCGGGTTATCATCAGCTTAGAGTTCGGGAAGGAGATATCCCGAAGACGGCCTTCAGGACTCGTTATGGTCACTACGAGTTCCAAGTTATGCCTTTGGATTAACTAACGCACCGGCAGTATTTATGGATCTCATGAATCGCGTGTGCAAGCCGTATTTGGACAAATTTGTAATTGTGTTCATTGACGACATACTAATCTACTCTAAAAGCAAAGAAGAGCATGAAGAACACCTCAAGGCTATTTTAGAATTACTCAAGAATGAGAAGTTGTATGCGAAGTTTTCCAAGTGTGATTTTTGGATTCGGAAAGTACAATTTCTAGGACACGTAATTGATAGTCAAGGACTGCATGTCGATCCCGCTAAGATCGAGGCTATCAAAGATTGGGAAACCCCTAAGACTCCCACTAAGATTCGACAATTTCTAGGTCTTGCTGGGTATTATAGAAGATTCATCGAAGGATTCTCTAAAATAGCTAAGCCTTTGACCAAATTGACACAGAAGAACCAGAAGTACGAATGAGGAGAGAAACAAGAATTCGCCTTCCAGTTATTGAAACAAAAACTTTGTAGTGCGCCGATTTTGGCATTGCCCGAAGGAATGGAAAATTTTGTAGTCTATTGTGATGCTTCGTATAAAGGGCTTGGAGTTGTATTAATGCAGAAGGAAAAAGTCATAGCTTACGCTTCTCGACAACTTAAAGTGCATGAGAATAATTATACCACTCATGACTTGGAGTTAGGAGCAGTTGTCTTTGCACTAAAGATTTGGAGACATTATCTCTATGGCACTAAGTGTACAGTGTAAACGGATCACAAAAGTCTCCAACACATCTTAGATCAAAAAGAGCTTAATATGAGGCAACGCCATTGGTTAGAATTGCTCAGCGATTATGATTGTGAAATTCGATACCACCCAGGCAAAGCAAATGTCGTAGCAGATGCTCTTAGTAGAAAAGAGCGACTTAAACCTCTAAGAGTAAGATCACTGGGCATGACAATTTGTTTACCCCTCCCATCCAAAATTCTTGAGGCCCAGACTGAAGCCCTTAAAGCAGAGAATCGACCTAAGGAGAATATCTATGGTATGCCAGAAAGTAAGAATGGTTTTACAAAAAGATCAGATGGGACGCTATGCTTGAAAGAAAGAAGTTGGATACCACATTTTGGTGGTTTGCGAGATTTGATCATGCACGAATCCCACAAGTCAAAGTATTCCATACACCCAGGATCTGATAAGATGTATCAGGATCTTAAGAAGCTTTATTGGTGGCCGAATATGAAGGCTGACATTGCCACTTATGTCAGCAAATGTCTTACTTGTTCCAAAGTTAAGGCCAAATACCAGAAACCGTCAGGTTTACTACAACAACCCGAGCTTCCTCAATGGAAATGGGAGCGTATCACCATGGATTTCATCACTAAACTTCCTAAAACTCCGAGCGGTCATGATGCAATTTGGGTGATCGTTGATCATCTCACCAAGTCAGCTCATTTCATACCTATTAAGGAAACCTATAAGATGGAGAAGTTAGCCAGAATTTACATCAAGGAGATTGTATCTAGACATGGTGTACCAGTTTTGATTGTTTCAGATCGAGATAGTCGATTCACTTCTAGGTTTTGGGAATTACTTAATGATTCCTTTGGATCGCGCCTCGACATGAGCACGGCCTATCATCCCCAAACGATGGTCAGAGTGAAAGGACCATCCAAACACTAGAAGACATGCTCCGTGCCTGTGTGATCGATTTCGGGAATAGTTGGGATGATCATTTGCCATTGATCGAGTTTTCCTACAACAATAGTTATCACACGAGCATAAAGGCCGCTCCATTTGAAGCATTATACGGTAGAAAATGTCGATCACCTATCTGTTGGGCCGAAGTCAGAGATGCTCAACTCACCGGTCCGGACATTGTCCACGAAACGACCGAGAAGATTTTTCAGATTCGGAACAAACTAAAGGCTGCTAGAGATCGTCAAAAGAGTTACGCCGATGTGAGACGTAAGCCCTTGGAGTTCAATGTTGGCGACATGGTAATGCTAAAGGTATCGCCTTGGAAAGGCGTTATACGATTTGGAAAACGCGGGAAGTTAAGCCCCAGGTTCATTGGACTATTCAAGATTCTAGCTAGAGTCGGTCCAGTGGCCTACAGACTTGAGCTTCCGCCGGAGCTCAGCAGTGTGCACAATACGTTTCATGTTTCCAATCTCAAGAAGTGCTTAGCCGACGAATCCCTTATCATTCCGTTAGAAGAGATTCAGCTTGATGACAAGCTTAACTTTATCGAAGAACCGGTCGAGATTATGGATCGTGATGTCAAGCAGTTGAAAAATAGCCGAATTCCTATCGTCAAAGTTCGCTGGAATTCTCAACGAGGTCCTGAGTTCACTTGGGAACGAGAAGACCAGATTCGTCAGAAGTACCCCCATCTCTTCACCAATACCACTCCAATGACCAACGCTGACTGAATCTCGCGGACGAGATTCCCTTTTTAGGGGGTAGAATGTCACAACCCGCTATTTCCCAGGTCAATACTATTTTCTAAACTCGAATTTAAATTCTTGACTCTTAATTTGAAACGATTTACATTAGCTTTTTACTTGAATCGACGCGAATTTCAAACTAAATTCTAAGTACACTAGGACTTAGTCTAATTTTAGTCCACAATGCTCCGGTACCTTGCTCCTTTCCCGATTCATAATTTTATGCTATAAAACAAAATTTTATTCTTTAAATCCTTACGGTTTTTAAATTCAACAAATGTAAATTTTTATTCAAAAATATAACACTCGACATACTCGACTTTCTCAACAATTATTTTTAGAGTATTTTTATACTTCCAAATTATTACAAAAGTCCCAAAAATATTTTCCGACGTCCAAGTTAAATTCTTTACATCTTACGTTTAATTACGTATAACTTCCGTTAACTACTAAACTAATACCCAATACATATTTTTACTACACAATACATTCAAAATATACATTTTATATAAATTAAACACATTTTTTTTATCCTAGACAAGGAGCCCCCCCCCCCCCCCCCTTATATTGTATAAAAAAAAATTCATTACAAGATCCACAAAATTTCAACCCTTTTAACATGTGAGGAAACATGTAATAAATGTTGGAGGCTAAGGCAACCATTTGCCCCCTTCCTTTTCCATGAAACTCGGCAAACCATGGACCAAGGACAAAGATATTTTTGACTAAAATTTGACCACATTTGCTATATATACATACATAAACTAGCACTCATTTTAGTCACAAGAAAGAAAAACTATCACCTCCCACATATATATATACAAATCGATACACCAAGGAGCAAGGAAGAAAAAGGAAGTTGTTGGTCACTTACAAGAGTACTTAGGGTAGATTAACAAGGGTTTGATACTAATCTTGCGGGTTACACAAGTGTTTTACCAATCTCATCTCACTAACCTCTTTGTAAGTAATTTTTACACTACTTATACTTAATGATTTTTCATAATTTTTTTATGCTTGTCTAGTATATATACTTGGTTATCACTTGGTACATGTTGAAAATCTTTACATCCACCTTGATCTTTTAGCAAGAAATGATGTTTTTGAACAAGTTTTAATTATAAGAAAATTTGTTAGTAAAAATCTCTACAAGAAGTTGAAGATGAAAACAATATATATATATATATATATATATATATATATATATATATATATATATATATATATATATATATATATATATATATATATATATATATATATATATATATATGTTAATAAACTAGTAGTTTTAAACATCCTTGATGATCTTTTACTTGGACTCTTGAATATTGAAAAGTTTAGGTTTAGATCATTATATTCCAGTTGAGATGATGATGGATGAACTAGTATTATTTTTTGGAGTTATTGTTGAAAAGGTAGGATGACTAAAAGATTTGGCAAATATAGTTGACATTTTAGATGTCAAACCTGTCCCATTCGACCCTTCACAGAAAAATCAGTACTTTGGCGACTATATTAGGCTAGAAATATAGAAAATAGACTTAATAACGAAAACATAGCCGCTTGAACGAGTTAAAACGGACTTGTAACGAAAAAGATATGCTATTTTCAAGATTGACGACGAAAACTATATTTTCTGGAAATAATGGATTCTGTCCCGATTTTTGAGATAGGAAAACTGAGGTTAAATGATATTTAGACTAGCCGAGACCTTTAAAAACCTAAAGTATACTTGAATACCTTCGCGAGAATATATAGAACTTGAAAAACGGAGTTACGACGCAAAAGTTATAGTCCAAAGAAGTTGCGACGAAACATATAATTTTGACAGCTTTGTTCTACTATTAGGAAAGCTGATGGAAATATTAAAATGGATTTTTGGACACTTTAGAGTGTATTTTGGCTAAAATGACGTAAATAAAAATGGTAGAGCATTACGTATACTTATTAGGTACGTTAGAGATTTTCAAAATATATATTTTCAAGACGACTAATATTGGGTCGTGAGATTTATAAGCTACGTTTTTTTTTTTTTTTTTTTTTTTTTTTTTTTTTTTTTAAATGGTGGATGACTTAAATACGAGATCACCTTAATTACCTACATTTTGACGATAAAAATTTCAACAACATGTACAAGTGATAATATAGTGTATGACTTGCATGCTTGACCTTATTTTCGAACCTAAGACATATGTATTATTTAGGTCGCGATTAGAGTACCCGGACCTTATTTCCTACTACTTTGTCTATCGGATTTGCTTTTGCTAAGGTGAGTCATAGCCCCACTTGTACACTTTTATTACTTGATTTCAAATACTTGGGGTGGAAATACATTGCTTTACTTTATTGCGGACATGAGTATAAAACTGTTACATTGCCTGAGTTACCGATTACTGCCGCTAAAGTCCCCTTTATCATGAACCGTTAATTACATGCGTGTAAGCGCGAATGCTGTGGATAGATCTATTTGGGTTGACAACCCGTCCGAGTTGGTCGCGCCAACCTGTTAAACGGACGCATATCATTCGGATTATTTCCGAGTGTCTGGCAAACACTTACAAGGGGCATTATTATGATTGATTTCATATGATTACGTCGAGCTTCGGGGTCATGAGCTCATGGCATTGTATTTTATTTTTGGGTTAACATTGTATTTGTTATAATGGTTATCTCCACTGAAAATCTTGTGTTCCACTAAATACTTGTTTACTTAAACCTATGAACTCACCAACAATTATGTTGACGTTTTAGCGTGTATTTTCAGGTAACTAAATGAAGTTTGCGTAAGTATGTATGGACCACGCTAGAGTCACGTTATGGATGCACATCATGATGAAGATGTCTTTACTTTACTTAGCGTTTGATTTTGTGTTTTGAACGTGAACTCTGATGTTTTGTAAAACTTTATGTTAAACCAAACGCTTGTTTTAAAATGACTCACTTAGAGGTCATTCTTTATTTCCTTGTACTTTGATTGCCATGAAAGTTGCGCCCTCGGGTTCCATTCCGCTGCGACCCAAATCTGGGGGTGTGACAGATGAGCATGCTCAATCCCAAAACATCAATCCCAAAACATCAATCAATACTTCACATGTTGCTCATTCAACAAAAACATCACCCACTCATGAAGAACCTCTCCCACACATTTCATGTTTTCATGACTATCCAAGCTCAACCATGTCTCCACCACCAAGAGTACCACCACCACATCCTACAACTTCACATGCCACTCCCATGTTGCATGTTCAAACTTTCACCCAAGACAACTATCAAGCTCCACCACCATCACCTTCCTCCGAACACTTGAAGTTCGTTGAGGAGCTAAAAGAGGCACATGAGCTTAGTGCTCTTTTAGCATTACATCTTGCTCAACGCAATTTGGATCCACCACAATCAAGCTCATCATCATCACCACATAACAAAAACCAACTTGAGAAGCATGTTAACAATTGCCCTTGTTGCATCTTCCTCCAACAACAAACCATTGCATTGAATGAGCACTTTACTTGGATTGAGTATCTTCTTACTAGATCTCAACAAACACCATCACTTGAACAACATCAAAACCCTCAATCAACAAACCCATCTTCATTTTCACCACCTACAAGCTCCACATCTCCAAACCCAACAACATCCATGCAACCAAATGTTTACCTCCACTAAACCATCAAGCATTCTACATGCTTATGTTTCTCATTTTCAAATAAATCTCCTCAACCATTTTGGGATTGAAGAAAGTTTGGTGACACTTCTTGTTGGCACATTAAGACATTCTACTTAGCTTAGAATTTCATCTTTGTAGCCTATGTAACAATGATTATGGGTTGACATAATCATTTTCTTTTAATAAACGATTTAATATATGTTTCTAATTCTCTTTTGCCATGCTCATTATTAGTTAGTACTATGCTATATGTGTTTGCTTGTGCCATGCTTGTGCTTCTAATATTTTTCTTGCAACAACCTCATTTCTCGAACCCTTGGTGCTCTCAAACGAGGGGGAGCATACATCAAGGGGGAGTTTTTATCTTATTGGCTTAAACCTTTTTGATTCTACAAAAAGGGGGAGAAGTGAATGTAAACTCACTAAATACTTGTCTAAAAATTAATTTTTAGATTTAATGAGTTTAGGTTTTGTAATCATCAAAAAAGGGGAGATTGTTGATATAAATAAACGACTAAAAACGTTATTCATATCTTTCGATATCTCTATGTTTTGATGATCACGAAACGAAAACACATTAAATCAAAGATAATGACGTAAACAAGTATTTAGTAGTTAATAATCACTTTCACCATCTAATCACTTAAGGTATGAATAAACATAGTGATTAAAGCATTATAAGATCAAAGGAAAGTTTAATTAAGTATTACAAAGTTTACTTAATTATATAAACATATTATATATTTTGAAAAACACTTTTGGTAATAAAGAAAAATGTTTTATTCATACTAAATATATGAATTCAAATTTTTAACCAAAATCAGTTAGTTTTTCACCAAATAAACTTTCCCCACTAAAAGACAAAGAATATGGCCGTTTCAGCTGGGCGGCCCCCTTAATTATAAAGGGCGGTCCCCTTAATTTTAAGGGGGCCGGCCATGATTTAAGGGGACAGGCCACGCTCCTCTGTCAGAATCTGTTGCCTATAAATACCACCTTAAACCTAGATTTTTTCCTCACCTTTTTGCACAAAAACTTTCTGATCTAAACATCCCTCTCCATCTTCTAAAAATCCTTTGATCTTATATACTTTGATCTTTGTTTCAAAGTGATTCAAGCCTCAACACTCAAGTGCAAAGAGAAGAATACTTCTACTAGAAGTATTACAACTTAGTATCATCTTGCTATCTAAGTTGTATGTTTAGTTCATATTGTATATCATTTATTTCTTTGTGAACATTGTGTATACATTGGTTAGATAGATTTAGATATTGGATCTAGATCCATTGAAGGTGTGAAGTAGTACTAGTAGTGAAGAAGTAGAGGTGGATAGGATTAGTGTTAGAAGATATAAGTCGTAATAGCATATTGAAGTGGAGATAGTTGTGAAGACAAAGAAGTTGAAGCTTCGAAGTTGAAAAGACCTTGAAGCCTAGAAGTTGTGAAGTAGTATATATCTTGGGGTAGTGGATAGGACTTAGTAGTGAAGGTGTGAAGAAACAAGTGGCGTGAAGAAAAAGAGTTAGGAAGTATTAAGTTGTGAAGAAGCTAGGAGCAAAGTAGAAAGTTGTGAAGAAATTTGAAGTGTAGAAGATTGGTGTGTAGAAGTTAGGTGTGAAGAAGATTGGTGTGAAGAAGTTGTGTTGAAGTTGTGATTGTGGTGTGATATTGTTGTGGTGTGCTAATTGGTGTGTAAGGTTTTCTCCGCCATAAAGGAGGTTTTTGATCTAGTGAAGAAAACTCTCGAGTAGGTGACTCGGGGAGTGGAGTAAGGCAAGGAAGGTGTCCTTGTAGCCGAACCACTATAAATCCTTTGTCTCTCGGTTTGATCTTTCCATCTCTCACTCTTTGATTAATTACTTACTTGCATATCATTCATAGTTACAATTGCTTGTGTGTTGTGCATATATTGGTTTCACATAAAGATTAAACTAGGTTCCATTCAAGACAATAATCATACATTAGTAAATTAAAGTATATACAATCATTAAAACATATATACACATATAAATACAAACTTATATTTAAGTAAGATATATGAAATTATAATTTCTATTTAACACTTTAAATATGAAGTATTTATGTGACATATGTGAATTAATTTGTTTCTATACTTTAGCTTCAAAGGTTTTTACAAACTACCATTTCTTATTTGAAAGTAAACTTTTATTAAAATGAAAAAGACGTAAAACTATTCAACCCCCCCTTCAAGTTTTCTAGACGTAGATAACACCAAGTATAGAGGAATGATAGGTAGTTTACTATACTTGACGGCAAGTAGAGCCGACATCATGTTTAGTGTCTGTTTTCAAGAGGATCCCAAAACCTCTCACCTAGAAGCGGTTAAGCGTATCTTCCGATACGTTAAAGGCACTATACACTTAGGATTATGGTATCCTAAGGAATCCGGCATAGAAACCATTGTCTATGCGGATTCGGATCATACGGGAGACTACGTAGATAGAAAGAGCACTAGCGGTATTTGCACGTTTATGGGATGTTGTCTAACGTCTTGGTTTTCGAAGAAGCAAACCGCTCTTGCTATTTCTACCACCGAAGCCGAATATGTAAGCGCCGGAAAGGCATGTCAACAAGCACTATGGATGAAACAAGCTCTCGTAGACTGTGGCATTAGGTTAGAAAATGTCCCCATTATGTGCGATAACAAAGGTGCGATAGATTTAAGTAAAAATCCGGTGCAACACTCTAGGACTAAACACATAGAAATACGTCACCATTTTCTTAGGGATAATGTACAAAAAGGAAATATATCTATAGAAAAGGTTGCATCGGAAGACAACATTGCGGATATATTCACAAAACCCCTTAAGCGTGAATTATTCAACCACTTGCGTTTAGGATTAGGAATGATCGAACAAGTTGACTATGTTATATTGAATTATTTCAAATTTATACTTGCATGAAATTTATTTTTCTTCCATTTCACCTTTTCTGAGTCTAGGAATCTATTTCGCACAAAACTAAAGATTGAGAAAATTTATTTTCTTTGCATAAACCTTTTTGTATAACTCAATCAATTTTCTCTAAAAATTATTCTCACAATCTAGGAACCCCATGAAGATCATTTTCCTTGCATTTATGACTAATTCTAAAAACATTGTATTTCAAAATCATGCATAAACTCTCACATAAATTATCAAGGTATATAATCTAATATATGTCTTTGACATTCATGATCGAGCAAAAATTGAATCAAGGAGATTATTTGGATTGTTTCTTAGGATCGTTATTTCTTTTTGCTTCTAGGAGTCGAAACAATCACAACTCCACATTTGTTGCATATAGACACTCACTAGGACAAATTCACTAATAATGGTGTCATCTTGATCCATTACTAGTTTTTCACTTACTAATTATCCTTGCCTTTAATCTAAGATAGGTGCCTTAGGAAGCTTAAGTGTGCTTGCCTTTATTTACCTCCTATTGCTTATTATATGTTGATTATTTGCTCTTTTGCCTATGTGTTTTTTCATGCATGCTATATCTTGATTAGATTAGACTCTATATTGCCTAAGAGAATTGAACTTGCTTGAATTCTAATCCAAACACATAACCTTTCTGCAAATTTTCTGCCAAAAACCCAATTCTGGCAACCTGGAAATCACTAGATGGGCGGCCCCCTTAATTTTGTAAGTCGGCCCCCTTAATCATTAAGGGGACCGCCCCCTAATTAAGGGGACCGGCCATTTGATGGTCGGGTTTACAGAATCTTTTCTGCTTTTTAGCCCATTTCAACCTACATTTCCCAATCTTCACCAACACAATTTGTCCTAATCTCCCAAACAAACTTTATCCATCCATAAACACACAAATCTTACACTATAAATAACCACAATCCTCAAAACTCTTTACTCATCCCTTCATGGCTTCTCCAAACAAACCCAAATCAAAAGCCTCAAGGCTTGCAAGAATGACGGAAAAACCCGTTTGGCGAAGAAAAAGCCCTCGAAACAAATCCATTATAACAAATGAAGTTGGAAGTCATTCAACACCACCAACCACTTACTTCCCAAACTTTCCACCACATTCACAAGGACATTCATTTGATCCTACTTACAAACCATACAACATTGGCCAAACATCTTCCTTCATGCCAAATCACTCACCTCATCCTTCAATCCCTTGTAATGATCCATACAAGGTTGATCAACCATCCCACTACAACTCCAACTACACAAACCCAATTCATCCATATCAACACAATGAATTTCTCCACATTCCCACGGAAAAGCAAAAGTTCCGTGATGAAATATCAAAAATCCATGATCTTAGTGATCTCAATGCCATGCATCTTGCACAACGCAACAAAGGGCAACCTCCATCATCACCCTATAACAATTGCCTTCCTCACTCTCTCAACTTGGATCAAGTTACAAACCACACTCACTATTGCCCTTGTTGCATCTTTCTCCAAAAACAAATCCTTTACTTGAGTGAAGATATTTCTTGGATTGAATATCTCCTCACTCGACCTCATCCCATTCCACCCCTAACACGATACAATATCGTAAGGGCCACCTCTTCCGCTCCATACCTCACTCCATATCCCTCTCCTTCTAACAACTAAGCTTCATGCTTATGTTATCCTTCAAGCAAATAAAACAATCAACCATGAGTTGCAAGCAAGTCCAAGTGCTCTTTCTAGGCAATATAGGACTATGTCTTTTCATTTGTTTTATTATGATTAATATGCCTTAAGCATATTAAATGTTGTAATGCTTTCTATGATGCTTGAATGAATCTATTTTTATATCTATTGATTTGCATGTATATTTGCCTTGCTCTCTTCTAATATTTTGTGTAGCCAAGATTTCCATAGCTCATCTCCTTGGTGCTCTCAAATGAGGGGGAGTATACATCAAGGGGAGCTTTAACCTTTTTGATTTTACAAAAAGGGGGAGAAGAGAATGTTAAACTCTAAATTCTTGTCTAAAAAATTATTTTTTAGACCTAATGAGTTTAAGGTTTTGTAATCATCAAAAATGGGGAGATTGTTGACATAAATAATGTCTTAAAACATTGTTAGCATATTAACAATGTCTCTATGTTTTGATAATTACAAAGCATAAACTCATTAATCTAAAACTTATGACGTAAACAAGTTTTTAGTGATTAATATTTGTCTTTGCTTCCATATCACTTAAGGTATGAATAAACAAAGGGTTGATTACATTTCATGATCAAAGGAAATTTTTCTAATCACTAGAATTTTTATAAAATGTATTAAACATCTTATATCTTTTACAAAATTACTTTTGGAATTAAAAGAATATGTTTAATTCATAATAAATATATGATTTCAAATTTCCAACCAAAAATGGCAAATTCTATTCAGAAAAATATTCCCCACTAAAAGACAAGAAAAACCAACGTTCTGAAATGGGCGGCCCCCTTAATTCCTTAGGCGGCCCCCTTAATCATTAAGGGGACCGGCCACTAATTAAGGGGACCGGCCACGCTCCAGAACAGTGTTTTTCTTCCCTATAAATACTGGATCAGTTCACACTTTTTCCTTACCTTTTGCACTTCTAAACTTTCTGATCTAGATCCAAATCTCTATTCTCTTATCCTTTGATCATAAGTGTATAATTCTTTGTTTCAAAGTGATCCAACCTTCATCCTCTTAAGTGCAAGAGAAGAATACTTCTATCCCTCAAGACAAGAAGTATAACAACTTGTTGTGATCTCCACATCCAAGTTGTTGGTGCATCATCAAAGATCATTTACATTATTCTTTGTGAAGATTGTTGTGAATATTTGATTGTAGATAGTTGTGTTAGATATAGATTGTGTGATTAGTTAGTAGCTTGGTGTGAAGAAGAAAAGCTAGGAACTAGATTGGTGTGAAGAAGATAGGTGTGGACTAGTTAGGTGTGAAGTAGATTGATTTGAAGAAGTTGTGTAGAAGTTGTGACTTGTTGGCGATTTCTGGCCTCCACAACCTACACAAATCTGATCTAATTCTTTCCATTTAATTTCGTTTTTCTTTGATCCTTACTTTTGGATTACTGATAAACGTTTAAGAATTGATTTGTGTTGTGTTGTGGGGTCGGTTTATTACTTGTTTTTATTACTTTATCGCCGCCTCTAAAATGAATCCCTCAATTAAAGATTCACCTCCTACGATTCTGTTATCTTTATTATTTGATTATTGGTTTCTATATTATCGTGGGTCGGTTGCATGTTGATTCGTTTTTTTTTGCATTGCTATGGTTTGATCGCTGATTGGTTTAATTCAAGCAGCAGATCATGGGTCGGTTCTTTCTTTTTATTTGTACGCAAGTGGTATTTCTTACTACTTCCACAATAGAAACGATCTACCTCCTTTTATTATCTTTTGTAGCGATTCATTCTTATTTGCTAAATGGTTTTCTGATCGCTGATTGATTCTTAGGTGTGATGTGCTTTTCATGCTTAAACCTAACGTTAGAGTTTCATGCTTTTTCGTTGGTTACGTCCTCATGGTGGTGATCTTGGATCGGTTTGTTGATGCTCAAACGACATAACGGAATTCTTTGGGTTCTGTTTACAATTATTCATGGGAGTAAACCCTATTTAGGGTTTTGTTCATGCGGATGCTGGTTGTGGTATATGGTTCGTATTTGCTGGTTGTTTTTGGGTCGATTAATGGATTTGGGTTACGTTGAGAGAGTGGAAGATTTTTATCGCGTTTGGCAGGTGGATTCCTTATGTTTAAAACCCTTGTTAGGGTTTGTTATATTCAAGCTGCTAATGCGATCTGTTTACATGGTGGGGTGTTATTACCCTATCTTATTATCACTAATTCGTATTACATGAAGACTTGGTTCTTGTTATGGATTGTTATTCCTTGGTCTGGTATGCGAATGAATTGGAATCTATGGTTTGTACTGCCCTATGGTCGTGTACACATAATGCTAGGGTTTGGGGGCTTTTTTGTGATTTCAGTTTCATTCTATATGGTTGTTTAACCTGGTGTGCTTGTGTACGATATACGGTACGGTACCGGTACTACAAAATAAGGTGAAAAAAAAATCGGGACCACCAATTCGGTACGGGACCGGTACCAAATCGGGAAATTCCCGAATAAAAACGGGAAAAACCCGATTTCCCGGTACCGGTACCGAAACCGGTACCGGTACCGGTATCCAAATCCCGTTCGGTACGGTACCGGTACTACTATTTTTGCTCGGGAAAAAATCGGTACCACTAATTCGGTACGGGATCGGTACGGTACCGGTACCGTGCTCATCCCTAGGTATTAGTATTGGTGGTTAGCTGTTGATTATGGGATTTACAACTGCTATGTGCTGCCTCAATGGTCACATGAGCATGATGGGTTGCCGCGTTTTGATGTTCCATTGTGCGATCATGTGAGGGATGTTAGTGTATGGTGGTGACTTGATCATATTAAAGACTTGTAAGCTGAATTCACGACTGATGATCCATGTTCTTATGGTGTTTCAAGTTATTATCTACTAGAAGGTTGGGTCGTTTAGACCATGTTTATGTTTCAAATCTTATTTTCTATGGCTTGCACTCGTATTAGGTTATTAGATTATGCTTTATGCATAATACTAATAGAAGCTGCAAATGGGTTTGCACGGATATGATGGAGGTTGGGTCGCTTAGACCATGTTTATGCTTCTAATTTAATTTCTACGGAAGTCACTCTTATTAGGTTATTAGATTATGCCTTGCATAATACTAATAGAAGACGCAATTGGTTGAAGCTGGAAGTTTGCATGTTTATGATCTGGATCGCTAGGATGACTAAGAAGACTTCAATTTTATTTGAGTTGTGATGTATTGTATTTTTATTGCTAGTCATCGTTAGTTGTAGTTAGATCTGGTAGTTATAAGAATGGCCTGTCATTCTTATATAGTGGTAGTGGTAGTGTCCTTAGGGACTTCGATGAGAGACTTACTCTCTTCCATTGTACTTAAACGTTTTTGATTAATGTATTTTACCGGGTGCAGGATTACTCCCCTTTACCCCAAAAAAAAAGTTATGTGTGAAAAGTGGTGTGTAAATTGGTGTGTAAATTGGTGTGTACGGTTTTCTCCGCCATAAGGGAGCTTGTTGATATAGTGAAGAAAACTCTCGAGTTAGGTGCTCGGGGAGTAGAGTAGGGCAAGGAAGGTGTCCTTGTAGCCGAACCACTATAAATCTCTTGTCTCGCGGTTCGATCTTTCCAGCTCTTACTTATTTCATTTCTTACCATTGTAATATATTGTGTAGTGTTAATTGTTTATATTGTACAAGACTTGAGATCACATATTATCGAATCTAAGTTTTTAAAAGCTAAGTAAACTCCAAAACTATTTTTATAACGAATTAAAAAGGCGTAAAACTATTCAACCCCCCTTCTAGTTTTCCACAAATTATTAGAGTTTTCATAAAACCCTAAGTTATTATATATGATTATATATAAATTTAATTCTTAAATGTTAGAGTGCAAGTCATTCAAGCTTAGGTACAAGTCATCAATGCATGAAATCGTAATATTAGTATAATTCATTATAAACCTCAGTGTACTTCTTTTCAAAACACATTGTACAAGTATTTAATGCACAAGACTTAAAACATGTTTCTTATATTTAATAAACAAAAGTACAAGTCCCTAAACCTAAAGTACAAGTTCCTATTGCATAAACTCTAAAAACTATATATTTATTTAACACTTAAATAACTTTACTAAATACTAAAAATATATTTTCTATAATCCTTAAACTCTAGTACAACCCTAGTGAGCCCATGGCACCACTCTTTAATGCTCAATTCGATTTCTTTTATTTTCCTTATTTAATTCGACACTAAAATAAATCCAACAAACCCTAAATGAATCCCTACCCAAACTAAACTATAAACTAAAAGTCAATATATCACTAAAATCACATGTACAATATATAATCCATTCGACCCCTTAGTTACACCTTAGTTCGTTTCTAACTAGAGATAACCTAAGCTAGATCCAGAATGATACTTGTAATATTCCCTACACCACAAGACACCTACTAGACAACTTTTACCTACGCATCACCATATTTTCTTTCTCTTCGCCAAAAATATAACATATAGTCATATAATATAAACATTGAACACTTGTTTCTTTCTTATTCAAATCAAATCAAAACACTTAACTAGCTTCTAAACCACTAAGCACTAACAAGGCTCAAGATTTGCCACATTCTAAATTACATCATCGTGTTTCATCTATCTCCTTCCACCCTTGGCCTAAAATTTCGACACATATACATGTGTTCTATATTATTCAAAATTAACCACCCAACCCTAAAAATTCCTTACAACACCATATGGTCTAGGTATATACACATCACCATGCTTCCTGAATTTATAACATGGTCAAATATTGTAGGACAAACCTTTGGGTCTCTTTATACCATTTCACGCCATCCCCACCTTCACCATCTATCAGCTCACAAACTTTTAGGAACACCTTATCATGTCTCCTACAAGGTGACCTAGCCTTTTTGAAACTTTAGAATTACACTTCTATATAAGTCGACATACACTCCCTTTCTAATCATCACCATTCGAACTACACCATAACATACTCCCTCACGTAACATGTGGCTGCAAAGAACTCAAGACTACATCACCTTGTCTTCCATTTCCTACACCACGAACAACATACTAGGTTAATTTACCCTCCATATCACCATGTCTCTAAACTTAGTCAAATGTTGTAGGAAGATTTTATGGACAAAACCAAAACACACCATACCACCTTCATCATTTTCGTATGACACCACAAAAACCTAAGAACACACCTCATTATGTCTCCCTCCCCTAGACATGATGACTAGAATCCTCAAGAACCTCTATTTCCTTCTTCCTATATAAGTCGATATTTATTTCCATTCTTCATTCAACAACCATTCGAAACAATTCAAATAAATCTACACTCTTTTACCTACTGATCATAATTTCACAAGAAGGAGGGAGCTTGGAGTGAAGCCTTGTAGCCTTGGAGAACCTCGTACTACCTTAGAATCCTTTGGTCGAACCGAGTAACCTTGGTGTTGTTAGTCCACAAGCCTTTTTAATCCTTTCCAAACTTTTATTTAGCATATATATATATATATATATATATATATATATATATATATATATATATATATATATATATATATATATATATATATATATATAATAGTTATACTTCGGGAATAAGTTTCTATAAAACTTATATAAGAAATATATTTAGCGTTATAAGGATTCAGGACTAGTAATAAAAACCTATATATGTCAATATCAAATAACAAACCACAAATTAGAAAAATAGTAAAATCTTATTACCCAGTAACTTTTTAAGAGACTTCATGTTATTAAAACTAAATAAATAATCCTTAACAAAATCTTTACGCTAACAAATATTAAACTCATATATAAGTAAAAACTAATAATGAAACTTGACATCCTCTAAATCAGGTTTCGTGTCGGAGACATTTATCAACTTTATTTAAGTTGATCTCCATTCAGACTACTTTATTACCTAGGTGAGTTCATAGTCTCACTTTTATACGATTTTCAAACTTGTGGGGAGATACATGCTACTAACCGAACACAAGTATTTTCTGTATGCTATCCTGATTGGTATTGCCTAAGTTAAACGTTTTTGCCATTAAAATTCCTTCATATCATGAACCATTAATCACTTACGAGTGAACGCGAATATAGTGAATAGATCTATTGGCAGTTGACGCCCCATTTGTGTTGCTGGATAAGTGGCCAAATGCATTATATTTGAATTTAAATAGGAAGTTGGCAAGCTCCTACTCGAGGGCTCTATTACTCACATTATTATAATAATGTTAGTAATGTTACATTATAGCTCATTACTATAATGTCCAAACTGTTAAGGTTTGAGTTCATGAGGCTTAGGGCAATACGATGTGTTACATCGTTTTATAAATATTTGACTTGTGTTCAAACCATTACTTATTTATAAACACTGTGGATTCACTCAACCGTTGTGTTGACTTTTTAGCATATTTATCTCAGGTCAATAACAAACAAGGATGGCATGGAGGAGCATGGATACGGAAGGAAGGCTAAAATTTTATTATTCTTTGATAAAGTATTTAACAAGTTGTAAACCTACTGTGACCTCATTTTGTAAACTCTGATATTTGAATAATAAAATTTCTAAAACAACTCAATTAGAGATTGTTTCTATTATTATAACTGTTGTGCCGTCGAGTAACACCCAACTTTAATTCCACGGCGTATCCCAAATTTTGGGGTGTTACACAGAGTATCGAAGGGAATGTTACTGCCTCTAAACCGCAAGATTTAGAGGAAGCCGTTAACATAACTTTGAGGTTAATGGATCAAGTAACAAAGCACAACTCTTTGCCAATGCCCAACGATAATAAACGAAAGTTCCACGATGGGAGAACTTTTGATAACACCCTTAACTTTGATGGTAATAATGATACCAACCCTATCCTCAACCAAATCTAAGGCAAAAAGCTGCTAGAGCTTATGTCGCCGCTCCAAATGAAGGAAGTGGTTATGCTGGGAAAGCCCCTCTATGTGAGAGACGTGCTTTGCACCACATAGGGCCTTGTTTCATCAAATGTATTACATGTAACAAGGTGAGCCATCAGGCAAAGGATTGCAGACACAAAAGACCAGCCTCGAAGGGTAATTCGCCACTATAAATGGTCATTTGTCATGCTTGCGGAGAAAAAAGACACTATGCAAATAGATGTTGATGTGTGCCTCTGGTGTGTACAAGTTTTAAAATTTATAAACACGATTACCGATTAACTATTTAACACATACGAGCAAGTATACTCGTCCGTTTTAGTAAAGGTGGGTAAGTCGAGATCGTCCCAAGGGATTTATAGATCAAAGTATTAGAAAACTAGTTTGCATAAAAGGGTTGTCAATCCTTATTATCAAAAATTCAAATATTCAAGAAACAATATAACTAAAACATATACTTGTGTGAAATGCCACAATCAATCAATTGGAGTATTCATGTTAAGCTTGGTGTAAACTTGTTATGATGCACAACTTTTATATGAATGACTAACAATCAATGGTGTTTATCATGTTAAACCATTACTAGAATTCAATCATCTAGTTACTTCCTTTCGGCCTAAGACAACTAGAATAATAATTCCATTAATACAATGTTGTTTAAAAGCAATTCTTTACTTATGAATTCCTACGAATCCTTTCGGCCTAATTTCGTGATGAAATCTTCTCAAATCCATTTTAAAGAGTAAACATGATGCTCGTCACACACCATATCCCATACTAATTCGTGCACTAACTTTTTGGAATAAAAGCATTTAGAAAACCCTTTTGGCCAATATTCCCCAAAGATATTTTTATCAACAAATTAAGCAAGATTGGATATTATCCCAACAAACTCATAAATTAAGAAGAGTTTTCATGCATCTCCTTTTAAAGTAAAGAATACTCCATGACTAACTACATCATTCACACAAGTATACACTAAATCACTCCATATCAATTGTCACACCCCCAATTTACCTGACTTGCAGCGGAATGGAATGCCTGAGGGTGTAACTGTCATAGCATCATAACAAGGATATATTGAACGACCTAAAGTGTCGTTTTGAAAATACATCGTTTGATTCATTCAAAATATTCAGAGTTATAAAACATAGGTCCCAAAAGAGCTGGAAAGTTTAAGTAAATAAGCTTAATACAATCAAACGATAGTTCATAAGTGCATGAAATCCAAAATGAAACGCGTCATCCTTGATACACAAAATGACTCCATGCATGCCATGAGAATATGCCTTAGTTACCTGAGAAATACATTGCAAAAACGGTCAACATAAAGTTGGTGAATAATCATAGGTTTGTAAGTTAAATCGTATGTACATAAGCCACAAGTATAAAGTAAACCGACAAAAATGTCAAAAATGCTACATTGGCTCTTAAGCTCATGACCCCGAAGCTAGACTTTGTAATGGCCCCACCAGAGTGTTTACCAGACACTCATATTGTTAAGACATGAAATGCATTCATCCCGTTGGAGCAACCCAAACACGAATGGAGGCGTCACCCTCAATAGATCTATTCACTCACTCTCGCTTGGCAATATAATTAACGGTCCATGATATATAAGGGGATTTAACTTGGTAGTAAGGCAACTTAAGCAATGTATGGAATTTGTAATACTTGGGCATGTACAAAAATAATTGGTGCAATGTATTCTCCCCCGTGGGATTTGAAATCAAATAAGTAATTGAAAACGGGGCTATGAAAACTCACCTTAGCAAAAGCAATATCCGACAGACAAAGTAGTAGTTAGAAATAAGGTCCGGGTACTCTAATCGCGACCTAAATAATGCATATGTCTTAGGTTCGAAAACAAGGTCAAGCATGCAAGTCATACACTATATTATCACTTGTACATGTTGTTGAAATTTTTATCGTTAAAAATGTAGGTAATCAAAGTGATCTTGTATTTAAGTCATCCACCATTTTAGAAAACGTAGCTTGTACATCTCACGACCAAATATTAGTCGTCTTGAAAATATATATTTGGAAAATCTCTAACGCACCTAATAAGTATACTTAATGTTCTACCATTTTTATTTACATCATTTTAGCCAAACTACACTCTAAAATGTCCAAAAGTCCATTTTAAATATTCCATCAGCTTTTAATATTTGAACAAAGCTGTCAAAATTTAATGTTTCATCGCAACTTCCCTAGGCCATAACTTTTGAAAAATCGGGACAGAATCATAATTTCAGAAAATATAGTTTTAGTCGTCAATCTTGAAAATAGCATATCTTTTTCGTTATAAGTCCGTTTTAACTCGTTCAAGCGGCTATGTTTTCGTTATTAAGTCTATTTTCTATATTTCTAGCCAAGTATGGTCACCAAGGTACTGATTTTTCTGTGAACGGTCGAATAGGACAGATTCATCCTAAATAATGTCAAACTATATTTCCTAGTGTTTTATTTATTTTCACCACTTACAACAACTCCAAATCTAGTCCTAATTCCTCCATCAACTTCTCAACTAGTATATGGTGATCTAAACATAAACTTAACAATATTCAAGATCCATGTACAAGATCATCCAAGTATTAAAACTTCAAATTTACAAACATGTATATATATAAAGTTGTCATTATTTTACTTGTAAAGATTTTTACTAACAATTTTTCTTGTAATAAAATCTTGTTCAAAACATATTTTCTTGCTAAGAGATCAAAGTGGATGTAAAGATTTTCAACATGTACCAAGTGATAACCAAGTATATATACTAGACAAGCATGAAACTCATGAAAAATCATTAAGTATAGGTAGTGTAAAATCACTTACAAAGAGGTTAGTGAGATAAGATTTGTAAAGCACTTGTGTAACGCCAAGACTAGTATCAAACCCTTGTTAATCTACCCTAAGTACTCTAGATAGTCACCAACAAACTCCTTCTTCTTCCTTGCTCCTTATGTGTGTCGATTTGTGTATATATGTGTGGGAGGTGATAGTTTTTCTTTTGTAACAAAAAAAAAATGAGCAACTAGTCTATGTGTATATATATAGCAAGGGAGTCAAAGTGAGGTCAAAAATATCTTCTCTTTGGTCCATGTGGTTGCCGAGTTTCATGGAAAAGGTGGGACAAAAATGTGGCTCTAGCCTCCAATATTAATTAGATGTTTCATGGACTATTATTACAAGTAGAAAAAGAATGTGATGAGTACTTATGGAACAAGGGGGGGGGGGGGGGCGGCTCCTTGTCTAGGCTAGAAAAAAAAATGTGTTTAATTTATATAAAATGTATATTTTGAATGTATTGTGTAGTAAAAATATGTATTGGGTATTAGTTTCATAGTTAACGGAAGTTATACGTAACTAAACGTAAGATGTAAAGAATTTAACTTGGACGTCGGAAAATATTCTTGGGACTTTTGTAATAATTTTGGAAGTATAAAAATACTCTAAAAATAATTTTTGAGAAATTCGGGTGTGTCGAGTGTTACATTCTTGAATAAAAATTAACGTTTGTTGAATTTAAAAAAAAACGTAAGTATTTAAAGAATAGTAATTTGTTTTATAGAATAAAATGGTGAACTGGGGAAGGAGCAAGGTACCGGAGCGTTGTGGACTAAAATTAGTCTAAGTCCTAGTGTACTTAGAATTTATTTAAAAATTTGCGTCGATTCAAGTAAAAGGGCTCACGTAAAATGTTTCAAATTAAAAGTCAAGAATTTAAAATTCGAGTTTAGAAATTAGTATTGACCTGGGAAATAGCTGGTTGTGACATTCTACCCCCCTAAAGGGAATCTCGTCCGCGAGATTCAGTCAGCGTTGGTCATTGGAGTGGTATTGGTGAAGAGATGGGGGTATTTCTGACGAATCTGGTCTTCTCGTTCCCAAGTGAACTCGGGACCTCATTGAGAATTCCATTATCTCAACTGGTTGACATTACGATCCATTATCTCAACTGGTTCTACGATAAAGTTAAGCTTGTCATCGAGTTGTATTTCTTCTAATGGTATAATGGCAGACTCGTCTGAAAGACATTTCTTGAGGTTTGAGACATGAAAAGTGTTGTGTACATTGCTAAGTTCTGGCGGAAGTTCAAGTTTGTAAGCTACCGGACCAATCCTTTCCAGTATCTTAAATGGACCAATGTATCTCGGGTTCAACTTCCCGCGTTTTCCAAATCGTATCACGCCTTTCCAAGGCGAGACTTTCAACATGACTTTGTCTCCGACCTGAAATTCCAATGGTTTGTGTCGAACATCTGCGTAGGTTTTCTGTCGACTTCTAGCAGTTTCGAGTCTCTCTCGAATCTGAATTATCTTTTCCGTTGTTTCTTGAACCATCTCCGGGCCAGTACATTGTACATCACCGACTTCGGCCCAACAAACTGGAGATCGACACTTTCGACCATAAAGTGCCTCGAATGGTGTTGCTTTAATGCTTGAATGGTAACTGTTGTTATAGGAAAACTCGATCAATGGCAAATGGTTAGCCCAACCATTTCCAAAGTCAATCACACATGCTCGCAGCATCTCCTCAAGTGTCTGAATAGTCCTCTCACTCTGACCATCGGTCTGAGGATGGTAAGCAGTGCTCATGTCTAACTTGGATCCAAAAGTATCTTGTAATGACCGCCAAAAGTTTGAAGTAAAACGACTATCTCTGTCGGAAATAATGGAAACTGGTGCACCGTGTCTTGAGACTATTTCCTTGACATAAATTCTAGCAAGTTGTTCCATGGAATAAGTCTCTCTAATGGGTATGAAGTTTGCTGATTTGGTAAGACGATCAACAATTACCCAAATAGCATCGTAACCTCCTGACGTCTTGGGAAGTTTAGTGAAAAAGTCCATTGTAATACATTCCCACTTCCATTGTGTAATTTCTGGTTGTTGAAGTAATCCTGACGGTTTCTGGTACTCGGCTTTCACTTTAGCACAAGTAAGACATTTGCTGACGTACGTAGCTATTTCTGCTTTCATGTTCGGCCACCAATAAAGCTTTTTGAGATCCTGATACATCTTATCAGAACCGGGATGAATAGCGTACTTCGACTTGTGTGATTCATGCATAATCAATTCTCGTACTCCACCATAGAGTGGTATCCAACTTCGATCCTTGAAGCATAACACTCCATTTGCTCTTTTTACAAAGCCATTTTTGTTCTATGGCATACCATAAAGTTTCTCCTGTGGTCGATTTTCTTCCTTGAGAGCCTCAATCTGAGCTTCTAGAATTTTTTATGGTAATGGTGAAATGATAGTCATTCCCAATGACCTAACTCTCAAAGGTTTGAGTCGTTCTTTTCGGCTTAGTGCATCTGCTACAACATTTGCTTTTCCTGGGTGATATCAGATTTCACAATCGTAATCACTCAACAATTCTAGCCAACGATGTTGTCTCATATTGAGTTCCTTTTGATCAAGTATATGTTGTAAGCTCTTGTGGTCGGTAAAGATTACGCACTTGGTACCATAAAGGTAGTGTCTCCAAATCTTGAGTGCAAAAAGTACCGCCCCCAACTCCAAGTCGTGCTTAGTGTAATTCTTCTCGTGTGTCTTAAGCTGTCTAGATGCATAAGCTATCACTTTCTCGTTCTGCATTAGCACAGCTCCAAGTCCTTTATGCGAAGCATCGCAATATACCACAAAGTTCTCAATACCTTCTGGTAATGACAAAATCAGTGCGCTACAAAGCTTCTGTTTCAATAACTGAAATGCAGACTCTTGTTTCTCTCCCCACTCGTACTTTTGATTCTTTTGAGTCAGCTTCGTCAATGGCTTCGCTATCTTAGAAAACCCTTCAATAAACCTTCTGTAATATCCGGCAAGTCCTAGGAATTGACGAATTCCCGTAGGAGACTTGGGCGTAGCCCAATCCTTAACTGCCTTAATCTTTGCTGGGTCGACTTGTAATCCTTGGCTATCAATGACATGGCCAAGAAATTGCACTCTTCGTATCCAAAAATCACACTTTGAAAATTTGGCATACAATTGCTCCTTCTTGAGTAGTTCCAGAATTGTTCTGAGATGTTCTTCGTGCTCTTCCTTACTCTTGGAATAAATCAAGATATCGTCAATGAATACGATCACAAACTTTTCAAGATACAGTTTGCACACCCTATTCATGAGATCCATAAATACCGCAGGTGCGTTGGTTAATCCGAACGGCATTACTTGAAACTCATAATGACCATAACGTGTTCTAAATGCCGTCTTCGGGATATCCTCTTCCCGAACTCTAAGTTGATGATAACCGGATCTTAAATCAATCTTGGAATAAAAACTGGAACCTTGTAACTTGTCGAACAAGTCGTCGATTCTGGGGAGTGGATAACGATTCTTCACCGTTAACTTGTTCAGCTCACGATAGTCGATGCACATTCTGAAAGTTCCATCCTTCTTCTTCACAAACAAAACCGGCGCTCCCCAAGGAGAGGAACTCGGTCTAATGAATCCTTTGTCCAAAATTTCTTGTAATTGGTTCGACAATTCTTGCATCTCCAAAGGTGCAAGTCGATACGGTGCTCGTGCAATCGGTGCAGCTCCTGGCACTAATTCAATTTGAAACTCAACTTGGCGTGTAGGTGGTAGTCCTGGCAATTCTTCCGGAAAAACTTCTGGAAATTCCTTAACAATTGGCACATCTTCAAGTTGTTTCTCATCCGACTTCTTCTCTGTGATGTGAGCCAAGAATGCATAACAACCCTTCTTTATGTATTTCCCGGTTTTAATGCATGATATAATACTGAGTCTAGTTCCACTTCGTTCTCCACGAACAATCAAAGTCTCACCTTTATAAGGAAGGTGAACAACTTTCTCATCACAAATAATTCTCGCTCGATGTCGGGATAACCAATCCATACCAATAACGACGTCGAAACTTCCAAGTTCTACGGGCATAAGGTCTATATTGAATGGATGGTTTAGGAAATTTATAGTGCAACCACGAACAATGGTGTTGGTGTTAACTAAAGACCCATCGGCTAGTTCAACGATATAGGAAATGTCTAATGGGGTTGGTTCTATGTTAAGTAAAGGTGCAAATGTAATGGAAACGAAACTTCTATCCGCTCCTGAATCAAATAAAATGGATGCATAACGATTATTAACGAGGAACATACCCGCAACAACATTCGGGTCTTCTCAGGCATCTTCTCCTCCCATAACATAAGCTCTTCCTCGAGCCCTTCCATCTTGGTTTCCAGTTCCTTGATTCTTCTTCTTTGGGCACTCATTCCTAAAGTGTCCAAGTTCTCCACAGCCAAAACATGTTACTGGTGGTTTCTGATTGCCACCAAAGTTCGGACTCCTGCAATCTTTGGTGTAGTGACCAGCCTTCTTGCAGTTGCCACATAGATCTGGGCAACGTCCTGGGTTATGATGCTTTTGACACTTATCACACTTGGGTAGATCACCCTCATATCCTTTCCTTTCAGTCGGCCCTGCAGCATAGGCCCTTGCCACTTCTTGCCTCTTAGGTGGTGGCTGAATAGCATTTCCACCTTGGTTGTAGTCAAACCTCCTCTTGTTGTTGTTATTGTTGTTTGGGTTGTTGTTTCGGTTATTGGGTGAGTTGCGGTTTCGATTGTTGTTATAGTTGTTGTTGTTTCGAGTGTTGTTGTAGTTGGTGTTGTTTGAACGGTTATTGTTGTTGACAGCAGATTTTCCTTTTACCACTTGAACCATGAGTTTCTGAGTTATTCGGATAGCCTCTTCCATTGTTTAAGGATCAAAAGAAATCACTTCCCCTCGAATACTTTCAGGCAGACTTTGTAATGGCCCCACCAGAGTGTTTACCAGACACTCAAATTGTTAAGACATGAAATGCATTCGTCCCGTTGGAGCAACCCAAACACGAATGGAGGCGTCACCCTCAATAGATCTATTCACTCATTCTCGCTTGGCAATATAATTAACGGTCCATGATATATAAGGGGACTTAACTTGGTAGTAAGGCAACTTAAGCAATGTATGGAATTTGTAATACTTGGGCATGTACAAAAATAATTGGTGCAATGTATTCTCCCCCGTGGGATTTGAAATCAAATAAGTAATTGAAAATGGGGCTATGAAAACTCACCTTAGCAAAAGCAATATCCGACAGACAAAGTAGTAGTTAGAAATAAGGTCCGGGTACTCTAATTGCGACCTAAATAATGCATATGTCTTAGGTTCGAAAACAAGGTCAAGCATGCAAGTCATACACTATATTATCACTTGTACATGTTGTTGAAATTTTTATCGTTAAAAATGTAGGTAATCAAAGTGATCTTGTATTTAAGTCATCCACCATTTTAGAAAACGTAGCTTGTACATCTCACGACCAAATATTAGTCGTCTTGAAAATATATATTTTGAAAATCTCTAACGCACCTAATAAGTATACCTAATGTTCTACCATTTTTATTTACATCATTTTAGCCAAACTACACTCTAAAATGTCCAAAAGTCCATTTTAAATATTCCATCAGCTTTTAATATTTGAACAAAGCTGTCAAAATTTAATGTTTCGTCGCAATTTCCCTAGGCCATAACTTTTGAAAAATCGGGACAGAATCATAATTTCAGAAAATATAGTTTTAGTCGTCAATCTTGAAAATAGCATATCTTTTTCGTTATAAGTCCGTTTTAACTCGTTCAAGCGGCTATGTTTTCGTTATTAAGTCTATTTTCTATATTTCTAGCCTAGTATGGTCACCAAGGTACTGATTTTTCTGTGAACGGTCGAATAGGACAGATTCATCCTAAATAATGTCAAACTATATTTCCTAGTGTTTTATTTATTTTCACCACTTACAACAACTCCAAATCTAGTCCTAATTCCTCCATCAACTTCTCAACTAGTATATGGTGATCTAAACATAAACTTAACAATATTCAAGATCCATGTACAAGATCATCCAAGTATTAAAACTTCAAATTTACAAACATGTATATATATAAAGTTGTCATTATTTTACTTGTAAAGATTTTTACTAACAATTTTTCTTGTAATAAAATCTTGTTCAAAACATATTTTCTTGCTAAGAGATCAAAGTGGATGTAAAGATTTTCAACATGTACCAAGTGATAACCAAGTATTTATACTAGACAAGCATGAAACTCATGAAAAATCATTAAGTATAGGTAGTGTAAAATCACTTACAAAGAGGTTAGTGAGATAAGATTTGTAAAGCACTTGTGTAACCCCAAGACTAGTATCAAACCCTTGTTAATCTACCCTAAGTACTCTAGATAGTCACCAACAAACTCCTTCTTCTTCCTTGCTCCTTATGTGTGTCGATTTGTGTATATATGTGTGGGAGGTGATAGTTTTTCTTTTGTAACAAAAAAAAAATGAGCAACTAGTCTATGTGTATATATATAGCAAGGGAGTCAAAGTGAGGTCAAAAATATCTTCTCTTTGGTCCATGTGGTTGCCGAGTTTCATGGAAAAGGTGGGACAAAAATGTGGCTCTAGCCTCCAATATTAATTAGATGTTTCATGGACTATTATTACAAGTAGAAAAAGAATGTGATGAGTACTTATGGAACAAGGGGGGGGGGGCGGCTCCTTGTCTAGGCTAGAAAAAAAAATGTGTTTAATTTATATAAAATGTATATTTTGAATGTATTGTGTAGTAAAAATATGTATTGGGTATTAGTTTGATAGTTAACGGAAGTTATACGTAACTAAACGTAAGATGTAAAGAATTTAACTTGGACGTCGGAAAATATTCTTGGGACTTTTGTAATAATTTTGGAAGTATAAAAATACTCTAAAAATAATTTTTGAGAAATTCGGGTGTGTCGAGTGTTACATTCTTGAATAAAAATTAACGTTTGTTGAATTTAAAAAAAAACGTAAGTATTTAAAGAATAGTAATTTGTTTTATAGAATAAAATGGTGAACTGGGGAAGGAGCAAGGTACCGGAGCGTTGTGGACTAAAATTAGTCTAAGTCCTAGTGTACTTAGAATTTATTTAAAAATTTGCGTCGATTCAAGTAAAAGGGCTCACGTAAAATGTTTCAAATTAAAAGTCAAGAATTTAAAATTCGAGTTTAGAAATTAGTATTGACCTGGGAAATAGCTGGTTGTGACATTCTACCCCCCTAAAGGGAATCTCGTCCGCGAGATTCAGTCAGCGTTGGTCATTGGAGTGGTATTGGTGAAGAGATGGGGGTATTTCTGACGAATCTGGTCTTCTCGTTCCCAAGTGAACTCGGGACCTCATTGAGAATTCCATTATCTCAACTGGTTGACATTACGATCCATTATCTCAACTGGTTCTACGATAAAGTTAAGCTTGTCATCGAGTTGTATTTCTTCTAATGGTATAATGGCAGACTCGTCTGAAAGACATTTCTTGAGGTTTGAGACATGAAAAGTGTTGTGTACATTGCTAAGTTCTGGCGGAAGTTCAAGTTTGTAAGCTACCGGACCAATCCTTTCCAGTATCTTAAATGGACCAATGTATCTCGGGTTCAACTTCCCGCGTTTTCCAAATCGTATCACGCCTTTCCAAGGCGAGACTTTCAACATGACTTTGTCTCCGACCTGAAATTCCAATGGTTTGTGTCGAACATCTGCGTAGGTTTTCTGTCGACTTCTAGCAGTTTCGAGTCTCTCTCGAATCTGAATTATCTTTTCCGTTGTTTCTTGAACCATCTCCGGGCCAGTACATTGTACATCACCGACTTCGGCCCAACAAACTGGAGATCGACACTTTCGACCATAAAGTGCCTCGAATGGTGTTGCTTTAATGCTTGAATGGTAACTGTTGTTATAGGAAAACTCGATCAATGGCAAATGGTTAGCCCAACCATTTCCAAAGTCAATCACACATGCTCGCAGCATCTCCTCAAGTGTCTGAATAGTCCTCTCACTCTGACCATCGGTCTGAGGATGGTAAGCAGTGCTCATGTCTAACTTGGATCCAAAAGTATCTTGTAATGACCGCCAAAAGTTTGAAGTAAAACGACTATCTCTGTCGGAAATAATGGAAACTGGTGCACCGTGTCTTGAGACTATTTCCTTGACATAAATTCTAGCAAGTTGTTCCATGGAATAAGTCTCTCTAATGGGTATGAAGTTTGCTGATTTGGTAAGACGATCAACAATTACCCAAATAGCATCGTAACCTCCTGACGTCTTGGGAAGTTTAGTGAAAAAGTCCATTGTAATACATTCCCACTTCCATTGTGTAATTTCTGGTTGTTGAAGTAATCCTGACGGTTTCTGGTACTCGGCTTTCACTTTAGCACAAGTAAGACATTTGCTGACGTACGTAGCTATTTCTGCTTTCATGTTCGGCCACCAATAAAGCTTTTTGAGATCCTGATACATCTTATCAGAACCGGGATGAATAGCGTACTTCGACTTGTGTGATTCATGCATAATCAATTCTCGTACTCCACCATAGAGTGGTATCCAACTTCGATCCTTGAAGCATAACACTCCATTTGCTCTTTTTACAAAGCCATTTTTGTTCTATGGCATACCATAAAGTTTCTCCTGTGGTCGATTTTCTTCCTTGAGAGCCTCAATCTGAGCTTCTAGAATTTTTTATGGTAATGGTGAAATGATAGTCATTCCCAATGACCTAACTCTCAAAGGTTTGAGTCGTTCTTTTCGGCTTAGTGCATCTGCTACAACATTTGCTTTTCCTGGGTGATATCAGATTTCACAATCGTAATCACTCAACAATTCTAGCCAACGATGTTGTCTCATATTGAGTTCCTTTTGATCAAGTATATGTTTTAAGCTCTTGTGGTCGGTAAAGATTACGCACTTGGTACCATAAAGGTAGTGTCTCCAAATCTTGAGTGCAAAAAGTACCGCCCCCAACTCCAAGTCGTGCTTAGTGTAATTCTTCTCGTGTGTCTTAAGCTGTCTAGATGCATAAGCTATCACTTTCTCGTTCTGCATTAGCACAACTCCAAGTCCTTTATGCGAAGCATCGCAATATACCACAAAGTTCTCAATACCTTCTGGTAATGACAAAATCAGTGCGCTACAAAGCTTCTGTTTCAATAACTGAAATGCAGACTCTTGTTTCTCTCCCCACTCGTACTTTTGATTCTTTTGAGTCAGCTTTGTCAATGGCTTCGCTATCTTAGAAAACCCTTCAATAAACCTTCTGTAATATCCGGCAAGTCCTAGGAATTGACGAATTCCCGTAGGAGACTTGGGCGTAGCCCAATCCTTAACTGCCTTAATCTTTGCTGGGTCGACTTGTAATCCTTGGCTATCAATGACATGGCCAAGAAATTGCACTCTTCGTATCCAAAAATCACACTTTGAAAATTTGGCATACAATTGCTCCTTCTTGAGTAGTTCCAGAATTGTTCTGAGATGTTCTTCGTGCTCTTCCTTACTCTTGGAATAAATCAAGATATCGTCAATGAATACGATCACAAACTTTTCAAGATACAGTTTGCACACCCTATTCATGAGATCCATAAATACCGCAGGTGCGTTGGTTAATCCGAACGGCATTACTTGAAACTCATAATGACCATAACGTGTTCTAAATGCCGTCTTCGGGATATCCTCTTCCCGAACTCTAAGTTGATGATAACCGGATCTTAAATCAATCTTGGAATAAAAACTGGAACCTTGTAACTTGTCGAACAAGTCGTCGATTCTGGGGAGTGGATAACGATTCTTCACCGTTAACTTGTTCAGCTCACGATAGTCGATGCACATTCTGAAAGTTCCATCCTTCTTCTTCACAAACAAAACCGGCGCTCCCCAAGGAGAGGAACTCGGTCTAATGAATCCTTTGTCCAAAAGTTCTTGTAATTGGTTCGACAATTCTTGCATCTCCGAAGGTGCAAGTCGATACGGTGCTCGTGCAATCGGTGCAGCTCCTGGCACTAATTCAATTTGAAACTCAACTTGGCGTGTAGGTGGTAGTCCTGGCAATTCTTCCGGAAAAACTTCTGGAAATTCCTTAACAATTGGCACATCTTCAAGTTGTTTCTCATCCGACTTCTTCTCTGTGATGTGAGCCAAGAATGCATAACAACCCTTCTTTATGTATTTCCCGGTTTTAATGCATGATATAATACTGAGTCTAGTTCCACTTCGTTCTCCACGAACAATCAAAGTCTCACCTTTATAAGGAAGGTGAACAACTTTCTCATCACAAATAATTCTCGCTCGATGTCGGGATAACCAATCCATACCAATAACGACGTCGAAACTTCCAAGTTCTACGGGCATAAGGTCTATATTGAATGGATGGTTTAGGAAATTTATAGTGCAACCACGAACAATGGTGTTGGTGTTAACTAAAGACCCATCGGCTAGTTCAACGATATAGGAAATGTCTAATGGGGTTGGTTCTATGTTAAGTAAAGGTGCAAATGTAATGGAAACGAAACTTCTATCCGCTCCTGAATCAAATAAAATGGATGCATAACGATTATTAACGAGGAACGTACCCGCAACAACATTCGGGTCTTCTCAGGCATCTTCTCCTCCCATAACATAAGCTCTTACTCGAGCCCTTCCATCTTGGTTTCCAGTTCCTTGATTCTTCTTCTTTGGGCACTCATTCCTAAAGTGTCCAAGTTCTCCACAGCCAAAACATGTTACTGGTGGTTTCTGATTGCCACCAAAGTTCGGACTCCTGCAATCTTTGGTGTAGTGACCAGCCTTCTTGCAGTTGCCACATAGATCTGGGCAACGTCCTGGGTTATGATGCTTTTGACACTTATCACACTTGGGTAGATCACCCTCATATCCTTTCCTTTCAGTCGGCCCTGCAGCATAGGCCCTTGCCACTTCTTGCCTCTTAGGTGGTGGCTGAATAGCATTTCCACCTTGGTTGTAGTCAAACCTCCTCTTGTTGTTGTTATTGTTGTTTGGGTTGTTGTTTCGGTTATTGGGTGAGTTGCGGTTTCGATTGTTGTTATAGTTGTTGTTGTTTCGAGTGTTGTTGTAGTTGGTGTTGTTTGAACGGTTATTGTTGTTGACAGCAGATTTTCCTTTTACCACTTGAACCATGAGTTTCTGAGTTATTCGGATAGCCTCTTCCATTGTTTAAGGATCAAAAGAAATCACTTCCCCTCGAATACTTTCAGGCAGACTTTGTAATGGCCCCACCAGAGTGTTTACCAGACACTCAAATTGTTAAGACATGAAATGCATTCGTCCCGTTGGAGCAACCCAAACACGAATGGAGGCGTCACCCTCAATAGATCTATTCACTCACTCTCGCTTGGCAATATAATTAACGGTCCATGATATATAAGGGGACTTAACTTGGTAGTAAGGCAACTTAAGCAATGTATGGAATTTGTAATACTTGGGCATGTACAAAAATAATTGGTGCAATGTATTCTCCCCCGTGGGATTTGAAATCAAATAAGTAATTGAAAATGGGGCTATGAAAACTCACCTTAGCAAAAGCAATATCCGACAGACAAAGTAGTAGTTAGAAATAAGGTCCGGGTACTCTAATCGCGACCTAAATAATGCATATGTCTTAGGTTCGAAAACAAGGTCAAGCATGCAAGTCATACACTATATTATCACTTGTACATGTTGTTGAAATTTTTATCGTTAAAAATGTAGGTAATCAAAGTGATCTTGTATTTAAGTCATCCACCATTTTAGAAAACGTAGCTTGTACATCTCACGACCAAATATTAGTCGTCTTGAAAATATATATTTTGAAAATCTCTAACGCACCTAATAAGTATACCTAATGTTCTACCATTTTTATTTACATCATTTTAGCCAAACTACACTCTAAAATGTCCAAAAGTCCATTTTAAATATTCCATCAGCTTTTAATATTTGAACAAAGCTGTCAAAATTTAATGTTTCGTCGCAATTTCCCTAGGCCATAACTTTTGAAAAATCGGGACAGAATCATAATTTCAGAAAATATAGTTTTAGTCGTCAATCTTGAAAATAGCATATCTTTTTCGTTATAAGTCCGTTTTAACTCGTTCAAGCGGCTATGTTTTCGTTATTAAGTCTATTTTCTATATTTCTAGCCTAGTATGGTCACCAAGGTACTGATTTTTCTGTGAACGGTCGAATAGGACAGATTCATCCTAAATAATGTCAAACTATATTTCCTAGTGTTTTATTTATTTTCACCACTTACAACAACTCCAAATCTAGTCCTAATTCCTCCATCAACTTCTCAACTAGTATATGGTGATCTAAACATAAACTTAACAATATTCAAGATCCATGTACAAGATCATCCAAGTATTAAAACTTCAAATTTACAAACATGTATATATATAAAGTTGTCATTATTTTACTTGTAAAGATTTTTACTAACAATTTTTCTTGTAATAAAATCTTGTTCAAAACATATTTTCTTGCTAAGAGATCAAAGTGGATGTAAAGATTTTCAACATGTACCAAGTGATAACCAAGTATTTATACTAGACAAGCATGAAACTCATGAAAAATCATTAAGTATAGGTAGTGTAAAATCACTTACAAAGAGGTTAGTGAGATAAGATTTGTAAAGCACTTGTGTGACCCCAAGACTAGTATCAAACCCTTGTTAATCTACCCTAAGTACTCTAGATAGTCACCAACAAACTCCTTCTTCTTCCTTGCTCCTTATGTGTGTCGATTTGTGTATATATGTGTGGGAGGTGATAGTTTTTCTTTTGTAACAAAAAAAAATGAGCAACTAGTCTATGTGTATATATATAGCAAGGGAGTCAAAGTGAGGTCAAAAATATCTTGTCTTTGGTCCATGTGGTTGCCGAGTTTCATGGAAAAGGTGGGACAAAAATGTGGCTCTAGCCTCCAATATTAATTAGATGTTTCATGGACTATTATTACAAGTAGAAAAAGAATGTGATGAGTACTTATGGAACAGGGGGTGGGGGCGGCTCCTTGTCTAGGCTAGAAAAAAAATGTGTTTAATTTATATAAAATGTATATTTTGAATGTATTGTGTAGTAAAAATATGTATTGGGTATTAGTTTGATAGTTAACGGAAGTTATACGTAACTAAACGTAAGATGTAAAGAATTTAACTTGGACGTCGGAAAATATTCTTGGGACTTTTGTAATAATTTTGGAAGTATAAAAATACTCTAAAAATAATTGTTGAGAAAGTCGGGTATGTCGAGTGTTACATTCTTGAATAAAAATTAACGTTTGTTGAATTTAAAAAAAAAAACCGTAAGTATTTAAAGAATAGTAATTTGTTTTATAGAATAAAATGGTGAACTGGGGAAGGAGCAAGGTATCGGAGCGTTGTGGACTAAAATTAGCCTAAGTCCTAGTGTACTTAGAATTTATTTAAAAATTCGCGTCGATTCAAGTAAAAGGGCTCACGTAAAATGTTTCAAATTAAAAGTCAAGAATTTAAAATTCGAGTTTAGAAATTAGTATTGACCTGGGAAATAGCGGGTTGTGACATCAATTATATTAAAACACAAGTAGTAAACAAAACATTCATCATATTCAAAGTAACAAGAATTCATTGTAAGTAACAAGGTGTACCTAGCTTGAGAATTACAAGAACTAAAACCGTGGAACTATAGCAACCACACGCCTCCAATCGACTACCAAATACAATAAACAACTCCACACACTTAACCAAACTATTGAGACATTACCTCAAAGCTTCCCTGGACGTTTTTACTGCTGTAGTAACCTTTTGGGTGAGAAAATATTAAGATAGTAATAAGTTGGTGTAAGTTATTACTTAGGATTTTGTGGTACTCTTTGGTTGCAAGCCTAGATGTGATTAAATAGCCTTCAATCACTTAATTCTCAAGTAAAAACGTTCCTAAGAAATTATTAGTGAGAAATGATCAGCCATCCATGATAATGAGGAGTAAAAACGCTATTAAATGCATTCTTGTAAAAATAGTCACCATCCAACCAATCGGTATTGCATCCAACCGATCGGTTGGTTCTTCAGGTCAATTCCAACCGAATCGGTTGCAGGCTCCAACCGATCGGTTGGATTGAACCTGTATGCAATTCTTGTCTTTTTCTTTGTTATTCTTCGTCGCATGCATTCTCTTCCACTTTGGTGCTAATTCCTATCATAGAACTTGATATTATCTTGACATATGAACGTAGAAATCTTGAATCTATCACATCCTTGAGTCCTTGTGTTATTCTTCACTCGTTTCCTTCTCGAAAATCTCCAATTGTGCACCTTCAATTCATTTCTTCATCTTTTCATCACTTTTTCCTGTTTTGGCTACATTTGCTTGTACAAACACTTTTCCATGATTAAGTAACAAATACGTACAAATATGGCCAAATATGATGCATAAAACACACCTAAAAACATGTATAATTTACGTGTTATCAAATCCCCCACACTTGAATTTTGCTCGCCCTCAAGCAAGTCTAGAAGAAAAATAATCTTAATGGCACAATTTATTTATGTTTCCAAAAATCTAACAATCATCCCTAAGGTTAATTGTTAATTTTTAATGCGAAAATTATATGGAGCATTAATAAGTGTGAAGCATGATAACATAACTAGCACCTCACGAAAGATAATTTGAATTCACTCATCACTCAAAGGTAATTTGATTGGTAAACCACTCATTGCTCAGTCACGATTCATGTTTCTTACCATAAGCTTGTACAAGTAACAAAACAACTAAACAAAACATCAAGGAGGACTTTTATTGGGTTGTAACATGAGGCATAATGGGTTGTTCCGGCTAATGTTCAAACATCTCATACAAGAATCAAATAGGTCACTGGCACGTATTTTTTAGTAAGTAATAACGGATGCTCACAAGATTATACCTTGGATTGTTGGCACGTCATTTGCATAACGGATGGTCACCAAAACATTCTCTAGATCGCTGGCGCGTCATTCCATTACCAAAAATACGGATGGTCACTAAAATTTTCATGCACTTGATATTTTCAAAAAGCCAAAAAGGGTAGGGATAAGGCATGGGAAATATTTAATTGGTTCTAAAAGAAAACAAAATCAAGTCTAAATCCCATTGTTGCTAGTTACCGAACAAACCTCGAACCCAACAATGATTATAGTTACAATCATTGTCCTCCTTTATGAACTTTCACATATTGATACATCGATTCGCCATAATAATATTCTTCATTCTTAGCACATTGGCTAACAAAATATCACTTAACTTTCTTATTCCATCTCCATACATAGCATAGCACATTAGCTATAATTGTCATCTTATTCATTTTTTTTAAACAAAACATCACATCTCCCCCACACTTCGCATAAGCATCACCACAAAAATACAAAACTAAAGGTGATCAATCTTCATCTTTGGTAAAACTAATAATCATCAAAAACAATCCATCAACCAAGCAACTAGCAACCAACCGTTTAGACATTGAATAAGGGGTTAGGCTAAGGTTTAAAGTGTAAAATATTTTTGTTTTTTTCTGGATGTAACAAAAGAAAAAGATTGGCTCGAAGGGTGTAACTAAGGGTATCTAGCGCTAAAGATAAACGCTAACAAATGGGTTCCAAATACGAGGATAACTAACCGATGTGGTTAGCAAAAATTATTTTGTAAATGGAAGGCTATTTGGTGTAAATCCTAAGTTGCCTCTTATCATTTGAATACGTTTTACCACTCGAAACTGATTTTAACCGTAATGCATACCAAATACAAGTTCTAGAATCAACATAATCACCGCACACTCATAGCAAGAATATATAGCACAAGAAATGCTATGTACAAAAAGGCTTAAATCCTCACAATTTAAGGTGAATACTATAACATGTACTAGTAATTGTCATCAATTCCGAAATGAATTTGCTCTAATAACTTGATTAAGCTCCAAAAATTTTCAAATACCCTTATTTTTACCATTAAAACAATTTCATTTAAAATTAACTCAAGTTTTCAAACAACTAGATTTTCAAGGGCGAACGAATCCTAGTTACTTGAATTCTCAATAAATCCTAAAAAATTAAAAAATAAACCTATTTTTCCTATTTTCTTCCCTCCCCCACACTTAAGTTTTGCATTGTCCTCAATGTAATAAAAATAACTTCAAAGTAAAGGAAATGGGAAAAAATGAGTAAAATAGAAACTACCGGGGTAAAAATACGCGATATGCATATTTGATCCTAACTAAGCAAATGAGTTCTCCGACTCCAAATATTGATCAACCATAAGCTTCCGTAATGTTACCCCTGCAAAAACTGCAAACATATACCAAACCAAGCAAACAAAAACACAAACAAAAATACTAAAAACAAACCAAATGTTAACATAGTACGTTACTAATCCTAAAAGAAAGAGTTATAGAAAGAATTAGAAATTATTCAACAGACATAATTGTTTTGAAAATCAACCATAAACCGCATGACAATCACTCGTCATCATCATAATCCATGTCGGGGTTGATAAACTCATCCTCGCTCTCCTCACTTTCTTCCTCTTCTTCTTCAACTCTACGCTTCTTCTTGCCACCACCACGATATGATCCTCCAACATCGAAACTTGTTCCTCCAACATGCGTACCTCCCACGTTAGGAACTCTACCATAAGCCGGATACGGTTCGGGAAATGGTGAATAACCAGGATAGGGGTATGGATACGGACCAGGATATGGCTCATAAGGAATTGGGTAGGGAGGAACATTAGGTTGTGCATAAAGTGGTACCTCACAGCTATTCTCACGTGCAATGTGTTGGATCATCGGCATAGAATAATCGTAGTTATAGTTTTGTCTCATCAACATCGAATCTCTCCAAACATCCCTACGCTCTATATCATTAAACTCACTATGCCAATCTCCCCACCCCGAATCAAAACTACCCGGAGCATGTCTATAGATAACTCCCATGTGTGGTTGTGGTGGTTGTTGTTGGAATTGTTGTTGTGGTATCTCAATGTTAGGCTCAGTCCATTCTCCTAACGTCTTGGTTCTCTTATTCAATGCCTTACCAAAACCTTTATCATCCCAACTATCACTCTCCTTTGGCTCCGAACATTTAGCCAACTCTTCATCTACAAACTAACCCAAATTTCTTGCCAAAACGGTCACATAATGACCTCCATAAATGTCACTCCTTTCCTTGATCCCCGGTGCTCTCCTAGAAAGATACTCGGCTATAATACAAGCCACATTGCCATTCTTGTCCTCTTCAAGCAATTTCATCACCCATAAATCCGGATTGTTACACTTATCACAACCACCCGTCCTATGCAAAACTCCCCAAGTAATTAACTTTTGCAAAATCTTCAGCAACGGGTTCCTAATTCTAGATGCATTCTTCCTAGAGCAACTTGGATCACCAACACGATTCCAATATTCCAAAATGCCATCATACCTATGATGAAACCTTGTTAACCCCAAGAAGTGTGTCTCAAACAACCTATAATTTATCTCATCCTACTCGTACAAACCCAAATAAACCGCAAACTTTGGCAAAGTATAAGCATGCTCAACTCCACATAGTCTAAGCCAAATGCAAACTTCCCTCACAAGATCATAAACTTTCCTTTCAAAATAGAACGTAGAAAAGAATTCTAGAAACCATTCACGATAAAAATCTTCATATATGCTAAAAGCTCTTTCCCAAGAAAGATCCACAAATGTATCTCCATCCGTCGGATACACATAAGTCATCCTCATCATTTCCCTCAATTGATCCTCACATTCATATTCAGTAAACAAACTCCAATCAATGAGACGTGGTGAAGTAATTTTTCTTCCTTGAAGCTTAGAAAGTCGTTCATGAAAGGCATGCTTCTCCTCGTTCTTCAAATGTATGAACTTAAGATTGTCGTTCCTTTCCGCTTGAAGACTATACGTAACCCTACTCTTTGAATTCCTTAAAAGATATTTTGTAACAATCGGGTTAACCTTCACTCCTTTAGAACTCGAACTACCTGCACCTTGACTCTAAAAATTACAAATTAATGTTAGTATAAGATTATAAGAGCCAATGATACACAAATTAGAAGTCAAAAAGTCAAAACGTAAAAACCTTAAAAATTTTAACGAGCCATCCAACCGATCGGTATCCCATCCAACCGATCGGTTGGATGTTCATGTCTCATCTAACCGATCGGTTGCCCCTCGCAATCGGTCGGTTGGATTTTCGTCCAAAATTCCAAATCCTAATTTTTCGTTTCCTTTCACTTCCAATCCATTCCTACTTCATCCTAACCTATTTTTGATCATCCATGGTTGTTTCTAATCATCTAAATCATCCTAATAACGATCCATATCATCTCCACACACTCCCTTAATCAAACCCAAGAACATGCAAGAACACTATCTAATCAATCCTTCAAATTAGTGTTCTAATCAACAATGCACTATCCTAACATCACTAATTAACAAGTATAGAACATCTGGAAATCATCAATTGCTAGCAAATATGTTCTAAAATAAAAACCCAATTCAATTCAAACTTTCAATTAATTAATTATTCCTCAAGACTTAATCAACCAATCTAATTCTTTTTGCATTGATTTCCACTATCAATCACCCACTTATCCTCAAAAGATTACATCTTAATTTGCACTATATCAAAAATACCCAAATCTTGACCTAATTCCAATGATCCGAATTAAAACTTAATTAAAGGAAATTGATGATGTTACTTACTTGTTTTGGAGCCATGGATGATATCCTAACACTCCTGCAACCTCAAACAACCTCTATGTGATCGAATTTCTAGACCCCCAATTTGATGTGTGTGAAGGTGGTTTTCTTGTGATTTTTGAAAAGTTGGGTTTATATATTCAATTCTAACCGTTCAGTTTTTAATCCATCCGTTTTGGATTAAATTTTTGCAAAACTTGAATTTTCCAAAACCTCAACACTTAGTTTACTTGATACAAGTAACTAATGTGTTTAATTTTAACTAAAACCATTTTTGTATGTAAATTTTCCACCACACTACCAAAATTGGTCTATAACTACTAACTCTTAACAAAAACTAAATACTAAATAACTCAACTAAAAACTTAAAACTCAAACTCTTATTAAGACATAAACATAACATAAAACATAAAACCTAAATAGATAGATAAATAGATAGATAGATTGTCTTAACCATAAAACTTAAAATGAAAATGCATAAAAGTAAAATCAAACAAACTAGCACAAGAAGTGCTTTATTCTTGAAACTTGCTCCTCTTGCTCATTTAGCCTAGAAAATATTCATTCCTAAG
This sequence comes from Artemisia argyi, assembly GCA_030686995.1. NCBI lineage: Eukaryota > Viridiplantae > Streptophyta > Magnoliopsida > Asterales > Asteraceae > Artemisia > Artemisia argyi. Next base: position 16,439,110 of record CM060685.1, on the reverse strand, counting down.
AATGTCTTCACTTTGGTACTTTTTGGATATCTTCCGATTTGTATTTTGTGTTTTAAACCTCCTTGCAAAGTTTCTCCCGCTTGGGCATACAATATCAAATTTTATATGCCATTCTCCATCTCCTTCTTCTTTCTTGTAATTGCTAGGTCCATCGGGTCCCCACTACAAATTTTTATGTGGAACCGGTAATGATCCAAGAAAATCTGTAAGTTTATTAAACACAAAAATATTTTTAAACGGGTTAAAGAAAGCCTCCATAGCAAGAGCTCTTTCCATTTCATCTTCAATGTCAAAGAAACTAGGTGTCAATGGCCCATACTTTGGCCTTCCTTCTTCATCTCTTCCAACTTCAAAACAACCAAAGTAATCCTCTACTTCTTCATCCATACTATCTCTCTTTCCTCTCCTAGTCTTAGGATAATAAGTATGCTTAAGAACTCCATCATTAATGGTCATGGTTCCTTGCCCCATATCTATAATTGCCCCACATGTTCTTAAGAAGGGTCTCCCCAACAAAATTGGTAACTCCTTATCAACCGGAATGTTTAGCATAAGAAAATCACACAAAAATGCTTGGTAGCCAATTTGAACACGTACATTCTTAACTTCTCCCATAGCCTTAGCTTTCGAATTATCCGCCATTGTAAGATTTGATTGGTTAGGTTGTAAGTTACAAAGTCCTAACCTTTGGTACAACGGATAAGGCATCACACTAACACTTGACCCCGTATCGGCCAACGCATACATTAGAGTAGTCCCGTTTACTTTAATTAGTAAGACAAAGTTTCCCGGGTCACTCATCTTCTTATGAAGCCCATTTTCTACTATCCTCTCTCTTTCAACTTCATCAAATGTTGTATCTTCCAATCTTGATCTTGCCATCATGACCAAATCCAACTTCTTCCTATAGGTCATGTAATCATTCAAAACCTCACTAACCGGTTTCTTCTCCATGAGTTCATGGATCTTCTCTTCTAAATTCTCCAATATCGCCTCTTTTTGTTCATTAGTTAAAGGTTGGGTAACTTTTGGTGAATTTGGTGCTGTACTAGGTAGTGATGATGATGATGTTGTGGAATTAGTTACTTTTGGGTTGGAGGGTTAGGTAAGTTTGTTTAGTGTTGCTTTCTTCCTATTCGCTTTTCCCATCTTAAAAACCTCTTCATTTCCTTCCTTTTTCTCTTCCATACCTTCACATAACTCTGCTATCATAACATCCACTTCTTTTTCTTCCTCCAAATCAGTTATATTAATCCTTAACTCACTAAGTGCAAAGTCCACCGTGCACTTGGTAGTCACAAGAAATTCCCTACCAAAAATAACCTCCGGTTCATCAGAATTGCAATAATCAAGAACAACAAAGTCAACCTTAAAAATGTGCCATGAATGTTCACTTTCACATCCTTAACCTTCTTTCTACCATAATCCTCATAGTCAAGACGAACAAAATCAAGCTTTTCTAGAACATCCTCCGTTATATAGTTTTCCCCATACTCCATATTAAGTTCCGCATCCCAAGCCTTGATCCCCTCTCCCGCACAAGGTGTAGAATACCTCATGTGTGGGGCATCATACTTCTTAGAAGGAGCTCTTGTGAAAACAACCACCCTTTTCTTAGGTTCCTTAGGCAAACAAACATCGTTCTCCCCAATTATTTCTCCATTTTCCAAATCCGTTTTCGCTTTCTCCAACATGCTTTCCAATTTCTCCAAAGAATCGCCCAAATCTTTGAACATATCCTCCAACTTCCTTAAGTACTCTGAAATTTGACTTAAACTGTCCATTTCACTAAAGCAAATTACTAACTATAACATAACCATCAACAAAACAACCAAATCATTAGCATTGGGGTTAGTCATAATCAAAATAAACTTAAAATGAAACAATACCTAATAAATTAACAAACCAAAGCTATAAAAACACAAAAACAACTCAAAATAAAATATACAAAAAATTAAATCCGAGGCATCCAACCATTGATCGGTTGGATCAAACACAAAAACTAACCGGATCGTTTACGGGCTGTAACCGATCAGTTGGTTTGAACCTACAATTTTTTTTTAAATTAAAATTAAAATTAAAAAAAAAAAAAAAAAAAAAAAAAAAAACTTTTATTTTAATGACTTAATTAAACTTAAACTATATTTATTATTATTAAATCTTAATTAAAAACTTTAAAAAAAAATTTAAAAACTTTTCATTATCCTAAACTTTAAATAACATAAATTAACTAATTAATCTCATTAACTTAATTAACCACTTATTTAAAACTTTAAATACTAATCATAAACCTAATTAAAACTTCTAATTACTGAAAATTAACTAAAACAATTGACACTAATCATAACCAATTAATTAACATTAAATAACTATTAATTAAAACAGTAAACATAAAATAAAATAAAAAAACAAAAAACTAAAAAAAAAATTACCGAGCCAACCAACCGTTCGGTTGGAAATCCAACCGATCGGTTGGTTTGAACAACCTCTTTTTTTTTTTACTTTTTTTTACTTTCAACTTTTACCAAATCGAATTTTATGAAAAACAAGCTGAAAAACTAAGAAATCTAATTAAATCCCCGGCAACGGCGCCAAAAATATGATGTGTGCCTCCGGTGTGTACAAGTTTTAAAATTTATAAACACGATTACCGATTAACTATTTAACACATACGAGCAACTATACTCGTCCGTTTTAGTAAAGGTGGGTAAGTCGAGATCGTCCCAAGGGATTTATAGATCAAAATATTAGAAAACTAGTTTGCATAAAAGGGTTGTCAATCCTTATTATCAAAATTTCAAATATTCAAGAAACAATATAACTAAAACATATACTTGTGTGAAATGCCACAATCAATCAATTGGAGTATTCATGTTAAGCTTGGTGTAAACTTGTTATGATTCACAAGTTTTATATGAATGACTAACAATCAATGGTGTTTATCATGTTAAACCATTACTAGAATTCAATCATCTAGTTACTTTCTTTTGGCCTAAGACAACTAGAATAATAATTCCATTAATACAATGTTGTTTAAAAGCAATTCTTTACTTATGAATTCCTACGAATCCTTTCGGCCTAATTTCATGATGAAATCTTCTCAAATCCATTTTAAAGAGTAAACATGATGCTCGTCACACACCATATCCCATACTAATTCGTGCACTAACTTTTTGGAATAAAAATATTTAGAAAACCCTTTCGGCCAATATTCCCCAAAGATGTTTTTATCAACAAATTAAGCAAGATTAGATATTATCCCAACAAACTCATAAATTAAGAAGAGTTTTCATTCATCACCTTTTAAAGTAAAGAATACTCCATGACTAACTACATCATTCACACAAGTATACACCAAATCACTCTATATCAATTATATTAAAACACAAGTAGTAAACAAAACATTCATTATATTCAAAGTAACAAGAATTCATTATAAGTAACAAGGTGTACCTAGCTTGAGAATTACAAGAACTAAAACCGTGGAACTATAGCAACCATACGCCTCCAATCGACTACCAAAAACAATAAATAACTCCACACACTTAACCAAACTATTGAGACTTTATCTCCAAGCTTCCCTGGACGTTTTTACTGCTGTAGCAACCTTTTGGGCGTGAAAATATTAAGATAGTAATAACTTGGTGTAAGTTATTACTTAGGATTTTGTGGTCCTCTTTGGTTGCAAGCCTAGATGTGATTAAATAGCCTCCAATCACTTAATTCTCAAGTAAAAATGTTCCCAAGAAGTTATTAGTGAGAAATGATCAGCCATCCATGATAATGAGGAGTAAAAACGCCATTAAATGCATTCTTGTAAAAATAGTCACCATCCAACCAATCGGTATTGCATCCAACCGATCAGTTGGTTCTTCTAGTCAATTCCAACCGAATCGGTTGCGGGCTCCAACCGATCGGTTGTATTGAACCTGTATGCAATTCTTATCTCTTTCTTTGTTATTCTTCGTCGCATGCATTCTCTTCTACTTTGGTGCTAATTCCTATCATAGAACTTGATATTATCTTGACATATGAACGTAGAAATCTTGAATCTATCACATCCTTGAGTCCTTGTTTTATTCTTCACTCGTTTCCTTCTCGAAAATCTCCAATTGGGCACCTTCACTTCATTTCTTTATCTTTTCATCACTTTTTCTTGTTTTTGTCTACATTTGCTTGTACAAACAATTTTCCCTGATTAAGTAACAAATACGTACAAATATGGCCAAATATGATGCGTAAAACACACCTAAAAACATGTATAATTTACTTGTTATCAGATGTAAAAATAAAAATACTGATGGTGCCCAGGGAAGAGCTAATATGCTGAGGAATAGGTATGACCAAGAAGACCTGAGCATAGTCACAAACTTAGGATCTAACCCTTTGCCTTAGGTATCTATTCTCACCCTTGCCCACTAACCTTAGTTAAAATCTCAGGATGAGATATTCTGTTAGGATGGGAGACTGTAGCAACCTACTAACTTCCCCACTAATTTCCCTACTAACTTCCCATAGGTTAGATAAGCCTTACTAACTTAACTTATGTTGGGAATTATACTAACAGTTACCACGGCTAAGTAAAGATGTTACAACTGCAGAAGATTGTACTTGCAGTGGAAACTCATTACCACTGCAAGAACATATATTACCACTGCTTATTAGATAACTGTTAGGAAACGTGTTTAGATAAATATAGAATAGATCTTGTGTATATCTTATTCTATTAGCATTATACTTATCTTGTAGAAGACGACTCCTTGTGCTATAAAAGGAGATCCTAGGTTAAAGGTTTGATATACGTTTCTAGAGCTTCAAGGTGTAACCCTAGTGATATCAAGATCACTCGTATTATTATCATTAATAATATTGGAGCTAATAGTTTGTTTACATACATTGTTCTTGATGCGTGGGAATCACACCTTGCTTTACCTCTCGAGGGATCTCGCGAGGCTTACAACCCCCACCAGGCAGTGTACCTGATCGTTGTAGTATAGTATAGTGACAAGTACCGGGGGATTGATCATTTAGCTTGGGAATAGTGTCGCTAGGATTAGAAAACCTAATTAATAGTTCTAGAGATGAAAGATGATTATTTTTGTGTTTTTATGTTTTAATGAAAGCAAGTAAAATCTCGGGTTTTGAAGGAGTGGGCGGAATTAGTTGCTATTCAACTAACCCAAAACTAAGATGCAATCAAAATAAAATACTAAAAATGAAATTAAACTAAATTATACTAAGGTTGTGAGCAGTAATTGGAGAAATTGTGTTTACTTAGACTTCATTACTCCCTAGATATCTTTTACATGTCAATTACTTGTTATACTTGTATGGATGACGGATTGTATTCCTTAATACCATTCGTGGGGTGGCATACATAACTCCCCAACTCTATGAGCTCTTATCTCCTCCTACACCATGACCCAGCACAACTATAGGGATTGTAAACAGTGGCTCATGCATTAAATACAACCAATAAAGACCTAGTACGCCTCGGTTCATGTTTCTTAAGACGTTCAAGCATGTTACCATTGGAGATCTGCCAGTTTTCTTAAGCCTAACATATAATATCACTCATCCAAGAACAAGAATAGACAAGTAATCAACACATAATCAACATCTAGGTTTCATTAGATCTAAGCAAACACAAAGAAAATCTAGCCTAGCATAGTAGAATTAAGATAAGAACAAAAGATAAACAACCAACACATAGACATATTGATTGAATTAAGAGTATACTTATCTCAATTACAATGCAAGGTCTCAAGGGTTTGGAACCCTTGAAGAACCTGTAAAAGAGGCACCAAAATCGTCTTTAGGGTTTCACCAAAACTTCTCCTCTTTTAATGAAAAAACTAGAAAACTATATATAGGAAAATCGTCCTGACGGCGTCAAGAGTTAAATCTGACGCCGTCAACTCGCCGCCATAAACTTCCTCGGACGCCCTGGATCCACTTGTGACGGCCTATGTGACGCCGTCACCACCTACGGTAAATTAATCTTGGCCACTTTGACGCCGTCATCTACTCATCTGACGCCGTCACCAGCTACGGTAAAATATTCATCATGTCTGACGCCGTCAAGACTCAAGTCGTGACGCCGTCACCTTGTATTTCCAGCTTGGTTTTTGGTACTTTGTCGTTTTCTTCACTTTATGCTCCAAAAACGTCCAAAATAGCCTCTTTTCCAGAATTCACTCTCCAAACACCTAAAATCACAAAAGGAACGATTTAGGGCAATATTTGATCAAATAAAGTCGGATTCGGGCTTAAATGACCCCCTAAAAACGGATCATTTTTCGCCTCATCATATACCCTTACACTTGAGATTTGCTTGTCCTCAAGCAAATGAGCTTTTATTCTACTCAAAAGACAAGTTAGGGGTCATTTAACACTAATATAAAAGTAATTACAACAAATAATCGTTCCACTAAAGACCAATAGACAAGCACGGAAGTCATATACAAGCACCTCACAAATAGTGTTTAGATACTTACATCTCTCGGGTGTAATAAAGTAATATAACATTATGGAAATGGAAGATATCTCTCACTACCTGTCATAGCAAAATAGATTACCATAGGCTTGGGAAAGGATCAAACCTCCACCACATGGCGTAAGCACCTAGGATAAACTATCAAAGAGGTCTTTTTAAAGGGTTATAACGTTAGGTGTAGGGATATGAATTACACGGTTTTGTTGGATAAAGGGAATTTTACTGGTGGCGAGTTAACAATCTTGATTAATTACATGTACAAGATGGCGTTGCTAAGCCAAGACTAGACTCGACTTAAGCTAATAAATGAAAAATAACAAAAACATAAAATGAACATAGAATGAAACGGGATGGTAGTCCGTATGTTTTTTTTCTCTTTTTTTTTTTTTTTCTTTTTTCTATTTTTTTTTTTCTTTTTCTTGATTTTTTTTTTTTTTTTTTTTTTTTTTTTTTTTTTTTACGTACACTCTTACCCTACCATCCAAAATAATACATCATAGGGGTTTGAGCAATCCCCTTACACTTGAATCTTTACATACTTTACATTAAACTATTCTAATGACTCGAATTAAGAAAATCAAAACACTTGGAGCACTTTTAAGATTAACGTACGTGTGGGGGTAATAAATGGTGTTCTTCCCCATTACTCCATAAATAAGTACTTACCCATGAGTCCCAATCGTCCCAAAACAATATGTACAAGGATATGACTCGACTTAGCAACCATGTAATCAATTAGAAAGTTAACTTAGGGTTTAACAAATAACAATAATGCACTAAAAATGAGCGCATACACGGAAGGCTAAGGCGATTTGGGTGTACATTTAAGTGGGGTGTAACAAATTCTTCCTTTAAGTAAAATGCTTAAAGTTAGAAACGAAAAGATAGGCTCGGAGGGGTGTACTAGGGGTATCGTGTACTAAAAATGAGTACAACGCAAAGGGTGTGGGAAAAATTAGTTGACTTAACTAGCCAAGTAATATGACTTAAATGGTCAAGTAATTATAATACGGGTTTAACACAAGGGTGATCCTAATGCCTCTTATCATGTAGTAAATCCTACCACACGAATGTAGTCTCACTAGCGGTCTCGGGATGCATTACTAACGCAAGTTCTAGAATCTAAATGCTACCGGTACACTCATAAGCACCAATAATAAATGCTTTTCCTATCAAATCTAAAGGCGAACCTCACATTTTTGGGTGGAAAATTTTTCTGAATATACGGTTATGTGCTAGTCATACAACCTCCTATCCATGAGACGCTTGCTATGGCTAAAGTTTCACTCCTAAATGTTGTAAAAAATTTTAAATTTGGCGCTAAAATTACACTAACAAGTATTTCTCATAGTTTTATTACTCATCTACTATCAAACAAAACAAACTCAAGCGAAAGTGCATATGTAAGGTATCATCTTTTTACCCTCCCCTTACACTTAGGATGAACATTGTCCCCAATGTTCAAATAAAGAATGTAAAAGTTAAAAGTAAAAAGAATGAAATCAAATACTCCCCTGATTCGCTCGGTATGGATTTTAGGTTGGCCAGGTTAAATCTTCCTCCAAGAAAATGAACAACCAAAGCTTCCCATCCAGAATATAAATCATCTTCTTGTCTTAAATAACCTGTAGATCCTGACAAAAGTAGACCAGGCAACCTCGCGTAAAATCGGCGGCATCCTATATAAGTTTCTAAATCCTAGAAAACAAAGTAAGATATAATGCTTGTGGAATGAAGTTTGCAGATTTACTGGAGATTATAAAACTTAATAAATCACAAAAACCATAAGACTCCGTTAGAAAAACAAAACTGGTAAAATTTCCAGATTTTTGACTCCTGACGCCGTCAAGAGCAATTGCCTGACGCCGTCAGAATGGACCTGCAGAAATCTTTATGTTAAGTTTCCGGAAAATTTCTGGAAAAATCTTGTCCTACTTCCTGGAAAATCCTGCAAAACTTCATTATGACTCAATACAAGCATTTGACTCTAACAATTACGAATATACATGTTCATTAAATACTGTGGAGAATCATGATCGGTTTGTTTCTTAAAAACATATTTGGGGTTTCCCCTTACACTTATCTTTTGCAAAAATACCTTTAGGTTGAAGTTAAGACTAGGCCAAACAACATAATAAAGTATTTCCACATTCTAATTGAGAAACATGATCAACCAACAATAAAAATAAAACATGCATACGGAAGCAAATAACAATCAAACAATTAAAATCACACAAAACATGGGTTGCCTCCCAAGAAGCGCTTTTCTTTATTTATGAGTCTTGTAGCTAGACTCAAAGTCGTGGGTTACTACGTGATTTCATCATTGGTTCCACTATCTAGGTCATCTTCTAAACCGGTTTTGTATTCTGGACCTAGTTGCAAGCATTCTTTGTAGAAACCTAGCATCCTATTTCTAACATACTCTACTCCCCTACGTCTATCCTCCTCATTCCTATAATAAGCTGCTTGCTTATGTTCCTTTTCAAAATTAGAGAGAAGGCGGTATTGTTCGATCTTGTAGGGCATTTGATAAGTGACCTCATCATTATCTTTCTTGAATCTGACTATCCCTAAAGTTGGATCATAACTCATCCTAGTGGCCTCAACAAAGGGTTTCCCGAATATTATTTGGCTTAGGTCAGCATCAATTACCGGACGAGTGTCTTCCACTATCATAAAATCAATCTCATAGGTGAGATTCCCTATGATGACATGCAATCCCTTCACTCTCCCCGCAAAATTACTTATCAGATTCTTACCGGGCATCAACCTAAAATTGAGTTGCTTCTTCATCACCCAATTATAATAAGTCCTAGTCATGATGTTTACGAGTGATCTAAGGTCGATGTAAGCTTTCCATATATGCATGTGCCCTATATTACATGGAATGTTAATGTTGGAGGGGTCTCCCATTTTGATCAGGGGGTTGCCAAAGATATATGTTTTCTCGGGACTATCGAATAAATCCTTATGGTATTCCCGTTCCTCCTCGGTTGGCAACTTATCAAAATAATTTTCCATAGGTTCTATCTCCTCCAATTTCTCATCCTTTTTAACCTCAACTTCCCTACTCTCATCTTCACTATTGGCTTCTACCTTAGCTTCATCCTTGTCACTTTCCTCTATCTCTCTATCTATTGGCTTAATGGTGACAACATTGACAAAGTGGACATGTTTGGATGATGAGGGGTCTTTAACTTGAAGTCCACTATTGGTGTCTCTAGTGTCCTTCCTAGGTGTGGCTAATGTTTGGTTGTTGAGGGCTTTCAACAAGTTGTCGATTTTGTTGGTCATCTCCGTTTGTTGTTGGTTGAATTCGTTTTCGAACCTAACTATGCGGGCTTCTTGAGATGCCATAAATTTCGACATCAATCCTTCAAGATTGTTGGTACTACCATAGTTGTTAGAAGGATTGTTGTTGAAGGTACGGTTGGATGGTGGACCGTTTGATTGGTAACGATTAGGTGGGTTGGAAGAATTGGGTTGATTTTGTTTCCACCTAAGGTTTGGGTGATTTTTCCATGAGGGGTTGTATGAATCACCGTATGTGTTCGGCTCGGGCTTGAAAGTGTACCACTTATCTCCCGCTTCGTCGGTACGCGTGGATGCGTAGTCCGCAAAAGCTGTTCCGGGGAGTTCCATACAATCACGAGTGTCATGGGGACCACTACATAATTCGCATGAAGAAGTGATTTTGTTCACTTGACTTGAATGCTTCGGAGCTTCGTAAGATTTCATGAGAAACTTGACTTGGTCCTCAAGTTCCATGATCCTACGGTCGGGAGTGCTTGAATTGTTCGAAGGCAAAGATATTGCCTTGACCGTTTTGTTCAAATCACGGGGATCATTCCAACTTTCGTTGTCATAGAGAGCAAGATCTTCTATGAGTTCCCATGATTGTTCCGCACTAAGATCACGTAGCTTACCACCGGCCGATTGGTCAATGGTTCGCCTTGTGGGGATATCGATATGGTCATAGAAAATTTGGACTTGGAGCCAAAGATCTATGCCATGATGAGGGACTTTTTGGAGTAAGTCCTTGAAACGAGTCCATGCTTCATAAAGAGATTCATTTTGACGTTGTTGGAACATCAAGATGTCATTCCTAAGCTTAGTAGTTCTCCCCGGTGGGAAAAATTGAGCAAGGAAACGAGTGGTGAGATCATCCCATGTGGTGATGGATCCCGCGGGTAAACGCTCAAGCCATTGACTAGCTTGATCCCGTAGAGAGAATTGGAATAGGCGTAAACGGGTAGTCTCTCTATTTTCAACACCTAGGTCTATGGAATCTACGATTTTGAGGAAGTCCTTAAGGTGTTGGTTTGGATCTTCGGAACGAAGTCCATGGAATGCACATCCGCTTTGCACCAACCGGATGGTGTCGGATCGCAAGGGGGTCACATTGGCTCCGGTGAGCTCAATGGTGTTTCGGTAGCCTTGGTGGCTAGGTCGGGAATATTCTCCTAAGGTTCGGGGCCTAAGGGGTTCTAGTGGTGGGTTTTGTTGTGGTGGGATGATGGGTTCAAAGATGTTACCACCTTCCATGATGTTGGATGGTAAAGAGTTACGAACAAAGGCACGAAGAAATAAGATAGACTAAAGAAGACCTAAAAATAAAAATAAAATCTTACTAGAAAGGAATCTAGCAAGTAGACCTAATAAAAAGAAATCCTAACCTAGACAATAACTATTCCCCGGCAGCGGCGCCAAAAACTTGATGCGTGGGAATCGCACCTTGCTTTACCTCTCGAGGGATCTCGCGAGGCTTACAACCCCCACCAGGCAGTGTACCTGATCGTTGTAGTATAGTATAGTGACAAGTACCGGGGGATTGATCGTTCAGCTTGGGAATAGTGTCGCTAGGATTAGAAAACCTAATTAATAGTTCTAGAGATGAAAGATGATTATTTTTGTGTTTTTATGTTTTAATGAAAGCAAGTAAAATCTCGGGTTTTGAAGGAGTGGGCGGAATTAGTTGCTATTCAACTAACCCAAAACTAAGATGCAATCAAAATAAAATACTAAAAATGAAATTAAACTAAATTATACTAAGGTTGTGAGCAGTAATTGGAGAAATTGTGTTTACTTAGACTTCATTACTCCCTAGATATCTTTTACATGTCAATTACTTGTTATACTTGTATGGATGACGGATTGTATTCCTTAATACCATTCGTGGGGTGGCATACATAACTCCCCAACTCTATGAGCTCTTATCTCCTCCTACACCATGACCCAGCACAACTATAGGGATTGTAAACAGTGGCTCATGCATTAAATACAACCAATAAAGACCTAGTACGCCTCGGTTCATGTTTCTTAAGACGTTCAAGCATGTTACCATTGGAGATCTGCCAGTTTTCTTAAGCCTAACATATAATATCATTCATCCAAGAACAAGAATAGACAAGTAATCAACACATAATCAACATCTAGGTTTCATTAGATCTAAGCAAACACAAAGAAAATCTAGCCTAGCATAGTAGAATTAAGATAAGAACAAAAGATAAACAACCAACACATAGACATATTGATTGAATTAAGAGTATACTTATCTCAATTACAATGCAAGGTCTCAAGGGTTTGGAACCCTTGAAGAACCTGTAAAAGAGGCACCAAAATCGTCTTTAGGGTTTCACCAAAACTTCTCCTCTTTTAATGAAAAAACTAGAAAACTATATATAGGAAAATCGTCCTGACGGCGTCAAGAGTTAAATCTGACGCCGTCAACTCGCCGCCATAAACTTCCTCGGACGCCCTGGATCCACTTGTGACGGCCTATGTGACGCCGTCACCACCTACGGTAAATTAATCTTGGCCACTTTGACGCCGTCATCTACTCATCTGACGCCGTCACCAGCTACGGTAAAATATTCATCATGTCTGACGCCGTCAAGACTCAAGTCGTGACGCCGTCACCTTGTATTTCCAGCTTGGATTTTTGGTACTTTGTCGTTTTCTTCACTTTATGCTCCAAAAACGTCCAAAATAGCCTCTTTTCCAGAATTCACTCTCCAAACACCTAAAATCACAAAAGGAACGATTTAGGGCAATATTTGATCAAATAAATTCGGATTCGGGCTTAAATGACCCCCTAAAAACGGATCATTTTTCGCCTCATCAGTTCTTATTCATATACAACTGTCTTACTCACAATCAAACTTCTAAGTGTTACTAAGTAGATTCCGCATACTTAGTGATATAACTCAAAGTATCAATCTAACACAAGTTCAAGGTGTATAGATCCATCAAGTGGTATCAGAGACAGGCTTTGATACTTTGATTTAGAAGACTCTAGTTCACTCAGAAGAATCAATGGAGACAGAAACTAGTAACTCAAACATTGCTGCTAAGCTTCCAAAGCTTAAGTTGAATGACTTTGAGATGTGGAGGCTGATGATCGAACAATTCTTTATGGTCCAAGACTACACACTTTGGGAGATCATTATGGTTGGAAATTCTTTCAAACCAAGTTCTACTTCAGAGATGGTTGGTGGCAAGGAAGTAATTAAGGTCAACATTGGACCTGTTACTAATGATGAAAGACTTCAGCTGAAAGGTTTGTTGCTGATGACACTTCCCAGAGACCAAGTTCTAGCATTCAGCAAGTACAAGACAGCAAAGACTCTTTTTGATGAGATTTGTGAAGTTTTTGGTGGTAATGATTCCACCAAGAAGACTCAAAAGACCTTGCTGAAGCATACTTATGAAAACTTTGGTTCAACAAGTAATGAATATCTTGATAGCATCTTCACAAGGCTACAAAAGATTGTTACTCAACTCACTGTTTTTGGGATTGAGGTGGAAAGGGAAGACCTTAATCTAAAGTTCTTAAGAAGCTTACCCTCTGAGTTTGGAACCAATGTTGCTGTGTGGGAAGATAAGCCAGAATTGGAGACCATGAAACTTAATGATTTGTACAATAACTTCAAGGTTATTGAACAAAGATTGAAGAAAGCTGGCAAAATAAGCTAAAGTTCAGGAAGTATAGCACTCATATCATCATCTCTTGATGATAGTTCAGATGAAGAAAGTGATAGTGATGATGACAGTGCTAACATTGTTGTTTCCACTGGTAGTTGAAGTGTTTCCACTGGTAGCTCAAAGAGACAGATTGCAGGACTTAGTGATACTACTTTTTATGCCTTTATATCAAGTCATGTGGGTGGTTCAGTTCTCAATCATGAGGATTTGGATCAAATTGATGAAGATGATATGGAGGAGATGGACATTAAATGGCAAGTGGCTTTACTAAGCTTAAGGACAAAGAAGTTTTGGAAGAAGACTGGAAGAAAGATAAACATCAGTGGCAATGAAACAGCAGGTTTTGACAAAAAGAAGGTGGAGTGCTATAATTGTCATAAAAAGGGGCACTTTTCCAGGGAGTGCAGGAAGCCATGGAAATCTAACAACAGGTCAACTTGGTATAAGCAGGACAAGAAGAAAGAACCTACTACTGATGAGCCAAAGGGGCTATTGGCTATTGATGGAGTGAGCTTTGATTGGAGCTTTATGACTAAGTATGAGGAAGATGATTCAGAGTCTGCAATGGTTGCTACTGAGCTTGCACTAATGGCTTTTTCTGACTCTGAGGTACAAATTGATAATGCTTGTTCTAAACCTTGTAAGGCCTTAAAAGAGTATGAGAAAATTAAAGCACAATTTAATGAACAATGCCTAGAGTTAACTCATACTAATTATAACTTAGCAAATCATAAAAGAGGCCTAGGTGTTTTAGAAACTCAATTAGAGCATTATAGGGCAAATGAATCTAAGTTCAATGATGATATTGCAGTATTAAGAAGAGACTTAGATTATCAGGTTGTTGTTAATAAGGTTCTTAGAGAAGAACTAGAAAAGGTTAAGATGGCTAGTGAGAATATAATGATAACTAAGCAAACACTGGATCATCAGTCCAAGTGTATTGACAAAATTTGGGAAGCCCAAGTTGTGAGCAAAGCCAAATCAGGAATTGGATACAAAGTTGTTCCACCACCTCTAAGAGGTGTTCCATCACCTACTGGCATTGACTTAGCTCACACAGGATTAGAGGAATTCCAGGAACTACCTATGACCTATGGACCAAAGTTTGTTAAACCAGTTGAAATTGAAAAGGTTCAGGTTGAGGTTGATATATTTGATAGTGCTAGTGACTCATCTCTTAAAGATGAACATTTAAATGTTTAGTCAAAACCTAGTGTTCCTGAGAATGTTAAAGTGGAGGTTAAAAGAAGTATTTCTGATGTAGTCAAAGAGAAGCCTAGGTCACAACCTAATTTCACTAGGCCCACTACTAGATATGCAGAGATGTACAGAAGTAGGTCACCAACTCCTAGGGGTAATATGAGGAGTTGGAATTATGTTAAATCTAGGCAATTTGGTAGTGATTTTGTGTTCAATAACAAACCCTGTCATATATGTGGTAGCTTTGACCATTTGTCTTATAGCTGTACCTACCATTTGGTAAGAAGGGAAGTGTTTTGGAATACTAGGGTGAATGGACAAAATGCTAATAACTTAACCCACCCAAATCCACTTAGAAAGATGATTCCCAGGTCTGTTTTGCTTCATTCTGGCATTAAACCAATTTCCACTGCTAGACCAACAGTTGCCACTGTCAGAAATAAAAACAGAGTTTACCCTAAGTCCCCTGTTGCTACTTTTGTTAAATCTACTCAAACAGGGAAAAAGACCAATTTTGAAAAGAAAGTTAACAATAATCAGAAGTGGGTACCCAAAGTTTCAAAACAAGTAGTTTCCACTGCTAAGCCAGCAGTTACCACTGCAAGGCCAAAGGTTACCACTGGTGGGTCTGTTAACAAGAAAAGGTTAAATATGGGAAATGTTGTTAAGGCCTCAGCACGTTGGGAATGGAAACCAAAAGGAACCATCACCTCAAACAATCCCAATGGTGTATCAATGACCTTTGATAGATATAATTATATTGATACACGAGGCAGATCCAAGTCATTTGTGGCTTGGGTCCCCAAAAGGAACTAATTCCTTTATTTTGTGTGCAAGGACATTCAAAGACTACAAATGATCAAGGATACTCAGACAGTGGATGTTCCAGGCACATGACTGGTAATAAGTCCTATCTTTCAGACTTTCAACCTTATGATGGGCAATTTGTCAGCTTTGGAGGAGGAATTGGTGGCAAAGTTTCTGGCAAAGGAACAATCAAGGCTGGAAACATTGACTTTGAAGATGTGCAGTTTGTGAAAGAACTCAAGTACAACCTCTTTAGTGTGTCACAAATGTGTGACAAGAAGCATAGAGTTCTATTCATAGAAGATGAATGCTATATCTTATCTAAGGATTATAAGCTTCCTGATGAATGTGACATTTTGCTTAAAATCCCTAGAAAAGGTAATCTGTATAGCATTGATATGAAGAACATAGTGGCTAATAATGATGTTACTTGCTTGCTTGCTAAAGCCACTTTGGATGAATCAATGCTTTGGCATAGAACACTTGGTCATGTCAACTTCAAGACCATCAACAAGATTGTGAAAGATGGACTTATCAGAGGTCTACCAGAGAAAAGATTTGATAATGACCAAACTTGTGTTGCCTGTCTCAAAGGAAAGCAACACAGAGCTTCATGCAAGACCAAAGCATTCAATTCTATTGATCATCCACTCTTTATGCTTCATATGGACTTGTTTGGTCCTACTTCTGTGAGCAGCATAAATTTGAAGAAGTATTGTCTTGTTGTGACTGATGATTTTAGTAGATTTACATGGATTTTCTTTTTAAGAACCAAGGATGAAACCACTGGCATCCTTAAGACATTCATCACTGAAGTTGAAAATCAATATGAAAAGAAAATCAAGATCATCAGGTGTGACAATGGGACAGAGTTCAAGAATAAAGTTATGGATGATTTTTGCAGAAACAAAGGTATTAAAAGAGAATTTAGTGTTGCTAGAACTCCTCAACAAAATGGAGTTGCAGAAAGAAGAAACAGAACACTAATTGAGGCTGCTAGAACCATGTTAGCTGATTCAAAGCTTCCAGTGACTTTTTGGGCTGAAGCAGTTAACACTGCTTGTTACATACAGAACAGAGTTTTAGTGGTCAAAACAAAGAACAAGACACCTTATGAGTTGTTCAGAGGAAGGCCTCCTACTTTGGAGTTTATGAGGCCATTTGGGTGTCATGTTACCATTCTCAATACCATTGATCATCTGGGTAAATTTGAAGAAAAGTTTGATGAAGGCTTCTTTGTTGGATACTCTATGGTTAACAAGGCTTTTAGAGTATATAACTTAAGAACAAAGAAGATTGAAGAGAACGTGCATGTTCAGTTTCTTGAAAATAAAGCAAACATGGCAGGTTCAGGACCAGATTGGCTATTTGATCTTGAAACATTATCAAATACAATGAATTATGTTCCTCTCACTTCAAGCACTGGAGACAAAGATCTTGAAGATTCAGAAGAATTCATTGATGAAGATGAAGCTTGTAAAGATGATGAAGATCAAATTGTTATGCCACTTTGGGACTTTGGTGATAATTCTGAAAAGACAAGTGATGCAGATGGTGTGAATTTTGATGTAAATAAAGATATTCCTACTAGCAGTGGTAACTCCATTCCCACTGCTACACCAGAAGTTTCCACTATCAGCCCAAATGTGGACCATACTTCTCAGGAATCACCAAGTGATGATGTAGAGATCTCAAACATGCCTACAACATATGATATTCCTAGCACATCACAGTCTTCAATTCACAAAGTGCATCCACTTGATAATGTTATTGGTGAACTTCAATCAGGTGTGAAGACTAGAAGACAGACAAAGAAAGATGATATTCATGGGTTCATAAGTGAAGTGTATGAGTCCAAGAAACATAGTAAGAAGAATGAGTGTTTGTTTTTCTGTTTTCTCTCACAGGTGGAGCCTAAGAATGTGTATATGGCTCTAGCAGAATCTAGCTGGGTTGAAGCTATGCAAGAAGAGTTGTTGCAATTTAAACTTCAAAAGGTTTGGGTTCTTCGTGACTTGCCTGATGGTATGAAGGTCATTGGTACTAAATGGGTTTTCAGAAACAAGAAAGATGAAAGAGGTATTGTAATCAGGAACAAAGCTAGATTGGTTGCTCAAGGATACACTCAAGAGGAGGGTATTGATTATGAAGAAGTGTTTGCTCCTGTTGCAAGGATTGAGGCTATTAGATTGTTTCTAGCCTATGCATCATTTATGGGTTTTACAGTCTATCAAATGGATGTTAAGAGTGCCTTTCTGTATGGAACTATTGATAAGGAGGTATATGTCTCTCAACCTCCAGGCTTTGAAGATCCTCAACACCCAAATAAAGTATATAAAGTGGTTAAGGCTCTTTATGGCTTACATCAGGCTCCAAGGAAGTGGTATGAAACCTTAGCTACTTATTTATTGAATAATGGGTTTCATAGAGGCAAGATTGACCAAACTTTGTTCATCAAGAAAGACAAAGGTGATATTCTACTTGTTCAAGTATATGTTGATGATATTATCTTTGGTTCTACTAAACAAGAGATGTGCAAAGAGTTTGAGAAGCTCATGAAAGATGAATTTCAAATGAGTTCTATGGGAGAACTTACATTCTTTTTGGGGATGCAAGTACAACAAAGTAAGGAAGGCATATTTATCAGTCAAGAAAAATATGTGGCTGAGATTATCAAGAAGTTCAAGTTTACTGATGCAAAATCTTCAAATACCCCTGCTGACAAGACCACTCACCTATTGTTGAAGAATGCTAGTGGTGCTAATGTTGACGTTCACACTTACAGATCTATGATTGGTTCTTTGATGTATCTTACTTCATCAAGGCCAGACATTATGTTTGTTGTATGTGCTTGTGCAAGATTTCAAGTGACTCCAAAGACATCACATATGACAGCAGTGGAAAAGATTTTTAGGTACTTGAAGACTTATCCTAATCTAGGATTATGGTATCCAAGAGACTCTCCAATGGAATTGATCACATACTCAGATAGTGACTATGCTGGTGCAAGTTTGGATAGAAGATCAACTACTGGAGGATGTCAATTTCTTGGATGTAGATTGGTGTCATGGCAGTGCAAGAAGCAAACTATGGTTGCTACTTCAACCACTGAAGCAGAATATGTTGCAGCTGCTAGTTGTTGTGCTCAGATCCTTTGGCTTCAGAATCAATTATTGGATTATGGGTACAATTTCATGAACACCATTATCTATATAGAAAATAGTAGTACCATATGCATTATTAAAAATCCTGTGCAACACACTAAAACTAAACATATTGAAATCAGACATCACTTCATTAGAGATTGTTTTGAGAAAAAGCTTATTAATGTTGTCAAAATTCATACTGATGACAATTATGCTGATTTATTAACAAAAGGGCTTGATGTGGGTAGGTTTCAAGACTTGGTGACAGGTATTGGAATGCTAAATCCATAAATCTTTGATGTCTAATACTTTTCAGTGTTGCAGGATAGTTTTTAGGTACTAGTATTGTTTGTATTGTATGTATGGTTTTCTACTAATTTGTATGCAGAGTTATCAAGAGCACAGTGGAAATAATCATACAATAGTGGAAAGTTTGGTGATAAAAGCAAGAAGAAAGAAGCACTTTTATTGATCATAAGAAAAGTACATTGCAACCATCAAGAAAACATTGTCACCAAAACAGAAAACCATCACACAAGACATGAACCTATAACCTAACACCTATTCCATAGGTTTCTTTCCTTTTCCTTCATACTGATGCTTGCCCTTGGAAGTCTTCTTTCTCTTGTCATCAAAAGAAAGTTGTTTCCTTGGACAAGCAAGTCCCAGAACTTGCTTGGGAGGCCTTGGTGCTTGAGTAGGCTTTTCAACAGCTGGCCACTTCATGTTGTTTATAGCAGTTGTCAATGCTGTGGTGAGGGCCTTTGGAAGCTCTTTGGAAAGATCAAAGGTTGGATCATTATCATCATCCGAGGAAGAACTAGAATAGAACTCCAAAGATGGAGCAGGAGAAGCTTCAGTCTTTTTGGTTGGCTTGTTGGAAGCTGTGGAAGTGGTTGCACTTGGTGGGAAGTAATCACTCCATCCTGTTGAAAGATCCTCTGAGTTTGAACAATAACTTATTTCCTCATCTGAAGAGTCATCAGAAGAGATGTAGATTAAAAGAAACCAACTCATGATGATGCTTAGGGTTTGTGTTATTGAAGTTGTTTGTTGATGAGAGATAAAAGTTTTGAGCCCCCTTTTATAAGTAAAGTCAAGGTCGAATTCTAATTAATAAAAAATATTTACTCTTACCTGTTTTGGTAGGTTGGAGGAGTAAATTTGGTTATTATCGGGTTGACTTTTGGAAAATATTTTGGTGAATAGTAACTTGGTTAAAAAGTTACTTTGGGTTAATAATTATGGGTTAAGTTGAAAGTTACTTTGGTTTGAAGCATACAACCCATATTATTGGAGTCATTGGAGTAATAAGGTGTGTATCATAGACACACAACAAATGGTTATTGATTCACCATGTCTAATCCATATAAGAATCAACTAGTCCAGAGCAAACGGCTACTGGTAAAGACTTATCAAATCCGTTTATGGTTGATAGTTTACCAAAAACTAGGTTATCAACTCACCATACATCCAAGTGATCAAGAGTTGGCTAGTCCATAGCAAACGGCTTATGATAAAGACATATCAAATCCGTTGATAGCTGGTAGTTTGCTAAAAACTATGATAAGAGCAGCAAATTTTAATGTTTTATTTCCCACTGCTCTTTGATATGTTGTGAAAATTTTCCACTGCTAGTTCATTAGTTACCACTGCAAGAGTAATTTTTCCACTGATGAACTAGCCGTTACAACTGTTGTGTCAGTAATCTATTTTTTACTAGCCGTTGTAAAATAACCATCTTTCCTTATTAATAGGGTAAAATAATTGTGAATTATCTACTTACTTATTATAAATTATTCTTTTTCCAAAGATAATTCTTTCTAAAGATAATTCACATTGCGCAACCTCCTCAAACCCTATTAGTATAAATTGATCATCATACGGCTTGCTTTTTATCTTGATTACTAACACTTTTAATTCTCTTTTTCACAAATATCATGGCGATTCTAAAATTTGTCGAGGAGCACAACCAAGTGGCCTACTTACAAAAGTCAAACGAGAAGAGTGGCTCTGTTTTTCATCAGATTGTGGATTTTCTAAACACAACTCATATAAGGTATGCCTTAACTATTAATCCCACAATCTATGTCTCTCATATCAAACAGTTCTGGAACACTGTGGAGTCCATAACTCTTGGACAGGGAGACACACAAGAATCTGTGGATGCTCTAAGAGCCACAGTTGATGGGGTAACTATTGATGTTACTGAGTCATCCTTGAGGAGAATTCTCCATTTGGATGATCTCAATGGTATCATCACATTACCTAATTCAGAAATTTTCACTAGTATTGCTTTAATGGGGTATGATACATCTGAACAAAAAGTTACTTTCAGAAAAGGATGTTTTTGTCCCCATTGGAGATTTTTAATTCACACTCTTTTACATTGCCTAAGTCCTAAGAAAACTTCTTATGAACAATTTGCATCAACCATGGCTTATCCTTTGGTTTGTTAGGCAACAGATAGGACTTTCAATTTTTCAAAGTTTATTTTCAATAATATGAAAGGCAATGTAAAGAGTCAATATAAACTTTTGATGTATCCAAGGTTTGTGCAAGAAGTGTTAAATGAGTTTCAACTACACCCTCACAATAGAATTTATGAACCTTCCACTCTTAAGCCAAAAGTTTTTCAAAACATGTGTAAGGCTTCAGATCTTTAGAATGGGGAGGTTCATCCACTTTTACCTCAAATGCTTGCTAAAATTGCTCAAGTACAGGGTGAAGATGCAACCATCCCAATTTTATCCCATAACACACCCAATATTGTTGTTCCACAAATTCACCATACCCCTGCTGTTACCCACGCTTATGAGAGAAGGTCTAAACAGCCAACTTCTCTCATCTCAACATTGCATGTTGCTGAACCCTTTGGTTTAGGAACAAGCAGTGGTGGTTCAAGGCTTCATCCTAGTCTAACTAGGGAAGAGCCTGAATCAATGCCTCATTATTCACCTCTCCCAGCAGGTTACACAGTTGGAAGTGATGAAGGCAGTGTGCCACTACCTGAATTGATGGAAATTTGTACCAAGTTAGTCAAGCAGGTTCAAGCTCTAGAGAAAGATCTGGCACAAACAAAAGAACAACATGCCACAGAGCTGAATCAATTGAAGGCTGAGATTCAAAGATTGCAGAATGAAGTTGAGAATCTCAAGAAGAAAAGATCTAAAGTTGTGTTATCTTCATCATCTTCACCTCAGGATGAGTTTTCTGCAAGTTCTACTAAAGCTTTGGGAGATTCTTCCAAACAGGGGAGGAAAACAGATGCAGAGCTTAAGGGGAGGAGTAAAAATTTTGAAAATGAGTTTACTGAGCTCACTGATTCTGATAATGCTCAAGCAAAAGATGATGTAGCTGAAACTGAGGGGAGGAAATTGGATTTTGAAGATATGGATGCTGATGCTGGTTTTAATTTTGATGATTTAGTTGGAACTGCTCAACCAATTTCCACTGAAGCAGAACAAGTTCCCACTTATCAACCATTTACCACTGCAAGTGAACAAGTTCCCAATGCTACTCAAGAAATTACCACTGCAGAGGAAGAAGCTGCCAGAATAAGATCAGTCAAAGGAAAAGCTATTATGACTGGTTCAGAACAAGAGCTTACTAGAAAGATTTTTGAGAAAGAACAAGCTCAAATTAATTTTGAT
Organism: Artemisia argyi; assembly: GCA_030686995.1. Taxonomy (NCBI): domain Eukaryota; kingdom Viridiplantae; phylum Streptophyta; class Magnoliopsida; order Asterales; family Asteraceae; genus Artemisia; species Artemisia argyi. The sequence goes on along the minus strand of CM060685.1, from coordinate 16,416,821 downwards.
GCAAGATTGGCAGAGCAACAGCAAGCAACAGAGATTGAAAGAAAAAGAAAGCTAGAGGAAGATGAAGTTGCTAATTTTATGGAAGCAAAGAGGTTGGATAAACTTGAAGCTGTTATGGCAGAACCAATTTCAAGTGTCTCACCAACTGTCATACATGAGAAACCTCCATTATTCACTTATGTGCCTACAGAAGAAGAGATTGACTATTTGATTAACAATGATCAAATAATCAGAAAGAAGGCCATTGAACTTATTGCAAATACAACCTTGAATGAAGACCAAAAGTCTGCTCAACTTAAAGATTTCATTCTAATGAAGAATCAGCAGGCTCTTGATGAAATCATTGGGGATGCTAGAAAAGGTCAAAAGAAGCCAAGAAAGCTTACAAAGGCACAGATCATTGCTGAGATGAAGACTTTTTGTTGCCATGTTGGTAATATGAAGATGGGTCAATTCAAAGGAATGTCACATGATCAAATTGAAGGTATTTACTACAGAATCAAAAGACAAGATAGTAAATTCATTCCAATGGATCAAGAACCTATAGTTATGAAGACAAAAAGGTCTGGAGTGAGTCTTGGATCAAAAGATGCAAAGAAGTTGAAGACTCAAGAATCATCTCAAGCAAAAAAGGGTCCTAGCAAGTTGACAGAAGAGCAAGTTACAAACTTGTTGTTTATAGAGATTGATGTACTTAATATTGAACCTTTATAAGCAAAATATCCAGTTGCTGGTTGGAAGATCTTTTCTGATAGTTTTGGTGTAGCTTGGAAGATCATCAGAACTGGAAGTGTCATAAGCATTTGCAGAGATTTTGAAGACATTGTTAGATATTGTGATAGAGAAGACTTGGATATTTTATGAAGGATTGTTAAAGATCAGTTTAAAAAGGATGAACTTGTTGATGTCAAGGCTATGGAGTTATGGGTTCACTTCAGAAGATTATATGAACCTGACACAAGTGATAGATATTGGAGATTTGAAGCTCATGATCAAAGAACCTTGTGGAAATTCTATGATTCAAGTTCTATGCATCATGTTTCTACTCAAGATGGAGTTGATGCCTTTATGCTGGCTGAGAAAGAATATCCATTAAGAGCTGGAGTATTGGATGTGATGAGAACAGTTAAGCTTAGGTGCTGGGAAAGAACTGAAGTAATAGATGATTTGCTACAAAGGATTTATGATCAAAGTAAGAGAGTTGATAAAGAGTTAAGAACAAGAAGATAAGTGTTTGGAAGAATTCCCATATCCTCATGTTTACTGAATACTTGAAGAAACTTATTGATTTATGTATTAATCATAAGTTAGGGGAGGATTGTTCGGAATTATACTAACAGTTACCACGGCTAAGTGAAGATGTTACAACTGCAGAAGATTGTACTTGCAGTGGAAACTCATTACCACAGCAAGAACATATATTACCACTGCTTATTAGATAACTGTTAGGAAACGTGTTTAGATAAATATAGAATAGATCTTGTGTATATCTTATTCTATTAGCAGTATACTTATCTTGTAGAAGAGGACTCCTTGTGCTATAAAAGGAGATCCTAGGTTAAAGGTTTGATATATGTTTCTAGAGCTTCAAGGTGTAACCCTAGTGATATCAAGATCACTCGTATTATTATCATTAATAATATTGGAGCTAATAGTTTGTTTACATACATTGTTCTTATTCATATACAACTGTCTTACTCACAATCAAACTTCTAAGTGTTACTAAGTAGATTCCACATACTTAGTGATATAACTCAAAGTATCAATCTAACACAAGTTCAAGGTGTATAGATCCATCAACTTAGGCCCTCACTAAGCACCCTCTAGGATTAGAAATGCGTAGATCATTTTCCCGAGTAAAATTTTTGCTTCGTACATCTCTACTATCCATATGACTCCTAGACCTGCTCACGTATCTACCTATCCACAACACCACTATGTTTACCTCCTGTAAACATCTAGGTATGTCAAGTCTAGGTTATAAACATTAGTACACTAAGTAATCTATCATTCTAGGATAATATATCTACTGGAAACCTTAACAAAACCCTAATTGCACCTATGTGTTTTCGGTTAACTTTAAAACCCTAATTGCTTATCTGAACTAGCTTGAATGTGTTCAAGGCTTAGGTATAAGTTACATTAGCAACTTTAGGATATATTAGACTCCCTAGACCATATTACAACTCCTTAGAACCTAGGTACAAGTACCTTAAGCAAAAAATCATAACTAGGGTTTACAAGTCCCAAAACTAGGTCAAACATTTCCAAAACCTTCCCACAAGCTACCACCACTTAGTATAAGGCTCCTAGGGTTTAATCTTAGTCACTAAACACTCATTGGACCCTAATCTAATCACTAAACCTTATGTTAGACCTTAATCTTTCACTAAACAAAACTAGGTCAAAACTAAAACAAAACTAGCTAAAACTTAACCAAAGCACCTCAAGCACCTCAACCAAGCACCCTAACACCTTAGTCACCCTAATCACACACCCTAGCACCTCCCAAGAAAGCACACAGGGTGGTACATCACCACCTTGCCACCTACTTGGTGCTCGGCAAAACCACAACCACAAACACCCTATGGCAGCCCCCTAGCTAGTTATAGCTGCACTTATTCATCCTTTAGGCTCTCCACATCACCCCCTACCTGCCATGGGTTAACCTCCCCCCTCCTCGACACCTAGCACCCAATTTTGACGCCTAAACTATGTGTTACCCTATACATAGTAGCCCTCCCCTCACCATTTCATTTTACACCTCCCCTCTCTTCTATATCACCCATATTCTGTAGTACTAAGACCCTAACACCCATAGAAATCAAGTACAATAAGCCTAGACCTTGTCGAGTTCTAGTTTTAAGTCGAAAACCCTAGTTTTCCCACGTTGCATGTCCCACAACCTAGGTAAGGGTCAACTTTTATTCTAATAGCCTTATTACTGATATAGGACTCCTAGGATATGCCTTAGAACCTTTAGATAAGCCTTGACCATTTTCTTTTAGAAGTTTTCATTTTAAAACCCTAATTTTAGATAAATACATGTTTATATGCTAAATTGCGTTAACCTATACTATAATCTGATTTAGGAGACTTAGTTAAGTATATATTAGCTAAACATAAGCTAGGATAGTTAGTTGTTACATTATAATATAGTTTACATAAGGTTAGGACTAGTTTTGCAATAGTTTTCATGCATAGGGGTATATATGGTAACTTTCTAAAAATACTAAGTCTAAGGACTATTTTTTACATTTCTTAGAAGTTATAAGTATAAAGACCCTTTTTGTAATGTTCTATAACCCTGGGATAGAAAATAAAACAAGTTAGATACATATAAGGACTAGTTTTGCAAATACTATTAAGTTAAGGATATAAATGATAAATATAGAAAGTTAGTATAGTTTAGGGACTATTTCTGCCATTTCTCTAAAATACATAAGAATAGGGATTGTTGAACCTGAGACCTTGATAGATCTTTGAGCACTCGTGGATCGTTAGTTATGTTAATGTAATCACTAACACACTAAAAGAAAATATCTAAAACTTGTATTCTAAAGCAGAAACAAACACAACTATAAACAACTGAATACTAAGAATACTTGATCCTCTATGGATCTTTTGATAATACTGAAAGTGTTTTCTCAAAAATTTATCTCTAATACATAGTCGTGTGTTCTTTTTATAGCCAAGGAACCCTAAACCGTTTCACAAGAAACGTATCTTCTAAAAACATTTAAAAGATATGCATTATCACTTCCTAAATAAACTCATGCATATCCTAACTATATTACATAATATACGGAATATCTATTTCCGCAGAAACTAATTATGCTGAAACTAGTCTTCATCAGATACACTGCTTCAGCAGGAACCAGCTCTTCAGCAGTATCCTTCAGTAGTAACCTTCAGCAGAGTTCTTATTTAGCAGAATTCCCAACAATCCTCCCCTAATCTTGAATTTGACATGGTTAAGTTCAAGATTCTTGACAGAACTTTAAAGTTACAAACCAAGAGGATTGAATTTGAACATCATCAGCAAAGAATCTTCATCAGCAGGATCTCTATGATCAGCACAAACTTGAAAACTCCATTCTTTGCAGCAATAAATGACCAATTGTACATCAAAACAGATTAGTTTCATACTATTCTCATCACATCCAGGTGTGTTAACTCCTGTGAGAGGTGAATCATTGAAAATAATGGATTTGATGTCTCTTTACCAATAGCCATCACTACTGGAGTAGCCAAATGTTTAAGTTCGAAAACTATGGTACACTGATGACCATATGATTTTTAGCAAATCATCAGCTATAAACGGATTTGAGTTGTCTTTACGTGTAGCTAGGGGTGTTATCGGGTCGGGTTATCGGGTCATGTCGGGTCGGGTTGAGTCGGGTTTTGATTTTTAAAAACTCACCCGATAATAAATCGGGTTATCGGGTTCGGGTGGTAGTCGGGTCGGGTCTTATCGGGTCGGGTGATTCGGGTTATCGGGTGATATCACAAATGAGCAAATAAAAAATTACCAAATGTTACTTTCATCAAACATACAAGTTAATGGCTACTTAATAGTTGATACAAGCCTTTGTGTTACTATTAGTAACTTACTGTGTTAGGAAACAAACAAGTAAATATAAGCAAATTACATCATATTAGCTCGTAAAGCAAAGTTAGCTAGAAACAATGATGCAGCCACTAAAATACTAGGTAGTAGGCAAGAAATACCAAAAAAAAACCAATGCCTAGCCATTGAAAGTAAAAGTACTTGACTAAATGAAGTAATGAACCATTGCAAGATCAGTGTAATCTATAATGAAATAGGTAAACCAAAAGTTTCATGCACTTTCTTGTTACAGACTCTGGTATTGAGCCTCTATAAAGTATTACTTAAAAATAGAAAATTGATATTCGGGTCTTATCGGGTTGACCCGATAACCCGATAACATTATTTATTTAACCCGAACCCGACCCGATAACAATATCGGGTTATCGGGTTCGGGTCAAAACAACCCGACAAGATATTTTGACCCGATTAAACCCGACCCGATAAGCCTTATCGGGTTCGGGTTTGTGTTGGGTCAACCCGACCCTACTGACACCCCTACCTGTAGCTGTTTGCTCAGGACTAGTCAATTATTTTGGTTGATTGAATCACCTTGGTAAATTGAATACCAAATATGGTTCTCCACTGCCTTTACCACAACCCATACACTTGTGGGCTAGCCAATTTTTGGGAATCCATAAAGGAAAAATCCATGGTCAATTGACAACCATCCAACTCTCAACTGTTAAGCATGGGTGAGTTGAGTACCCAATAGTTTTTAGCAAACTATTACAGCTATCAACAGATTTGACGTGTCTTTACCAAAGTTGTACCCTTTGGACTAGCCAACTTTTTAATGAAATAGTCAACATCAGGTAAGTTGATAACCATAGAAGGTGTAGAAAGAACCAACACCGTAACCTGCATACAACATACACAATACTACACACAACTGTTAGTATTTTTTTTACTAATAGAAATAAAGAAATATATAACAAAATACCATCACTCAGATGCAGCTTTGGGAATCCTGATCTTGATCTTGAACAATCTAACCAAAGATTCAGCAAACAACCTAGCATTCCCAACTGGATCAGGAGGAATCTCCAACTTCTGTTGAAGCATTTCTCCATGAGAGGCACTGTCAGAGGATAATTTTTCCCAAGTAACATGATTACCCTGAGTCCAGATGTAGTCTCTAAGACATGAACATAAGGCATAGGATAAAATTTCCAACTCTGTACTTTCCACCTCTGATTATTCTTCCACACATCATAACTAGCACTAGTAGGAGTAGAAGAATCCATAAGCACTTGAAGATTTCCCAATAGATACAATCCTGCACCTGTAGGAGTATGAGTAGCATAATACTTTTGGACCAAGTCATTGAGAGTGACCAAGTTATGATGATCCACAAGATGTAGTATTTCTTGTAGGAATGTGAATGACAGAGAAGTTTTATCAAGTCCATAAATAGTGTTGATCTGACCATTCTTAGACAATTCCCAATGAACCAAAACATCTCTAACACCCTCTGGCCAATCATCAGGGGATCCTTCTTTAATGAAAGAAGCATCAGGAGCATTAACATCTACTACTCTGTGTGTTGAATGTGAAGTCCTCACTCTTGCCATTCTCTTGGCCCTTCTTCCAGGAATGTAAATAGCATCATGTGGTCAAGAAGGTTCCTCAGGAGCTACATCCTCAGCAGATATATCTTCTGCAGCAATAGTTTCCACTGATGGAATATCTATGTGAACATCAGCAGAATCCTGAGTAGAAGCAAGTTCAGCAGATTCATATTGTTCATCCATTGCCTTCCTGATTTGTTTAGCCTTAGCAGCTGCAAGTTCTACTTCTCTCTCTTTAATCTCATGAAATCTTGCCATTTCAGCTTGTTGATCATCATCTAACCTCTTTGCAGCCTCTTCACCCAATCTCTCCTCCTCTATTTGTCTTCTTGTCCTCTTTCTAGAAGGAAGATCTTCTGCTACAACTTTGGCTTTTCCTTTAGCAACACCATATGAAGCAGCAACAGTTGTCACACCAGCAGAAGTATCAGGTAAAGATACTTGATCAACAATAGGAACACCCATATCCATAGTAGAACCAGCATCAGCAGAAAAAGATAGAGACATAGCTGGCACATTAGTAGAAATAGCTTCATCAATTTGGACTTTCTTAGAATGTGGTTCTGCATCAGCAGCAAGGATAGTAGGAACAAGCTTAGGAGTACTCATTCCATCCTTTTCACATGTTGACTTGATTCTATTATACTGAATAACCAATTGTTCATCTGAAAGATCCCAAACTTTTTTCCTAGTCCAAGCATTATTATATAGTGCACTGCTTTGACTTTTCACATAAGTTCTCATAAAATCCCTTTGCTGTGCTTGAGTCATTGGTTTATCCCTTTTTGCTTTGGCAATTTGCTCATCTGCTTCTTTCTTTGTAAGGAATTATTGAAGATACTACTGATTGATACTGCTGACAGGTTCCTGCGGAAGGCTTAGTGACTTTCTGCTGATGACTGGTTCCTACAGACATATAGAGATCCTACAGATAAAGTTTAACCGTGGATAGAACTTATGTATTTTATGACAAGATATGTAGAATATCTTTTAATAGTTTATCATTATTCGTTTCTTGTAAGAAAGGTTAGGGTTTCCACTAGTATATAAGGAACCCTAGGTCATTGTAATAGATACAAGTTTCTAGTACGAGTTTCATTAATATTATTAGTTTATCGATCCATAGAGGATCAAGTTTAGCATAAGTTTGTTTTTATATTCCGCATAATTATAAGCTCACAGAGATTATCTAACTTAGTCTAGCTAGTGATTACATTAGTTGGCTAACGATCTATTGGCTCGTGATCTATCAAGTTATAGATCCCTACAAGTGGTATCAGAACCACCAGATACTCTCTGTAACCTCTACACAATCACATAACTATTCAATCAGCACCAATGGGAGACAAACCAGGCGGTGATGTTGCTCTCTCAGAAGCAGGCTCTCTTACTCAACAACTACAACAGGTGGCCTTCTCCAACAGCAATGCAAAACTTCCTTTTCTTAGGAAGGATGAGTATGAAATCTGGGCCATGAAGATGCAGAACTGGATTGCAAGTGTTGACTATAACCTCTGAAATGTTATACTCAATGGTTGTCGTCCTAAAAAGCAAAGTTTTGATGCTAATGGTAAAGTTACAATTTTGGAACCTGTTTCTGCTGAAGAAATTCTTGCTATACAAAGGGAGAACCAAGCAAGAACCATATTGCTGCAGGCAATCCCTGATGACCACATGGGAGATTTTCATTCCATGACTGATCCAAGAGAAATCTGGTGGGCCATAAAAGCTTGATTTGGTGGGAATGAAGAATCAAAGAGGATGAGAAAAAGTATGTTGAAGATGGAGTTCCAAGAATTCAAGATTACTGAAGAGGATAGACCTGACAATGAGGAGGTGAACTCTAGGTTTCTAAGAGCTTTGCCTCCCTCATGGTCTCAGGTGAGTATATCATTGAAAACCAAAGGTGGCTTGGACTACCTCACCTTTGATGACTTGTACAACAAACTCAGAGCTTTGGAAGGTGACATAAAGGGATTCTCTCCATATGTAGCAACTCCTTCACAATCTGCATTTGTCAGTTCTAACTCAAACTACATGCTACATACCTATACCAGTCCATCCCCAGCACCACAAGTTTACTCAAGTCCATCCACTCAAAGCCAATGTCTTCCAATGATCACATTGTCTTTTTCAAGTGCTAATCCTATAACTCATCCAAAGATTAGCAATGTGATGGAAGATGTACTTCATTCGTTTGTTGTTGAAGTTGATAAACAGCAACAAATAGCTTATGAAGATTTTGAGCAGATTGATGAACTTGCTTTAGAAGAGTTGGACTTAAAGTGGCAAATGGCTATGCTATCTCTCAAGGTTAGAAGATTTGAGCAAAAGTTTGGTAAAAAGCTCAATGTTGAAGGAAGAGATGCAGCTAGGTTTGATAGAAGGAAGGTGAAGTGTTATGCTTGTGGAGAAATTGGTCACTTTGCAAGAGAATGCACAGCCAAGAAGGGTGAAGCCAGTACCAGGTATTCAGCATACAAGAAGAAAGAAGTGGAAGCTAGAGAATCAAAGGCCTTGATCACTGCTATAGATACTAGTGTGGACTAGAATGAGCATGATGATGATACAAGCAGCTCTCCTCAAACCTCATGCATGGCTAGTTGTGATGATAGCTTTGGTCTCATGGGAATCTCTCCTCAGGTATCTACTTGTGTTTGTGATTGTGATTCTAAATATACAACTCTAAAAGAAGCTTATGATGATATGAAACCAAAATATAACGCTTGTTTTATTGAAGCTGCAACTTATAAAGAAGCTTTTAAAACTTTAGAACAACAAAAGGTGTGGTTTCAACATAATCAATTAGCTTATGAGGAAAAGATTAGAGTTTTAAGTAGAGATTTAGAATGTGCTAGAAATGAATTAAAATTTTCTGAAAAAGAAAAAGCTAGAATTGAGTCTGAGAAAAATGTTTTGCAAGAGAAACTAGATAAAGAAATAGCTTTACATAAAAATTGGTTGATTTCAGGAGATAATTTAGCTAGTTGTCTTTATGGTAGTCAAGCTGTAAACTCTGGGATAGGTTTAGGGTTTAAAAAATATGTTGGCTTAGAGGCAAGGAATGATGTAGGTAAATCTACACCAACAGGCTTAGCAAATTATGTTAAAGAATGAGCTTTGCATGCTGTACCAGGACCTATCAGAGGTGTATTTATGCCTACTACCAAAACCTCTGACTTTGATGGTTCACACCATCTCTTTGGAAAAAAGTCTAAAGACTTACCAGCATCAATGGAAACCACTGCATTAGGATCAATGACTTTCCTGACACTAGAAGTATATCTAGTAATGATTCTAACAATTATGTCTCTTGTTCTTCCAGGGACAAGGCCTCAGAGACCTCTAGTTATGCCAGCTGTGATTCCAAGACCAAGTCAGACTCACCCAAGTCCTCAATAAAGATTTCTGAAAAGTCATCCTACAAGTCTGTGGACTCTGAAGTTGCTGCTGATGAAGTTCTTTATCCACCAGTCTCTTCTAAAGACTTGTTATTTACTTCTTATGAAAACAATTCCTTTCAGTGTTTACAAAACAATTCTGTTTCTGATGTTTGTTTGAATAATTCTATGTTTAATAAGACATCTTTTGGATTTAATAAATCTTATAAGAAAAATAAGTGTTTTGTCTGTGGTAGCAAGTTGCATTTAATTAAGGATTGTGATTTTCATGAAAAGAGGATGGGTGTTTCTGTTGTTAATAATAAACCTAGACAAAAGTGGACTAATACCTGTACCAAACCCTCACTAGCTCCACAGGCTAAGTATCATGTCAGCAGAATGTATTCCACTCCTGCTGATTGGCCTGTTTATTCCAATAGGTATGTTTTTAATAATAGATATATGAATACCAATAGAAATAGACATGGATCTCAACCATTTAATGGTGTTAATCATTGGTATGAATATACTCACCAAATGTGTAAGGGAAGGGGTAATTGGGATTCTGCTGAAAAGTCCTCAGCAGATTGTTCTTGGATATATAAAAGACCATTTAACTACAGGGAATCTAGGAACAATTGTGGATCTAACTCATCATCTTGGGTTCATCAGAATGATCCACAGGGCAGGTTCAAGTCTTTCATGACTTAAGTCTCTTATTACTTGTTGTTGTTGTATATTAACTTTCTTTGTTGTAGGAACATCCTCTTCTTAATAAAGACTTAGGTATTGTTGATAGTGGATGTTCAAGAAACATGTCTGGTAATGAAGAGAAGCTGCATGACTTTGTGCCTATTAATGGAGGTATAGTGAGGTTTGGAAGTGGAGTAGGAAGGATTACTGGCAAAGGAACCATTAGAACTCCAAAGGTGGATTTTGAGAATGTCTACTATGTGAAGGAGCTTCAAGTATTCAATTTGTTCTCAGTCTCACAAATTTGTGACAAAAAGCTTCCTTTGCTTTTCACTGAAGATGGTTGTTTCATTCTTTCACCTGATTTCCAAATGCCTGATGACAATCAAGTATTACTAAAGGCTCCAAGAAACCATAATCTTTATACCTTTGACTTGAATGATGTCAAGCCAGAAGGTGATCTAACATGCTTGGTGGCTACAGCATCCTTGGATGAATCTACAAAATGGCATAGAAGGATGGCACATGTTAATTTTAAAGTCATCAACAAACTTGCTAAAGATGGACTAGTTCATGGACTTCCTTCCAAGATCTTCACCAATGAGCATAATTGTGTGGCTTGTAACAAGGGAAAGCAACACAAAGCTTCTTATAAGGCCATTACTACTGTGAGCACAATCTCAGAACCATTGCAGCTGCTTCACATGGATCTTTTTGGTCCTACATCCATCAGGAGTATTGATCATAAGTACTTCTGTTTGGTGATCACTGATGCTTTCAGCAGATTCAGTTGGACATTTTTCTTAGTGACTAAAGATCAAACCTTTCAGGCACTCAAAGAATTTATGGCTCTAGCTGAAAATCAACTTAACAAGAAGATTAAAGGTATAAGGTGTGACAATGGGACATAGTTCAAAAATGCCAATCTCATTGAACTTTGTGGCTTAAAGGGTATTAAAAGAGATTATAGCACTCCTAGGACTCCACAACAGAATGGAGTTGCTGAAAGGAAGAATAGAACCCTTATAGAGGCTGCAAGATCAATGCTTGCTGACTCTAAACTTCCCACTATGTTTTGGACTGAGGCAGTTGGTACTGCCTGTTATGTATTGAATAGGGTGTTGATTACTAGACCTCACAATAAGACACCCTATGAACTATTGACAGGGAAGAAGCATACCATTGAACACTTGAAACCTTTTGGTTGTCAGGTGACCATTCTGAATACAAGTGATCACCTAGGAAAATTTGAAGCTAAAGTTGCTGAAGGATATATTGTTGGTTACTCAGCTCATAGCAAGGCTTATAGGGTCTATAATTTGACTACAAAGAAAATAGTTACCAAACACAACATGGGATAAGCGACAATCAATAACACTAGCTAGGTCTTCAACAACAATAAACTCAGTGACATAAGTAAAGTTCCCAACAAAGACATGTAGACCTTTAACTCTCCCGACAAAGTTACAAACTCCACCGGGGTATTTAGTATCCTTTCTAGGTCCAAGTCTTGTTTTCACTATGTCAATATAAACACTTGAGGACATAATATTGATTGGGGATTTAAAGTCAATATAAGCATTGTCAATATGTTTATACCCAATCATACATGGTATCTTTGCGCTCTTAGGATCGCCTCTCTTTATCTTAGGCTCAATTCTAGTGAAAGGAGGTCGAGGATTATCAATAAGATTATTATAGTACGCAATCTCCTCCTTAGTGAGGTATAGATTGAAATAGTCATCTAGCTTTGGATCTATCTCCCCTTCCTCAAGTTCCTCATCCTCATTCTCAAAATCATTAGGTCCTAGGTCCTTATTGGAATACAAGGCGGTCGCTAGGTCACTAAATGCATGATGGAGCTCAACATTAATTAACCTATTAAACTCCCTAAGTTCCATAATCTCATTCTTAATTTGTTCACGCAAGAAAGCCACTTCTCTAGGGGAAAGGGGTGGATTCACATTTTCCATAATGGTCAACGGAATAGTAAATGAATTTAATTTACTAACAAAGGCACGAAGAAAAAGATAGACTAAAGAAAACCTAAAAATAATAAAATCTTACTAGAAAGGAATCTAGCAAGTAGACCTAATAAAAAGAAATCCTAACCTAGACAATAACTATTCCCCGGGTTGCGGCGCCAAAAACTTGATACACGGGAATCGCAGCAGGCTTTACCTCTCGAGGGATCTCGAGAAGCTTACAACCCCCACCAGGCAGTGTACCTGATCGTTGTAGTATAGTATAGTGACTAGTACCGAGGGATTGATCGTTCAAGTCTGGAATAGTGTCGCTAGGATTAGAAGGCCTAAAAACAAGGTCTAGAGGTGAGGGATGATTCTTTTTGTATTTTTTATATTTTATAAAAGCAATTAAAATCTCGGGTTTTGGAAGGAGTGGGCGGAATTAGTTGCTAGTCAACTAACCCAAATACTAAGATGCAATCAAAATAAAATAACAAAAATGAAAATAAAGCTAATTAAACTAGTGGTGTGAACAATAATGGGGAAATTTGTGTTTACTTAGGTTTCATTACTCCCTAGATATCTTTTACAGGTTGATAATTTGTTACAATTGTGTGGAAGACGGGTTATATTCCTTAATATCATTCGTGGGGTGGCGTACGTACTTCCCCAACTCTATAAGCTCCTACTTCACTCATATGTCGAGCCTGCAAGAAGCTCCTAACATGGGATCATTAGAATTCGCTCATGCGTTAAATACAACCATAATAACCTAGTACGCATTGGTTCATGTTTCTTAAGACGTTCAAGCATTTTACACTATGGAAGTCTGCCAGTTTTCTTAAGCATAGCATAGAAATCATTCATCCGTAACAACTATAAACAAACAATCAACCCATAATTAACATCTAGGTTTCACTACATCTAAGCAAACACACAAGCTATCTAGCCTAGCATGTTAAATTCAAGACAAGCGTAAGATATATTCAAACAACACATAGACATATTGAATGAATTGAAAGGACACTTATCTCAATTGAACATGAAAGGTTTCAAAGGGTAGAAACCCTTGAAAGAACAGTAAAATTTGTGCTAGGGTTTCTGTTGGGATCATACTTTAGTATTTAGTCAAGTCTCGGTCATTACATTTTGTAATAGGTTGCTTAAGTAATATTTATCATTATTGTTTCAGTTAATGGGCAATATGTGAAAGCCCATAAGGCCTTAAAGCCCACGTATGAAAGGATAAGGGAGGAAGGGAGTGTTGCCCTAACTCCTCCCTTATAAATAGAAACCTTATGTTACATTTTATTTTGTTGGTTATTTGATTATCTTAAGGAAACTCTTGCACTTTCACTTTTCATATTGTCTCATAATCAACCAAACTCTTTTCTCATCTTATTTCTTTATTTATCATACTTGTGTTTACAAAATGGTGACCTAACAAGTGGTATCATTCGCCTACTAGAAGTTTGAAGTGTGTTTCTTTGTTTAACGTGGGGATTGGTGCTTATTTCTTCATCTTTTTGCATTTTTTCTTTGTTTCTTTCACTCAAATCTTGAAGCTTGGACAAGTTTCAAGGTTGATATAGTGATTTGAAGCTTAGTTGTTGCATAAAGTTGTGATTTTTAAGGTTTTTTTTAGGTTTTATAGCTTCTTTGATATTGGAAAACTAGTTTTTTGGTAGCTACATCTTATAAAGTTAAGGTTTTCTAAGTATTGGTGAAGTTATTTGATCAAAAGTACCTTATTTCTAAGCATTTTTTCATCAAAAAGTCATTATTTTGGATGAACAGTACGTTTTACGCGTAAAGTGGTCGAAAAAGTACTATTTCTAGCTGTCTACAGTGTTTTTTGGTCGGTTTACGCATAAGTCTAGGCCTAAACCCTTTTCTTACGCGTAAAATTGGTCTAAACCCTTTTCTTACGCGTAAAATAGGCCAAAACCCTTTTCTTACGCGTAAAATAGTTTAAAACCCTGATCCTACGCGTAAAGTGCTCTTCTACGCCTTAAACCTACGCTTAAGTTTGTTTCTACGCGTAAGTCAGAGTTACGCGTAACTTGCCAGAGTTTACGCGTAAGCTTCATCAACGATCTTCTCCTCGTGTAAAGGTGACTCAGTACTTCCCTAGCTTGGATAAGTTAGTGGAATACTTCGACTTCGGACATCTTTCAAGCTTGGATAAGTTTGAAAGATTTGTTTGGTTGTTTAAACCTTACGCATAAGTATAAACTTACGCATAAGCCTAAGCTTACGCGTAAAGAGAAAACTTACGCATAAACTATTAGTTTACGCATAACCTACTCTTTACGCATAACCTAAAGTTTACGTGTAAGATTAAGTTACGCGTAAGAATTGAACTTACCCCAAGGATTTTGGAACTTACTCAAAGGAACGTGCATTTCAATCTTCTACAAAGATCCATTTCTACACAAGTGTTCTAAGATGTCTCAACCACCTAATCATTACTTCCCTCATATTCAGCAACCTCAACATCAGTAGTCTCAGCAACCTCAGCAACAACAATACCTTCCGCACATAATGAATCAACAACCTCCTAAATACAATCCACTACATCATTACCTAATGATGCAACAACAGATCATTCCTCAACAACAACCATATCAAGTGCCACAACAAACCACTCAGTTTTCCTCCAAACAACCTCACTGGTTTGACAGAATGTGTGAAGTTATTACAACTCAACAATCCCGACATGAGGCAGGATCACTTGAAACACCTCCAATGCTAACACCTGGGAATTATGTTCAATGGTCAAGTCGATTCTTAAGATTTCTTGAATTAAAGAAACCTCATGGGCAGTTCTTAAAGCAAGTGATACTTGAAGGACCATTTGAGTGGCCAACAAGATTTGAAGCTGGTGATCCAAATGCTGATCCTCCACGTCCTCCTAGTGATAGACCCCTTCCAGAATCTGCACTCACTGAAGAACAGAAACTACATCGTGAAGCTGATCAGTATGCAATGGCTTATATACTTCAAGGTATACCTAATCCGATCTATCGAAGTGTCGATGCTCAGAAAACAGCCAAAGCTATGTGGGAACACGTTCATCTCCTTATGGAAGGAACTCAATTGAACAAAGATGACATGGAATCCAAGCTATACATGGAATACACTGACATCACAATTGAACCTGGAGAGTCACTTGAATCCTACTATCATCGTTTCACTAATGTAGTCAATGATCTGGAACGTCATAAAATCACAGTACCAAGGATCGCTGTGAACTCCAAATTTGTTGGTAGTCTTGGCCCTGATTGGCATAAATATGTGACATTTGTTCGTCAAACGAAGAATCTTCATGATGCTCCATATGGCTTGTTGTATGATTTTCTGAAACACCATGAACCTGAAGTGGAAAAAGATAGAGCTCTACGAGGAGGATACACACCAACATCAACACCAAATTCTTTGGCTCTCGTAGCTCAATCTCCCTATGCTCCACCACCAATGTCAAATCATGCATATGTTCAAGAGCAGAACTACTTCAGTTATCCACAATCTTCCACCTCGAACCAAATGGTCCCTTATGATTCATCTCTACAGAATGACTCTACTCAACTTGTTCCGTTAAACAACAACGATGCTGTGTATTACTCCAACTCCAATGATGATGACGATGATGACTTTAATACGTTGAATCAGGGACTTGCTCTTATTGCTCGTGCTTTCAGCAAATTCTCCAACAAAACAAACAATCGTCAACGTTCATCTTCCAACACAAGGAATCAAGCTGTTGTCAATGATGGAAGAGTGGAAATTCAGAATCGTAGCTATGGTCGATCTGGTTCAGGAAGTTCTTCAGGAAATTATGGGAATGGTCAAAGGTTTAGTAACAATGGTGGGTTCAGGAACAACTCAGGATCTACTCAGCAAAGGTCTGAATCAGTTGCTACTAGGAACTCCAACTCAGGGAATGCAGTGTGGTGCTACAATTGTAATGAACAAGGTCATATAGCGACTGCATGTCCCAAACCGAGAACTCGGGGTAGTAAGTTTCACAAGCAGGCACTACTAATGGCTCTTCAAGATGAAAAAGATGGACATTTCCCTGAACAGGATAACAACTTCATGGAAAATGTGAACAACGATGATGACATGGAAGATCTGGAAGCCAATGCTGCTGTGATGCTTATGGCCAACATGCAGGAACTTAAGCTCAATGATTCAGGTCCAGTGT
Source organism: Artemisia argyi (assembly GCA_030686995.1). NCBI lineage: Eukaryota > Viridiplantae > Streptophyta > Magnoliopsida > Asterales > Asteraceae > Artemisia > Artemisia argyi. The sequence goes on along the minus strand of CM060685.1, from coordinate 16,400,394 downwards.
ATGACACTGACGGCTTGTCTCAGGTACATGACCTCAATGAATGCTTTATTAATGAAATAGTCTCACCTTCTGCCTCTGAATCAGATATGGCGCAAGTTGTTCCATCTAAATCATCTTCATCATCTCAACAAGATGAACAAATAAGCACAGTTGTCATATTTGATGATGACACAGTTGTTTCATTTGATGATCCTATTGAGAATGATAAACATGATAATTTAGAACAACATGAACCATAATTTGATCCAGACCCTGACCTCATAATGTTATCTAAACAACTGAATGCTCAGCAATTGCTAATTGCAAAGTGCAACGAGAAAAACAAAGTTTTAAAAGAAACTAATGCAGCACTTGCAAGAGATATTGAGTGTTATAAAATCCAGCTTTCTAATCAGGAAGAAAAGATTAAACATGCTAAAAGTTTTGAAAAAGCTTTTCAAGATTCTTACAACAAAGAACAAGATCTTCAACGCAAAATGCAAGATTTAATTGAGTCAAATGGAAAGTTAATTTCGAAACTTGAAAGCGAAAAGTGTGAATTAAAAACACAAGTTGAACGTCTTCAAAGAGACCTTTCAAAAACTGAAACAGAATTGTCAAGTTGTAAAAAGGATTTTTGTGAACATAAAATACGAAAAAGGAAGTATATCGATGATTTACTCGGCGATATTGTTGATCTTGAAAAACAACTCAAAGAATTTCGTAACGTTGTTTACAAACACGGGAACTCAGTCACAACAATACAGAAATTTACTTTAAAACCGAGACCCGATAAACGATTCGCACTTGGTGATTACAATTCAATGTTTCTTCACACGGCATTCAAAGATATTCCTAAAATTTACAGTATGGATTATTTGATGGATAATACAATTGTGCGTGCTGTTGTTTTTTATACTGAGGAAGAAGAAGAACTTGAAGACGAGAGTCGGTCAAAAATGAGTAATGTTCAATATTCGACACCATATGACTATTCAAAAGCTCCAATTAAGTTTGTTACTCAAAAAGATTTACCTGAGAAATCATGGTTTATCGAAGAGTCATATGTTTCATCTCACAATGCGGCTCCTGTCCAAACTGTAGCACAAGTTAATGGTCCGTTACCATCATCCGGTGAAACTACACCATTACCAAAAACTTGTCGTGTCTTAAATTATTTCAAAACCTTTATGGAAGACATCGAAATTTTGGAGGAAACAATTGAACGTAATTCTGAAATAAAAATTGAAACTTTTCAATCCGCTTACGAGCGAGAAAAGAGAGATATTTTTCAAAAACAAATGAAGCCAATTGTTCAACACCTCCGTCTTTGTGCTACACGTTGGGATCAGGAACTTCAAAAGGAGGTGAAAAATATGATTCACGTTTCAACTCTACTGAAAATGAGATTTTGGCTCAAAAGCAAAGCAATAGAGTTTTAAAAAATGATGCTGAACGACTCTTGGAACAAGTTCTCAATGCTGATATTTTGTCTATTATCATGAATGATCTTTATAATTCTGGTACTTCTATGCTTAAGAATGATCATTGTGTTGATAATAATCTGTTGAATGAGGAAATTGAGACACTCAGAATGGAAAACGAAAAGCTGAGAATTAAAAATGATGATGTGACAAAACAATTTTCAAAAGAAATTTGTCAACTCAAACAAAGGCTTGAATGGTGTCAAGCTCAGAGTCTTAAAAAGGAATTGAAATTTCAAAGTCAAAATCTTTCAAACTCTTGTCAACTTTGCAAAAACAATGAGTCTTTAAAAGGTTTGTGTCTCAATTACGAGAAAGAAATTGCGAAGTTAAAAATTGAAAATGACGAATTTCTACAAAACCACATAGATATCAAATATTGCAATGGTATACTTGAGTCTAATATTCAGGATAAGAATCACATCATCATCGAGTTGAAAGAGAAAATTAAGATACTTGAAAAAGGAAAGATGGTTGACACCACGGTGATAGCACCAGGAATGTATAAATTAGACAAAACTGATAAAGGAAAGGTTGTTCAAAATACTAATGTTGCAAACTCCACTTCTACAGGACTAGTCTCCCCTAATAGCGTTAGCAGACCCAAGCGAAACAGTAAAAAGAAGAATAGGCTCTGGCAATGTAAAAGAGGACAACTAGAAGCTCAAGAAGTAGAAGACCAACTTAGGAATTTGAATAAAACTCATGTTGCATCAGATTTAGATTCTAATCTGGCAAATTGTAATCAAAATCTAAATGTAACGAATAATGAACCTTTGAATGTTTTGAATATTAATGCATCTTGTGTGTTTTGTCGTAAAAGCGTATCATCTGGTGATCATACTAAATGTGTAGCTAATTCTCTACTCAATCGTCATAAGAAACGTAGGACACGCATTCCTTCTAGACCCACTATTGCCTCTAAGTCTAACTTAGGAAAGCCGTCTTCTACGGTCTCTAATGATGTTGAAGTTACCCCCATAAGTGCCGAGAACAAATCTAGGACAGAGCCAACTACTAGTGCATTTAACATTAAGAAAGCAAATACTAGTTGGAATTGGCAACGTTGGTTACAACACAAACCAGACTTTAAATGGTTCCACCCTTACTTCTGTTCCATCCGTGTCTTCTTCTGGTGATGCAGGTGGTACAGATTGTTCTCTGGATTGTTGATAGCGGATGCACCCGACATATGACAAGCAATCTCAAACTGTTACACAACTTTGTCTCAAAGTTCATTGGCACTGTCAGATTCGGGAATGATCATTACGCTTTAATCATGGGATATGGTGACTATGTAAGTGGGAACATCGAAATAAGTCGTGTTTACTATGTGGAAGGACTTGGACACAACCTTTTCTCTGTTGGTCAATTTTGTGATGGAGATCTAGAAGTTGCATTTCGAGAGAAAACTTGCTTTGTTCGTGACTTACAAGGAAACGACCTCATGTCTGGCTCATGTGGCTCCAACCTTTATACAATTTCCATGTCAGATATGATTGCAACATCTCCAATATGTCTTCTCTCCAAAGCAGAATCGACTAAATCTTGGTTATGGCACAAACGTCTCTCACACTTGAATTTCAAAACTATGACTGACCTTGCTCGGTTCAAACTTGTTGATGGATTTCCAAGATTCCGTTTCACCAAAGATCACTTATGTCCTGCCTGTGAACAAGGAAAAAGTACTCGGGCTCATTTTCCTTCAAAACCTGAGCACAGTACGAATCATGTTCTACAACTGCTTCATATGGATTTGTGTGGACCGATGCGTGTTCAAAGTATCAACGGTAAACGCTACATACTTGTAATCGTCGATGATTTTTCCAGATGGACCTGGGTTTATTTTCTACGAAGTAAAGATCAGGCTCCTTCAATGATCATCACCTTTCTCACTAAAATTCAAGTTCAGTTACGCAACACGGTACGAATAGTTAGAACTGACAATGGAACTGAATTCAAAAATCAGACACTTAGGTCATTTTATGAGAAAGCAGGAATTGAACATCAAACATCTATTCCTAGAAGCCCAGAACAGAATGGAGTTGTTGAAAGATGCAACAGGACGTTAGTGGAAGCTGCTAGAACTATGTTGATTAATGCTCAATTACCCGATTACTTATGGGCAGAAGCTGTTTCAACCGCATGTTATACTCAGAACCGTTGCATGATCACAAAACGCCATCGCAAAACACCATATCAAATTGTTCACAAAAGGAAACCGAACATCGATTACTTTCATGTATTTGGAGCACTATGTTATCCGAAAAATGATCGTGATGATTTAGGTAAACTTAAAGCAAAGGCTGACATTGGAGTGTTCGTTGGATACTGTGAAAATTCTAAAGGTTTTCGGATATGGAATCGTCGAACAAGAGAAATTCAAGAAACCATTCACGCTAATTTTGATGAACTCACACAAATGGCTTCTGAGCAACACAGCTTAGGACCCGAATTTAACCGTCTTAACTCTCCGGCATCTTCAGCTGAACCATTGCCACTTAACCGCAAAGAATTAGAAACCTTGTTTTCTCCACTATTTGATGACACAATTGAATACCGTCCTACTGAGGTCTCACCAAATTCCGCTGCTCAACCTGAAAACATTCCAGTACCAGACTCACCTCAACAAACTACCACAAGTGTTGAGAGACACGGTCCCCCAATTGTATCACCATCTACAGCAGAACAAACTGGTTCTAACTCCCGCCATCCAGCTGAAGATCCAACACCACTATCAGTTCCACAACCCGCAGAGCATGATCCTGATGCGTTCTTTAATCCGTTTGCACCGGCTCCTACTGTTCCTGATATAGCTGAGTCGTCAACACGCAATTTGGATCCTGCTAACATGCGAGATACTTATCAACTACATCCTTCAACACACAAATAGACTCGTGACCATCCACTAGTTCATATCATTGGCCATCCAGATGCACCTGTCATGACAAGACAACGACTTCACACTGATGGAGAAACTTGCATTTATGCACTCACAGTCTGTCACGAAGAACCTAAGAACATTAAAGACGCAATGACTTATGACAACTGGATTGAATCTATGCAAGAGGAATTTCAGCAATTCATAAGATTAGAAGTCTGGGAATTAGTTGAAAGACCTGACGGAGTCTTTGTCATCGGGTTAAAATGGATTTGGAAGAATAAGCTTGATGCTGAAGGAACTGTCATACGTAACAAATCACGTCTGGTAGCAAAAGGATACTCTCAACTGGAAGGACTTGATTTTGTTGAATCCTTTGCTCCAGTGGCTAGACATGAAGCTGTTCGAATCTTTTTGGCCTATGCTGCACACAGGAACATGGTGGTTTACCAAATGGATGTCAAAACAGCATTTCTTAATGGAGAACTCCGTGAAGAAGTTTATGTTAGGCAACCTGAAGGCTTCGTTGATCCTGAGCGTCCTAATCACGTTTACCGACTCAAAAAGGCACTCTACGGACTCAAGCAAGCCCCAAGGGCGTGGTATGACAAACTGTCCACTTTCTTACTGGCCAATAAATTTTCCAAAGGATCAGTGGATCCAACACTATTTACAAAAACCCTCGGGGAGGACTTACTTGTTGTTCAAATATATGTTGATGACATCATTTTTGCCTCAACAAAAAGAAGTTACTCTAATGATTTTGCAAAATTAATGAAAGATAATTTTGAAATGTCCATGATGGGTGAACTTTCGTTCTTTCTAGGACTACAAGTTCACCAATCACCCCGTGGAATTTTTGTAAATCAGTCCAAATATGCTCTTGAAATCTTAAAGAAACATGGAATGATGTCTTGTGATACTTATAATACACCTATGGGCTATACCACAAAACTAGATGCTGATTTACATGGGATTCCAGTTGACCCTACCAAATACCGAAGTATGATTGGGTCCCTCATGTATCTCACAGCTAGTAGACCTGATATAGTATTTGCTGTCTACATGTGCTCTCGTTATCAGTCCAAACCAACTGAAAAACACCTCAGTGAGGTCAAGAGAATCCTTCGATACATAAAGGGAACCATTAACTTGGGAATCTGGTATCCGAAGGATTCTGGCTTTGAACTAATTGCTTTTTCAGATGCTGACCATGCAGGTTGTTTAGACACACGTAAAAGCACATCTGGTGGATTACAATTTCTCGGAGACAAACTTGTGTCATGGCAATCAAAGAAACAGGACTGCACATCACTGTCGTCAACAGAATCTGAATATGTAGCCATGTCTGCCTGTTGTGCTCAAGTCATTTGGATGAGATCACAACTTAAGGATTATGGCTACCTATTCAACAAGATTCCAATCTATTGTGATTCCAAAAGTGCAATTGCTATCTCCTGCAACACAGTACATCATTGCAAATCCAAACACATCGATCTCCGATATCATTTCATCAAAGAGCATGTGGAAAGGGGTACAGTTGAACTTTATTTTGTTGGGACTGAGTACCAATTGGCGGACTTACTTACCAAATCATTAGCACCATCAAGGTTTGCTAGTCTAGTTCACCAAATTGGTATGCGATGTTTGACTCCAGAGGATCTGGAAAAGTTTTTAAAATACAAATGATTGTCAAACATCATTAATATCTTTTGTAAATATTTTTTTCAAAAACAAAAATACAAAGAAAAAAAAATGCAAGTATAAATCTCTTTCAACACTATTTTATAAAATGTATTCAAATGTTTAAAACAAGTGTTGAGGGGGAGGAAAGGTAATGTTTTTTCTAATTTCTAAAAATTATTTTACCTTTTATACTTGCATTTTACCAAAAACATTTACGTTTTATCAAAAGTGTTGATTCAAAAGGATTTCGGGTTACTCTCCTTGACCAAAACCTATTAATTTTACCATGATCTAAGGTCGAGGGGGAGTACGACAAGTTGTTCTTATCTTTTCTTGGAGTTAATATACGAATACTATATGTGTTAATGTGGTTAGGCATTAGGTTTAAATGTTTTGTTAGGTTAAGGGACTAAAATTGTCACTTTGTGTAACTTGAATTAACCACAGTCAAAACAAGGTTTGACCACTCACATTTATTTTTCTGCAAATCATTAACTCTTTCACCTACTCTATCCTACGATCCACAATCATTCTATTGATCTAATCAACCATCCTTGAATCTGTAAGTGATAACTTGTTTTGATCATGATTGCTAACAAGGGTTTTTAATTTTATTACAATCCAACGGTTCAATCTAACACAATCGCTTGATTTGACTTTAGAGTTATGCGTAGAATCTGGGTAGATTATTAAGTGTGTTAGGATGAATTTTGGTTAGTGAAATTTACTCATATGATGCTACTATACATGTTGGTGAACTCCATTCTCACCCAGAATCATCAATTGAGTGATTTGAATGATTTGGATATTAGGGTTCATTCGTATAGATTAGGGATTCATGATTGTGGATGTTTTGATTATGATTGATGATAGGGTTAGGGTGTATTAGTGTTAAGGATCATATCCCAGTTGATTAATTGCATCACAAACGTGTTTGAATCATTAAATCTTTGATCTAGGGTTCGAAGGTCACTAGCAGTTATGATCATCCAATTGCGTGGTTAAAACTTGTTATAACTTGGTCCTTATGATCCTTAGGATGTTTAATAAACTTGCCCCATGCTATAACAAACCCAGATTCATGTTTGATTGTTATTGTGATTGGTTGTTCATGCATGTTTACGCGTTAAGTTGTATTTGGCATGTTTACGCGTTAAAATGTGTGAATTATGTATGTTGGGTTTGTTATTGATCAGTGGTAATGTTTGTACACTTTCAGGAAATAAACAACTCGCATTTCAAAGGTGAATTTCTGGAAAAAGGCGTCTTTACGCGTTAAATGTTCATCCTACGCGTAAGATTCGACACGTGGACAAACTGTGTCTTGGATAAGACACAGTTTACGCATAAATGAAAAACTTACGCATAAGTTCTGACCTTACGCATAAGTCATTACCTACGCATAAGTTAAAATTTACGCTTAAGGATAATCCTACGCGTAACTTCAATTTCTACGCCTAAGATTTATCTTACGCTTAAAATTGATCTTACGCGTAAGTTTCACTTTACGCGTAATATTCTATCTTACGCGTAGATTTTGCACTTACGCATTATTTCTATACTTTCGCTTAAGTCAGGTTACGCGTAAAGACAACCACTTACGCGTAAACTTGTCTAAATCCAAATTTGTCTAAGTGTTGGGAAATTTTCCAATGTGTAACTTGTTGTAAATTATAAACTTATGTTGTAACTGAACTGTTTTATGTTTCTAACAAGTAATATAACTCAAGTTTGTCATATATCAAAAGTTTTTCACACACACAAAACCCCACTGATCAATGTCAAACATGCAAATCTATATGTACACATGTTAAATGAATGTCTATGCTAACATCATCAACAATTGCCATGTTTGTGTGTTTATGATCTATTCAGATGGCAGAACACAATGACATCCCTTACGGACCCGAACCTGAACCCATTCGTGCATGGGAAGACACCTTTCCTGAAAACTACTCCAGAAAGATAGGAAAGAACAACCTGAGAGTCAACTTCAACAAAATTACATGCAATGAGTCTTCTTGCCTTGTTGCAGTAGATGCTCTCATCTATCACCCGTGCAAAGTTCTACTCACCAAATCTGCTGCAGTGGCATGCTTCTACATACATCAGTTTTGGCGCACAATCCACTTGGACCTCCTTGAAGAATCCTTTACTTGTATGCTTCACATGAGACAAGTCACGGTCGACCAGGATCTTCTCCGCAGTGCTCTTGGACTTCCCGAACTTGAACCTGATGAAGAATATGACCAAGTTCCCAGTGAAGAAGAATTGATTGAATGGCTCAGAGATATTGGGTATGATGAGTCTGAAGGGGTCATTACTAGGCACTCAAAGGTCAATATCAGATTTCTTCCACAACCTTGGAGAACTCTATACATCATCATTGCCAAATCACTATCTGGCAGAGACACAGGCCATGAACACCCTAAGCTCCAACATCTCAAGCTGTTTTGGGCTATTGCTAATGTCAAGAAGGTTGATTATGCCAGCATTATCTGGGAAGACATTGTGTGGCATATACAACACAAGACGACCAATATTCCATTCGTCCGTTTCACCAAACTTCTCATTGCAAGCTTCCTCCATGAATATGATGACATACCTCAAAGATTGAATGATGAGTTTCAGCACACATACAAGAATGAGGACACACTTAAGGTCATCAAGAGAATGGATACTAGTACAAGGAAACAAGGAAAGAAACTTCCTGATTGTCTTCTGACTAAGAAGGTTCAAGAATGCAATAACTACAAGTACTACCTTCAAGCTCTTGAAGCAGATAAAGTTGGGTTCTTGGACGAAGCTGTTCTACCGTCATACATGCAGAAGAAAGGTAAGAAAGGTAGCAAATCTGGCAGCTCAGAAAGCTCTACCAAGACCAAACCTAAGAAAAAGGGAACACTTAAGATCAGAATTCCTGCAAAGAAACCAACTGCTGAACCTGAGTGGTTTCCCTCATCACAACCTTCTCCAAAACCGTCTGACTCTGAACAAACCAAATCTGACGAAGGTCCTCAGTATAGGGAAGCATTTACTAATATTGAGAAAGATGAGAATCCTGAAGACATCGATTGGGATAAAGACATTGATGCATTTGCCGACAATGCCGTATATCCATCTTACCTCACTCAAAGACCTTATACCGAAGCTCAGACTATCTTGGAAGAAGAAATGATAAGGAGAAAGAAGATGAAGGAACAAGTGACTGCTGAGCCAGAGCCTGAAGGACTTTCAGTAAGAGAATGAAAGGACTCTCAACCTTGGTCTCCTCCACAGCCGAATCGACACCTTCAATGCTGATCTACCACCACCTCCAGTGTTCTCCCAGACCACCACCGAAGCTGGCACTTCAAGCAGCATTCCTGAGCCTACCACTGAGATCCATACTGACTTAGTAACTTATGATAATCCCTCAGTATCTCCCACTAACGTTGAGATGACTACAGCAATGGGAGAGGAAGGAGAAGATGATCCCATGGACACTGATGCTCCAAGACTTATGTCTATGGAAGAAATGGAGCGTAGAGAACGGGCTCAGGAAGAGGAACTGAAAAGAAAACAAGAAGCAGAAGAGGCCAGACTTGAAGAGATTGCTCAAGCTAAACTGGAAGAAACAATAAGAATGGAAGAGAGCAGGAAAGCTGAAGAAGCTGCCAAGCTGGCTGAAGAGAAGTTAAAGAAAGAAGAAGAAGCCAGGGTTGCTGAAGAGCTAAGGCTGAAAGCTGAAGCTGATAAACTGGCAGAAGAACTAAGGGTGAAAGAAGATGCAGCCAAAGAAAAGGAAGTTGTACAACCCGAACCAAAGAAAGGTGATGACAAAGACTCTACCACCATTATTGAATCTACACAGTCATCTCCTCCTGCATCTGAATCAACACAAGACAAATCTATCAAGAAACCTAGCACCAAAGCCTCTGCTGCATCCAAACTACTCAAGTCAGCTTTCAAAAGAGTGCATGAGAAGAAGAGAAGCAAACTAGAAGATCAGGTTGCTACACTTGCAACCCAGGTTGCTGAACTATCTAAGCTGAACTCGAACGTCAAAGAGCTACAAGATAAGGTTGATATTTTCTTAGCTAAAGACGTTACAGAGAACTTGGAAGCCGCACTAGCAGCTCAAGCACAGGAATACATGGCACAACACTTAGTTGCTGAGCTAAAAGATCTGCTGGCACCAATGAGAGACGACCTCACCAAGTTCGCTGAGCAAGCAGTAAAGAAAGTTATCCGATCAACAACCTTCACTCTTCGTGCCGATAAGTCTACTGCTCCTCTACAAGGACTTTCTCTGGATGATTTGGAAGCTCAACTCCTAGAAAAGCTTGCTAACAAGTTTACCCTGACTCCTGAAGAAGCAAAAGTCCTGGAAGCACTTAAAGAAAAAATGAACAAAGAGTCTTGCAGCACAGAGGCTGATAAGCTGAAACGTCAAAGAGATGACGAAGACAGGGATCCCAATTCTCAGGCTAAGAAACAAAAACAAGCCGAAGGACCCTCATCTCGAACACCGGTCATTCCCCCTACCACTACAACCTCCACACACCAACCGAAGGCATCAGGTTCTGCCCCCAAAGAACATGATCACTTCGAATACACCGGTGGTGACGACATTCCTCAAACCGATGAAGTTCCAGAACCATCAACCAAGAAGAAGAAGAAAGAAAAGAAAGGAAAACATCATCAACCCAAACCGGACACCTCATCTAAAGAAAAGGAACCCAAGAAACCCAAAACCGTCCTTCAATGGCTCGATAAAGATGAGACTGCCCAGTATTCCTGGTTCGAGAAGATGATTAATTCCCAACCACCACTGGACGACAATCAAGTACCTCAAGATGGTCGAACAGTGGAATATGCTCAACTACTTCAGCACAAGTTCAAGATGAAAAAGATGAACAAGAAAGAGCTGCGCAGAATTAAGAATGAAGCATTTAATCTTCTCAGAGATCGGTCTGCAAACTCCATCTAGCTTGAGTATCATCTGGAAAATATCGCTCGAGCCATGTCAAGCGATATTGACTGGATTAATCCAGAATCTTTTGTCGAGCCAGTCACAAAGAAGTCAGCACCTTACATCACCGACTGGTCAAAACCACTGCCAATGGTTGGGAGGCCTGATGAACCAAAGATCCCGTACATGGCCTTCTTCAACACAGATTTGGAATTTCTAACACTCGGTAGTGCGATTGAGAAGAAGTACGTTACCTCACTCGCCTTTCTCCCTGCTGCTCGATATCTCAACAAAGCCATCGAAGAAGAAGCCACAGCATTATTCGTTGACAAAATTGTTGAATATGACCGGAACGCACTCTACGGCATTCATCACTGGCCAGCAAACCGGGCATAATACTATCGAAGTAGCAGACTTAATCAGACGATGGGCGAAGTAGCAAGTGATTTGAAGATAGTCTCCATTCAATTCATCTCGACTGTCACTTTCTTTGGGTACCCCTTCCTCAGCAAAATCACACTGAAAAGACTTGATGAAAAGGAGTACGACATTTCTGAGTCAGACTTTCCACGCCTACTTCTCAATGATATCGAAGACCTGTATCTACTCAAAGTGCAAGGAAAGCTCTGTGGTTTACCGAAAGACATACAACTTGCCTTCATCCAAGCCCTCCTCATTTATATCAGGCAAATCGTAATCAGAGAACGAGTCGAAGACCTTCAATTAGGAGTGGAAAGTTACCAGAAGAAGCTCAACCTTACCAAACCAAACCTGTTCGACATCCCCAACCTTCAACATCTGCCTCAGTACACCCTGCTCAAGCATCCTTTCGGGTTCACCTACCGCAGCAGTAATGGTCGCAAATGCTTCATGGCTTACACCGAAATTCAGAAGTTCTGTGATGAAACGCTTAAGTTCGTCAGGGACGGCATCAAAAGCAGAGTAAATGACATTGCTTTGGGTAAATCGAAACGGTGGAATACGACAGAGGTTAGGGATGCCCGCAGATTCATATCAAGGATCGAGAACCGCTTAAGACGCCGGGATCAGTTTCGTAGGTTGGAGAGCTATGTGGGAGGCAGACAGAAATTTCCGGTGTTGACATTTCAGAGGCCTGAATGGTAGATCATTGTAAGAATTTGATTTGATTTGTCATAATTTTACTTCATAATGGTTTGTGTACGCATTACAGTGCACAACCCGATCTTGTAAAGAAAGGACCCTGAGGTACGCTTCAGTGCCTCAATCCTCATATAAGGAGCGAAGGCTTCTTACTTTTGAGTAGAATTAATCAAACATTTTTGATTTTTCATAATTCTGCTCAAAAGGACAAGTATTTCACCTCAATAAGACCTAATCACTTGTTGAGGGGGAGCACTTGTCAAAACAAAATACTTTGCTCAAAATCAAAAGTTCTTTGTGAATCTCCCCGTAAGACTCAAAAGGCATATTTTAATCAAATGTTTGTCAAAAACAACACCTTATATGCTATTTTTGAGGGGGAGAAAATGAAAAGGTGATTAAAATACACGAAATCAATGCTTAAAAGTTGGATCATGTGCGAGCTAGACTCAGATTCACCCAGGAATTGACGAGATAATACAAGTTAGTAACATCGAAAGGACTTATCCTCGACGGGTAATAACATCAAGTTAGTTACTAGAGCTAGTTGTCACCTAAAAGCTGACAATTCATCTCTTTAACTAGCCACGTAAGCGTGTCTCGAAAAGGATATGTCTTAGTAGAAATGTACCGTCTCGAGAAACTTTCTGTGGACTTGACCAGGCCGGGTAATAACTTCAAGCTAGTCTAACTAGTGATGTAAGCGTGTCTCGAATCGGTCTTGTTCATGGAAAGTGGATCAATTCAAAAGTGCTTGCTCCTCCCGCATGTGCAAATTTATTAAATACTTATGAGCACATGTGCAGGGGGAGCCCTTCTAAAAGTATACACAAAACTCTCAAAGTGTTAACCAAAATATTTGATTATTACAAACACTTTGAGAGATTTTCAATCAAAAGGTTTCTTGGCTACTGTCGGAGTTATAAGGTGATTAAGATAGGTATATCCGTCCTATGATCCGCTAGAGCCGGAGGGATCTACCCAAGGACATCTCCTATAGTTAGAATTAGAAGTCCTTAGGTATGATACGAAAAAAAAAGGAGAAATGAATGAAAGGGAAAGAAGGAGTTGAAGAATTAAAAAGAAAAGTAAAGAAAAGGGTGAAAAGAAATAGCCCTCCATATGTTCAACTTTAAGGCAGACACCGGGTTCAACTCATATGCTACTGGTTGTTGCTAAGGCAACACCGGTATTGAAGATTAAGCCGTCATGGACCCAGTGACGCAATGCACTAAACCTTCTGAACCACTCAAGTTCTCTTAAAAGGACTTGTTTCATTCTCACGGGGAACCCACGTAACCTATCGACCCATCTCTTAGAGACGGTTGATATTGAAGCAGGACATCCCCAGTCTCCGCATAGGAAACCTAGGTGTGCACTTATAGAGTCTAGAGCCATGAGATACATCAAAGATCTCTTAGGAACACTTAGTATCTTCTACAACTGGTGTTCTGCATCAATGAGCACCAGCTGTAAATTATCGAGTCCTTCGCAGATCTGAGCAATCTGCCGAGAACGTTTATGAGAGAATTGCATAAGTATTTCTCAATGATTGAACGGAAACTCCTGTCAGGGTCATCATCTAACAGCCTTGACAGGTCACTTCGGTAACTCCTCGTGAGTTACGCTTAGTGTTTGCGGTGGTCCCATAGCGATCTACAGTCGTGGAGTGATCCCCAGCGACTCACCCAGTCATTGAGCTACCTAGTAGGTCTCGTAAGCTCCTTCGAGAGTATCTGATATGGGAACGGCCTGGATAAGGATTAGAAGGAGTCTTCACACTATGCTGTTGATGAGCTCTAATTCCTTATCCGTAAGTACCGGATGTTTTATTGCTAACTATTTACTCGCAGGTACCTCATTTCCATGATGGTAGATTCCAACATGCTCATACATACATCTCAAAGAAAGCTCCCCCAAAGATCCTAGCAACACAAAGTTAAGAGAAAGATTCTACAGCAATAAGCAGAATCTACAAAGTATTATGACAAAGATCTCAATGCATGAAAAGGAACTTCTTGTACGATAAAGTCTAAAGTCTAAAGATGTATGAGTATGTTGGAATGGCGGACAACCACCACAGACACAGGAGTGACGAACGGCAGACAACTTCATAACTCAATCACTGCATCATCATCAAAGAACAAAGACTAAGGGCAAAGCACTCTCATTATCATTCATTTTTTGAAGACGTCTAGAGCTTTACATGTCACAAGTCAACAACAAAGATAAAGACGTCAAGCAACCGTGATGACCGACCCTTAGGGGGAGATTGTTGGGATCATACTTTAGTATTTAGTCAAGTCTCGGTCATTACATTTTGTAATAGGTTGCTTAAGTAATATTTATCATTATTGTTTAAGTTAATGGGCAATATGTGAAAGCCCATAAGGCCTTAAAGCCCACGTATGAAAGGATAAGGGAGGAAGGGAGTGTTGCCCTAACTCCTCCCTTATAAATAGAAACCTTATGTTACATTTTATTTTGTTGGTTATTTGATTATCTTAAGGAAACTCTTGCACTTTCACTTTTCATATTGTCTCATAATCAACCAAACTCTTTTCTCATCTTATTTCTTTATTTATCATACTTGTGTTTACAAAATGGTGTCCTAACAGTTTCTCCAAGTTATGCCCTCTAAAGTTACACACTAATGAATGAAAATTGCAAAACTTTATATAGATTTTCCATCGTGACGGCGTCAAGAAGAAATATCTGACGCCGTCAACTCGCCGCCCATAGTAATATCAGATTGCCTAGATCCAGATTTGACGCCGTCATGTGCAAAGTTACTATAAGTCATCACATGCAATTGGACCATGACGGCCTATGGTGACGCCGTCATGCCCTTAGTGTAAAACTCTCTGGACCGTCACAGACTTTATCCACTTCACCTCTTGTTTTACTCTTGACGCCGTCATGTAGAACCTTGTGACGTCGTCAGGTACTGTTCCCAGCAAGGAAAATTAAGACTTTGCCATTTTCTTCACTTTTATGCTCCAAAACGTCCACAATGCTTTCTTTTCTAGAATTCACTCCAAAAGTAACTAAAATCACAAAAGGAATGATTTAGGGCAATATTTGATCAAATAAATCCGAATTCGGGCTTAAATGACCCCCTAAAAATGGCTCATTTTTTGCCTCATCATTACGCCAAGTGGTGGAGGTTTGATCCTTTCCCAAGCCTATGGTAATATATTTTGTTATGACAGGTAGTGAGAGATGTTTTCCATTTCCATATTGTGATATATACTTTATTACACCCGAGAGATGTGAGTATCTAAACACTATTTGTGATGTGTTAGTGTATGACCTCCGTGCTTGTCTTTGGTCTTTAGTGGAACGATTATTTGTTGTAATTACTTTTATATTAGTGTTAAATGACCCCTAACTTGTATTTTGATTAGAATAAAAGCGCATTTGCTTGAGGACAAGCAAATCTCAAGTGTAAGGGTATATGATGAGGCGAAAAATGAACCGTTTTTAGGGGGTCATTTTAGCCTGAATTCAAATTTATTTGATCAAATAATGCCCTAAATCGTTCCTTTTGTCATTTTAGGTACTTTTGGAGTGAATTCTGGAAAAGGAAGCATTTCGGACATTTTTAGAGCATAAAAGTGAAGAAAACGGCAAAGTCTTAATTTTCCTTGCTGGGAACAGTACCTGACGGCGTCAAGATTCTACACATGACGGCATCAAGCGTAATACAAGAGGTGGAAGTGGATAAAGTTCGTGACGATCCAGAAGAGTTTTACACTATGGGCATGACGGCGTCACCATAGGCCGTCTTGGTCCAATGAGGCGTGACGGCCCAGAGCAAAATTGCACATGACGGCGTCAAAAGTGGATCTAGGCAATCCGATTTCATTATGGGCGGTGAGTTGACGGCGTCAGAATTCCCTTCTTGACGCCGTCACCCTGTAAAATCTATATATAGTTTTGCAATTTTCATTCATTAGTGTGAGACTTTTAGGGTATAACTTTGGAGAGAAACCCTAGTCCGGATATTACAGCTTTTTTAAGGGTTATTACCCTTTTAAACCTTTCATGTTCAATTGAGATAAGTACTCTTTCAATTCATTCAATATGTCTATGTGTTGTTTGAATATATCTTACGCTTGTCTTGAATTTAACATGCTTGGCTAGATCTCTTGTGTGTTTGCTTAGATGTAGTGAAACCTAGATGTTAATTATGCGTTGATTGTTTGTTTATAGTTGTTACGGATGATTGTATTCGATGTTAGGCTTAAGAAAACTGGCAGACTTCCATTGGTGACATGCTTGAACGTCTTAAGATACATGATCAGAGGTGTACTATGATATTTGGTTGTATTTAATGCGTAGGAGAATTCTAATGATCCAATGTTAGGAGCTTCTAACGGCTCTACATAGGAGTGAAGTAGGATCCTATAGAGTTAGGGAATATTGTACACGGCCCTACGACTAGTATTAAGGAATACGACCCGTTATCCATGCAATTGTAACAAACTATCAACCTGTAAAAGATATCTTGGGAGTAATGAAACCTAAGTAAACACAATTCTCCCTATTATTGTTCACACCACTAGTTTAATTAGCTTCATTTTCATTTCTGTTATTTTATTTTGATTGCATCTTTAGTTATTGGGTTAGTTGATTAGCAACTAATTCCGCCCACTCTTCCAAAAACCCTAGATTTTTAATTGCTTTTATAAAATATAAAAATACAAAAAGAATCATCCCTCACCTCTAGACCTAGTTTTTAGGCTTTCAAATCCTAGTGACACTATTCCTGAGTTGAAAGATCAATCCCCCGGTAGTTGTCACTATACTATACTACAACGATCAGGTACACTGCCTGGTGGGGGTTGTAAGCTTCTCGAGATCCCTCGAGAGGTAAAGCCTGGTGCGATTCCCACGTATCACAAAGCAAGGCCCGATATGATGCAACTTGCACTGGTTACACAGAGGTTGTCTTCCAGCATACCCGCTTTTTCAAGTAGGTGGGGTAACATAACCCTGGTAACTTCCGGCCCGCAGTTTTGCTGCTTACGATGGTTGTCATTGAGTGTGGCTCCTTTGTCTTCAAACTTTTGTTGATGGTCTGTGTTCCTTTGCACAGGACCACGTTTTATCTCCTGCTTCAGTAAGTTCCGAACAACTATCATAGTTTCTCTTAAGGTCCGAGTTTCTGACGGCGCGACTTTCTTTTCTAGGCTCTTAGGCAGTCCTTTCCTAAGCGTCTTCTTAGAGTAAATGGGTTGGTATCTAGTGAAGCCCTTACAGGTGCACTTGCGAGTTGAGATGATTCTCTTCCTGACGGTTGACTTATTGCTGCTTATGGGTCGGGTTAATGTGGCCGCTTGAATTCCTAGTGCTGCAGCCACGCTATCATTCACCATCTTTTGGATTGTAGCCTGAGTCATGGCGGTTTCGGGGTTTGTGGTTGCAGTGTTCCTAGGGGCCATATCTCTAAAAATATCACAAAGGCATATGTCAAATTTGAAACTCGTAACTGTCAAGATCATCACATAATGTAATACATAACTGTCAAGATCATCACATAATGTAATACAATCATACATATGTAATTTATTGTAAGATAGTGATTCACACAGGTATTACAACATAAGATCAAACATCAATAGTAACATAGATCAATATCAATACATAGCGATCATAACTAATAATAATGTTTTAATAATTTTGTAACATTGTTCATCAAAACAATACAATACAAGATTATTAATGCCACACAGGGCAAGCTAAGATGTCATTGCTACAATGATATATGAATGATCCTTGATGTACCAGATGTATCTCCTGATCTGCGTTGTAGGTTCTTGGCTATCTGGTTTAGGGTTCCTGCTCCTCTATCCTTCTGACTGGGCATCCTCCAAGTTGGCGAGGCGTGCCTGGTATTCCTGGTTCAAACTTAACTGAGCACCTAACATGGCTTCTAGGGCGGTAATTGATGCGTGGGAATTACACCAGGCTTTACCTCTCGAGGGATCTCGAGAAGCTTACAACCCCCACCAGGCAGTGTACCTGATCGTTGTAGTATAGTATAGTGACAAGTACCGGGGGATTGATCATTCAACTTAGTAATAGTGTCGCTAGGATTAGAAAACCTAAAGACTAGGTCTAGAGATGAGGGATGATTCTTTTTGTATTTTTATGTTTTATAAAAGCAAATAAAAATCTCGGGTATTGGAAGAGTGGGCAGAATTAGTTGCTAGTCAACTAACCCAATTACTAAAATGCAATCAAAATAAAATAACAAAAATGAAAATAAACAAATTTAAACTAGAGGTGTAATCAATATATGGGAGAATTGTTTTTACTTAGGTTTCACTACTCCCTAGATATCTTTTACAGGTTAATTACTTGTTACAGTTGTGTGGATGACGGATTGTATTCCTTAATACCATTCATGGGGTAGCGTACTTACTTCCCCAATCCTATAAGCTCCTACTTCACTCCTATGTCGAGCCGGCTAAGAAGCTCCTAACATGGGATCACTAGAATTCGCTCATGCATTAAATACAATCATAAAAACCTAGTACACATCGGTTCATGTTTCTTAAGATGTTTAAACAAGTTACACAATGGAGATCTGCCAGTTTTCTTAAGCCTAACATTGAAATCATTCATCCATTATAACTATAAACAAGCAATCTGTCACACCCCCAAAATCGGGTCCAGCGGAAGCATACGTGTAGCTGGGGTGTAACTCAATTGGTATTACAACACTAGTTCAAAAATGGTTTTCACTTTAATCATTTAGAATAAAATCGTTTAATTAAAAATGTTGAATTTACATCGTTAAAAGTAGTGCGGAAGTAGGCCCTTAAAAGTAGTTTAAAACGGTCCCCATATAAATAATCTGAGTCTTCTATGACCATGCCATGCCCTGCCAAAACCTCCAGTAGCGTGCCATATGCTTAAAACCTGAAAATACATGCTAAAGTGTCAACACGAGGTTGGTGAGTTCATAGAGTTGTTAAAAAAAAATAATGTAATGCATATGTATGAAGGTTTCCGAGCAAAGGCATCGTAAATCCACTCAGTTACAAGTCCCGCCATAAGAGCCTTGTAACCTGTGTGTTTACAACCCACTGCTACAATATATAGTATGAGTAAAACATATATAAGTTTATCACCACAGTTAAGCAATTAGTCATGAGTCTACACTTCATCTCCGAAGACCTCACGTTTGTATGTAAGTCTCCATGGTTGTGCCCAGCAACTTAATCTGGGGCCATTGGAAGTATGTATGTCTCCATGGTTGTGCCCAGCAACTTAATCTGGGGCCATTGGAAGTCTCAGTAGCTCAAGAATACACATCACAGTTTAGTATAACACAGTTAAGTATAGCACAATCACGTATGTATGACATCAAGTATAAAACAATCAAGTATAAAGAAATCAAGTATAAATGTTTTGAGTATCAAGAAAGTATGTTTTTAGTATTTATACAAGTAAGCAAGTAGTTGAGCATGTATCTCCCCCAAAGAGTTAAAACAAGTATAAAGAGTAAAAGTGGGGCTATGACTCACCTGGTGCGAATAGCTACGATGACAAAAGTGGGTACACAGAAATGAGGTTCGATCTCTAACCGCAACCTAATATGAATGATAGTGATCTACTTAGATCATGAAAGGATGTAGAGAATATGCATGCACATGATACCTATACCACTCGTAACTTGGAAATAATTGTTATAGTCAAAGTAAAGTATTTTCCATACTTAAGAAAAATAAGTCCAACTAGAATAATAAAAACTTGTCGTAATATATCGTATATAAAAACGTTAGTGCTATATTCCTCGTTTTGAAAACCTTAAGATATCGTCTAGTAGTCGCATAAATAAACCTTGGGTCGTACGTATTTCATTAGTTAAAAATAAACTCCTTGAATAAGAAATCTAGAAACTATATTATTTAGTACGTAGTTATATTATTTTCTAGTGGTGACTATATATATATATAGTTTTGACGATTGTAAAACATGTATAACTTGGTCGTTTTAAGCTCATTTTACTCGTTCTTTATATCCCCGGAATCGTCTTAACCTATACTAATATATTTTCGATAGCTTGGCCCCACTAGGTTACGTTTAACGCCTCTATTTGTCCAACGAAAATCGTCCAACAGCATGCAGTTTTTCAGAAAACTAGTTTTCGTCGTTAAATTCGGAAAATCATATCTCCTTCGTTATTAACTCGTTTTAATCTGTTCTTTCGCCCACGGCTTCGTTTTCAAAAGTATTTTCTAAATCTCTAGCCCAATGTTACCCGGAAACCCCTGAGTTTTCTGGATTGGTCGATTTGGGACAGTAGGTAAATATACATGTTTAAAATCCATTTCTATTGTTTCAAACTAGTTTCTAATCCAACCAAACCACTTTCAATCACCACAAATCTAGTCTAATCTTACCATACACCTTCTTAGGGTGTCATGGGTTCCTAAACATCATCAATCTAGTGGATCTAACAAGGATCTAACTATAATCCATTTCTAGAGTTCAAAAGTTAGATATATATATAAATGAGTGGTATAACTAACATATGCATGTAGATCTTGAATGGAAATCATATGGATCTTGTATAAACTTGGAAAAATTATAAAAATGAGTTTGTTAACTTACTTGAAGGTTTAGGGAGTTTAGATGATGAAAACCTACTAATCCTTGAGTTTCTATTTCAAAACTCCAACAAGGATGACTAAGTGAACAAGTTTATATCTTGGTCTTGGAAAAATTGTTGTTCTTGCTTCTCCTTCTTGCTTAGGTCGAGCACACCAAGAGAGAAAAGAGAAAGAAAAGCTTACTAGCACTTAGAGAAATATGGTGAGAATGAAGTGAAAATGGGATAATATCTAGTTAGGAGACAATAGTTTGGTAAGTTATTAATGTGAGTTGGTGATTAGCACATGTTAGAAGGCTAGGAGGGGGGGGGGGGGCCGGTTATGAAAGGAGGAAAAAGAGGAGGTATGTTGGAGATTTATTTAGGAGGTTAGTGGAAATATTGTGTAGTATTTGGTTAGTTTTAGGTGTAATCGGGTACCGGGTTTGCTAGAAATAAATTTTATTGAGGTTATTCGGGACATAATAAAGTCGTAAAAATTGCCAAAATATGTCGGGTGCAAGTACGGAGAGTTTGGGTGATTATTGTTTAGTTTTTAAGAAAACCGTCGTAATTATATTAGACGTACGATACGAATTAAATAAATTTCCAAAATAACGGGTAAATGAATTTTATAATTTTTGTATCATTATAATGAGTGTAAAAATGTCTTAGGACCATAGTTGGGATTGTCGGACCAATTATTCAAAATAATAGTTCATAAGATAACGTTTATTAGGTGATAATCGTACGTGTACAGAAATGACGCAACTCACGTATAAATGACAAATTTTCTCCGGAGGTGAATAGTGTTTTATGAATAGTAAAATTTTAAAACGCTTCTCAGAATATCAAACTGACTCCGAAAAAGATGAATAGTAAAATGATGAATAGTGATCGATGAATGGTAACCGATGAATAGTAAATGTGAAAGTTCGGGAAAAGACCAGAATTTACGAGTTGTAACACAATCAACCTATAATCAACATCTAGGTTTCATTACATCTAAGCAAACACATGAAAGATCTAGCCTAGCATGTTAAAATCAAGACAAGCATAAGATATATTCAAACAACACATAGACACATTGAATGAATTGAAAGAGGACTTATCTTCATTGAACATGAAAGGTTTCAAGGGGTGAAAACCCTTGAAAATACTATTACAAACGACCTAGGGTTTATTAGGTTCGACCCTAGTGTGACATTTCAAAAATTTCATGACATTAATTTTTATATCTTATTATTTAATTATTTTATTTTATGTAATAATTAACTTCGTCGGAAGTTATCCGCGTACGTCGTTAAACGTACATTTAATTTAAACAAACTATACACTATGATTAGTCTACTTATTTTATACATTTTAATTACCTCACAAACATATTTTTTTTTATTTCACATTTATTTATTTTTTTTTATTATTTTTTTTATTTTCTATTCTTTTCACGTCTACGAGCTACGTTTTAATTTTAACAACATTTTAACACTCCGGCACTAGGATAACCTAACAATTGTATATATATATTTTAAATATTGGTTCGGATATTATTATTTTTGGAACGTGTTCGGTTTGAGAAAGTTGTTTGGTTATTTAAGGTTTCGGGTTTGGTCCGTGTATTTACACCTGGGTACTTAACCAACCTTACCCACTTTATATTATTATTATTATTAATAAAAGTTTTTTTTTTTTTTAATAAGAGTAGACACATGAATCGTCCCTGCAACAAACAAACCATCACCAATATCTCACCACTTTATTTCTCTCTCTCTTCTCTTTAACATAACACCACCGCCACCCTTTTTCCACCATAGCGCCGCCACCGCCGCCCTCACCACAAAAATAACACCACCATCTTCACCACCTTTTCGAGATCTATCTATTGGTACCAATCACGCGCTCTAAAACCTCCTCTAACACCACGAAATAATAAATACCGCCACTATAACATCACTTTTTCATCTTTTCTTGTTGGGTTTTGATTAAAACAAGCGGGGAAATGATATTTTGATAATAAAAATTCGTTTGGTATCTTGGGTGTGGTTTTGACTCGAGTTTGGTGCTCGATTCGTGATGATGGGTCGCGTTTGGATTTGGTTTTGGCTCGTTGGAGCTTGGCCGAGACCCATGGTCTCGGTGTGACTAATTTTCTTGGCTCGTATGGTATATCGAAAACCCACTAAGCTAAGCTTATTATTTTTATCTCATATAGTTTGAATGGATTAGAAAATTTCTTTATAAACAAGTGTATCATCGTAAGAATCGTGGTTTGTGGTTATTATTGTTTTTACTCGATGTGCTTAAATTTTTCGTGGTTGGTTGATAAGCTTATACGGTTTTGATTGAGTAAAGGTGGTTAGATGGCGAAGATAGGCTAGTATAGGTGCGTTGTGAAGTTTTGTTGAGATGAAATTGGCGTTTGGATAAGTTTCGGTATATATATATATTAATGCAGAAAATTAGAAGTAAGTGTTTGGGGGTCGTAAATATGTTTTTATAAAGTTTATGCTTCAAATTATGTTAGTACTTGTCAAGTCGATCGTTTTGATATAAGGATCGCCCCGTAACTCTTAAAAACGAAGTTTTTATGGCGATTCAAAAATGGGAAAAATTCTTATATGTAATTTCTGGACTTCTGAAAATGGGTAAATTCTGGCAGAACTGAAATGGGTTGTTTCGGACACCTTCTGACCCGTTTCGGCCTTCGGCCAAAACACGAAAGTTGTCCGAAACGACGTTTTTAGTCTACCGCGAGAAATTGGGGTGTGAAAGTGCGAAAGTGAAGGTGATTTTGATTAAAAATCAGTTCTACATTTTTCTTTTAAAAATGACAGCACTTGTTTATAAAAGTGAGCTGATGCAGTTTTTAAGCAAGGTTTTGAGCCTTTTCTGGTCCGAACCGGCCTTCCGTTAAAACACGAAAGTTGTTCGGAATGTCGTTTTGCATTAAATCTCTTTAGAGTCCGAGTCACGAAAATGTAATATAACTGGTCAAAACGGAAAGTCAAACTACTGCAGTTTATTTTAAAAGTCAAACTACGAACTGAAACTTGCAGGGGCATTTTGGTCATTTTATGTTGAGATTCAGGTCTCGGCTATAACTAAAAAGTTTTCCGGAATGTCGTTTTACACAAAATCTCTTTTGAGTCCGAAACGTGAAAATGTCATCTAGCGGGTCGTTTCGGACGGGTCAGATTTGGAGAATATATTACAAAAGTCAATTTCGGCAAAACTCTTCTAATAGTCTAGTAACATTATAAAATTGTTTTAGCGTAGAACTTAATAAGTAAGACTAAATATTTTGCGACTAATAAATTAGTCGTTGGCTTTGTGTATGTCTAAAAGTCTAAATTGCGGTAATGGGTCAAAATGGAAATTCTTCGAAAAAGTGTCGTAATTTATAAGTGAATATTATTTTCTTTTAAAAGGCTTGTACATTAAATAACTTTGAACTTAACCATCAACTCATCTTAGCAATTATCTGCTATTTGATCCTTATGTGTTTATTTCCTTTCATACGTGTGCTATATGTTTTATACTTTGGTATGTGTACTCGAGTCTTAACATTCAGACCACCACACGAACGATGATACAAAATCTTTTACAAACAATGATACTAAAACATGATACAACTTCTTCTAACTCATACGCATTACTTAAATCTCGCGTATCATATTTATAAGATAAGTTATTATCTTCTAGGTCGTGCCAACCGTGTACGGTTATGCTTTGCTTCTTGATTCTATTTTGCGATACTTACGCCAATACACTCTAAGGTGAGTTCATAGCCTCGCTTTTACTTACTTCAATTGTTTTATAAACCTCGCGAGGGGGATACATGCTAGTTTTATAAACTGAATACAAGTATAAATTTTTGGTATGCTTGACCCGATTACAAGATTATAGACATTGAGTATTTCTTGCCAATTAAGTCCCCATCATGAACCGTTAATTTCGTTGGAAACGCTAGTATTATGAATATGCATATTGGGCATTGACCAGCCTGGCCGAGTGAGTAGCGCTCACCTTTTAACGGTCACATAATATTGAGAGGTTGAGGTAAATGGCAAATATTACCCTACCGGGGCAACTGTTAAAACTTGGTTAAGGTTCGGTTTCATGAGCTCAATACTATAAATCTTATTTCCCGACTTGTATTTGTTACATGTCAACTTATTTATGGGCGTATAACATCGTAGCCCATCGTATTTTAAACTGGATTATCTTGTATTCAAATGATTACTTATTAAACTCTATGGATTCACTCAACCTTTGTGTTGACTTTTTAGCATGTATTTTCTCAGGTATTATTTGGCTAACTGAGCATTGGGAGCAATCGGAGTCGCGTGGATATCAAATATTGAAAGACTTGTTTTCTTCACATTCGATAATTATTTTCTTTAAATATGCAAATGAGTCATTTTTGAACTCTTGTAACTTATGTTTTAAATATAAATTGTTGGGACCTTTGTACTCTGATTTATCAAATCGAATGTGACATTTTATTAAACGTCTCTTTTGAGGTCGTTTTATGTAACTTGTTTTTATGAATTACGAAGTGACACCCAAATTGGTATTCCGCTGCGTTGTAAAATTTTGGGGGTGTCAAAGAATGGTACCAGAGCATTAGTTATAGAGAAATAGGTCGTTTTCAAAACCTAAACTATAACTGATTTTCAAATTTTTTTTTAAGTCTTTCACCATTGTTCGATATCCGCGGACGCTTGCTCCCAGGTAACTTATATGCTCTATTTTGCATCTATACATCTATTATATGAATAATGAATATATCCCCTAGTCATGATTTCGCTCTCTCATGCCTATCTTATTAGGCTATACTATTTACTTTATATCGGTCGGTTATTTATACGTTGACCACTCCGATTATCACATACTTTGTGTTTTCTTATTTTCTCCCTCGAAAGTCGATACTCATTGTATAAGGATACCCGTACATATATGTGTTACTCTCTTCTCAAATTCTTACGCATGTGTATAATACTATAATATGTATTAATGAGTTCGTTTACTTTAACCTCTTATGAACGATGCGGTGATCTCTGAAATATTTTCGCTACATTACTCTATATCATTTTGATGATATTGACATTCGGTGTACTTTGTCAATTCCACTAGTAATTTTGTTGTTCAACTCTGAGTGTGAACATTCTTCTTATGCTTTTGAATCACATATGTTGTTTTCATTATCCTTTCTTTTGAAATCTTTCAATTGATGGGAGTACGACCTTAACTTGTCATCTCAGATCGTGTCATCCTTTGGCACTACCTTGGAAATGCGATTGACTAATGTCATGTTATTATTCTCGTTACTTCTTCTTACGATTTTGATGAATCGTGTCGTTAAGTAGACATCCTTCTATTTATTGTAACACTTGATCTTGTTGTGTATTTTGTTTTGTGATGGACATACTTAAGTAGGATGATTTATAATCGTTTTATTGAAATGAATTGGGACGCTTCTTCATTTGAATAAGGAAATTATAAACCGCCGAACCATAAATTCATAAATCTTTACTTGCATGGATTGGGACGCCTCTTTATGAAAGTGACGAGTTATGAATGAGTGGGCTTATGTGTATCTACCATAGCGTGTGTACGAATCATTCTTTGGGCTATGAACTCCTCTCGACTCGTAATTTGTTATGTGGATTTTTCCAATTTTATATCAACCGCCGCGAGCTTGATAAGCTAATAATAATGTACTATTATTCGCTTCCACAAATTAGCGACTTCATAAATTCCTCGTCTCCTGTTGTTTTATCGCCAACACTTTTGTTCTATCCTTTCCTTTCAGGACCCTCACGACATTCTATTCGTTCCCTCATACCATCACTTACACATTAGGTGATTTCTATCACTTATTCTATCTTCGTTGCTATCTTGTTACCTTGTCAAAATACCGAGCACAAAATGTATTAAGAACCTCCATGGGCTTCTATAAAAAAAAAAATTTATGCGTCTTTATGAAAATTTTACAAATACTTCACAAGTGTTTAAATTACCAAAATGACCTTCTTAAGTTAAAGAGTCGGTTCTAACCACCTTCTTTTGTAAAAATCATAATTAATATTTATAATTGCACCATGCCCTATCTTTCAAATTACATGTTTTATACATCATATTTTAATCACGTCTTGAGGATATGACTAATTTAAATTTCGTTTCAACTAATGATTCCTAAAGATTTGAAAATAGACCTTCTACAATCACAACCATAAACCCGAGTTTCAACATGATTTTTATACATGCTTCCATCCCAAAAATCCTTAAAACGACCAAAAATGATTTAAGAAGAATTGAGCGCCGGGACGTCGCTCTCTTAAGGGGTACGTGCTGTGACATTTCAAAAATTTCATGACATTAATTTTTATATCTTATTATTTAATTATTTTATTTTATGTAATAATTAACTTCGTCGGAAGTTATCCGCGTACGTCGTTAAACGTACATTTAATTTAAACAAACTATACACTATGATTAGTCTACTTATTTTATACATTTTAATTACCTCACAAACATATTTTTTTTTATTTCACATTTATTTATTTTTTTTTTATTATTTTTTTTATTTTCTATTCTTTTCACGTCTACGAGCTACGTTTTAATTTTAACAACATTTTAACACTCCGGCACTAGGATAACCTAACAATTGTATATATATATTTTAAATATTGGTTCGGATATTATTATTTTTGGAACGGGTTCGGTTTGAGAAAGTTGTTTGGTTATTTAAGGTTTCGGGTTTGGTCCGTGTATTTACACCGGGGTACTTAACCAACCTTACCCACTTTATATTATTATTATTATTAATAAAAGTTTTTTTTTTTTTTAATAAGAGTAGACACATGAATCGTCCCTGCAACAAACAAACCATCACCAATATCTCACCACTTTATTTCTCTCTCTCTTCTCTTTAACATAACACCACCGCCACCCTTTTTCCACCATAGCGCCGCCACCGCCGCCCTCACCACAAAAATAACACCACCATCTTCACCACCTTTTCGAGATCTATCTATTGGTACCAATCACGCGCTCTAAAACCTCCTCTAACACCACGAAATAATAAATACCGCCACTATAACATCACTTTTTCATCTTTTCTTGTTGGGTTTTGATTAAAACAAGCGGGGAAATGATATTTTGATAATAAAAATTCGTTTGGTATCTTGGGTGTGGTTTTGACTCGAGTTTGGTGCTCGATTCGTGATGATGGGTCGCGTTTGGATTTGGTTTTGGCTCGTTGGAGCTTGGCCGAGACCCATGGTCTCGGTGTGACTAATTTTCTTGGCTCGTATGGTATATCGAAAACCCACTAAGCTAAGCTTATTATTTTTATCTCATATAGTTTGAATGGATTAGAAAATTTCTTTATAAACAAGTGTATCATCGTAAGAATCGTGGTTTGTGGTTATTATTGTTTTTACTCGATGTGCTTAAATTTTTCGTGGTTGGTTGATAAGCTTATACGGTTTTGATTGAGTAAAGGTGGTTAGATGGCGAAGATAGGCTAGTATAGGTGCGTTGTGAAGTTTTGTTGAGATGAAATTGGCGTTTGGATAAGTTTCGGTATATATATATATTAATGCAGAAAATTAGAAGTAAGTGTTTGGGGGTCGTAAATATGTTTTTATAAAGTTTATGCTTCAAATTATGTTAGTACTTGTCAAGTCGATCGTTTTGATATAAGGATCGCCCCGTAACTCTTAAAAACGAAGTTTTTATGGCGATTCAAAAATGGGAAAAATTCTTATATGTAATTTCTGGACTTCTGAAAATGGGTAAATTCTGGCAGAACTGAAATGGGTTGTTTCGGACACCTTCTGACCCGTTTCGGCCTTCGGCCAAAACACGAAAGTTGTCCGAAACGACGTTTTTAGTCTACCGCGAGAAATTGGGGTGTGAAAGTGCGAAAGTGAAGGTGATTTTGATTAAAAATCAGTTCTACATTTTTCTTTTAAAAATGACAGCACTTGTTTATAAAAGTGAGCTGATGCAGTTTTTAAGCAAGGTTTTGAGCCTTTTCTGGTCCGAACCGGCCTTCCGTTAAAACACGAAAGTTGTTCGGAATGTCGTTTTGCATTAAATCTCTTTAGAGTCCGAGTCACGAAAATGTAATATAACTGGTCAAAACGGAAAGTCAAACTACTGCAGTTTATTTTAAAAGTCAAACTACGAACTGAAACTTGCAGGGGCATTTTGGTCATTTTATGTTGAGATTCAGGTCTCGGCTATAACTAAAAAGTTTTCCGGAATGTCGTTTTACACAAAATCTCTTTTGAGTCCGAAACGTGAAAATGTCATCTAGCGGGTCGTTTCGGACGGGTCAGATTTGGAGAATATATTACAAAAGTCAATTTCGGCAAAACTCTTCTAATAGTCTAGTAACATTATAAAATTGTTTTAGCGTAGAACTTAATAAGTAAGACTAAATATTTTGCGACTAATAAATTAGTCGTTGGCTTTGTGTATGTCTAAAAGTCTAAATTGCGGTAATGGGTCAAAATGGAAATTCTTCGAAAAAGTGTCGTAATTTATAAGTGAATATTATTTTCTTTTAAAAGGCTTGTACATTAAATAACTTTGAACTTAACCATCAACTCATCTTAGCAATTATCTGCTATTTGATCCTTATGTGTTTATTTCCTTTCATACGTGTGCTATATGTTTTATACTTTGGTATGTGTACTCGAGTCTTAACATTCAGACCACCACACGAACGATGATACAAAATCTTTTACAAACAATGATACTAAAACATGATACAACTTCTTCTAACTCATACGCATTACTTAAATCTCGCGTATCATATTTATAAGATAAGTTATTATCTTCTAGGTCGTGCCAACCGTGTACGGTTATGCTTTGCTTCTTGATTCTATTTTGCGATACTTACGCCACTACACTCTAAGGTGAGTTCATAGCCTCGCTTTTACTTACTTCAATTGTTTTATAAACCTCGCGAGGGGGATACATGCTAGTTTTATAAACTGAATACAAGTATAAATTTTTGGTATGCTTGACCCGATTACAAGATTATAGACATTGAGTATTTCTTGCCAATTAAGTCCCCATCATGAACCGTTAATTTCGTTGGAAACGCTAGTATTATGAATATGCATATTGGGCATTGACCAGCCTGGCCGAGTGAGTAGCGCTCACCTTTTAACGGTCACATAATATTGAGAGGTTGAGGTAAATGGCAAATATTACCCTACCGGGGCAACTGTTAAAACTTGGTTAAGGTTCGGTTTCATGAGCTCAATACTATAAATCTTATTTCCCGACTTGTATTTGTTACATGTCAACTTATTTATGGGCGTATAACATCGTAGCCCATCGTATTTTAAACTGGATTATCTTGTATTCAAATGATTACTTATTAAACTCTATGGATTCACTCAACCTTTGTGTTGACTTTTTAGCATGTATTTTCTCAGGTATTATTTGGCTAACTGAGCATTGGGAGCAATCGGAGTCGCGTGGATATCAAATATTGAAAGACTTGTTTTCTTCACATTCGATAATTATTTTCTTTAAATATGCAAATGAGTCATTTTTGAACTCTTGTAACTTATGTTTTAAATATAAATTGTTGGGACCTTTGTACTCTGATTTATCAAATCGAATGTGACATTTTATTAAACGTCTCTTTTGAGGTCGTTTTATGTAACTTGTTTTTATGAATTACGAAGTGACACCCAAATTGGTATTCCGCTGCGTTGTAAAATTTTGGGGGTGTCAAACCTAGTATTCTCCACACAAGTTCCCCTTTTTAATGAATGGAAAATAAAAAAGTATATATAGATTTTGTAAGGTGACGGCGTCAAGAGTAAATGTCTGACGCCGTCATCTCGCCGCCAATAAAGTTCTCGGACTACCTAGATCTGGGTTTGACGCCGTCACGTGTAATCCATCTTCAGGCCATCACCAAAATAACTCTTGACGCCTTCAGGTTTTCTCTGGGTCGTCATGGATTTTACTCCTGACGCCGTCACAATTTCCTTCTTGATGCCGTCAGGTACTGTTCCCAGCATGGAAAATTAAGTCTTTGCCGTTTTCTTCACTTTTATGCTCCAAAATACTTCCTTTTCCAGAATTCACTCCCAAAGTACCTAAAATCACAAAAGGAACGATTTAGGGCAATATTTGATCAAATAAATTCAATTCCGGGCTTAAATGACCCCCTAAAAAAGGTTCATTTTTCGCCTCATCATATACCCTTACACTTGAGATTTGCTTGTCCTCAAGCAAATACGCTTTTATTCTAGTCAAAATACAAGTTAGGGGTCATTTAACACTAATATAAAAGTAATTACAACAAATAATCGTTCCACTAAAGACCAAAGACAAGCACGGAGGTTATACACTAGCACCTCACAAATAGTGTTTAGATACTCACATCTCTCGGGTGTAATAAAGTAATATCACAATATGGAAATGGAAAACATCTCTCACTACCTGTCATAGCAAAATAGATTACCATAGGCTTGGGAAAGGATCAAACCTCCACCAAATGGCGTAAGCACCTAGGATAAACTATCAAAGAGGTCTTTTTAAAGGGTTGTAACGTTAGGTGTAGGGATATGGAATACACGATTTTGTTGGATATAGGCAGTCTTTACTGGTGGCGAGTTAATCATATTGGTTAATTACATGTACAATGTGGCGTTCCTAAGCCAAGACTAGACTCGACTTAAGCTAATAAATGAAAAATAACAAAAACATAAAATAAACATAGAATGAAACGTGATGGTAGTCCGTATGTTTTTTTCTTTTCTTTCTCGATTTTTTTTTTTTTTTTTGTATACACTTTTACCCTACCATCCAAAATAATACATCATAGGGAATGTACATTCCTCTTACACTTGAATTTTTACATACTTTACAATAAACTAATCTAATGACTCGAATCAAGATAATTAAAACACTTGGAGTACTTTTAAGATTAACGTACATATGGGGGTAATAATATGATGTTCTTCCCCATTACTCCATAACATTAGTACTTTACCCATGAATCCCAATAGTCCCAAAACAATATGTACAAGGATATAACTCGAATTAGCAACCATGTAATCAATTGGATAATTAACTAAGGGTTTAAACAAATAACAATAATGCACTAAAGAAGAGTTCATACACGGAAGGCTAAGGCGATTTGGGTGTACATTTAAGTGGGGTGTAACAAAATTTTCCTTTAAGTAAGATGCTTAAAGTTAGAAACGAAAACATAGGCTCGGAGGGGTGTACTAGGGGTTTCGTGTACTAAGAATGAGTACAACGCTAAGGGTGTGGGAAAAATTAATTGACTTAACTAGCCAAGTAATATGACTTAAATGGTCAAGTAATTATGATGCGGGTTTAATACAAGGGTGATC
Source organism: Artemisia argyi (assembly GCA_030686995.1). NCBI lineage: Eukaryota > Viridiplantae > Streptophyta > Magnoliopsida > Asterales > Asteraceae > Artemisia > Artemisia argyi. The sequence goes on along the minus strand of CM060685.1, from coordinate 16,368,281 downwards.
CTAATGCCTCTTATCATGTAGTAAATCCTACTACACGAATGTAGTCTCACTAGCGGTCTCGGGATGCATCACTAATGCAAGTTCTAGAATCTAAATGCTACCGGTACACTCATAAGCACTAATAGTAAATGCATTTCCTATCAAATCTAAAGGCGAACCTCGCATATTTGGGTGGAAAATTTTTCTGAATGGTACGGTTTATTGCTAGTCATACAATCTCCTATCCATGAGACACTTGCTATGGCTAAAGTTTCACTCCTAAATGTTGTAAAAAATTTTAAATTTGGCGCTAAAATTACACTAACAAGTATTTCTCATAGTTTTATTACACACTTACTATCAAACAAACAAACTCAAGCGAAAGTGTATCTGTAAGGTATCATCATTTTACCCTCCCCTTACACTTATGATGAACATTGTCCCCAATGTTCAAGTAAAGAATGTAAAAGTGAAATAAGTAAAAAGAATGAAATCAAATACTCCCCTGATTTGCTCGGTATGGATAATAAGGTAGCTAGGTTAGATCTTCCTCCAAGAGAATGAACAATCAAAGCTTCCCTTCCAGAATATAAATCATCTTCTTGTCATACATAACCGGTAAAACCTGAGAAAACAGACAAGCCAACCTCGTGTAAAATCGGCGGCAATCTATATATGCTAACAAATCCTAGAAAACAAAATAAGAAATAATGCTTGTGGAATGATGTTTGTAGATTTCCTGGAGATTATAAAACTAAAGATTCAACAAAAACTTTAAGACTCCGTTAGAAAAACAAAACTGGTAAAATTTCAAGAATTTTACACATGACGCCGTCAGGAATTTCTTCGTGACGCCGTTAGAAGTGACCTGCAGAAATTCTTATGTTAAGTTTCCGGAAAATTTCTTGAAAAACTTCGTCCTACTTCCTAGAAAATACTGCAAAACATCATTATGACTCGATACAAGCATTTGACTCAAACAAATACGAATATACATGTTCACTTAATATTGTGGAGAATCATGATCGAGTTTGTTTCTTAAAAACATATTTGGGGTTTCCCCTTACACTTATCTTTTGCGAAATACCTTTGGATGAAGTTAAGACGAAGCCAAACAACAAAATAAAGTATTTTCACCATTTTAGTTTTGAAACAAGATCTACCAACAATAAAAATAAAGCATGCATACGGAAGAAATAACAATCAAACAAAATAAAAATCACACAAAACATGGGTTGCCTCCCAAGAAACGCTTTTCTTTATTTACGAGTCTTGCAAGGTCATGGGCTATCGTGTGTCGCTTATGCTCACATAACCAAGGGTGAGCCATCTAATAGCCGCCTCATCTTTCTTATAATCATCACCTAACTCTAAACATCCGCGATAATACCTTTTATTCTTATCGTGAGTATATTTAAGCCCTTTTTTCTTATCATTCTCACTTAACATTTCTAGGGGTGGATATCTACTACACTTCTCCATGGAAAAATCCTTGAACCTATGGTGTGCACGGGGCATTTGGTAGTGATGCGTAGGGATTGCACCAGGCTTTACCTCTCAAGGGATCTTGAGAAGCTTACAACCCCCACCAGGCAGTGTACCTGATCGATGTAGTATAGTATAATGACAAGTAACGGGGGATTGATCGTTCAGCTAGGAATAGTGTCGCTAGGATTAGAAAACCTAAATACTAGATCTAGAGATAAGGGATGATTCTTTTTGTATTTTTATAATTTTTAGAAAGCATGTTAAAATCTCGGGTTTGAAGGATTTGGGGCGGAATTAGTTGCTAGTCAACTAACCCAATACTAAAGATGCAATCAAAATAAAATACTAGAAATGAAAATAAACTAATTTAAACTAAGGTTGTGAGCAATATGTGGGAAAAATGTGTTTACTTAGATTTCACTACACCCTAGATATCTTTTACACGTTAATTACTTGTTATAGTTGCGTGGATGATGGATTGTATTCCTTAATACCATTCATGGGGTGGCGTACTTACTTCCCCAATCCTATGAGTGCCTACTTCACTCCTATGTCGAGCCTGCAAGAAGCTCCTAACATGGGATCATTAGAATTTACTCATGCATTAAATACAACCAATAAAACCTAGTACACATCGGTTCATGTTTCCTAAGACGTTCAAGCATGTTGCACAATGGAGATCTGCCAGTTTTCTTAAGCCTAACATTGAAATCATTCATCTAATACAACCATAAACAAGTAATCAACACATAATCAACATCTAGGTTTCATTAGATCTAAGTAAACACAAGATAAATCTAGCCTAGCATGTTGAAATCAAGACAAGCACAAGATATAGACAACTAACACATAGACATATTGATTGAATTAAGAGAAGACTTATCTCAATAGCACATGTAAGGATTCAAGGGTTGAAAACCCTTGAAAAACTATAAAATTCGTACAAGGTTCGGCCCTAGGGTTTCTCCACACAAGTCCCTCTTTATGAATGATAATTAGAAAACTATATATAGATATTAGGAGGTGACGGCTTGAAGAACAAACTTGTGACGCCGTCATCTCGCCGCCAAATAAATCCTTGGACCGCCTAGATCTACATCTGACACCGTCATGTAGTCCTCTTTTGCAGGCCGTCACACATTTAACTCTTGACGCTCTACTTGTGACGCCTTCATGTTTGTACTGGGTGGTCATGGTTTAAACTCTTGACGCCGTCAAATACTTCCTCTTGACGCCGTCAAACACTGTTCCCAGCATGGAAAATTAAGTCTTTGGCGTTTTCTTCACTTTTATGCTCCAAAAACGTCCGAATTGCTTCCTTTTCCAGATTTCACTCCGAAAGTACCTAAAATCACAAAAGGAACGATTTAGGGTAATATTTGATCAAATATATTCAATTCCGGGCTTAAATGACCCCCTAAAAGTGGTTCATTTTTCACCTCATCATACTTATCTCAATAACACATGTAAGGGTTCAAGGGCTGAAAACCCTTAATGAATGAAAATTAGAAAACTATACATAGATAATAGAAGCTGACGGCGCCAAGAACAACCTTGTGACGCTGTCATCTCGCCGCCAAAATAATCCTCGGACTGCCTTGATCTACATCTGACGCCGTCATGTATTCCATTTTTCCAGGCTGTCACACATTTAACTCTTGACGCTCTTCTTTGTGACACCTTCATTTCTGTACAGGGTCGTCATGATCTTTATTCTTGACGCCGTCAACTTGTTCCTCTTGACGCCGTCACACACTGTTCCCAGCATGGAAAATTAAGTCTTTGGCGTTTTCTTCACTTTTATGCTCCAAAAATGTCTGAATTGCTTCCTTTTCCAGATTTCACTCCCAAAGTACCTAAAATCACAAAAGGAACGATTTAGGGCAATATTTGATCAAATAAATACAATTCCGGGCTTAAATGACCCCTTAAAAGTGGTTCATTTTTCGCCTCATCATATACCCTTACACTTGAGATTTGCTTGTCCTCAAGCAAATGCGCTTTTATTCTAGTCAAAATACAAGTTAGGGGTCATTTAACACTAATATAAAAGTAATTACAACAAATAATCGTTCCACTAAGGACCAAACACAAGCACAGAGGTCATATACTAGCACCTCACAAATAGTGTTTAGATACTCACATCTCTCGGGTGTAATAAAGTATAAATTACAATATGGAAACGGAAGATATCTCTCACTACCTGTCATAGCAAAATAGATTACCATAGGCTTGGGAAAGGATCAAACCTCCACCATATCGCGTAAGCACCTAGGATAAACTATCAAAGAGGTCTTTCAAAGGGTTGTAACGTTAGGTGTAGGGATATGAAATACACGGTTTTGTTGGATATAGGCAGTTTTTACTGGTAGCGAGTTAACAATCTTGGTTAATTATATGTACGATATGGCGTTGCTAAGCCAAGACTAGACTCGACTTAAGCTAATAAATGAAAAATAACAAAAACATAAAATAAACATAGAATGAAACGGGATGGTAGTCCGTATGTTTTTTCTCTTTTCTTTTTCTATTTTTTTTCTTTTTCTTGATTTTTTCGATTTTTATTTTTTATTTTTTTTATTATTATTTTTTTTTTGCATACACTCTTACCCTAGCATCCAAAATAATACATCATAGGGAATGAAAATTCCCCTTACACTTGAATTTTGACATACTTTACAATAAACTAATCTAATGACTCGAATTAACAAAATCAAAACACTTGGAGCACTTTTAAGATTAACGTACATATGGGGGTAATAAATGATGTTCTTCCCCATTACTCCATAAATAATTACTTTACCCATGAGTCCCAATCGTCCCAAAACAATATGTACAAGGATATGACTCGACTTAGCAACCATGTAATCAATTAGATAGTTGACTTAGGGTTTAACAAATAACAATAATGCACTAAAAATGAGCGCATACACGGAAGGCTAAGGCGATTTGGGTGTACATTTAAGTGGGGTGTAACAAATATTCCTTTAAGTAAAATGCTTAAAGTTAGAAACGAAAAGATATGCTCGGAGGGGTGTACTAGGGGTTTCGTGTACTAACAATGAGTACAACGCTAAGGTGTGGGAAAAATTAGTTGACTTAACTAGCCAAGTAATATGACTTAAATGGTCAAGTAATTATGATACGGGTGAAACACAAGGGTGATCCTAATGCCTCTTATCATGTAGTAAATCCTACCACACGAATGTAGTCTCACTAGCGGTCTCGGGATGCATCACTAACGCAAGTTCTAGAATCTAAATGCTACCGGTACACTTATAAGCACTAATAGTGAATGATTTTGCTATCAAATCTAAAGGTGAACCTCACATGAGACGCTTGCTATGGCTAAAGTTTCACTCCTAAATGTTGTAAAAATATTTAAATTTGGCGCTAAAATTGCACTAACAAGTATTTCTCATAGTTTTATTACACATCTTCTATCAAACAAACAAACTCAAGCGAAAGTGTATCTGTAAGGTATCATCATTTTACCCTCCCCTTACACTTAGGCTGAACATTGTCCCCAAAGTTCAAGTAAAGAATGTAAAAGTGAAATAAGTAAAACAAATGAAATCAAATACTCCCCTGATTCGCTCGGTATGGATAAGGTGGCCAGGTTAGATCTTCCTCCAAGAAAATGAACAATCAAAGCTTCCCTTCCAGAATATAAATCATCTTCTTGTCATACATAACCTGTAAATCCAGAGAAAACAAACAAGACAACCTCGCATAAAATCGGCGGCAATCTACATAAGTTACTAAATCCTAGAAAACAAAATAAGATATAATGCTTGTGGAATGAAGTTTGCAGATTTCCTAGAGATTATAAAACTTAATAATTCAGCAAAAACTTTAAGACTCCGTTAGAAAAACAAAACTGGTAAAATTTCTAGATTTTTACACGTGACGCCGTCAAGAGCAAGCTCATAACGCCGTCAGAAGTGACCTGCAGAAATTCTTATGTTAAGTTTCTGGAAAATTTCTGGAAAAACTTGGTCCTACTTCCTGGAAAATCCTGCAAAACTTCATTATGACTCAATACAAGCATTTGACTCTAATAAATACGAATATACATGTTCACTTAATATAGTGGAGAATCATGATCGGTTTGTTTCTTAAAAACATATTTGGGGTTTCCCCTTACACTTATCTTTTGCAAAAATACCTTTAGGTGGAGTTAAGACTAGGCCAAAACAACAAAGTAAAGTATTTCCACTTTTTAGTTTATAAACATGATCTACCAACAATAAAAATAAAGCATGCATACGGAAACAAATAATAAACAAACAAAATAAAATCACAAAAAGCATGGGTTGCCTCCCAAGAAGCGCTTTTCTTTATTTACGAGTCTTGTAGCTAGACTCAAGGTCATGGGTTACTACGTGACACGGGTGAGTTCCTCATTGAGGTCATCTTTGGGATCCAACTTAGGTTTCAACTTCCTATCGGTTTTCATAGTACGGTATGACCTTTCAAACTTTTCTCCATCCGGATCATACAAAGTCATCCTCATATGCCATGATCCGTCACTTTCTTTAGGTGGCTTGTCCCACCTCCATTTACACTTGTCTCCCTCTCTTTTCCACTTATTTATCTCTATATTAATAGGCATTACGCTCAAGAACTCAATCATCTTCCTAAAGACTAAGGGGTCCTCAAAGGGATCTAGCTCTTCATCTCTAGCTATGAGTTGTTCCACCAAATGTGTCTTTTCAATGAAATCTTTTTCTAGATAGAATGGGCATTGAGGTCCTATAAAGTTCCTTTCTATCCAATGTCCATATCTAGATGGTCTCCTATTCATCTCTACCCAATGTGATGTTGGTTCATCATCACAATCATAACTATGCTTCTTAACATCGTACACCGACCAAGTATCGCCTTCACCTACCGCTATCTTAGACTCCTTACAATCTATCATGGCGCTAGCGGTTGCTAAAAATCCTCTTCCTACCAACAATGGGCATGTAGTGTCACTAACAATGTCTAGGACGTGAAAATCCGCTAAGATAGTTAACTTTCCTACGTGAACAACTACATCCTTAATCATTCCAATCGGGTGGGCAATACTCCCATCCGCTAGACCTATCAATACCTCCGTTTCCTCTAACTTTCCTAGCTTAAGAGTGGTGAATAGGGATAAGGGAATCAAGTTGAGGCTTGACCCTAAATCGGCTAGTGTGTCGAAAGCTTCGGATCTTCCTATCTTACAAGGCAAAACAAGTATACCCGGATCATCAAGCTTTTTAGGCAACTTGTTTTGAACGAAGGCGGTCCCATTTTTACCTAGTTTAAACTTCTCATATTTTTCTAGAAGGGCACTATAGTAGGGAGCACGGGCAAAGACATCAATGACGGGGTGTTCAAGGTGAAGTTCCTTGAATTCATCGTCAAGGTCTTGCATAGGAGGTGTTTCAACTATACTTTTGACCGGTTTTATATCGGGTGTTTTACTTGATTGGTCCTTTTGAAGAATTTGGTTTTGTTTGAAACACTTGCTCGTTGATTTAACCGAGTAGTATTGTGGACACGAAGTGGGTGACGAAACTGAAGATATGGAATTAACGTTTAGTTTCGGATTCTTGACCGTGTCGCTTGGGAGTGCTCCCATTTCTCGGTCATTGAGAACTTTCAACAATGCGTCAATTTTGGTGGTCATCTCGCTTTGCTTTTGTTTGAAATCGGCTTCAAACTTAGATATGCGAGCTTCTTGAGATGCCATGAATTTAGACATCAACCCTTCAAGATTGTTGGTACTACCATAGTTGTTAGAAGGATTGTTGTTGAAAGTACGGTTGGAGGGTGGACCGTTTGGTTGGTAACGATTAGGCGGATTGGAAGAAGTGGGTTGATTTTGTTTCCACCTAAGGTTTGGGTGATTTTTCCAAGAGGGGTTGTAGGAATCACTGTAAGGGTTTGGCTCGGGTTTGAAAGTGTACCAGTTATCTCCCGCTTCGTCGGTACGCGTGGATGCGTAGTCCGCAAAAGCTGTTCCGGGGAGTTCCACATAATCACGAGTGTCATGGGGACCACTACATAATTTGCATGAAGAAGTGATTTTGTTCACTTGGCTTGAAGGCTTAGGAGCTTCGTAGGATTTCATGAGAAACTTGACTTGGTCCTCAAGTTCCATGATCCTATGGTCGGGAGTGCTAGAGTTGTTCGAAGGCAAAGATATTGCCTTGACCATTTTGTTCAAATCACGGGGATCATTCCAACTTTCGTTGTCATAGAGAGCAAGATCTTCTATGAGTTCCCATGATTGTTCCGCCTTAGATCACGTAGCTTACCACCGGCCGATTGGTCAATGGCTCGCCTTGTGGAGAGATCGATATGGTCATAAAAGACTTGGACTTGGAGACAAAGATCTATACCATGATGAGGGACTTTTTGGAGTAAGTCCTTAAAACGAGTCCATGCTTCATAAAGAGATTCATTTTGACGTTGTTGGAACATCAAGATGTCATTTCTAAGCTTAGTAGTTCTCCCTGGTGGGAAAAATTGAGCAAGGAAACGAGTGGTGAGATCATCCCATGTGGTGATGGATCCCGCGGGTAAACGCTCAAGCCATTAACTAGCTTGATCCCGTAGAGAGAATTGGAATAGGTGTAATCGGGTTGTCTCTCTAGTTGCAACATCTAGGTCTATGGAGTCTACGATCTTTAGGAAGTCCGTAAGATGTTGAGTTGGATCTTCGGAACGAAGTCCATGGAATGTACATCCGCTTTGCACCAACCGGATTGTGTCGGATCGCAAGGGGGTCACATTGGCTCCGGTGAGCTCAATGGTGTTTCGGTAGCCTTGGTGGCTAGGTCGGGAATACTCTCCTAAGGTTCGGGGCCTAAGAGGTTCTAGTGGTGGGTTTTGTTGTGGTGGGATGACGGCTTCAAAGATGTTCCCATCGTCCATGATGTCGGGTGGTGAAAAGTTACGAACAAAAACACAAAGAAATAAGATAGACTAAAGAAAACCTAAAAATAAAAATAAAATCTTACTAGAAAGGAATCTAGCAAGTAGACCTAACAAAAAGAAATTCTAACCTAGACAATAACTATTCCCCGGGCTGCGGCGCCAAAAACTTGATGCGTAGGGATTGCACCAGGCTTTACCTCTCAAGGGATCTTGAGAAGCTTACAACCCCCACCAGGCAGTGTACCTGATCGATGTAGTATAGTATAATGACAAGTACTGAGGGATTGATCGTTCAGCTAGGAATAGTGCCGCTAGGATTAGAAAACCTAATTACTAGTTCTAGAGATGAGGGATGATTCTGTTTGTATTTTTATATTTTTTAGAAAGCAAGTAAAAATCTCGGGTTTTGAAGGATATGGGCGGAATTAATTGCTAGTCAACTAACCCAATACTAAGATGCAATCAAAATAAAATACTAGAAATGAAAATAAACTATATTAAACTAAGGTTATGAGCAATAAGTGGAGAAATGTGTTTACCTAGATTTCACTACTCCCTAGATATCTTTTACACGTTAATTACTTGTTATAGTTGCGTGGATGACGGATTGTATTCCTTAATACCATTAATGGGGTGGCGTACTTAACTCCCCAATCCTATGACTGCCTTGATCTACATCTGACGCCGTCAAGAACAACCTTGTGACGCCGTCATCTCGCCACCAAAATAAACCTCGGACTGCCTTGATCTACATCTGATGCCGTCATGTATTCCATTTTTCTAGGCCGTCACACATTTAACTCTTGACGCTCTTCTTTGTGACGCCTTCATTTCTATGATCTTTACTCTTGACGCCATCAACTTGTTCTTCTTGACGCCGTCACACACTGTTCCTAGCATGGAAAATTAAGTCTTTGGCGTTTTCTTCACTTTTATGCTCCAAAAACGTCCGAATTGCTTCCTTTTCCAGATTTCACTCCCAAAGTACCTAAAATCACAAAAGGAACGATATAGGGCAATATTTGATCAAATAAATTCAAATCCGGGCTTAAATGACCCCTTAAAAGTGGTTCATTTTTCGCCCCATCAATCGGTTTGTTTCTTAAAAACATATTTGGGGTTTCCCCTTACACTTATCTTTTGCAAAAATACCTTTAGGTGAAGTTAAGACTAGGCCAAAACAACAAATTAAAGTATTTCCACTTTTTAGTTTAGAAACATGATCTACCAACAGTAAAAATAAAGCATGCATACGGAAGCAAATAACAAACAAACAAAATAAAATCACACAAAGTATGGGTTGCCTCCCAAGAAGCGCTTTTCTTTATTTACGAGTCTTGTAGCTAGACTCTAGGTCATAGGTTACTACGTGACTTCATCCTCAAACGTTATATCTTCCTCAGCAGTCATTTCATTATTGTTTTCTTGATAATGTTTTACACGTTGTATGTTAAAAGTAAATTCTCTACCTTCATCGTCTAATAACACAACGGCTCCAGTTCTAGAGGAACTTTTCACCGTAAATGGTCCATACCATCTAGACTTGAGTTTCCCTGGAAATAATCTTAACCGAGAATTGTACAATAGAACTTTGTCCCTTTCTGAAAATTCCTTGGGTTTCTTAATTCTTTGATCATGCCATCTTTTTGCCCTTTCTTTATATGTAATGGAAGACTCATAGGCTTCTAATCTAAGCTCATCAAGCTCATGTAATTGCAAGAACCTATTGGTTCTGGCAATTGTATAATCTAAGTTACATGCCTTAAGCGCCCAATAAGCCTTATGTTCTAATTCCACTGGCAAGTGACATGCCTTACCATACACCATGCGAAACGGGGTCGTTCCAATAGGTGTCTTGTAGGCGGTTCGAAATGCCCATAAGGCTTCGTCGAGTTTAAATGACCAGTCTTTTCTATTCTGACTAACCGTTTTTTCAAGTATTCTTTTAATAGCCCTGTTTGTGTTTTTGACCTGGCCATTGGTTTGTGGATGATAGGCGGTGGAAAACCGATGGGACACTCCATACCTCTTCATGACCTTCTCCATTTGCGCATTGCAAAAGTGGGTCCCCCTATCACTGATGAGGGCTTTAGGAATCCCGAATCTAGCGAAAAGCTTTTTCAGAAAATGAATAACTACCCTGGCATCATTGGTCCTAAGGGCTTGTGCCTCTACCCATTTCGAAACATAATCGATGGCAACTAAAATGTATTCGTTCCCCCTGAAGATGGAAAGGGTCCCATGAAGTCAATTCCCCAGACATCGAAGACCTCACATACTTGTATAAAATTCTGAGGCGTTTCGTCCCTATATGATATGTTACCGGCCCGTTGACATGCATCGCATGCCTGTACCATTTCTTGGACATCACGGAAAATTGTGGGCCAATAGAATCCCGCGTCGAAAATTTTTCGGGAGGTGGTGCTTATCTCATGATGCCCTCCAGAGGGACCAGAGTGACATTCCCTCATAATCTTCACTGCCTCACTTTCCAAAACACAACGTCTTATTATTTGGTCAGGACACCTTCGGAATAAAAATGGTTCATCCCAGAAGTAGTATTTTAACTGAGAAAAGAACCTTTTTCTTTCGTACTTAGTCACGTGTTCTGGAACGAGTCTGCTTGCGAGATAGTTGGCAAAATCGGCGTACCAAGGCTCCGAATCAATCATTGACATGAGTTGTTTGTCAGGAAATGAATCCCTAATCTAGCACCTATCGTGCTCATCCAAGGGGTTTTCAAGACGAGATAGATGATCAGCGGCCAGATTTTCTGCCCCCCTCTTATCACGAATTTCAACATCGAATTCTTGTAACAACAAGATCCACCGAATTAGTCGTGGCTTAGCATCCTGCTTAGTAAAAAGATATCGAAGAGCCGAGTGATCAGTGAAAACGACTGTCTTAGAAAGGACAAGATATTGCCGGAATTTGTCGAATGCGAACACTACGGCTAACAATTCCTTTTCGGTGGTTGAGTAATTCTCTTGAGCGGGATTCATGGTTTTACTAGCGTAGTAAATAGGTTGGAATAGCTTGTCACGCCGTTGGCCAAATACAGCTGATAAAGTCTTTTTAGTAGTATATATAATTATTTCCGAAGAAACGCTCGTGAAAGTATGTTCCCCGGGTCGTTATGTCCCAACGAAGGTAAGACGGCGATTGAGTCGGCTTTGAGTCGCGTGATTGTGAAGTGAATGGAATTAAAAAGATGATTTGGTTGGTTTTTGATTACACTACTAAAAGGATTTAAAACGCAGTTAAAGTAAAAAGAAACAATAAAACGATGCAAAGGAAACAAACAAATAAAACAAGCATTGGATAAAATAACTAAAGAAAACGACATTTAAAACGCGAAAAGAAATTAAGACGGGAAATGAATTTAAAAACAATATGTTTGCTAAGTGACGTGAATAAGTTCATCAAGTGTGGGCCAAGGATTGACGACGAATTATTTTCCTTAAACAAGACTATTTTCTCACAACGTTGGTTTATTTTGAAAATAATCCTTTAAAAAGAAAATAATTACTAGATTTGTAATTTGATTATTCTCCGGCTTTTGCCCTTCAAATAATAAAATCACAAGACTAAATAATCATAACAATTATTAATCACGATCCTCTTTTATGGCCACACTTAACTCACAAACTCGTGCCACCAAGCAAACACTAATAAACTACTCAAAACTCATATTAATAAAATAAAGTTACTTGAAAAAAAATAAAAATAAAAAGACTCGATAAAAGAAACAAACTAGATAAGCCAAAATAAAATTCGGCAGAGTTTCGCCTTAGCATAAAGCATAAGAGACCCTCACTCGATAAACGATGAGGCAATGATTATCTAACTTGATAATCTTGGCTAACTCGCCAAAAGAAACGAAACTCAATAAAACTCAAACTTGATAAAAATAAAGCACCTAACTCTATATGTAAAATTGCACCTAACTCTATATGTTATGCACCTAACTCTATAACCTTTTTTATACACCTAACTCTATAACTTTTTTAGCACCTAATTTGATAACTTTTTTTTATGCACCTAACTCTATAACTTTTTTAGCACCTAACTTGATAACTTTTTTTATGCACCTAACTCTATATGTTATGCACCTAACTCTATAACCTTTTTTATGCACCTAACTCTATATGTTATGCACCTAACTCTATAACCTTTTTTATGCACCTAACTCTATATGTTATGCACCTAACTTGATAAAATTGCACCTAACTTGATAGAATTGCACCTAACTCTATAAAATTGCACCTAACTTGATAAAATTGCACCTAACTTGATAGAATTGCATCTAACTCTATAAAATTGCACCTAACTTGATAGAATTGCACCTAACTCTATAACCCTTTTTTAGACCCTAACTCGATAAGTTATAAAAAAAACTCAAACTCGAAACTTTTTATTTATTTATTTATTTATTTTATTTTATTGTAACTTGATAAAAACCATAACAAAACACCATTTTGATCCAAAATAAAGCCTAAAAACTTATGTTTTTCACCAAATTTATTACTAAATAACCTAGTTTAACCATAAACTTTAATTCCCACCAATAAAAACAAGATTTTAACAACTAAAAATTAAAGATTTTTAGAAATATAAAGCTAGAGAGAGAAAGTAAAATAAAACTTAACATTAATTCATTACACTACTCCTATACTAAGAGGACCAACCCTCAACAACCAACCTCTCAAAGTTGGTGTTTAAGGGGTATTTATAGGCTAGGGGCTAGGGCTTCTCTAATCTTTTAATTTGTTGCATAATTAGCCCCTAGACTTTTACAAAACATGAGAAAACTACTTAAAACATATTAAAACGCTACAAATGCAACTAAATACTACACGTAACGATCTTGTAACTTGGAGGAATTGAGTTGACTTTTCTTCCAAAGTTCTTCAAAGGACCAAAGTTGACAACTTGCTGAAACTTGGAGGGCCATTATTGTAAAGGTCTTCATATTTCAACTAAGAGTCTCTTTTGTTTTTCTCTGAATCTCTAAGGATTACTTTTGTCATTTTGCGCTTTTCTTGGTTAAATTTCTTCCTTGGCTTCGGCTTTTCACCTTTTTCCAATCTCGTGCTCATTTTTGTCGGTTTTGGCTTTGTTTTTGTTCATTTTTCACATATCCGTACCTGCACATACACAAATACAAAAACATACATTCTCTTGACATTTTTGGTTAGTATTTGATGTATTTGGTCTAATTTTAGGTCTAAAAAGGATGTGTGAATAAGCACTCATCAAAATCCCCCAGACTAAGGTATTGCCGTGCCCTCACGCAATGTCATCACCTCACGCTTAAGAGATAAATAATTTCAAAACCTCTCTTTACTGACGTTGTAAAGTAGCAATGACTTTCAAGAGAAATATTAAAATCATTTATTCTCAAAAACGCTCCGTTTTCCGATTTTCAGGAATAACACTACAACTACTCTTTTTGTATTTTTTTTTTATCATTTATATATGTGACTGTTTGCCTTGACTTTCACTATCAATTCATATCTGTTGATAACTTTCAGGGTCTACGAGTAGAAACACTTCTCACAGAGAAGAGACCATACGGATAAAAATCGTCATCCTTGATTTTTCACAAGCCCCCAAACTAAGCGTAAAATCGAGATCATTGTTTATCCAGAAGTTAGATGCTAACACTGCCCACAAAAGTTACTTGTGTATTACCTCTAGTCCCCAGGTCCTAAGTTTTGTATCTAAAGATTTTAATTTGTGAGAAATGAATTGCTTCATATTTTCTCGTTTTGATATTTGTTAGTCCGATAGTGATACCTAAGTTAAAACGATAAGTAGTTATTCATTTTCTCTTAAGAACCACTGCAATAGAAATTCGGTCCACATCAAGGAATTTGGGGTACATATAATATCAAAGATATAAGTTGCGGAGTACGATCATGTGCACCTCATGTGACTGATTACTAATCACTTATCACATGCACCTCACGCGCCAACAACTTATTGATACATACATAGCTCTTATTCTACAATACTACAACTTTCATATTTTTTCATTTTTCACTTTTTTCACTTTTCTTTCTTGATTTTTTTTCTTAACATCAATGGAAGCTTATCGGGTAGCTCCAAAACCACATAGATAATCAACTTTTGACTTTTGATTTTTTTTCACTTTTTGCTCTTATTTTTGATGTTCATTGATATGTACCCAACTTCTAAAGCAAAAATTCTCTTAAGAAAACAAAGAACTAAATATTATTCAAACCGAAATACCACTAATTAACCTAGAACATCTATTATATATTGGTGACGTATCTGATGGGAACAAGGAGGCCACAAGTACCTCTCGTGGGTTTTTTAAATCCCAGTAATGCGATCCGTGTATAGCACGAAACTTCTAAATAAACTCTATCATTCCTCGATCTCCGCAAATTTAAAATCCCAAATAATGAGATCCGCGGATGCTTAGCCATAATCTTTTGATTATTTTGGTTAAGGGAGACGAGCTAGGGCTCAACACGTCCGGTCAAGTCGGAACATTTATTTCTACTCTCGCCGGTAGGAAAGTCAAAACAAGGTGTCAAAACTTATTATACATAACAT